>OZ025297.1:69592273-70890099 GCA_964019185.1 Maratus speculifer | reverse complement strand
AATAACCCTTATAGTTTTAATGTATGAAAATAGTAATAATATTTGGGTACATAAACTATTGATACATAATAAAATTTTCAAATGAAAAAAAGGTACAATAAATAATATTTTTGTTAATATAGACTTAAGTGTAATAATTCAAAGCTTAGATTTATATGGTTCAAGAAAATTGATTACTTGTTGAATATCATAGGCGGAGAAGTCTGGCATTCCGTTAAGTATTGGTTTTCATGCATAAATTTAGAAAAGTTTCGCAATGTAAAATTTTCAAAATTCTCTTATATATATATTTTTATTAAATAATCATTAAATATTTTTAGCGGTGTTACTTGCTATTTTCGTTAAGTTGTTTAGAAGAACTTATCTAGGTTTCATTGTTAATAATATTTAATATTGTTATTAGAACTAAAAATAAATTTTAAAACATCCAAATTTTTAACTTGATAAATTTTTGAATTCTTATATTTATAGTAAAGTTAAAAATGACTTTATTAATTATTAAAAATGCCGATTGGTCTACAGGAAGAGTTAGATATTGAAATTAAGTATTAATTTCACCTTCAATCAAAATTAGAAATAAACCTATTGAACAACTTTATACAGATACTTTTGAGAAGTTTCCAACTACATATTTCTGTTAAATCCTCCTTTTGTTAGATTCATTTAGTAGAAAGATTTCTACTTCAACACCTATTTCTTTTCTTTTTACTTTTTATTGCTGTAAGTATTGGTCTTGTCAAAATAAAAGTTGTGGATAATATTTATAAGATTTATAATAATTTCAAGGTAATTTGGTATCTTCTGAATTAATAATGTTTGGAATGTTTATTTCGTCACATTTCTTTTTTTTTTTAATTTTTTCGTGTAAGAATCGGTTTTACGGAAAAACTGTCAGTATAAATGTTGTAGATATGATTAATATTTATAATAAATATAAATGGATTTGATAGCTTGAGAATGGACGAAGTTGCGAATTTTTTCTTATTAAAGACTTTTTGCCAAATGGGCCCATTTTTATTGATATCAAAAATCTTTTGTACATAATTTTTTGTATTTTTCTTAGAAGTAGTAATAATTTTAAACTAATTTGATATGTATTTTAATAAAAAATTTATGTTTTTTCTGTTTTCTCGAAGGACTTCTCTATTTCTATACACTTGATCTAATTTTAATCATTAAAGATGTTTACCTAGATTTTCTGCTACTTGACATTATGTATTGAAGGGATTTGCGCAGCATTATGAAAGTTATCAAGTCCAAATGATATACATATGTAAATGTATAAAGTTTTGAACTGGAGTTGCTTTTGGGTTCTATTGGACGAAATCGGTTTAGATATGTTTTTTTACGCGCATATGTTTTTTTAACGCAGAATTTACCGATTTCTTTGAAATTTCGGATATAGATTCATTCGGATAAGGAGTTTTCCTGATTTGTTTTGAGGGTTAATTGGTTAGGTATAAATTGGGGAACAATAGGTTGCCCAGGATTGTAGCTGAGGGGGTTCTAGTCCCCCCCTTAAATATTTTTAGCGTGTCCTGGAAAAAAATTCCAAAGTCCCTAAATTAATTTATGTTCCGAAGATCAAAATGAAATTCTGTTCAAAAATCTAATTGAATATTAAGACCCTTTGACTGTTTTCCAAAAATACTATGTCGTAACTAAAATAAGTGTTTCAACCACTCGCACATATTATATGTGTATGTGAAGTTACATAATGGTTAATATTGCACTAGTTACACCCTAGAATTTTTCATCATCATATTCTTATCTTAGCATAAAATGACGTTATTATAACAGTTTAATAAGAAACATAGTACCTACAATGTGAATATCCTCTATTTTATCTTTCAGCGTCAGAGATAGAAAATATGAGCCCCCCCTTCACTTACTTGAGTCCCTTATTATTTACATCTAGCTACGGACCAAAGGGTACCTCCCTCCTTTTATTTAGGTAAATGGGCTTTTCATGTAGAATTAACCGATTTGTTTCAATTTTGGATATAGGTTCATTCTGATTAGGAATTTTTTATTGAACGAACTATTAGAAAAGCAAATTAATAAGTAAACTAATGGACACTGTCAATTAATATATCTCCAACTTCTTTATAAAATGATTGAACTAACCTCAGATATTATAACATTAACTACCGATACAATGAAACTCCCTATTATCAACTACTAATAAAACTATATATTGACATATTAAAAAATAAAACAGATTAAAATAAGATTTTTAATGCATTTTGTATACCATAATTTTCTGTTCCCCCTGTGTAAGTTAAGTGATGGAAAATTTATCGTTTCTCTACCTGAGGCACAGTATTTAATGGATATATATTCAAAATACATTACACAAATCTTTCTGAATGAGTAAGTGTTAGAATTTAATGCTTAATTTCTCGTTGATAATTTCTCTCCAATAGTCTATAGCTTTTTGAAGATGAATCTTGAATATCTGTAACATTTTGTTTGCACTCGTATCCATCTTATTCAATGGAGCTTTGTGAGAAGTATGACGTTTTGTGTATTAGACCTGACATGTTATTAAGGCCCGAGAAATTAAACAGTTGATAGCAGAAATAGAGTGTATTGTACTAAAAATTAAATGTTATCGAAATGTTAAAATTATTTTTCGCAATATTACTCCTTTGGCTGATCACATTAATTACAATTTAAATTCATTCATTTGATTTTTGTTAACTACATTTTTTTTTTGTTTTTAATAAAGCGGGAAGTTTTTAAAAACATTTTAGCTTACATTTTATATAATGTGTATAAATGATAAAGAAAATTGTAACCCTTTAATTGAATAAAATAAAAAAAAATACATCTGAGAAGTGAAAATACCTATTAATATGTTTTAAATGAAGGTTTTTGTATCGAGGTGCTCATAAACCATACGTTAAGAAAAAAAAATCATATTGTCACACCAAATCACCTACCTTTTCATTACACTTATTAGAATTGAACTATGCAAATCTTTTCTAAAAAATAATGTCAATACTTTAAATTTTAATATGGAGGTTGAATAACTACTGTGATTTAAAGAACATTTTCTCATATAAAGGTGAAAAAATATAATAGGAGAGGAAAATGTTTACAATAATGACAACCAAATCCATAATAAAACGTCTGCTTACTCTGTAATATTTAATATTACGTTAAAAACTTGATGCTAATCATCCAACATGCATATAAAACCAATATTAAAACGTAAAACACATGTTTATTTTACCTTATGTTTCAAAAATTACAATTATGATTTAATAAGTCGATACCTGGGTGTTGGTCTTTTTTTTCGAGCATTCACTATGGATATTCTACCCAAGTCATTTTCAAAACAATTTCGACCAAAAGAAAGCAATTTTTTTGAAAATGACTCAGATAGAGTCAAAATATGTAAATAGTCTAACTGTTTGTAAAGCTTTAAACTTATTTTTTTAGCGAATAGAGATAGTTTATTATTACAAGATGAATTTACTAATTATAATAATATTTTATTTAAACTCCAGAAAAATTTTCTAATGCTATTGGCGATTAAAAAATTCTATTGAAGAGATCTCAAATGCCACGTACATTTCTTTTCTGTAAGCTTAATATTATAGAGAATTCGCCAAGTGTTGTACATAATTTAATATAAAGGGTGCAATATATTAGCTATCGCTGACCTTTAATTCCTCAAACGTTGATCGTAGGCATGTAGTTCTAGTTACAAAAACATTAGAAATCAAGTCAATATTCATGTTGAGGAATTAATTAGAATAAAAAATCAATTTCATAAAAATTGCGAAATTAAAATTTTTATACGGTCTGCCAATCCCGAAAGTTGTATTTAGCAAAAGTTTACATTTATCATAACAGATGTAGCACAAAAAGTTTGACACTTCTACTACACAAATTGATAGAGTTATTAAATTCAAAAGTTTAAGAACTTTGCAGATAGTTTGATCTTTCACTGAGGGTTCAGTTAAAAAATAAATTATAGTAATTGGAGAACGAATTCAGAATACAATGTCTTTACGACAAAACCATCCTTGGCCACATGTCGCCATATCGGGGCATCATCCAAAGAGGGTTTTTCATCTATTATTTTTGATGAATTTTAGGGGTCATACACAAAGCAAAGAATGGAATATTAAAATAAAACAAAAAATAAATATCAACTTATTGTCATATCAAAAAACGTTCTACTATGTAAAATGAATATATGAAATGCTAGAATATACTAGAGATACTACGGAAAGAGTGTTCAAATGTGGCAATACACAACTGAATATGTGACAGTACTGATTCCTTAAATATATAAGTGAAACATATGTACTGACGCAAAGATGCAAGCAAAAAGTGAAGCGTTTTTGAGATCAAAGAGAGAAATAGGCTCACACACAGTCATATAAACCTGTGCCTTGATGTAACCTCATAGGTAGATCCATAGCTGTCAAGTCTGGCTAACTCTGTGGTCCCTCTACCGCACCAGCATATCCAATGATCTGGTGACCAAATTTAGTCATTAGATAGATATCCATGAGTATTTTGGTATTTCATGCGTGGGGGGGGGGGGGCAACATGTTGAAATCAAATTCGGCATTTATTTCTGAGAGGCAGTTCATCATACCAGTCACATGTTTTGTAGCCTGCGCATGTAACGATCACCGTCAATGTCCCATCGCAGAAGATGGGTCCAGCAATCTGAGTCCCATTTATTCCGCACTACACGTTTGTTGACTAGTGTATCTGACATCAGACTGTATGGAGGATCCAGGGGGGTTTTCCAGAATCCAATAAAGCACACTGTACACGTTCACAACACTAGCTCGTGTAAGATTTGACTCCTCTGTCCAAAGAATGTCACAATGTAACGGCGGTTTCTCTTCTAAGATGCTGAGCAGGAAGTTACAACAATAGAATTTTCTTGCGTGGGCACCCAACATCAATGCTTGCATCAATGTCGGACGGTATGGATGTTGCCATGTGCATATAATAAATTACAGACATGCTGACGGGTGTATCCACATGCCTTGCTTATTACCTACATGCCGTGCTCAGTTGTGGATTTAAAAGGGCGAATGCCAGCACCGCCTCCGATGTCATTTAAACGTTACACCGTATCCATCTACTTGTTCTAGGTCGTGATACAACAGAGTTGGTGTCTCTAAGACAGTACAATGCATTAGTTAGAATTTCATGAATTGGATGTCAATTCCTAGGGAAACGTTCTGAATAAACCCTCGAGGCTTCTCTGGAATTCATTTGACATTCACAATTATTAAGTATCATTTCTTCATAATGCGTGTATGGGTAGGCTGCCATCACAATCTTAGCGCTGCTAGCATGTCCATCGCTAGATAGCTCGTGTTTTATCCAAAAGGGTAACTTTGCGGTACTATAATAATTTGAATAATCCCAATTAATTTGCTCGTTAAAACTCGGTTGGACGTTTGAACTCTACCCCATTTATCTCATTCTTAGTGACGAATATGTTGTAAGTTTTTCAGCAACCGTACATATGTTTTCCCAGTTCCAAAGTTAAACTCGAACTTTAACCCATAGGAAAAACTGTAATTGACACCAATGTGTATGGATTATTTTGAAAAGTTCTTCATACCGCTTAAAATAATCATGAAAAATCCTTATTTTTCTTATTTTTTTCTTGTGGAAATAATATATGCCTTAAAACATATTGCCCGCTCTTGAATAGTATTTAAATTAAAATTTTAAAATAATAATAAAAATGAGTTTGAAGATCCCTTGTCATTTTAATGTTTTTTAATAATTTCTGCTTGAAAATTCATGGTATTTTCAAAATGAATATCGATTAACTGTCACTTTTTGCACAACTTATTCAAGCCATCATCTTATTCAATAAATCTTTGTGTGAACGGTCACGTTTCGTGTGACAGATGTTACATTGTACTGGTAGTCGGGAAATTTAATAGCTGATGGTATAAAGTGAACTGCATTCAACGAAAATAAAATGTTATTGAAGCAGTAGGAATGATTTTCTATTGAATTGATCCTAGCATTTTCTTTGAAAATTAAATATGTTGTTAGTAGTGTTGTAAATTAACAAATTAGATTACTTCGATGTTATATGTAACTTTTATTTCTTAAAAATTCTTTAATATTCATTTTTTCATATATTTGATTCGTTATTGAATAATAATAACAAAAGAAATAGCTATCTTTAATTTAAAACTTTAGTTTTTCTGCGAGCAAATTTTTTCATTATTCTCATATATTTGCTTTTTAAATTATATACAGGTTGCATCATAAGTTCATGAAAAAAGTTAAAAAAAATCTCAGTAAATGAATTAATGGCTTGAAAAAAATTTTGTTTGTGAGAATATGATCAGCTGCACATTATATTTTTTTTGATATGCATAAAAAAGGGATTTCAAAAGTAACAGAAAGAGGTTGCTACCCATTGCTATCTCTTAATGAGACTATTTAGTTTAATTTCACCACTTCTTCGATTGTGGGTTTTTTTTAAGACCCTTTCTCTGAATTTGGCTGGGAAACATCAACAATCCAAGTACGTGCAGGTAAAAAATATTTTTAAAAGAATTTATAATCAGAAAATATTTCTTTTTGCGCAAATATGTGCAGAGGGGCAATAGGTTTTTTTCCATGTTTCAAAACATTTTTCAAAGTTGACCGAAAGAGGGCGTCTCTGCTTTTTCTTCATGTTACTGTTTTAAATTATTTGACCATGACATTTGTCCTAAGTTAATCTTGGATTCTTGTTATCTTACTGCAATAACATTTGCAGATTAGCATCCTCAATTGTTTTGTTTATTCGCAGAAATTGCCATTTGTAAGACATTTAAACAGTTCTTCACAGGTGGTTTCCGATGGTGCTTGTTCGCCATAGGCCTCCTTAACAAATGACGTCTTTCTTCTCCATTTATTTTCAGATTAAATCAGAAAAACAAAACTTCCCGCAAACGACGCTTATTTGGCGCAAAACTCGACATCTTCGTTGTTAAAAAACTATTTTTGCATTGTGATATGCATTGGCATCACAACAGTTCATTGTTAACAGATGTCCACGCTATTAAAAATATATAACGTCACACAAGTATGTCGTCTAAATGTGTAAGTATGTCGTCTAAACGTGTTAGTGCCATCCATCTATGAAACCCAGAAACTTAGTCACTCACTTAGTATAAAAAATATCCCAAAAGTAACCGAAATAGGACGCCACTGCATTACTTTCATATAATTTTTTATGTGGTTTTGCTAAGTCTTTCGTCCTGTTTCATTCATTTTAGAAGTACTTTCTCCTGATACTGGCTGTTAAACCTGTGCATAATTACTTCAGTTGTGTCTTCATTACAGGAAAGATTTGCAACAACTGTATTCATCTTAATGGAGGATGGTGTCCCGTCTTAGTGTGGTGCTATATGACACGCGCTGCGCGCGCGAACTCAGGAGTTTTTGCTTGAAGTACGCTTAGACGCGAAGGATTCGATACCACAATCTCTGGTTTCACGTTCAACGCTCTATCCATTCGGCCATGAAGCTCACCATTGTTTGTAACAGATTATCTTTATAATTAGCACCGTCATTAATCGAATCCATGATCTGTTTTTAATCTGTTAATGAGCTCACAGTTCTGAGTACTATATCCGCTGTAAGATCCACTCCATGTACCCGTCTCCTGAGCGCGCGTAGTTTCCGAACGCGCCCCGCGCAATCATTCATGTTCATGAGTCGTGATGTTTCAATGGATTCTAAAGATTCATTCACGGAATTTGCCATTCCTGAATGGCAACAGTATTAATTTGCTTACATTGTTTATTTTTTCCGAAATTTCTGGTTGTTTTATTTAGAACTTAAACATTATAATTAAATAGTTTTTGTAGGTTTTAAAGAAAATGAGCAATGAATAAATCTTTTACATGTATATAATGTTCCATAAGTTTAACAATTAGAATATTTGTGAACGGCTCGGAATACTTATGCCTAACGTGGATGCAGTTGCAATAAGTTTCTTTTTCTCGTGGATGGGTTGACCCCGGAATCGTTATACACAGAGGGGTTTTATATATATAATTTTTTAAGCTTATTCGGAACATCATTAACAATGTGCGAAATTTTCACAATTTTCATAATTTTTATTTCATTTTTAAATGTTTATTGAAAAAGTGAAAGCGATTGTTATACTCTTATTCTTGTATTTATATTAACAAAGTGTATTTAAAAATATCAAACGCGCCCATTTGATTACATTTAATGGGAAATTTCAGCACTTCCATGCGGAGGCGGGAGAGATGTTCCTTAAGTTATCATCTTTTAGATGCTTTCAAAAAGGCTTAATTTTAATGTTAAACATGTATAAGGAATTTGACTATACCAAGATTTAAAAGTATTCTAACTCCAGCTTGCCCCTTCCCCTCCCTCCCTCTATACGGCATTTATGATACGGATATTTTTAAGCATGCAAACAAATAGGAAATTTTGTTGTTACCAATTGATATGTTTAAAATGTATGTGATAAAAAAATCTCAATTAAAAGATTGTTTAGTACAACCTCTTTACATGAAACTACTTTTTTTAAAAAAATTACAGTTGTATTTAATTTAAAATGTTTTCCTTAATTAATTTTTTATTTTACTCATAAAGAACACCAACCGGCACAGATGTCATATACGCACGACATTTGTGCGTGCTTTTTTCCCTCGCCAATTTGGCATTGCGCGTCTGTGCCAAGGAGAAGATCCGTTTAATAAGTTATAACAATTAAGAATTTATTTGTTAAAAATACTAGTTTATAAGAATTGTTAGGAAAATAAAGTGGGAAAAGTTAAAAAATTCAGTGAAATGTGCTGATTAAATGATACAACTGCATGCATTTATCATGGCTATAAGTATTACCATTTACGATTTATTGTGAAAATTATACTTACTGTTTTGTTGTTTAAGTTTATAATTGCTTCTTTATTGTTTCTTTTATTATTAAATTCATGTTTATTTACTGTTATTTTTTATTTTAATTCTTTAAATTATTTTTATTATGTACTATATCAATAATTATTTATATCAAACTACCATTTATTTATTTCTATTATTCCCTTTCTTAAAATACTAGAATCTTTTTCATTTTTTCACTTTATTTTATTTTTTTTTGCAATAAAAAATTGCGCCCTGTTATTGCATGTAATTTGTAACTTATATTCAAAAACAAAATTTTCGCGAAATTGCCGGAAGAAAAAAGCACGCGCAAATGTGGTGCGTATATGATATTTGTGCCCACCAAACAAACGGTAGTGTGACTTCCCTTCAAAAATTTTCCACCTAAGTTTCCACCAAAAGACTGTTCGTTTACACCATTTGATTGCCGGTGTTTATTACACCAATATACTGGTGGTGTATTCTTTCCCTACTTTTGATCAGGGCTGGCTTTTTGCCGGCAAAAAATAGTTTCTGCCGTGCCAGTGGCAGAAAGTGGTTATTACCGGCAGAAAGTGGCAACAACTGGCATAAACTAATTTTATGACATAATCTGAGACTTTTTTTAGTAGCATTAAATTGTTTATATACATTTTATTCAGGATAAATTGCAAAAAAATATTGTGAATAGTTTAAATTAAAATATAAAGAAATTTGTATTAAATTTTGATAGTTTTAAATCTCTCACAAAGAATCAACTATATTTGCAGAACATTGAAAATCATGAAAATGACATTAAGGACACAGCAGTTGTTAAAATTGTAAATAAATATCATGATTTATAAAGAAATACTTATTACAAATGCTAAAATTTATTGCTGTTGCTTCAGATAAAAGAAAAACATACCCGTTCTATTGCAACTGCTCATAAAATTTGTTTAGCTTAATTTAATGATGGAAATATCACGGAAACTTATAAATGCAAAATTCAATTCTTTTTTACTGCAGTGTTAGCTTCTATGTTAGCTTATTTACTTCATACTAAGTATTTGGGATCAAAATTGACATTTAAGCATAAAAAAACAGTGAGAAAATACTCCTTTTTCAGAAACATATTTCACTAAGGACGTCCTAGAAAATGTCTTGCCTTCTATGGGTGATCACTTTTAGAAACAAATAATGGTCAAATTGAGAACATCATCATTAATGACATTACCAGTAAGTAATGTTGATCTCGAAATAATATTTTCAAACTTTTTTTCATTCAGAACAAATTAAAATGCAGCCTAGTTTAAGAAATATTAGCAAATTTAATCCTATAATATGGAATGCTATTAAAATATTAATTTTTCCACAAACAAATTTGTTCTCTCAATATTTTAAAATAACATTATAAAATATTTCATATTTCTTTTATTTTTGTGCTACAATTATTTACTTATATGTTTTTACAAGAACCATTTCTCTTTGTATGTAGTAGTCTATAATTTTTAAGTTATAATGTTAAAAAATTATACAATTCTTCGTAAATTTCTTTTTTTTTATTTAAATAGAAATTCAACCGTAAACAGCAATATCAATAGTTAAATTTATACAGTATCAGATTAACATTATGAAAATTCCTGTTTTTCAAGACAGAAAATTATTATATTAACAAAGTATATTTATATGATTCTTTTGAAACTTTTTATCTACTTTGAATAACATTCATTATCTTTATTTAATTTTTTTAATTAAATTCTTTACATATTAAATACATCTGTGAATTATGAATAATTGCATTTATTGGTATTATTTCTTAGTTTCTACCAGTTTTTGCCGCTTACTGTCAGAAACTACTTTCTACCATGCCGGTTTTAACCAGTTATAACTACTGGTTTTAACCACACCGGCAGAAACTTGCCAGCCCTGCTTTTGATGGAAACTTAATTGCCAACATTTTTAGTGTAAAGGGACATTAATTTTTTTTTATAGTGCGCATATGAAAAATGTATATCGATAAGATCAGCATCTAGAAAAAGATCATGTCATAACTACCAACTTTCAGTATAATTTCCATAAGATGAGAGTAAAATTGCCCTAAGACGCCTAATTGCCTAAGTTAAAGACGATTCTAACCAAAAAATTTATTTAATGAATCATTATACGTTTAATATCATATTTCTCAAAGAAAAGATTTGTAATTCATTTTTTCAAAAAATTCTGGTTCGAAGCATGTTTAACCTAAGTCAATTTAACTTACAGTTTACGGAAGTTAAGTTGGCAGTTGGCAAGTTTACTATATAAATATGGATAATGAATGTATTTAAAAAATAAGAAGTAGTATTTTTAAAGATAAACAACTGTTTCCAAACATAAAATTTGCCATGAAAGTTATTTTCTTTCAGTTATTTATATTAATACTATAGTAATGCAACAGTAACCTTTGGTATTTAATTTTTCACGATTTCGTAAAGAAAGAAAAATCTCATTGATTAATTTATTAAATAATAACAATAATGAATGCCTCTCCATTTTCTAATCTGTCGTTCTACTGTATGGGGGAAAAATTGCATTAAGAAAGCAATTTTTCTTAGATTACTTTTAAAGCTTTATTTGCTGTAATTATCCTAATTTATAATGTAAATTATGTAAAGCGTCATTAAATATTTATAATGTAAGAAGTGTATTAACAGAAACATCTTACATGTTTAAAGTACTCTGACAATGGCTGCATGATATAGAGTCTTTTAATTATTTTGAAATTTTGCGAAGTTCATATTGAGAAAGATAATTACTTTTGAAAAATCAACTTCAAGGAGCGGTGTCTTTTATAGCAGCTTAATGATCGTGATAGATGTAATATAGTTTTGAATTTGAAACATTTATTTAAGTTGAAAACAAAATAAAGACACTTATCTAAAGAAGCAGTAATGACTGCTTTTAAATAAAATTAGTAAGTAAAGAAGCACAGAGAATGATTATATACTTAATTTGCAAGACGGCTTTAATTTTGAAAATGTGAAAATTTATTAAAAGTTACAACGTATTTGCCGTTTTAATACTAGCTATTAAATCTTAGATTATTAGTTACAAGTCATTAAAATTGAGTGTTTCGTTGCTTTTATGGTTTAATATTCAATGTTAAAAGTGTTTCAGTTATAACTTACAAGAAGATTATTATTTATAAAATGGCTTGTTTATTACATGTAAAATGTTGTTAACTAAAGGATTTTGTTTATATTTTCTATATAAATATCGTTTTTGAAACTTGTTTACGTAAAATGACAGGGATGATAATTTCATCACGTTCGTATGAATTGTATACAAACCGCATTCTGTAAAACAAATGTGTAAATTAGTCAGTTTTACATGCGTATTTTTCTAAACATAATGGGTTTTAAAATTTAATAACTTGTAAACGATGACAGATTATTAAAGAGTTACCAAAGATGCGTTATGTAACAAGTCGATGATTTATGTAGCGATTGTCAGCTTTAATTAGAAATAGCAGAGATACATAGCGCTGCAAGTAATAACCGTTAAATCCATTCTCGATTACCAAAAATCGGGTCTAATTTTAGCACTTATTGCTCTCGGCGCCATGTATTATCTGAAACGCAAACTAAAATCAAGAATCACAGAAAAAAATCTCCTGATATCATACATAACCCACCATATTTTTAAAAAATATGTTTTACCATTTGAAAGTTATTGAATTTTAAAATTCCTCAGTCATTTTTCGGAAACGCGGTACGTAACAAATGTATAAAAGATGCGCATTAGTATGCAAGATATGTGTATGTAAGCAAAATGTAATTTGATAAGATCAGCATTACAGAAAAGGATAATGTTATGGAAACTGCCAATTTAATTTCCGTAAAATGTAAATTAAATTGAGCTAGGTACAGACTATTCTTACCAAAATATTGATTTGATATATCAATATACATTTAATATCATGTTTCTTATTGAAATCAATTCTATTTCATTCTAAAAAAGCCAGGTTCGAAGCCTGTTTACATGGTTCAACTTAACTCATATTTTACACAAGTTAAGTTGGAAGTTAGCATGTATGTTATATAAATATGGGTCTCGAGCGTAATTTAAAAATAAGAAGTTTGTTTATAAATTACCATTATAAATTACCTTTAAATCTTAGTTGCAACGAACCATTTTATTAACTCAAAGTCATTAAAAACAAGTGTTTCGAAGTTTTTATAGTATAATACACTATAAAGATCGTAAAGCGATCTTTATCAGTCAGTGTGTTTATAAGAACTATTTTACTTTACTTTCTTGTAATGCTCTGAGCAAAACTTTATTAAGCAGTGAGCTTTGATGACATATCTATATGGATTAAATAGAAAACTGTGAAAATTGGAATTTCCAAAGCTTAAATGATGCATAGTTGTTCCTTTCATACATAACATTAAAGATTTTAAATAAGAAAGCTTGAGATATTCTTCGGAAAAAATTTCAGAAAATACATTTTTATTCAGTATGTGAGGCTGAAATAAATTTATGGTGTGGAAATTCGTCGATCACTTCTCAAACTTGAAAAAAAAATCGACCAAACCGATCCGGATTATCC
Source organism: Maratus speculifer (assembly GCA_964019185.1). NCBI lineage: Eukaryota > Metazoa > Arthropoda > Arachnida > Araneae > Salticidae > Maratus > Maratus speculifer. The sequence goes on along the minus strand of OZ025297.1, from coordinate 70,876,631 downwards.
CGAGATCCGGATTAACGGGGTTCGAATTAGCGGGGTTCTACTGTATTAGATATGCGTTAGTATTTAAGATGTATGTAAGTATGCAAAATATATTTTGGTAAGATCAGCACTAGAAAAATTGATTATGTTATACTTACTAACTACGAATTTAATGTCCGTAAAATGTGAATAAAATTGAGCGAAGTACAGACTATTCTAATAAGAAAATATATTTGTTTTATCAATATGCATTTAATATCATGTTCCTTATTGAAATCAGTTCGAATTCTTCCTAGAAAAATAAAAAACTGGTTCGATGTTTGTCCACGGTTTTCATCTTAACTCATATTTTTCAGAAGAAAGAAGTTGTGAAGTATGTTATATAAATATGAATCTCAAAGGTAATTTAAAAATAAGAACTTTGTTTATAAACAATTAAATAAATTAAACAATTAAACAATTTCATAATTTTCTTTAACTTATTTATATTAATATTATAGTATTATAATAGTAACATTTGTATTTATTTTTTCAGTTTCTAATGTAAAGGAAAGAATCTTAATGATTAATCTATTAAATAATAATCATAATGAAAACCTCTTCATTTTTTAATCTATCGTGCTACTCTAAGGGGAAAAAAGTTCCATTACGAAAGCAATTTTTCTTAGATTACTTTTAAAGCTTTATTCGCTGTAATTATCCTAATTTACAATGTAAATTATGCGAAGAGTCATTAAATATTTATAATGTAAGAAGTGCATTAACAGAAACAGCTTACATGTTTAAAATATTTTGACAAAGGTGGCATGATATAGAGTTCTATTATTTATTTTGAAATTTACGAAAATGATATTGAGAAAAATAATTACTTTTGAAAAACAAATTACAAAGAGCGGTGCCTTTCGTTGCAGCTTAATGATCGTGTTAGATCTAATATAATTTAGAATTTGAAGCATTTATTTAAGTTGAAAACAAAATAAAGACACATATCTAAGGAAGCAGTAATGACTGCTTTTAAATGAAATTCGAAAGTAAAGAAGCTTAGGGAATGATTATAGACTTAATTTGCAAGACGGCTTTAATTGTGAAAATGTGAAAGTTTATTAGAAAGTACATCGTATTTGCCGTTTTAATACTAGCCATTAAATCTCAGTTGTAACGAGCCATTTTATTAGCTACAAGTCATTAAAAACCGTTGGGTTTAATACTCTATGTTAAAAGTGTTTTAGTTATAACTTACAAGAAGATTATTATTTATAAAATGACTTGATTATTGCATGTTGTTGTTAAATGAAGGATTCTGTTGATATTTTCTAAATAAATATCGCTTTTGTAACTTGTTTATGTAAAATGACAGAGATGATAATACTCATAACGTTCGTGTTAATTGCATACAAACCGCACATTATGAAACAAATGTGTAAATTATTCACTTTTACATGCTTATTTTTGTAAACATGATGGATTTTAAAATTTAATAACTTGCAAAAGATGACAGATTATTAAAAAAGTTATCAAAGATGTGTTATGTAACATAACAAGGTTTTATGCAGCGATTTTCGGTTTTAATTACAAATAGAAACGATACAACGCGCTGCAAGTAAATTTCCTTTAAATTCATTCTCAATTTTTAGGACTTTCTCTTATTCCGTGCAAATTAATGCAGATTAAAATGTATAGTATGGAACTCGAAAGTACCAAACAATCTGGTCTCGATTGAGCACCAATCGCCCTCGGCGCCATCTATTGTTTGAAATACGAAATAAAATGAAGAACCACAATAAAAAACCCATGACATCAAACATAACCCACCTGCAATATTTTACAAAATATGTTCTATTTTTTCCAAGTTATCGAATCTTAAAATTCATCAGTTGTTATTGAGAAACACGTTATGTAACAAATGTATATATGATGTGCGTTAGTATGCAAGATTTATGCAAGTATGCAGAAGGTATTTCAATAAGATTAGTACTAGAAAAAAGGATTATGTTACACTTGCCAACTTCCAATTTAATTTCCGTAAAATGTGAATTAAATTGAGCGAGGTACGGACTATTCTAATCAGAAAAATTATTGGATTTATAAATATGCATTTAATGTCATGTTCTTCATTGAAATCAGTTCGAATTCTTCGTAAAAAATAAAAATCTGGTTCGAAGTTTGTTCACGTGTTTCATCTTAACTCATATTTTTCGTTTTAAATAAAAATTTTAATTTTACTTAAGAAAGGTGTTATAATAAAAATAAAATTATTAATAATTATATTTTATATATAATTAAAATGTTTATATAAAAGGTGAATGTTAAAATCTGATGATTTAAAAAAATGAATTGTATTCAATTAACTTTTTATCATATATTTCGGAAGTTAAGTTGGGAGTTGCGAAGTATGTTATATAAAAATGAATCTCGAAGGTAATTTAAAAGTAAGAAGTTTGTTTATAAACAATTACAATTAGAATTGTAGATAAAATTTGAAAAGAATGTAATTTTCTTTAAGTTATTTATATAATTAGTATAGTATAAAAGTAGTAATATTGTATTTAATTTTCATTTTCTAATGTAAAGGAAATAATCTTATTGATTAATTTATTAAATAATCTATATATTTAAAACACCTGGCTGTTTTTTTAGTCATCAGACCTGAGTTTCCTACTGGCCCGATTTTGATAATTATTTTTTTAAATGAAAGCTGTTTATGTGTAGATTTGCCCATTCTGGCTAATTTTTAATTTATTTCCATTTTTATATTTTATTTTTAATTTTAAAAGCTTTTTCGTGACATTTCTTGAAAACACTGGCAACAGGTTAAGCTTTTCTCACTATAATAAAAATTTATTTTGTTTTATTCCTTTTCACCAATCAGGCTATTGATCTCATCGGTGAATGAGTAATTGCATTTCAAAGAAAAAAATAATGGTTTAAGTAAAATTTAATCCTAATAAAATGATTCACATAATTATTCACTAATCGCTGTACAATACACAGATTATTTACTGTGTGATATTATTAAGTATTATGTAAATAAAATAACAGAAAATAAACTTTTATAAAATAGAATATCTAAAGCGAAATTTTGTCGATGGAGAAAATGTCGTCATTGAGAAAACAGTTAAGTTTGTTCCATGAATATAATATACATTGTTATAGCTGTTTCAGTGATGATGTCATATTCACTGACTTTTATTCCTGCATCTAAATAAACTGAACTTCTATTTATTTAAAGGTCCGCGATGTGCAGGAATGAAAATATTTCTATAAATTGCGCCATTTCCATTTAATTACAATAAATATTTTATGAAACCAAGGAATTTTTAAATAACTGCATAAATCACGCTTTAATTTCGAGAAAGGATGAGTGTTTCAGAAAGTGTAAATGATGTCATATTAGAAAAAAATATCCTCTGATATAACGGTATTACGATATTTCTATTTTATATAATATCAAAAATTAATTAAAATCATTTTGTTGTATTACGTTATTATTTAAAATAAAAATAAATAAAATGTTTTCTGCTTACCAACAACAAACACAAAAATTTTGTTCTTTTTTATAACAAAGATATCGTTTTTCTTTTCGTTGTCATGACAATAAAATTAATTTTGACACGTTCATGGAGGCTACGAACCAATAAATAAATTAAATTTATTGCAAGTGCTATAAATGTTTAGTGGATTGGTTATGCAGTTTAATTCCCCGTTTCTATAATAATTAAAATATTTTATTGATACTATAATTATTGTAGAGTTACCAAGAGATATTTAAACGGAGAAAAAAATAAACTATGAAGATATTTTTGAATTCGTCTTCTGAGGTATTATATTAACTTCCTAAACAATTTGGCATTTAAAAAACGCTTAATGTTTAGAAACCACATTAAAAAAAGATTTGTAGCTGAAGTTAAGTCCAACATAATACTTAATGAGCTGCTTTCCTTATTTTTTATTGTTTTCTGAAGTTTGTGTATCTTCATCATGAAAGATTATGTTATCCCTATTTTAAGAAGTGGCAATTGTTTATTTCGCTCTGTATATTATTGTGTATTATAAGACTGATATATATCACATTCATTGTATACTCTTTTCCGCCGAATTTCGACGGGTGCAGCTAGTCTATATATTTAAAACACCTGGCTGTTTTTTTGGTCATCAGCCCTGAGCCTTCTACTGGCCCGATTTTGATAATTATTTTTTTAAATGAAAGCTGTTTATGTGTAGATGTGCCCATTCTGGCTAATTTTTAATTTATTTCAATTTTTATATTTTATTTTTAATTTTAAAAGCTTTTTCATGACATTTCTTCAAAACAGTGGCAACAGGTTAAGCTGTTCTCAAATTTTATTTTGTTTCATTATTTTCACCAATCAGGAGCTTGATCTCATCGGTGAATGTATAATCGCATTTCAAACAAATAAACAAACAAACAAAAAAAGAATAAAGAAAGGTTTTCGTGAAATTTAATCATAATAAAATGATTGCACATAGTTATTCCCTGCAATACACAGATTATTTACTGAATAATATTATTAAGTAAGTAAAATAACAGAAGATAAACTTTAATAAAATATAATATCTAAAGTGAAATTTTGTCGATGGAGAAAATGTCGTCATACAGAAACCAGATAAATTTATTCCATGAATATAATATACATTGTTATAGCTGTGTCAGTGATGATCTCATATTCACTGACTTTAATTCCTGCATCTAAATAAAGTGAACTTCTATTAATTTAAAAGTCCGTGATGTGCACAAATGAAAATAATTCTATAAACTGCGCCATTTCTATTTAATTATATTGAATATTTTATGAAACTAAAGAATTCTTAAATAACTGCATAAATCACGCTTTTATTTAAGAAAAGATGAGTATTTCTGAAGGTGTAAATGATGTCATATTAGAGATTTAAAAAAAAAAAGAATAAAGCCTGTGACATGGCGGTATTACTATATTTTTATCTTACATAATATCAACAAATAATTAAAATCATTTCATTGTATTAAGTTATTGTTTAAAATAGAAAAAAAATCTGCATTTAAGCAACAAATACAAAAATTTTATTATTTTTAATAACAGAGATATCTTTTTTTTTCCGTTGCCATAGCAATAAAATTAACTTTTACAAGTTCATGGAAGATACAAACCGATAAATAAAATAAATTTATTGCAAGTGCTGTAAATGTGTACTGGGTTGGTTAGGCAGTTTAGTGAGTCCCTGTTTCTATTATAATTAAAATGTTTCATTAATAATTATAATTATTGTACAGTTATCAAGCGATCTTTAAATGGAGAAAAAATAAACTATGCAGATATTTTTGAATTCGTCTTCCGAGGAATAATATTAACTTCCTAAATAGTTTGGCATTTGAATAATATTTAAGGTTTAGAAACCGCATTAAAAAAAAGATTTGTAGCTGAAGTCCAACATAATAATTTATGAGTTGTTTTAATGTTGTTTTTTATGTGTTATGAGTTGTGCATTTGTTTATTTCGCTCAGTATTTTACTGTCTATATAAGATTGATATATATCATACCTAATATATATTCTTTTCCGTCGAGTTTCGACGGGTGCAGCTAGTGCTTATTAATGTAAATATTAAACTATGCACAATATTTAAAAATAATTTTAAAATATACTTGCAAATAATGCTCTTGTCATAAAATGTTCGATTTGGGTATTTTACTAATATTTTTTGCTATTTCTCTTAATAAATAATCAATTAAATGATTATTGTTCATAATTTTGAGCAAGAAATAAATACCAGCGTATTTTCACTTTAATTTGTAAATTCGGGGGGCAGATAATAAGTGATTTATATTTGAACACAACCATATAATCAAAAATGAGTACACGTGTTTTTCGGTTTCGAAAACTTTTGGATCGGAGTTATTTTGAGTACGTGAAGTAATTAAAATGGAGTACTTTTTACTCAATTTTGAGGACCTATTTTTTGTTTTCAGTGTTGGCACCAAAATCTGATTAGCATAGATTTATGGCAATGTCTAACTGAATATGAAGTTTTATGAAATTCTGTGAATTAGTTCTTACACAAAGCTATTACGGAAATCGTAGAAAATTACAACATAGCAGCGCCACCTGTTGATTCATTTGTACCAAAACCTAATCAACACCAATTTATGTCACGGTCTAATTGAATATGAAATTTAATAAATAAAATTCAAATTTTAGATGGTTTTCAAAACTTGTGTTTAATTTTAATATATCTGATTCCAAGATTCTATTTCAGGTTCTCGACATGCTTTCAAAAGATGGTTTTACAGTCAGGAAAGCAAATTTGCAATACCTAAAGAATGGATTTAGAATCTGGTGTTCCGCACTCATGAAGATAAAAGACCAAAATGTGTCAGCCTTGTTACAAGAAGCAGCGGGAACGGATATAAAGTACTTTGCAATGAGAGAAGCATGTAAATGGATATTTGGTAGATCCAATCATGTCATTACAGTTCTTATATTCGCTCTTATTCAAGACGTCATTCGATCGCTTTTTCCGAAACGTCTGGAATATGGCTTAAGAATGAAGCAAGAACTTCTTGGTCTGCTAGAACCTGAACCAGCCGTTTTCTTGTATCCAACATTTTCTGAAGTGTCACCGTATCTGGGACAAATTTTGTTCAAACTTTACAATGTGGGATATACTACGATTTTTAACATCGCTGCTCTACCAATAACTCAGTGTCCGTTGGGTTTAGACTCTTCGGAGCTTCCGTTCGGTATGCAGATCGTAACAGCTCCAAATAATGACAGACTCTCTATAGCAATAGCTGAGTATGTGGAAGAAAAACTCGGTGGATGGGTACAACCGTCCATATCTTCGAAATAATATTTATTTAGAAGAATGTAATGGACAATAACAAGTATATATCTAGTAATCTTAATTAAAACCTCTTCATTTTTACTTACCTATCATACGTAGTATAGGGTAAGTCTTGCAATAATTTTGAAAATCGAAATTTTTTTGACGGATTTACACGTTTAAGATAGTGGAGATTTCGAAAAACATATTTTTAGAAAAAAAAATTTCCGTCCATCTGTCTTTCAGTCTGTCTGTCTGTAAACGCTCTATCTCCCGAACAAATTGAGATGGAGACTTCAAATTTTGTATGTAGTTAGTATATAAGAATGGGACGAAACCTATTTAATATCAGCAACCTCGATTATCAGGAACTTTTTTTTCGGACTCTCGAAAAATTCGTTCGGATGAAAGGTATATAAAAATTTTCGAATTTTTTTGTTCTAAGGCATGGAAGTAAAAGGCAATAAAATAACACACATTTTGCATATAGAACGAAGTCTATCGAATTGATAGTTGCCGAGATATTTGTAATCCTGTTTTCCACATTCTTCAATTTTTCATGGCCCTGTAATTCATTCAAATTTCAATTTAGAGGTATATTTTAATTGGAAACGAGACGCTTAATCCGACGCAACTAATTGTTAGTTAATAGAATTATTATTTTTGGAGTTATAAGGATGTTTCTTTTACGCAGTTCCGTACTACTTGAGTAGTTTGGCGTTTTATATAATTTGTCGAAATTGGTAATCAGCAGTTCTTTAATATAGCATTACTATGTATATTAACAATATTTAAATTTTGTTTATGAATTGCAATGCATTGTATAAATAGTTTCACATGTTTTATTTTCATATACATATCCATGATGGGTAAGTATTACGGTGGCCTTAGACTAGTCAACGACTAGTTTTAATTTCTAGTACTACTTATTCTAAGGGGGAAAATTCCATTACGAAAGCAGTTTTTCTTAGATTACTTTTAAAGCTTTATTCGCTGTAATTATCCTAATTCACAATGTAAATTATGTATAGCGTAATTTAATATTTATAATGTAAGAAGTGCATTAACAGAAAAAGCTTAAATATTTAAAATATCCTGACAAAGTGGCATGGTATACAGTCTTGTTAATTATTTCGAAATTTACGAAAATAATATTGAGAAAGACAATTACTTTTGTTGCAGCTTAATGATCGTGTTAGATCTAATATAGTTTTGAATTTGAAACATTTATTTTAATTAAAAACAAAATAAAAGATACTTATCTAAAGAAGCTATAATGATTGCTTTTAAACGAAATTCGAAAGTAAAGAAGCGTAGAGAATTATTATAGACTTAATTTGCAAGACGGCTTTAATTTTGAAAATGTGAAAGTTTATTGCAAGCTACAACTTATTTGCCGTTTTAATACTAGCCATTAAATCTTAGTTGTAACGAACCATTTTATTAGCTCAAAGTCATTAAAAATAAGTGTTTCGTTACTTTTATGGTTTAATACTCTATGTTAAAACTGTTTTATTTATTGCTTACAAGAAGATTATTATTTATAAAATGGTTTATTTATTACATGTTATTAGAATTTTGGTGAATTTTGTTTATAGTTTATTAATAAATATAACTTGTGTAATATGTTTTTATAAAATGAAAGGGAAACTAGTTTTCATCACGTGCGTATAAATTGTATACAAACAGCATTCTATAAAACAAATATGTAAATGAGTCACTTTTACATAGGTATATGTATAAATTTGTAAAACTACACTTTTGTACACACTTGTCGATAAACTGCACCTATATATATGCGTGTTTATTCGTTTAATGGAAATGTAAAATTTATTACCCATTCCAAAACTCACAAGTGTGTAAATGGTAGTAAATGTTACGGATTCATCTGAATTGGTGTGTTAATGTAATTTACAAATTTCAGATATTACTCAAATATCTATGTATTTCCTACTGCCACAAAATGTGTATAAGAATATTAAAGAGATATAACTGTAAGAACTCAATATTATATAGATGTATGTGCACAAATTTTACACAGCTATATGTCTAACAAAAGAATATTACAAAAGCGTATATGGAATAATGTTACACAGAAATACAGTGGTGGCCAAAATTGTTGAAACCTTTAGGGTGCTTTTAGTGTTGAATTCAGAGGTTTGCTCGGGTGAGGGACTTCCCCCCCCCCGGAACAATAAAATGTCTCCCCCCCAGAAAATTTAAGATTTTGTGTTTTCAATGGTCAAAAAATGCAATTTCCTCCCCGAAACTCTAAAATGTACCCCCCTGGAGACACAGCAATCCTTCCCGGAGAAAAGTTTCTGAATTTAACGCTGGTAGCTTTCATTACAAAAAGCAAAAAGCAATCTATTGCAGCCGTTCGGAGGAAAGTATTTTAGGCCATTTTGGTATATTTTCGCTGATCATGACCCGCGCAGTTTCCAAAACCAAACCAGGCACTGAACTCCGTTGAAATGTTGATATATATATATATATGTATATATATGTATATATATGTGTCGTTTGTCATGCTGTAACACCTATATTTATGAATCGATTTGAATGTAACTTAGTGTGTACATACCAATGTCTTGACTGAGCCCGTTAGCCAGCTCTATCCGCCATCTTATTTCAAAGTGGTGGCAATTTGAATTTTTGAAACTATGTTATATTTTCTAACATTGTATATTTATGGAAAACGTTACGTTTCATAAATTGCAAACACTTATGTAAGATTTTAATCAGAATGTTAGAAACATTAAAAGACATTTTAAACATTACACTGTGTAAGTTATCAACGTAGGTCATTTTAATAAGGAAGTTAGAAAACATAAAAGTTTCTAAAAGTGCCTACAAAATCCAAATGACCGCCATTTTGAAACAAGATGGCGGATGAAGATGGCGACCAAACCTTGCGTACTATGTGCACACAATGTCACATTCAAATTGATTCATAAATATTGGAGTGACATCATAACAAATATGATATATATATATATATATATATATATATAAACATTTGATTGGAGTGTGCGAGTAGAAATTATCGATCGTTGCGTCGAAAATATCGATCGTGCGATCGCTGAAAATATATCAAAACATAGCGAAAGTGCTTTCCTTCCAACGCTTGAAATAGGTAGCTTTTTAATTTTTGTAATAAAAGCAAAATAAAGGTTTTCACAATTTTGGCCATTATTGTATCTGTAAAAACACAATATTGCGCATAAATACGTGTACCTATATAAATACATATATGAATAGAGATATTTAAAAACTTGGATTGTGAAGTAGTTGCTAAGTGGTAAAGTTAATGGCTGAGAAAGTCACAATGTTCAAATCTCATTTTGCTTAGTATTGTTTGTTTACTCTATATGAAATGAACATTGAATTTCTCCTCTTGTTGTCTTTCGAAATGTATGATTAAAATTTATAGGAAAAAAACCACAAAAATAATATTATCGTCACGTTTTCCGGGATTTTCAAAATTCTCTTTTACAGTGTGTTTATTCAGTTTCTATCTAAAAATAAGAATTTATGGCTACAAAAAAGTTTAAAAGACAGATGATATACCGCAGATATAATTTCAGACTATCCTGTTTCTTGTAAATTAAAGTACATTAAGCATACGTGTGCAAGTTTCACGCAAATATACTTCGCGGGTATAAAAATATTTAGTAATTTACATCCCAAACAACAAGGTAATGTATTCTGTGCACAAAACAACTTTTTTTACATTATATCTTTTTTATATACAGACATAGGGGTACTCAATACAGAATTTGTACATTACAATGTGTATTTCGGAGGTGTCTGGTGACATTTTCCCACTTAAACAGCTTAATTCACTATACAGAATAATGTTTATTTTAAAATTGATATATCAGGGAATGTATTTGGCAATTTATACGCTTTTCTCATATAAAGACAAATTGTTTTTGCAAATGTATAAATTTACGCATTTATTTCTTAGTGTGGAATGCTACAATTTACTTATAAATGAACATTAAAAGGTGCCTCACTCCTAGCTGATCCCGTATTTTTGCTTCTAAATGAATATTGAAAATATTAAGATGACATTATTTAGAAGGATTCTGCTAACCACTGAAATGTGATGCCGCAACATTCGTCATCAGAATATCACACAAAGTATTTTCAACATTAATCTTTAATTGTCACTGAGTTAATAGGTCATTATTTTAGTTGAAAAATGAATAAAAAACTCAAATATCTAAAAATGCAGTATGAATTCTTTTAAAATAAATTAGAGAGTAAATAAATGTTTATAATTATTATACGCTTAATTTACGAGACGGCTTTATTTAGAAACTGTAAAAGCTTATTAGAAGTTACGGCGTGTTCGTCGTTTAATACTAGCTATTATATCGTAGTTGTAACGAACTGTTTTATTACCTTCCAAGTCCTTAAACTTTAATTCCTGTATTATGTTGCTTGAGTTTATAATTTTATGTCCAAAATGCTTAAGTTACAGAAAAATATCTTTAGGAAGTGGTCATTTTGTATACTGTAGATGATATTGACTGAAAATTTCAAAGCAATTTCAGAAAACAAATATCAGGTTACATACGCTATGAATATATATTAAAATATTTAAAATTTAATTTTTGTAAAAAAGGTTTAGATTATTTTTCGCATGATATTGTTACAGATTTAGACGTTTATATTTTTACTATAATTTATTTTGTTGAGTCTAGTCTAGAAAGTCTTATGCAAAAATCACCAGGATCTCAGATGATTCAACTCAATTTACATTTAAGAAATGAAGCTGTTTGTATGCATAATTATTACTAAATGTTAGATATCATGTGTCACAAATGATTTTATTCTTTACGAATTACTACAAATCAGTGTTTTGTCACTTTTATGGTATATTACTGGTAAGTTACAAATATTTCATATTATAAGAAATTTACAATTATGAAAGAGATTATTGTATGCGATAATTGTAATTGTAATACAGCGAAATTCTTTAAACATGAAACTGAAGAGGTTGAATTTCTTCTTCAAGTTAAAAAAATCCCAAAAAAGCGAAAATTCACCAATAGTTTCGATGTCATCAAATTTCATTTTGATTTCCTGTTTAATTTCTAGTAAGTTGCATCCATAAACATAAAAAGCAATTAAACAATTTTTTGGGGAAAAAATCAAATATGTTTTTTTTTTAAATATAGCTTCCAACACTATATTGTCCACTAATTGTTCGAGATCATTCATTATTTTATTCATCTTACCATTCAAAAGCTTATCTATATAACTGAGCATATTTTTAATAATTTTTTGCAATTATGAAGCAGATGAACAGGAATTGCATCGTTAATTCCTCTGTCAGATTTGTCGTGGGAATCTAAATATGTATGAAAGATCTCTGAAATCTCGTTTTAGAAGTATATTTCCATTTAAAAGAATGGTTTTGATGTTGATCTTCATCATATCAAAAGTAATCTACATCGAAATAGTTCTTTTATTTTAAATTGCAAAAATAGAAATGTTGCATCTTTCCTTGTTCAATAAGATCTATTTTGGAAATCATTCTACCTGTTCTATCAAGAAAACATTCAAAGTTTTACAATTCTAGGTTTGGCTTGGTTTATTTTATGACGGCCGATTATCTACACGAAGGATATAGGCCCTTAAGGGGAGGGAGCCCGCCGTGGGGTCTTTACAAGGGAATCTAACCCGTATTTACGCAAGGAAATCCAAGGTAAAAAAAACCACGGAAAACTCCGAACGGTTAGGCCGACGATCGCGATTGATATCTAACCCAGCACCTACCGTCTACCAGTTTGGATCTACAATTCTAGGACCAAAATTTATTGCGTTATGCTATTGGGGGTTTATAATTAAAGTTTCCTGTTTAGAATTAGCTAGAGTTTATTCTGGTTGAAAGATATCTTTGAAGTTTGGTATATAAGTTATATGGACTATGGGGTAAAGGAATCAGCAATAAAAAATAGTAGTTCGAAATTCAACCACTAGGTGAGAAGGGTCCTATGAAGTTAAAAAATCAAACTGGAAACATAAAACTTTATTTATTCTCAAGAAAAATTCAATGTATATTCCACTTTTGTAAAGCATGTGTTCAATACGTGTTACGGCCTTGTCGAACTTTAACGCGAAAAGATATGCATGCTATTAAAGAATTTCGCAGTTCAGAAAAAATATAATCGAAAAATTTTCGAGACCCTGAGAATTGTTCTCCTAAGAAAGGACCAAGAATGAAATCTGCATTAAAACCACTCCATACATTTATGAAATAAGGATCGAAAGACTCTTGAGGCACAACATTAAGGCTTTCAGTACCCTTATGAGAACATTGAACAGTAGGAATATGACGCATTATCCATCGCGGCAAGAGTGACTTCTTCGACAGTTTCATTTGAAATCCGTGGCTTCTTTCTGCGCTCTCAACTTCCCAATCTCTCTACATTTTTACATGATATTTTTAAAAGCTGCCTTACAATGGCCCTTCTCATAAGTCTTTCAAGCGTCGATATTTTCATAGTTCAGATGACAAATTACTGCCTTTCTGATAAAACAACTTCACCAGTGCGCTCGATCTTTCTTCTCTAATGCCATAAGAATTACTTTAGAAATTAGAAAACACAGAATGACTTTACGAAAGCGGCAATTGTTGTTATAAACTGCACCAAATTTGCATAACGTGCTTTTGTCATAGTTGAAAAGAGCCATACAGTGATCGAAATTTGAACTACTATTTTTTTTACAGATTTCTATATCCCATGGTCCACTTACTATACGTATATACAAATTTTAATCAGTACCTGTCTAATTGAATGCACTCTACGTATGTCTAAAAAGAGTATCATTAGATATAAGCATGCTCTATTTTGAATTTTATGAATTTTCGCTTCGTTTTTCGGCACTTGAACATTTTTCCCCGGACAGATATATACAGGGAAAATTTGAAGTTATAAACACTTTTTAATTATTTTAAAAAGTTTTAACACGATATAACTTGCAAATTCATTTCTGCATATATAGTTAAACAGATTTTTAATTTTAAAATGTCGAAGCTTCAGACTGTTATAGTAATCGGCAAACGAAAATATGCTCAGAGCCAAAAATAACCATAAAAAAGTATTCTTGTAAAAAATAGAAAAAACTATCTTCTGTACGGACATCACAAAACCATTTTAATTTCACAAAATACTTTAAAAACAACTTGCTAATGATTATTTAGTACATTTAAAATCTTCGCATTTATATTTACGGATAAAAAGTTTAAAAAATCTAAATAGTCTAAATAATATAAAAATCTAAAAGTTTTTTACCGCATTAAATTGGAAAACCTTTCAGAAAAAATGTATATTCGATGCATAATTTTTATTTGAAGGGAATTAAAAAGAAATGCAAAAATTTAATTAAAATCGTGAAAGCTAAATACTTTAACATTTTAGAAATAAAATAGTATAAGTTGGATTTTTAAAAAATAAAAGTTAACTGAAAATGTGTTTAAAGGAAATGAGAAAATGCTTAAAAGGAAAAAAGTATTGGGGAAAAGAAGTAGTTAATTTTAAATAACAATTCACAAGGGTTTTTGCTATCCATTTCTTAATAAAGTCAATAAATGTTTTCCCCTAGAGTTCCCTTTTTCTTTAAATAACTTAAAAAATCTCAAAAATACACTCGAAGAAAACACATAATTTAGAAAAAAGTTTTATGTCTCTCTTAACTTTTCTTGTTGGAGTTTGTTGAAATAACACATGTTTGACAATGACTTTAATCTCTTTTTTCACATATTGTACGTTAGATAGAAAAACATTTAACGGCACTTTTTCATTCGAAAAATATATACTTGTTTAAAAATGTGTATGCTAAGATAAAATAATTTTATTTATCCTTTTCGTGTCTGATGTACTATTAATAGTTTATTTCTTTGAACTGAGTATTATTTTGTCTTAACAAATACGTAGTTACTTTCTACATATAAAAATGATAGTATAAGGCTATGGCTTACTTATTACTGCTTAATTTTTGTTTTGATATTTAGTAATAACAACAATAATACAATTATAATTATTTATCTTTGCATTGTTGGTGATTCTATACATATATTTCCCTCTTTAAATTTTAAATGCAGACTATTTTTCTAAACTAATCATGTGTGATGAAACTCAAAAATCATTAGAAAGTTATACATCGGTTAAACCTTGTTGTAATATCGGTTTCCGTATGTCTACAAAAAACCTTTGCTGATTTCATTTAAATATTAATTGAATAGTACACAAATATTGTTATATTTCAGACATTGAGACATTCTTTGATCTTCAATAAACCTATTTGGAAAGCTATGATTAACATTATTAAAGTAAAAGTTATTTTTTTCTCAAAATGAAAAAAAAAATCGGAACCGATAGGGTTATACATTGTGAGACCAGCAAACTTAATCCGTCGCTTTTTTTAATCGAAGCTGAAATGTATCTGTAAATTGAAACTTGTTATGTAAATTAAAATGGATTCCACTTGGAATCACTGCCTGAATAAGATATATACTTATTTAAAAAAAATGCATGTTAAGGAAAAATAATTTTATTTATACATTCTGATACTATCTTAACCCGCTATGTTGGTCGGTGTTTTCAAACAAACCTGTAATGTATCAATAAAATTAAACTTATTATTTAAATTAATATAGATCTGCGCCTGGAATGTCTTTCTGCATTACTAAAAATCGATACTATCACCATTGCGCTATTATATTTTTTAATATTATAGACAAAATTTGGTCTATTATGGTCTATTTTGGTCTATTATTATTTGGTCTTTTTTATTGATCATTTGCAGTAAAATCTGATAACGATATGGAAATAAGTCAAGTTAACATAAGGCTTTTGGAGCTCCCATGGGCGATCGAGATCTCGCCGTACATCCTCAACGACATTGGGTGCCACAAAAATCAACTGTGGCAATGCTTCATGAAAAAGGATGAGTTTGTTAAAGCTGGCGTTTGGCAATTACTGGTGAGGCACAGTTTTACACAGAAGAGAGTTTTTAATAAAGATTCACCTGCTTAAGTGGCAGAAAGCATAGTGATGCACTTGGTTAAGTTTTTTTTTTTTAAATTTTCCGATTGTGAGACATATTTATGCAAATTCAAGTATACGTATACATTTTTGCATGTAAAGACAGACAAAATCTTCATTTCTCCTCTTTGCTTTTCGTTCTGGCGTCGGGGCACATGTTGCCTTTGCAGCCTCTAGGGAAATCGCTTGGCTTTTGGCAATAATCGTGAAGTACAGTTTCACGTAGAAGTGTGTTTTTGAGTAGAGTTTGACCTGTTTAAATGACGGAAGGCATAGAGATGCATTTGGTCGAGTTTTCTTTTGAATTTTCCAGCTGTAGGATTTTTTACTGCAAATTCGATACATATATATATATATGTATATATATATATATATATATATATATATATATATATATATATATATATATATATATAGAGAGAGAGAGAGAGAGAGAGAGAGAGATAGCAATCTACTACGTATACATATTTATATGTAAAAACAAACAAAATCTTCATTTGGCGGCCCCTTTTGCCTTTCGTTCTGGTTTCGGGGCACATGTCCGCTCTACGAACCCTTGGGAAATCGCTTGGCGTTTGGCAATAATCGATTAGGTGCATTTTAACACAGAAGAGGATTTTTGAGTAGAGACTGACCTATTTAAATGACAGAAAGCACAGATATCCATTTGGTAAATAAAACTATATGATTAAATATTGTTATCCGTCCTTGTTTATTATGTAGTACTAACTATGCGCAGAATTATAAAAATATGACGCCCGTTGATTGGATGAAAGTGATACATAATAATTAAAATGACGCAATTAAGGGTGTATTTCGATTCAAACTGCTTATTTTCCGATTTATTTTTAAATTCATTTTTGCTCTCATATGCATCAAACTGGCAAATTGTCTTATTCAGAAAGTACACAAGGTGCCGTAATCGTCGATTCTTTGATAAATGCAGGAAATATTGCAAAAAATGCTATCAAAAACGGCATTTTGAAGAAATGTTTCGGAAGCGAGAGATCTGTGGACGAAAAAAAGGTCATGCTGAGAGGATAATTGTTTATAAATCAAATTCTAATGAATTGAGAGTAAAATGACATCACACGGCACCTTATACGTCTCTTCAAAAATACCCTCAGCAAGTTTAATGTTTTTACTTTTAAAAATGTGTCTGAAATTATATCGGAAAATTTCGAGATGTTGAAGGTGGAAAAGCGTTTTTTCGAATACACCCTTAATATAGAAAATATATTCCAAGGGAATTACCTTCTTTAATTATTAATTTAGTTCGGTAAAAAATATTCCAACAGTATACCTGATTTTTAAATAATTCCTCTAAAACAGACGCAAAAACAAATGAAAAAAATCATTTTATTTCGGCTATATTTTTCTGAAATATAACATGTTTAACATTTTTTTCACTTCGCTTTTATATAACTGCATCCTGAAGTAAAAGTATTTACTGACACCGAAAAATACATTTGAAGAGTAAAAAAACACAAAAGTGCATTTATTTTTGTGAAATTTTCATCAAACGAAAATATGGCTCTCACTCTGAAGTAATTCCGGAACAAATAAATTCTGAACAATATGCGAATACTCAAGTGTTTTGAGCCTCAGGTGTTGTAAAAGAGTTGTATTCAGTATCACTAAATCTCGAATTTTGCTTTTATACTGAATCGTGTGTCGAACTATATATTTTCAAGCGCAACAAAGAAAGAGAGGTGTTGTATTAATCTCAGAAAATAGAAACAATTATTAAATTTATTTCTATTCCAAAATAACAATATGTGTTCCTTTGCTTTTCGAGTTATATTATAAAGCGGAATGTTTAAGGGATTACGCAAATAAAAATAATAAGCATTATGGGTATTTTCTAATGAAATGATTTTTGTTCTTATTCTAAAATAAATAAAAAAAATCAAGAACAAAATGCGCATAGGTTTCATTTTAAAATGTCCAGGTTAATTCATTATTATTTTTCTTAAGCATGCAAATGCTGTTTTTTTTCTTTCATAATACTTTTGCTGAAATGACAAGCTATTCAATACGACGGAAATCTTAATGTGACGCAATCTTATGCATTTTTGCCCAAAATAAAATATATTAAATAAGTTCTTTATCTATTGTGTTGAGCGTACTGATGAGATTAGCGATTACCATTTTTTCAGAGGTAATATATATAACTATTAACACAGTATATTCCGGAATTATTTAAAACTTTTCTTATTGAGATCCAAGAAGCCGTCTCTTGAAACCAAGTTATGGAATTTGAAATTGATCAGTATTTTTTTTAAAGCAGAAATTCCTCAAATGTTATTACATAGTTTTAACGTGAGATCGATAAGTGTATACCGACTTTTTAATAAATATGGGAAAATCTCTCATATGTTAAAATGTACGTATTAGAATAATAAATCTACGAAATTCACATAATTTTTTTAAAAATATTTTGAAGAAGTTTGAAATATTTTTCGAATATTTTTTCTCATAAATAGGTATTATTTTTTATACATTGATATTGCGCTTTTTCGTTTTTAATAGTATTATTGTTTCGAGCAAATCGTTACAAATGTTATTGTAGGGTGTCTGTTTATGACATTTCCTGCATCATGAAGTTACTGCTACCACTTGTAGCGCCAATTGATATATACGTATGCAATAAAATAAAATAAAAAATGCGCCATTTTGCCCGCGCTAAGTTTTTAATTCTAACTTTATGGAACATTTAAATTTTTAATCTCAGTTTCGTAATGTATTTATATTTTAACAGCTAAAGTTCTTTTTCTTATTTTATTTAACTTAATAATAATCTATTGATTGTTTCTCAAAAAGAGCGGGAAACGATTTCGAAATCTTCTTTCAATGTAGAGGTCTATTTTTCCTTTTTAGAATAATTATCGATATTTTAATCCTATTTTTATTGGATCGTCTTCTGGTGTGTTCATGCGTGTATGTGAACAGGTTATTCCATCCCGCACAAGTATTAAGATCCTACTTGAAGACAAGCCCCGTCTGCCAATAGGAGATGGTGATGCCTGACGTCATAGCCTTGAAGTTAATCCTAATGGATCTTTAAATTGCTGACGCGGACTGGGGCGGGGCTAGTTTTTTCGTGGAGTCTTGAATTTTCATTTTTAGTTTTGGAGAGCGTCAGAATGCATCTGACTTTTAAACTATTAAGACGCCCGTTTCATTTTTTCCGAGAACTTAGAAAATCGAATGATGTAGATTGGATAACGAAGGTTGTAGTATTCGATGTGTGCAACGGTGACTGCTGGAATAACTTAACTTATTTTATGTGTTATAAATAAATATAATTTCAAAGACTGATTGACTTAAATTTCTTATGGAGAAATACCCAACGAGACCAAATCTATTGCTTTTCAACTTACCATTACGGCTGCTTAACCTGCTGTTAGTTCTTAAGGGAATGGACGTATTGTACAGAGTAGATGGTGCTCTATGAGAACGGATGAATTTAGATGGAATACCGCATGTTACTTTAAGTTACTCAATTTGAAAAAACCTTTATTAAATTTACGAAAAATTACAATTACTTTCAAAGAATCTTTTTTAATATTTCTTTTTTTTCACAATCTTTTACTGAAATATTTAAGTAGAAAAATAAACCCTTTATTAAAAGTAAGAATCCATGCAGATTTCCTATACGTTTTTAGTAATGTTTGAATCAGTGTTAATTATATATTTTTTCTGGAGAATTGCCTGTTTAAGAAGAAAAAAAAAATTCATCCACCCTCGAAAAAAGTACTAAAGTGATAATATAGGAAAAGATAATGTTATCCTTTTATCCTGGTTTGATATTCTTCAAATAATTTATGTTCTACAATTTTTTCAATTTTTTTATGTTTTCAACTAGATTTTTTTTGTGTATAACACAAGTATTTATTTTTATGAAATTTGCATACGTAGGAAAAGATAATTCTTTCGGCCATATCCAAGGGATGTAGTAGAGGGAATACATAGGTGTACCCCTTATAACATTTGCATTTTAAAATAAAGCTCCGTATACCCTTTATTACTCAAAATTACTCAAATAAAACTGTATTACATATTCTAGGCTTAACGTTTTTGACTTTAGCAATACCTTCTACCTAAAGCGTATACCCTCTTTTTTTACGGCTAACATCATTGCAGACAAAAATAAATCAGCATCTATCTAACAATATGTTAAAATTATAAGTTCACGTACTTCAGCTTTAAGTATTTAAGGGGACAAGGGACCTTTGAAATCATTTTTTTTATATTTTTAAAATTGCACTTTAAATATTATTTAAGGGTACATTATTGCATTATATCATATATTTATCACAAAAAATGTAAAAAAAAAAAGGGAAATTTTTGTAATATTTTAGATTTAACGAAAAATTTTCAAAATGCTCCATGCGCATTATTTTTTCTCTGAATGCTTTGAAATTTTTTATAGTTATTTCTCACAATATATGTCATAAATCTGTGCATGGTTTTTTGAAAATAAAAATAATTGTAAAAGTTATAGGTAGTTAATTGTAAAAATAGATTCAAAAATCCTCAAAATTTCAGAAAAATTGAGAATATATTTTTTTCTTACCTTTATATTGAGATATATAAAATTCAATGCACAGTTTTATTTATATATATAAATCAAACTTGTATAAATATTATTGGAGACTTTTATTAATATGGAATGCGCATGGGACATTTTGAAAAATTCCTGTTAAATCAAAAATATTACAAAAATTTCCCCATTTTTTTTCAAAAAAAAAAAAAAAAATTGCATTATTTGTGATAAATATATGCTATAGTGCACATAATATACCGTTTGAATAACATTTAAAGTGCAATTTTAAAAATATAAAAAAAAAAGGATTTCAAAGGTCCCTTGTCCCCTTAAAATGTGGTGGAGTTTTATCACAGTGTTATAGTTTTTTAAGTGTTTTAAATTATAATTTTCCAATATTTAAAAAAAAGAAAATTCGACAAGCTATTTTTTTATTAAGTTAAACTAAGTGTAATGGGAAAAATTTCTATAGAAAAATATAATTATTAAAAAGACGTCATTTATTGAAAAAATGGTTTATACGTACATTTCTCATCACCACATATTGAAACAATTCACATAACAAATATTCCTGCCATAATTTCTACTCTCTTAAAAAAAATTATCTCAAAGTTCTCGAAAACCAAACTAATAATTTTTTGCAAAATGTTTTTTTTAACCTTTAGTGAAATTTAATAAAATAAAAGTTATTTCACAATGTTTGCATTTATTTTTTTATAAATTCAACTTTAAGTAAAATATTATTTACTTGCATTAAAAAATGCAAATAAAAAGATTTAAAACAGAGCAATACAAGGACATTTCTTTTCGGAAAATTCACATCATAGGAAAATATGCCCTCCCCATATTTTAAACAATGCTGAAACATATAAATCAATGGAAAACTAACAATTTGAGTACTTTTTTGTCAGGTGTTATAAAAGTGTTGAAATTTTCGTTATCATCATATCCTAATTTCACATGTATATTTTGTAGTGAATTATATATTTGAAATACAACCAATATATAATAAAGATGGGTACAAAAACAAGAAGAAAATAAGAAATAAACTGAAATTTATTTAAATTTAAAAATAAAAATAATCTGGTTCCTTTGCTTTTAGAATGCTATTGTTAAACTAAATCTTCAGGATTAAAATATTTAAGAAAATAAAGATAAAATGCAGGGATACAAGCGCTGAGTCAAAAATGACCGATTGGTACCACTTAATTTTAATATTATTTCTCGCCTTATGTAATGGCAAGATTTCTGAGATTTGATAAAGAAAAGAATATTATTAAAATTTAATGGTTAAAATCAGCCATTTGTGGTGCAGCTTTTGTATCTTTTAAATTGCTATGTTGATATTTTCTAAACAAATAATTTTCCATTTCTTTTCATAAAACAAGTAAAAAAAACCGATTTCACATACATGCAAAAGTGCAAAAGTTTTATTTTAAAGAGCCGAGTTTAATTCATTGTTACTTAGATTAAGCAGATAAACACATTATTATTTATTAAAAGCTTACAAAAATTTCATGGAAATCAAATATATCTATTCTCCAACATGAAAATAATAATTTGCGTAAAATCGGGTGTAATTGGTTACAAAACAAAGTGTGTTCAGTTGGTTCGAGATAAATTCTGTTGAGCACATTGCTGCGATTCAACAAAATTCTAAAATAATAGCTTTAAATAGTGACCTCTCCGCCAATTACTAGTTAAAAACATCCCTAATTGGGATACAAGTAGTCCTTTACTGAATGCAAGTAATCCCAAAAAGGCCAAGTAATTCTACTCTTTCAGGGGCAAGGTATTTCAGTTACAAAAATGTTCAAATAATTGACTGACACCGCAATTAAAAAAATGAAATTAATTAAAAGTTTCTTTTTTAACGTATGAGATTCAAGTTGTACTAAAAAGTTACTGGTGACATTTGGCAGTTTGGGAATTAAAATTAACCGTTTGCAGACTGCAAACGTAACCTGTAAGGGTTAAATACGATATTATCCTCAACAAATAGTTTCTAATTTTGGACAAAAAGGACATTCTCTTTATGAAATAGATAAGGTGATTTTAGCAGAAAAGTTCTAATATTAATTTTTGTATCTCTTGTGAAAAATGCAACTTCTTGATACGTATTCTTCACTTTGCAATATATTTATGCAAAATAGGCCTGTTTCTTGTGAGTACCTTGGATTTAATTTATCACAATGGCGAACATTGAACTACTTGTAAAAATATATTCCATGTTATTTGCATCTATTATTATTACTTGCAAATTGTAACATTTTCGTATTTTCTTATGCATAACAAAAATTCTAAGAGAATAAAATGTGACTTTAAAGCTAAGTGGAAGATTTATTAAATTTCGAAGTTAGCTTACTGAGGATTTTTCATGTATTAATGTATATGACAAGCAATGAATTATTTCAAGTAGATTTAATTTGGGACTTAATTGGTTAAAGCATTTATATTAAACCAGAAAACTATATATATTTTTTAATTTGCTAAAAAAGTTTAGAATATTTCCTTCAAAAAATTAAATATATCGTATCTTTATATACAGATATTGCAGTTTTTTATAGATTATTGTGATTTTAATCAGATTATTATTATTGTTTCTGTAGATTGTATGTTTATGTTATTGATTGAATCATAATATCATCGATAAAAATCTTTGTACTAGAAGCCACATGGTAAAGAGGGTTTCTGTAACGATCTTGGAAATAAATATGACTTATAATATTAACGCAAACTTAAATTATTTTGTATTTCGAAGGATGATTTGATAAAGTTGAGTTTCAATTATTTTAAATAAGTTGAGGAAAAGATTTCTGATAGAACATTAGTAAAACTTTTATTACTTTAAAATATTTACAATTATTTACAAATAACGCCTTTCAACTCGCTCTTAAGTCTCACCATATTTAAATGAAATGAGAACACGTTTAAGTAAAAAAAGGAATTAGAAAAGTAAATATTTTTAAATACAGAATTTTCCCAGCATTATTTCTTTAATTTAATAATAATCCTTAAAATACATATTAAGTGATAATGTAAGGTAATGTAAGGGAAAAAATATTTTTTTCTGTTTTTTAGTCAAACTCTTTTCGAGAAAAACATTTCTTACAATAGTTTATAGTTTTAGTTTTATATTTTCCGCTGGAAATAAATTTTTCTGTAACACGTGTCTTTATTTTTGCGAAATACAGGAAGGAAAAGATTATTCTTCCGGTACATAAGACAAAAATATTCGGCGCGACACCAAAATTACGAGAAAATCGTAAACACATTTTCTTTCAGCTTCAGAAATATTAAAAGCAGTGTGTACTCTAACGAATTGTCAATGTTTGTTTATATTTTAATTTTAACTTCTACAACATTTTAGAAAGAAAAAGACAAAAGTTGATATTTTTAAAAGTGAAATGCAAAAATCTTCATAATAAATAAAAGTATGTAGTAAATGTAGAAAAAATATAACACGCGAATTTTTCATGTGTACGATTTTTTTTAAATAATATATCGAACCTTAGATAAGCTTTATGAGACCAAAATGATAATATGTAAAAAGATATTTTAATGTATGATCTTCTAGCTGCGTTGAATGAAATAAAATGTGTTAATTATTCTCCTCCAATGTGTTAAATATTTTCATTTATTTACTGACATTAAAAATTTTTAGCAAACGGACTTGAAAAATAACACAAGTACACTTGGTTTGATATAATTAGATAAAGAAGAAAATACCCCCCCCCCCCGCCATAGAAAGAAGCATGAGATAATAAATCAGTGCGAAACTAATAATAAGTGAAGTTCACAAACTCAAGAGCTTTGAGTCTCAGATTTACCTTTGTGTTGAAGTATATATTTGAAACTCAATGCAGCAAAAAGTATTGAGTACAAACAAATGTATTTATCTCAGCTAACAGAATATATTAAGGAAGTTACTTCATTGTCAAAACAATAAAATCTGTTGTTTTGTTTTTGAACTTATAATACAGGGTGACTATAGAGGAATCTTTCACTTTCAAATCCCGATTCATTCAAAAGTATTATACTTACAAATATAATTGATGTAAAGAACCACAAAATATTCAAGTTTTATGCTCACTTTTCAAATGTTCTATGTGTGCTGATACACGTCCAGACGGAAGTTCAGTTTATTCCACACATTTCGTAGCCTTATTTCAAGACGTTTCTTTACTGAATTGTCTTCTGAAAGAACCTTCCACTGCTAAGAAAGGATAAATATTTAACATTCTAAGAAGAAAAAGCGTAGCCTCCATTTCAAGAGAGACTGAACTGAACTAGTTATGTATACTGAACAAATACTGCTACACAACATGGTGTACAATCTTCAACTAATGCTGCCATGCCACTTGTGTAAAAACTTTGATAGTTTGTGGTTATTTTAATATATCAATCTTATTTTTTCGGTATAATACTCTTGAATAAATTGGATTTTGAAAGGGAATGGGTCTTTTATAGTAACTCTATTATGAAACGAGTTTGATAGATAAGTAAATAAAGATAAAAGGTTACATAGGTATTAACAAATTATATTACTTTGAATAAAGCAAATTTTTATTTGAATCTTTAAGTGGAGTTCTTCTGCATCCAAATAATCGCGAGTAATGGAATGAAAATACTCATTGGTTTTTTTTATGGATAAACATGCTTTCGATGCGAGACCGATGAGAATCGTATTACATTTTAACAAATATTGAAAAAAACGCCCATATAGAAAACTATCCATATTAGAATTTTACGAAATGCATACACAATAGATTTAAAGTTTACTGAAGAAGTTTAAAATACTTCTGAAAATTTCTAATGTCTTAAGAAAGTTGAAAGTGTTTTTATTAAAAGATGATTTTCTTTCTATCTGTTTTAAGTTGATTAATCTATAGTAAAACTAAAAAAAACTTTTTTAAATGTAAAATGTAAAGTAAACAATATTTTGCATAGATAATACCAGTAAATCGATTTTGACTTTCATGGTTACCGAAAAAAAATGATTTAATGAAAAAAAAGAAGAAAAATAATTATTTCGAATAAAAAATTGTACCATTTTTATAGATTCATATTTTGTTAAAATAATGATGTTAAAATAATTTTAAATCCAGAAATCTGGTTTCGTGTTAATAATAAACCAATTACCAACAAAAAAACCCCATTTAAACAAAAAATGAAAATTTAGAAAAACAATTTTTGGGGATATTTTATTCTGATTTTATTTCAGTTTTTTAAAGAAAATATGTATCAGTATTTTTCAATTTCCGTTTCACATTTTCACTGTGAAGCAAATTTATTTACTGGAGGTTATAAAATGTTAGCATAGCTTAAATAAAATGAAAATAAATATGAGTAATATATATTTATGTTTGTGAACTATGCAGCGAAAGAAAAGTTTGTTTTCCACTCGAAAAGTAGTTTCAAATATGTCAGTGCAAAACTAGGCGTGTGGATATGGCAAATCCAAGTATTTTGGCACATCAAGGTGTTATGAGAGTTATGCCCTTTATCTTGGTATCCTGATTTTGCATTAATAGTTTAGGTAGATAAATATTTTAGAAAATCAATGAAACAAATGATGAAAGACGATCTTATTTTGTTTGCAAAAGATATATGTAACAGGTAATTCATTTGGCGGGATACCCTTAAGCAGATCTACTCTCTCCGTTTGAATAATTGTTTAGCAAGTTATAGGGGATGTATGAAAATAGGTCTAACCTCAGCACTTCTAGTTCTAAATACAGGGTGTTTCTAAACTCATGGTACAAACTTTAAGGGGTGTTAGTACACATCAAGACAAACAATACTTAACTACGCTACTTAACCACTCCCAACAATTTAGATTTTGAGCTCAAAATTTAAGTTTATGTCTAAGCTTCTAAAAAATTTAATGAGATCCAAAAAATAACGGTAAAAAATAGTTGTTCGTTACGCCAAAGTCTAAAGCGCCCTCTATCGGCATCTTTTGAAATTTATCTTTATAATTTATTTTCAAGACAATACTGACATAAAGAATAGTTTTAGTGAAAACCGCAAACGAATCGATCAATTTTTCTATTTTTTATAATCATTTGAATTTTTAGATCCCAAATTTTAATGGCGCCTATCTCCTTCGGAAGACATTTGGGACCCTTAGTTTCCTATTTAATATTGTTTGTCTTGATGTGTACTATCACCCCTTAAAGTTTGTACCATGAGTTTAGAAACACCCTGTATATGAAAAGGAAGAGAAATAAAATAAGGCTGATTATTTTTGACTGGAGTATATATGTTAAATATTTTAATTATTTTTTTTGTTTATTATTATTTATTATCATTATTTATTATTTAATTATTTAAATTTATAATATTATTAACTAAATAATATAAATTTCCCTCTTATAGTTTATCATTTTCGATTTAGAAATGGCATATTTGTATATATAAACAGCAATTAGTTATTAAAATATTATCTCATAATGGGCTTGGAAAATACATCCCGAAAGAACTAAGGAATTTTTAATGAAAAATATATTTTAAACTTAAAACACATCATTTATTAATTTAGTCGCTTTTAAAATAAAATAGTGAACCTTTTAAATTTCATTTTGCATAGTTTATGAAAATAGTGATTTTTTTGTCATTATCTTATCATTTTATTTTCGGTTCTATTAAGCAAAACATTCTGTTATGTGACGATTTCTCCCGTATGACATTATAACCTGATATGTTTTTACACAAAGTTTTGGCCTTAATAGTTTATTATATTTTTAAAAATCTCTAAATCTTAAAAAAAATGAAGTTCGATTTAAAAAAAACATGTTTATGGTGATAAAAAAAGTTTAAAGAAAACAAAATACATGGCTAAAATTAGGTAATTTATGAAAACAATCCACGAGGGCTTTCCATATACATTTAATGAAAAAAGAATTTTTTTTCTGCACTTTTCTTTTATATAATAATCGTAAAAAGTTACAAAAAAAGATTTCAAAGATACTTTAGAAAATTATGAATTACTTTTTTTAAAATCCTAGTTGTAATTTCTTGAAATGTAAGAGGTTTAGCCATACTATCCAGAATTTTTGTCATTTTTAATGTGGTATAAGATATTTACTTGTATCGATGGAATGAAAGAAAACCATTGAAAAGCTAAAAATAAATAAAATAAGAGACGATTGAAATTTTTTGTAAAACTTATAAATCGAAAAAAGACAGAATAATAATAAGAAAACATCAATACTATTAATATGGGGATTATAAATTCAAGTATTTTGAGTCTTTTATTATAAAAGTTATTATAAAAACGGTGTATTTTTTTCATCTAAGCCCAAACTTTGTATTTGCATTTTGTAATGAATGATACTTTTGAACACTAGAAAATGTAAGACTAATGAAACACTAGAAGTAATGAAAGAGCATATTGTTTTATTAGTAGTTCTTTGAAAAAACAGAAATATTCTGTAATAATAATGTATGTTTCTTTTTTTTTGGTTTAATGATAGTATGACAGAAAATATTAATGACGACGAGTTTAGGTAAACAATTATAAAATCACATTATAATTTTTATAAAAATAATCCGGAAAATATTTTAATTTTTTTTTTTCAGGTATTGTGCAAGAATACGAGAATCGAGTACCTCAACACCGAGATTTAAAACTCACGAATGTGTAATTATAACATTCTACACAATATTATTATTGAAAATGTAAAAAAGGGAATTAATGTTAAAAGCAATTAGTTGTATAAATAGTGGTTAGTAGTAATTGAAAAAATGCTATAAAAATCGCTCAAAAGTTGCACTTACCAATATGCAAAAATATTAAAACAAATTTTAGATTAGATTAAATATTTTTTAAGGTATGTAAACTGTATGAAATAACTTCTTGAGTAATATTCAAAACTCCAATGTATTTTTAAATACACGCATTGAAATCTTAAAACTACAAAATGTCTTTGAAATTATAGAAGAAGTGTAAAATATTTCATGAGATCGAAAACCAGTCTCATGAAATTCAGAAATTTACCTTAGAAAAATTGTATATATATGTATCGCTAGGTATATTTTTAGTCTGAAAATGTAGAAAAAAACAAAAAAAAAATGCATTTTAGATCATAAATTTTCAACATTTTATTAAAAAAATGTAACAAACTGAATTTGTTTTAAAAACAAGTAAATGTGAAAACTGCTTAAATTATTTTTTAAATAACATAGTAACAATGCAAATAGAAAAAGTTAGAGAATTTGGTCTTTCTTTTAATTATAACTCAAAATATTGCATAAGCGTACTAAAAAACGATATTTTTTTGAACAAACTTATTTTGTTTTTTACTTTCTTTTAGTTGAGTTTCCCCAAATAAAATGTGTATGACAATGTCTTCATTTCCTTGTTCATGTTTTCAACGTGAATTAAAAAAAAATATTTACAGGAATCGAAAAAAAATGCAAGTACAGTTAAAAAGAAGCATATTTACATTTGTGAAATATACATCTAAAGAAAAAAAAATGATTTGTTCCTCAAGATAAGGAAACAAATAAATCAGTACAAATGCAAAGACACATCCAGATCGTAAAATCAAAAGTTTAGAGCCTCAGGTGTTATAAAAGTGTTGTATTATTTATCACACTGTATATAAATTTCACTTTTACGCTTTCACTTGAACTGAAATTCAACGCAAGGAATAATAAACAGCGATTTTGTTTTATTTACACTCAGCAGAATAAAACTGAAATTTATTTGAATTCCAAAACAACAAAAGGTGTTTTTTGGTACTGGTAGTTCATTGTGAAACAGAATGTTCATGATTACAATACTCTGATAAATAGAAATATGTGTTTATTTGGATTCCTTTTCCTAAAATATATTATTTTGTCCTTGTTCCGTTTCTATTTTATTCATTTTTTTTTGCTGTGAGATGCATACAAGTATTTTTGCAATCAGGTTTAACACTTTACAAATTTGCAGACCAAGTAATACATCTAAACTATACATAACAAAGGAATACATAACATTATCAAAACATAATTTATTGATACCAAGTACCCGTTAACAAAAATGGTAAAGAGCTTTTTGTTAATACTAAATGTAAAGTACTGTCTCTCAGATTTTCTGTATTTATAAGATTGTTCCATAAACAAGGTTAAAAAATAGCAACAAAAACCGATGAATATTAAACTTTACACATTACCTAAACAGGAATTAATAAAACATACACAAAAATCTCTCATTATATCCACATGTACAAAGAATAGATGTAGGGAAAGATGTTTATGCAACATGGGTGATCATTAGACCCATATTGAGACCAGACAGATATCGTAATAGTGTTGTTCTACTAAAATAATTAAGCTTCAAAATTTTGCTTTTGTTTTCATTGTCTTTTTTTTCTATTGAAAAAAAGTAAATTCTTAAGTTTTATATACAAGAAAAAGCAAATGAAGAAAAAATATGAGCCCAAATTAGGCGTAATTAAACAAGTATTTACTCTTGGTCATAGTATGTTTTAAAGAAGAATGTTAAATTAACAACAACAACAACAAATAATAGAATTTTATGTATAGACTTTAATCACAGCACGGAAATTTTTAAGTAGATAATATCCTTAAAAAAATCGCTATTCTCTAAATATTCATTATATTTTTAATTACTGCTCAAGTTATCACAGGACAAAGACTTATTATATATACAGGGTGAGTCATAATTATAAAAAAATAGGCCATCTCTCAAATATTGAAACTAAGCACATACTTCCAATCACAAAGTTTCATAAAATGGTGCAAAATGTGATGACAAAAATTGCAATTCCATGGTGGGGGGGGGTCTATTTGAAAAAATACCAAAATTAAACTTTTATACTGCCCCCGTCGGCGAAAATTAGCAATTATGAAATTCCTTATCCATTCCTGAATTACACATAAAAAATTTCACTTCCATATTTACAATTCTCACAGAGATATCAAAATCCAAAATTCGTGACTTACTCCTCTTAACCATGCCTCCTAAGCAAAGTGATTCTGACACATTTTGCAAGGAAGATAGAAGATTATAAACAAATTGTCCATTATTAATTGTTGATATAAGATAGTACCTCTCATTTGGATATAAAAAAAACAGTGTACAGATTTTACGCTAAAGCTTATTTCAAAATATGGTGGTAGTCTGCACTAGAAGTCTGCACAAGTCGAATAGGTAAGGTCTCGAGTAAACCCATAGAAAACCTTAAAAAGTTAAAATCATAGAATTTCTACACAGTTTTAAACTTCGATATGGTTAAAGATTGTTTCGTAGGAATGAGTTCTGACCTAAATTCTTATTATAGACTTTCGTTTTTCATATTTATTCTTTTTATTATTAAAGAAGCGTAACAGGCTGTGATATATTTATTTTATCTTTGAATCTTCATTTACATGTAAATGTTTTCCTAATATCGTTAAGCCATACTGCACACGTTGGTGAATATGAAAAATGCTATATAGTAAAACCTTTTAAGACGGAATCACACAGGAAAGAAAAAACTACGTTATACACAGCTTCTCTGTTTAGAAGATGTAAATGTAAAGTTTATTCTCGAGTATTATATTATATTCAATTTGGAAGGATCAACACATTTTCCGTTTAAGGCAGGATACCGTAATGGGTAGATTTTTTTTCACTGGTTTTATTACATTTTAATGTTTTTTAACTTTGAATCTACTATTCTTTAAAAAAAGAATTTAAAAATTATTTTGTAAAATAAAGGTGATTTCAAAATATATGCCTTTATCGTAAAAATTTTGATTGAGGCAAATTAAATTTATTTTTTGTACGCAGATTAAGTCAGGGACAATGATTTTAATAGGGGTTGTGTCGAGATATGGATTGGAAATTTCGTACCAAGCAGACCAAAGAAGAAGGAAGCAGTCCCGGTATGGTGTGAAAAAATGTTAGGTCCTGAAGAATCTCCAGGAAAAAGTAACACCCAGGTCCTGGCCCGTCCTGTGCCCAAAATAAGACCTTTTTTTTATCAGCCTCGTCGGGAAATTAAAAATCCTGAAGTTGTGAGAGCTAAAATCAGAAAAACTATCTTAATCGGCATGTTAGAAAAAGGATTGTTTTAAAGAATTGACAAACATTTAAACAGTATAAAAAGGAGGTGGAAGAAGCAAAAGTTAAACTGATTCGGAAGTTTAAGCTACAGAAAAAACTAAAAGTCATTAATCGCTAATGAAAAGAAGTGCAAACTTTAAACATGCCCTATTTAAAATTTTATATTTATTTTGTTTCTGCAAATTTGAAAAAATACTTATTTTCAAAAATATGATTTTAAAAAAAAAATAAGTTACATCATTTTTTAAATAAATTTTTTAATAGTTTTAAAATTAACATTAAGAAAAAAAAAACACTGAAACAAAACTAAAATTAGTCTTCATATTACATTAAAGGGAAAAAAATTGAAATCCGATAAATAATGTTTCGATTTATAACGATTTTAAATCATCCCATTTAAAACAATACTAATTGTTTGAAATTTTTATAAACATTATGAGGAATTTTAGGAAGTGATTTTGTTTGCAATTTATACGGCTAAACATCACAAAAAAGAAGAAAAATATAAAATCGATCTCAATAGATATATTTTTTACATGTTACCTGGAATGTTAAAGTAACACTGTTTCTTGAATCGCGCACATTTCAATTTGTGTCTAATCCCTTTAAACCTAATCAATTATTTAAACGGCTACAACTCTGCGAGTTTTGCAGATAGGGAGATGCTATTTTTAGTTTTTAATTCAGGACTGGATAAGGAAATTTTTTGTAATTGAAGTTTTTATTCTACAGGAACTGTATAAAAATTCAATTTTCATAAATTTTCAAAAAGATCCCTCTGGAGTTACAACTTTTGCACATTTCTGTCATGAAACTTTGCTATTGGAAGTATTTGCATAGGGGTGATATTTAAGGAGAGAACGTATTGTTTCGATAATTAGGACTCAAACTATGTATATATATATATATATATATATATATATATGTATGAAGATTAAAATATATTCGCGTTCAAATATTTTTTACCTCTTTCTAATAATATAACGTGTATCGAACGGTCTCGTTATCTCTTCGAATGTTAAAAAAATCATATGTAGATGCTTCTTTAAACGTTTGGATTCCGATTTGTTTTTCATTTTTAGAAAAAAAAAATAGTTTTACGTTAATAACATAAATACTAGCTATTCAAACAGATTGATTAGAGTCTAACGGAAGTTTCATTGTCTGAAACATAAAGAATGATTATTTATTAGATAAAAGAATATTGTTTTGCGTACCATTTAATTCACAGTCATATAGCAATAATTTAACGAAGAGTCTTTGGAAATGATTAGACAGCATCTTATATTACAACAAGATTTAACTATTATTATAGATTTGTATTACTTTTTGTACTTTATTACACATTATTCTTTTAGGAAAATAACATTTACTTTAAATTTAAAGAGTGAAGAAACATTTGAATAGCAAAAAATTCGAAGAAAATAGAAGTAAATATTTATTATTATGATTCCTAAATGCCTAAACGTTAATAAAATCATATGGTAAATGCATACTCACATTACTACATGCAAATAGCTACTAAACTATTTGTTAGAACTGTTATTTGTTATTTATCTTTATAAATACTCAATTAATAGACATGTACTATTAAAGTACACTCAGAACCTAAAGGATTTAATATTTTTGAAACGTAAATAAAAAGTGTCAATAACTGTCGGAGCCTAAAAATTAAAATAGCTGAAACTAAAATAGAAATGTGTTTTTAAAATAATAAGAGGGTTACATTTTCCATTTGATATTCAGATTATTTTAATCCACTTTACCTACTAAGATGTTCCAACTTGCATTTTATAACAAGGCTTAAAGTCAGAAATTAGATTTACTTATGAAAAAAAAATGGGCTAAACAAACTAGTTTATTTTTAAAGTACTTAAACATGTAGAACAAAATAAAACATTTATTAAAATACACACACATACATATATACAGGGTGTTTCCAAATTTTTTTACAATAAAAGATGGGGAATAGTACATATCAAGACAAACAATATCAGACCAAGGGTCCCAAACGTTTTCCAAAGGAGATAGCCGCCATTAAAGTTTAGAGACCAAAATTTCAAATAAACATAAAAAACGAAAAATAGGTCGATTGATTTGCGATTTTTACTAAAATTATTCTTTATGTCGGCATTTTCTTGAAATTAAATTATAAAGATAAATTTCAAAAAATGCCGATAGAGGGAGATTTAGACTTTGGAGTAACGAACAACTATTTTTTGCCGGTATTTTTTGCATCTCATTAAATGTTTTCGTAAGCTTAGAACCATACTTAAATCTTGAGCACTGAAAGTGGGAGTGGTTAAGTAGCACAAACTGAACTGTGTTCAGAGGGTTCAAATTTCAAATGATTATAAAAAACGGAAAAATTGGTTCATTGATTTGCGGTTTTCACTAAAACTATTCTTTATGTCGGTATTTTCTTAAAAATAAATTATAAAGATAAATTTCAAAAAATGTCGATAGAGGGCGCTTTAGACTTTGGAGTAACGAACAACTATTTTTTGCCGTTATTTTTTGCATAAATGTTTTCGGAAGCTTAGGGGGGGGAATGTTCAAATTTAAAATAATTATAGAAAATGGAAAAATTTGTCGATTCGTTTGCGGTTTAACATAAAACTATTCTTTAAGTCAGTATCTTCTTGAAAATAAATTTTAAAGATAAATTTAATAAAATTCCATTAGAGGGCGCCTTAAACTTCAGTGTAACCAATAATTAATTTTGACCATTATTTTTTTGTTCTAATTAAATGCTTGCAAAAACTTATTAGATGTTTTCGGAAGCTTAGATTTAAACTTAAATTTTGAGCTCAAAATCTGAATAATTAGGAGTAGTTAAGTAGCGCAAATTGGAGTGTATTCAAGAGTTGAAGTTTAACACTCCCTCCTCCTCGAACAAAATTCAATTTTTCGGTACCTAAATACTCCAAACGATTCAAAATTTGAGCCTAAAATTTAAGTTTCTGCATTTGAAAGCATTTAATGAGATTAAAAAAATAACAGTTACAAATAGATACGCTACTCCAAAGTCTAAGGCGCCTTCTATCGGCATTTTGTGAAAGTTATTTTTAAAATTTATTTTCAAGAAAATGGTCATTTAAAAATTAGTTTTAGCAAAAACCGCAAACGAATCGGCCAATTTTTCCGTTTTTTTATAATCATTCGAAATTTGAACCCTCTGAACACAGTTCAGTTTGTCTACTTAACTACTCCCAAGTATTCAGATTTTGAGCTCAAAATTTAAGTCTAAGCTTACGAAAGCAATTAATAAAATTCAAAAAATAACGCCAAAAAAGAGTTGTTCGTTACTCCAAAGTCTAAAGCGCCCTCTATCAGCATTTTTTGAAAATTATCTTTATAATTTATTTTTAAGAAAATAACGACATAAAGAATAGTTTTAGTGAAAACCGCAAATCAATGAACCAATTTTTCCGTTTTTTATAATCATTTGAAATTTGAACCCTCTGAACACAGTTCAGTTTGTGCTACTTAACCACTCCCACTTTCAGATTTTGAGCTCAAAATTTAAGTTTGACTCTAAGCTTACGAAAACATTTAATGAGATACAAAAAATAGTTGTTCGTTACGCCAAAGTCTAAAGCGCCTTCTATCGGCATTTTTTGAAATTTATCTTTATAATTTAATTTCAAGAAAATGCCGACATAAAGAATAATTTTAGTGAAAACCGCACATCAATCGACCGATTTTTCCGTTTTTTATGTTTATTTGAAATTTTGGCCCCTAAACTTTGATGGCGGCTATCTCTTTTGGAAAACGTTTGGGACCCTTGGTCTCCTATTTAATATTGTTTGTCTTGATGTGTACTATCACCCCTCTTTTATTGTAAAAAAAAATTGGAAACACCCTGTATACATACATATATATATATATATGTATATATACATATATACATATAATATGTAACTGTAAAACATATAATAAAATAAATAGTAAAGTTGTAGACAATGCATTTAAATTTTTTCACCCTCAGGTTCGAACTGCCATTTGCATCTTTTCAAGATGGATCAATATTCCACACTGTAGAAAATATATAAGATAACTGAATGCACAAGATATAGAACAAAAAATTCTTTTTTTTTATTCAACCTGTTTATTGCTCAAATAAATATGAAACCTGCCAGAATATTTAGAATAGAACAGTAGTAATATATTCGAAGACAAAAAATGTGGAATAAATGAATCAATGGATGTTACAGAAAAAAAATATTTTGTCGCGAGTTAAAACCAATTTGCTTACGAAAATTAACATTACTTGATATGAATTGATTTTTCGTACTAATTTCTTAATTTTGATGTCTTGAACGAAACGATTTAAAATTCAAAATAATTAGTAAGTAATTTCAAAGTAATTAGTTGTGTAAAGATATATGATTAATAAAGTGATGCATGGCTCAATATAATATAAAAATAATATTGATAGCACCAGAACTTTAATTTTAAAGCAAGGTATAGAAATTAGTATGATTCTAGATGTAATGCTCATGTGGTATCATTGTTGCTTTTCTATATATAGAAAAAAGTATATACACTGGCGGAAAAAAAAATCCCAACACCAAGAAAAACTTATTGTAGAGTAATGAAATTTGGACAGTGCATTTGTCTAGTTAAAATGTTTAATTGATTAGATTTTCGAAATCATAGGTTAATTTAAGGTCAATAAAATG
Source organism: Maratus speculifer (assembly GCA_964019185.1). Lineage (NCBI taxonomy): Eukaryota > Metazoa > Arthropoda > Arachnida > Araneae > Salticidae > Maratus > Maratus speculifer. The sequence continues at coordinate 70,840,476 of OZ025297.1, read as the reverse complement.
CATTTCAAATGTGAAATGCTGTTACATTAAAAGTCGCTATAACCTCCAGAATTTTGAATGCATACTTGCACACGTGCATGCATTGTATCATACAGGTGCCGAATGTCACTTTGTCGTATGGAGTTGCATGCTTGTTGTACTTGCTGTGTCAATACTGTGATGGTCAGTGCTGGATGGGGATGACACCGGAGTTCTCATCCAATGATAGCCCATACGTGCTCAATGGAAGACAGATCTGGTGATCTTGATCGTCAAGGTAACAGGTCGACACTCTGTAGAGCACGTTGCGTTACAGTAGCGGCATGAGGGCGCGCGTTATCATGTTGAAAAACGCCCCTTGTATGCTTTTCTTGAATGGCAGCACTACAGGTTGAATTACCGGACTGACTTACAAATTTGCAGTCAATGTGCTTGGGATAAGCCCGAGAGCGCTTCTGGTGTCATAGAAAATTGCTTCTTAGACCATGACTCCAGATTGTAGATCCAGTGTTTTTAAGCCGCAGACAGTTTGACTGCAAACGTTCCCCCACCCTCCTTCTGACCAGTACACCGCCATCACTGGCACGAAGGCAGAACATGCTTTCATCAGAAAACACAACAGATCTCCACTCCATCCTTCAGTGAGCTCTGGCTTGACATCATTGGCGTCGCAAACGGCAATGGCTTAGATTCAGTGGAATGCATGCCTTGCATCGAGCTGTCCTTGAAGTAACCGATTTGTAACAGATCGTTGTGTCATTGTGGTACCAACTACGGCTCAAATTTCTGTCGCAGGCACAATACGATGATCCACAGGCGTACGCCGAATACGACGGTCTTCCCTCTCAGTAGTGCCACGTGGTCACCCGGAACCTGGTCTTCTTGAGGCAATACGATCCCTTGACCATTTCTCCCTACAAATCATGCACAGTGGATACATTCTGTCCAAGTCTTTCTGTAAAATCGCTGAAAGAAAATCCACTTTCTCGTAGCCCTAATTTACGACCTCTTTCCAATTCGGGGAGCTGATGATAATGGCTTCTTCGTCTCCTTAAAGGCATTCATGATCAACCTCAACTCAATTCGTCAAATTTTGAAGCGAAAAAATGCTCATGAACTTTACAGCACTCGTTTAAAGCAAACCTGACTTTAAAGTTGTGAGTGGCGCTACTAGCGCCACACTTATGCGCGAAGCCCGAAATTTTAATCAATGTCATCTTTCAGATGTATAAACACGCCTACAAAATTTCGTTTGGCTAACACAAGTCTTTCTTGTTGTTGGGATTTTTTTTCCGCCAGTGTATTTATTTTAAAAGATGTTTCCCAATTGAAAGGAGTTTTAAACTGTGGATGTTGTAAATGTCTAGATAAAAAAATAGAAATGTTTATTTCTTTATATGAACTACAGAAAAGTATCGAAAAAAAACCTCCCTTTTAGCTGGCAGGAAAGTTAATACGTTTAAGGGATGATTATAATTGGAACTTTTGTGAAGTAAATAGTTATTCGGTGGGGAGAGAATGTATTTGGAATTGATAAGTTTCCCAAGATTTATACTGCCTGCAGAATATATGAGAGGGAGGGGCTTGTATTCGGAGAGAATTTACTTTCGGTATTTTGCGATATTGTTGTCTCACCCTAAGCTAATTCCAAAGGCAGATGCATCCAAATTATATCTATTTCAATGCTGTGATTTACATTCATTACTCACACACGCACTTAAGATCTTTCGTTAAAAGGTAGAGGAAGATAAAGCACAAACAGTCCTTTCTCAGGATAAAATAAGAAAAAAAAAGACACAAAGTGTCTTTTCCTTGTTATCCCTGGTCATCAACCTTTTTAGAAACAGATCAATGTAACTGAAATTAACCCTTTGACTACGGGGTTGGGAAAATGTCCTCACAGGGACTATTTCTTTATTCCATTCTCGCCACTTTTTAAAATACAACTTTTGTCATGTAACTACACAAAGATATTTTTAAGAAAATATAGTACAATATACATTTTTGTCAATTGCGGTACGAGTTTCCATATAAATAATTGCCAAGCCTAGGCCGTAAGCAAAAGATTAAAAAAAAATTTCCGAAATAGTAAATTTTTATTATTGTTTGGTTATGATTCACATCCGATGGGCGAAAAAGCGTTTAAAATTTTTTCTAAACGGAATATTGCAGTGTCATACAAATCCTTTTCAATATATCAAGAAGATTTCAAGGCTGTGCTGGGGGAGAATTTGCTTAAAAAAATAGGAAAAAACCCACTTGGCTTTCTTTTCCAAAGATTAACAGGAAACTACAAAATAAAAATGGGAAGTCATAAACATATGAGGGATCTCTTCTATAAATTGACCTCTGGCCTGTCACCGAGTTATAAAAGCGTTTGGAATATTTTTAATTAGGGAATTGTAGTGTAGACATACGAGGGTATTTCCACATCTGAAGAAGATTTTAAAGTTGTATTCAGACCGAAATTAATGTAAAAACCCATAAATTATTCCAATGAGCTTTATTTTCTAAGTCTCTGCGGCTAGCAACAAAAGAAAATGTCTCTACTAAACATGTCAGAGATCTTTTCCATTGATCCGTGGCATGTTGCCCAGTTATAAAAAACTAAATATATCAACGAAATCCACTTATTACATCAACTCCCTGTAGCAGAGTGTAATCTGTTCACAACTTGAGAAAAAAGAGAGATGACTCAAAAAATCTCTTCTTTGTTATCGCTGGGCATCAATCCTTTTATAAAGAGCCAGTATATCTTCTACCAGAAGTCTCTGCAAAGTGGCAATAAGCTAATTCGAAGTAAAGGCCTTTTTCGTGATGGAATTCTTTCAGAATGTCAATAAGCAAGATGCATATTCCGCGGATTTCGATTAACATATCTGCTTGTTTAAGCAAAAATAAAATTCAAGATGCTACAGTCAGTATTTGTACATCTCACAGATTCGGAATTGTGGTTTAAATAAATGTTATGAAATTTAAGTATATGTTATGAAAATCAAATGCATATGTTCATCAATATGAACATTTTTTAAACCTTTAATTCCCATGATATAATACGTTCTAGAAATTATGCAGTTCAAAGAATCCGATTTTACACCAGACTGTATCAATAGTGAATTTAGCTATATTTAAATAATGAATGAGTGTTATAAAATAAATAAAATATTGAGATTTTAATTTTCTAAAGTGAATTTAGAATGTAGAAATTAAAAAATCTATTAAATTTGAAATACTGTTATTTGCACATATGAAAAGCTGCGCACTAAAGTGTTAATTTATTTGCAAATGATTAGTGTTTTGTTAAAGACATCTACTTATTCAAAATGATTATATAGCTGCAAAATAAAATCGATGTAATAAAATGATTATCGTATTTGCTCGTGTATCACTTTTTTCCAAAAAAATAAGGACAAAATCCTTAGGTGCGCGTTATACACAAAATATTGTTTTAATGCTGGAAATAGTCATACACTGTAAAAAAAAATCAAGAGGTTACTAAGAATTTTTTAGTAAATTTGTATTCCACAGAATTTTTTAGTAACCATTACAAACTTTTTTTTTGCAGGTGAAACTTTCTTTTGTAAACTGAACAAAAGAATTTTTTGTATAACTAACTTAAAAATTTTTAGTATGAGTCACTAAGCAAATTTTAGTAATGGCTCCAAAATTATTTTTAATAATCATTACGTGCGCCCGAAGGACAGGAGCTTCCTTCGAGCTGCATCCAGACTTCTGAAGCGGAAGATTTTCGGCAAAACCGCAATAGATGGCAATACCAAACATTGCTACCTGCTCCGACAGGATTATCATAATCCCTTTATTAACGAGTACTTACACTACATACATTCGGGGCGTAGGCCAGTATCGAACCCGGGACCTTTTGGCCTGGAGTTCGCTACCATAACCACTACGCTATCAAGGCCACACCGAGTGAGTTTTAGTAATAGCTATTAAAAATATAAAACTATTAATTTTATTCGTTGCTAACTTTTTTCTAGTAATTCTTACAGATTTTCTTGTAACCGACTAAGATTACTAAAAATTTTTTAGTAATTACAAGGATCACTAAAGTTTTTTTAGTAGATCGACCCTTTTTTTTTACAGTGTACGATATACATATGAATCAAGAAATGTATTCAAAGAAGAAATTGAAACTCAAAAAATCTTACTTAAAAAAAGTTTCGCTGCATCTTTATTTCATTTCTTGCAATTTTTTATACGACAGCGCTATTAACATTATTTAAACGCTAATCAGCAAGTCTCTTTAAGATCACTCACTCCAATCCACCGTCATTGATTCCCTACTGGAAGTCTAAAAATATATTTTTGCTCTGTATCCTGTCTTGACTTAGTCTGTTTTCGACTTTCTTTACTAAAATTCATTTTGTCATTCGTTCACTTGCATATCAAATTTATAGGTATATACGAGATATGCAAATATCACCATTTCTTCTTGTGAAGTACAGGGTGCGCGGTATACAGGAGTAAATATGGTATTAAAATATGTTAAAAACTATTTCATACATAAAAATGCCATTGTAGAAATTCAAGGAAAAGAGTGCATATCTATATATTAAACAAATAACTTTTAAAAAATTCTTTTTGAAAAAACAATAAACAAAAACATAATACAGGCAAAAAATCAGTCTCTTCTTCGTCAAGAGGGAGGACAGACAAGTCTAACCCCATTCCCCTTTTTTGTAAAGGTTTAAACTGTTCCAAATTTCCGAATACCTGCCAAACCTTTATTCAAAATTAATATTTAAAAAAAATGCCAAATAAATTAAGAAAACAAACTAGAAACAAAAATGGAATAGCTTAACAAACACAAAACAATAAATGAAAAAATATTTAAACTCATAAAAAATAAAAAGTCAACATAAAATTCCTTTAAAATATTTGAAAAGTAAAGTAAAGAATGCTGTGTTTCGCAGGCACCCCCCCCCCTGACCTACAACAAAAAACAAAAATAAGACATTAATACTTGTTAAAAATTCTTTGCCTGTAAAAACTTCAAAACAACAAAATGCTTCCATCCATATCAATTGAAAACCAAATCTGCATGCTTTTATCTATTCAAAAACTGCCATCTACGTTCGTTCTTTAAAAGACTTCAGAAAATAGATATGATACAGAATATTCAGGAAGCATTCCGTCATTAAAAGTTTGCACCGACAAACCCCAATGTTGCCATTTATTTTTTAAACAGTTCTTAAGCGGTATTCCAAAAATTCAATAGAATAATTATTATTGTAAAAAAGATTAGCTATAAATTTAAAAACTTGCTTATAAAATTTTTTTTCATTACTACAAATTTTACAAAAACGAATTAATTGATTAATCATAATATTTATGTAAATTTTCTATGCAATTTTCGATACAAATGTGGTATATTTCTAGTAAAAAAATAAAACTATTTCTTTATCATATAAATCTAAATTCAATTTATTTTCCAAAATATTAAAACAAATATCCGAAAAATCTACATTATAATCATCATTTCTCGCCTTATTCAATTTTAAACATTACGGATAAATTTTCTCATATTCATTAATAAAATAAAAATTGAAAATCAAAATATCATCAATATATCTACAGATTTTAAAGATTTATTATAATTTATTGTACATTCGTATTCAAAATAAAATGAAAATAGATTACCGTATTTTCGGGTGTATAGCCCGCACCCAGTGTATAACCCGCGAAGATGCATCGGTGTATAGTCCGCGGGCTATACACCATTTACGAACGTATATTTCGATCAGGGTTCGAAATTAGAAGCCATTAGTCATAATTTTTAACACAAATTTACCAAATTTTTTCGTGATGCATAATACCTACTGTAATTCGGCTAAAAAATTAAGATTTTCAGTACCTTAATTTTCAGAAGGAACGCCGCGGCGTTTACGTGTATTAAGATAAAATTTCAAGCGATGCGTCGTTTACGCGCATTTTTTTTCAAACAAGCGTGATATTTTTACTGAATTTTCCGAAAATTAAAAAAAAATCGGTGATGAATTTAAAATTTCGAACATAAAATGTATACGTATCTTAGGTCATTGGTTCCCAAAAGGAACGAATCCTTGGAATCGGTCCGAAATGCACCAACTCCGAAAAGGAGTGATTTCTCGGACTCTATCTGAAATGAAGCGACTCCGGGAAAGTTCAGTTCCTTGAACTCGTTCCGAAATGAAACGATCCTGTTAAGGAACGATTCCTCGGAATCGTTTCGAAAAAGGCCGACTGCTCTGAATCAATCCGAAATGACATAAATCACGCACTTTTTTTGTTCTTTGCAACAGTGTAGGGTACGAACTCCGAAAAGGAACGATTCCTTTTACTCTATTTCAAATGAAACGACTCCGGAAAAGTTCGATTCCTTGAACTTGTTCCGAAATGAAACGACTCTGTAAAGGAACGATTCCTTGGAAACGACACAATGGGGTGCTGCAGCACCGATTTGCTAGCAAATTATTTTCTGATATTTTATTTATAGATTTTTTTTAGGTCTCGCGTATAAGTTCACCCCCTCTTTGAAGTACTTTTTTGTCTAAAATTTCACGACTTATACGCGAGTATACGGTAGCTATTATATCAGTGCAATACTTGGCGGTAATTGCGACAGTTCTTCCAAACCCAGAAATAACTGTATAAGCAGTAAAAAAAGCCTTTACAAACATGGGAGAACTCTCTAAATTTCGCGGCATAGCGAAAACACTTATTACAAGCGGATTACAAATTTCGATGTTTTTATTTTTTTTATTTTTTTAGGTTTAAAAGTTGTAGAAAAAATATCACGATTTTCAATTAAAAAAAACTCTTTGTATAACCCGCACCGTGTATAAGCCGCAGCGGCTTTTTGAAAGGTTTTTTTCTTGTATACGCCGCGGACTATACACCCGAAAATACGGTAACTGTGATACTAGAATAATTTCTTCCCATCTCTATTCCACAAATCTGATAATATGTATTACTATTGAAATATATATAATTATTATAAAAGCAAAAATGACATAAACTCAAATACAACTTTCGATTAATTTTAAAATCTTCTTCTAAATAAAACTAATCAAATATATCCATTAAAATATTATATAAATAATCAATAGGTGTATTGGTAAATAAGTCATCAAAATCGAATACCTGCATTTTCTGAGTAGTGAAATACAAATTTTCTAATACCTCAAAACTGTTCTTTGACAAACAATTGAACAAAAATAATTAGAATTTTTAAATTTAACTTTCAAAAAAACCATATCTTCTTTTCAAAAAATTTGTAAACCAAAAAAGTTTTTGTGTAAACACTATTAGTAGTACTATAAATGTATCTAACTTAATAGGATTTTTGTGAAATTCAGGAGTTAAAAATACAAATGGCAAACAGTGATGATTAGAAACGTCAAAATTACATGAAAACAAACTTTTACATTTCTTCTTATCTGCAAAGAATTTTTTTATCCGAATATCCAAAAAAAAAAAATATATTATTTCTTTTAAAGAATTCGCATTAAAGAAAAAAAAAACTCCTCAAAATATACACAGAATAGCTTAAACTTTGACAAAAATTAAAAATATTCTAGTTAAAGTTGTTGTTTCTTGATTGTATCTTAAGATAGTCGAAACTGTAACTGGGAATTAATATTTTTTGAAATAGGCTTTTTTCTTGAATAGTAGACAAGAAAACTGAATGTTTGTGTTAAAGTTTAATTAGTATAGATATCTTGATTTATTTCGAAATGCTCAGTGGCTTTTTAAATACTTACTAAAACGCCCCCAAATTCATTAAATTACTTGAAAATGAGTTCGATGTAAATCATATGTTTGTTAATTACATTAAAAATCAAGTTTATATTATTTTTGTAAAACATATTGTTGTCTTAAAAAATTGAAAGTGGTTCTAGAAAAAACACATGTATGATTTTTTTTGAATGGTATATGAGAAAATAATAGTTTTGTAAAACATGTTATGTGAACTTTAAAACGTTCAATGTTTTGCTTAAAAGACAATCTAAAATAATGAAAGATTATTAACATATTTCATTATTTTTAATCGCCTTGACATTGAACGAAAAATATTGTTATGTTTAAAACAAGCTGAAAATTGCTCTCCGTCATATTTTTTTATTTATTTATATTTATATATTATTTATATTTATATATATTTATATTAAGAAAAAATATCTTATAGGCTCCCCCTATACATTCATTTCGTAAAATTAAAAATAATACACTTTTTATGTTGAAATAATTGCTTTTCTTCAATAATAAACGAAAAATTTACAAAACTATTCATGAAACAGTGTTAATATTATTTTTCTTCCTATTTTATTATGCCTTTTGGTAGTTTTTTAAAATAAAATACGTTCAACAGTCTTTGTTAGTTTTACTTTCATATTTCCTATATGAAATAAATTTATTTACAACCGAAAACAAAAATAATGAGTTTACAACATAAACGCATAAGTAAAAGAAGTATATTTATTTATTTGAAATGCATATTGGAAAAAATGCTTTGGCTCTTAAAAGTAGAAATGAATAAATCAGTGAAAAGTTAACAATACGAAGACTGTAAATCGAAGTACTTTGAGCCTTAGATGTTATAAAAGTGTTGTATTTCATATCACGGTGTCCAAATTTCACATGTACGCTTTTGTCTGGAATATTTTTGAAATTCAATGGAGCTAGATATGAAAGAGTGAATTGTTTTATTCATAGACATATGCTCGGGTGCTACACACACAAAAAAAGAGAATTTTGAAATTGTAAAAAATCTCCCCCCCCCCTTTAAAATTATAATGTGAAACAAAATGTTTAGAAATGTTTTAAAATATATTTGAGTGAAGATATGTGAGATAAAAAAGCACACGATAATTTCACTCTGTGGAAATAAAGGAATGAATCGGTAAGGAAAAAAAAAAACTAGCCGTTGGGGGCCACCGTAATACTTACCCATCATAGATATGCATATGAAAATAAAACATGTGAAAACTATTTATACAATGCATTGCAAATTCATAAACAAAATTTAAATATTGTTAATGTACATACTAATGCTCTATTAAAGAACTGCTGATTACCAATTTCGACAAATTATATAAAACGCCAAACTACTCAAGTAGTGCCGAACTGCGTAAAAGAAACATCCTTATAACTCCAAAAATAATAACTCTATTAACTAACAATTAGCTGCGTCGGATTAAGCGTCTCATTTCCAATTAAAATATACCTCTGAATTGAAATTTGAATGAAATACAAAGTCATGAAAAATCGAAGAATGAGGAAAACAGGATTACAAATATCTCGGCAACTCATAATCCGATCGACTTCGTTCTATATGCAAAATGTGTGCTATTTTATTGCCTTTTACGTCCATTCCTTAGAACAAGAAAATTCAAAAATTTTTATATACCTTTCATCAGAACAAATTTTTCGAGAGTCCTAAAAAAATAGCTCCGGATAATCGAGGTTGCTGATATTCAATAGGCTTCGTCCTATTTTTGCATACTAACTGCATACAAAATTTCAAGTCTCTATCTCAATTCGTTCGGGAGATAGAGAGTTTACAGACAGACAGACAGACAGACGGACGGCAATTTTTTTTTCTAAAAATATGTTTTTCGGAATCTCCACTATCTATAACGTGTAAATCCGTCAAATTTTTTTTTCGATTTTCAAAACGATTGCAAGACTTACCCTATACTACGTAAGATGGGTAATTAATAATGTGTCGAAATGTGTGCTGAAATTTTCCAATAAAAGATTTGGAAATTGTCGCTTGCTCAACACTGTAAGAAAGACCATATAAGCACTTATCTATGTTTTGTTCATAATTTTTTTGAAGGATTGATCATTTTAAGCTGGATCGGGCTGTTGTGTAGAAATCTCTTACTTATTTGCTCATACAATTTGTGTTTAGTAACATAATTACAGGCACTGTGCATTTTTTCAGTTCAATTATTTGATAGTCATGTTATCAAATATCTAATAACACCAGCTTGTATTTAAAACTATTTATGGTTTTTCAGTTTATAAAGAATGTATAATGTTTTTCAGATGTGATGAATAGCGATGTATGAATTTGTCTATATTTCATGTTTAATTATGAAAAGAAAAATAGGATGGTGATAAATTTCCTCATTTTTATTATAAAACACGACGAAATGTTTCCACCTCTGATTAATTAATTAATTTTTGTGTGCAAAGACAGAAAATGTTCATTTAAAAAGACTAAAATCTATTTATTATTAAATTTCGTATAGAGTACAAAATTATTCGAAATTGATTTACATTGCTCTTATAAAAATGAATTTAATTATCTCATGAATATAGAATTAATAATGTTTTTGAATTAAGAAAAGATCTTTACAAAAGCAGAAACAATTACATCTGCGTAAACATTACAATATGGAGACCATTAGTTTTTTTAAGTCTTTGAATTATAGTCTTGAAATAGGTGACAAAATAAAAGGATCATTCCCTTCGCAAAAGAAAACAAAATTTAACCAGCTCGAAGCTAATACACTCGTAGCGTGTATATTTAGTTTCTGGAAATTCGCATAAAAAATGCTCTTTCTAGCACAAATTGTCTTGAAACAAATAAACAAATAAGAAAGTAATAATATGTGGAAATCATAAATTTAGTTTCTTTCATTTTCAAGTTTTATAAATGTGATACGTTACAAAACACAGTTTCCCATTTCACACTTACACTTTTATACAGAATACTATTTTTGTAGCTCCATGTAACGAATGATAAAGAGGAGTGTTGTTTTATTCTAAGAGAACACAAAATTCGAAGAAAGTGTTTGAGTTCTATAATAATACGATCCTTTTCGCCTGCCACTTGAAACGTATTGCAGGCTTCCAATGGTGACTCTTTTTATATTATTTTCGATCCACTATTTTAAGAAACCTATTTTCTAATATTATTTTATTGCACATATTGTGAAACTGTATATAAAAGATATTTATTTTCAGAAAGTGGTGTCAAATAGAATTTTTTTAAAAAAAAAACGTCAATAGCTGTCAAAATATTGTCAAAAGCTCAGGGTGATAAAAATTTAGTAACTATTGATATAAATATAACATACCAAGATTAAAGAATATTTGAAAAACTTTACGTTCTTTACTACTTTATTTTCATCAAATGGATAAAAATCTACCATCTTTAAAGTTTATAATTTGTTTTGTTTCTTATGTTTGTTAAGGACCACACCCATTTTAAGGGATGTTGACGTCTTTAATATGATGAAATGTAAACAGAGTTCAATGGAACTTTTCACTTGCAAAGAGATACTAAAAAGCACTATATTAACAATGAATTGAAACGTATAGTTATTGATAATTTAATGTACAACACTTAATTATTTTATACATATTTAAACAAAAAAAATTTAAACAATTTATTTCAAAAATAATGATTAAAAACTTATAGCAATTTGTACGTCTAAATTTAGTTTTCTTTCGAATGCATATAATTATTAATGGGATTTCTAGAAGATGACATGTTTTAAATTTTATTATAATTTTCGCTTCCTGTTTAAGCTGTTGTGAAATATCCTTAGAATCTGCAATGTGTGAGCGAATTTAAAATGAAACAATTAAAATCAGATTTCATGATGATTGTGATGGGTGTGTTAATTTTTATTTTTGTATTAATTTAATTAATTTTTTTATTTATGAATTTATAACAAACGACAATGTTAGACAAAATAAATATCTTAATTTAAATATTAAAATTCTTTATATGGACAAAGTTTATAAATTAAATTTATTTCATAGTTCTCTTCTGAATCACAGTGAAATTTGGTATTTTGCTGTATAACTTCCGTTAGTTTGGCTAAATGAACCGATAGCAATATATATATATATATATATATATATATATATATATATATATATATAGAGAGAGAGAGAGAGAGAGAGAGAGACTTTTTAATACTCTCGTTTTCAGTTTCAGAAAGATTGTTAAAAAATTTTATTTAAATTAATTATCACTAGAATAAGTAAATTGAGATCAGACTCATCCCCATTTGATGTTACTTCTAACACTTCTAATGTTTAAAAACTTATAGCTAAAATTAAATACAAAATTATGTAACATTTATTATTTCTTTTTATGAAAAGTAAATACACATTACAGAGAGTTAAAATAAACATCAAAAACTTGTAAATCATTGTTAAAACCAAAACTAATATTAATACTAACTATAACTTTATTCAAGTAAGAGAACACTTTAATTGTTCTCTTTTGATCGAACTTTAAAAAATATATATATTAAAATTATAAGACTAGTAAGAGTACTATAAAAACCTTAAATTTAACATACACATTCTAAAATGCGCATAAAATAAGAAAATGACACTTGAAATATGACACAGTCGAATACCACTTTGAGTCATTTTTTTGCCACAATGTAAACGAACGTGAAACAGTAGCCAAATTGTAAAAAAAATAAAAGTAATTCTTGAAGTATATATTGTACTGGAGTACAAGGGCTTGCTTCAAAAGAAATATCTAATATGATTAGTTGGAGGAATGGATTTTTTGAAATGAGCAATGTTTCATTTCCACCCAATTTAAGATAGTTATCGTGATGCACCAATATTAATTCATATTGTTATTGTGATATTAAATTTCTGATATTATCCAACCTTAATTAGAAGGTTAAAACATAACTTACATTTCAATGAAAGAAAAGTCGATGGATAATATTTATTAACTCATTTATGTTATAGTTACATATAAGTATATTAAGTTTTAAAAGATAAACTACAAAAGTTTTAAAGTTTATAAAGCTTTTACCTTCAAATGTCTTTGAAATTTTGACATCTTACTTATAATATAACGTGGCTTTTAAAAAGAATCTGGATTTTTTATTTAATGTTAACATCCATAAATAAATGCTTTCTTTAAATATTTTTAAAACATCAAGGAATAAGGGTAAATAATTGAATGAGCCTAAAAATCAGAATAGCTGAAAGTAGAATAGAAATCTTAACGGATTTTCCCAAAGTAATACAGGATTAAAATTCTGATTTAATATTGAGATTTGCTTTTTCATTTTTTATACTTAACATTCTAAGATGTTTTAACTTAAACTTAATAACATAGAATAAATTGAGAAATGAGATTTATTGACGAAAAATAACAGACGAAACATTCTAGTTTAATTTTAATGTATTTAAAATAGTAGAAGAAAATAAAATATTTAGTGAAAGAAAACTTTCAAACAAATAATAAAATAAATAGTAAATTTGTCGACAGTGCATTTCATATTTTTTACCCTCAGGTCTGAAGTGCCATTTACACGTTTTGGAGATGGATCAATACTTTACACTGTAGAAAATAAATAAGATTACTGAATGCACAGGAAATTGGACGGAAAAAATATTTTCCTATTCAACATGTTTATTGATCAAATAAATATGAAACCTGTCAGAATTTTTAGAATAGAACTGTAGCAATATATTCGAAGATAAATAATATTGAATACTGTGTAAAATAAATCAGAGTTTTACAAAAAAAAAAAAAAAAGAAAAGAATTTTTTGTGGAGATTAGAAAGCCGTTTTTTTTTAAAATGAACTTGGTGTAATTTCAGTTATTTTTTCGTATTAATTTGTTGATTTTACTGACATAAATGAAAAAAGTTTAAAATTTTAAACAACTAGCTATAGAAAGATATATAATTAATAAGATGACACTTGGAGCATAAAATATAAATAGAAAAATGACATTTATAGTGTTAGAACATTAAATTTTGATGTATGCTATCAAAATTAGTATGCTCTAAACTTAACGCGTTGGCGCTATAAGTGTTCTTCTGCTACGTATAGTGTATATATACAGGGTGATTCATAAAAGATGGGCAGAACTTTAAGGGGTTATAGTACACTTAAAGACAAATAATATTAAATAGGAGACTAAGGGTCCCAGACGTATTCCCAAGGAGATAGGGGGCATTAAAGTTTAGGGTCCGAAATTTCAAATGATTATAAAAAATGGAAAAATTGGTCGATTCGTTTGCGGTTTTTGCAAAAAATTTTCTTTATGCCAGTATTTTCTTGAAATAAAATTTTAAAGTTCAATTTCAAAAAATGCCGATAGGGGGCGCTTTAGACTTTGGAGTAACAAACAACTATTTTTTAACGTTATTTTTTGTATTTCTTTAAATGATTTCGAAAGATTAGACTTAAACTTAAATTTTGATCTAAAAATCTGAGTCCTAACGAGTAGTTAAGCAGCGTAAACTGAAATTTGAAATTTGAAACCCTTCTCCCCCCAGAACAAAAATCAGTTATTCCCTATCTTTGTGTCGTAGGTTAGGCTCTAACTACTGCCGCGTTTTGCTAAAATTATTCTTTATGTCAGTATTTTCTTGAAAATAAATTTTAAAGAAAAGTTTCAAAAAATTCCGATAGAGGGCGCTTTAGACTTTGGAGTAACGAACAACTATTTTATACCGTTATTTTTTGTGTCTCATTAAATGCTTTCTAAAGCTTAGACTTAAACTTAAATTTTCAGCTCAAAATCTGAATCGCTGAACGTGGTTCAGTAGCGAGGGGAGGGGGTTCAAATTTCAACTTCTGAACATAGTTCAGTTTGCACTACTTAACCATGCCCAACGATTCTGTGCTGTGATATGAGGCAAAAATACAACTTTCGTCAAGGACTGCATAGTCGGAATTCACTCATAAAGGCACTGGCACAGTTGGAAACGTCGCTCATGCAAACGTTAAAGCTCCATTCCTGACGCTAGTCACCGGGTGAAGAAGGAGACAGAAAGTATGCAAATGTCAAATGGGGAAGAAGAAGAACACGTATGCAAAATTTCGACACGATTCAGGCATAAAAACCACTGAACGGTGAGTCAAGTGTAAGTCGCTGTAGTAATGAATCGGAAGATGGTGCCCTTCACGAATAAGGAAAAGGCTGAGATGCATTTAATTTACGGAGCGGCAGATGGAAATGGTGCAGAGGCACAACGAATGTACGGAGAGCGATTTTCCAACAGGCGGTTGCCTAACCGCAAAACTTTCGAGCGCTTGCACAGACAGTTGTGTGAGACGGGATCATTTCTCGCTTCCCGGTCGAATGCAGGTCGTGCAAAAAAGGACGAATCAGTAGTTGTTGCAGAAGCCATTCTGGATGTAGTAGCGGCGCAGCCAAGTACAAGTACACGAACAGTGGCTAGGCAGGTGGATACCTCACAGTCCATGACTTGGACGGTACTGAAGGATGAACATTTGCTCCCGTTTCATGTGCAACGAGTCCAGAAACTGTCTCCAGGGGATTATCCAAATTGTATTGAATTCGCCCGCTGGTTTCTGCTGCAGAACGCGCTAAATCCACATTTTGGACGAACTGTGCTTTTCACCGATGAATGTACCTTCACACGTGAAGGTACATTTAACACACACAATGCACATGTATGGGCGGATGTCAATCCACATGCTACGTATCCACATGCTCATCAGAGACGCTTTTCCATCAATGTTTGGGCAGGAATCCTTGGAGACCACCTAATCGGATCGTATCTTCTTCCTGAACGCCTCAACGGTAAAACATACATCACATTTCTGCAACATGTGCTGCCAGACCTGTTAAACGTTGTTCCTCCACGCATCCGGCGGGTCATGTGGTTCCAGCACGATGGAGCGCCAGCCCATTACGTACGAGACGTCCGCAACTATCTGGACATCACATTCCCGAACAGATGGATTGGTCGAGGTGGTCCTGTTGCTTGGCTTGCTCGCTCGCCAGATCTTTCACCCCTCGATTTCTTTTTTTGGGGACAATTGAAGGCTCTTATGTATGAGACACCCATTGAATCCCCCGAGGAACTGGTCGCCAGACTTTCCGCCGTTGTAGGGGAAGTGCTCGAAAAGCCTGATGTTTTCGCGAATGTTCGCCGTTCCATTCTTCGCCGTTGTTCTGCGTGCATAACCTCTGGTGGTCACAATTTTGAACATTTATTGTAATTACATGTTAATAAATATGCTTTGGTAACATAATCCTAATTTGTGTCTTTTTACCTCGTATCACAGCACACAATGTGTGGACATGGTAAACTGAACTGTGCTCAGGAGTAGAAATTTCAAACCCCTCTCCCCAGAAACTTAACCACGTCTAACGATTCAGATTTTGGGCTGAAAATTTAAGTCTAAGCTTTAGAAAGCATTTAATGAGACACAAAAAATAACGGTATAAAATAGTTGTTCGTTACTTCAAAGTCTAAAGCGCCCTCTATCGGAATTTTTTGAAAATTTTCTTTAAAATTTATTTTCAAGAAAATACTGACATAAAGAATAATTTTAGCAAAACGCGGCAGTAGTTAGAGCCTAATCTACGACACAAAGATCGGGAATAACTGATTTTTGTTCTGGGGGGAGAAGGGTTTCAAATTTCAGTTTACGCTACTTAACTACTCGTTAGGACTCAGATTTTTAGATCAAAATTTAAGTTTAAGTCTAATCTTTCGAAATCATTTAAAGAAATACAAAAAATAACGTTAAAAAATAGTTGTTTGTTACTCCAAAGTCTAAAGCGCCCCCTATCGGCATTTTTTGAAATTGAACTTTAAAATTTTATTTCAAGAAAATACTGGCATAAAGAAAATTTTTTGCTAAAACCGCAAACGAATCGACCAATTTTTCCATTTTTTATAATCATTTGAAATTTCGGACCCTAAACTTTAATGCCCCCTATCTCCTTGGGAATACGTCTGGGACCCTTAGTCTCCTATTTAATATTATTTGTCTTTAAGTGTACTATAACCCCTTAAAGTTCTGCCCATCTTTTATGAATCACCCTGTATATATATATATATATATATATATATATATATATATATATATATATATATATATATATATATATATATATATGTATGTATGTATATATATATATATATATATGTATATAAATTTTAAAAATTATTTTGCAATGTAAAAATAAAATTAAAATGTCTATATTTTAAATTGATATAAAAATGAGAAACATATTTTGTATATTATTAACGTTGACTCACTTCAAGCTATTTCCAGAGACAGATGCATCCCAATTTACTTTCATTTGTAAGGTATTAATTTCATCTGCTACTTATATACAACTTTACGATCTTTCGTTCTGCATAAAAAACAAGGAGTGTTTTAAGGGAGATCCGTACCCCATTTTCGGCCAAAAATCATCAAAAGTTCAAATTTTTTTTTTTCTCTGAAAACGATAAAATACATATTTGCGAATATCCATGCAAAATTTCAGAACTCGCGGACACTAGGAACAGGTAGAAAATGAGCTTTTTAAATTGTACTCACTATAGAGTTTAAAGGACTAGCGGCCGTTTAAAATGTGTTTCCCTGAAAATGACTTTTTTCATATTTTGCCTAAGTTCAAAGTACTAAGGCTCAGTGGTAAAATGATTTAGAAACAAAGTGTTTTTGTTTTTAGAATCTTAAAAAGATTTGCAACAAAAGTAAGGAGACATATTTTTTTAACTATTTCTGAAAATTTTACATAAATTGGTAAACATGAAAATTATAATGAATTTAAGGAAATTTACCATACGTATTTTTTTTTATTTTTTTTTAGCCGATTAAAATAGAAAATTAAAAATATCTCTCCTTAGTTCTTTTCTATATACTATAACACTATTTAAGAAATTTTAGTAATACCAAAATATTGAAAATTGAATGAGGAGTAGTAATTTTAAAAAGTGTATTTTTCGACAAAAAAAAATCATAAAAATCCCCATAAGAAATATACTTTTTAATAAAAAGTGAATTTTTTTGCTAATTATTCCTTACAAGAAGATTCTAACCAAAATTCATTACTTTAAAATCAATAATAAAAATTTTGGGTTTTTTCTTACGGGTCTCCCTTAACTAAAGAAATTAAGAAAGAAGAGGTCACAAGATATCTTTTCTTTGTTATCTCTGGGCATCAGACTTTGCAGAAAGGGGTCAATGAAAACTGATTTTAAAGAATCTTTGTAAAATGGCAATTTTTTTTTATTGTTGATGTATGATTCACAACCGATGGACATAAAAACGTGTAGAATATTTTATAACAGGAAATCGAAATTTAGACACAAGTGTCCTTTTAGTATATCAAAAAGATTTTAAGACTGCATTCAGTAAAAACTTGATACAGATTTACAAAATTTATTCCACTGGACCTTTTTTTTTTACAAAGTCGCTGTGATCAGCAACAAAAGAAAATGTCTTCGTCATGTCAGTATTTTTCTTCTCAAACTCTTGAATTGTCGCCCAGCTATAGAACACTGAATACATCAAAGAAAGTGACTGAACACATCTAATGTGCTATTGTACCTGGGTGTAATGTGTTCACAAGTTAAGAAAAAAAGATACGACTTACCCCCTGACTTCCCGGCAAAAGGGTAAAATTGTAATGTTGTTTTCTCTTTATTTTAATAAAAATATAAAAAAAAAGATGTTTTTTCCAACCTGATACAAAATATGTTATTATGTAGAGGTGTATAATCTTTGAGAGTATTAATCCTAACTTAATTTTTCAAAACTGGGTTTTATTTGTAGAATTATATTAATTTAAATATTGCTTATGCTGCAGTGAAACCTGCAGGTTAGTGTGCGAAAAAAATCAGTCAGCAGCAGTCAGGATGTTAAAAAGTCTTTCCCTTGTTATGGCCTGGCATCAATCCATTCATAAAAGAGTTATTAATTTCGACCAAAAGTCTGCAAAATTGCAGTAATCTATTGCTAAAGTAAAGGCCTTTTCCGTGACTGAATTGGTTTAAAATATCAATAAGCAAGATGTATATTCCGCGGGATTTCGACCAATACGCCTAATCATTCTAGCAAAATAAAAACCGAGAAGCTCCGGTTATTATTTGTGCATTTCATAGACTAGCAAGTATCGTTTTAAAAATTTAAATGAATCTTATGAAAATCAAATGCATATGTTCATCAACATGGCTATTTTTATTTTATTCGGAAATAAATATGGTTTATTAAGGATATCGTAAAACATTTGTGTACTTTTCTGTTAGTCGGGCACCACTGCAATAAAGACAAATATTTATATCTATACAAATATACACATATACGTATCTATATACACATGTGCAAATGTATATGTATAGACAAATATGTGTATATAGGACCGGCGCCCGAATAACCGAAAAGTACACTAATTTTCTAACATCATTATATAACATCGAATCAAAATCGTCGTGAATAAATGATTATTAATAAATATATAAACCAAATTATTTTAAAGTATTCGCAATCAAAACTCTACGAAATGCAAGTAAATAGCTTAAAAATTGATAGAAGTTTAACATATCTCAGTTAAAATTTTTATTATCATCTTAAGATAGTTGAAACCGTTATTGTATTTGCTTTTTTGGTGGAATAGTACAAAGGAAAAGTGAAGATTCATGTTAAATTTTAATCAATATTAAAATTTTGATTTATTTGGAAATCCGCATGGTTTGTTAAGGAAATTTTAATACTATTCCAACATCATTAAAATAGATTAAATATGAGATCCATGTGAATTACACAACCGTTAATACATGTTAAAAAAATTTTCAAGTAATTTAAGTCGTTCACATTATAAATATAAAATGGTTAAAGAGATACTAAATTTTAAAATTTTTTATAAAACATTTTTTTTGGGGGGGGGGAGGGGAGAGTTCCAAATCCTGTTTTGGTTTGCACGATTAGTGAAAAAAATCGAAAATTGCGACAAAAAAGCTATTTTAGCAACTTATCAGATTTCTCAATTTTGAGAAAAAATATTATTTTTAAATAATTATAAACATATACTTATTTAATAAATGTTAAGTACGCCACAAATTTAAAAAAGTAGACTTTGTTTATATAAATATTTTGTACAGAGATATGCATTCCTAAATACAGAATACATACACCTATAAATAAATAAAACATATTTATGTATATATTTATAATTTTATGCATTTGATATGTGTATTATGTATGCCAAAATAAACAAAAGCTACAAATTTTCCCGATGTTGTCAAAGTGTATGTGAAAGATTTTTGTGTTCAAAAAGTAGTGTCAGATAGAATTAAACATTCGACATTGGTGACCCTGTTATTATGAAACGCTCAGAGTGATAATGATTTAGTAAATATTTTTATATACAGGATGAGCAACATAAGACATTACAAACTTCTAGAGGAGGTGGAGTAAAACTACACGACTCGGAATCAGCCTGATCGGAAACGTCTTCCTGACCCAGTATGGGCATTGGCAATTTTGATAGTTGGCTACTTTTTAAAATTGCTTTTTCCTGATTTCCACCGCTATTCTGAATTGGTAAAATTCCCTTTCTTTTCTCCATAATTCTAATGTCATTTAATAAGACGAATTTAATTATTTAAAAAAAAAAAGAATCCTATCAAGAAATCTGAATTTTTGAAAAAGTAGCCCATTGACAACATTGGGCACTGAAATGGCTGGATCACAAAAAGCTGATCTTTGTCTCTGACTGAGTTGACAGTAAGTAACCCTTTCTTAATTCCGATTTCTGCATTAGCACCACTATTTTTAAATAGTAAAATTTCCCTTGTTTAATGACATACTAATGGAGTTGAAAACAAAAGGAATTTCAGCATTTCAAAAAAGTGATGCTAATGCAGAAATCGGAATTTAAAATATTAGTCTACTAACAATACTTTGATTAAATATTATTTTCACCATTAGTTATTAGTTATTATCTTATTCCTTTTCCTTATTATCTTTTCCTTTTTCTAAGGCATTTCTGATTTGGCGTTCCTGTGTGATTCCGAGTCATCAACGTGTACCCTAAATCCCCTCAAAGTTTGTGACATCTTAGCTGGGAAATCCTGTATATATATTATTGATTTTTCTCGTACCAAGTATCAAATACGAACATATTTTTACTTATTCATATACTCGCACATATCTATATATATATGAAGTTGTAAACCATGAAAGTTCTAAAGTTTAAAAAGCGTTCACATTCAAATGTTTTTGAAACATAAAATTTTTAAATATTTATTAATAATATAGCGTGTTTCAAAAAAGCACCGATTCCTCTATTGATGTCAAAAATAAAATGTTAATGTTTTTCAAAAATGTTTTTCAAAGATAAATTAATAAGTATAACTAATAGAAAGAACCCAAAAGTTATAATAGGTGAAATTAAAATAGAAAAGTAAAAGGGTGTTTTCAAAGTAATAAAGAATAAAAATATACATTCAATATTCAGTTTTATTTCTATATTTTATACGTCCCTTGCTAGAATGTTTTAACGCAAACTTTTCACAATTGTTGGTGAAAAAAAAATAGACTAAACATTTTTGTGTGTTTTAACGTGCTTAAACTAGTAGAATAAAATGGAACATTTAGTGAAAAAAAAAAAACATTTATCCAGATAATAAAATAAATAGTAAATTCATCGACAGTGCATTTCAAGTTTTTCAGCCTGAGTTTCTAGATGCCATTTGCACTTTTTTGAGACTCGATCAATATTTCCCAATGCTGGAAATAAATAAGGTAACTGAATGTACAGGAAATTGGGCAGAAAATTCTTTTTCCTATTCAACATGTTTATTGATCAAATAAATATGAAACCTGCCAAAATTTTTAGAGTAGAACTGTAGTAATATATTTGAAGATAAAAAAAAAGGACGAACACGGTGTAAATCGAATAAATAATTTTTTACAGAAAAATTGATCTTTTGTCGCGAATAAAAAAATGCTTGTTTACGAAAATGAACTTTGTTTAACTTCAGTTGATTTTTCGTATTATTTTCTAGATTTTGATCTGGTAAATGAAGTGCTTTGAAATTCAAAATAATTAGTAATAAGATATATATATATATATATATATATATATATATATATAAAGTCACAGCAATGTCAAAAGTTTGAAAATATCTATATTGTAAATGCCTGGATAAAAAAGGTTGAAAATAGTTTTTTTTTATATTCAATAATGTTGGATATATCATACAGTATTTTAGTGTGAAGTAAATATAAAATCTGTCCAAAACTATATTAATTTCAAGACTTAAAGAAGAATTTGATCTGTTATGAACATATTTGCATTATGAATAAAGGTTAAAATATAATTTTAATTTAAAATAACAAATAAGAATATTTATGCACTTATTTTGTTTAAAATTTAACATAAAATAAAATAATATAAATGTGGGTCAGTGGAGTGTATAGAAATATTATTTCGTCTAACTAAATTCCACAAATTAAGAACAAAAATATGAAACAGTATTCAAACAAAACAACACTATAATTTTATAACATGCATTGACGAAACATCATTGACCATTGTAAGAAATTCAGTCATAATTCTTCATTTCGTTACCGTTTGCGTAAATTAACAAATTAGCTCTTCGTTTGCTTACTAAAATAAATAAAATTTAAGCTTTAAAAATCTTTTTCGAGTGAAGTAAAGAATAAATTCCATGTTTCAAGTTTAGTGGGGATTGAAGTTTAAGATGGAAATTATTAAGATGGATAATTAAAGTCAAAAGTTTAATACTTTTTATTAAAGCTTCTAACAAATTAGTTTTAGATTTTGTACATGGCACCATGTGTCAGAATTCTTAATTTATTCAGCCTGTAATTTCGTCATTTCTAATTGAGACTTCATAACTTTTAATCTCGTTTTTACAATGCTAACGCAGTGTCTTGTTCGGACATTAAATATTCTGTTGCAATTTTTAGAATTTCTGCATCATACTTTTTCTTTTTGAATAGAATATTTTAAAAAATATTCTTTTACATATTCAAAATCTTTTTCAAACTGCGTACTTTTGTTCTATTAAAATTTTTAGGCCAATTATTCCATGCTCAGCTTCAAAGACTAAACCGAATTTGGTCGGGTCGGAAAATTGATTCCGAATTGTATAACGGACCGGTCCGGGCCGGACTGAAGATAAAAATAAACGGTCCGGGCCAGGCCAGGCCGATGAAGAAAATTAGCGGGCCTATCAGCCCGTTGTAAAGATTAGGTAAAAACGATAAAATATGAGCTATATTTGAATGAATATGGCTTTAAGGAAAATAAGTATAAATGCACGTAACGAGCCGATACTAATTTGACAACGTCAATACAGAAATGTAACTTGTACAGTGTAGAGATCGGCATCGGGCAGCAACATTGTTCGATACAACGTAACTAACCGATGCCGATCTCTTAATATTTTTTAGCAGACTCGTGCCGGGCCAAGATCAGGCCAGCATTGTTTTTCTACATATAGTTTAGCCGGCCGGATTCAGACTTAATTGTTCTCAAGATGTGCAGCCCAGACAATATGATTTGTAAAATTTATAACAGCGATAAATAACTTACTCTAATGTGTCCCTAGAAGTATATTTCTGAGTGGTTATTATAAATTTACTTCTAAACAACGCGAAAGATTGACACATTTTCGGACTAATTTTTACCTGTACAGGTAGAAAATTGACAACACTGAATATTGAAGGGATTTGGAATCGAATAGCGTTTTTCATTTTTGGTGAATAAAATACTTGTATGTACTTGTTGAGATACAAGAGATTCTTGTCACGTGTGGCAGATTTTTCTCCCTTCCTATACTGTTGCTTCCAGAAATTTAATTCGAAATGCGAACTTTGAGTGTAATTTCTTTAATTGCTTGTATAAAGGAATGGATAACGCTATTCGATTACATAGTTTCGGAATAAAAACATCTGCTAATCTCATGCATTTCCAAAATAAAATGAATTCAGATATGTATCAGAAAGTAGCTTCTTGGGAATCGAGAAAATCTTTAATAAAATGATAAAAAAGTATTTCCACTTTTGATTTTTTAACTGTCTTTTTCTCTAAATCATATTAATTTTTAAATGAATTTTAATTTGAATGTTGAAAGTCAAACAGCCTAAGTAATCATTAATGTTGCTATTGTGTATTTTCTGTAATATATACTATAAAGTCATCCCATACATATGTATTTAGTATTTTTTTAAATATTAATTGTATGATAAAAATCTGAATTTTTTTCCAAATAGTAGAAATTGAGTCGGACCAGATCGGGGAGGGTCTGTTGTTATTGATTTCTATACGGGCCGGGCCGAGTTCGGGGCCTAAGTATTCTGGCCCGTGCTGACTTCTAGCTACCACTACTAAATATCCTTTCTTTAAGGCTTTAATTTTAAAAATGTTTATATCTAATTATTAACTATTCTGGCATTTCCCTATATTAAACAAATATTACTATCATTCATATATATATATATTCATATATATTTCACAAAAATATAAGGGAAAATGCTATTTACTTTATATAAATCCTTTTATTCTCAGAAAGAGAGTGTGTTATGTTTTAATTGCCTGTATCGCTCTAGGGCTCTATCGTATATATTTATTATAACTATTAATCCAAGAAACTCAATTTTTTGGACATCTCAACAACACAAGAGCAAGTTTACATATGGGTGACATCATATAGACGAACAAAGTTTACGAAAACACAGGAAGATGAAAAAATTATTTACGCAAGTTATTCGATTCACAGTGTATTTTATTGTACAGAAATTTCCAATTATATAAGCCGATATACACTATCACATTACTCAATTCCATGCTCGTAGCACCTGTTTTATTTAAGAGACTTTTCGATTTTGTTCCGAAGCCATCACTCACACGGCTACCGCTTCCAGCAAGAACTCTAACCATTTATTTTTCTTGTCTCGCGCGTTATATGACTAAAGGTGCGCTAACTCAGAGCGAATGACGTTATTAGGCACTACATATACAAATTTTTCAGTTTAGATTGGAATCTTAGTTGAAGGCGATTATTGCACTCTTGCTTACTTCACCCAACTTCAATGAATTTTACTTTATTTTGGCATGTTGCCACCACCAATATAGCTACATGATATCGAGGACGTTGTGAGTAGGATTGTCCGATGAATGTTGAACATAATCTATTAAAATTAACGAACAAGTTATTTGCACATTATTTACATATAAGAAAACAATCTTTATAATTAAGAACTCGAATATAAATGATCCGGTCTGACATACATTTAAATACAGCAAATGTCTTCTGCGTATTGGATCCACTTATTGAAATATCTATATCCATCTCACACTAGGCTATCTAAATAGATTTACTGATGAACTACACCGGCTGTATGCACCAAAAGCCCCAAACTCTTGTACGTACCTCAATACACTGAAAAAACTTGTCCGAGAACTCTTTTCAGGGTAATGAGCGAGCACGTGCATTGACAACCATTCTGAAACTGGCTTTTTCTCTAATAAAGCCTGTGAGGATTCCTCTCTTTGAGTAGGGAACACCACACTTTTTCGAACACCCCACTGTTGCTTTTTCGTAACTTCCACTATCTCTATAGATAGCCGGCGAGATTCTTTTGTTTGCCTTATCCTAGGTAATCATTTTGAATGGCAAGAAAAAATGAAATCTATTGATACAATACATTTTTCATACAATACTATCTAGCTAAAAATAGTTCGGAACAATTTCTAGATGAGAAAAATTGTTCCCTTAAAACCCTATATATACAAAAAGTGACACGAATACAATACTTAAATAAAAAGATAATATGATTTAAAAGTAATTCTAAATAGTATCTGCTCATCAAAAACCTGACAGGGATTTTCACCTAATTAACAAAATTCTACTAGTTTATTTTCGCAAACGGCAACTTATATTTGTCTCATATAGAGAGATATTTCAAGCTTGGCAATAATTTCAAATGATCGTATGTATTTTGGGCGCGTAAGTCTGCCCTACCTAGTGTCCTAAGCATGTATATGATACTTATTAGTTACCTCTCGTTACAAACCTGTTGCAAAATCTATTAAAAATCGTTTGGGTACGAAATTGACGCGAATAATTTTTAAAATGTATGCTAATCTTGTGTCAGCGAGTTATAATATACCTACTAACCGGATGCTTTATTGAAAACACCAAAATTATGCTATGCTGGTCACTTACATACACATTTACATAAGTATTCATAAAAACAACAAAAACGAGCTAATCAGTTTCACCAATCTATTTTTTTATATTTTTTAACATGTGGATTAACTGAATGAAGCAGATATGTCAATATTTTGTTTTTAAAACATTTCCATTATAAATGAATAAAACATTTAATAAAAAAATACTTTGAAATAAATAGAAAAATATATTTTTAAAATGTCGACAGTATACTTCAAGTTTCAGAACCTCAGGTGCCAAATGACACTTGCACTTTTTCCAGTTGGATCAATTTCTCTCAATGCAGAAAATAAATAAGATAACTGAATGCACGGAAAATTGGACGGAAAACTCTTTTCATATCCAACATATTTATCGATGAAAAAATATGAAACTTGTCAGAAATTTTAGAATAGAAGTAATATATTTTAAGAGATAAAAATGTCATGTGTGATAAAAATCCCATGCTATCATAATGCAAAATATGTATAATAAAGAACACACACACAAAAGAGAAGTTTTTCTTTCATATAAAAGTAAAATTTTTGGAATAAATATTGCAGGGATCAGTTTCTTTTCAATATTTAAAGACACAGAATGAAAAGTTTAACGAAAATGCAAATTAAATTAGTTTTTAAGCATACTACATTTTTATAGAAATATAATTACAATCAAAATGTTATAAAAATAAAAATTCAGGACTACCTTACTAAACAGAAATGGTTTCAGATTTGTATCATAACATAATAAAAAAGCTAGCTTCAATTCAGAATCTCAGGATCTTACATCATCCAATGATGAAAAGTTTTGAATAGGATGCAAATTCTTTTTATAGATTAGATCTTTATGGACGCTTATCACGCTAATTATCAACGTCATTTGGTGCTATTTGCCGCTTTTCTCCAGAAATACAGTTTGAAAATTATTACAAAGTTTTTACAAACGTGAATATAATGCTTTATTCTTTCGACGAACTTTTTGTGGAATTTTGAAAAAAGATGGTTTTTAAACAAAACTCATGCACGTTTAAAGTATCAAAAATATATTAAAATGGTGCATAAATAATTTTATTTTGATCTGCATCCTTCTTAGATCAAATAGCGACTTTGACAAAACTTATATTGATGCAAGTATATCTGCAAAACTTTTTGTATAACAAAACTGGTAAACAAATCTATCGAAAATAGATGTATAATTAAATCAGGTATCTAATCAAAATTGACATCTGTGAAGTGAATTATTTTATCTATTGTTTCTTATTTTGCAAAACTACTTTTTTCATTGATTTTTAAAATTTTTATTTTTACATTCTTAATAATTGATATGCTGCAGCGACATCTAATGATGGAAATTTGAACTATTTTTAGATTTACTGTCCATGAAATTTGAGATTTTTTTCACCGATTTCATATTCATAAGGTACTTGTGCCCAGTATGGACATCCTATCGAAAATTTATTTTATTCTTCCCGTGTAAACGTCATAGGACTCCAAAAATATATGACCACTATCCCTTTACTGTTGATTATCATTATTAAAATTAGCGACCTTATAATTATTATGGTTTAATTTAGATGATGAAAACAAAAATGTTTACAACTGTCCATATAAGGAACCACCTGTCCCTATTATGGACATGCATGTCCATATTAGAGACAAGTGCTATTTATTGACCTACTACACAGGGTGTATGGAAAACCACTCTTCCAAGGGATTTTAGAGGAGAGGGGATAAAAAAATATATCTTAATGTATTGTGGGAGAGAGGGGAGGGGTACAGTAGATATCTCCAGAACATGCATTTTAGATGAGGAGGGGAATTTTCGGCTGTGGCTATTCGAAGACCCATGAAAGCACCTCAATTACTACAACATAACATGAAATAATATAATTGATTTTGCTTAGCTTTATTGCATGTGTCTGCAGAATTTACATCTGTTATTTTCCAGTCTTCACAGGATGCACAAATAAAATCTTCTTCATCATGGGCGGTAAGTCCCACACAGTCCTCATGGACATATCTACCACATGTTTGCAACAGCATCAATGCTGCATACGAAGTATTGATGCTAACAGCTCTCCGGTACTTTCGCCAACAGATATCAAACTGAGAGGAGGCATATTTTTATTTTTCTGCAAGGGCTTTTTGGAGGTTTTTTTTTTTTCTTGGAGGAGGTATCGTGGAGGGTTGTTCAGATAGCATCTTGTTGAACAAGGATTTTATTACTTTGATGCCTTTTGAATTTATCGCCTGGCGAGGTGGTGTCTTCTTTCTTCTTACAGTTGAAGTCGATAACACGCTTGTGAAGGAATTTTCCATGGAAAATAATCTAGCAGGTGATGAAAGTGGAACATTATTTTATAATGAATTAGCTAAATAAAATAACATGAAACATATATTTTGCAAATTTGTGAATCTGAATGATTGCTGTACTTTCGATATAGACATGAGGTGTCCATATTGGAAATCGGGCATAGTTTTACTAAATCGTGTAATAAATAAACAAAAAAAAATTTAAGCAGTACATCAATAGAAATCAAAAGTATGTTTATTCATCTTTCTAAAACAACGTATTTTTCAATATTTAAAGTAATTTTACCATATCTGATAAGAATTAAAACTTACCTGTAATTAAGATCAACCACGAAACAAGATTTTCCTTCTTTGCGAACAGCGCGCTTTTTTGCACTATCCAGGCTTAATTATTTTTTCAACTGCTTTTCTTCACGGACATGTAACGCCAACTCTCAATCAAAATTGCTACTTTTAAAGATATAAGGGGTGTCCATATTGAGAGCACTGTCCATATTGTGTAGAAGTACCTTATTCATAATAGTTAAAAAATTATTGAATTTTCAAATTGAGGCGGTTATTTTTTATCAGTATATATCATCAAATTCAACTACTTTGTGGCCTCAAAACTACAGATTTCAGTCACATTTACATTTATATATGCATGAGTAAATACAATTGTTTCTGAAGGGGATATAATTAGTATTATGGAATAGAAACTCATTGTATGGGATACATAATATAATATGAATATAGTATGAATTCATTACATTCGGAGTTGTTTTTCCATCAGTGTAAAAAAAGATTTAAAAGAGCAGGGTTTTCCGTAATGGTAAAAAAGAAATATATATATATAAACGATGACATATTTTTGAAATTTGAGTTGTTGAGCAAATTAATGTAAACTACATTATAATTTTTTTCCAACATAGGTATGTATATTTATATACAGGGTGGTCATAAAAAAACTTTGCCGATATACGGAGCTCTAGCGGTCAGTCCGCTCAACCGATCGAAATGAAATTTCAGATATAGATATTCAGAAGTATGAGCTCGATATTCTGTGAACGACAACAAAATGGCGCTCACGGTTACGGTTATAGTTACAGAAACTCGAAAATTTCCAATGGCAACACCCATTTTTTTTCATTGCAAAATGCTCAGCGCATGCGAAAATCCTAAAGAGCGTTGTAACAGTACGTGTATCGCAAGAAACGGACATGTTATGCACGCACAAAAAACCGTTCTGCGAATCCTTCCCCACATAAAAAAAACTCGATTGGGGTGCAAGGAGGAAATTTGCGTATGACACAGAGTCAGTACACTAATCTCTGATTACAATACAGATCGGAGAAACTAAAACTTTTATTTTGATTACACATTTTTCACATGGGTGTCATCACAGTCAATTAATGGTGATGGCACCCATGTGGAAAATGTGTAATCAAAATAAAAGTTTTAATTTCTCCGATCTGTATTGTAATCAGAGATTAGTGTACGGACTCTGTGTCATATGCAAATTTCCTCCTTGCACCCCAATCGAGTTTTTACTATGGGGGGGGGGGGGAGGATTCGCAGACCAGTTTTTTGGGCGTGCATATCATGTCCGTTTTTTGCGATACGAGTACGGTTCCAACGCTCTTTAGGGTTTTCGCATGCGCTGAGCATTTTGCGATGAAAAAAAATGGGTGCTGCCATTGGAAATTTTCGAGTTTCTGTAACTATAACCGTAACCGTGAGTGCCATTTTGTTGCCGTTCACAGAATCTCGAGCTCATACCTCTGAATAGCTATATCTGAAATTTCACATCGATCGGTTGAGCAGACTGGCCGCTAGAGCTCTATATATCGGCAAAATTTTTTTATGACCACCCTGTATATTAAGTTATCTGTTCGCTAGTATACATTATAATAATGTAAACTACATGTTTTCCAACGTATCAAAGGCGCATTTTTTAAGATAACAATAGTTTTTATTACTTATGAATAAATTGTGATACAAGAGTAACAAAACTGGTTAAAAAGATTTAATTTTTATTAGTAAAACTTTACGATAATTTTTTATAACCTAGTCTAATTTACATATTTTTTATGATTTTATATGAAAGCACACGTTTCATTTTCTCAAAACAGGCAACTTTTCAATATTAAAACTCTTCTTTTTAAATGTACGGTACATAATTTTTTTTTAATACACAGAAGAAAATATAGTAGCATCATACAACAAAATAAATGTTCAAATAAAAATATTTAAATAATGTGAATGATTTTTGCGGTCACAATATAATGTGCAATCAGCGATAGTGAAGTAAAGTCTTCATTACAAGCTTATATGGTTATGGAAAGCTCTTAACACCCCCCTTTTCACCTCCACTATGGTATTTTCCTAGATTAAATATATTTTTAGCAATATTGTTACAGTTGCTTTCATTGCATAGTATTGCTACAAGCATCCAACAATTATATTGTTAATGACTTTGTCTGATGATGGTATATTTTAGAAATCGAAAAGTATCGTCAGGTAAGTAATAATTTCTTTTGTGTAATAATATTCTATTAAACTTTATAAACACAAATATGTTACATTTTGATACATAATTAACACTTTAAAAAATATAAAACTTCAGAAGTTGAATAAAATATTAAAGTACAATTTAAATGCAGTAAAAATTAGACATATTTCGGATTCAACTCTGAAACCCTTATCAATATACAAGGTTATAGCTACACAAACGATCAAAAAATGAAACAAAGTAAAATAGTTAAAGTTATGATCAGAGTAAAAAAAATGTATCAGCAGAATCGGGACTGTTACGTTCATTCCATTAAGCCAAGATTGTGAACCGTTGACATGAATATTTTATGAAATATCTATACGTTTGTGGATATTATCTGAAATGTCTGAAGTTTTATTTAATAATAAATTTTTAAAAAGTTGTTTGAAAATTTCTGAAAAGATTTTAAAAAGTCATGAAATGTTTAACGAAATGAATGTTTAAAATCCTAATAAAATTCTTTATTATAATTTTATTCATATGTATGTTTATTTATTATAATTTTAAAATTATTTATTATAATTTTATGTTTATTATATGTGAATGTGAATCAATAATCAAAAATATTTGTAATTGAAATGATCGGGTGATTTTAATATATTTTCCAATTTTGTGTTTAGTTAATACTTTGGCTGCATATCATTTTTAAAAAATTAGGTCCCATGTGTAATGTCGAATGTAACATATCATCAGATATTATTATTTATAACCTTTTTAAAATTACATTACTTTTTAAAATTTAATTCTTTGTTTCACAATTATAAATTTTGTCAACGATAACTTTCTTTTATAAAAAGAATACGTATATTTCTTCAATCTCCTTTATACTTTAAACAACATTCACTTTAACATTTCAATGTTAAGCCAAAGCCGTTCATAAAATATATGAAATACAAAAGTTTTTCTCATCGTTAAATCCTTAACTGTGTGAGCATACTTTCTTTTCTGTTAATGAATATACAGGGTGAGTCATAAATATCGAAACAATAGGCTATCTCCTTAAATATTGCCCGTAGACCCATACTTCCAATTGCAAAGTTTCACCAAAAAAGGTAAATTTTTTGATAAGATAAGTTGCAACTCCGTGGGGGGTCTATTTTAAAAAATACAAAAATTAAATTTTTATACGGCCCCCAGAGGATAAAACTTCCAATTAGAAAAATTTTCCTTATCCATTCCTGAATTGAACAAAAAAAATTCCATCTTGATATCTCAAAAACTCAGAGAGTTATGACAATTTTAATAAATCGTGAGGTTTCAAGGGATCAGACACAAATTGAAATGCGTGTAATTGAAGAAACAATGTTGCTGTATGTTGTCCAGGAAACATTTATTTTATTTATTTATTTATAGAGTTTGAATTTTGAATGTTTTTTGATGGTTAACCACATAATTTGTAAGCATTATCACATCATAAGCTTTCTTAATATTTTTTTTTCAAAAAATTTAGAGTAAATTAAAATTGTCATAACTCAAAATATTATTTGTCGCGTTGAATTTTTTTCTTTTAATTAAATAAAAATGTTTAATTTTCAATTTTGATTCAGCATTTTAAATAATATTTTTTAAAAATAAAAGTATTTAAAATAGCAATTTAAAAAAAGATGCAATTTTTTGTGAACAAATCATATTTTTAAAAGTAAATTTTCTGAGGTGAAAACATCTTTCGGCAACTTTTTTTTTTTTTTTTCATTGAGGTGTTAAAAAACTATTGAATTGTTACCGTAACTAATGGTTACTGACTTATGATGTAAGTTTAAAAATAAGAAATACTGAAATAAAAACATCTGATGAAGAAAAGTGCATTTAGTTTTAAACAAAGATTGGCTCCTAACGTTTAAATGTTTTTTTAAAAGTGTCTAGGTGATTAACTCCTTCTTGTGTAGTTTCGATTTCAGATTTTGTTTAAATTTTGCCATTTTCGCCTTCTTTAATTACTATTTAAATGAGTCAGCTTATTTAAACTTAATTTTTTTTATCACGCCGACTTCAATTTTTTTCATTGTTTTATCCCTGTCGTTTCACATACAGTTTTCAGTTTAAATACAAATACATTTTAAATTTTATTTAACTTGCGAATCAGTTATCTTTTTAAAACAAGAACAGGTGTTTAATGAATCTTCGGCATATTTCATTTAAACGTTTTAAGTTGAAATTATTCAATTGAATTTCTTAAATGATATTTGGTTCGAACGCATTAAACCTTGATCAATTAAATACACTTAGAATGAAATATTAGTGGGAGCTTATCATAAAAAAATACGCAACAGAAACGTTATACTCTTCGACTTTAACATTCGAATAAATATTTTTTTTAATGCCTTTTGGAATAAATAAACTACTCGGATGTAGCAATCGGAGGACTCTAAAGATACGAAATTCCGTGGATTAGTACAAGATATCACTGAAATCGTGTAAACTATACAAAATTCATTATGAAAACGCCATCCGAAAGATGATTGATACAAAAACGTAAACAAAACCAATTCATTTCAAGAAGTAACTGCATCTGATTTTTTATGGAAATTCCTGCATTAGTTCTTAAAGTAGAGCTATTGCAGAAACCGTAACAAATTGAGTGTTGCAGCGCCTCTCGTGGAGCCATATACAACAAAATATAAATAACATCAATTCATGTCAAGGAATAACTGAATATGATGATTTATTATATTCCTTGCATTCTGGAGATACAACGATCGCGGAAATAGCACAAAAGCCTTTACAGTAGGGTCACCTGTTAAGCGATTCACACCAAAAACTAATCAGCATCAATGTGTATCAAGAACTAAGTAAATATAATTTTTTATTAAATTTTGTGTATTAGTTCTTGAGATAGCGCGCTCACAAAATGTATATCATATACAGAGATACAGAAGCAGTGACTCACAGACAGACATTTTGTAAAAACATGGTTTTCGGTATCTCTGAGCCCTAAAACGTGTGAATCCGTCGAAAACCGGAATTCAAAATTTTCATGAATCCAATACTTTTCTCTTTTAAAGATAGAAAAAAGTAAAAATATGTTTAAAACCACATAAATTTTGAAGCTAAATAGTACAAACTAGATTTTTGAAAAATATTCTAAGTAATTTATTAAAATATATTTCCATTAACGTTAAAATATTCAATAACATTAAAATATATTCCATATGATCCAGTTAATAGAAGAGTCATTATCGCTATTACTATTTTTACTAAACTTATTGCCTGCGGCAATAAGTTTTAAAGACACGGTTAATGAGAGTTTAATTAATATCCCTTAATTTAATAACTCTTTTAATAAGTGTTTAATTAGACGGTCCGGCCAATGGGTCGTGCCAATCACGAGCCTGGTGTCAAGCTCGAGATATTGCAGACATCTAGCATATGTCAAGGAAGTTTAAAGCAAAAAGCTATACGCTTTTATTTTATATTTAAAGGTTAAAGTATTGTCTTGGGTCTACATTTAATAATGCGTAAATTAATGGGCGATCCCTAAATTGTATTTCAAATGAACTGATATCGCTGCACTCAGATGTATGCTAAAGTGGTGTAAGTCACGAATTTTGAAAAAATTTGGATTTTAATATCATCCAGGGATTTGCAGATATCGAGATGAATTTTTTTTTGTTCGATTCAGAAGAGGATAAGGAAAAATTATCTAATTGGAAGTTTTATTCTCTGGGGGTCGTATAAAAATTTAATTTTCGTATTTTTTAAAATAGACACCCCATGGAGTTGCAACTTATCTTATCAAAAAATTTACCTTTTTTGATGAAACTTTGCAATTGGAAGTATGGGTCTAGAGGCAATATTTAAGGAGATAGCCTATTGTTTCGATATTTATGACTCACCCTGTATAAAAAAGATAATCTTTAGTCACATGCTCCTGTTGCACTAGTAATTTAAAAATTCATTGTTAATTCCAATTTTGATAGTTAGTACAAATGCCTTTTTGGTCTGAAATATATCCTGTTTATTTTAAAATCGGCGCCCGGCATCTACATTGTTTCTTCTAAATGTATTTTTATAATTAGGTAGATTTCGTATGAAATACTACCTATTGCAATCGCACCAGTTTATCTATCTATCTATCTATCTATCTATATATATATATATCTCACTTTTTTTATGGACACGATAACTTCTATAATTCTTCACCAATCTCTACCAAACTGGTACAGTAAATCAAAGGGGATAAAATTTCGGCTAAGTTCGTTAATGGGCAAAATCGGACCAAGGGGGTCGGAATAGGGGGCGTTTTTGTGAAAACCGAAAAAACGCCATAACTTCTTTATTAAAGTAGATATCGAATCGGTTTAAAGTTTATATTACTTCTTAAAAATGGGTCAAAAGTTTATGCATGACAGATTTTTGATAAATTTAGAAGTGGGCTCAAGGGGCAAAAAAAACAGGGGTTTTGAGAGAAAAAAATTCATAACTTCGTCAATTTTCAAGATATAAAGTCCAACTAAATTTTTTGTAAATGGTCTTAAAATTATCTAAAACTTTTGTATAGACTTATAACTTGTAAACTTTTGTTTTTGATAGGATCAACTTTTATCGATGAAAAAAATTTAAAACGAAAAGAAAAAGGGTGGTGAAAAAAGAGAAAAATCCATAACTCCGTCAATTTTTAAGATATCAAATCTGATTAAATTTATTTTACATCTTCTTAAAAATATCTACAACTTTTATATTGAGAAGTTTTTCATAGGACCAATTCGTATAGCAAAAAGAAATTAAACAAAAAATAGGAGTTGAAGAAAAAACCTCAAATCCAAATTGCTTATATTCTGACTCATTTTTAAATTCACTTTTGATTTTAAACGCATCCAAATATGGTAGATTCTCTTATTTGGAAACTGTATAAAGTGACGCATTGGTCAATTTTCTGATAAAGACAGAATATATTTAAAAAAAGGCTACCAAAAAGGGCATTTTGAACAGACTTTCCCAAAGTCATCGGGACTCAAAATTTAAGGAAGTATTCAAATAAGAAATTGCGTTTTTTTCTGACTCGTTTTTAAATCCATTTTTGTACTCAAACGCATCCAATTTACAGATCCTCTTATTTAGGAACTATATAATGTGATGCATTGATCGGTTTTTTGATAAAGACGGAATATATTTCGAAAAAGGCTACCAAAAAGGGTATTTTGAACATAATTTCCCGAAGTCTTCGTGATTTGAAAATTTAAGGAAGTTTTCACATAGCAAATTGCGTTTTTTATGACTTGTTTTAAAATCCATTTTCGCTTAAAATTTAATTTAATTGAGCATTGTCGATTCAATATTTTTAAATTCGAAACAAATTCTTTGGGATTGGAATGTGTAACTACAGCATTCTTTATTCGGCTTTTATTTTTTAATGAGCTTATATGTACAAACATATTTTTTTCAATTTTATGAAAATTTTTATGTGCATATGAATTTATTTTTTCAGTGATAAATCAAATAACTGCAGCAACAAGCAATATATATATATGCATGTAATGTAACAAAAAAATTTCATCTCGTTTGTTATTTTCGTAAAATCGAGAAATCAAGGGAAAATTTTGATCACCAAATCACATGACGCTTTTGTCTTTTCACGTCAAACATTCGAAAATATTTTTTGCAGATTTTCTATTGTAATTCCACCGCTAAACTTGACTGATCTTTTATTACATAGACAAGTAATTTAATTAGTATTTTTCACAGTATTCTGAGTATAATTCATACAATGCAGGAACAGATATTACACTTAGATAATAACGTTTTAAGCACCAGCATTTTTTAAACTACCGGCGAACCTATACCTGTAGTACTCCGTGAATACTGAAGAGTGGAAAGAATAAATCAATATTGCTCATATATAGGGAGTAGAAGCAAGTTTGAAGGACATGCTTAGTCAACGGAATTACGAGAATTTTCAGAAAGAAATTTTATAGAAAGAGTATGCTAAGGAATTGTAAAGAGAAAGAAATAGGTTTTGTGATTCCAGTTATTTGTTCAAACGTGCACTTTTGGGTTTCAATCTACTTTTTAAAAAAATATTATGTGTTTACTAAGCAAATTATTTGGTGACAAACAATATGTTTTCGTCCCTTCTCCTAAATTTTTCGGGCACATATAAATAGGATTTTACACATTGTGCAGTAATGCCGGTGCTTATGCGTGTTCTTTGCAGCGTATATATGAAAAGTCATATAAAGAAAAGAGCAGACATTACATCGAAATTTCTGATGAACATAACATAATAAAATAATAAACACATTGACGACCGAGTACTAGGATTCTCTTGTTGATCTAATCAAAAACCATAGATTAAATGCTTTGGTTATGCATAATAGAAAAAATCATATTAATTTATTTTGTTTGTAATTTTTTTATTGTAACACATGTTTTATTATATCTAGTGTTAGAAAAATATTTACTGATGCATAAATTTGAGAAACCAATTTAAGAAACACTTTCAGAAGAAGGAATGTTTGCTGTTTCAAAAAATCTTATTTTTAAAGTGATTGAATAAAATGAAAAAAGCATAAAAGATAGCAACAACACCTTTATTATATTGTGTTAATACGGTATTTTTTAAATTGAAAATAATTAAGAAGATTTCATTACTTAGAGTGCTTTGAAAACTATACAGTCAGCAGGTTAGGAAATTTTTTCACTTATATTCACTGTCATAAATTACATTTCTTTTTCACCAAAATTACAAATTACGAAAATTTTATCTTCTAAAACAAAAATTCTTGAATTTTTGAAATTACGTTAGAAAATTTCCACAATAATTTAGTAACTTTTAGAAGAATTTTGCCGATTAAAATTAAATAATTAAGTTTAAATCCATGGAAATTTAGTACAATATTTATAACTCCACTGAATTCTTTTAAGACAATTGTTTTAGTGTTTTATAGAATTAGGAAACGTATAAATACTGAATTCTTACTATAAAAATATCAAAATATTTCCTAATTGAAACTTCTTCCTCATAATCTTTCAAAGTCAAGAAAGCTGAAAAAAAAGCGAATGTAAAAGATATCGTCCTTTTAAAAATATTTTTGTTTTGGACAAACATTAATGCTTTTGAAGCAATATAAAGTAAAGTATTTATAACTTATTCAAAGCTTTAATAATAGTAATCGATATATTAAATTGATTTTATAACAATTCATTTTAGTGGTATACAAAAGTGCAAACTGAGCATAAAACGTTTAATAGTAAGCTAAGTTTATAACAATGCAATTCCAGTATTTTAGGACTTTCAGCAAAAGGCATGTGTCCGCATACATCTGTTGTTCCCGTGACTTTTTGTGGTCTAACGAAAAGAGAGTTTTGAGAGAATTAAAAACAATAAATGCGACTCATCAAGATAACAATTTGAAATACTACTATTTTATCATTTTTTTAATCAAATTACACCACTAAGCAGTTATATTATTTATTAGTAATAAAACAGTGTTATATTATTTATCATAAAACAATAAAAATTCTTTCTATGAATATTATTTTACAGAATTAAAATAATTTTCATTTATACATTTGTACAAAATATTCGTTGATTTAATAAGTTCTTTAACATCATTAACATCACATTTCTTTAACGACAATTCTAGAGAGTCAACTTTTAAGTGTAAACTAGTTTGTTCAAAAGTAAAGTAATAGAACACAACAAAGTAATCTTATATGATTTGAACATACAAGTGCCTGCCATTACAGAAAAGATTTAGCAATTATCATTAGCATTAAAACGACAAAGCATTGTATCTTTTCAAGTAGTACGAATTTTCGAAATTAAAATTATGTTTCACCGTTAAAATAAACATTCATTATCAGGAAATGCCACTTCGGTTTTCAGTTTCATTTAAAACAGAAACAGTGTTTGTTGTTTTGAATTTTTCGGTTCGTTAATGATATGAGTATTTATGGTTATATGGTTATGGTATATGGTTAGCGTAATTAAAACGCTTTGTTAATTCACAGCGAAATGCTGAATTTATCATTTAGAGCATTGTCGCTACGACTTAAACTTCAAAAACCTTGGAACGCAGATTCTTTGTCTTTTTAAAAAATACTTTTTTGATTGTGTAATTTTTAAAAAGTTTATTTAAAATATGCTCGTTAACAATGGTCACTCTTAAGAAGTATTAAACCAAATAAATAAATTCGAAAATACCCTATATTGCGAATTCTGACCGCTTTTAGAAGTTTTGAAGTATATAGCTAAATATAATTAACTAAATGTTCTTGAACTATAGGTATGTATCGATTGTGTTTATATTTAAGATCAGGTCACGAAGGTAATTGGTCAAGGTGTAGTACACGGATCCCCCTGCATCAAAAAATCTCTGGCAGACTCTTCTAATTTATGAACTAATAAAATGGAAACAGGCAGAAAGCAACAATAAAAATAGTTTACTTAAATTCAATATTAAAAAAAATTGTGGAAGTTTAGTAATTAACGATGATAAACTTAAAAGTTCAAGCTCTGAAATGACAAAGAAAAAGAGAAAATAATTCTCAGAATTTTTTCAAATTTTAACACCAGCTCTAAATGAGATATCTCTAATTGTATTACGAAAAGTTACCATGTCTCTGCTATTTGCCCACCACTATTATTGCAAAGAAAATATAGTTCTATTAAATCGACGAAATATTCCAGTTAAATAAAACGACATTTTCTGTAATAAAATCCTGGTATGTAAAAAGTCGGAGACTTGGCAGCTCTGATTTTACAATATAAGAAGAGGGAGTAGGAAAACAATATAACTCTGAAAACATTCTACGCAATGTCACTAGGCAATACTTCTGTGTCATTAGTTCAAAGGCACACCGTTGATTCTAAATGTACTTTTGTTGGGTTATTTGGATTAATAGACGCAATTACCAGAGCAAGCTTTAAGAATTCAGATGAATCTAAATCCAAATCAATCGAAATAGAACGACAGTGCTAGCAACACGAGGTTTGATGAAAATTCACAAATTGTGTTGATGATCCATAATGGATAACATCAAACGATACGCACTACGGCAGTCGTATGTATATTAGTTAATCAAGAACAATATTCTAGTTAACATATTACTGCATAAAATAACCGCATAAAAGATGTGCGAGTCACTTTAAAATGTTATTATCACGCCGACCCGTTTATCTCAAAATTCATCCAATGTCTTGATCCAAAACTACATTACCAAGTTACTAGGCATTCTATAAATGTTCGAAATTATCTTTAGTTGCAATAAATGATTATGAAGACCTTGAACAAAATATATGAGGTTTTGCGTAAGCATAGCCTGCATATTCATAAAATGTAAACATTTCTAAATTAAAAATACTATTAAGAAGCTACCGTTTATGATATTTAGTTAACGTGCAAAATATCCAGACAAACTGATAAGCTATGACTTTCAGAATACGGAAATCACTAGTCAATTTCAGGTCATCATATACAGTTAAAATAACTTATCATGCTCATGATGCTCAATAATAAGATTTGTAAAAGCATTTGCATTAATGAAAGTATATACATAGGCGTTTAATATGCATAGGATTTCAAACACAAATGCATTTTTCATAATCTAACATTATTGATGTAATTATATACAGAATGTCCAGCAAATAACACCCTGATTTCAAAATTAAATTTCTCAAAAACAAAGATCGACAGTAATATGCGGTAAACGGTTTTTTCATTAGGTAAGCTGTAAAAATCTTATACAGAAATTACGAACAGTGAATATTTTGAAAAAATTGCATTCTGATTGCATAGAATGCTTTGATTTGACATTTTTCTTGTTTTAGATTGCCTGCAGAGAAATAATTTTTCAGCTTACAGTGCAATATTTTAAAGATTTTTCGAAGTAAATTTTTAGAATTTCGAAATTTCAAAAATTTAATTTTAAAAAAACTATGAAATATGGCACTTTAATCTGAAAAACACATTCTCTGGCAGCAATCTAAAGCAAGAAAAATGTCAAATCAAAGCATTCTTTGCATCAGAACATAATCTTTTCAAAATATTTATCGTTCGAAACTTTTGTATAAGATTTTTACAGCTTACCTGATAAACAAACCGTTTACTGCATAATTCGTTTGATCTTTGTTTTTGAGAAATTTAATTTTGAAATAAGGATGTTATTTGCTGGACACACTGTACATAATTTTTAATACTGTGGAAAGAAACCTGTTTATTATTACTATGTTACTATACAGGGTGCCCACTCTCAACGGGGGCCAATGACTAATTTCTAAACCGTTAGGCATAGACAAATAGTTCCAATTGCAAAAATGTTTTTAAAAAGGTAAAGAATTGTGTTTCAATCGATTTAGGTCAAAAAACTTTTTATTAAAAAATTACAAAAATTAAATTTTTATATTGTCCTCCGGTCCTATAAGTGATATTTAGTAAATGATCACCACTAGTCTAGTAGGCCAGTCAAATTGTCAGAAAAAAGGCCGATAGATGCAAAAATTCTGCTAGAAGATTTTATGTTTTTAAAATGTTTATGGGGATGCTAGTAACAAGAATTAATGGTTTTCCAACAAAATATCTCGAGGCTAAACTTTGTAAAGCCATAAAACCACAAAATTTTCGGACTTTTTTTCAGTTTTTTGCCTATAACTCAAAAATTATAAAATTTTTGCGTACCATACTCAGTTACAAAAAGAAATAAGATTAAATTCTCTACAAGTTTCATACTAAAACTGTTTTTCTAAAGCCATTACTAAGCGCGCTACAGCTTTCTGAAAATGATACTTTTTTCTAACTTTGTG
Source organism: Maratus speculifer (assembly GCA_964019185.1). Lineage (NCBI taxonomy): Eukaryota > Metazoa > Arthropoda > Arachnida > Araneae > Salticidae > Maratus > Maratus speculifer. The sequence goes on along the minus strand of OZ025297.1, from coordinate 70,798,946 downwards.
GAAAAATTGCAAAAACGAAAATTTGGCTTAATTTTTTATTATTTTATACATTTTAATGTAACTTATTTAAATTACAGGTATTTGCATGATAACAATCATGATGAATTACAACGGTAATATTGTAAAAAAAATTAAGAACATTGTAACTTTTTTTTGGATTTAGAGTTTTAGTAAAGAACATTAATATTAGGTATTTAACTGAATGTAAGTAAAAAATTTTTTCAGTATTTTGCTTGTAACTCGAAAATTAGACTTTTTGCGTAACATACTTAATTACAAAAAGAAAGAGCATTAAATTCTCGATAAAGTTTGTTATAAAAACGTTTTTCAAAACCCATTACTAAGCGCGCTATGGTTTTTTGAAAATGTCATTTTTTTTAAAACTTTACAGAACAATGACCTATTTTTCGCTTCCCATCCCCCAAAAAACTTTTTTTTCATCACTAACAATGAAAATTAAATAGACCTATTGATTGATGAAAAATGAAAGTTTTAAGAAAGGCAGGCAGAAGATGCAGAAATTCTAGAAACCCTATAAGAAAACAATTACAAAGGGAGGGAGGGCAGGGGATAAAAAAAGGGAATGCAGATGAAGATTGTGGTCAGTGACGTTCCCGAGCCGCTTTCGTTCAGATGCAAGTGTTCTTATTTAAACACATACTCTTTTAATATGCTGCTATTAAGTTTATTGCATCTCTTCTCGTGCAATAATGAAAAATGAGTGACTCTATCCAAAACTGTGTTTCATTTGCCAAATGGCTTCAAATAGTGATGCGTTATGAGCCAGAAAGGACTTACCAAGCTCTTTGAACATAGCGTTTAGCGTCTAAGTAATATTCATCAGTCTTTTGAAAAGTAACAAGGCAGTTAGATTATAGGATGACTGCCGAAAAACATATGCGAACGAGAGAATGAAAATAGCATATGTTTGTCAGGGTGAAGATTCTACACAGGCTATAGTTTGTCCCTCAGATCAAGCACTTCTTTCAAGCTTCAAGATAATTGCTTCTTATGCGACGAAGGTAATTCCGGTGACTTCAACGAAAAACAATAAAAAAGAACCTACGTAAAGAGAAATTGGATTCACAAGATAAAGAAATTAGAAGTGTAAATAACATTTTTGAAAGCTGCTAAAAAACGTGGGGATGAAGGGTCCCAGAAATTAATTGAGCGTATTCAGCACGAACCGGAGTTGCAGATGCATGGTATTAAAGTTTCTGTCGCGTAAAACTAGATCAATCTGTAACAAGTGGAGAAAAAAAGAGGGCGTCGACCCGCATCATCCGTTGACGAAGCAATGACAGAAACAAGAGCCGCTTTATTTCATTGTTTAAAAGAAATTAAAAATTTCAAAACAAGAATTTCAAAATAACAGAATTCAAGTTGAGCAGACAAAAGAAGAAGCTGATGTCATGATAGTTACCTCAGCCTTTTCAAAAGCCGAATCTTTTCAAAGCGTCGTTTTCACTCATGCAATCTGCGGATGCGATACAACATCCGCTCTTTTTGGGCAAAGAAAGTCAAAGATTTGTAACACTTTGAAAAAACATGATCAGCTTGGAGAAATAGCCTGCGTATTGAATAAAATAGGTCCTACCCGTCAAGAAATCTTCAAGGTCGGAAAAAATTCCATATTGCACTATACAGTGGATGCATAGCTACCACACAGAATTTGAATAACTTAAGGTTCCAGTTATTTGCTAAATTTGCCACAAAAAAGCAATGTTCATTTTGCAAGACCAACCAATACAAGAGGCTGCGCAGCATCATTTTCTCCTATGTTATCATCAAGTACAAGCTAGGCTAGGAAACAACATCCCTCCTGAAGGATGTGGGTGAGCTTACAGGATCTCTTTCAGTCAGTTCAAATGTGCCAAGACCCGGCACTTGAATCCTTGCTCCATGTTGTGTCATGTAGCTGTAGAAAAGGGTGCAGCAAAGCATTTTCTTTTAATAAATTAAGAATCTAATGCGCGGCAATTTGTAAAAAAATGTAATGGGATCAACTATGAAAATATCGACGACATTATTTATCCAGAAGGAGGGGATGTAAAAATATCACCGTAAGTATTTTTACTTACATTTAGTTTAATACCTAATATTAATGTTCTCCACTAAAGCTCTAAATACAAAAAAAAAAGTTGTAATGTGCTTAATTTTTTTACAATGTTACTGTTGTAATTCATGATGATTGTTATAATGCAAATACCTGTAATTTAAATAAATTACATTAAAGAGGATAAAATAATGAAAAATTGTGTCAAATTTTCGTTTATGCAATTTTTCTACAAAGTTAGAAAAAAAGAGTCACATTCAGAAAACTGTAGCGCGCTTAATATTGGCTTTAGAAAAACAGTTTTAGTATGAAATTTGTAAAGAATTTAATGTTCTTTGTTTTTGTAATTGAATATGGTACGCGAAAATTTTATGATTTTTGAGTTTTAGTCAAAAAACTGAAAAAAGTCCGAAAATTTCGGGGTTTTTTGGATCTAGAAAATTTAGCCTCGAGATATTTTGTTGAAAAACCATTAATTCTTGTTACTAGCATCCTCATAAACAGTTTAAAAACATAAAATCTTCTAGCAGAATTTTTGCATCTATTTATGACAATTTGACTGGCCTATAGCAAGTAATACCAAAAAATCTCATTCCTCTGCTATTAAAACTAAGCGAGTAATAGCTGTTTAAAGTTGAAGCATATTTTTTGCTGCAAATTAGGGGTCAGTCACAAATTTACTGGAAATAAAAAGAAAGCAAGATATAAAATTTAACATTAAACATTGAGAGTAAAATAATTTTTACAACATCATTTTTAAATTTATGTTGATGATTACATAATAAAGCAAAATTTGTACTAAAAATATAAGTAAAAAAATAAAAGAAAGTTTGTTAATTTAAATTATGAAAAGCAACAGTTACAATTGTTACAAAATGATATATACTTAAAATTCTATTAGATTACTTAATCTAAGAAAAGTTGGCGTAGTCCTATAAAATAAATAAATGGTACGCACCTAAAACTGTATTAATATTACAATGTCATTGGATATAAATAAGTGTGCAAATTGAACCTTTATCAGATATTTGGAAATAAGTTAAAATTTTAATAGAATTTTGAACTAGGGAAACTTACATACGAACGTTTTAAGCAAAAAATAAGCTTATCAAAATAACACACCTTTTTAAAATAAAATCGCGATTTCCCAAAATTTGATTTTCTCGATAAAGAGAATTTTAAAACTCATATCTACGATTATTTTAACCAATCTAGAAGTCAATATAATAAAAATTAACACTGCCGTGAAACTGATAGGGTGCTAGCACTTTCAGTTAAATTGCTTTAAAAATATTTCTTTATCTTGTTTGTATCTTGTCTTCATTTTTGTAATTGGAACTAAAAGTCTATGACAATTGGTATAGAATTAGCTATTGGACAGCGTTGGAAATGGATGCCCCTTTATAATAATTTAACTCTTTCGTTTCCAGCTACAGAAAAGTGGCTTAAGTCATGAAATTTAAAGTTTCATAACTCGGTAAATTTTAATGTTTGATGAATTGGACCTCTTTTTAATTGCTTGATAGGATGATGGAAAATTTTTACTAAATAACACTAATAGGACCGGGGGACCTTATAAAAAGTTAACTTTCGTAATTTTTTAACAGTTTGTTTTGACCTAAATCGCTTGAAAAACAATTCTTTGCATTTTTTAAAGCATTTTTGCAATTGGAACTATAAGTCTATGACTAACGGTTTAGAAATTAGACATTTGCCACCGTTGAGAGTGGACACCCTGTATTATATTATACATTTGAATTGCTGTTTTTGTTATTTCCATAACATTTTTTTAAACACAAATAAAAATTTCTAAAATGTGACCTAGTTCATGTATTAAAATAAGTAAATTGAGCAAATTAACGTTAAACGACTTGAATGAAACAATTGCGACCCGTTTTGACAAACATTTGAACTTCATTGGTATCAAAACAGCAATAGTAACTTGAAATTCCTTACAATACAAATTGATTTATTTTAAATTATCGATATATAAATTTTTTTTTCGTAAAGAAAACAATCATTTAACTTTATAAATAATTTGTAAAAGGAATGTAGTTATTATTTTGAAATTTTTGGTTTTTTAGAGAAATTGGTATTTATAATAAATACAGAGTTAATAAAAATATGCATTATTGAGTTTCAGGAAAACAAATCAACTTATCTTCAATAATTTCCTGAGGGCTCCCAAATGATCTGCGAACTGAACACCAATACATTTTAACAAAAATTTCATACTAGGTTTCTACAGAATTTATTCTAAAACTAACCTCCGAAGGTGTTTTTTGTGCAATTTGCAAGAAAAATCTAAAACGAAAATTTTTCTTAAAAAATATTGATGTTCAGTTGGCGCCCTGTTTTCTTGAAGCAATTATTATGTTTTTAAAACGATACTTTTAAGGTTAAAATTACTTAAGCATATTTTGAACAGTTTTAAAATCTTTAACAATTTAAAGTTAATTTATTTCTCAACTTTTCAATTTTTCTTGCACTGTATTTCATATTTTCTTTTAATTTTGCCTATAAGGTAAATATTTTTCTTCTTTTTTTTGCTCACAAATATTATTTTAGACTTTTTATGTTGAAGATAACAGTTAAATATCATGATTATAAAGATAAACTTTTTAAAATAGTTAAGCAATAATTTGCCTAGAATGGTAGCTTGAATACATTACAAATAAATCTAGAACTACACGTTTCCAATATAACCGATGTTTTACTAAAATAAATGAAGCCAGATATAGCCGAAATTATTAGTTACTCTAATCTTGTTAAACACCAAGATAGATTTTAATATATTACATGAAAATAATATTATGTATGGTAATAAGTTATACGAACCAAACATACCTAAAAAATTAATTGTGATAAAAATACCTTTATTTAGATCAACATGCGTTTCAACGTATAAAAGGCGGAATTTTCAATATCATTCTTGATTGAAATATTTCGCAAAAGATTTTAAAATCAAGAACTTGGTAAACGAATCACAAAGCTTCATGTGTAATGACATCAAACATAGAAATTAATAAAATAAAAATGGTTGCTTGTGAGCGTGAATTAATTTCTACGGCTGCAACTAATAATGTATAGCATCTCTTTCTAAAGTTTAAGTAACTTAAAGGAGAATGAATCATTTCAAATATTCTCACTGCATAAAAAATGTCTATTGAGTCCCGGATAATGGATAGCTAAAATCGTAAAGGATAAATTACTCTGCTTTTTTTTAATTAATCTGTACAGATTTTTAGTCTGTTTAGTCTTTTTAGTCTCTTTGGCCAGATTTGTAATCTGGCCAAAGCTGTAATTCTCTTGTTATATTTGACTTTTTTGTATACATTCTTTGATTCAGGTTTTCAATTTTCAGTCATACCTATATAAAACTGTTTTATGTAGATATAACAAGTCTCGTGATATTATTTACCAAATTCTTGTTTTTGAATATTTTGAGAAAATATTTCCTTTAAGAATGATTTGAAAATGTTGCCGTTTGTGCGGTGAAATAAATGGTTATCTAAATAAAGGTATTTTTTTATGACTACTCGCAATTTTTACCTCGGTTTCATGATTGCACGAGTAAAAGGATCGATAAAAGAAATTACAAGCGATTGTCCCGAAACATTTTGAAGCATGGTACTACGATGCTCCCTAATCATTTTTATTTTAACCTATTAATATATTACTTATTCATTATAAAGACATTCCTACAGTTTTGATTATTGTACTTGTAAAATTAATTCACATTTTTGCCTTATTACCACGCTTTTATTAACTTCACCTGTATGTTTGTGAGTTTATAACTCTCCTTATTTTATGTATGTTCACCGATTACTCCGAAACCATGCAACAGATTAACTTGGTTTTGGTGTTAAATGAAAGACGATGCTCTCGAATTGGTACCACTTCAGTTTAATCAAAATTTGTTCAGTACTTTTTTAGTAATTAGGCAAAAACTAATAAAATTAGTGATTTTTTGCTAATTAAAAGTGTTGAATACGTTCACTGAATGGAGTGTAGACAGCATGGCCGAGCGGTCTAAGGCGCCGGATTGAAGCTCTGTTTTTCGAAAGAGATTGTGGGTTCGAACCCGACTCCTGGCATTATTTACATCTATGTAAAATTTAAAAAAAAATCCGTATTACAATTTTTATTTTTAACCGGCTTCAGAAAAGGAAGAGGAAGTTATCAATTCGACGCGTATGTATTTTTTTCTATGTATGTTCATCAATTACTCTGAAACTATCCAACCGATTAATTTGGTTTTTGTATTAAATATAAATATAGTTTAAAAAAACTAAAAACCACGCTTTTAAAGTAATCAAACTAAAAAGTGAAAACTAAATATAGTTTAAAAAAACTAAAAAACGCGCTTTTTAAGGATATCAAACTAAAAAGTGAAAAATAATTCGTACTATAAGCTGAATACGAAAATAGATGAAAAATACTATATTACTATAAAATCATTGTTATTATAGAAATCAATTAATAAGCAATAAATAAAATTTTCGTGGAAAAAAGCGTGGGGTGCTTCTTAAGAACTGATAGATGGAGCATGGTAGATGGAGCACCCCACGCTTTTTTTCCACGATAATTTTATTTATTGCTTATTAATTGATTTCTATAATAACAATTATTTTATAGTAATATAGTATTTTACATCTATTTTCTTTTTCAGTTTATAGTACGAATTATTTTTCACTTTTTAGTTTGATATACTTAAAAAGCATGTTTTTTAGTCTTTTTAAACTATATTTATTTATTTCATATTTTCTCGAACAGTATTTAAAATAAAATCCTTTATAAACTTTTCTACCAAAAATTGAACCGACTTCAAAGACTACTGCAAAGTGAAAAATATTTTTTTTACATAATAGTAATAAGAAATTTAAATTAAGAGCATAGTATTTATCATTCGTGTTATTATATTTATGTACACTAGTTTGATTTTTTGGAGTCGGTGCCAGCCAAGTCAAGTTACATGTAATTTTACAATATAGACACATCCAAGTATTTACGAGTTGTTTTAAGATTTAATATTTAGTTTAAAAAATTAACCTTATTGTTTTACGATTTGCATTAGTTAGTTAATTTTAATTTTGAAATTGGCTTGTCTGGCACCGACTCCAAAAAATCAAATTAATGTACATAAATATTATAATACTCATGGTAAATACTACGCTCTTAATTTAATTCCTTATTACTATTATGTAAAAAAAATATTTTTCACTTTGCAGTAGTCTTTGAAGTCGGTTCAATTTTTGGCAGAAAAGTTTGTTTTTCTCTTTTTAGTTAAAAGTTAACGTTTTTTTTTTTATAAAGTCGATTAATAAATTATAATACAAGAAAGTATATTATAAATTATACATGGATGTTGATTTTGTGAGAAGTGGGGTTCGAACGCACGCTCTCTTTGCAGAACCACAGCTTAAATCTGGCTCCTTAGACCGCTCGGTCATCATGACTGCGCTCCAATCAGCAAGCTTAGTCAAAGTCCATGTTACTTTTAATTCGCGAAAAATAATCAATTTTATTAGTTTATGTAAAAAAATACTGATCCGATTTCAATGAAAATGGAAGTGGTACCAATTCAAGAGTAGCCTCTTTTATTTAACACAAAAACCAAACTAATCGGTTGGATAGTTTCGGAGTAATCGGTTAATATACATAGAAAAAAATACATACACGTCGAATTGATAACTTTCTCTTCCTTTTCTGAAACCGGTTAACAATAAAATTTGTAATACGGAATATTGTCGTAGATTATACATGGATGTAAATCATGTCAGGAGAGGGGTTCAAACCCACGCCCTCTTTCGAGAACCAGAGGTTAAATATGGCGCCTTAGACCGCTCAACCATTCTATCTGCACCTCATTCTGCGAACTTATTCAACAATTGTAATTAGCGAAAAATCACTAATTTTATTAGTTTTTGCCTAATTACTAAAAAAATACTGAACCATTTTCGGTGAAACGGAAGTGGTACCAATTCGAGAACATCCTCTTTCATTTAAAACAAAAATGACAAAAATCGGTTCCATAGTTTCGGAGTAATCGGCAAACATACACACACACACACACACAAAAAAAAAAAAAAAAAAAAAAAAATCATACGCGTTGAATTGATAACCTCATCTCCTTTTTTGAAGTCGGTTAAATAATGCAATATTTAACTATACAGCATCATTCAATACACCAAAACTATGGGTCGAGTTGCTAAGTGGTTACAAAAATAAAATAAGCATGCAAATAAAGTTAAAATAACGTGCATTGAATGATGTTGTTTCATAGCTCTTGCAATTTTAGTATATTTTTATTTCTTTTAAAAATAACTGGGATAGAGTTGAAACATGCAAGCATTTAAATGACACAATTTTTACTTTTCTTAAAGTTTAAGTTTACAGTTTTTAACATAAGATGTTTTTAAAATTGTTTATTTTTAGATAAATATTGAAACAAACAATTAAGAAATGTTTGCGTTAAAATCACTTCTTAAAAAATGAGGAAATGCCTTTGGATTAGTTATGTAAGTGAGATAGAAAAATAACGTAGATTTTTAAAATATTTTTAAAATTATGTTTGATGTATGAACAAAAACAAGATTTAAATATTGCTGCTTAAATGTTTTGAATATATAATATTTTCTTAAAAAGAAAACAGCGACAACAGGTAAATAACTCTTTTTTTATTGTAAAGCTTCATAAACAAATGAATTATAGTTACAAAATCAATTTAAACCTGTTAATGTCTGACTTACATTATATTTTTACTTTTTTTCAGTTACTCACTGACTATATTTTCTTATGCTGAACTTACCAACTTCCCGAATCAATTTATTTCGTGTCTAATAGTAAAACAAGAAAGAAACATTATGCGTTAAGCATAAATTATTACGAAACACTTTCCAACATTTCCTGAAATCTTTAACAAAAATTTGTTATTTAGAGAAAAAAGGTGTTACTGTCTATAGCCAAATATGTATTCTAATACTTTTGACCAGCCCTGTATTTGATATGTCGGTCAAAACATGCTATATAATGGACAAATTTACTTTAGTAAGTAGGTGCCTAAAGGGTCGAAATTTCTCTTTCAGCAATTTATATTGAAAGACGGATACTTACTTGAATACTTTTGTTCTACCCTGCATTTTACTTATTAACTTTATTACATGTTAGTATTTAGCTAAAATTATTTCAAGCTAAAATTTTTTTTTAATTACTGAAATCACATTTCCTGATATCATTATCCATAGGTGTTCATATAATGTAGTCAGTTCTTTGCGTGACCCTGTTTATCATTTTATCTTTACTCTATAAACATTTCTTAGTAAACAAAATGCAGTTCAGCGTAAAAATGCATAAGTTATTTAAAGACCAGTTTTAAGTAAATTACGCTCATATTCAATAACATTTAGAAACCACCTTCCAATAAATTACGCTCATATTCAGTAACATTTAGAAACTCTTTTGTGTAGTCCTGTATATCGAGTATATCATTTATACACACCATATAATGTGCATAAATTTGGTGAAACTTAAAAGCGCATATTAAAACTAAAATTTTGTTTCATTCATACTTTAGCCATTATTGGTCCATGCTGTGGACTTCGTAATTTGCGTGCAATAATTTATATTACAGTTCAGCGATTTATGATAACGTTCTTAGTCTTGAATTAGTTTAATATAGCTAAAATGTGTCGCAAACAATCCCTGCTTTTACTATTATGAAATAGAATTCTTTTATGAAAGCTTTAAATGAATAATAACCATTATTTCTATCGCTTATTTTACAGAATGCATATTTTAGTGCACATCGTAAATGCATATAAAATTTAATATGTTTGACAAGGTGTAACATCTTTAAAATTCATTTGAACCGATTTTCCCCATAGCCCGTAATGTAACGGAAAACTTTTGTCTTCCCTGTAAATAAACTAATTATATTAGAAACTTCATTTGCAATAGGGTACGTGGTAGGGTAAAAGTCAATAACTAAGTAATTCGAGTATATTTACGACAGTTAGAGCACGAACAGACGGCTAGAAACACTTTTCGTACTTTTTCACTTTTCTTTTTTACACTTGTCATAAGCAATTTTCAACTATGTTGGTAAGTGTTAAAATCTCATTTTTTAGTGCTTAGTTCATCCGACGAAATCTTATTTGTCTCATTTATCTGTCTTTTAATCATAGAGTTCACTTTCAGAAACTATATAAATTGGAGATTTGAAATTTTGTATATTTATAACCTAATATCTCCAATTACATAGCAAGTCATAAAGTTTTGAAATGATTAAGTAAATAAATTCAATGTTATCCGACCATTTTTCAGATTTAGATTTTAAATCAAAACCATAATTTCATTCTTTTGCAGGCACGTTCGAAACCTCCTTGGATTGCAGTTGCCATGTAACCAAAAGATTCCGGGCTAAAACCACTATTCATGAGTTAATATTTTTTAAACAGAAAATATTTCATTCTGTAATAGATTAAATTTTACAGAATTTTTGTAATTTCGTTTAGGATAAATTGGATGAAGATGCCGTAGTTTTTAAATTTTTTTTAATCGCATGTTGTTTTCATTTGTTATTCGTTGATTTCTTGTTAAAGTTTGTGCTATTCAGTATGATTTAAAAAGTATATTTCCTTTTGCAGCTATTATAGAAAGAATCGGAAATTTCGTTTTCGTAAAGCATTGCAATTCGGCGTCTTACCCCAATGCATGGGTAAGATGGGAAGAACACGGTCCTACCACTTACCTGCAGAAGATGGATCCGCCGGCCATTTATCCTTCACAGAAAAGGCTGGTACCAGCACCCTCTCCTTATCTGGTGTTTAATTTATGAAACAAATAGAGAATGATTTATGTAAAGAAATAGAGAAATCACGTAAAAGATATAACATACTTACTAGAAGTGTTAAGACAAAATAACAATAAAAAAAGCACCACAAAAAATTTGTGATAAATATGCAAACGGAAATTAAAGTATTAGTAGTAAAGGATCATAGGGAACCCTCTTGCTTACAGCTGAGCAACGCGGAGTTTCGCTACAACTCCGACACGACATCTCATCTCAAGTTACCTTACTTTCTGAATGTTAAAAGTTATTAAATAATTTATCAATTTTTGTTTTCATTTTTTTAAGAAATTGCTAAATTTTAAAATGACTGTTTTTCATTATCTGATGTAGTAAATGAAAATAATTTTCAAATTTTATTTGCCATTTTAAAAACTTCTTTCCTTTTTTTATTTCTCCTATTATTTTGCTATTTTAAATATTTTAATTATTCTTGTTATTACTCTTTCATTTTTTGTTTGTTTTAACTAAAATTAAATCACGCATTTAAGTATGATCTTCTAATATAACTACGCATGTTGTCAAAATTGCCTGAAAAGTAGCTCAATCATGTTCAATTTGATTAAAAATATCTTGCGGTTTAATAATTCTAAAATTAATTTTATTATCATGCCATCTATGTTCTGATTGTAGAAGATAATGATTCAATAATCATAAATTAATGACTTAGAATTCATAATTAAGAGATAAATTGTTTTGAATGGCATGTTAAACGACACCCTCTATGCGATAAAATACTGATTAACACTCATTCACACATAAAATACTCATTAAAATGCTTTTTTTTCACTTCTTAAAATACCTTTTGCGTAAGCAAATATTTAATAACTACAATAGCAGAAATGCTATGCAATTATATATTTCAAAAATACCCTTTGAAATGGTTACTCGTTAACATGGTTCATATTTTGTTTTGCTATCTGAACTTATTTCGGACTGAGCCGGGAAAAAGTTTAACAAATTCCTGAAAATAAATATAAACAAAGATTTATTATATTATGTTGTTTAAGCTTGCATAAATAAGTTCTCAAAATTATTTAAACATTCAAATTTTATTCCAATTATTTACAGTTAAATCTCATTTTAAATGAAAGATGTAATCAATTTTGCTAATTTCGAAGACATTATCAAAACTCTAACATGACTGATGTGCGACTTAACCATTTTCCAAATGAATAATTTATTATCTCCTTAAAAATTCTATCACGAAATCCACGCAAATTTATTGATAATTATCGGTTAAATTTAACTTTTCTGAGAGCTGAACAATAATTTGTAAAATGAAGTCTAAAGAGGGTGGTCATGTTCCGTGTAACAACCTGTCATTTTATCACATCTTCCTAAACTGATATTTATAACTGGCATTAATAACAAGACAGTTTTTAAAGAAAATTTAAAATGATTAGATTGGATTAATACTTAATAAAATTTTATGTAAATTAAACTGTAGTTATTAAAACGTTCCTTTAATTGGCATATATAATAAAACCTATTATATGATGTAATATATATATATATTTCATATTGTAAAGTAGAAGCTAATAGCATTTAATAGCAGATTATAATATATTAAAAATAAAAATAGACCGAAACATTTTTTAAACTGATACTCAATTTCGGTAATAATTCTATTTCCGGTTGAAACCAAAGCTGGAAACATTGCCATTTTTTAAGAATGATTGATACACACACAAATATGCATAATTACTAATTAATCATAAGTGCACAGAACCATTTTGAAACAAACAATCAATCATGTATATATTTATAATTTGTATATAAGAGGCTATGCAAATATAACAGTATCAACTTTTTTGTAATTTTGGACTCCATCCCCTCCTTTCGATATTATACGTTATCATTTCTGGATTCCTACCCCCCCCCCCTCCACCACTGTAATGATATTGCTATCAAAATGTAATTTTTGTTTATTTCTGGAATTTATTTCATTTGTTTGCAATCATATATAGAACTGGTTACATTTATTTTCCACATACTTTATTGACTCAAGTGAAGAAAAGTCAATAATTATATCACTTTATTTAATTAACACTTAAAAGAAATATGTACTATTTAAAAGTATTTTATAATAGAATTTTATTACATAATGCATTCAAAACCAGTAATTAAGTTTTATGGCACTAGCCTCGAAGGGAGGAGGGATGGAGTGCAAATAGAAATTCTCATCAACAAAAGAAGAGGACACACTGTTAAAACTAATGGTGACACATTAAACCTTTTAGGGGTGAAAGGCTTGTCTCTCTGGTGACACCCCTAAAGGAGCCAGAATGGCACCTTTAATTAGGGTGAAAATATGGCACCCTTAATCCAATAATATAGAATTATAAAATATAGAAACCAACTTTTGGCCGTCGAAGGATTCGAACTCACAACGTCTGATTACAAGCTCAGCGTTCTAACCGCTCGGCCATCGAGCTCACTTTCATTCACTCATAGCCATAGATTTTACTTGAGGTCACAGAAAACAGAAAGACAGCGCATGCGCATGGTTCCAGTCACCCGATGAGGTGCCACATTGCTGCCAATACGAAGTGCATGGCACCTTATTTAGTTCCAATCACCCAGTAAGAGACCTGTCGGCACTACAACCACATATTGAAGCCCCTATGGCTCCCTAGGGTTCCAAATGCCCCGGGTTCCAATGGACCCTAGGGCCTTTTCACCTCCGGGTCCCAAATGGTACCGGTTTGTCACCTTCACTTTTAACAGTGCACCATTCTTTCTCTTTTATTTATTAGTAAACACAAGCTCCATTTCAAATATATTTCACTTTGGGGTATCCTATATTTTAGAATTAGATAATTTTGTAATAATAATTTTGATGAAATAATTAATTCTTTAACGATTTAAATTATACAATAAGAAATTTCTAATTAATGTCATTGAAAGTTACTAAAATATCTCTTGTAATGGTGTACATAAGCGTGACCCGGCAGACAAATTAATAAAATATCACATATTTTAAGATGAAGGTATGTCAAAGTAAGAAAGTAGGATTAGTTGAATGTTTGATTTATCAGTTTACTAGGGCTGTCGAATGCGTCTGGATGATCACAATGTAAAAGAAAAAGGAGATGGATTACATCTTATAGATATAGACAGACAATGTGTTCAAAATATTTTGCATGAATATTTGGAAAAAGAAAAGATTTGTGCAAGATGGACGCCGCATGTTATGACAATCGTTAAAAAAAAAAAAAATAAATAAATCTATTTTTTTATAATTAAAAGAGCAATTTGACAAAATTTCAGAGTTATCAAAATTAATCTTTTTGCCGTTTTGTACTACTCCATGAAACGTGTATTCATCACTATATACCTTATTTCAATTGGCAGTCTCCACTGCAGCTGGAACCGGTAAAAACCGATCAAAGCAACAAAAGCGCAATAACCAGTTGCGAATTTTTATCCTGTATTTTTGGAGATTCATGTTGCATGATAATTATCTCAAATAAAAATAAAAGAAAACTTTTACAAAAGAGCATTGTACAGCATTTTTGGATTTTTTGAAAAATGAAACAAAAATTAAAATTTCGCATATGGAGAAAATAATGCATCTCCATGACAACGCACCGGATCATACATAAATGAGAGTAAAAGAAAAATTGCATTATATCTACATTGAATTCCTTTACCACCTATTGTATTCTCTAGATCTGTCCCTCAGCTACTATTATTAATTTCCTACAATTTAGAGGTGTCTACAAACGAATAATGTTAAATCAAGATGTGAAATCGAAAACTGCTCCATATGTTTTTATCCTTTAAAAATCGTATTACATGAAAAGAGTCCAAATGTTTCAGAGCAGTTAGGAAAAGTTTATTGTTTGTAAAACATACTATTCTTAAGAATAAAACATATATTAGATTAAAAAAATGTTTTTTTTTCATTTCAAGTGCCAAACTTTTCACATGATGTATTATTAGTGCAGGTCACGATACGGAAAGTTCGCTTGAAGTTGGAATGAAAGGATTACGAAAAACTGTTTTTTAAAAAATCCGTCAAAAGTTTCTGATTAAATCATGACTTGGAGCTCCAAGTCTTCTAATGTAGCTGGAAGACTGTTTAGATATTGGGGATAAGAATTAATAGAAATATGTTTCAGTTTCAGAAAATTTTTCCAATCCTAACTTCGGAGATCAATTTAGAGATTGTGATGGGGTTTTTATGAACAACAATAGTTAAAACTAACTTCATGGAGAATCAAAAATTAGGAAATAATGTCCTGCAAATAGAGTAAGCAATGATTACTTCAAAGATCAATATAGAAAATAGAAAATATATTTTATTAAAAATATGGTATTCTAATGCTATTTATATTCAGCATAGTAATTATAGGACTTGCTACAAAAATATATACCGCTATTGATTTAAACAAGAGCAAAGACTATTTTATGTCCATGTCTAATAGAATCAAGGCGATCATTAAGGCAAAACAAAAAAAAAAAAAATACAATGTAATAACTATGTTTGATAAAAGTTCTAAATTTAAATAAACCTCTGAGAAATTTTTAAGCATAATATTAATTAATAAAATTTAGTAATCAATAACTATCTCTTTTTTATTTGTTGAAAATGTACACAATACAGTTAAATATGCGAAAATGTAATGGCTAAGAGTACAGAAAATTTCTCTTTCAACAAGGTGTCTTAGGTCTTTCAAATAGGAATTCAGCAATTAAATTTTTAGGCAATCTTCCCATCTGAAAAGCAAATAATTTCCTTTTAAGGCAAGATGTAGGTATAGATAGGAGCCATTTTCATAGGATATTCAATTAGCGGCGACATAAATTTTGTGCTCTGTACACATCTACTAAATTATTCTTACATTGTTAAAAATTTCTGTAAAAACACAGAAAAAAGTGAAATTCTCTGTAAATTTACACTGGTTCTCGGTTAAAGGCGTTCGATTGTGTTTCTCGGTCATTATTTTACCAAAATTTCCCCTATATCTTTTTTTATTTAAAGATAATTTTATCTTTGTTAAAACTAATAACTCAAAATACGAATTAATTTAATTTGCAGTTTTATTAGAAATATTAAAAAACAATTTTTTTAATTTTTTTTTTCTAAAGCCAGAATAATTTAGAAAAGGAAAAATCATCTCACCGGTGTTAGTTGGGATTTCTATCGATTTTTCCCTGCTCATTCCTAAGCAATATATTTTAAACAAATAAATAACGAAAAAGAAAATCTTTTATGGCTCAGTCAATATCGTAGTTTCAAGATGTATCGTGTTCAAGCTCTAGGGCGTCTAGAATGAAATTGTGTAAAAAATAAATGATATAACAGTTCAAAACTAAACAAAAATTTTAAATTCTTTTAGGTTTTGATTGTGTGATTTTCTCATGTTGAAAACTAAATTAAATTCCATTTATTTACAGAGTTTATTGTAAATTTACCGAATCATTGCTCTGTTATTTAACAGAATCTCTTTAATTTTAAGTTAGACGTAAGATTATGGATTATCCGTCGATTCTCTGTAATTTCACAGAAAATATTTCATGAATGTAGTATTACTACTTAGAATTTCAAACAAAAAACTTTTTGAATTATATTATCTCTGTAATGACGTACAATTTCATTCAGTTACTTGCTTGTATAAAAGTTATTACTATGTTATAATATCTTGAACATATAGAGAGATGGCAATACAAGTAATTATTTTATCATCTGAATTTTCTTTAATGAGAATAATTTAGCAAAGAATAATCTATGTAATCTACAAATAATAGTAATATAGTTTAGCGTTTTATGGGGTGTACTTTTTTAAAACGTACTAGGGGGCTCCGCCCCCCTGCTCGCTAGGCTCGCCAACCACCTGCATAATCGCTTCGTGATTCCGTTCGGTAAAATGAAGATAGAATTAATATCAACCCACAGTAATTAGAGAGAGCTTCTTACATACACAAAGACAGTAAAACTGGTGTTTCTTAGTGTTTGCATCATAAAAAAACATCCTTTTCTTTTTTCGCATTTTTTTAGTACAAAATATGAGTATTTTTAATTCTCAGCCTTATTTTTCTCATTTTTTTTATATATAACGATTTTATCATTAAAATTTTAATGAAGAATGAAACTTGCCTGTCTTAGAACTCATTTTTTCATCTTTTTTTGGAGAGGTGGGAAGGGGGGGGGATTTAAAAACTTTTTTTTCTTTTCATTTAAAAATGGTTTATTAAAACAAAATTTGAATGGAACATTTGTCATCAAAAACAAAGAAAATTCTTTACTTACCTAGGATCCTATTTCATTTCAATCCGACAAAATTACATAATATGTGGCATTAAGAAATGCCCTTTTTTTAATAAGCACAACATAAAAAAAATATATATTTACATACAGCACAATATATGTTTAGAATTATAGAATAGAATTATCTTTAGAAGATATATATAATTCGTATGAATGCAAATGGATCGGATCGTTTCTATGCACGATAGTACTGAAAGGAACAATCCCTCTCCTCTTGGTCGAAGCATAGACTGAGCCCTTTCCTGATTGGTCTATTCGACACATGGAAGGTGTGGTCCACCCGGAAGCGTTATTTCCGGAAACCATACACATCAGCATCATTCCAGGAGTCATTCCTGTAGATTTGTCTATAGCTAGTTTTTTTTTATACTACAGAAGGATTAATCAAACATTGCACAGGGTTCTAAAACAACAAATATTATTATATTAAACACTAAATTATGTCATTTTAATGTAAATTATTATTAAGTTAAAGAATATTTATAAAATATCGCTAATATTTTATTTCCATATAAGAAACTTTCTCATAAAGTCATTGTTTAAATATTCCATATACTTTAATATGTATATGTTAATATTACGTATTTATATTTTAAAATTTTAAACAAGTTTAAAGAAAAACATTTCCTTTGATTTCCTCAAAACCAAGTATGTTTTGAAAAAAGAGTATGCAGTTTTCCACGGCGGATGTTTAAAATATAATAGAATCAAAGATATAGCTTCTTTACTGTATAAAAAGAATTTTTTTCATACACATGTACAAAAAGAGAAGTAGATATCCAGATGGTGAAATTTTTTTGTAACATTACGTTACGAATAAGAAAAGAAATCAAAGAAAATTTTTAAAATAAAAATAAGATCTTTTTTTCGTTGAGTTGTATGTCATTTAAATGAGTCATTTCCTTAAAAACATCTTATAATTTAAACAAAAAGTTTCTTAATTGGATGAGTTAATGACAATGAAAATTTTATTAGTAAAATATACAACAACCAAGATTGTTTTTATACAAACAAATTATGAAAACGAATAAAATTATATTAGTGCTTTCCCGAAATTTTCATGATAACGTAATTGTAAGATTATTTAGTATTTTAGTTTTTAGAATTTTAATTGCCCTGAGAAAAGGCATTTTTACTTACGTATAGTAGAAATTTTATATCGCTAAAGGCTAAACACGCAATTGAAAAGTTATCTAAGCGAAAAGCTTAAATACATTATTTGCTGAGTTCAATCCCATGTTGCGCTCGCTGGATTACGTCTTCCTGAATATTTTATTTTTAATTTTGAAACGATTAAACATAAATAATATCTTTTGTAATATACACTGTAAAAAAATGGTTGACCTACTAAAAAAATTTTAGTGATCCTTGTAATGACTAAAACATTTTTAGTAATCTTACTCGGTTACAAGGAATCTGTAAGAATTACTGGAAAAAAGCCAGCAACGAATTGAGTTAATTGTTTTAAATTTTTAATAGCTATTACTAAAACTCACTTGGTGTGGCCGTGATAGCGTAGTGGTCTTAGCACCGAACTCCAGGCTGAAACTACTCGGGTTCGATGCTGGACTGCACCGAATGTATGCAATGTCAGTGCTCGTTAAATAAAGGGATTATGAAAATCCTGTCGTAGCAGTTACCATGGGTAATGATCTGTGGACTTTCCCTCCCCTTTAGAAACTTGTCAAAATAGAGCAGGTAGCAATGTTTGGTGCTGCCATCTATTGTGGTTTTGCCGAAAATCTTCCGCTTCAGAAGTCTAAATATATTTTTTAATTAACTAAAAATAATTTTGGAGCTATTACTAAAATATGCTTGGTGGCTCATACTAAAAAGCTTTAAGTTAGTTATACAAAAAATTCTTTTGTTCAGTTTACAAAAGAAATGTCTGTTTCCCTTGAAAAAAAAATGCTTGTAATGGTTACTAAAAAATTCTGTGGAATACAAATTTACTAAAAAATTTTTAGTAACCTCTTAAATTTTTTTTTTTTACAGTGTATATTTATCATAGATTTTGTGGTCATTTATGATCTTTTTCTATTGTTCTGTAAAGGCCTGGAAGCGAAACGCGTACATTCTACAAAATAATTCTCATCAGGTTTGGGGTGAACATAAAAGGAACACTCTATAAAGGAACGCTCCTCCAATGGCATTGCAGTACGAAAAATATTTTTCACATTAAACAGACTGCAAAAGAATTGTCGTATCAGAATGTCATCAGAATGAACTTTATCTGCCCATAGTTTTCATAAGGCTTCTTTAAATCTGCGTAAAGAAGCGGTATATTTCCTTAGAAAGACCACCAGCATGGAACTCTCTCAGCTTGGTCTATATCACTTACGCTGGTAATTTTCTGTAACAAAAACCATTTAAAAATGAGAAGTTTTGGAATTTTTTATAATCATACAATCCTAACTTTTTATCATGAAACTGTATTTGTTTTTCAAAAATGTTTATTATGAGAGTGTATAAGTAACAGTATAATATTTAATGCATATAAATAATATACATAATAAATAGCTATGTATAAATAACGATTCAATACAAAAAGTCGGAGATGCAATGCTCGCATGAATTGTATTTTTCTGTATAGCTATTTCAAAATATTAACTCTGCTTTATTTAATTGCGAAGTTATAAGACAAACATTATTATTCATAAATCGTGTTTTCAAGATTAATAAACGTTCAATTTATGTATATTTTCTATAATCGTAATATTCATTTATAATATTATGTTATTACAATAGTACCGGTAATCTTTCAAATTAAAAAATTAATTAATTCATTTTTTATCCTACCCTAGAAAAGTAAAGTGTCTTTTACTGTCATTGTGTTTTTTTTTGTTTAATATACAATAAACCAATATTCATATTTTTGTTATGATTTTTACATCTTTTCAAACAGTTAATCATTGAATAAATTATACTATTATTTAAACACAATCAAACTGATTGGTAAATTTATCATACGAATTGAATATTTCCAACTGAGCGAAAAATTGTCCACGTTGGGAATCGAACCCCTATACTTGGCTTACAAGGCCAATGTTTTACCTGTTAAGCTAACTGGGTGATAGTCGGCTGGAAGTTTTCGCTCAGATAATTATATTTCTACATATCCATCGTTGTATGGAGTTCCATTACCTGTGGTTTGTTTTACCAAGCTGTCTAAATGACAGACCAGGTGTTATGATAAACCCGGTTATCTGAACGGAAAACTGCCTAAATTGTTTGAAATATTGCGCATGGACATTTTTTCAACTATGAAAACTAGGTTTTACTTTGATCTGTGTTCCGCGGAAACCATTTTAATATATGGGCCATTTTCACCATTTGCTTACTTTTTATGGTAATGGACCTGAAATGTAACAGATTTGACATTTCAAATAATTCGCCATCAGAAATGAACTAGATGTATAATTTCTAACTTAGATGAAAATTTACATGGCTTCTAAAACTATTTAGTAAACTTACATTCATCAACAAATTTACAAACACCTTACATTTCATCGCTTACACACATGCTAACAGACATGACAAATAATGGACTTGACATTTCAAATAAAACTATTAGAAATGAACTAGCTTGTATAATTTACAACTTAGATAATAATACACATACCTTCTGAAACTATTTAGTAAACTATATTTAATTACAAAAGTGCAAAAATCATTACTTTAATATTAAAATTTAGGGTAACAGAATTGACAGTGAAAAAAAATTCCAACTTTGATGAAAACTGATTCTTGCCACTATTACATTGCTTCACAATTGGAGAGTAAAAAACGGCAAGTAGTAGTTGCGTGAATACTTTAACTACATCGCCGAATATTTACTACTAACTTTAGGCAGAATTAGAAACCTATTTTGACTAAAATAATCACAAGATAACGGACTTGATGCAAAGTGAAGGACAAAAGATTTCTGTTAATTTCTTAAAGAAAATATCTCTTGTCAACAACTTTTTTCATTTTTACAGAACACTAACAGTTCATATTTAAAATAATTAAATCTTTTTATTTAAAAAAGTTCAATTAGATTAAAAAAATAAAAGTTAATACCTAAAATTTGGAATGGGACTGGAATTTTTGCTTTGAATCACAATTTCAAAGATTTATATCTCCAAAATTTTTATTGATTTTTTAAATATTTCATTTTAAAAATGTTCAATATAGTTTTCTTTAGCTAATGCATAGCTGAAATCAAAATTTAAATGTTAATTTATGTTTGAATTTTCTTCTTTTTTACTCTTGGACAGAATATGTAGGCGAAATTTGAAAATGGCCCATATAATAAACTATTCATGCAATTTTTAGGGATTTTACATTTTTACAAACAGATTTATCATTATATAAACTGCTTAAAATATTGTGGAATGGAGTTTTTTATCGACTATGGTATTTTTCTTTTATTTTGCTCGTGTTCTGCGAAAATTGCTTTAATGCACAATAAACCAATGTTTATAAATTGTTATGCTTCTTATAGTTTTGGAAACATATTTATAATTACATAAATTGTTTAAAATATAGCACTGATTTGTTTTTTTCAAAAATGAAGCATTGCCTGACACACAAGGGATTTTGCAACAGGTAAGATTTGAGAATCTTTCTAGCAATTTTTGATTCAAATTATCACTTTTTTTGGGGAAAAGGGTGTCTGGAACTTTTTAACGTATGATATATCTCAGGCCAGGGGTTTATTTGCATTTTGATGCCATTATTATTTTTTATCCAACCAAAATATTCGCTTCCGTTTTTTAAAACTTTTTTCCATCGAAATAGGTTTTTACATTTTTATATACTTGCTTTTCACTTTCATTTTGGCCATGTTACTTTGAATTACCTTGTATAAGTTGACTTCCTTTGAAATTAAAGCTCATGAATGATATTGATTTGTTTTAATCTTATGAATCTACTGTTATAACAAATAAAATATAATAAAAATTAAATTACGAAGATAATTACAAAGAAATTATTCGATATAAAATGCAGTTTGTTTCTTCTTTTTTCATAGACAGTGCTGTATTTAAAAAAAAAAAACATGAAAGTTGCTAAACAAAGCAACTAAGTCAAAGACTTAAAACATAAAATATGAGATAAGGTAAAAAGTTTCTTAAACTTCTTTTTGAATATTTGTTTTTATTTTAAACAAAAATAAATTTTGTAGAAAAATAAACTTGAAATGTACATTAAACTATGAAAACTTTTTTACGAGATAAAAAGAAAATATTTTTCCGAGTTATTGTGTTTTGAGAAAATTTTATCTGTATAAAAAGTTTTTGGAAATTTTTTATCGTGCTTTTAAGTACCTTATTGTTGACAATTTAATACAAAGTCTGCGTATTTTTTCAATTGCATAATTAAATAGACTGCGGCGACTAAACACGCATCAAAAGAAAATAATATTTAGTTTTTCATTCTAGAAACTTAAAAAAAAAATATGCTACTTAAACATTTGAAGCTTTCTATACTATAAATGTTTTTTTGGGTGTGTGTGTGTTACTTAATTCTTTTTTTTTGTAAAGCTTGACTTTATAGTTTATAATTCAACAAAAGTATATTTCTTAAGAGGAAAAATAATTGAACATGTATTGAATTTCATATGAAAGAAGATTAAATATTTTCAACATAAAATGACTCACTACGGAACTGCAAGAAGTGTAAGTCATCAATTTTGGTAAAAGTTGTATCGTTGGAGAGATCTCATCGTGTGCAGTAAAAAACTCAATAGAACTACCCATCGCAAATGAGCCATTTTCGAGATATCCAACAATTTATGTCACGTAACTAGTGCATACTTACTAGGGAATCTAAAACAAAATAGTTTAGATTTTGACAAATATGGTATTTTTAAAAAGTTCTCATCGTGAGGAGTAAAAAACTCAATAGAACTACACGTCGAAAATGAGCCGTTTTCGAGGTATCCGATTGTTAATATCAAGTAGCTTGTGCATACTGGGTTACGGCACACTTAACTGGGAACCGTAAAAAACTGTTGTCTCGATTTTGACGAAAATGGTGTCGTTGTGAAGATATCATTATTAGAAGTAAAAAACTCAATAGAACTACCTACCTGAAATAAGCCGTTTTCGAGACATCCGGCAATTTATATCACTTAATGCAGTTTTTCAGTAAGTGTGCATTAGCTACCTGACACAAATTGTCGGATATCTCGAAAACTTCTCATTTCCGACGGATGGTTCCATTGAGTTTTTTAATTCTCACGATGATATCTTTTCAACGATACCACTTTCGTTAAAATCGAGACTAAATTTTTTT
The DNA here is from genome assembly GCA_964019185.1 of Maratus speculifer. NCBI lineage: Eukaryota > Metazoa > Arthropoda > Arachnida > Araneae > Salticidae > Maratus > Maratus speculifer. The sequence continues at coordinate 70,775,483 of OZ025297.1, read as the reverse complement.
ACGGCGACCCATTATTTGTGCGCTAGCTACGTGACATAAATTGTCGGATATCTCAAAAACGACTCATTTGCGACTGGTAGTTCCATTGAGTTTTTTGCTATTTACGATGAGATCTTTCCAACGATACCACTTTCGTCAAAATCGGTGATTTACACTTCTTGCAGTTCCCTAGTCAGATGAAAATCTCACAGTTCCAAATTCTAGAAATGCATAAAGTGGCATTAAAAAAATAATTCTTTGTGTTTTAGTTTTGTGTTAACGATTAAGTGCAGTATATAAGAATGCATAACCGCGTAACACATGTATAAAGTGATCGGAAATGCAAATTCCATAACTTTTTTGATCTGATACTCTACATACTCGTTAATACTCGAAATTAAACTTAACTGAAGTCAAAATTTAAATCTAGATTGGACACTTGGATGATTCAGTATGTTTTTGGTAACTTTCCTTAGTACGTAGATTTTTACTATAGCTAAAAGTCTACACAAAAATCAGCAGTCGTCCGGAGGAAAGTCTTTCCGAAAAATTTTGGTATCTTTTGTATTTGGTATATTTGGTATGGACTCCCAAACCACCCTCCCTTCAAATGCTATGCTCAAATGTACAAGTGTCACCATTCTTGGCGACACGTGCATATATAAAAATTGCGGAAATCTTTAAAAAAATACATCATAGAAAAGACACCTATCGGACAAATTTACACCAAAACGTAAAAAAAAACATCAATTCATGTGAAGGACTTACTGAATATAAAGTTTAATGAAATTCAGCTCAATAATTCTGGAGATTGAGCGATCCTGAAAGATGCAGCATAGAGAGCATCCTGTTGAGTCCTTTACATTAAAAACTAATCAACATTAATTTATATCGAGGATTAACTGAATGTTAATTTCTATTAAATTCTGTTCATTAGTTTTTGAGATTGAGCACCCACAAAATTTATGTCACATGCATACAGACAGACAAGCTCACAGACAGACATTTTATAAACATATTTTTTTGTGATATCTAACCCCTAAAACGTGAAAATACATCGAAATTCGAAATTCGAAAATATTTATGAATCCAATACTTTCTTCTAGTAAAGATAGAAGATAGTAAAAAAGTTAAAAGTCATCAATATTTTTTCATTTCCTTCGTATAAAAATGTGAATTACATAGTTTTATAGAAAAATTTTGTAATTCATCATGAAATCATGTTATATTAAAAAAAAAAAAAAAAAAAAAAAAAAAAAAAAAAAAAAAAAAAACGATTGTGTTGTTTTGAAAAGCCTGAAAACATTGCGGCATTTGAAATAAAAGCACACAGGACATGAAAATAACTGTTGTAATGGTTTTTTTTCATGAAAAATTAGTGAAAAAAATTCTGTTTGCCTGTAATATATTTTGTAGGATTTGAAAGTAGTTGTATGTAAGTATTTATGTAGGTAATTAGGTATATATAAACTGTATATATGGATGTAAAATTGATATAATACAATGTAATACAGAAAATAAGCAGACTGGAAATTCTGAAAAATTTAAGGGGAAGAAAGTTATAATTAGAATTTTTGTTAAAAGCATAGGAAAAGTGGTTAGGAGACACATTAGAAATTTATAAAATTTCCACTTTTAATATTTGCAAAATAAAATCAGATTCAATAAATATTCTTTGGTTTTAATATTTCTACTATGGAAGCAAAGTAGTTTTCATTCCAAAAAATAATAAATTAATGAAATAAATTTACGTAAAATAACGAAATTAAATATCAAAGAAGTATAAACAAAAATGATCAAATTAAAACCCAATATAAATATCTAATAAATTTTAGTGTATAAAAATAAAGGCAAATTTCAATGACATCATTCAAAAGGACAATTTCTCTGAAAGGTTGATGTAGAGCACGTAACGACGCATGCCATTCTTACACAATAATTACGTAAAGAGATTAGATAAAAATGAATTGCATAAGATTTATTCATTTAGTAAATATAGAAACAAAAAAAACTTTGCTTTAAGCTTGTTGCTTTAAAAAACAGACGGAATGAAAACCTTAGAAATAAAGACTTGTAAAGAAGGGCTTACAAATGGCATTTTTTCAAAAAATGAAAAATCCATATATATTCGAAAAGCGCTTTTCGGATTATATTGTTATCGTGGTTTAGTTTTTGTATTTTACGATTAATATACGTTAATTAAATGTAGGAATATACGTATGCGGATATAATGTTAAGTATAAAGTATTCTGATAATGGTTCATTTTTTTATTATTGTATTTCTATAATTTAAAATTTAATTTAATTTTGAATTATAAATCATACAGAGAAAAAAAAAGAAATTTACATATAATTTGTCAAGGTTTTCTTTGTTTTTTTATCTTCTAAAGGAAGAAAAATGAGGCTTAGTTTCAGCAGTTTACGATAAGCATATATTTATGAAATGATGTATTTTATGTATTAGGATATTACATTAAGTAAAGTATTCTGAAAATGACTAATTTTTTATCTTATTGTGCATCTATAATTTAAAATCAAGTTAATTTTTGAAAGATAAATCATACAGATGAGAAAAAAAAAACTTTTGAATATAATGGATAAACGTTTTCTTAGTTTTTAATCTCCTAATGGAAAAAAATCAAAGACAAGCGTCAAAATTTAAAAATAAAAGGTACAAATTATAATAAGTATAAATTTTGAGCAATAATTAAAAGTTTTTAAAATATTTTTTTTTTAAATTTAGTTGTTTGTTCACTCAAAACAAAATAAGTTTAAAAAATAAAGAAGAAATATACGCTAAACTATAAGAAGTGATTAAAGTTCAAAAGAAAAATTTCCTCATTATTTTATTTTAAGAAAATTTTGGCTGAAGAAAAATATGCCTGCAAATATTTTTCTAAAACTTTTACATAAACTAAAGTACCTTATTGTTCGTGATTCAACATACCTTGTCTATTTCTTTTTCAAAAATATAACAAAATGATTGCAGTTGTATGAAAATATAAAAACAAATATATTCTATTTGCTTTTAAGATAGAGAATATAACAAAAAATAAGCATGCTGAAAATACATTCATATTTTTTCTAAAGTTCTTTAGCTTGTAAAAAAAAATCCATTGTGCAATTCTTCATTCTATTTTTTATAAATTTTAAATCTAATAAAGCATTTTTTCTAAGTGGAAGGTACTCGAAAAGTTATTGAATTTTAGATGAAAAGAGCATGCAAAATTTTGAAAATAAAATGTCGCACATAATAAGGTTCACAGTTTAGAATAATCTATAAAGAAATAAAACAATACTTACAAAATATTTTTGCTGTTTGTGTTTGTTTTGTGCTTTTAAACTGTGGAAATATGTGACCAACGAATGTATTTGGGATGCCTAACTAGATAGCTACAAAGTTTATAATGTTTTCCCATTTCTCAAAATTAACTTTAAGTTAAGTTAATGGAATTAATTAAGTTAATTAACTAGGTGAGATAAAATAAATATACATGAATTATAGATATGAATTTCTAACAAGCATAAAAATAAATAAATGCATGAACTACGGTTATAAGTATGATATTTATCATCAAAAGTGTTAAATGGCGATAATATTTTAATTAATTAAATTCTAATTCGAAACTATTTACGCAAGAATATAATTTTAAGCGATAAAACTCTTGTTTTTGTGTTAAATATGAAGGATTTTCAACCACAATAGACCAAGTCTATTAAATAAATGAGTTTGTTCAAACAGATGGCGCATAAATCTGTTATATCGGCTCAAAAATCGAAAAAGTTTGCTTTTACATGCTTTCTTATGTATGGCATCTGTTTACAGATTTGTTTCACCATAGGAATGAATAAAACAGATTTTATGCGCCTTCAAAATGGACTGTATTGTTATTTTTTTTCCAAACGGACTTGGTTTGGTATGGATGTGAACATTTCATACATCATGTTGTTTATGATAAAATCACTCCTATTATGGGAAAAAAAACTTATGCAGCAAATAGTGAGGCGCTTTGTTGCTCACTATTATTAACATTTTTTGAAAAAGAAGCATGCTTATATTTATTTTAATTATTACATGTAGTTGTATGTAAATACACTGTTAAAACTAATGGTGGCAGATTGCACCTTTTAGAGGTGAAAGGCTTATCTCACTGGTGACACACCTAAAGAAGCCAGAATGACACCTTTAATTAGGGTGAAAAGATGGCATCCGTAATCCAGAGTGTCCAATAATAAAAATTTAAAAATATACAAACCGGCTTTCGGCCGTTGAAGGATTCGAACTCACAACGCCTGATTACAAGCTCAGCATTCTAACCGCGCGGCCATCGAGCTCACCTTCAATCACTCATAGCCATAGATTTTACTTGCCGTCACAGAAAACAGAAAGACACACGTCATAGCGCATGCGCATGGTTTCAGTCACCCGATGAGGTGCCGCATTGCTGCATATAGGAAGTGTATAGCACCTTATTTAGCTCCAATCACCCAGTAAGAGACCTGTTGGCACTGCAACCACATATCCAGGCCCCTATGGCACCCTAGGGTTCCAAATGCCCCGGGTTACAATGAACCCTAGGGCCTTTTCACCTCCGGGTCCCAAATGGCACCGGTTTGTCACCTTCACTTTTAACAGTGTATGTGTATACAGTCTGTCTCAAATTTTCCTTACAGACAGAAAATGCCCTTTATTAATTAACTATTAAATGTTAGGCAAAAATACACTATTTGTATTAGATTATGTAAAATCTTGCAAATAAATAACATGAACAAGTATAAGTGTAATCATTTTCAAAACTTTTGTAAAATCTCATAAAAATATGTATCTATACGGAGCGTCAAATATTTAGGTACAATGAAAAGACGACTCTTGTGTAGTAAAGTGGGAAATAATCTTTTTTTAACAAAACGTAACAAAACATTCTCTTTTAACAAAACATTCTGATTGGCTCCCTATCTTCTTATATGTCACATGCATATATACAAACAGAGTAAATTTTTTTTCTTAATATAGACACACAAATTTACAGAATACGATACCTCCAGTTTCTTTTTAGGTGCGCTCGTAATTATAAAAATATGTAGCACTTCGTCGTTCAGTCCATCCATACGTCTGTCCATCTATTTGTCTGTTCATCCTTATTTCCGTCAGTCCGTCAGTCTCGTAATAGAGAAAAAAACTAACCAACAGAATCATTTGAAATTTAAAATATGTAATTGCTGCATAATTTTGTCAAATTATTTAAATTTTATAAAAATCCGATGTATAGTTTAATTACAAGGACAATCAAAAGTATTCCGTTACGTTAAGGCCAGTGGAAAAAAAAATTCACGTTCTTTTTAATGATGTTACATCCTTTCGAATATAATAAAATTGATATGCATCTATGAAGTACATACAAATTATACATTCTTGTACAAACTGTTGTTCAAAGAATATTTGTTATTAATTTATAGGGCAACACAAAAGTATTCCTTTATATAATGGTATAGGGGAAAACACTGTTTGGGGCGCGTTTTAATTATATTAAACCATTTAACATGTTATGAAAATGATATACGTTGTTGATGTTTACTAGAAGTTACTTCCTGTATAATGGACACATAAATGATTTTGGCTGCTATACTGTATAATATTCTACTCTAAACTGAATATTTTTAAAACTTCATTATAGTACTGACGCATCTCTTTGCTACGCTTGACGTGCAGTTTACGACTTGTTATAATGATATTTAAAAAAGTCCTGTCGTCTTGACCTATAGGCGGATCAAGATTTCGAAGTTAAGTGCTCATTTCAACAACAAAAAATAAAATATAGTTAGAGATAAAACAAGTTTAAAAATTGAACGCTTTTGAAGATTTTTCAATTTTCTTTTACTAGAGAGGGTTTTATGAGAATTATTTTAAATGTTATTTGGCTCAAAATGCCAATTTTGACAACATTTTTTGAAATATATTCTGATTTCATGTAAAAATCGACCCAATATCACTCGTTGTATATTTCTTAAATAGAAGAAACTGTCAATTGAATGGATTTGAGAGCAAAATTGAATTAAACAAGTAAGAAAAATCATGCATTAAGCATAGATTATAAAACATTTTCCAAGACTTCATGAAATCTCTAACAAAACTTCGTTATCCAATTAAATATGGGGGTTTTGTCCTAAGCCAAATATGTATTCTAATACTTTTGAACAGCCCTGCATTTCATCTGTCGGTTCATATATATATTATATAAAAGGGAAATTTAGTTTATCAAGGAAATTCCCAACTCGTTGAAATTTTTCTATTAGCAGTTTATACTCATAAATGGAAACATACTTGAATACGTTTGTTCAGCTCTGTAGTTTACCTAGTACCTTTATTACATGAAAGTATTTTGTTAAAATTTAGTTCAATTAAAAATTGTTTTTCAACCACTTAAATTAAACTACAGAAATTATCATTTATAGGCGACCCAGAATTCAGTTCTTTGCTTGACTCTGTATATTATTTTACCTTTATTCAACAAACATTTCTTAGTAATCTGAATGGGGTTCAAGGTAAAAATGCATAACTTATTTAAAAACCGCCTTAAAGTAAATTACGCTTATATTCAGTAAACTTTCAAAGCTCTTTTCAGTAACCTTGCATATCAAAATTGTGTAACTATTATCATTTATACACAGCATATAATGTGCATACATTTAGTGAAATTTAAAAGCGCATATCTTAATTAAAAATGTATTTCTTCCATCCATAATATACAGTACTTCAGGTAGTATATTATATTTAAAATATTTTGTGCATCCCTGTGAATGTTATGCACTTCGTATTATGCGTGAAAACCTTCATATGAAGCCTCACTGATGTACATCAATTTGATTATACATAAAATCGTTTACCATAATTAAGATATTTCGCAAACAATTTCCCGTGTTATTATTATGTTATGACATTCTTTTATGTAGCCCTGTATATAATAATAACTATTCTTTTCACTCCATACTATACAAAATGCATATTTTAGTACACTTCGCAGGTGCATAAAAATTTGAATATGTTTGATAGGGTGTAACATCTTTAAAATTCATTTGAAACTATTTTTCTCCATAGGCCGTAACGAAATGAAATATTTTTGATTGTCCCTGTGAATAAATACATGATCCATGTAATTTATTTGTCATTGCATACAATATATCATCACTATTAAATAAATAATTTGATTATCTCGATTTTAACCCTATTTTCAAAGTTACAAGATCAGCAGATATTTGTTCTCCCGAAAGCCAATATCAATTGATTTTTTGAATTTTCATTATTTTAAATGAATCCAATATCTAATTCTAATTATCTTGTTGATGTCTTCAGTGCTATCTATCAATATTGGAATTTTCTATTTTCCCAACCACGCATCTTCGTACCGCAATGATTGAGTATTTATCGACTCGTTTCCAAAACACAAAGCTGTTACTTTAGCTATCAGCTTATCATCATTTTTAACCTTCCTACTGCCGCGACCGGATATATCCGTTCACTAGGCTGCAGGTTTGACTGCAGTTGAAACTTTATTTAAATTAATATAATTCTACAAATTTAATCCAGTTTTATTAAATAAGCTATGATTGATATTTTTAAGGCTTATAAGCATTACGTAACAAAAAAATTACACCATGATAGAAAATCCCTCTTTTATTATCATTTAAAATAAGTTGCAGAGAAAAAAAAACATTACAATTTTGCCCTATTGCTAAGTGGTCAGGGGGTTAATTTTTCCGATAAAAGAATCGTTTTTCATTTGATAATGGGAATTTCCGATTTTGTCTTTCCCTCTGTTAGGACAAAAATGCAAATGGACTGTTTATTTACAAAGTTTACACTCTTTTGTCACATTCCTCTTTCTATTTTTTTGAAAAAAAAATTATATGAGATTATAATTTACATTAATATATAGAGATTATAATTTACAATTATATTAATTTAGATAAATATATTTACCGTTAGAATGATTCACACTTCCGAAATCATCGTAAGTGCGCAATTTCAGCCATTTGTCTTATAATTCAGAAAATGTCTACATTTTGAAGTAAACCATCTATCGCGTAATTTGGCAATCTGTCGCGCTTTCTTTTTACTTATCTAATTATATTATCGTGACATAACTTCACGTTTCCGAGAACAGCGCGTTCATTAATCTGTAAGTAACAACTAATTCGTTAAATTACTGAAAATCCTTGAAATTTCTAAGCTTGCGATAAAAAGCCTTTATTTGCTCCACGCCTACTGACAAATTGTTTATGATTTTCATTTTTCTCCCTCCTTGCCAAAAGAAATGCATTTCCTTAGAATTAGAGGTTTAACCTTTTAATAATCCATTTTTATGTTCCTGTTTGTGGAAATTAATAAATGCGTTTTTCGAAGCTCACCAGAAAAAAATGTCAGTCAGTAGTTTACATGAATTACAATAATAAGTTTAAAAAAAAACGTACGCAATAATTACAGCTAATACTTTTATTTTGTAGAAAAAATAGGTATTTGTGAATGAAAGAAGGTTTCGTAATTTCGAATGTAAGTTTTGTTATATTTTAACTATTGTTGGCAGTTTTGTTCAAAACAACCAGTAGAATCTAGAAATGTCTAGAAGAAGTCTTTTGTCCGATTCATTAAAGTGGCGGGTGGTAAGATGGATAGAAATAAGGTTGTCACAGGCCGATACTGCTAGACGGCTCAATGTGTCTCGCAGTGTAGTCCATCGACACTGGGATCAGTATGAAACCGAAGATTCTGTGTCCAGAAGATTTGTTTCAGGTCGCCCACGTATTACAACATCTGAAGAAGACCAGTGTTTAGCTCTTTCGGCCCATATACGAAGACGCACTACAGTGCCGGAACTCATTGCAGACCACTTTGCAGCATCAGAGAGAAGAATCTCGACTACTACGGTGCGAAGACCTCTCCACAATGCAGGTTTCTATGTAAGGCGACTAGTTGTGTGTGTCCCACTCAACAGACGACAGAAAAAACCGCTTATGTTGGGCAAGATAATATGTTTCCTAGACCAGAAAACAGTGGGCTTCTATACTCTTAATAGACGAGCCCAGATTCATTTTTGAAAGCGATTCAGAAGGTCTTTAGATCTGGAGAGAACAATGCATTTGATACCACCAATGAAACACTGCCGAAACACATAGGTACAGTAACGGAGGAATCATGTTTGGGCAGGGATCTCACTTGGAGGCCACACTGACTTGTATGAGCTCGATGGAGAAACTCTGACTGGTGCGAGATATCGCGATGCGATCCTTGATTCATATGTGCGTCTATATGTCGGTGCTATTGCAATTGTTTTATTCTATGTATAATATTGCGAGACCACACCAAGATGTGGTTGTTGAGGATTATCTTGAGGATCACGGTTTAGAGCGAATGGAATGACCAGCTCACTCTCCAGACTTGAATGCGATCGCACCTCTTTGGGACTATCTTGTAAGACAGATTGCGGCTATAAGTCCTCCTTCAAGGTCATTAAATGAGCTGGAACAAGGCTTACTGCATGTCAGGTCAGCGCCACCTATTTCGGTGTCCGGCAGTTTAATTGAGAGAAACGAAAGTCGATACCGCCAATACATTCAAGTCCGGGGTATATTTCGTATTAGAACCAGTTTTTTAATGTTTCTGTCACATTTTACTGCATTATACTGCGATGTACCGATTTCTCCAAGAATGAAATCTTCTACCAAGAGTGCTTTTTTTTGTAATTTCATTTATACGTTTAACTTAAGTAAATTTTTATGTCGCATTTAATAAAGAACAGTTTAGTACACATTTCCTCCAAATTTGTTGTTTTTATATGCATTCATTTGCAAATAAGATGGCAAAAAGCGGTTGTAACTTAACATTTGGAGGCCAGTGTAACTGAAATTTTAACTTATAAATCTTCCGCGATTTTTTTTAATTCCAAATGCCTTTTTGAGTGAAGTAAATAATAAATTTCTCGCTTCAGCTTTGTCGGGATTGCGATAGTTAAAGTTTTCATTCTTTTAATTAAGGCTCTTAATGATTTACTTTCAGGATTTTGTTCATCCCACCCTGAGTCAGAATTTTCGGCAATAATTTCGTCATTTCTAACTGAGCCTTCATAATTTCTTATTTCATTTTTTTTCAAATTCTAATCGAACCTTAAATTTTCTTTCACAATTTTACGAGTTTTTGCATCGTGCTTTTCTCTTTCAATATGGTCTGATACAGCTGCTTTTAAAAATACACTTACAAATTCAAAATCTATTCTAAATTGAGTACTCTTTTTGCTAACTTTTTAAGATCAATTATTCTGTGTTCAGATTTAACCGCTAAACCCAATTCAGTAACTACCATTACTAAATCTTCATTCTTCAACAATTTAATATTAAACATATTTATTTCTAACTATTAACTACTCTGGTACTTTTCTATACTAAGCAAATATTTCTATCATTCATATATATCTGCATTAGTACATAAACAATATGCAAATCTTCCATTTATTTCATTCCAGTATAATAAAGAAAAATACCAAATACTCCATATAAGTATTTTTGTTCTCAAAAAGAGTGTGTATAACGTTTTATTTACCTGTATAGCTCCAGGGCTCGCTCGTACGTGTTTGTTTTAATTTTTAAGCCAAGAAATGCCACTTTACAAATACACGGACAAGTTTATTTATAGATGACATTGCATAAACGATCACAAATGTTGAAACGCTGCAAGAAGGCACAAATTTTATGCATAAGATACTCGATTCATAATCCACCTTACTATACAGAAATTTCTAACAATACAACCCGATGTACACTATCCCATTTATCACTTCCGTAGCATTTGATTTATTTTTAAGTACGATTCGATATTTTTCCAAAGCCGCCACTTGCAAGGCTACTGCTTCCATCAGGAACTATAGTCTTTTTTATTGCTCTATTGCTTTCTTTTTACTTTCACCTGTAATGTGACTAAAGGTGTGCCAACTTATATTTTGGAATCTTAATTGAAGTCGATTTTCGCTTAATTAGCAACATTCGACTATTTTGTTTTCGTATCTAGCAAATTACATTTCTCTCAAATTGAGTGATATTTCAAAATTGGCAATGATGAGACCGAACTTATGTTGTGTATGTATGTCTCTTACGTTGTTTCCTGTGTGTGTATACGATACATATTGGTTACCCCTGGTCGCAAACCTGTTAAGAATGGTTTAGGTACAAAACTGCCGCGGATATTCTCCAAAAATGTGTGCAAATCCTGTGACTGTGAGTTATAATACACCTGCGAGCCGATAAATATATTGAAAATACCACTATTATGCAAAGGTTTTCACTTTCACTCACACATAGATATATATTCTTTAAATGAAAAAAAATTACGTTACTTTTACCAAAATATCTTTATACACAATATAATGTAGATTAACTGAATGAAGCAGATAGGTCAATATTTTGCTTTTAAAACATTTCCAGTATAAAGGAATAAAGCATTTAATAAAAAATACTTTGAAGTATATAGTTAAATATATTTTTAAAATGTCGACAATACATTTCAAGTTTTAGAACCTCAGGTGCCAAATGACACTTGCACTTTTTCTAGTTCGATCAATATCTCTCAATGCAGGAAATAAATAAGATAACTGAATGCACGGAAAATTGGACGGAAAACTTTTTTCAAATTCAATATATTTATCGGTGAAAGAATATGAAACTTGTCAGAAATTTTAGAATAGAAGTAATATATTATGAGGGATAAAAATGTCGCGTGTGATAAAAATCTCATGCTACCATAATATAAAATATGTATAGTAAAGAACAAAAATTTTCTTTCACATGGAAATAAAATTCTTTGAATAAATATTGCAGTTATCAGTTTCCTTTCAATATTTTAACACACAACATAAGCAAATTTGACGATAATTATAATAAAGAAAATTAAATTCGGTTTTGTAAATATAGTATGTTTCCATTAAATATATAATTATATTCAAAATGTTTTAAAAATGAACATTCTGAAGAGATTTCCTAAACAGCGCCGATACCAGACTTGTATCATAATATAATAAAGTAACTAGTTTAAAAACAGAGACTTTGAGCATCAAATGATGAAAAGTTTTGAATAGAATAAAGATTTTTTTACATGACTAAATGACATTGCAAGATTTTCACGCTAATTATCAACGTCATCTGGTGCAATTTGCTGCTTTTCTATCAAAATACTGCTTGAAAATTATTTAAAAGTTTAAAAACGTGAATGTAATGCTTTATTCTTTCACTGGACGTTTTGGAGAATTTCGGTCAAACTGAGCGCATTCATGCTAAAAGTGTTAAAAATATATTTAAATGGTATATAAATACTTTTACTTTGATCTGCGTGCTTCATAGCTCAAATGGTGAATTTAACAGGACCTATATTATAGATGTCATCGTCTCTTAATTATTCCGGAGTCTTTTCAAAAATTTGCAAGCTCAAATCGGAAAAATATATATACATACAACATTGCATTTTGAAATTTTTGGTCAAATAAAATTTCTGGTTGATAACATGTTTATCTTGGATCAGACTCCGGAAAAATCAAGAGATGTTGGCATCTATGCCTATATTTATACAAATATTTCTGCAAAATTTTTTGTGTAATAAAACTGGTACACAGAAATATCGAGATCAGATGTACAATGAAATCAGTTATTTAATCAAAATTGACATATATGAACGTGAATTATTTTATCTATTGTTTTTTATTTTGCAAAACAACTTTTTACAAATTCTTGATAATTCCATGACGGCTTAATTATTGCAGATATTTTCGCTGCATATAAAATCAGAATAAGTTATGGATATACAGTGGCGGTCAAAAGTTTCCTGCCAGCAAAGATTTTTCAGTTAATTTGTAAGTATAACCATATGAAGAGAAATTTCAAAGTTATACATTTTATTGACATAATAGTTAGGTACTTATTTATCGAATAACATATAAATATGAATAAGTTTTATTGAAAAAAATAAGCACAGAGGAAAGCGCATGCTCTCAAAAGTTTCCGGCCACTTTCGCAAGTTTGGAAAAAATGGCATTGTAATAGAAAATTACAGTGATCAACAACATTTACAATAAATATTTTATCAGAATACCTTTAATAATAAGTACTGTGGCACGGCAACGTGACATTCATACAATCAGCTGTTAAAGATCGCATATGATACGTTTCTCTCCCTTTTTCTTGCGATTTTTAGGAAATTTCGTCTGAGTTGAAATATTTATAACTTTACACACGTTTGCCAACTTTTTTTTCAATGATTTTCTATTGAATTCATGTCGATCGATTGGGATGGCTATTTCAAAAGCGAAGTTGTTGGGCGAAAGTCATTGCTTTTGAGGGATCGCAAACAATCTTTAAATCGTTATCATGTTAAAATAAATAGTTGCAACCAGAATTTTTCCTCTAATAAAACAGCAAATAATCTTGCAAGATATCCTTATGCATTGCATCATTTATCTTGCCACATATTTTAAATAACGGACCTACACTTTTTGAAGAAAATACTCCCCACAGCACAACGCGTCCTCCGCCAAGCTTTATTGTAAGGAATAACATAGGTCGAACCATATCTTTTGTTGTTCGATTATCGAACGCAGTGTCTGCCATCATTTCAAAAAAAGTTTTAAATTCGATTGATGGAAAAATAGTACTTTTGTCCAGTTTTCACTTGACCAGATTTTGTGTTTTTTGGAAAACGCCCGTCGGGTGCTTTGCTTTTTTTTTTTACCCATGATAAATTTTTGAACACTGACACTTCCATTAAGTTCTGCATCACGTCAGCATTTCGACACAGAGGATCGAGTTATTTCATCAATATTTTCATTCCGTAAATCGCGGGATATTGCAACGGAATTTTTATGCGGGTCATCAATTGATTTTCTCCTGATAATTCTGTTTACAAAAATAATCCTTTTCCGGTGTCACCCGGACCTCAGTAAGTCTTGAAGTCCATGGCAATTTTTATAAATTTTTAAATATCATTCACAGTCGATTTCACCGATCGATAACTTTGCCGCAATATCTCGAGAAGTTTGGCCATTTAGCGACAAACAAATCACTCATTTACGAACAATAATTGTTGAACTTTTCAATTTTGAATTCAAACTATGCTATTCACATTGATTCATTCACAAACACGACCAAAAAACACATTACCGACAGAAAAAAAACAAAGAAATGATGAGTGGCCGGAAACTTTTGCACACGCGAACTTCAAATTCTATCCCTTTACATGAAGCGTTTCTAATGTCCAATCAAAATGATCCCATCGTCAGATGTCATTCACTTATTCCTAACTTTTGAAACAATTGTGTATTTTCTTCGCTGAAACCTTCTGGTAAATAAATAAGAGAAACTAACTGGCCGGAAACTTTTGACCGCCGCTGTACCTTTTAAATGTGCTTTTATCACCTTTAGAATGCATTAAATCAATTTTATGAAAATTCATTTTAGTGGTACATTAAGGTACCAATGAAACATATAGGGTTTAATAGTAGGATAAATTTACAACCATGAAATTCCAAAATTTGAGGTCTTTGGGCAAAATTTATGTATCTACATATCTCTGAAGTTCTAGTCACTCTTTGTGATTTAACGATAAGAAAGTTTTGAGAGAATTGAAATTAATTAATGCGACGTATCAAGTTAACAATTTAGAATACTACTATATTATCATATTTATCTAAATTATCTCATACTCAACAGACATATTACTTACTTGTTATAAAAACAATGTCATATTATTTATTATGAAATAATAAAATTTCTCTCTCTATGTATGTTACATTACAAAAATTAAAATAATATTTATTTATATATTTGTAGAAAATATTCGCTGATTGAATAAGTTTTCTAACATCATTAACATCATATGCCTTTAACGACAATTCTAGAGAGTCAACTTTTAAGCATAAACTATTTTGTTCAAAAGAAAAATAATTGAATATACCAAAGTAATCTTAAATGGTACGAACATACAAGTGCATGCCATTACAACAAAGATCTAACTATTATCATTATCATTAAAACGACAAAGCACTGTATATTTTCATATAGCGTGCATTTTCGAAATTAAAATTATGTTTCGTCGTTAAAATAAACATTCATTATCAGAAAATGCCACTTCGGTTTTTAGTTTCATTTTAAAAAGAAACAGTGTTTGTTGTTTTGAATTTTTCGGGTCGTTAATGATATGAGCATTTATAATACATGGTTAGCATAAATACAAAGCTTTGTTAATTTGCATCGAAATGCTGAATTTGTCATTTAGAGCATTGTCGTTAGTACTTCGAAAACTTTGGAGCGCAAATTCTTTGAGTATTTTTTAAAACCCTTTTTGATTGTGTAATTAAAAAAATAGCATACTTAAAATGTGCTCGATTTTCAAGCAATCTCGGGAAATAACAAACCGATTTATAAACTAATGGTACCAAGATGACCTGCTCTTATGAAAACTGCGGTTTGGCATTTTGTACATAGGCATCTCATCTCAAATTACCCTACTATTTTAATGCTAAAAGTTTTGAAAAAAATTGTCAATCTTTTGTTCAATATTTGAGAAAGTGCAAAATTTAAAAAATGACCGAATTTTATTCTCTGATGTAATTAATCAAAAAAATGTTCTTATTTTTGGCCATTGTAAAGACTTTTTCTTACAATTTTAAATGTTTCACTTTTTTGTTGTTTTTGTTTTAATTTTTTTTTTCTTGATCATTTTAGCTAAAATTAAATCATGCATTTAAATATGGTCTTCTGAAATACACAAGCATGTTGTTAAAATTGCCTGAGAGGCAGCTCTTTATTATTTTCAATTCGATTAAGAATATCTTGACATTTAATAATTTTAAATTAATTTTAATAATTATTCCATCTATATTCTTAATAAGTTAAGTTTTAGTAATTATAAATTAATAATTTAATTGAAGGATAAAGTATTTTAAAAAACTCATATGAAATGAAACTCTCGTTCATAAAATAGGCATTAAAATTATTTTTTCCACTTCGTACATTACCTTTTTCGTTAGCAAATATTTATTCTATCAATTGTGTCTTTAAAAATTATCTTTTGAAAAGGTGACCCATTAACATGTTTCGATTTTGTTTTGCTATCTGAACTCATTTTAAACGTGAAGTACAAATTCATGAAAACGAATATATACAAAATTGTAATATTTTATCCTTTAAGCTTCCATAAAAATGTCCTCAAAATAATTTGCACATTCAAATTTTATTGCGTATTTAAAATTAATTATAATTTTAAATGAAAGATACAATCAATTTTACTTGAATAATTTATATTGCGAGAACAAATTTAGAAGACATTATCGAACCCCAACGAAACAGATGGCCGACTTAAGCATTTTGCAAATAAATAATTTATTATCTTCTTAAAAATTCCATCACGAAATCCGTGGAAATTGACTGAAAATTATCGGTTAAATTTAACTTTCCTCAGAGCTGAACAACAATTTGTTAAACGAAATCGAAAGAGGGTGGTCATGTTCCGTGTAACAACCTGTCATTTTATCACATCTTCCTAAACTGATATTTATAACTGGCATTAATAACAAAACAGTTTCTAAAGAAAATATATCAAAATTTAAAATGATTAGACTGGATTAACAGTTAATAAAATTTTATGTAAATTAAACTGTAGTTATTAAAACGTTCCTTTAATTGGCATACTTAATGAAACCTATAATATGATGCAATATATATATATATATATATTCATATTATCAAGTAAAAGCTAAAAGCATTTAAATAGCAGATTATAATATATTAAAAATAAAAATTGACCGAAAGATTTTTAAAACCGATACTGAATTTCAGTAATCTTCTAATTTTCGATCGAAATCGAAATATAAAACGAAAATGCTACTTTATTTAAATAAATTTTTACATGATTTATACATACAGAAATATACATAGTTATTAATTAATCATAGGTATATAGAAGCTTTTTTGGTACAGACAAAAATGCATAGACTTAATTATAATTAGTTAATTTTTTTGTCATTTAATTAACAACAGTAACATATATACTTTAATTTATTGAATATTTACTTTGTAACTTCACATTGTTAGTTACTAAGGTCTGTCTCAAAACTATAAACACAAGCATAAAATGTCGATTTTTAAAGAATTATAAAAAGTTAGAATGAATAACATTTTTTTATTTGTAGATTTCGTAACTTTATTTAAATAAATGATATAAAAAATTAATTACATAATTTTAAAAAATATAATTAAATATATTATAAAAAAAACTGTCTCAAAAGTTTATGCACAACGTCAGAAACAACTAGATTTGTAATTTTACAGAACTTTTGTTAACCCATTAATGCCCAAAATATTTTCTTCATTAAAAATGCAATTTTGGGTTTCCCACCACTTTTAGAACACGAATAACTTTTTTCTTCATTTATTGAGGAATTTGTCTCGTGAAAAATAGTGCTTATTTATCTTTCTATTTTCTGGTGCGAAAAGTGCTTCATTTCCTTTTTTATAATCATCTCTAAAAAGTGACGCTAAGCACTAATGGATTAACAAATTACTTTTCCGTGACTTTTCATTAGCTCATATAAACGTGCGTTCATCAAAATTGTTAGTTTTTGTAGGGTTTCTGGTGGCAAAGGATACCATGCTTTCTCAATGGCCTCTTGGAGTTCTTTAATAGAGTCATACTGCTTTCCATTGCTGTAAACCTGGCGGGTTAAAATATTCCAGAAATTCTCAATCGGGTTTAAGTTTGGACGTAAAGCTGACTAGTCAAGAACTTTATCTTTTTTCTGAGAAAACCAAAGTTTTTAAAAATGTGATACGTGGATTGAGGCATTGTCTTATTGAAAAGTCTATTCAAGACCCCCCCCCCTCCCAAAATGTCACCAAATGGAAGCAAATGATGGTTTATCGTCTCTTGAGACTTTTTAAAATCTTGTCTTCCTTTTAGAAAAGCCAGAGAGGTCTGACCATTGAATCTAAATGCTCCTCAAACCGTAACAGATTTACCTCCTTGCTGCCTGCTGAAAAATGTTCTTGGTTTCTTGCGTAAGTCATGCCAATATGCGTTCCAACCATCAGGACCATCTAAGTTCAACTTTTTCTCATTGCTGAATAAAACAGTAAGCCACTTGTTCCCGTAGGGCATGTGTTTTTTAGCCCAGTTTATTCTTGCCTGTTTGTGATGTAATTTGAGAGAAGGTTTGCAAGCCATTTTCTTTAGTATGATGCAATCACACACTTTAATAGGTCTATTTACAGTATCTTTGGACACCTGTACACTGAGATTATTTTTAATTTGCCGTATGGACATATTTTGTCTAAATACCAATCTCCGTATTCTCCGATCAATCTGAACAGTCGTCATACGTGGTCGTCCACATCTTGGTTTCCGCTTAAAATTATCATTTCTAGAGAGTACTTGATACATACCTCGCTTTTATCGATTTAAAGCTTTTGCAATTTCAGAAAAAGTGTTATTTTACGATTTCAATTAAAAAACTTTCAAAATCTGAAATTTTGTAAACTCGTTAGCCTTTGGCATTTTTAAAACGAGAGGAAATAATTTCTCCATCTTTTATACTTGTATAATAGTACAATATATTGTCTTTCAACGTCATTACGCAATACTAATCCCGTATTTCTAAAAAAAAATGCATGAAGTGCTTATACTTTTGAGACAGTGTTTCTTCAAGAAAAAAAGAAAAATTAAATAAAAATAAATGTATTTTTTAATTTAGCCACCCAAAATCGCTTATTTTATTTTATTTTGACTAAATGTAGAGTATTTATTGTAAATTAGCACAAAATATTTTCTTCTTCAATTATTTTAAACCAGATTTGCAGAGTGCTTAAACTTTTGAGACAGACTATAACAATGTGATAGTTACTTATTAAATATGCATATATTTGTAGATGTGTGCATAATTTTCAAACAAAAACAAAATAACACCCATGTCCTTAAAAATTTTTTGAAGTGGTTCCCTGTTTGAAAGTTTATTTCTGAACCTCTAAACAAAACTTTTCACTTATATAAAATAAAATGCAATTAATTCATCGACAACCTAGAATGTGTTTCAATAATAAGAATTTAATTTCTATAAAAAATGTTTTAAGCTGACATAACACGATTTATCTTTTATAATTATTTTTGTAAATAATGATTCAGTATACAATAACTTTCTCAAAGAACATTCAAAGTACAAACTACAATTTCAAACTACAATTTTCTGTTACTGTTAAATATGAAGCTTTTGAAAAAAATCTTCAAATTTTAACAATATATGCATTTTTTAAATTACAGTTTGCAACTACGTATTGAGTCAGTCATGACTGATAATTTAAAAAAAATTCATATACTGTAAAAAAAGAATCTGTATGCTTGATAGAATTTTATATGCACACTGTTTAAAAAAATATGTAAGATTGGAGTTGCACGGAAAGTTCAAGGCATTCCAGTTTTTTAAAATTTTCTTATTACTTTACAAATTTTTTGATTTACAATTAAAACGTGAATCTGTTACATGAATTTTTGTTGTTGCCGTTATTTAAAAAGTAAAAATCCTAGTTTTCTTAAAAAAAACTTTTTTTTTTTTTTTTTTGCTTAGAATTTAGCGATAAATAAAATGTGTTTCAATGGATCCAATACAGTGTAAGGTTGAAGGAAGAAAGAAGATTTTTGAAATACAAATAAATTCATTGGGTTTCACCAGGCTTTATGTTCGGCAGCGTTCACACCGAAAAGGAATTTTGCGTGTAAACAAGTATTGCGCCGAAAACAAAAACGAAGCTTATATTTCGGGCTACCTTTAATTTAAATATTGAAAATGAATCAATCATCTCATTGAAAATGAATCATTTTAATAGAGTTTTTTTCCAAACTAACATGTATTTTTTCATTGCATTTTATTTTTATTAAATAACAAGAATATTTGATGAAATAATTCTTTAATGATTTAAATTACACACTGATTTTTTTTATTTGATGTTATTCAAAGTTTTTAAAGTACATCTCGTAATGGTGTGCATAATCGTAACCGGCTGACAAACTACCGAAAACTCATATAATTTAGGATGTAAGTGAAAGTAAAATATTAAAAAGTCCTTCCGGCAATGCCGGGAGGAAGAGGTAGCTTTCATATACTTATTTATTTATTTTATATTAAGTTATAAAAACCAAATATACGAAGCTCAAAATAGTGGAACACGATTATGTAAGTTTGAATACTAGTTTTTGTAAATACTGAATATTAATAGGAATTTTTAGAAATTAGTCATCTTTTATTCAACCTGGTTTTATTTTAAGCGATTTATAGGGCCGCCAAACTTCTCGATATCCATTTTAAAGCAGCATGATGGATAAAAAAAACCCAATGAGCTTGATCGAAATCTTAATTCATGTTAACATGCACACCAACATCGAAATCGATTAATATATACGAGTGCTGTCGCGGGCAAATTGACTTTTTAAAAGAGAATGTCACCCACATTAGAAATTCAAACTGCTATATCCCTGGCGTTTCTCAAGGTGAAGACAAAGCAAAATATACTTCGAAATTCATTATTAAGATTAATAGTTTAGAAAGAACCTTTTTTCAATTTGTAATTTTTTGTTTATACATCATTATACATTTAAAAGATTTTTGACAAATATAAGTGGCCGCCATTTTGAAACAAGATGGTGGATAAAGTTGGCTGTGAACCCGGTCAAGACATTGGTATGTACCATGAACACACGGAGTTATATCGAAATCAGTTAATAACTATGCGTATTAAAGCGTGACAAATTTCAGACCGTTTCAAAATGTATCAAATTCAAGATATAGATGAAACAAAAAATGCTCTGGAATCTTTGTATCAAGGTCAAAACACAAAAGAAAAATCTTTTTCAATTTTTTAATTTTTGCACCTAATTTTAAAATTTAAATTAAAAAAATAATATTCCGCCATTTTGAAACAAGACGGCGGTTGGAACTGGCCAACGAACGGGGTTCAGGCATAAGTATGTCCTATCTACGCACCAAGTTTCATCCAAATCGGTGTATAAATACGCGTGTTATCACGTGACGAAAAACAGATCATTTCAAAATGTGAGCAACATTAGAAATTAAAAGTACTATAACTCAGACATTTTTTAAGATACAGACGAAACAAAAACTGCTTTGGAAAATTTAATTCAAGGTCAAATGCATAAAAAACTTTTTTGTACCTAATTTCAAATTTTAAATTTCTTTTAAAAAATTTAATGGCCGCCATTTTTAAACAAGATGGCGGATGGAACTGGTTAACGAACTCGGTCCAGGATTTATTAAGTACTACGTACACACCAAGTTACATCCAAATCTATTTATAAATACGAGTGTTATGACGTGACAAAAATCAGATCGTTTCAAAATGTCAACCATAAGAAAAATTCAAAGTGCTGTAACTCAATCATTTTTTAAGATATAGACAAAGTAAAAAGTGTTCTAGAATCAGTTTTTTAGGATCTAACACATAAATTAAAAATATTTTACAACTTTTATTTTTTCGCATTTATTTTTAAGTTTTAAATTTTTAAATTTTTTTTAATGGCCGTCATTTTGAAACAGTATGGCAGATGTTGCTGGCCAACGAACTCGGTCGAGATATTTGTATGTACTATGTACATACCAAGTTTCATTCAAATCGGTTCATAAATATGTTAATTATAGCATGACAAAAATCTGATCGTTTCAAAATGTCACCATATGAAAAATTCAAAGTGCTATAACTCAATCATTTTTTAACATACAGACAAAGTAAAAAGTGTTCTGGATATGGTATTTTAAGATCTAACACATAAAATAAAAATGTTTTTCAACTTGTAATTTTTTCGCATTTAATTATAAATTTTAAATTTCTTTAAAAAATTTAAATGGCCGCCGTTTTTAAACAAGATGGCGGATGCTACTTGTCGACGCACTCGGTCGAGATATTTGTATGTGCTGTGTACATACCAAGTTTCATTCAAATCGGTTCATAAATGCGTTAGTTATAGCATGACAAATATTAGATCGTTTCAAAATGTCAGCCATAAAAAAAATTCAAAGTTCTATAAATCAATCATTTTTTAAGATAAAGACAAAATAAAAAGTGCTCTGGAATTGGTGTTTTAAGATCTAACACATAAAATAAAAATATTTTTCAACTTTTAAATTTTTCACATTTTATTTTAAATTTTAATTTTTTTTTTTTAATTTTAAATGGCCGCCATTTTGAAACAAGATGGCGGATGATGCTGGCCAACGAACTCGGTCGAGATATTTGTATGTACTATGTACATACCAAGTTTCATTCAAATCGGTTCATAAATACGTTAGTTATCGCATGACAAAAATCATATATATATATATATATATATATGGTTATATATATATACACTATATTGCCATTGATTATGGGACACTTGCGATTTTAGACATTTTACTAAATATCTAGAAAAATACATGAGGAATCATCTCGAAACTCTTAGTGTATAAATATAATAGTATACGTCATACATCTCTGTGAAAATTTTTTACCGAAACTCCATAGGGGACCGCCAACAAATTCAAAAAGAATGAATATCTTTTGAATAACCCTGTCAAAACTAATGCAGCAAAAGCGCTCAAACTCTAGATTATGATTGAATGCTTTATTGTAATACACTGTGTTCATTTTTATGCAAATAGCATGCATACTCGCAGAGTAATTAAGGTTTTTATAAAAATGGTCCCAAATTTTTCCAAGTTTTTTCCTTATAATTTTCAGAGTTCTTCATATAAAATAATATTTTTTTCAGAAAATATGACAAACAACATTGCACACAGTACCCTGTAATCAGAATTAAAAAATAATGAAAAGTGTATACAAAATGAGTTAGTTTACTAAATAATGTTTTACTGCGCATGCGTCAACGATATCAAAATTTCATTTGCATATTATGTTAGCTAAATGTATAGAGCAACTTTTGTGAAAGACACAAAATCATAACTTGAAAATTCTGAAAATAATAGTCAATTGAATAAGTTGAAAATCCGTTATTCTCAAAATGAAGCAAAAACAAGAGGGGTTGTATCCATATATTCATTGATTAGTGTCAATATAGAATACACAATACGGGATGTTACGACTACTTTTGGATAAAATCCCTCATTTTTTTGCTTTATTTTGGAAACAACGGATTTTGTCCTTTTTCTATAGACGATTACTTTCAGAATTTTCAAGCTATAATTTTGAGACTTTTACAAAAGTTGCTCTATACATTTAGCTAACGTAATATGCAAATGAAATTTTGATATTTTTGACGCATGCGCAGTAAAAAATTATTTAGTAAACCTACTCATTTTTCATACAATTTTTATTATTTTTTAATTCTGATTACAGGGTACTGTGTGCAATGCTGTTTGTCATATTTTCTGAAAAAAATATTATTTTATATTAAGAACTCTGAAAATTATAAGAGAAAAACTTAGAAAAAGTTTGGGCCATTTTTATAAAAACCTTAATTACTCTGCGAGTATGCATGCTATTTGCATAAAAATGAACACAGTGTATTACAATAATGCATTCAATCATAATCTAGAATTTGAGCGCTTTTGCTACATTAGTTGTGACAGGGTTATTCAAAAGATATTCATTCTTTTTTAATTTGTTGACGGTCCCCTATGGAGTTTTGGTAAAAAAAATCTTCACGGAGATGTATGACGTATACTATTATATTTATACACTAAGAGTTTCGAGATGATTCCTCATGTATTTTTCTAGATATTTAGTAAAATGCCTAAAATCGCAAGTGTCCCATAATTAATGGCAATATAGTGTATATATATATATATATATATATATATATATATATATATATGTCAACATTTGAAGGGAGGGTGGTTTTGGGGTCTGGGGGTCATGATCGGTTCAAATATACCAAAATTTTCTGGAAGTGCTTTCCTCCGGACGGCTGCAATAGGTAGCTTTTTACTTTTTGTAATGAAAGCTACCTAAAACTAGAGAGAGTAGAATCTTAGAATTAACAGTAAGCACATAAATATATTATTTATTTTTTGTAAATGTCTAACATGTCTTAATTTTTATATTTTTGTAGGTTTTGTTGAATGTTCAATTTATCTGTTAATCAGGACTGTCGAATGCCTCTGGAATTTATCTTGGTAATCCATCAAAACTTCGTGTTACAATATATTTTTGGACTTTTTTAATGAGTTCAACTTCGTTTTTGTATGTAAACGTTGCATTTTAAAATTGATTTTTAACTGGTTTCCAGATATGCTAGAATTATAAAAATTCTCTTTAATAAAAAGCTATGTGTTTCTGAGAACTGCCTTTTCCCCTTATCATTATTAAAGTTTAATCTTGAAAAATTAAACATTTGAAGTTATTGAAAAAATTAATAGCTCGAAAATTATTTGTCAGAAAAATGTTCGACAAACTGCATTAGAATGGGAATGCAACATATAAATTTCAAATTTAATGATTATGCCGTTTTCAAAATATTGAACATAAAATTTTTACAATTAAATACGATTTCTCCCACTGTCATAGGACGGACGTTTACACGAGCTGGGATATAAACATAGATGACTAAATTAAGTAGTTTAAGTAGTTAAGTTTTAGTACCGAAAGGTTTATCCCAATAAATAAATTGTGAATGAAAATAACACATTACACTGCTTAGCATGCATTCTAAGACGAACAAAGTGTCTGCCAGAGCGGATAATTATCTTCTAATAAATTCTACATTTATATTTTCCTTTGCAAGTCCTTTTGTATTAAACAAAAAACTTTCAACAGCAATATTTAGTTTTACTACCATATTTCTATTTTTTCGGAAATTTTACCTTTGGGTACAATCCTCAATCATTCGACGAACCATTTTAGGTATGATACATGTTTAAAATTTAGAACGCTCGCTACTCGTTGCGTAAAGTCTGAAATGAATACTTTAGGGATGGTTGACCTTAGGAGAGGCTTGACCCGTCTATCTGTTTTCATATTTAAATGTGTTTCAGACTTTTATTGGTATATGGCAATCAAAGCTAATGAAATGATCAAACAACCGTTTTTTCATGCAGACAATTGAAACATGTATAGACAGAGTCAGTTGTGATGCGTTTTTAACATAAAAGATCAGTTTTTTAGAAATATTTTGTAAGAGTTTTTCAGATGAAATGTGCCATGGAATTAAAGTGAGTAGGCTTAATTAATGCACAAATATTGAGCTTTCATTTTAGGTATGAAGTGTGCGCAGTAAAGCAGCTTAAAACAACTATGAGCTATTTATTACAAAATGGCTATGAGGGGAAGCTTGATAATGTGAGGGAGGGATGACCACGGTCTCTTAATTAAGTATTTTTGAAAATCTTTTTATTATTAATCTCGATATATAAAGCATTAATGTTTAAATGTGCAAAAAAATTGAATTTTTTCTGCCAAGCTACTGGAGCGATACAAAAGAAAGTTATTAAAATTAACCTTTAACAGATGAGACAGAAATTATCACATAATTACTGTCAAGCGGTCTGTCACAGTGTTCCATTAAGAGGGGTTTTAAGGAGGTATTATCTTATAAGATATTGTTTTTGTAGTTACTATTTTGTACGGGGTTGTTTTAATTAAAATGCACCTATTCACACGTATTTACATGTCTGGTGACAGTACTAAAGTTACAAATGAAAGAAAATTTCAGTAGTGTTTGTATTTAAACTGAAAAATACAAGTTAAACTAAAAAAATTGAAAAAAAAAGCAAAGGTCTGTGAGGCCTATAAAATCAGTTAAAAAATAAAAATAATCTTTTTATTATTATTATTTTTTTTTTTTTACTTGTAGCATAAAGGTATTCTGCGTTTCTGAAACTTATTTTAATTGTTTAAATCTTATAGAATAAAGGTATTTTGTGTTTTAAAATTTATTTATAAGCATATTTGTTTATTACTGCTAATATTTAATGTAAAATACAGTAGGACAAGCCTCCCATATGCGGGAAACTTTGACCAATTATTTTTTCATGATTAAAAGCGATCTTTTTTCAAATTTCTTATATCTTACACTTATGTCATAAATTTATTTTGATAGCTGATTGTATAACAAATAAAATGATACATAAAACTTTGTTCTAGGTTCAATATTTAAAAAGTTAAAAATGATTTAGTAAAAAGTGGGTGAACCATCTTTAGTCTCCCCTATACATGACAACTATAAATGACTGTAAAATGTATGCATTTTAATTATAACCTAAAAACTGTAACATTTTCTTATTTTTATGCACGGTCAGGAACATTAATTCGCTGCGCTGATTGAAAGAAGTTTCAAATTACAGTCAGTAATTGTGTTATATTGTTTATAATTATTGAGCACTCTTTTGTTCTAAAATTTCTTTAAGAAAAAAATTAGAATTACGTCAATTGGAGAAAAAAAGATGGGAATCTCTCGTGTTTATGGAAATGGCTGATGGATCATTTTATTGTTGCGTAACAGTCTTGTTCAGTTTTATGTAAAATATGTGTAAGTGCATAAACCCCTCTTTTTCACCTCTCCCATTCCAAAACAGCAAATGAAATAAAACAGAACTGGATTTGAAAATTAGAGAGGTGATTGTAAAGGTGTTATGTAAAGAAAAGTTCAGATAAAAGAAGTAAAAACTTTCTTGTACTCACGATAAATTACATAAAATTTTTTGAGAAAGCTCTTAGAGTTTAATATTGTGGAAAACTGTCCCTGTTCAGGCAGACCACGAGCTACATCAATATAAATTTATTATTGAATATTGAATGTAAAGGAAACATTTTGGTCCAAGGTATTAAGTAGAATGTATCACAACAGTTTAAATGATGCTGGCAAAAAATAAGTTTAGAAGGTGGCACAAATAGGCTAGTTATAACGGAACAAAAAACACCGGAACTGGTTTGCTGATGATTGAAGTAAAGTGATATTCAGAGATGAATCTTGAAATTGACCAACATAGCTTGAAAAAAAAATTCGGGCTATTAATTGGCAGAATCAGCAAGTTATACCTGTGATTCCAGAACGCATTCTTTTAAAGGTTAATGTCGAGTTTTATGATATTTCGGCTGTTTATTTATGATTGTAGTTGTGTAAACGGCAGAAGTTTTTCTTTTCTTAAAATAGTAGGCAAGAGAGAATTTCATGTTTTGATTAAGAATTAATTTTGTCGAAAACAAATACAACCTAAACCGCAGAATGCCATGTAAATTATCAAGACAAATATTCTTTTTCGAAATTAAACAATTGGTCAATGGTTTAGAAAATTTACCTGCAAACTTTGAGGCACAAATGATGATAGATGCTATGGATGTAACTCTATTTGATGTCTCACCTTCAGAATCATTAAAAAGTTTATTATAATATTTTCAATGGTCACGAAGTAAAATAGAAGGATACAGCTTTGATCTTATAGACATAGACAAGGAAAATGATTGAAAATATTTTGCATGAGCATTTTCTTTGGAAAAAACTTTGTGCGAGGTGATGTTCTGCGGGTCATGTCACGTCCAAAAACTGCAACTTACCGATGATTAAGAGTGCAATTTGACAATATTTCAGAATAATAAAAACTATTTTTTGCCATTTTGTACCACTAGATGAAACGTGCAACCATCACTATAGTCTGTCTCAAAAGTTTAAGCACTCTGCAAATCTCGTTTAAAATAATTGAAGAAGAAAATATTTTATGCTAATTTACAATAAATACTCAACATTTAATCAAAATAAAATAAAATAAACCATTTTGGGTAGTTAAAATAAAAAATATATTTATTTTTATTTATTTTATTCTTTTTTTCTTGAAGAAACGCTGTCTCAAAAGTTTAAGCACTTTATGCAAATTTTTCTAGAAACACGGGATTGATATTGTGTAATGACGTTGTATGACGTCATATTACACTTTTATACAAGGAAAAAAGGTGGAGAAATTATTTCCTAATGTTTTAAACATGACAAAGGGTAA
This sequence comes from Maratus speculifer, assembly GCA_964019185.1. Classification (NCBI taxonomy): domain Eukaryota; kingdom Metazoa; phylum Arthropoda; class Arachnida; order Araneae; family Salticidae; genus Maratus; species Maratus speculifer. Next base: position 70,747,491 of record OZ025297.1, on the reverse strand, counting down.
AGAATTCACAAAATGTGAGATTTTGAAAGATTTTAAATTGAAATCTCAAAATAAAACTGTTTCTGAAAATTGCAAAAGCTTTAAATTGATCCCAGCTATGTATATATCAAGTACTTTCTAGAAATGATAATTTTAAGCGGAAACCAAGATGCAGACGACCACGTATGACGACTGTTCAGATTGATCGGAAAATACGGAGATTGGTATTTAGACAAAATATGTCCGCATACGGCAAATTAAAAATAATTTCAGAGTACAGATGTCCAAAAACACTGTAAATAGACGTATTAAAGCGTGTGATTACATCATGTAAAAGAAATTGACTCGCAAACCGTCTCTTAAATTACATCAGAAACAGGTAAGAATGAACTGGGCTAAAAAACACATGACCTACGGGGACAAATGGCTTACTGTTTTATTTATCGATGAGAAAAAGTGGAACTTAGATGGCCCTGATGGTTGGAAGGCGTATTGGCATGAATTATGCAAGAACCGAAGGACATTTTTCAGCAGGCAACAAGGCGGTGAATCCGTTATGGTTTAGGGGGCATTTGGGACATTTGCCAGCCCTCTCTAGCTTTTTTAAAAGGAAGAGAAGAGTGAAAAAAGTTTCAAGATACCCTAAACCACCATTTGCTTCCATTCGGTGACATTTTGGGGGGTTTTGAATGAACTTTTCTGCAAAACAATGCCTCAATCCACGTATCCCATTCTACAAAACTTTATGTTTTTCAGAAAAATGACAAAGTACTTGACTAGCCAGCTTTAAGTCTAACTTAAACCCGATTGAGAATGTCTGGAATACTTTAACCCACCAAGTTTAGGCAATGGAAAGCAGTATGACTCTATTGAAGAACTCCAAGAGGCTATTGAGAAAGCATGGTATTCTTTGCCACCAGAAACCCCACAAAAACTAATAATTTCGACGAAAGCGAGTATATTTGAACTAATCCGAAAACATGGAAAAAAAATTTGTTACTAAAAGTTCTGTAAAAATTATAAATATTGTTGTTTTTGACATTGTGCATAAACTTTTGAGACAGTTTTTTTAATAACTTTTTTAAATTGCATTTTTTAAAATTATGTAATTTATTTTTTTCTAATTTTGATATCGTTTATTTAAATAATATTGCGAAATATGTAAATAAAAAAATGTTATTAATTCTAATTTTTTATAATTCATTAAAAATCGATATTTTATGCTTGTGCTTAAACTTTTGAGACAGACTATATACACTTTATTCCAATAGGCAATCCCACTGAAGTTTAAACCAGCGGAAACCACTCACAGCAACGAAAGTGCATCAACCAGCCGCACAGATTTTATTTAGCATTTTTGGAGATCCACGTTGCATGATATTTATGTCAAATATTAGTAAAAGAAAAACATTTACAAAAGAGCATTATGCAGCATTATTGGAGTGTTTGAACAATGAAATAAAAATAAAAATGCCGCATATGGGGAAGAAAATGCATCTTAAAGACGATGCACAAGATTACACATAAATGAGTGCAAAAGTAAAATCGCATGATATGTGCAATGCAATATTTTTAAGTTAGAATAATTTAGAAACGGAAAAATCTTTTCCTCGGTACTAGTTTGAGTTTTTAATAATTTTTCACCGCAGAATCCTAAAAGACATATTTTGAACCAAAAAATAAACAAAGAAAAAAAAAATCTATGCAAATAGTGTGCTCTTCAACTATCAACATGTCTCGTGTTCAAGCCAAAGGACATCTAGAAACAAATTGTGTAAAAAGTAAATGATATAGCAATTATTCGAAAAATTGAATTTCTTTTTGGCTTTGATTGAGTGATTTACTGATTTTGAAAACTAAATTAAATTATTACAATAAGAAATAAAATTATAGAGTCTTGTCAATTTTAAGCGATGTTTATTTACAGAGTCTATTGTAAATTTAACAAATAATTTCGCTGTTATTTAACGGAATCTCTGTTTTTCTAATCTCTACAATTTTACATTAGATCATGGATTAAATATTACATTAAAGGATTTAATTTAAGATCATGGATTGTGCATAAATTCTCTGTAATTTGACAGAAAAAGTGTTAACAGAGTTAATACTACTGTTTAGAATTTCAGAAAAAACATCTTTTGAATTTTATTATCAGTGCAATGACGCATAATTTCATTTACATGCTAACTTGTATAAAAATTATTACTTTGTTGTAACATCTTTAATATATACAGACATGATAAAAAAACAATTATTTTGTTACATAATTTTTTTTAAATGAAAATAAATTTGTAACAAAATGTCTATATAATCTATAAATAACAGTAACATAGTTTATCGTTTATGCTACATAACTGTTTTGCAGCGTACTAATTAAAAATTGAACAGAATTCTAAAAAAAGAAAAAATATTACATTAAAGACTAAATTGTGTCATTTTACTTTAAATTATTATTAATTTAGATTATTTATAAAGTATTACTGATGCGTTATTTTAATATAAGAAATTTTCTCATAAAGTCATCGTTTAAATATTCTATTTTGCGTATTTCAATTTTAAAATTTTAAATAAATTTAAAGAAAAAAATCTTTTAAAACCAAGAATGTTTTGAAAGAAAGTATGTAGCTTTCCTCAGCAGCTGTTTAAAATACAATAGAAGCAAGGAAATGCATTTTTTTTACTATATATAAAAAATGCAAACACTTTTTTGATACGCACACAAAAAAAGGAAAAAGATGTCAAGATGGAGGAAGTTTTTCTTTGCAACATTACGTTACGAATAAAAAAAATCAAACAAAAAAATTAAAATATAAATAAGATCAATTTTCTTTGAGTTGCATCTCATTTAAATGAGTTGTATTTCCTGAAAAATATTTTTTTAATTAAAAGAAAATTGCCTTATCAAATTAATTTATGACAAGGAAAATTTTATTTATAAAACATACAACAATCAAGTTTGTTTTTACAGAAACAAATAATAAAAAAGATAAAAATAAATCAGTGGTTCGAAATTTTTATGATAACGTAATTGTAGCATTATTAAATTTTTACGAAGAATGCTGAATGCTGTGAGAAAATTTATTTATGTATGGCAGAAATTTTAAATCGCAAAAAGCTAAACATGCAACTGAAAAGCATGATAGATGCTCGCACGATTTCTATTTTTTAGTATAGTAATTTCTAAATACTAACTCTGCCTTAATCAAACACAGAAGTTATAAGACAAAGATTATTATTCATAAATAGTGCTCTCAAGATTAATAAATGTTCAATTTATGTTTATTTTCTACTGTCGCAATATTCTGTTATTACAATAGTGTCTGTTATTACAATCTTTCAAATTATAAAATTAATTCATTTATTTTTTTCTGGTCATACCCTAGAAAAAAAAAGTGGCATACTGTGATTGTGTTTCTCGGTTAATATGCAATAAACCAGTATTCATATTTTCTAGTGATTCTTTTTATGAATAGACTAACAAGTACATAAATTATTTGAAATATATGTGCTACGGACTTTTTTCAACTATGATGACTATGTTTTATTTTGACCGTGTTCTGCGTAAATTGTTTTAATACGTAATAAATTGCTATTCGTATTTTGTTATGATTTTTACATTTTTAGAGACAGATTTATCACTGCATTAATTGTTTGAAATATTACGGCATGGGCATTTTTTAGGCTATGATAACTTTGTTTTACTTAGGTAGTGTTAGCGGAAATCATTTCAGTACATAATAAACCAATATTTATAAATTGTTATGGTTTTTACATTTTTGCAAACAGATTTATCACTACATAAATTGTTTGAAATATTGCAGCATGGACTTTTTCAACCTTGAGAAATTTGTTTTATTGTGATCGTGTTCTGCGGAAATCATTTTAATGCATAATAAACTGCTATTCATATATTATTAGGATTTTTAAGTTTTTAAAAACATATTTATCATTGCATAAACTGTTTTAAATATTGTTGCATGGTCTTTTTTTTCAATCAACTATGTACTATTGTTTCATTTTGATCGTGTTCTGCAGAAATAATTTTAATACCTAAAAAACTACTATTTATATATTGTTATGATTTTTACATTTTTACTAACATATTTATCACAATTCATATTTTTTCAACTATGAGAATTACATGTTACTTTGATCTTGTTCTGTGGAAATCACTTTAATGCACATTAAACCAATGTTCATAAATATTTATGCTTGTTACATTTTTGCAAACAGATTTGTCATTACATAATTATAATATATCATTAAAAGCGATTTTACAACAAATAAGATTCAAAGGCCTTTCAAGTAATTTTTGATTCATATTATCACTTTTGGTGGAAAATCGATGCATGAAACTTTCTAGTGTTAGATATATCTAAGGCGAGGAATGTATTTGTATTTGTATAATTTTATTATTTTTTATCGAACCAAAGTATTCGCTTCCGTTTTTTATAACTTTTTTTCATCAAAATAGGCTTTTGCACTTTTATATGCTTGCTTTTCCTTTCTTTCTAGCCATGTGATTTTGACATACTTTGTATAGTTTCACTTCATTTTAAATTAAAGATTTTGAATGATATTGATTAGTTTTAATCTTATAAAACTCCACTCTTATAAAAAATGAAAAATAATAAAACTTAAATTATAAAGATAATTATAAAGAAATTATTGGATATAAAATGCAGTCTGTTTTTTTATTTTTTACAGACATTACTGTATTTTTTAAAGGATCATAACGTTTTATAAACAATGCAACTAATTCAAAGTTTTAAAATGTGATATGAATATGTGGTATGATGAGATTAAAGAGAACTACTTTTACAATATATATACACTTATTTTTTGGAATATTTTTTTCAAAATAAATTTCTAGGAAAATAAACATGAAACGCACAATAAATTGTAAAACATTTTTATAAGTTAAAAAGAAATGTTATTCTGTTTTAAGAAAATTTTAAGTGAATAAAAGATATTTTATTAAAAAATATTTTTCTTGAACTTTTACATGCTTTTAAATACCTTATTGTTGTCAATTTAATATAATATAAGCATATTTTTAGCATAATTAAATAGACTGCAGATACTAAGCACACATCAAAAGAAAACAGTATTTAGTTTTTTCTTTTAAGAAGTTAAAAAATATGCTACTTAAACATTTGAAGTTCTCTATTATATAATTTTTTTCGTGTGTGCGCGTGTGTGCATTATTTTTTTTGTAAAGCTTTATTTTAAAATTCTATGAAAACATTTCTCTTAAAAGGAAAAATACTTAAAAATATGATGAAATTTATATGAAAAATAGAATAAACGATTGATATATAAAATGTCTCAGATGGACATCTCACAATTTTGAATTCTAGAAATGAATAAAATAGTGTTTTAAAACTATTTAATTCTTTGTGTTTTAATTTTGTGTTAACAATTCAGTGCAGTTTAAGTTTGCATAACCTCACAACACATCTGTAAACTATTCGGAGATGCCAAACCTAAAACTTTCTTGAAATACTCATTAACATATTAAATTTAGTTGAAGTCAAAAATTGCACCTAATTGGAATTTGGATGATTCAGCATGTTTTAGGTAGCTTTCAAAACAAAAAGTAAAAATCTATCTATTGTAGTCATCTGGAAAAAACACTTTTTTTTCAAACATTTTGGTATATTTTCACCGCATATTCACAGTATCCGCAAAAAAACTCTTCGGCAGGGTTGAATTCTGATAGGGATTGGCCGACGCGTTTTCACGTAACTTGGTGATAATTATACTTCGCGTAGCGATAGACACTTCCGTCGAGTTTGATTTCCTTAGGAGCCGAGTACAAAGTAAACCGAGTACAAAGAAAAAATTTGTGTTTAACAACTTTTAAAGAGTACAGCTTTCAGTAAGACATGTTCCATCCAATGAAATGCTGCAAGAGGAAAGTTACTTTGTACTCGGTTCGGAAGGAAATCAAACTCCTCGACGGAAGCATCTATCGCTCACCAAGTTACGTGAAAACGCGTCGGCCAATCCCTATCAGAATTCAACCCTCTCGAAGAGTTTCTTTGCGGTTACTGTGAATATGCATTTTATTTTCACCGCATTTAACACCCAGACTCGAAAATCCCCCTCCGTTAAAATAATACATTCAAATGCACAAGTATCGCCCAACTTGGCGGCATTTGGCGAGGTATCGCAGAATTTGACAACCAAAACAAGCAACTGTGAAATTTTTTTTAAAAAGACTTGACTATAGTTTACAAATTTGGTGCAATTCTCATAAAAATTAAATATGAACAAATATTCATTTATCGAGTTCGTCGCATGTTAGCTTCTTCAAATTTAAGAAAAATTTGCAAGATTTTAATACCAATAAATAAGCAATTTTTTAAATCATTTAATCGATTATCTAAATTTAACTTCGTGTGTAATATAAGCTATATTGAAAAAATATTGTCAGGCTAGCTCTACTTATTTACAAATAAAAGAAGCTTCAAATATCTAAATATAAATTTAGAGGGGCGACGATTTTTATTTCTTCATAGATGGCACATAACACATAGAACAGTAATCAGACATAAACTATTTACAAAATATAGCACTTTTTACATTTTTCAGTTTCACGCAGCGAAAACAAGACACGAACTCACAACCAACCTCGAACTTCGAACATAACTTCGAATAGAACCTTAGCAAAATTCATGGTTACGGTCACTTACGTGAGGGAATTCTGTTTTGGAGCAGTTAACGCGCGTTACATTACTTTTTTTTCCGGCACATGCCGAAAGGACTTTTACCCCTATAATTTGAGTCAGCCGAATCTTATATGCGGGGCTCACAACCATAGCCAGACAAGTCAATTTTCAAAAGAAAAAAACTCTATTTAAAAGGTGCATAAAATCTCTTTTACCCATTGCCACAGCGAACGAAGTTCGTTTTCACGTATTTTCTCATACATGTCATCTTTTTTAACTTTTGGTTCACAGTGTGAGAGGTCCATAGCCGAAAAATATGTATGCATACAGATAGTTTCTATGTATAATGTCATATAAATTTAGATGATAAAAACAGGACACATACACGGACACACATATGGACAAACAAGCATTTTGTATAACAATCTTTTTCGGGATCTCTGACCATTTAAAGACTGCGCTGGTAAAGTTACTATATTTGCTGAATAGCAAAAGTCGAAAAAACTTTGATTATAACATTTTCTTGTGTTATAGACAGAAATAATTGGATGTGGGAATCCTAAAACTTTTTTCTATCCCATACATGTTAATACTTCAAAATTTGCTATCACAGTTCCAAAATTAAATGGCAATCTATGTCTATCATGGGGATTCTAAAGATATGAAATTCCGTGCATTAGTTCTAAAGATATGTCTATGCCGAAAATTATATAAATACTAAAAAATGCAGCTTAACAGCGCCACTTATTGGGTGACTAACATTCAGACTTAAACAGAAACAGCTTGTATCAACACCTGAATCCTAAGTTGGATACAAATTCGTGCATTTGTTCTTCATATAGAGCTATTGCGAAAGTCGTAAAATAATACATTATAGCACATGCATCTATTGAGTGATTTACATCAAAACATGAAAAATGTCAATTCATATCACAGACTAACTGAATCCAAAGTTTAAAGGAGCTCCGTGCAGATTTTAGAGATTGAGCGATTGTAAAAATCGTGAATGGTGGTGTATAGCAGCACTTCGTTTTAAGCGATTTACATAAAAACTAATCAATATTAATTTATATTAAATACTAAATGAATATAATTTTTATTAAATTCCGTGCATTCGTTTTTAAGACAAAGGGTCAACAAAATTTCTGGCACATACATACTATGCATACTATGCACCCATCCGAACTCACAGACGGACATTTTATAAAAACATGTTTTTCGTGATTTTCACTGATCTGTAAAACCTGCAAACTCGCCGAAAACCAGGATTCGAAAATTTTCACTTATTTAATACTTTCTTTTAGTAAAGATAGAAAAAAGTAAAAAAGTAAAAAAATATTAATATTTTTTGCAGAATAAAACCTTAATTTCATTTATAGAATAGATGCTTGCAAAGAGGGTACAGAGATAGGCGTTTCTTCCGTTATGGTTATGGTCAAAGTAAAAAGAATAATAGACCTTAATATGTAACCTTGATATGTATGGATTAATATGACCTTAATAAGGTTAATAATAGACCTTAATCAAGCTTGTTGCATATAAGTCTGAACTCTTTTGAAGTTCAGACTTACATGCACTTCTTCCTGTAAAGTGGCAGTACATTTTCTTGGACAAGACAGCAAAAGAACAACAACAAAAAATTTGCAAGTAAAGAAAAAATAAGTTAATAAATGAAAATATAATAATAGTAAAAATATTTTACATAATTTTGTTTGTTTGTATTAAAATGTAAATCAAATAGTTTTATAGTAAATTTTTGACAGGAAATCATAGTATTGTATTTTTTAAAAATAAATGTGTTTCTTGTTGCTTTAAGAAGGTTGAAAACGTCCTGAAATTTAAATTTAAAGCACACTGGATATGAAAATAAATCTGTTGTCGGATTTTTTGTCATTAGAAATTAAAGTTCCAAAAGATTCTATTAGATTCAATATTAAATTATTTTCCTGAAATGAAGACTTGTAACATACACCGTAGCATTTTAAAGTAGTTGTATATAAGTATGTATATAGGCAATAGAGTGTATATATAAATTGTATGCATATATGTAAGATGGATATAATACAGAGTAAATTAACGAAAGTAAGCAGACTGGAAATTCTGACAAATTGGGAGAGAGGGGGGGGGTTATATTTGGAAATTTTGTGAAAAGCTTAGGAAATATGATAAAATAGGACATATATCAGAATTTTTTTAATTCTAATCTCTTAATATTTGCAAAATAAAATCAGATAAAATTAACGTTTTTTTGGTTTAAAATTTCGTCCATAGAATGTAATTACTTTTTTTCATAAAAACTATAAATTAATGAAACAAATTTGCATAAATAATTAAATCAAATATAAGAAACTATAAACAAAAATGATCAAACGTAAATGCAATATAAATATCTAATGAATTTTAGTGCATAAAAATCAAGGAAAATTTAATAGTATCTTTTAAAAGGAAATTTCCTGTAGCGCGCATAACGATCCATGCTATTCTGACACAATGATTATGTAAAGGGATTAAATTAGAATAAAATTAAATTGCATAAGATGCATTTAGGATATATGCAAACAAAAAACTTAAGAAATTGCCATAAAAAAACGGACGGAATGGAAATCTCAGAAATAAAGACTTCTAAGGGAGGACTTAAAAATGGCATCAATTTTCAAAAAATGAAAAATCCACATATATTCGAAGAGAGCTTTTATTTGGATCGTGGTTTAGTTTTTGCACTTTACTATTAATGTATGTTAATTAAGTGATGGAATTTATGCATGGGGATATTTCAATAAGTATGAAGTATTCTGATAATGGTTCATCCCAGGTCAAAATTTATGCTTGTACCAGCAACAAAAATATGTTAGTTATTGCTAGATATTGCTATGTCTGCTAGATTTCCAGCAAAGTGGGCCAATACACACTATGAATTGCTGGAAATTCTATGCTATTATATGCTAGCTAGCATCACATGCTATATCGCTAGCTTGCACAACAAAAGCATGACAAGCTGTATGCAAGCATCTTATGCTTATTTCCAGCAAAGTGGGCTAATACACACCATGAATTGCTGAAAATTCTGCTGGAACCAGCAATGTGTAATGCTAGTTTATGCTTTTTTACTTGTTGGATTATAACACTTGGTGCTTGTCTAGCAAACAAATACCAGCATGAATTTTATTTTATTTTATTTTATTTCTATAACTAAAAATTGACTATAACTGAAACTATAACTGAAAATTTTATTTTTCAAATATAAATCGTAAAAGAAAACAAGAAATCTAAATATAATTTGTCAATGTTTTCTTAGTTTTTTATCTTCTGAAGGAAGAAAAATGAGGCTTAGTCTTAGCAGTTTACGATAAGTATTTATTTATGAAATTATGTATTTTATGGAGGTATTACATTAAGTGTTTTGAAAATGACTAATCTTTATCTTATTGTTCATCTATAATTTTAAATTAATTTTTGAAACATAAATCAAACAGACAGAAAAGACTTCCAAATATAATGGATAAACATTTTCTTAGTTTTTAATCTTCTAAAGGAAGAAAATCGAAGAAAAAGCGTCAAAGTATAAAAATAATAAGTTCGAAAATTTTGAGACATAATTCATTCACATTGAGACATTAATAAGAGATAAAGTTTTTAAAATATTTGTTTAATTTAGTTTGTATTCGCTTAAAACAAAAGAACCTAAAAAAATAAAGAAGAAATATACGCTAAACTATATGAAGTGATTAAAGTTCAAAAGAAAAGTTTTTCCTCATTATTTTATTTTAAGAAAACTTTGGCTGAATAAAATTTATCTGAAAATATTTTCCTAAAACTTTTACACACACTAAAGCACCGTATTGTTCGTGATTCAACATACCTTGTCTATTTCTTTTTTAAAAATATAATAAAATGATTGCAGTTCTTTAAACATATAAAAACAAATCTTTTCTATTTTCTTTTAAGATAGATAATAAAAAAAATAAGCATGTTGAAAATACATTCATATTTTTTTCTGAAGTTATTTCCCTTGTAAAAAAAACCTCCTTTCAATTTTTTTCAAACTTTAAGTCCAATAAAGCATTTTTTCTATGTGGGAGGTACTCGAAAAGTTATTGAATTTTAAATGAAAAGAACATGCAATATTTTGAAAATAAAATGTCACATATAATAAGCTTCACAGTTCAGAATTATCTATAAAGAAATAAAACAACACTTTAAAAACTTTTTTTTTGTTATTTTTTGTGCTTGTTTTGTGGTTTCAGACTTTGGAAATATGTGAGCAGCGAATATATTTGCGATACCCAACAACACATTCCTAAAAGGTTTATTATTATGTCCAATTTCTCGAATTTAATTTTAAGATAAGTTAATGGAGTTAATTAAGTTAATTAACTAGATGAGATAGATTAAATAAATACCAATTATAGATATGTATAGATTTCTATCAAGCGTAAAAATAAATAAATGCATGGGCTGTGGTTATAAGTAAAATATTTATCATCAATTGTGTTAAGGGGACATACGACCTTTAAAAGTGAAAATTAGGCAAGAAAAATCATCATGTTTAGCATTTAATTTCTCAGAATGTATTTGCTCTATGACCATAACATTTTTACTTGGTATAAATTGAAGCATTATAATTTTAAAAATATTTTTTAAATTCTTATAAAGGAAAAAAAAGTTTATTTTTTGAACAGGTTTAAACAGTTAGTATTTTTTTTTTAACTGATACAACTACTAGCGCGCATGATTTCAAACAAAATATCCAATGTAATACAAAAAATCAACTGTAGTAACATATTACAATACTTTCTCTTTAATCTGAACCTAAATTTGTTCAAATTTAAGCTAAAAATATATTTTTTTAAAAAAAGTTTAAAATAACAATTATCTATACTAATAAAATCCGTGCGCCTCTGTCTGTCTGTCTGCTTGAAGCCGATGACAGTTCGCAACGCGGGCGAGTTGGAAGTCGCGAGAGGTGTCTTTCGATTGGAAAAATTCCGGGAAAGTCATTTCGGGCATTTTCGAGACCGTGGGACCAAAATTAAAAAAGTTATGAATTAAAAACCCCTTGGGAATCGGAACGAAAAATGTCTCAATTCCCAAACGGAGCTCCGAAGCAGAACACTGCGCCACCTTGCGGTGAAGGACATGAATTTTTCCCTTTGGCTAAAAGAAGAAACAGCCGAAAACCTCTTTTTCTACCGGCGCTAATTGCGTTTTTTTCCGCATCAATTTTTTTGACTTGCCGTAGAATATTTAATGTAGTTTTCGCTAAAATATTGAACTTACAAATAAAACAGGACTATCGAAACTTTTTTTGCACGTTTTTTCTTAAATCATCATGCAGACAGTTTTTAAAGTAGAAAAAAAACTGATTACATATTCAGAATCTGCGTAAAAATCTGCTTCTAATGAACTAAAAAATACGAAAAAATGTCTAAACCGTGCAAAACCAAATATTTTTAATGGGACTATGGGCGCGAAGCGACCATAGCTCCGATCCACAATATTTTTTTTTCAAGTGCATGTGGCGCCCACCGTGCGAAATCACATATTTTTAACGGGACCATGGCTCTTTAATTTACTTTTTTTTTGTCCTTGAGGATTCGAACACCAAGACTTGCTTATTAAATGGATTTTTTTGCTTATTATATACTGCTTAATACCGAGGTTCGTTTGGAAAAAGTGGCCCAGCTAGCAGGCGTAGCACGCTAGTTTTTTAATAAAATCTAAAGTATGACCTGCATGAAAAGTGGGGAGGGGGGTGGGGGTTGTAAAAATTTAGGTTCAGTTTGAAGGATCTAATACGTTACACAATCTGTGAAAATTTCAAGGAAAATCTATACTAATAAAATCCGTGCGCCTCTGTCTGTCTGCTTGAAGCCGATTACAGTTCGCAACGCGAGCGAGTTGGAAGTCGCGAGAGGTGTCTTTCGATTGGAAATATTCCGGGGAAGTCATTTCGGGCATTTTCGAGACCGTGGGACCAAAATTAAAAAAGTTATGAATTAAAAACCCCTTGGGAATCGGAAAGAAAAATGTCCCAAATACCAAACGGCGCTCAAACGGAGCTCCGAGGCAGAACACTGCGCTACCTTGCGGTGACGAACCTGAACTTTTCCCCTTTGGCTAAAAGAAGAAACAACCGAAAATCGCTTTTTCTACCGGCGCTAATTGCGTTTTTTTTTGCGCGTTTTTTCTTAAACCATCATGCAGACAGTTTTTAAAGTAGAAAAAAACTGATTACATATTCAGAATCTGCGTAAAAAACTGCTTCTGATGAACTAAAAAATACGGAAAAATGTCTTAAGGGTGCGTAGGGCCCACCGTGCAAAACCAAATATTTTTAACGGGACTATGGGCGCGAAGCGACCATAGTTCCGATCCACAATCTTTTTTTTTCAAGTGCACGTGGCCCACAGTGCGAAATCACATATTTTTAACGGGACCATGGCTCTTTAATTTACTTTTTTTTTGTGCTTGAGGATTCGAACACCAAGACTTGCTTATTAAATGAATTTTTTTGCTTATTATATACTGCTTAATACCGAGGTTCGTTTGGAAAAAGTGGCCCAGCTAGCGGGCGTAGCTTGCTAGTCTATACTAATAAAATCCGTGCGCCTCTGTCTGTCTGTCTGCTTGAAGCCGATTACAGTTCGCAACGCGGGCGAGTTGGAAGTCGCGAGAGGTGTCTTTCGATTCCAAAAATTTCGGGAAAGTCATTTCGGGCATTTTCGAGACCGTGGGACCAAAATTAAAAAAGTTATGAATTAAAAACCGGTCGAGAATCGGAACGAAAAACGTCTAATTTACCAAACGGGGCTAAAACGGAACTCTGAGTCAGAACACTGCGCCACCTTGCGGTGAACGTCCTGAACTTTTCCCCTTTGGCTAAAAGAAGAAGCAGCCGAAAACTTCTTTTTTCTCCCGGGGAAACAACTTTTTCTTTCGTTTCGGTTCTTTGAAAAAGGACGAATCGGTAAAAAATGTTAAACACGGTTTATTTTCATACTTTTTCTTTTTGGTAGCATACATGAATATTGTGTAACCTAAGATTTACGCGATTAATACTAATTTTTGTTAGTACAAACGGAAAACGAGCTGCCAAAATTATTTGTTAGTTATGTTGTTTGTGATATTAATGAAATTACTTATTTTTTTTAATAGCAGTCTTTTGCAGTTTTTAATACCGAAACTTTTTTGCGCGTTTTTTCTTAAACCATCATACAGACAGTTTTTAAAGTAGATAAAACTGATTACATATTCAGAATCTGCTTAAAAATCTGTTTCTAATGAACCAAAAAATGCGAGAAAATGACTTATGGTCGCGCAGCGCCAACCGTGCAAAACCAAATATTTTTAACGGAACGATGGCGAACCTGGCGCGTAGCGCCGGTGGGTGGTAGGCCGGTGGGCCGCCTTGCACGGTGGGCACGTACCGCCCACTGTGCGAAATCACATATTTTTAACGGGATAATGGGCGCATAACAACCATAGTTCTTTAATTTACTTTTTTTGTGCTTGAGGATTCGAACTCCAAGACTTGCTTATTAAATGAATTTTTTGCTTATTATATACTGCTTAATATCGAGGTTCGTTTAGAAAACGTGGCCCAGCTAGCGGGCGTAGCTCGCTAGTCTATACTAATAAAATCCGTGCGCCTCTGTCTGTCTGTCTGCTTGAAGCCGATTACAGTTCGCAACGCGGGCGAGTTGGAAGTCGCGAGAGGTGTCTTTCGATTGGAAAAATTCCGGGGAAGTCATTTCGGGCATTTTCGAGACCGTGGGACCAAAATAAAAAAGTTGTGAATTAAAAACCCCTTGGGAATCGGAACGAAAAATGTCTCAATTCCCAAACGGAGCTCCGAAGCAGAACACTGCGCCACCTTGCGGTGAAGGACATGAATTTTTCCCCTTTGGCTAAAAGAAGAAACAGCCGAAAAGCTCTTTTTCTACCGGCGCTAATTGCGTTTTTTTTCCGCATCAATTTTTTTGACTTGCCGTAGAATATTTAATGTAGTTTTCGCTAAAATATTGAACCTAGAAATAAAACAGGATTATCGAAACTTTTTTTTGCGCGTTTTTTCTTAAACCATCATGCAGACAGTTTTTAAAGTAGAAAAAAACTGATTACATATTCAGAATCTGCGTAAAAATCTGCTTCTGATGAACTAAAAAATACGAAAAAATGTCTAAACCGTGCAAAACCAAATATTTTTAATGGGACTATGGGCGCGAAGCGACCATAGCTCCGATCCACAATCTTTTTTTTTTCAAGTGCACGTGGCCCACAGTGAGAAATCACATATTTTTAACGGGACCATGGCTCTTTAATTTACTTTTTTTTGTGCTTGAGGATTCGAACACCAAGACCTGCTTATTAAATGATTTTTTTTGCTTATTATATACTGCTTAATACCGAGGTTTGTTTGGAAAAAGTGGCCCAGCTAGCGGGCGTAGCTCGCTAGTTTTTTAATAAAATCTGAAGTATGACCTGCATGAAAAGTGGGGAGGGGGGTGGGGGTTGTAAAAATTTAGGTTCAGTTTGAAGGATCTAATACGTTACACAATCTGTGAAAATTTCAAGGAAAAATATTTAATAGTTTCAGAGATATCCTGCGCGCAAGGTGAAAAAACATATTTTGAGATAAATGGATTTAAAGTTAAATTATTAAATAATTCACCATAGAATTCAATATAGTTTTGTATCATATCTCTGGAAATAATTGGAATATTTTCATGATTTTTTTTTAAATGCGCAGAAATGTTCAGACTTTCACATATGTTTTTGTGAAAAATCGATTTTTATAAGCTTAAGGGTCGTTTGTCCCCTTAAATGGCGATAAAGATTTCAATCATTAAATTCTAAATTGAAACTATTTAATATTTTGCTAGAATTGCTAGAATATCATTTTAAGCGATACAACGCATTATTTTGGTACGAAATATAAACTCACAATGAAGAATTCTTAACCATAATAGACCAAGTCTATTAAAATAATGAATTTGTCCAATTAGAAGGGGCATAAAATTTGTTATACCTACTCAAAAATCAAACAAGTCTATTTTTACATGCTTTCTTATATAAGGCATCTGTTTGCAGATTCGTTTTACCGTGGGAATGAAACAGATAACAACCAAATGGGCGCATAAAATCAGAATTTATGCGCATTCGAAATGGTCTGTATTGTTATTTTTTTCAAAATGGACTTGCTTTGAAATGGATGTGAGCCTTATCTTATATATCAGGCTGTCTATGATAAAATCACTCCGGTTATGGAAAAAAACTTATGTAGCAAATTGTGTTATGTTGTGTGGGACGCTTTTTAGCTCAATATTACTTGCGTTTGTTGAAAAAGAAACATACTTATATTTATTTTAATTATTACAAGTAGTCGTATGTAAATATGTGTATACAGTCTGTCTCAAATTTTAAACACAGACAAATATCGCCCTTTATTAATTAATTATTCAATGTTAGACAAAAATACACTATTTTCTTATTAGATTATGAAAAATCATAACATGAACATGTATAAATGTAATCATTTTCAAAACTTTTGTAAAATCTCATAAAAAATTGTACGTATACGGAGTGTCAAATGTTTAGGCACAGTTAAAAAAAACAGAGCTCCTAAAAATTTTATATGATTATACTTATTAATAGTAGTTTGTTGGTTTCAGATAATTTCAAATAATCGTGTCTTTATTGAAAATGTTACTGTTTAAAATATTATTGGTGTTAAGGAATATCCTGCTTTTTCCGTGGACACATTCAGTTATTTAGTAGAATTACATCGCTATCGCAGTTTTATACAGGATAAGGTATGCTTAGTGTTTTTAGTTGCGTTTACGTTTGGGCTAAATTCAGACTCTGAAATAGTAAGATTTTGCACAATGCCGTTTTTTATTTGTACTGTTTGAGATGTGGATTTAAACTGTGTCATTCTGAAATCTCCATTTAAAAATCCCAAGATAATAGCGGTGGCTTATATTTGGTTAGACATTGTAATGTATTATAATGGCATGTATGAATATATGTAGATAATATTTATCTATTTATGTATAATCATGGTTGGGTCGGTTTAAACCAATTGGTTTTAACCATGGTTTAAACCACGGTTTAAACCAAACGGTTTTTTCCTCAAAAAAACCAATTGGGTTTTTTGAAAAGAAATTAATGACATTTTCTCTTTTCTCTACATAATTTAAGAGTTTGAAATTGTTGAATATAAATAAGTTTCTACTTTTAACACTTTATTTCAGCAAAAAACATTGATATAGTGGGTCCAGGTCATGTTTATATTTATAGGATGGAAATTACTAGTGTTGATGACCTAGCTACTACTCTAAAGAAAATGTTCAAAACATGTGAATTTTTCAATAATAAAATAGGTTTAAGATACTAAATATTTAGTATAAAATATTTATATTTTAGAAAAATAGATTATTTGAAACAATCTGCCATAACATACATGGTAATTTTGAATCTGGTGCCACAGAACTGCATACAACATATATATATATATATATATATATATATATATATATATATATATATATATATATATATATATATATATATATATATATATATATATATATATATATATATATATATATATTTACTGAGGAGATTATCTTTAAGAATTAAAATCAAATTATCAAGTTTAATAAGAGAGAATTAAAAAATGAGTGCTAGTTGAAGTATTTTAATAGTACCAATGTATTTTTTCCCTATTATCTCATGAATCTAATGACTAAAAATGTTTACTTTGAATTGTCATTCAAAAAACAAAGAAGTATTTGAAATTTATTTTTCGAATAATTGTGGAAAATAATATATTCATCAAACTACATCTAATGTGAATTATTGGGAAACAAAAAAATTTTTTAGGAAGATTTTCACGCTATCACTGTTTCACTATTTAGAACAATTTATTCTTTGAACATTAGGCAGTTTACTAATACTGTTTAAATTAAAATATGAATTTTTTCAATTTTCTACGATAAATTAACTGTAATTATTTAATTTAAATTATTTTCAAACGAAGTTATACTATTTATGTATCCAACAAAGTCTATATTGATCAATAATTCATATGTATATGTAATGAAAAAATATGTTTAAAAAAACCCCGTTTAAACCAAAAAACCTGGTTTAAACCAAATAAACCGTTTTTTTTTTTCGAAAAAACCTTTTTCAATCTCATGAGTAATGTAGATATAATGCATTTAATATAAGCAATGACGTATTAAATAGATATGATACAGGAAGATATATGGAGATTGCATAAGAAATGACACATCGTTAATAATTAACTATGCACTATTCAGGTAACGATTAATTTTACCATTTCTAATTTTCTATGCTTCACAAGTTAAAATAGATCACATGATTTAAATTCTGAAATCATTTTAAAAATTGCGGTTTACCTAGATTTTTGTTTTCTCATAGCAAAAAAGCATTAAAAAAGGCATTGGAAAATTAATAGGAAAGTTTAAAAGGTTAAAATTCTAAAACATAAAGATTATACTATGATTATTTTTTTTTTCAAAAAGTCTGGTCAATGTGCGTCTTTTTCTGGTAAAACGAGATTTCACTGAAAAATCTACGTGACACGACGATATAATTTTATAGTTGAAATGAAAATATTTTTTTGATTATTAACTCTCAAAAAGTTTGGAAAAAATAAGAAATATTTCGAATGTTTCAAAATTCTTTAACATTTCAAAACTTTCAGTACATGTTTTCATATTTTTCAAAAACTTAGTTGCTGATAATTTTACATATTTTGGGTATGTTTTTTTAAATATTATAACGAAGTGATTGCACTTAGTAGCACACATAAAAAGAAAATATCAAGAGAAGAGAAAATTGAAGAAAATAGAAAAAAAAAATTTCCTTTTCAGAAAAAAAAAGATAAAAATGCTGATAACTTGTTCAGATTTTCCTTGAAATTCTTCACGTTTTGAAAGTTTTTTCATTAAGCTATACATTTTCTACGAAAAATATTTTTTTAAATTCAATAAACATTATTTTTAAACGAAAGTTCAAAACTTACTGAATTTAAGCAAAAAGATCATAAATTATTAGAAGACAAATTGCTGCAACTGTTGATATCCACAACTTTTAATATGTATAAAGAAGTAAAGATTATTTTATTTTTTTAAACAGATAAGTTCCTTATTCTTTTGAATTATGGCAAAATGTTACGTCATTTATGATAAAAACACTATGATCATAAAAAATAATTTCTACAAATTTGGATAATAATTACGCAAGCTTCTGTATTATCGATTATTACTTTCATTCATGGCGAAGGGTTTTTATGTTTATCGTCTCCATTAAAAGTAGTGCGATGCTAGTATCTATGTGTGCATATATTTTATAAGATTTATGTACATTATATGTTGAAATAATGGAATAATGCACATATACAGAGCTTCTGAAAGAAAAAGATGCATATAACTATTTATTTAATGGTGACATGTGTGTATTAAGTATTAAATAATCATACTGTCACTAATTGCAGTTTGTTTTTAAAAATCAGCATTTCAAATAGTAAATTATAATAGCTAAAATGTTAAGAAAAATATCTAAAAAAATCTGTTTCTTTTTTATTAAGGAAAAAAAAATAAAAGAACTAAATTTTTTAAAAAAGTTTTAACTGAATTTTAAGTTTTAAAAATTGAACTAAAAAACTTCTTGAGTTATGATTAAAATTGTTTTTAGTTTTTCACAAAGATTTCATTAAAAATAAATCTGAAGTCTACAAAATACTATCGAATTATACTTAAGTTGAAATGAAAACATTACCATCGTAATTATGCTGGTAGAAAACTTGGAAGAGAAAAAAGTACTTGAAAATTTATGCGCTTTAAAGTGTCGTATTGAGGCCAATTCAACAACAGAAGAGTATGTTTTTTTTAGCAACGTAAAAGAAAAATTTTTGAGCTGATAGCACACATCAAAAGAAAATATTTTCCCACATTACAATTTTTGAAATCTTAAAAAAAAGTGTATGGAAGTTCTTTGTGTTTTAAAAGAGTTTTCTCTCTACGTCCTTACTTCAAAAAATATCTTTTTTGATTCAATAAATCTTTTTTGTAAGCAGAGAATATTTGAGAGCTTATTGAATTTTAAACGAGAAGAACATGAATTATTATGTAACAGTTGGAAGTGCTCGTAGTTTTTACAATCTGTAAACGAATAAAACAACATTTTTCAAAGTGATTCATTTTTTGTAGCTAACTGCTCTGGAGAAGAATGTCTCTGTAATAAAACTTTATGTTATCCCAACATAATAAACAAATAATTCTAAAGAGCTAAAGTTCTTTTGGGATTCAGTCAATAACTAAGAAGGGAAATTAAGCAAGACAGCATTCGTTTTTTATACTTTTGAAATTAATTTAATAAGTTATTTGCATTTTTAAAGGCATTTTAACAATCTCATTTGATGAACATTTAATTTCTTACATTGTACAATAGCGACCCATTATCCGAAAATTTCGGCATTAAAGAGTATGAAATATTATTTTTAAATATTTATAAATAATATTTAAAAACTCTTAGATATTTATAGCACGTACCGTCATCCGAGGGATACTTTAGACATTGCGGTAACAAAAGTCATTTTTGTAAGGTCAATTTCATACGAAGTTTTTAGAAAATTGTTTTGAAATTGCTTGCCATCAGCTCCAGGATTTAGTATAGAGTTTTACATCATATATTTTAATACTGTGTGGGTTTTAAAAAAGTTTATAATAATCTATTTGTATTTAAGATAATTTCATTATAAATTTATACTTTCATAACTTTAATCAGTACACTTGTATTCTTAAATTGAATTCACTGAAAACATACTTTGAAACATACCCTCAAACAATACTTTTACAATTGTTTTACTTCTTAAATAATATTTTTGTGTGTGGATTCTTTTAGACTCTCGAAGACGAAGTGGCATGAGACGGGAAAAAATCGTGGCACTCTGCCTAAATGAAGGTCTCTCCAACACTTTAAAAACTGTATTAATGATTTAGGAGAAAAAAACAACTGGAAATGTGACTTCATAGAATCAGGGATTATGTCTTTGGATTGTAACAAGTATTGAAGAAGCTTCTTGATGCTCAGGAAGATAAATAATCTGAAGATTCTGATTCTAGTAAAAACAATGTTCCTAATTTAAAACCTATCTTCAAGGGAGTTTAGAGGAGAACTTAAGAAAAATATAAAAAGTGAAAGTAAATGTTCAAGATGGAAAAGCTGTTGAAGGATCTGAAATTTTGAAAACAGTAATCTGTAACATCGAGTCTCAATTAAGCAGTTCCAAAAATATTAAAGAGTACTTTTTAAAAACTCGCTTTAAAAAATCTTAGAAAAAAAATCCTCACATTCAAGTGAATATGATGATAGCTATTATAATAGCTAATAATTATTAATGCAAGATTTATACCTTATATTAAGTCAGTTCACTGAAGTAGATTTTGAGGTAGAATTTGTCACATAAAATTGCTTAATATGCCAAGTAAAATTTCATATTAGGGATCTCAAACAAAAGGTATAGACACAGTTAAAAATCTTGTCTTAGTTTGAACCAAATTTTGGTGCTCAATAGCTGCCACCGTAAGATGGTGAAATCTTGAACCAATGTTTGGAGCTCCTGTTGAAGTATAATTCAAATAAGGTGCCCTGGTGTAATAACGCGAGGCAGGGTAATAATGCAAAGTGCTAATATTACGCATAATTATGAAATAATCTGGTAAGTGACACCCATGTGCTCTGCGCAGAAGGGTTTTGAGTCATATAAATCGCAAAAACAGCTTAAACTTAATTTGCTCTATTTGCAGGCCTTATTGCTCTTACACTGTTAAAAATCTTGTTCTAGTTTGAACCAAAAAAGTTTGTTTTTTGGTGCTTAATAGCTGCCACCATAAGATGGTGAAATCTTGAACCAATATTTGGAGCTCCCGTTGAAGTATAATTCAAATAAGGTGTTCTGGTGTAATAACGCGAGGCGGGGTAATAATGCAAAGTGCTAATATTACGCATAATTATGAAATAATCTGGGAAGTGACACCCATGTGCTCTGCGCAGAAGGGTTTTGAGTCATATAAATCGCAAAAACAGCTTAAAGTTAATTTGCTCTATTTGCAGGCCTTATTGCTCTTACACTGTTAAAAATCTTGTTCTAGTTTGAACCAAAAAAGTTTGTTTTTTGGTGCTCAATAGCTGCCACCGTAAGATGGTGAAATCTTGAACCAATATTTGGAGCTCCTGTTGAAGTATAATTCAAATAAGGTGCCCTGGTGTAATAACGCGAGGCGGGGTAATAATGCAAAGTGCTAATATTACGCATAATTATGAAATAATCTGGTAAGTGACACCCATGTGCTCTGCGCAGAAGGGTTTTGAGTCATATAAATCGCAAAAACAGCTTAAAGTTAATTTGCTCTATTTGCAGGCCTTATTCCTCTTACACTGTTAAAAATCTTGTTCTAGTTTGAACCAAAAAAGTTAGTTTTTTGGTGCTCAATAGCTGCCACCATAAGATGGTGAAATCTTGAACCAATATTTGGAGCTCCTGTTGAAGTACAATTCAAATAAGGTGTTCTGGTGTAATAACGCGAGGCGGGGTAATAATGCAAAGTGCTAATATTACGCATAATTATGAAATAATCTGGTAAGTGACACCCATGTGCTCTGCGCAGAAGGGTTTTGAGTCATATAAATCGCAAAAACAGCTTAAAGTTAATTTGCTCTATTTGTAGGCCTTATTGCTTTTACACTGTTAAAAATTTTGTTCTAGTTTGAACCAAAAAAGTTATTTTTTTGGTGCTCAATAGCTGCCACCATAAGATGGTGAAATCTCGTTCCAACATTTGGAGCTTCCTAGTTCAACCTCGTTCCAAGTATTGGAACTATGCTTCAATGGGAGCTCCAAATTTTGGTTCAAGATTTCACCATCTTACGGTGGCAGCTATTGAGCACCAAAAAACAAACATTTTTGGTTCAAACTAGAACAAGATTTTTAACAGTGTACAAGCAACTAAATTTAACGCTTGATCTAAAATTTGCGATATACGTTTTGTGATGTGAAGACTATTTTTTTAACCGGACATTCTTTGTTTATTGCATAAATTTGTAGTGCACTTCATGTACTTTTAAAATGTTGTAGAAGATTTGGGATATCTTCTCGAGATTATTTGTAGTTTAAAATATACTGCGCAATATTTATACCGGTGTAATAACGCCAATCCTTGGCATTAATACCCGGTCGATTCCCAACAGTGGCCGAACTACATCCTAAATACGGATTCAAATAAACACAGTTAAAACCGTGCAATGTTTCTAATAATTCTATTTAAACGGTCCTTTTTAAGCAAAAAGTAGCTTAGAGTCTGATATTATTTTGCCTTCCTCCCCCCTCCCCACACCACACCTTTATTTTTCTTACACTTTCACAAAAAATTGAACATTTTCAATAGCTTACAATGCAATTTGTCAATTTCTAGAGCTGTAGAGTTTATATTTTTAGAATTGGGCAATCTACATGCCATTATTCCATCTTATTTTATAGTTTTGTTTGCATGGCGTTATTACCCACATAGATAGGTAATAACGCCAAATAGCATTGGTCAAGAAATCAAGCCATTACATTTTATGAATACATATCTGTTAAATTATTTTTTTATATAGATAGTCAATGAGTTGCTGTATTAAATCCTACATTTGTTTGAAAAATACAATCTAAAACTAAGCTGTGAAAATTGGTAGAACCTTAACGTGGCGTTATTACCCAAGGATACCTTAGATGAAAGAAGTGTGAAATAGGAATCTCCAAATGTTGGTATAGATTTCACCATCTTATGGTGGCAGCTACTGAATATTAAAATTTGGTTCAAACTAGCGCAAATTTTTTAACAGTGTATCATTGTCGAACTTATTGTCAATAAAAAAACATACAAAAGAAATCAGAAAACAGTCTATGTAAAACAATGTTGCAATTAATATATATTTTTTAATAATTTACAAGCACTCATATTTGGAGTACCTCATTTGTGTATATTACTCGCATACAATCTGATAAATCTGCATGAAAATCAAACACATTTTTATACGCTGATTTAAAAATTTTTAATTTAAGCTACATTTATGATGCATTTATTGAGGATTGAAATAAAACATTTATCATTTTCCAATAAAAATCTATTACATTATACTAGATACTATTTGAAAATTGTCTAAAATAACGGTCACAAATAAAACTTGCTGTAAATCGAGTTGTGTTTCACAATAGACCTCACATAATACTTTCTTACAAAAATAAATAATCTTATATGATGAGCACTAATAAAAAACTGGAAAAATCATAATTTATTTATTTGATAAAAAAAATAAAATAACTTCTCAAATAATTCAGAAATTTTCCAGCTGTCAATTGATAAAACCCTGAAATTTGAAAAATAAACTTAAAAATGGAAAAAATATATCTAAAATTTACCAGTTATCTTTTTTTAAAGAATTTTCTGAAAATTCACTTTCTTGTTAGCGCACAAATTCAATACTGTTATCCTTTCATTCCTTTAATAACTCCACTTTTATTTCATTGGTAAAAAGGCAAAAAAAACGAAATATTTATTTTATCAAAGAGTATGTTGCAGGAAATCAAATTTCAATTGAAGCTTCTTTCATACAGTAACGTGATTTTCCTTCTTTGTGTAAGAAATCGATCCAACCAGAAAGTGTACAGTTTTTTTTTTTATCGCACCCGAGGTTTCAATTTTGAACGCTGCGTCAGCATAAGTCACACTTCTTTCTCAACAACGCCTTTTGTGTCGTGAATTATTTTCTTCCTTCAAAAATTTTGAAAAAAGTAGTACATTTATTTAACGCATATATCTTCTAAAAATCTTCTAAATCTATAACAGAGCAAAAACTAACCAACCGAATCGTTTAAAACATATAATTGTTGCATAATTTTGTCGAGTCATTTCAATTTTATAAAAATCGAATGGATCGTTTAATGACAGGGACAGTCAAAAGTATTCCATTACATTACGACCAATGGGGGAATATAATTTAAAGTGTTTTTTAATGATGTTACACTCTTTCAAACATTATAAAATTGATATATACCTATGAATTACATACAAACTATACAATATTGTACAATCTGTGATGCAAAGAATATTTCTTATTAATTTATAAGGCCTTACAAAAGTATTCCTTTGCATAATGGTATAGAGGGAAATATTATTTGAAACGCATTTTAATTATAGAAAACTATTTTAAGTTTCATGAAATTGATATACATTGTTCATGTTTACTAGAAGTAACTTCCTGTATAATAGATAGTAAATGTTATTTACAGGGACACACAAAAGATTTCGGCTACTATACTACATCCTATTTCATTAAGATCTTAACATTTTTTAAATTTTGTTATAATACAAATACACCACATTTGCTACGCTTGACGTCCAATTTCGGACTCGTTATAATTATATTTCAAAAAGAGTGTAACGAATATTTTTTCCTGATCAACAACGAGAAACTTTCTTACATATTATCTGACTCATGTCTAAGTACATATCTCACTTGCAGGCATGGTTATTAAAGTGAATTCTAATTGATTTTTTTTTCATTTTTTGCTATTATCAATAACATTACTTAACGCAGTTTGTAACATTAATTACATCTTGAATTATAACCAATTTGATACATTGTGATAGCAGTTTTTTGTATGTCTCTGCGCTTGGAAATTCATTCCAAAACATCTACTTTGATGATGTTTTCATTACCATTTTCTATCCTTTCTTAAAATAGAAAACATTGTACAGTTACATGGCTTCCGACTACAAGCAAATGCTGGTTTACTATTTTTGTGCATAAAACGGAATTAAAAAAATGTGCTAAAACTTAGCCAGATTGTATTTGAAAGCCGTCTTAAAAATAATATAGCCAATGATCAAAGTCGAGTGATATATTTAAAATATTAATAGTTGAGATTTTAAAATTAAAAAATGCAAAATATTCATTTTTATTGTTTTTTTCTAACCGCATATTAAACGTATTTTTACAGGAATTTTTATTACACACACAGGCACCAATAACATGAGTTAATCTTAGCGTATAAACAATGTGTCATACATTAAATATGGCTAGCTAAAAAAAAAATGATTGCTTAAATATACCGGATGTGTTTCAGACACGTAAAATTTCCTAAAATTCCCTGTTTTAAGTAATCTGGTGTAATGAGTGTGAGCGATAAACAAATAAAAGTAACTAAGTCCACATTAACATTGCGATAAGCTTACATAAGAAACTAACAAACACAAACATGAAATGGAAATGGGAAAAAAGTTTAGAAAAATACGTTTTTTAAAACATTCTGTTTTTATAAAAAAAAGAACCAACTAATTTCATGATTACAATACACGTTGTTTCAAAATATTTCCATAACAATAAATTACTGTGAGTTAGGCTTCGAATATGAAAAAGTCTGCTTCCATATTTGATTAGTAAAAAAGAAAAAGAAACTCTTTTGAACAATGATTAATTTTTTTTCGATGTGAGCCGCCTAAGTAAAAAAGAATATTCTTAGCTTATTGTTCGCTTTTTAATAATTCGGAGAATTTATCGCATTAATGAATGAAATAAAAAATGTCTCCTGGCTTTACACCATCCTACCTATCAAGAAACATGAAATGTATGTAAGTCGCAAAGACCCCATTTCAGACTTTTAAATGATAAAAACAAGATTTTTCTTTTTGAAGCAATGAATTAATAGGCCCCTTTGATCAGGCATTGTATCTTTGACAACTTTTATACATTAAAATAGGTCTATAGACACGTTGCATCTTTTGTTTCTATTCTTAAAAATGTAAAACTGTAAATGGATAAAGTCCTTTTTCGTGTAACAAAAAAAAGCCTCTTGATATTTGTAAATATCTTTATACATCAAATCGAAAAATCAATCAACAGCATGTATAGCTGTTTCATGTGAAAATAGTACTTGCTTATAGATTTTATTTTATAACTTAATGTGGATTATAGTTTATGGTTATTTCATCTATAGGTTATATTTTATACACACGCGTAAAAAAATACGTCGTCCAACTAAGAATAAATATTATTATGGATAACAATTGTTTTCCATAAGGAATTTTTAATTTTTTTTTCATTCTATATACACTTAATAAGACATTGTCTGATAAATTGAAATATATTGAAAATAATTTTCCTAAACTTTTAACAATTAGCTATACAACTATAAAGGTTTAATAAGGAACAACATTTATAAAATTGTAACTAAATTTGACAAATTGAAACACCGAGTTAAATCTTTAGTTTATGCTTTAATGCTTCGTTTCATCTGAAATGTCTTCATTTCCTTATTTAAAATTCCTTTTATAAATTAAATGAATGTTTTAAATTCAACGCTATTTAAATAATATATCTTCACTGTTTTCGAATAACAAATGGTTCCCCTTAAATAATATTTTTTAAATAATCAAGTCTTTTAATGTGATTGCTAAATTATCATAATAATCATCTAAGCGTTGAATTATAGTATTTAATCAAAGATACTTAAATAATCGAGCTACATATATACTTTTTATTCAAATGTAAAGTTAATTACACATTCACATTTTATATGCATGAGTATTAGCACAATATTTTATAAAATATTTTTTAAAATTATTTTAGTTCTAACTTATGAGTTTTCATTTATGAAATGCGTTCTTTATATTTATTATACGTTAATTTAGAGAATTGTAATTAATATAAGTTATAGTATATCAACAATAAAAATCATGTTTATGTTTCTTTTAAAAATTTGGAGACAGACAACTTTTTTATTTTTCGGAATTTTCAGAAAGAGTTTATAAGTGATCATTTACATCTTACTGTAACCATCCTACCAAATTTTACGTTTCCTGCCCTGAATTATCACAGAAATTTCAGCTTTTGAACGCTTTTTGCTTTAGTCCCGCACCCCTTTTTGGAAGAAAAGTCTACAGACTCATAAATCATGTTAATGAATGTATACTAATCAACATTCCGCCGTCATTTTTTTCCATCGCAACAATAGTAGAGCAAATCTATCTTTAAAAAAAGTGAGATAGTTTATTTAGAATGTGAATGAAATTTGTTTTATCCAATCCCGCAGTAAAAACGTCTGTTTTCACGCACTTTATTATGTACTTCATTTACACTGCTCAAAACAATTAAAGGATATTTGAAGTTTTATATAAAATAAAGATATAAACGAAATTTTTTTTGCCGAAAATAGAAGAAGAGAATCACAAATGCAAATTTTTCTGGTTTTCAAACTGTGGAGTATGCAAATTTTGAGTTCGACGTCACAAACGTCGCGTCGCTTCAGCGGCAGCGAATGAAATTTGACTTTCAACTGGATAAAAGAGAATGAAGACAAGGATGATCGGCATTCAGTGCTTGCTTTGTTTCGATGAGTACGATGTCTCAGCAAAGTCATTTGACAGATTCAGAAGCTTGGAGAATTGTTGGTAGGTTAGAAGGGGGCCAAACTCAAGCCGAAGTAGCGCAAGCCATTCGAGTGTCACAAAGTGTCATTTCCAGGATCTGGAACCGTTTTTTGGAGAGTGGATGTGCAGGCCGAAGACCAGGGCAAGGGCGTAGACGGGCAACAACGCAAAATGAAGATCGGTATTTAGCGTTAACAGCTCGGAGACACCGAAACATGAAATATACTCTTCTCCAACAACACCTTCGCTCGGCTACAGGCACCACGATTTCAACTCAGACTGTCCGAAACCGGCTCCATGCTGTAGGTCTGTATGCTCGCCGACTTATGGTATGTGTTAGATTAACATCAAGGCATCGTCGCGACCGCAGGGAGTGGGCAACCTAGCATGTCAACTGGAGGAGAAATGAATGGATCAATATTCTGTTTTCTGACGAGTCCCGTTTTTCTGTGCATCCAGATAATAGGCGTATTTTCATCTGGAGGGACCGTGGCAGTAGGAATAATCCTGCGTTCGTGCACGAAAGTGTCAGATTTGGCGGTGTAGGAGTGTTGGTGCATGTTGGCATGTCCATTGACGGGCGCACTGACGTCTACATCATTCGAGATGGAGCTCTGACTGGTCGCCGATATAGGGATGAGATCCTCAGACCTATTGTAGTCCCTTACGCTGCAGCAATCGGAGATAACTTCATTTTAATGGACGATAACTGCAGGCCACATCGTGCAAACCTGGTGGAGGATTTCCTTTTCGAGGAAGGAATCGTTCTAATGGAATGGCCAGCGTGTTTTACAGACATGAATCCAATCGAGCACGTTTGGGACGCTCTAGGAAGACTAGTTTCTGGCCGCCAACATCCCCACAAACTCTCCAAGAACTGGAAAGAGCTCTTCTGGAAGATTGGGGCAGAATACCCCAACTCGTCATTAATAGCCTCATTGAGTTCATGCCTCAAAGGTGTTCAACGTTGCTGGCTGCCCGTGTTAACCATACCCCCTACTGAAAATGATTTTTTTTGAAGAAAACACCTTTTCTTATTCTTTTTTTCTCATATGCACAAATTGTGTTTTTTTTCCTTTTGTACACAAATGCGCAATAAAATGCATTTTTTCTGCAAAATATGTGTAATTTATTCTAATATAATCCACTATGTCTGTCGACCATGTATCAAGCAGCTAAAAAGTTTCCCAGATACAAAATCACCTAAAACTGCAATATCCTTTAATTGTTTTGAGCAGTGTATTTACACACTTGGTTTACTGTGGGAGCGATATACCTCGAAAACAAGGTAATAAATTCAAGATGATACATTTAAAAAATAGTTAAATGCAGTACTTCAGTAATTTTAGAGCTATTATATCGCCAACATATACTTTGAACTGGATAATGTAAGGTTGTACGAATAAAACAAAATTTATGGATATTTGATTAAATGTTAAGAAAGTGGTTTTTTCATAATGCCATCTTTACTAGCTTTATTTCGTTTAATTCACGAATTTATATATATATATATATATATATATATAAATTTTGGTTCAATTCTATGTATAAAGCCATGTTCTTTTCAGGACACACACATGAAGGCATGTATGGAAACACACATGGACAGACAGACATTTTGCAAAAAGATGTTTTTCACAGTCATTCACGCTTAAAAAAATCTGTTTATAAATGTAATTGCGCTGGATACTGAAAGTCGAAAACTATTAAATTGCAATATAGTCGTTTATTATTTTTAACTGCTCAGTTTTGATGTCGCGTGGAGGCGACACTAAAAATCACCCTTTAAATTAATTTAATTTTTTCTAGATTTGGTAAAATTACATCTAGACTTTTTTAATAGATGTGTGCATGATAGAAGTGTCGATTCATAAAATAATGCTCATTTGGAGATATTCTACAATAATTTTAAACTGGTTTTTGTAGTGAAACGTAAAATTTGTCTCAGGATTGAAGAGGATAACTAGAGAAAACATGTTTGTTCTTAAAAATATAATTGAGGCGTATGATTTTTTTATATGTTTACTGTTGCTTATTAAAGTCTATTATGATTATTTTCTGTACGATTAAAAATAAGTTTGTAATAATAATGACGGATAAAAGCGTTTTAGAATTCAGGTTTACTTTAGAAAAACAGTAAATTTTCTAAAAGTATGTTTTCTAACTTATTTATTTTTGTTAATTATAAGAGTCATTCTCAGAATGCAGTATTTTTGTGATAATGTGCCTACTACTAGATATTTCAGCTAGAAAACTCAGTTAACATTTATGTTTTTTCTTTTATTTGATAAAATTTCTGGTGGCAGTGAGCTTTAGTTCTCGGAATCTTATAAATTATATAATTCAGTAAGAAAGATTGAACTATACAAGGCTGCTGCTAGAGTTTTGACAGATAAAACATAAATAATTTTTTCAGTAAATTTTGTGATTTTAAGTAAGAAATTACCTATCATTAAAATTTTTGTATCTGTTTATGATTTGTAAAATAATAGAATTAAAAAAGTTGATTTTAATTTAAAGTATAACTATGATATTTACAATTTCTATTTTTATTAGATAAAGTTTCTGGTTAGAGTTAACAGCAAAATATAGTTACAATTTTAATGATAATTCTGATTCAGATTTTTTAAAAAAAGGTGGATAATAATTTTGTGTGAGGCAACCAGAATGTAAACATATCCAGTAGACAAATCCCTCAAAATTGCAAAAGCGCGAACTCTTGAATTTCACTTTAAAAGTAAAAGACTCTATGTTCGAAATTTTGTCGAATCCCCATTAAAAATATAAGACTCTGTAATTTATGAAGAATTTAAATATCCTAACACTTGAAAATTAGAACCTACTTTCTCTGGACCATGCAAAATTATAAATAAACTTTCTGATGTAACTTATGAAATAGATAAATTTAATATATGAGACAGAACAGAATTCAGTTATTGAGCATGTTTCTAAATTAAGACCCTATTTTTCACCAGAAGATTTTGAATTGTGTCATGAGCAACCCAAAAAACAAACAAAACCTCAAATATAATCACAATCACTAGATCAAACTAAAGTCAAGACAATAGATTAAATTTTAATTCTTATTCTTTAAATATTTTATCACCATAATTTTCAACATTAGCAGGTATGTTCTTGGTGGCCAACAAGAATATTACTTTTTTGGGGAGTTTTTGGGGTTAGATTTGACTTTTTATGCATAAAGTGTACTGTACACTTTGATAAAAACTTTCAAATTGATATTGAAAAATTAAATTTAAGTGTATTTAATTCTAACTATATTTACTTATTTATTTTACATTAGTATTATGCTATTTATTCCAACAGATATTTATATGCTAACAGTTATAAAACTTGATAATTTTACACAAACTTATAACTTGGTATGGGATTTTCAGTGATTGCGAAAACTACAGAAATTAAAAGTTTTTCAAAAGTAAATTATCTTTATTTCCATTTCTCAATTAAGAATGACACCTTTAATTCCTATTTGTTTTATTATTAAAATTTGTCAACCATGTGTAGACAAAACATTTGTTTATATTTGAGCAATAGAAACTTATAATCAAATTTGACAATCTTGTAAAAGAGTATCAGAGAAGAATTATTGTAAGGAAATACTGGTTGAGAGACCATTTTCTAAATAGTTAATTTTAATTTTATTTGGATTTTGGAATTATTATTAATTTTTATGCATACTTTCGGCTATCAAAATATACTTTCTTATACTATTAGAATATAAGAAAATTATTTAATTGCTATGCAATTATTTTTAGCCTCATCCAATATTTTCCCTATCAATAATAAACAAACTGTGATATTTTCTTTTGATTATACTCTTGTTTTATTATTATTATCATCGTGATTTCTATAATGAAGTATAGGGGTCAATCCACATCAAACCAACCAATGGACAAAATTTCAGGACTTTGGATTTTGTTAATTTTTGGCTCAGATGTTGAACGACATTAGTAGATAAAATTAGTAGCATTTTTTATGCTGTTTCATAGGATATATAACATGACCAAATTATTTTAAAATATTTTTTTTCTCTGTAAAAAAATTATGTAAAATTTTTAAAAATTCAAAATCGGAATTTTTGATTTTGTTTAAAAAAAATATCATATTTAACACCCTTTTAGCAACTTTTATGCCAAATTTCATGATGGTACTTTTATGGTATCATATGGAAAAAATTATTTTCTTTATTAATGATCGGCCAATTTCTGTAAAAAAATCTCATTATATTATGTTAAAAAGCAAACTGACTATAAAAAGTAGTCTATTTTTGTTTCCAATGTTCATATTTTTCATTCATGCTGGTCAAGTTCAATTATGAAATAAAATTTTAGTATATAATTCGCTAGGTTTTATTATTTTATCTAACACATAACAGTAAAAATTAAAAGTAATCAAGATAATTAATATCTTGTATAATTAACAATCTAAATATTTTTTTTGGAATTTAAATAGAATTTTTAAAAATTATTCTTAATTTAATATTACTTTTAATAAAATTTTATGTTTAAAAAAGGAATAAATGAGTTAAGGAAAGAAAATCTCAAAGTAGAGTTCAATAACACTGGACCAATTCTATGGCCTCTGTGCACCCAGTCGTCGTTTACTACAAAGAAAAGACCAAGAAACAGGCAATCAGATTCTACTTCATAAGAGTATAGTATTCATCTCAGTTTTCTAAACACACAACACAGTTCTTGTACATGTTTTCCAGAGAAAGCTAATAGAATTTTTTAGAGCTAAATACAAAAACTGCAAGAATTTTGTTAATCTTTGCTATCATAAAGATGGTTTTGATGGAATTGAGGCCGAGTGGCATTTTTATCCAACGGCATATGATAAAGATGTATGAGATGGAGTTGGTGGCACAGTAAAAAGGCTTACTGCTAAAGCCAGCCTACAAAGTCCAACAGACTACCAAATATTGTCACCTTTTAAACTTTTTCATTGGGGGTGAGAAACATACTCTCTGTCACTTTTTTATGTGACTAATGAGGAATATGTTGAAGAACAAAAGGTGTTAAAATCAAGATTTAAGGAAGCTGTGGCAGTTGTTGGGACTCAAAAATTTCATGCGTTCATCCCTCTTCATAAAGACAAAGTCAAAACGAAAATATACTCTTTTTATGATAATATGGAAACAAATAAAGTTCAGATGAGTTCTAGTGATGAAGACGTTTTGTTTGAAGGAATTGTGGGGTGTGTTGCTTGTGCCTATGAGAATGAGTGGTGGGTGTCATGTATTGTCACAAAAGATCAGGTTGAAGAAGACGTTAAAGTTTCTTTCCTTCATCCAAACGGACCATTTCCGTCATTCACTTATCCTAGAAAAGGAGACATTTTGACAGTACCAAAATACTTTATTTTATGCAAACTGCATCCAATCACTGCAACAGGCAGAATATACACAGTATCTAAAGAGGAAATGTAAAAAGCAGGTCAATTTTTACATGAGAAGAAAAAATACTTGTACTAAGATCTAAAAATTGAGCTCCACTGTGCCAAATTAAGTGAAAACATTTGCTTATTAACCATCTAAAGTTTATTATTTGTCTTTAAATAAAACAGGCTATTTTTAAATTTCTCCAATTTGTATTTGTTTCCATGTAAGTAACATTTCGGGCTAAACTGTGCAGCATACCTTAAATTATTTTTTATTACAGATTTACGTGAACATTGATACAAAAAATATTTTTTTCTGTATGATACCATAGAAGTACCATCATAAAATTTAGCATAAAAATTGCTAATAGGGTGCTAAATGTAATATATTTTTTTCAAGAAAATCGAAAATTCCAATTTTGAATTTTTTAAAAATTTATATAAATGTTTTACAGAAAAAAATATTATTTTAAATAATTTAGTCATGTTATATATCCTATGAAACAGCATAAAAAACTGAAAAAAAATGATGCAAATTTTAAATATCTTGATCAAATAGTTTAGAAGTTATGAACGATTAAAGATTACAAAACTATACAAATTTTGTAAAAATTTCCAAGTATTAAAAATTTATAACTTTAAAACGAATTGTCGAAAAAAATTTAAACTTCACACTTTTCACATCTCATAAGTAAGTACAACAAACAGGTAAAAAATCAGTACAATCTAAAGCATTAACATAAAAAAATATATTTTTATTGGTTGATTTCATGTGGAATTACTCATAGTATGAATTGCACTCTTGTTGAGAAATATTAGGATATGGATAATTGTTATTATTGTTGTTATAAATTTTGAGTTTTATTATACTACTTATTATTGTTGCTATTATTATTATTATTATTATTATTATTATTATTATTATTATTTGAATTTTTCTATATTATTTATTATTGATGTTGAGAGTGATACTATTTATTATTAAAAATTTGATACATTATTAATAGATGTTGGAATCCAAAAAAAGACTTGACACAGCATTGAGTAGGAATGGAAAAATTATGTAGTTCACTGGTAAACTGGACTAAAGGTCTTATTTGACAGTATTTAGTGAATTTTCCGGAAATTCTTATTTAGATTAAGTATTTATAGTGAACTATTACAGTGAACCAGTGAACACTGGTAAACTACTAAAAAGATTTTGTAAAAAATTAAAAGACTTATTTAATGAACTATATCACTGAAAAAATTTAGTGAGCTATTGGAGGGATACTGTTTAATAGACTAGATCGGAGGACTTTTATTTAGGGGACTTTGTTTAGTGGACTACTGATTGGGTTATTGAAATTATATAAACTCTTAATGAAAAATTGTTTTTATTATATACTTTTGTAGCTCACAGGCTATCATAGCCTGAGAGCTTATGTGCCCGTCCGTTCTGTATGTACGTTCGTACGTGCGTAACGCGATAACTCATGATAAAAATATCGGATCCACTTGAAATTTTGTATATAGGTATATCTTGATAAGGAGCTTCCCTGATTAGTTTTTGGAGTTCATTCGATATGTATAAGAGGGGAACGGGGGGCTCATGCCCCTCCCCTTAATTGATATTAACGAGATTTTCATGCAGAATTAACAGTTTTCGTTCAAAATTTAGATATAGGGTCATTCTGATGAGGCGATTCCATGACTGTTATTAGGTGTTCATTGAATAAGTATAAACAGGGGGAACGGGGGGCTCATGCCCCGCCTTAATTGATATAAACGGGATTTTCATGCAGAATTAACAGTTTTCGTTCAAAATTTAGATATAGGATCATTCTGATGATGCGATACCGTGGCTGTTATTAGGTGTTCATTGAATAAGTATAAACAGGGGGAACGGGGGTTCTAATGCCCCTCCCCTTAACTTGTATAAATGGATTTTTCAATCAGAATTGTCAGATTTCGTTCAAATCTCTGAATAGTTTTGGAAGTTTAATGGTTAAGTATAAAAAAGGGGAATAACTCCTCTTAAATTATATAAATGCTAAATGGGTTTTTATTAAGAATTATCCGATATGTTCTGAATTTTGGATATAGATTTTTTAATATGATAAAGCATGTACTTGATAGTTTAGGAGGTTCAATGATTAAGTATAAAAGAGGAAAAAGGGGAGAGCTGTTTCCCCTTCTTAATTTTTTTTTCGAACGGAATTAACGAAAATTCAAGGCTGTAATGTACAGTTAGTATGCGTAGCCTGTGAGCTCAATGCCATCAGTTTAACTGGGCAATATTCTTTTTATTTTATCTCTTGCTTATTAATATTTATAACTTATTTACAGTTATTGTATGTATTATCTCCTATGCACTTACAAATGGTTATATTTTTGAATTTCTTTCAGAGGAATGCTCTTACCTAATTTTAACTTTATCTAATTTGCTCTTAATTTTTTTTCGCTATAATTTTTATCTTGCGTTAATTTTTTTTTTCATCTCTAAGCTTCCTGGGTTTGACAGTTTTTTCCCAAAATTTAATTTTTCAAAGTTATTAGATTTATGTTGTCTGAACTGGTTTTATTTAACTATCAATGAACTAGTTTTGATTAACTATCAATTTCATACAAAGTTTTTGGGGAGGGGGAATAATATTACAAATTTATTTTTTCTTTCGCCAAAATTAACCTTATTCTATATTAATTTCCTTTTAACAATATTCCGAACTTATTTCAACTTATTAAATTAAAATCTTGTTACTAGATCCAATCTAGTAATCTTTATAGAAACGATTTAATTTCTTAACTCGCCTTACAAAAAACATTTATTCCAATATGCGTAAATTAAAAAAAGGCTCTAAATTAAAAAAGTTCTTTATTAAACTTTATAATTTTTATCTTGCGTTAATTTTTTTTCTTCCATCTCTAAGCTTCCTGGGTTTGACAGTTTTTTCCCAAAATTTAATTTTTCAAAGTTATTAGATTTATGTTGTCTGAACTGGTTTTTTTTTAACTATCAATGAACTAGTTTTATTTAACTATCAATTTCATACAAAGTTTTTGGGGAGGGGGAATAATATTACAAATTTATTTTTTCTTTCGCCAAAATTAACCTTATTCTATATTAATTTCCTTTTAACAATATTCCGTACTTATTTCAACTTATTAAATTAAAATCTTGTTACTAGATCCAATCTAGTAATCTTTATAGAAACGATTTAATTTCTTAACTCGCCTTATAAAAAACATTTATTCCAATATGCGTAAATTAAAAAAAGGCTCTAAATTAAAAATGTTCTTAATTAAACTTTATTTCTTAATATTCCAAATAAAACTCATTTCCCCCCGTTTTTATCAACCCTTTTTTAACAGAGTCTTATTAAATTTATTTCAAAACCATACTTTTCAAAAAATAACATTCTTTTTGTTTATTTATTCATTTATTTTTCCTCTTCAACGTTTGATGTTTGTGCGTATCAATAAATACTTTTCTTTTCTTTTTTATTTTAAAATTTCGTCTGCAGGAAATTCGAATTCTGAGTTCGATTATAAATTAGTTAAATAATACTCCCTCTGTCCCAAATTAGTTGCGACATTTAAGATGAAAATTTTGTCCCAAATTAGTTGGAACATTTCAAGTAGGCGGAGTCATAAGTAACTTCTGATGCAGTTTAGTACATCGACACCAGTAAAATTATACTAGAATGAATATTACGGTGTATATTAGGTGTACGAATAAATAAGGTGTCAGAATTAACGATTGATTAGCTTGATGACAGTTTTATGTTTTTATTATTTAAAATATCTTTAAAAAATGGGGCGTAGCTTAAGAGCGTGTGAACCGGGATTTTTTAAACTAATTAATTACTTATTTATGGAATTATGAAGGGAATGTTAAGTACGTAAATATAGTTGATTGATAGTATAGCTCTCTGAAAAATGTTCAAACAAAATCTCAAAGCCATAAATATCAATAATCAATGCAAAAGTATTCAAATGTCGCAAATAATTTGGGACAGAGGGAGTAATTTCTTAAAATAAAAATTATCATCTGAATAATATATTTATTATCGAAGCTGGACACGAATTCTGTTTACATGGGAAAATCATGGTTAGAGACTATAGAATATTTTGGAAGTTTTTGGTTTTTTGATTTAAGAAGGATGCTGAGAGGTGATGAGGGATATTCTTTCCTTTTCTTCCGATGATTCTGTTAAGACGAATTGTTGAATATTGTTTTTATGATGGAATATTCTTATTCGAAGAGAGCATTTCTATCTCTGTATGCCTGCCTTTTAATAAACTTTTTTGGAGCAGCCAATGTTTAGTTCAATGAAGCGTCTACATTTATTTAATTTACTTTTTCCCCCTCGCTTGCCATGACTCTGTGCTTAAAAAAGGGGAACCCGGTGATGATACTTCTAGCTCCTAACTTAAACATGTCACACACACACACACACACACATATATATATATATATATATATATATATATATATATATATATTCAATTAATAACTTATTAGATTATTTTACTTTTGATGCAGTTCTTTAAAAATCTCTTTTTAAGAAAATTAAATATATTTAACATAAAAATTGGCAAAAATATAATATAACTTATTAAAAATAATCACAATTTCAAAAGTAAATATTTTTGTTTCAAAGTTGCTAAATCAAAATGAAAGTAAAACAACAAAAGAGACATGTTCCAAGTTTGAAGCATTTATCTTTACCGGAGCTTGAGCTATAAAAATTTGAAATTGAGGAAATGCGAAAAAAACCCATCATGAAGAATAACGCATGTTCACAAGAAGTCATTTCCATTACAATCATTGCTTTAAAACAAACCAAAACAAAAATAATAATATCTCTTCTTCTAATTAAGATAGAAACATGATTTAAACGTCATTATAAACATACAAAGAAAAAAACAATAAAGCAATAAATTGTTTTTAGAAAATTGAAAGATTTTTGTTTCCCAGTGCCCCTGAATGCGTAAAAATTTTCTTGTCTTCACTCCCACTAAAAGAAAAAAAAATCTAAAAAGAAATAATAATAAAATAAATTAAGTAAATAAAGCGCGAAAATTCCGAGACATAATTAAAATGTTTTTAATTTTTTTAAATTGTAGTTTTATGTGCGCTTAAAACAAAAGCTTTAAAAAAATAAACAAAATGTATGCGTTAAACTATGAGAAGTGTTTGTATTTTAAAAGAAAATATTTTCCTCCTTATTTTATTTTGAGAAAACGTTTGAGAGTTTAAATATATTTGAAAACATTTTGCCAAAACTTTTACGCATAGTATTATACCTTATATTTTCTAATTTAACATAAATTGTCTGTTTTTTCACTAATGTAACAAAGTGATTGCAGTCGCTAAAACACAGCAAGACAAATATATTCTTTTTCTTTTTAAAAATAAATAATCATAAAAAAATGTATGTTGAAAATTCCACATTCACTGTTGAAAATTCATTATCTTGTAAAACCTTTCTTTGTGCATGTCTCTATTCTTTTTTTTAACTTTTAAATATAATAAAACTTTCTTTCGAAGTGGAAAGTACTCGAAAAGCTATTGAATTTTAAATAAAAAGAACATGAAATATTTGCAAAATAAAATGTCGCAGGTAATAAGGTTCACAGTTCACAAAGGAATAAACAAAATTTTTAAAACTTCTTTGTCGCTTTTGTGCTTTTAGACCGTAAAAATATGTAAGCACATCATACATTTGTCAAACACAATCACCAATTTATAAAAAATAATTATAGATATTTTCAATTTTTAGAATTTTTTCCCGTTTAAATCAAAGTAGTTAAATGATTAAATAGATAAGAGAAGAAAAACATGAATTAGATATGAACGTCTCAGAAGATAAAAATAAACAAATGCATGAAGTAAGGTTACCGTAAAATGGGGTGAATAGGAACGAAACTTCCCGGTCATACAAATAAATTCATTAAAAACATATGTGATGATATTTTTAGTTGCCAATTTTTTTATAAGAAGGTAATAACATTAAGAGTTGGGAAATTCAGTTTTGACATATTGGCACCACTACTGGGGTATATAAAAAAAACTTCAAGAGGATCCTGAAAAACCTCATTTTTTCAAAGTCTACAAAACTTTGTATGTAACTACAGTATTTTTCGTATTCTAAACCTAAGAGAGGGGATTTTTAATTAATGATAGACCTGTAAACGATATGCTGTATTAAATTCTACTTATTTCTAAACTACATAATGAAAAAATGAAAAATAACTTGTAACATCAGAGTTTTAATATTTATGGGGTGAATCGGAACACGTTTTTTCTCATGTTTTATTTTTCTATACAGTAATAGTTTCATGTAATATATGAAAAAATATGTATAAATATGTATTGTTACTATATTTCGTTTGTTCTAATTCCTTGAAGAGTTTAAAGGTGCCAAGAAATTATTTGGTTAAACAAAAAAGTCAACGCCTAATCCAACAGACATGGAACACACAATAAAAGAATTAAAAATTAGCAAATTAGTTAGAAAAACTGCACAGAATTATTCTTTGACATCCACAACATTACACAAGCATCTCAAAATG
Organism: Maratus speculifer; assembly: GCA_964019185.1. Taxonomy (NCBI): domain Eukaryota; kingdom Metazoa; phylum Arthropoda; class Arachnida; order Araneae; family Salticidae; genus Maratus; species Maratus speculifer. The sequence goes on along the minus strand of OZ025297.1, from coordinate 70,707,380 downwards.
AAAAACCAACTAAAAAAGAGAGGGATGCAAACAACAATAAAGGCTGGGGATGAGGGCGTATTAGTAGATCCTATTCAAGGGCGGATCTGGAGAGTCCTCAAGGGGGAGGCGATTTCAAAACTTGGGAGACTCGAATCTCATGCGCAGGTCGGGGCTAATATTTTCACTGCGGGTCGGGTTTGGGTCCGGTTATATTCTATATTTTCTGCGGGTCGGGTTTGGGTCCGGTCGCCTTCTATTTTTCAAGCGGGTCGGGTCCAGTTGATTTCTATTTTTTGCTGCTGGTCGTGAAAACTAATCAGGGGCGCGCGAAGAAAAAACTGGCCAAATTTTCATCAGTCCCCCCCCCCAATCTACCCCAAACGACTATTCTTGTGACAGGCCAAAAACGTTGGTAGAATAAATTTGACGTTTTTTAAATTTCTGGACCTGAGGCGACCGCCCCCTTTACCCTTTCACATACGTGATGTAACTAATGCTTTTTCTGTAGTTCGCATTTGGGTCCGTTTGACTTCTACTTTTTGCAGCGGGTAAGGTTATCTTCTACTTTTTTGCTACTTGTTGGGATGGGTTTAGACCGGTTGACTACTATATTTTGCTGCTGGTCGTGTTGACTGCGGGTCGGGTTAACTTCTACTTATAATATAAATCATAATTGTAAAAATCTACAATAAGAACAAAAATAAATATTTAAAAATGTATTTCTTAAGATTTTGCTAAACAAATGTACATCATAAATACACTGCTGGCCACCCAAATTGCAACACCAAGAAAAACAAGAGATATCACAACAAAATTTATTGTGCAGATAACATGTTGACCAAGTAACAAATGATTAAATTTACAGCATTCTATGAAGCGTGGTTCCTGCCAAAATCAGTACCCAGAGTAGCCGCGGTTGTTGGAGATCACAGCTGCCACACGCCTCGGCATTGATTCAAAGAGACTTTGAATGTGTTCTTGGGGTACAGCAGACCAAGCAGCTTCCACACGTTGCCAAAGTTGATCTGGTGTGACAGCTGGGGATGAACTCTGGGTCAGTCGTTGAGCAACCATGGACCACATGTTTTCTATCGGCGAAAGATCCGGAGAGCGCTCCGGCCAGGGAAGCAATTCAATCTGGTGATTGACGAAGAACCCTTGGACAATGCGTGCCTTATGCTGGCCGTGCATTATTCTGCTGAAATATGGCTGTTGGCAAGCCCTGAAGGTAAGGAAGGACAACTGGCTCCAACACCTCGGAGATGTAGTGCTGGCTGGTTAAAGTACCGGCAATGCGTACTAGAGGAGGGCGAGAGAGATATCCGATACCGCCCCATACCATAATATCCGGTGCAGGACCAGTGTGACGGTGCATAATGCAGCTGTTCATCATCCTCTCTCCACGGTGTCTCCAGACTCGAATCCGACCGTCGTGGTGTTGCATACAGAAGCGTGACTCGTCAGTAAAGAGAATTTCATTCCATTCTGTCGTCCACATCCTTCTTTCATCGCACGATTGGCGGCGGAGACGTCTGTGGTTCCGCGTCAGAGGTAGACAAAGCAACGGACGTCTTGCGGACAGACCATTCTGCTGTAAACGACGTCGAATGGTACGCGCAGACACTGGATGATGCGTTACAGACTGAATCTGCTGTGATATGGTTCGTGATGTGACTGAGCGGTCCGTCACTGCCATGCGCACAATCTGCCTGTCATCACGTGACGTGGTGCACTGAGGTCGATGCGGTCGATCACGTCTGTCCGTCGTACCCTGTTGCACCCAACGGTCACATATCCGCATCACAGTTGTTTGGTTTCGTCCAACACGACGACCGATTTCCCTGAAAGATAACCCACAATCTCGGTATGCCACTATCCTTCCTCTGTCAAACTCGGATACTTGATCAAAAGATGATCGTTGATTCCTACGAGGCATAATTCATCTTTTTTTGAAAAAAAAGCAAGAAAAACACAATTGCTGTACTTGAAACCGTCGAAATCTCCAAGCCTTAAATAGCGCTTTGAGGTGGCGCCACAGGCGCGCTTGATATGCGTCTGCGCTGAAATTCTAATCATTTGCATATCTCACCTCAGCTAATGCATGTTGTAAATTTCATATTATTTGCATGCTTCCTTCAGGGTGTTGCATTTACGATGGCCAGCAGTGTATATTTTTTGCGAAAAACAAATAAGTAAGATGCCAGTCCAAATTGGGCTCGGAGTGAAGTTGTTGTTGTTGTATGTATGTCGGCCAATTATCTACACTATGGGATATGGGCCCTAAGGGGTGGGATGCCCTCCGTGGGGGTCTTTCTAACGGGACCTAACCCGTATTTACGCAAGGTTCGAAGAAAACCACGGAAAACTCCGAACGGTTAGGCCGACGGTCGCGATTGGGTTCGAACCCAGCACCTACCTTCTACCAGTTTGAGGTCAGAACCTCTCGGCCACTGGTGGGGCCTCGGAATGAAGAATTACACGAATCGTGGTCGGGCCAATAATGCTTATCATACAGGCTGGGTCCGACACGGGACAAACGTTTAGTTTTTACACAGGGCCGAGCCTCGACCTGGAAATCTTGATCAGTACAGACAAGACATGAGTTCGGGCTCTCTTATCAGAATTAGGTTCCAATCGAGCTCGACGATTTTAAATCCGAGCCTGAACCCGATAACGAAAACATACAGTAGAAGAAAAAAATGCATAATAGTTTTTTTAAATGTTCCAAAAAAAAAAAAATATATATATATAATTTTTAAACTACATTTTACATAGAAATGTTACTCTTAAACGAAAATTTAAATTTAATATTATCAAACGAAAAGTTTGGTATAAAATAAAAATGTACTTTATACATAAAAAAATTCTCATATTTTGTCTCCTTTAATAAAAAAATATTATGGACATGTTAATGAAGTGTGTTTCATGAATAAATGCATAAAACTTGTAAAAATTACTGTCGATTATTTGTCGAATTGAATAACATTTATCAATTTTCTATAAAAAAAGTGCACATTTTTAACTATAACCATTTCATTCTTCTTAACAATTTTTGGGATAGGCGTGACCCAGAAAATAACATTAAATTAAAAGTTTTAAATTCCGATGCTTTTATAGAAATAAAGGGAATACTGTCAATTGCTTTCTATCTGAATAATATGGAAATTAAATTTACTTACGACCAAAAGTGACTTCGTAAATTGCAGAGCAACAACTTCAGCATCATCCGAATTCATAAAAAAGCAACAATCACTAAAATTATTTCCATATGAAAAACGATTACGACCTGTGTACGCTGTGTACAATAGTAATCTAAATTATGCGCCAAAAGCAAACTAGAATTGGATAAAAATATCCTCTTCGTATTAAATGTCTAAATAATAATGATAATAAAGAACCCTACTATTGCAAAATAACCTCTGCTACAGACAAAAACCAAACTACAGACTAATTCATTATTTCCTCTTTTTTGTTGGCGCCAGAACATCGTCGGAAAGGGCTGAAATAGGTTTGTAGAAGTGACTAATAATTTACTTTTAAAATAGCATTCTAATGCTAAAACAGAAAAAAAAACACAATTTCTGCTTCCCCTTCATTCTAATCAAAATGTCAATATAGTGATTTGAAAAGGAATAAATAATGTTTAAGAGGGAAAAAAAGTTCTTTTAATATTTTTATTCATTGATAAATAAAATTTATAGGATTCAGAAAAAATGAGACCGGGTCCGAGCACTGTCTCATCTCTAATACAGACATTTAGGAAGACTGACTCCAGGCAGGACTCGACATGGAAAAAAAACAAGTCTGGCCCGACCCAAATCGTCAGAAAAATAAGGACCAGGACACGGCCCGGCTCTAAAAGTCATAAGACCTGACCCAGCCTGACCCTAGGGTGGGCGATTACCCCTTCGCCATCTCTCCTCCCACCTTAGATCCGTCATTGCCTGATTCATAAATTGGCGTGGCTCGACCCGGGCCGCGCCGCGCCGACCTTGAGCTTCAGCCCAAGTCATATTACATGAAGATCTCTCATGTTGATTTGAAAACCTCTATGCGCCCAAGGGGGGGTGATCTCGCCCCATCGCCCCCCACCTTAGATCCGCCATTGATCCTATTAATGCATGCAGCGATTGGGGCTACTCAATAGATTCATTACCCAATAACTACTAGTAAAGAATAACACAGTACAGGGCTGAATTTGTATCAAATTCCACTTCTGCATTTCGAATATAATTTCTTAAAATAAATTTTATTTTTTCCTGATTTCAAAGTTGTTTTCTAATTTTTAAAAAGGCATATCTTTAGCTGTATATAAAATAAAGGCTTGGTTTCACAGTAACTACGTGCTCCTATTTCTCCCTTATCATTATTACCTGTTTTTATTAACTCTACTAAAGTTTGAATTGGAATAAATAAAGAGTATAACATCTGTTCCGATTCACCCCTATCTCCAGTGTGAATCGGAATACCATTAAAAAAATAAATAATATATATAAAAACAGTAAAATTGTTTCACTTTTGCTTAAAAAGTAAAGAACAAAACAAGACCGAAGTTTCTAGTAGAAAAATTAAAAAATTAAAAAATGAGTTGTTGCTTTTTTTTAACGTTAAAGTTGAAAAGTGTTCCGATTCACCCCATTTTACGGTATCATAAAATCTTTACCATTCAAGTGTGCTGAATAGTGATAAAAAATCCATTTATGCAGTTTTAATTGAAAGCTATTTGATCACGAAGTTTGAACTGCATCACTCAAACCGTTCAGAATTTACGACGGTTTAATTTCATATAGTTCATTAATTAATACTCTGTAAATAGGAATTTCCTTCAAATTAGCCAGCTTTCGGTCAAGATGGCTTCATATATGACAATTTATATTTGTCGACAAATTTGATTATATTTGTGATAGCGCGTCATTTAAAAAAATAGGCGCTATTCTGGTAACCCTGTCATTTGTATTTTTCAACAATTATTCTTTACGTTATTACAATGAAGGCGTCCATCCGGCATTGTGACACACAAACAGAGGGTTTGATGTTATATAAATATATTTTGCTATAAATGTTACTTTAAGCATTGCAGTTCTTATTACTTTGGATAAGAAAGAAATATGAAGGGCTCACAACCATATCAATCAAGTAAATTTTGACAAAAAGAAATAGTTCATAAGGAAATGCATGCAATCTTTTTTTATCGACTCCCACTTCAAAACAATTCTATTTATACATAAATATTTCATTTCTGTACAGATTTGGTTCACCGTGGGAGTAAATAAAACAGATTTTATGCAACTTCTAAATACATTATATTACCATTTTTTCAAAATATATTTGCTCTACTATTTTTGGGAATTTCTGTTACATTCTGTTGTTTATGATAAAATCACTCCAGTTATGGAAAATAATTATGTATAAAATTGTGTTTTATATATTACAAGAGATGCTTCGTTGCTCAGAATTGCAATTCTTAAACTAAGTTGTGGATTAAAGCAGTGCCATATTGAAACTTCCTTACACAACCTTATGAATGTAACCATGTAGAATATATCTTATTTTGGTATCTCTTGATGCTTTGTTATATTTTGTTTACCATGGAGAATGAGCAAGTTGGTTTTCACATTGAAAATAATCTTAAAAGGCGGAAAAGGAACGAATAAAATGCACAAATAATACCCAAAGTATCAACAAACAGTTGTTTCAAATCCTCATGCATAATTCTTCTTCAGTACGACCGAGATCAAGGCACAGTGGTCTAAAAAATGAAAGGCATAACGACAGTGGCAGTGGCTTATGGTTGAATGGTATTAATAATTCGTATTTTTTATTTTTTTCATACTCTAGGTATATATACCTAATTGTGCACTCAGTTGTTTCATGTTTCTGTCTTTTCTGTGCGTTCTTTTTGGTGTGTTTTATACCTGTATCGATTATATAAACTACAGTTTGTCTACCGGTATGCCTTATCATATTTTTTCTAGCACTCTATGCCTCGCTTTCTGTCACACCGAAAAAAATCGCAATTGTAGATTCTGAACAAATGTTTGCTATTTTTGTTTTGTGTGTATCACTTGTGTATTTTTAAATTTTGCTTTTATGCATTTTAGTATTCTTTCAGAAATGTTTTATTTACTATTTTTCTTAAAGCTGACCATTCACCCCAAACCATAATCGTTTTACTGCACTGTCGTCTACTGAAGAATTTAACAAATAATTTTATTTCAAAAAATCCTACCAATAGTCACTCGACCCATCAAGACAAACTACACTTCGTTTCCTTTCATTTAGGCTACTGTATGTTCGTACCCAATCCCTTCAGAGCTATGCTTGAATATAGGCTAGTTTTAGAAGGACCCCCATGGAGAACAAACCCCTTTGGGCTTATGTTCCTCGTGTATATATCAGCCGTTATAAAATAGTCCCACTACACTGTAAAAAAATCTGCAAAGGTACTAAACCTTTTCTAGGAAACTGGGATTCCAAGAACTTTTCCCGTAACGGTAACAGCAAAAATTCAAGTTTGAGAATCGATTACATGAATTTTTCCTGTTATCGTTACATGAAAATTTCTTGGAATCCCAGTTTCCTAGAAAATGTTTAGTACCTTCACAGATTTTTTTTACAGTGTACCATCACCCTTCTGACATTATTAGTATGAGCTTGAACTACTGTAATTTCGACTCCAATTCATTCAAATATGTTGTGTAATAGCTGTGCTACTATACTTTCGAGCCCAAACCCTTCTGATCTGTTTAGTCGCAATTGTCATTACACTTTAACATGTTTTTGATCCACTTATATATTTTTTGACTTATTACACGATAAAGCATACAGCAAAAAACAGAAACAGAATTAAATCTGATAATATTTATAAAAAAATCTCCGGCCATGGATGAAAGCTAACAGAAAATATGTAGCATTTGCAATATACCACGGGCCGAAGGATGAGATAAAAGACTACTAAATTTGTGTTACGAAACATTAAAGAATTTTTTTCAAAAAAAAACAAAAAAAAAATTAAGTACCCGAGCTTACATTCATAATACGACCACTAATTCATAATGATGAATTACCAATACCGAAATCACAATATAATTTTACATGTGACGAAGCAGTTATAGAAGTGGAAGTTGATGAAGTTAAACTTTTTCTTCATTTTATATATAGTATCTCTTTAAATAGCAAAGTAACAATATATAAGAATGTAATGACAGAATATGTAACAAAATAATAAGTATAATTAACAATATAATGTCTGCAAATAATATGTTGTAGATGAAATAATATCCAAAATGTTCCTCTAAAAAATAAAAAGAAAATTATTAACCCACCTCTTCATATAAAGTTGGATTTGAAAAAGATTTTTGTTAAAGCATTGAATAAAAAAGGGTGTGAATGTCAAACCTCTAAGAAAAATTTACATCATTAGGCTACACAGAAGTTAAAGAAGGTACTTTTGTTCACGCATAATGAGACGGCATCAACAAAAATTCATGTAAGAGATTCTGTTACATGAGAATTTCTAGGAATACAGTTTTCTAAAAAAAAGGTTAGTAACATTACAGAATTTTTTTACGCTGTATAATCGACAAATATTCTAAAGATAAATTAAATAATTTAGAAAAAGTAGCATGGATTGATTTTTAAAATGTTGTGATACATTTTTAAGTAAATAATAGAAATGCCTACAATAAAAAGTTAAATAAAGATGTATAAAAAATTACAACAATTTTGATTATTTAAAATTAATTAAAATTCACTTTTTAGGATAGCATTTAATTTTTTTCATTGAAAAGTCTAAGAGCTTCAAGAAACGATCATGCATGGCGTTTCAGCCAAGATATATCTGGAATGGAAACAAGAAATCATGACTTAAGTTCCTTAATATACCCAGATATTACTGTTTGAACTTCGTTAGAGAAGATAGTGATAATGGCTTTAAAAAAGCATGCTCATTTAAGAGTGTAGCCGCAATATACAATGTAAAACATAAGGCTTCATACAATATTCTTTTTACGAAAATTCTAAATACAATTTTCTGAAACTTTTTAAACAATGTATATTTTCAACCTTTTAAAAACAGTTTTCAGTTTTCTAATCGTTTATTATTAATAAAATAATAAATGACAAAATTTATATATATATATTCAGTAAACATTACAAAACAGGGATTTTTAAAAATTTCTGTGCTAGGGAATATTTTTAAAGATATATTATTTATCAATACCCTTTAAAGTATAAAAGTCACCACTTAATTAATGAAACACAGACCTTTGTATTTCAGTGTTATTTATTTAATGAAGAAAAAATATAGTAAGTATGAAATAATCAGACTATAGTTAATTACAGTCTTAAAATTTCTCTATTTTAAATATTAAAGTACTAATAACCAAAATATTAAGAAAAAATATCCGATAATATAGGCATTCTGTTTCCTTTTTATAAAGAATAAATAAAATTATTTGATAATTTAATAATTTCTTGGAAAAACGATAATTAACTCGATTTTAAGTATTTAAAATATATCTGAGTTATAATTAAAAAGTGTTTTTACATGTTTTTTCTTTACTTTATTAGAAAAATTTAGTTTAAAAATAAAGTTTATATCCACAATAAACTACAGAAATTTTGCTTGAATTTAAAAGAAAACATTTTCATCATTATACTAGAAAAAAAACTTGGAAATGAGAAAAGTACTTGAAAACATTTTACTTGAATTTTTATGTGCTTTAAAGAATCATATTGAAGTCGATTCAACATCAGTTGAGCATTTTTTTCCCAGTAACATAAAGAAAAACATTTTTAGGTTGTTACCAAACATCAAAAGGAAATATTTTTTAAATTTTCTTTTTATATCTTGAAGGAAAAAATGTGCTGATAAAACATCCAATTTTTGTGTTAGTGCTTCGTGTTTTAAAAGAGTCTTCTGTGTATATTATTACTCCGAAAAACATCTTTTGAGTTCAATAAATCTTTCTTTCTAAGCACAAAACACTTGAAAACTTATTGAATTTTAAACGAGAACATAAATGAACATGTGACAGTTGGTAATGCTTGTAGTTTTTACAATCTATAAGCGAATAAAACGTCATTTTTTAAAGTACATCGTTTTTTGTGCCTAACTTCTCTATTTTTGCCATAAAAATGTGTATATGTGTAGAAAATCAAATATTTCTATTAAGAGTTATCAAATTAGTACATACCGATAATATACATACGTACGTACATATAGAATTTGCAGGCACTGTGGTGGTTACTCCATACCCCCCCCCATATATTTAATTTAATTCATTTTTATTAGCCATTTTATTTCATATCACCTTCCTTTTTATTAATGTTCTCAATTTAAATTTAATTTCGGTTTCGCTTATTTTCTTATCGTCGCCTGTAATGTTTTCTTTCTTGCTTAGCTTTCGAATGTTCCAAGCCGGTAAAATTCTGTTTGAAATCATTCCTTCCGGTTTTAAATTTGTTCGAGAACATTCTCGCTAGTTCTTTTGGGTGGAACTTCCGTTTATTCGGACACACCCCTAACCTATCAAATTAAATTTCACAGGTGACGTATTTCAAGCCGTTAAGTACATGGCCACCGGCTTTGGCCTCCCCTCTTAAGATGGTTATCAATTTTATTCTTATTAGTTACATATTTTTTCATACTGTATATTGTAATTTGGCTTAGTTTTTCCTCACCCCCTCTGTTGCTCACTGCCAAATTGGCGTGTTTTGCATTTACAATAACCCTTTCTCTTTTTCCCCTGGGCTCGCGGCCACCTGCGTCAGTTGCGCCGATAGACACCTGCTGTGATGGATGCAGTCGTATGATTGAAAGTTTTTAGTGTAATTTCGGGGCAGAGGTGCTCCCCCGTTAACGAAGGATGGAACGGTTTTTTTTTTGTTATGTTGATATTATTGCGATGCTGATTTTTAAGTGCGGCAAAGAAAAAGTGCTGCCCTCAAAATGCATCTAGGAAAGTGATGTTGATTTCTGTTAAGCAACGAGGAGCAAACCTTTTGTTTCAAAGGATCCTGGAAGTATTTTTGTTGTGCACTCTGTTTGGATATGCGTATTAAATAAGGTGACGTCGTGAAGCCTTTTATGTGTTGCTCTATTGATGCCACTTTTTACTAAAGAAGGTTGTCGACATGTTTATTCTAAATAGTTTTGTTCTTCATCCTTTCGTCCAAAATTTTCGTCAAATATTTATGTGATCAATTCTTCAATTGTGCTTTTATATGTTCTCAATCCTCTAAAAAAAACAAGTAGAGGTGAAGAACGTGTGCTTTAAGAGGTGAACATTTTTCTTTCATCAAGTGAACATATTTGATTCTCATAAAGTTTTTACTTCATTATTTTGCCCAATTTTATATATATAATTTTTGAATACCCAAGGGGCGTTATGAAGAAAATATTGGTTTGTATCTATGCAATATGAAGTATAATACATTTTGTTTTTTTTGAAAGTTCATATTATGAAAGTTGCTCTTTTTCAAGAAGAAATAATATTATATTCTCCTTTTATGTCATGAGAAAATTTATAATTTACATCCTGTTGAGATATCTAAATTATATTATTGACAAAGAATTTTTATTGCTTAGAGATAGCAATTGTTGTGATTAGCATATATTATGATATGGTTTTTCTTATGAAGAGAGAGATTAATATGTACGAGTCAAAATAATATATATATGTGAAGAAATATTTATTCATAAAAAAAGTAAAAACAGGTTCTTCATGAAATAAAAATAGTTTTTCTTCAAATTTTGTGTGCATAATAATTTATTGTGCCTATTGTCTGGATTTATTTGTCATCAACAGCCAAGGACTTGACAGGTAACTCTTTTTACCTTTTCAATTTTATATTTTTTTTAACTTTATGTTTGACATTTTATGTCATCATGGATAAAGATATTTCTATTGTTTTAAGTGAAGTAAGGATGGTCACTTGGGTCGTTTGCAGGCCCCCATTCTCCGCGATGTGCTGTCATTATCACGATCACTTTGGCCTAATTGTGGGTAGAGGCAAATAAAAAGTGCTTTCTCCACTTTCAAATAAACATAACATTATTTCCTTTGATGCCCTGACCAAAGCGTCAGCTCAAACATAACACTTAATTTCCTTTGGTGCAGTGACCAACGCTTGAACAATTACAATTATTTTTTTTGTACACGGCATCTTAATTTCCTGTGGTGCCGTCACCAAAGCGTATCCAACATTCCATGACCATCCATTTTTCCTTTGCCACCATCATATTTTTGTTATATTTATACATATTGTCGTCATTATCTTCAGTTAATTCTTCATTATTTTTCAAATTATTTTCTTCATACATTAATATTATTAATTATATTATTATTGAGAGTGGTGCAGTAATTAATTGCAACATATTGTTTCTATACTGAAGTAATATTTTTCTGGAGCAGTGCATGATATATATATAACATAATTTTTCCATATATATTTTTTCTTGTCTTGCTATATTTTGCAACTAATATATATATGCATTATTTAACGGAGGTACTGGTAAAAATTATTGTTCATGCTAAGATAAATTATTTTTCTTATCATACATATAATAATTTATGTTTTGAGCCATATTATATATAAATATTTACATAAAATTTTTTGGGTCTTATATTCTTCATATAAGCGAACGTGTCAATTCTCAAATAAAATCGTCTGTGAACACAATGGCTTCACAAGGATGTGATATACCAACTGCTCTAAAAATTCACCAATCCATATATAATGCTACACCTCATCCAGCTACAAAGTTCTCCCCAAATCTTCTTCATTTTGGAAGAGAAATAAATGATATTTATTCCAATTATAAATCTCAAGTTTCATGGAAAATTCTCAACACTGCATATGAAATTCATAAATTGATGGATGTTATTGAAAAAATATACTATCAAGCTTACAAGAATAACGAATCATCCAGACAAAAGGTGTACCAAAAATCCAGAGAAAAATTAAAGTTTTCCAACATCAATGTTAATGACATTGTTTATGCAAAATTTCCTACTGTGTTTAACAAAAAGATACAAGGCCCATACGTGGTCAAGAAAATAATTTCTCCTGTGCTCATTCAAATTCAAGATCCCAATAATAGTCATGCTTCACCAATGTTGATTCACACTAATCGAATCTTGAAGCTTCAAAAGAGAAATGAAGCACTGCAACATCCTTCAGTTTCTTCAAAAGGTGCATCACATGATCAACCAGCTGTTGATAATGCATCCTCCACTCCTGTGAGACAACACTCTTCTATTCAAGTTTCAAATCATGATGCAGCTTGTAATACTTCTCCTCAAATTCTTTCTTCTTCTAAATGCCAGCAAACATCTTCATGTTCCAGTAAATCGGTACTGTCACAAGCTCCTCCTGATGGCACTCATACTGGTGCTAAAAGCAAATCCACTCAATATAGAAGTTATGATCTTCGTCCTCGCAATCATAAACTACATAAAAAATAGACTAACTCTCTTTTTCCTTTTACAGGATGACTTTTGCTTTGTAATATATTCAGTCGAAGCTAGCCGCACTGATTGTCCAGCAAGAAGAATCGCTATGTAATTTTTTTTTTCTTTTCTCCAGGCTGCAGGCAGCTGTTATTATTTTTTTTTATTTTTATGTAAGTCTTCTTCTCCCTGGTACAACTCAACGGTCATCCTCGGGATGTATGTATGAATTTTAATAGTTTTATTATTTACTGTAATTATCTATAAGTCATAATTTTTACAATATTTACACATAATCTCATGTATGCCATACTTTTAAATTTTATAAAGTCTTTAATTACAATAGTTGATGCAAAAATTGAGAAAGAATTTGTCTTTGTTAGAATATGATGTCAGTATTTAAGGTGATTTTTGATAAATGTGCATTCTAATAAGAAAGGTGAAATTGTAATTGATATAAGGTAAACATAAAGATGAGTACTCATCAAATTATTTTCCCTATTGTGTCTGCTCTTTACAATGCATGCATGTTTTAACATTTAACCTCTTTTAAAAAAAGAAAAAGAGAGAAAGTGCATGATAAACTTATATATACTAATATTTCTTCTCTTCTTGGTGAAATATAGAAAGTGAATGCCTCACCATAAGTAGTATATAATATTTTTTTTTGTATACTTTTGAGTGTTTATACTTTGGATCCAAAGATGTTTAATGAGTCATTATATATATTTATATAAAGCAAGTTCTTGATTTATGACAAATGCAAAAGTGATCACTTACTTAATTTTTTTAAAAATGTTTGAAAATTTACAAGTAAATATGTTCTAGATATCTTCTATATAGAAATTTTGACACAATTGATTTTTCTTTGTAAGTTGACATTATCAAGTCATATATAAGATTGACATATTCATATAAGTTTCTTCCTTTTTTCGGAATATTAAACATCTTATGTTTTATGTTTATTTTGAATGAAGTATAGTATTAAAGGTATTTATACAATTATTGTCAATTTATATTGAAAATGTTTAAGAATATTCCTTTATGAGAGTGTAAAAATTCTCTCTTTGAAAATTATTATATTCATTTTGAAGATATTTTTATTGGAAAATAATATCATGCTTTTGTTGACATTTTTTTTTGCAACTTATTAATTTTATTTTCTGCAAAAATGTGTTATTGAATAATACTAAAGTTATTCATTTAAGATTTATTGAAAATGTAAAAGGCTATGTGGTGATATAAGTAATTTTTTTTATGAGAGCATAACTAATCTCTCTGCACCATTTATATATATATTTTTATGGTTGTTCAATTTTCAATTTACAAATTCATTTAATTTATTATGTGTTATTTGAAACCATATATGTTATATATAGTTATAACATGATTCATATACAGTTATAGTATATTTCATTTTTGTTCACAACTGAGAATATAAATATACATATTATTGTATAATCACATATTGCGACATATGTTAAAGCATTCTACTGTTATAGTGCATTTTGCACAGCCTAACAAGAGACTCGTTAAAGTTAAGGACTGTTGCACATAGACATAGACTTTAAATTTTTTGATATATATGATAGATACTTCTGGAAGAAACTTTATATACCTTTCATGTTAACATTTACTACAGTTGGTATATTTTCATAAGGATTACTATCTTAACAGTAATTATTTTTTTTTATTATTTAAATATCATGTACAACAATTATGTATATTTTTATAACTATTTCTGATATTTATTTTGTGTAATTATTTAGTATATTTGTACATGTGTTAGAAAATATTGTCTCGATGAAAAATTGTCATTATTGTCATCTCACCAATATTTTCTTTTGGGGGACCCTGGGTAATATGTGGTGGTTACTCCATACCCCCCCCCATATATTTAATTTAATTCATTTTTATTAGCCATTTTATTTCATATCACCTTCCTTTTTATTAATGTTCTCAATTTAAATTTAATTTCGGTTTCGCTTATTTTCTTATCGTCGCCTGTAATGTTTTCTTTCTTGCTTAGCTTTCGAATGTTCCAAGCCGGTAAAATTCTGTTTGAAATCATTCCTTCCGGTTTTAAATTTGTTCGAGAACATTCTCGCTAGTTCTTTTGGGTGGAACTTCCGTTTATTCGGACACACCCCTAACCTATCAAATTAAATTTCACAGGTGACGTATTTCAAGCCGTTAAGTACATGGCCACCGGCTTTGGCCTCCCCTCTTAAGATGGTTATCAATTTTATTCTTATTAGTTACATATTTTTTCATACTGTATATTGTAATTTGGCTTAGTTTTTCCTCACCCCCTCTGTTGCTCACTGCCAAATTGGCGTGTTTTGCATTTACAATAACCCTTTCTCTTTTTCCCCTGGGCTCGCGGCCACCTGCGTCAGTTGCGCCGATAGACACCTGCTGTGATGGATGCAGTCGTATGATTGAAAGTTTTTAGTGTAATTTCGGGGCAGAGGTGCTCCCCCGTTAACGAAGGATGGAACGGTTTTTTTTTGTTATGTTGATATTATTGCGATGCTGATTTTTAAGTGCGGCAAAGAAAAAGTGCTGCCCTCAAAATGCATCTAGGAAAGTGATGTTGATTTCTGTTAAGCAACGAGGAGCAAACCTTTTGTTTCAAAGGATCCTGGAAGTATTTTTGTTGTGCACTCTGTTTGGATATGCGTATTAAATAAGGTGACGTCGTGAAGCCTTTTATGTGTTGCTCTATTGATGCCACTTTTTACTAAAGAAGGTTGTCGACATGTTTATTCTAAATAGTTTTGTTCTTCATCCTTTCGTCCAAAATTTTCGTCAAATATTTATGTGATCAATTCTTCAATTGTGCTTTTATATGTTCTCAATCCTCTAAAAAAAACAAGTAGAGGTGAAGAACGTGTGCTTTAAGAGGTGAACATTTTTCTTTCATCGAGTGAACATATTTGATTCTCATAAAGTTTTTACTTCATTATTTTGCCCAATTTTATATATATAATTTTTGAATACCCAAGGGGCGTTATGAAGAAAATATTGGTTTGTATCTATGCAATATGAAGTATAATACATTTTGTTTTTTTTGAAAGTTCATATTATGAAAGTTGCTCTTTTTCAAGAAGAAATAATATTATATTCTCCTTTTATGTCATGAGAAAATTTATAATTTACATCCTGTTGAGATATCTAAATTATATTATTGACAAAGAATTTTTATTGCTTAGAGATAGCAATTGTTGTGATTAGCATATATTATGATATGGTTTTTCTTATGAAGAGAGAGATTAATATGTACGAGTCAAAATAATATATATATGTGAAGAAATATTTATTCATAAAAAAAGTAAAAACAGGTTCTTCATGAAATAAAAATAGTTTTTCTTCAAATTTTGTGTGCATAATAATTTATTGTGCCTATTGTCTGGATTTATTTGTCATCAACAGCCAAGGACTTGACAGGTAACTCTTTTTACCTTTTCAATTTTATATTTTTTTTAACTTTATGTTTGACATTTTATGTCATCATGGATAAAGATATTTCTATTGTTTTAAGTGAAGTAAGGATGGTCACTTGGGTCGTTTGCAGGCCCCCATTCTCCGCGATGTGCTGTCATTATCACGATCACTTTGGCCTAATTGTGGGTAGAGGCAAATAAAAAGTGCTTTCTCCACTTTCAAATAAACATAACATTATTTCCTTTGATGCCCTGACCAAAGCGTCAGCTCAAACATAACAGGCACATTTATCAAACTTGTGTAAAAAAAAAGCCCAAATAAACTGAGAGCAGTGAGCTCATAGATTATTCATACTAATTATATATTAAATCTATATTTAAAAGAATAATGACCTTCGAAAAATAAATTAAGATGAGGGTTAGCTCTCCTATTTCTATCCTATATACGCAACCAATCAAGCTGCATACATAATCAGGTGGCGCCTTATCATAATATACCGGAATACCAAATTTTAAGCAAATTTGTGGATAAAACTATTTTATCTAAATTAAGATGATTGAGATTAGCACCCCCCCTCCCCCGGTCTCATCTCACATTAATGCTATTTAAGCTTAGTTTGTTTTTAATTTTATTTAATAATATTCTTTCAATAACATTCTTTCTTATTTTTGCTAAATCATGCTATACTTAATTATTATTATTTTAATATCAAATTTGGAATTTTCAAAAATCCTGTTTTAGCTTTATTAAAATTAACTGACAAAAAATGACAGATATTAGTCTAAATTATTATTTCAAGAAATCCAAATAAATTAAGGAAATAATATATGATAAATCTGAAATATGCAACGATAATGTATCATAAATTCCAGAATATGGTTGGATTTATTAAAGTAATAGTCTAGACTAACAGGTGATGCTTACTGTTCGTTTATGTTTCAATTAATTTGATGCTGATTGGTCAATGATCATGCCTTGAATTCTCTGACATAGTGAAATCAAAAAAGAAATTGATTTTGTTGGGTTTTAGAACATGATCAAGGCAATAGATAAGTATTTAAATTGTTGATTTGTGCGGTTTTTATGCAAATTTGATATTTTTAACAACGTGCACAATTTAGCAACATGTGTTTATAATAATTTATACATAACAATTTAAACGTAAAAATTAATTTAGCTGTTTATGAATAATGGTTTTAAAACCATACATTTATTTTATTGCATAGATGGAAATTTCTTTTATTCTCTATCTATACATATTATTGGCGTTACTAGCGCATCATATTTAATAAAGCAATCTCAATTTATATAAAAGAATTACTGGGATGTATAATCATATAATCATTTTTTAGTAATGCAATAAGCAAGCAAAGAACCCCTAGTTGGAGCATATATGTGTATAATACTCGGGTATAGTCTGATAAAATTGCCTAAAAATCAAGCACACCCTTATCCACTCATACAATAATTTTAAATTTAAGCTTCCATATACTTTTATGATATTTTATTTCAGATTTAAAAGAATTTAATAAAAAATTACTATTTTCCAACCAAAATCTGTTACATTACATAAACTATTGTGAAAACGAACAAATCTATAAAAAACTTGAAGATCTTTCTGTAGAAAATTTTGTTGTAGAAAACTATAGAGGCTGATTTCTCTACAGTTTCGTGCTTCTCACAGTGTAAGTAATTACCGAATAATTCCTGTCTTGTGCTGCAGTTCTAGTCTTGCCAACATATAATAGTAAAATTGCCAGACTGGGTAACCTACAATGAAGTTCTGTAGGTAGAAAGTGAGTGCACTATACTGAGGACTCTGAATCCAGTCCGGTCTTGAACAGACTGCTGGTTGTACACCTTTTAAGCAGTTAAAGAAATTTGAAACATTATGAAATGTGCTTGAAAATATAGTAGCTACGAAAATCTCCATGTAGGCATTTGCTGTAACTCGAAATGCATTACACAATAGACTTTACATAATATTTTCTTACAAAAATAAATAAACTTTACGATGATTCCAATTAAAAAATTTAGAAAATCACAATTTATTTATTTGGTAATAAAAATTTGAAATAATATTTTAAGTAAATCAGAAAATTTCCCATTGCCGGCTGATGAAACACTAAAAAATTGAAAATACATAACATTTATTATAAATTTAAAAATGGAAAAAATATACCTATACACTATCAGATTTCTTTCTTTAAAGTAATTTTCTGAAAAATTCCCTCCCTTACTAGTTCATGAATTCAATGCTGTTAACGTTTAATTCCTTTAGAAACTCCACTTTTATTTCATTGGTAAAAAGTCAGAAAAGCGAAATATTTATTTGATCAAAGGCTATGTGACAAGAAATCAAATTTCAATTGAACTTTCATACAGTAACCTGATTTTTATCCAACGTGTAAGAAATCGATTCAACCAGAAAGTGTACAAGTTTTTGTTGCACCCGAGGTATCAATTTAGGATCACCCGAGGTATCTGCGTCAACATAAGTCACATTTCTTATTCAACAACACCTTTCGTATCGTGAATATTTTCTTCCTTCAAAAATTGAAAGTAGTAGTATATTTATTTAACACACGTATCTTCTATAAATTACATTTCGGAATTTTTGTATCTACGTAAAAACAACTTATATCTCTTGAGTAGAAAAATTTAAAAATAAAACACACACGCAAATGTACAAACAGAGTGAAACATTCTTTTCTCTGTACCCACAGTCACTAGAGCAACCTTGTTTTATTAATATTGTTGCGTATATAGGGTTTTTTATTTACTTTATTACGTATCAGATTCAAATGACCTCAGCTTATTAAAAAAAGAAAATAATTTAATGACAACTCTTCAGAGCGGTAGAGTCCTGGTAACTCACAAATAACACCAGACCTCAGTAACTGAACAAATCAATGCAGATGAAATTTCTCACAGAGACTCTCCACAGAATGCCTCAATACAATAACAGATGCAAAATAATGTAAAATAAACCTCTAAGTCAAACACACCCGCTTTGCATGCATCACATTCAGAGATGCGGATAACTAGCTCACTTACTGATGACTGGTGACTACTGCTGCTCTACTCTGCTCCCATATGTATAGATACAAGAGCATACACCCGAACTAAATAAATTAAAAAAATGTCAATTATAGCCAAATAAAAAAATTCCATTTTTTATATTAAAAAGGGATAAAATCCCAAACCATGGAGAAATACATTTTAAGACCCCGAAAGCGGTTAATCCTGAATTCATATTTGCTTGAATATGTAATTTCTTAGTTTGATTAATTGTAGCTTATTTTTTTTTCATGATAGCTTTTTTCACACATTTCTTAATGTAATTCAAAAGTAAAGAGGCATTTCAGTGGCATGGCCGTGCTTAACTTGCGTAAATATATTTAGATTGCTATGTAATTTACATACACTGGAGAAAATAATTAAATTTACAAAAGGTTTGCATAAGAAAACGAACAAAATAAGTGATGTTTAAACGCAAATAAGATATCAGATGATAGTTAAGCTCTTTGCGAACACATCTGTCACTCAATTGTCTGTGTCGTTTTAAGGCAATGGAGCTGTGATCGCGTTTGTGTACTCGGTACTTTATTTGATCGCCAAAGCTTGTTAGTGAAAGGAGGTTTTGAATCCTCGTAGCATAACCCAATCCTTGTATTTTTTTTGTAATTTCTTTGTTTACCCATCGTTAGTATGGCTAATCATCATCGACTAGATGATGCTATAAAATAACAAATTGTTGGAAGATTCGAGGCCGGCGAATCACAAGCTATCTGTTGTAAGGACCTTGGGGTTCCGTGAAATGTGATGTTCACTCTGTGGAAATAATTCACAGAAACAAGAACAGTGGTTTACATACTTGGTGAAAGTTGCAAAAGCGCAACGAAGCGATTGAAGAACTTTATTTAAGATTTCTAGCCAAAGATAGGTCCGCGACAGCGACACAACAGTATCGCCATCTCTATCATGAAACAGGAACATCCATTTCTCGGATAACAGTCAATTAAAGACGAATGCAGGTGTGCTGCAGTCTGCATCCCTTTGACTGTGAACCACAAATGGATTCATCAAGCATGGTGTTAAGAACACTTGTCTTGTACAGAGGATAGTTGGAGACAGATCCTCATTAAGGATAAATCGCGAACCAGTCTGGACAGCGACTCGAGACGCGTTTTCATACGGAAAGAATCTGGAAGTCGACATCGGCCCTCTAACATTATTTAAAAAGATCACTATGGTAGAAGTGGTCTGATAGTCAGGGCAGGTATCATAGCAAACAGTCATACCGACCTTCATCTGTTTGATAAAGGTACTATGACAGGTGAGCGGCAAAGGGACGAGATTTTTGCACCCTATTTCCGACTTTTCCGTGGAGCATATGGACAAAATTTCATGTTTATAGAATATAACGCCCATCCACATAGGACTCAGTTTGTAGACGAATACCTTGAATCGGAGGATGTTCAACGAATGGAGTGGCCTGTGGTGTCCCCTGACCTTAATTCCATCGAACACGTATGGGACGCCCTTGAAAGATCAATTTCAGCTCGAACACCGACTCCAACGATTATTGATGAGCTAAAAAGTGCCTTGGTTCAAGAGTGGGTGATTGATACGGACTCTGGTAAATATTATGAAAAGCCGATGCGAAAGTTTTGGAGCTGTTAAAGGGGATTAAGCGCCTTATTAGACATGTTTTTCATTGACTGACAAGGTGTCGATCAGCTGTTGTAGTCGACACGTGACCAGTTTCCTTATTTATAATGCAAGATATGACCCTTTTTGTTTTCCCATGTAATGGCCTTATATCGGATGATATATTGGCATAGTTTGGATTTATTTTCTTTGTTAGTTTTTTTAATTACAATATATATATATATATATATATATATATATATATATATGTATTTGTCCCTTCAATTGTTCGTACCAGTGTATATTACAGAGATTGACCATTACATGTTGACTGTATTTGAATCGCTAAAGGGGCACTAATTACTAAATAAACGAAAAATACCTGTTAAATTACTGCCAACGAATAAAAGAGTTTTAATGCACTTTAGTAATTTTAAATGTTTCAGACACAATTAAATGGATATTGCAGCATACGGTATTTAGATTACTATATTATTTATTATATTTCACTATTTATATTTTTTATTGGTGTTTTTTGTTTTATTGTTCCGTTTACCGCATTGTTTGCTTTAAATAAAATTTGTTGTAATTCTTATTCATTGAAACAATTTAATATTTTGTTGTCCAATTTAGGAGATTGGCTTTTCAACTTAATTGACCAGCTGCTGAATTTGGGCCAATTTTTGCAATTTTTTGCAAATTTTAAATGAAACTTAAGATTTTGAAATAGAAATGTTTCTAAAGATTAACATCTCTGGATTTTTTTTAGCGATTAGAAGAAATGATCAAACAGGTGTAACGCTATTTTGCAGATATTTCAAAAATGAAATGAGTTAGGACTAAAAATAAAGGGAAGTGGTCCAATTTTGATTAGTCTTCCCTATATATGTTGTATTTATACATGTAAGATATGTGCAATATAAATAAGTATCAATGAAATGATGTATTTTAAGTGTATAGATATTAGTACATTAATTATGAATTAATTGATAATTTTATCAAACATCTATAATTTACAAATTAAATTAATTTTTTATATATTATAAACCATATAGTTAGAAACATTTTTCCTGCATATAAGTGTTCTTGTTTTCTCACCTTCTAAAGAAAAAATATCTGAAAAAAATGTTTTAAAAGAACAAAATGCAAAAATTTTGACAGATAATTAAAATGTCTTTTCAAACGTTATTTTTCGTCGTTGAGTTTTCGCTTAAAACGAAGAAAGATTTCATTGAAAAATAAAGATGAAATATACGTATTACGTAACCATAAGAGTTTTATTTAAGATCAAAACAAAATATTTTTCTGGTAATGTTGTTTTAAAGAACATTTCAAAACAATAAAATATATTTTAAAATATTTTACTGAAACTTATACATTCACAATTTAATATAAGTTGTCTATTTTTCCACTAACATAACAAAATGATACCGGTTGTTCAAGCACATCAAAGAAATATTTTCTTTTTACTTCAAATATAAATATATAATATTAAATAAGCATGCTGAAAATACATTCATGTTTCTACCGAAGTCCTTTATCTTGTAAAAACTTTCTTTGTACATTTCTTAATCCTTTTTTTCTTTTAAATTCTTAACTTGTATAAAATATTTCTTATAAGTGGAAGATATTCGAAAAGTTACTGAATTCTAAATAAAAAGGACATGGAATATTTGAAAAATGAAACACTACTTGATAAGGTTCACAGTTCACAAAAATCTATAAAGGAATAAAGCAACGTTTAATTTTTTTTTGTTGCTTGTGTTTGCTTTGTGCTTTTAATCTGATATAATATGTGAGCACAGCATATATTTGTGAAACCCAATCACACACGCACAAAAAATTTATTAATTTTGTCATTTTCTAGATTTTTAAGTTAAAATTTCTAAAAAGATCAAAATAAACAAATGTATGGACTATAGCTATTTTTCAAAGATTTATCATAAGATGTGCTGAACAGTGATAAAAAATTAGTTCATTCAGTTTTATTCAGGTAGTATTTTACATTTTGTAGTAAAACACCCAATAATGTCACCTTAATACGTTTTAAAATTCAATAGAAATTCTTTTTGAACGAAAGGTAAAAACTTATATCGTTTAAATCGAATAGAACATGAATTATTAATAAAATAAATTCTTGAAATTTTTGGTGCCAATAACTTTTAATATGTAGAAAGAAATTAGGTAATTTTATATTTTAATAGCAAATACTTTCTTATATCACTTTCAATGTCGCAAAAAATTACATAATTTATAATAAAAATACCAATATCATGGAAAAAAAATTTCTTCCATTTTGAACAAATATTATGCAAGCTTCTGTTCAGATATTATTTTCATTTATTGAAAAGGATTTTTATGTTTATCGTCCGCTATAAAAGTAGTGAGACGTTACTTTGTAAATGTGTATGTATTTTGTAAGATTCATGCATATTATATGTTAGAAGAATGTAAAAAAATACGCATATACAGTCGAACGTGGATAATTCGAAGTACAAGAGACCAAAAGAAAAGTTCGAAATATCCAAAACTTCGAATTAAATATATTCGCTCAAAAAGAAGAGATAAATAAAAAAAAAGATTAACTTCACAATGAAATATTTAACACATAAACTTTATCAAAGAATGCTGCTACCTTTTTTTTTATTAAATCAAACATTTTTTACTAGCTTATTATTTATCGCTTTTAAGAAAAAAAAAAATCCGATATTTTCGATTGCTTTTTCGAATGCAATCTTTGAGTCATAACATACGATTCCAACTTATCAATTGACACAAAAATAGAATCTTTGACATTAGACTGACCTTCAAAAAAGCGTCGAAGTTCATGTATATGCACCATAGCTTCTAAGGAACTAGGTAAGGGCTTCTCTTGTATTTCCTCGTTTTGTTCATCTTCAGATAATCCGTCCTCAGCTTGGTTGTTCTCTGCCAGTTGAGCAACAATGTCTGCATCAGTTAACTCGCCACACACATCCACAGTTAGTTTGGTCCACGTTGACGTAGTCTTAATACGAATTTGATTGATCAGGTTTTACATCTTCCCAATTATCGACTGTAAGCTCAGAATCACTTTCGTCAAAGTTTTCTACTATAGTTACTCCTTCTGTTTCTTTCTTACAAATCCCACCTTCTGAAAGCATTTCATAATCGTTTTCTCACTGACCTTGTTCCATGTCTGACTACACGTTCTTGAAGCATGAAGAACGTTTAGATTCTTGATATCAAAATCTCCGATGAGAATGCTTTCAAACAACAGACGCCTGTAGAAATGTTTAAGGTTTTTGATGATTCCTTGGTCCATTGGTCCAGAGTTCATGTTGGCCGGAAAATATGACTGCCACATTTTTTATTTTAGGAATAGTATATGAGCCGAACAATTATCAATAAAAAGGACAATCTGTCTTTTTTGTTTTTCAAATTTCTCGTTTATATTTAAAAGCCATTTTTGAAAAATTTCGGACGTCATCCATACTTTTGTATTTGAATCGTAGGACACAGGTTTAGACTTATATTTTTTAAGCAACGTGGATTAGTTGATTTTCCAATCATTAATAAAGGAAACTTTTCGAACCCGGCCATATTTGCTCCAAGAAGCAATTTTACTCGCTCTTTACTTCTGTATCGTCGACATTAAAATTATTCTTTTAAATGTTTTTTCCACTCAACAACTGCTTGAATATCCACTGCACCACTAAAATAGCAAATAAAGTCTTTGTGCAAAAATGTTTAATGGTAGAAAACCAAAGATTATAAATGCACATATAAAGTATGAAAAGGTAGAAAATGCTGAATGATGAAAAGGTAAGGTGATAATGTATGAAAAGGTATACTACCTTTTCATACATTATTTAGGCATTTATAATCGTTGGTTTTCCATTTTTATCCACTGCACCACATTCACCGTACGCTGCTTTGAAAGAAATATGGTTTCGATCTTTGAAACCATTCAGCCAACCTGTGCTGGCTTTGAAACCTTGAATGCCTAATGCAGCGGCAAAATGTTCAGCTTTAGTTCTCACAATAAAGCTACAAATTGGAACGTTCTTATCTCGTGCTTGTTTAAACCATTTAAGAAAAGAGCTGTCCACACCTGAGTTATCAAGTCCTCTTGTTCTTTTTCTATTTTTTTGTAGTGCCATTTTCGCTATTCAAAATTTTATCTTTGTTCTTTAAATATATCAATAATGTGTGTGCTGGAATTCCAAATTTCTTGGCAATTTCTAATTTCTTTTTATGGCCTTTTCCAGTTCATTAATCACCGTTACCTTTTGATCAATTTTAATGACTTATAAGGAGTTTTAGCTTTTGACAACGCGTTACTAAGAGAACATAGAAACAATACTTAAAGCACAAGCACAAAAACTTAAACCGCTATAAATTATTCACTCTGCAAAACTGCACGTGACTGTAAGATAGAAATGTAGCTGCACTTCTGGAGAAAAAAAGGGGGAGGAATATTTGGCGAAAATCTGCGATTGCAACACATAACTACGATTCTTTCAATGCTCAGTGAAATAGATTCCCTAGACGAAAGGGTGCAGGTATGTCTTGGAATTTTGCCAAGTAGAAAGACAATTAAAATAAACTGTTTTACTATTTTGAACTTTAGCTGAAAAAATTCTCAGGATTAATATTTACCGCAAAATTTCAAATGCAATCCTACGAAAATTTGGAATTATCCAAACTAATATTCAAAATATCTACTTTGTTTTACATTATTTTAATATAGAATTCTAGAGACCAAGCTACAAATTCGAATTAGACAGAATTTCGAATTAAACAAGTTCGAATTATCCAAGTTTCACTTTATAGGCATGCGCAACGAAAGGATGTATGTAATTATTAATTTACTATACGAAAATATATACGAAGTATGAAGTTATCAGATAATGGCTAATATCAATCTTTCTTAAATTTCCGTACTTAGAATATTAAATTAATAATTAAAAAAAAATTAAGTAAAATCAGGTAAAATATGCATTTTGTTTTCTTTTTATTAAGAAAAAGTAAGAGCATTATCAAAGAAAAAGAACATAATTACCTCAATATTAAATTTAAAAATCTGTTTTTCAAAACTGCCTGAGTTGTGATTAAAAATGTTTTTGTATGGTTATCTTTTAATTTATCACAAATATTTTATTGAAAAATAAAATTAAAGTCTACAGCAAACTATAGAAATTTTATTTAAGTTTGAAAGGAAACATTTTTATCATTATCATACTGGAAGAAACTTGGAAAAAGAAAAAGTACTTCAAAACATTTTGCTTGAATTTTTATGCGCTTTAAAGTGTGTTATTGAAGTCAATTCAACATCAGTTGAGCAAATGTTTTTTTCCAATAACATAAAGAAAAAGTACTTTTAAATTGTTAGCACACATGAAAAGGATTTTTTTTCATGTTTCTTTTTATGAAATTTTGAAAAAAAAAAAATATGTGCTGATAATACATTCCGATATTTATGGAATGTTTCAAAAGAGTTTTCTGTGTGTATTCGTGCTTCGAGAAATGTCTTTTTTTATTAAAAAAATGGTTTTTTTTTCTAAGCAGAATATACTTGAAAGATTATTGAATTTTAAACGAAAAGCATATGAATTATTTTGTAATAGTTCTTAAAGTTCACAGCTTTTGCAATTTATTAATGGAAAAAAAGCTGAATTTTTAAAAAGTAATTCATTTTTTGTACCTAACTGCTCCAAAAATGTATATCTATGTAATAGTAATTTATGATATTTCAATTTAATAAAATATAATTATTTAGAAGTAAACTTCTTTTTAGCTTCAGTTCAGAACTAGGAAAAAAAATGAATCAAATTAGTATTGTGTTTTTATACTTTTGAAATTAGTGTAATTATTGACAATTATTTAGTTAATGTTAAACTATTTATATTTATAAAGACATTTTAAAAAAGTTTCTTTTGATGAACATTTAAGTCCTAGCTCTGTAAAATAGCTCTATTAAAGAAGGATCCATTTAATAATATGACCATATAAAACATTCAGCATTAAAAGTATCAATTATTATTTCTAAATATGTCTAAATTTTTTTTAAAAAAGCTTGGACATTTACACCATGTGAAACTAAAATAACTAAGAAAAAGGTCATGAAATACACATTGATGAATGGTATACTTTATTTAAAACGTTCAAATTATTCTAAAATTTACAAATCGATAGTTTCAATTCTCATCTGAGGCTATTACCAAGTTCTAAAGTCCAAGATAACTATAATATTTTTTGTTACTTCACTACACTCTAATATTCAAGGTATGAATATTGAACAATCAGCATTAAGTTTACTGAAGAGTTAACGAAAAACAAACGCCATCTATTTGTCTATATTAATACTTCAATAAATCTAACTAAATTCTAGAAACATTATATGGTAAATGTGAAACTTGCAATAATAATTCACTACATATCATAAAATATTTGGACACCTACACTGTAAAAAAAATTCAAGAGGTTACTAAAAATTTTTTAGTAAATTTGTATTCCACATAATTTTTTAGTAACCATTACAAACTTTTTTTTTGCAAGTGAAACAAGCATTTCTTTTGTAAACTGAACAAAAGAATTTTTTGCATAACGAACTTAAAAATTTTTAGTATGAGCCACCAAGCAAATTTTAGTAATATCTCCAAAATTATTTTTAATAACCATTACGTGGGCTCGAAGGGCAGGAGCTTCCTTCGAGGTGCATCCAGACTTCTGGAGCGGAAGATTTTCGGCAAAACCGCAATAGATGGCAGCACCAAACATTGCTACTGCTCCGTCAGGATATTCATAATCCCTTTATCAACGAGTACTTACACTGCATACATTCGGGGTGTATTTGGCAGTGGCCAGTATCGAACCCGGGAACTTTTAGCCTGGAGTCCGTTACTATAACCACTATGCTATCAAGATCACACCAAGTGAGTTTTAGTAATAGCTATTAAAAATATAAAATTATTAAATCTGTTCGTTGCTAACTTTTTTCAAGTAATTCTTACAGATTTTCTTGTAACCGACTAAGATTACTAAAAAATTTTTAGTAATTACAAGGATTACTAAAGTTTTTTTAGTAGATCGACACTTTTGTTTTTACAGTGTACGCAAATACCTATATCCGTTCGCTGATATACGTCCAGTACTCCATAGTTAAACATGTTGTGGAAAACAATATTGACACAAGTCGGATGGAAATTGTCACGAAGTACAAAGTTATATTTCCGTGAAAAGTGTAATACACCGGTATCACAGAAATGGTCTATCGTTAAGGAGCGTATCTAGAGAGCTGAATTACGCAAACTTTACTGTGATCTATGTGATTCAGATGTAGAAGTTGATTAATGAGTATGCTCAGTGTCGGCAGACGTACAAAACTGGGAAACAGATACCAACAACTACTGTTCAGTTTAATTCGGAAGAAGTGTTCGGGGACATTTGATCCAAATTTAAGGTTATTCAACATGCACTAGCTTTAATGATTGAGTACTTCCTACATTGTTACAGTTCTAAGAGTTATATCCGTGGTTCTCCTAGCGTGGCAACATCAGTATCATGTTATGAGTTCCACCAATGATTGGTACGTTGACAATGGGTTTAATCGAATAGACTGGCCTGCCCACAGCCCAGACCTTAGCCCAATCGTAAACCTCTGTGGCGAGTTGAATCGCCGAATAATGGGAAGCGGCAATTGTTAAAAATCAGTGACGGATCTTACTCGTCTTCTCCAATCCGAATTGAAAAAAAAATACCTCTGTTGTCATAAAAGGACTTGCGGAAACCCTCGTTCATACACATGAGTGAAAAAATTATTAGTTTTGTCAATATGTGTGAGAAGTTTTAATATTTGTACTATAAGGTTTCGTGCTTTACACTAGGCCAGTCTTTTCAATTGAGATTTAAATCAAACATTATATGTTGGAGAATCGGAATTTTGTGTTTTAAAATAATATGCACTTTTACCTGGAAACTCCTTCTGATTTGCTGAAAACGTTCCGAATGCTGCTGCGCTATTACCCTTTTTAAAGTACCAAAAAAAACTTGGTCTGTTGAAGACCTATACTTTTAGTTGATCATTTATATTAGGATTTGTAAAAGAAAGACTGTCAGATATATGTTATACCAAACCCATCTCCAAAAAAAATTTCAACTAGCATCGAACAAAATCTATCAAGTTGATTTTTTTAGGAGGCTAATCTTTCATAATCTGGATCAACTTATCACAGACCTTTCTCCAATTATTCTAAAATTCTGCAACGCATTACAATGTGTTAAATAGTAAAACTTTCCTTAAGTAATATTTACCTAGTAAAGTATGTTTCATCTAAATTCTTTGAGAAAAATCTTATAAAAGGCCAAATTTTTAAATTTGGGACTATCTGAGTTTTCTGCTACATCTGCTACACTGTTAAAAATAAAGGTGATAAGCCAATTGCATTTGGCGCCCAGGGGAGAAAAGATGTTACATTTGAAACCCGCGGGCTTGAAAATGCGTTTGGGGTGAGGTTTGATCCCTCACTGGGTGATTCACGCTAATTAGGGTGGCGCGCATTGCATACCGTTGGAAGATTTTCACCCCTTAGTCATTTCACCCCTTAGTTCCCTGTGTCATTCTCTTTCAACTCGCCGTCACTGGTAGATCAAAACAGCAATTTCTCCCTACGAAGACTATCATCGGGCATGCGCATTCCCAATTTCGTTTAGACTTCGGATGGGTAATATTTGGCGAGCTTTTTATATAAAGAAACTTTTGAATTTCAGGATTTTTCAACGTTTCAGGGAGACTTTTAAAGTTGAATTCGATGGTCGAATAGTTAGAGCGCAGAGCTTGCAATCGGACGTTGTGGGTTCAAATCCTTCGCGGGCCAAAAGTTGCTTTATAATTTCTTTTTATTATTGGGCACTCTGGATTAGGTGCGCCATTTCCCCCTCCCCCTAATTAAGGATGCCATCTGGCTCTCGTAAGAGTATCACCAGTGACACAAGCATTGCACCCCTAAAAGATGCAATGTGTCACCTGTAGTTTTAAGTGTACTATGGTATTGTTAAGATTATGTTTGATGCTAAAATCGTTCCTGAATTGTTATCAAACTAAGTGAATAAATTTCATTAAAATCCGTTTAGCAGAACTCAAGTTATATATGCGGCCAGACCGAATTTTCCATTTGTATTACATATATAGAGCAGAACATTAATAGTGTTGTTTTTTAACGTCTTATAAAGATTTAAAACAAGTTAAAGATTTTTACCTTTTTCAAAAATTGTAGATTTTAAAAGAATTCTATTTGAATTTCTATATTTTTGTTCTTAAACTATTTTAGTAACTATCATACAAACAATGAAAACCCAAATAAATAATAACGAACAACTAGAAGATAATAGCATATTGCGTTTCAACGAAACCATAATAACTAGTTTTAAAAGGATAAACGCAAGGAATTTTCTGTTAGAAGTGTCACGTATTTAAAGCTAATGCTGACTTTTGGAAATGAAAACTCACACTTAAAATTCTCGATTGAGCTTTTGAGCGTAGTTTCTTTTTAAAAGATTTGCATTTTATGCTTTAAATTAGGCACCCTTATATTACAGTTTTAAATTCCAAGTCGTTTTATATCCCGCACGTTCATTATGAAACGGCAAATGACGCCAAATAGCTTGAATGATATTTTAAAAGCAATCAAATCTGTATGATTTCGAAATTTTTAAAGTATTCTTGTAAGTTTTGTACTGTGGTAATTGAGAAAGTTTATTTGAATAGTTAAAATATTACTGATACTGTTCTTCAACAATTAAAAATATAATGAAAGTGTTTGTATTTTGCATATTTAAACATTCATAATGTTTCATAACACAAAGTGTTTTTACTAAAGTTATCTCATATATAAGATTTATAATTCGAGGAAATTGTTATTTTTCATTAAGTAGTTTTATTGCCTATAAAAACTGAAATTGACATTTTATTTATTTTATTACAAAACAGTTACAAAAACATCAATTCCATAAATTTATAATTAAATCGTCTTAAAAATCATATAATAACTGTAAATACCTTATAGCTTAAAAAATACCTTATAGTTTTGAAAAAAATATTATAGAATTGAGGTTTTCACCACAAGACTTATCAAAGAGTTGGATAAGTCAAAAAGTAGTAGAAAAAAATGGTTAAAATATTTATCAATATGTGGCAGTTCTTAGGACCATGCTTAAAAAATAACATAAAAATTCATTGTTATACAGGATAGTAAATATAATGCTGGAAATGTTTTACATTATAATTACTAGAATAACAATGGTATTTAAAATCAATTTACTGATATACATAAGATAGACCGGTAGCTTATAGAAAACTATTAGTTTCCAAAGTGGATGATATCCTGGAAATTGAAATTTTTTGCCAAACTTTTCAGCAATGGGCTCTAATGTATCCTAATTAGGCCAGATGTCACCTGGAGGCAACACTAAAATACACCCATTAAATTAATTTAAATGCTTCTAGTGTTGTTAAAATTCTATCTAGACTTTTTAAATTGGTGTGTGCATATTAGAAGCATCGATTTAAAGACTTAAGGATCTTTGGAGACGTTTTATAATAATTTTAAACCGGTTTTTGTAGTTCCACATAACATTTGTCTCAGGACTCAAGAGGTTAAACCTCAGTATATTCACCCATATCTCCTAGAGAGATTATTTTCAGGGACTTCAAATCTCTTTCAGATTCAAATAGATGTTTTTTCTTTAATAGTATTGCGAAGAATGCACTATATGGTTGTTATTTAGAGAGCAAAGAAATCATTTAAGGGGTTTCAAAAAGTGTGGTAGAAATGGCTGTGACCATTATTTTGCAAATTGCTAACATATTTCAGTTGGTAAGCTTATGATCATTAATTCTTTGTTTTATTAAGTAGCATTATTATAAAGTCTGATACATATATATATATATTATTTTGGGAATAGAACAAATGATTCAGTTCATAAATTAATGTATGCAAAACTTTCCATTTGTATTTATTTCTTTGTTTGTACTGTTATAAATATCCCACTGAAAAATTAGACCTTATGTATGCTCTTTTTTTTAAGTAGAAGTTCTTCAGAAACAAGTGCACGATGTTTTCAAATATAAATGACAATCGGAATTTATGGTGCTTGCCGCAAATGCAATTTTCGATCAAAAATAAGATTTTATATGTTTTGTTTAATATTAAAGTCTCACCTTTTATCTTTCTAAATCAATTTGAATTTTGTTTTTGTCTTTCTCAGAACTTAAGTTATTAGTTAATATTAATATTAGTTACTATTAATATTAGTTAATATTAGCATTTTAATATTAGTTATTTAATAGGTAAAACCTGGTTTTAATTATGTTTTTCCTTTACTCAAAATGACATTTTTAACATTTTGCTTTTTCGCAATAGATCGTAACTTGAGAAAAAATTACAATTCTAATTTTATGAAACTTTGCAAAAATAATCTAAAGTGATTTATTTAGGTAATATGCTTTTAGCATGTCTACAGTTAATTACTGTTTCATATTTTAATCCATACAATTTATGAATTAACATATATTTTCTTGATTTTTTCTGTGTGCAAAAGCATTATCTTGTGTATTTTTTTAATAACAAAGTTTTAGTTATGGCAATTGTTTAATGCCCCAAGAAAAATTCATTAATAATAAAAAAAAATTACAGAATAAAAACATCTTCATTTAAATTTGAGTTTTAAAGTTTTGAAAAATTCCCTTTTACAGCAATTTCAATGGATATTTTGAGCTTAAAAATTAAAAGATTTCAAAATTTGTACATGTTATTCACAATTTTCAACTATATTCAGTAATATAATGTACATCTATAGGCAATTTTTCAAATATTAAAAAAAATCCCTTCCGAAGGTATTCAGGCACCTTAAAAGCAAGCTTGTGAATAAATATTAGTGCAATTTCTTGTTATTCTATTCTCATATTAATGCTATCAATTGAAGGTATTTTGTGAAAGTGTATGTTATAAAGAACGTTACAGCGTAAGGTGCATTTAAGTCGCACATTTTAAATCTACAAATTCCATCTTGAAGAAAAGCATTAAAAAAGCACGGAAGAATACATCAGTGACATGAGTACTCATTCACATCAACAAATTCACAATCCACTGTTCTCACGGAAAAATCTCACCGTATATGTCTTCAAAAACAAAATAAAGTGGTAAAGGATTTTTACTGACGGATTTTTAAATGAGTTTTGGGTAAAAAGTATAATAAAAAATAATAAATGAGCAGACATGAGTTTCTTAAATTTAAGAATTATGTTCTCGGAGGTATCATACAATCGGATAGCACTGAATATTAACAACGTTTTTTTTATTTTTAAGTATCCAGTTTTAACAGTGTAAATAAATGTTTTGTATTTATAAATATCTAAGAGATACAATCTATTCATTAATTTGTAGCATGAGAAACAGATTTTCTTAAATGGTATTAAAAAAATTTAAGTCAGTTATTACAAAGTTTTTTTTAAAAATCATTAAAAATGCTTATTTTGAATCTTTGTGATACTATCTTTTG
Source organism: Maratus speculifer (assembly GCA_964019185.1). Lineage (NCBI taxonomy): Eukaryota > Metazoa > Arthropoda > Arachnida > Araneae > Salticidae > Maratus > Maratus speculifer. The sequence goes on along the minus strand of OZ025297.1, from coordinate 70,674,303 downwards.
ATAGTTAAAGTCGTCATGTTCTTTCAAATGAAAAACTCAAACAATGATAATAATATTTTATACGCATAAATATGAATTTTAGGAAACACATAAAAAACAAAATTAAAAGAAAATTTTTGTAAAATGTATATTTTTTAAAAAATGAATTTATTATTTATAAAACGGAAGTGTATATCATTTTAATTACATTATTTTTTGTAATTTCTGGATAAGTATCCGAAAGATTTTTTGGTTTATTTCAAAATACACAATAAATACCTGGACGTCCTAACCAAATGAATTATATCGCAGAAAAAACCAACATTCGCTAAAATTTTTGTAAAAAGCACATTTTAAGTAGATTTCGTTAAAAATACTTCCTATTACATTTTCCCCTATGTTGGACAATTTTTTTAAAGATCTATATCACTTATGAGCTCTAGAAACTGCAAAACAACCCCAATTCAAAACTGCAACTGTCTATCTACCTATCTGCATATACATATACAGGGTGTATCGAAACTACTGGGCAAAACTTTAAGGGGTGATAGTACACATCAAGACAAATAATATTAAATGGGAAACTAAGGGTCCCAAACGTCTTCCGAAGGAGATAGGCGCCATCAAATTTTAGGGTCCAAAATTTGAAATGATTATAAAAAACTGAAAAATTGGTCAATTCGTCTGCGGTTTTCACGAAAACTATTCTTTATGTCAGTATTGTCTTGAAAATAAGTTATAAAGATAGAAGGCGCTTTAGATTTTGGAGTAACAAACAACTATGTTTTACCGTTATTTTTTGCATCTCATTAAATTTTTTTTAGAAATTAGTCATAAACTTAAATTTTAAGCTCAAAATCTGTGGTTAAGTAGCGCAAACTGAACTGTGTTCAATGGGAGTGGGTAGGTTTAAATTTCAAATGATTATAAAAAACAGAAAAATTGGTCAATTGATTTGCGGTTTTTACTAAAATTATTCTTTATGTCAGTATTGCCTTAAAAATCAATTATACAGATAATTTTCAAAAAATGTCGATAGAGGGCGCTTTAGACTTTGGAGTAACATGCAACTTTTTTTTACCGTTATTTTTTGCATCACATTAATTCTTTTAGAAGCTTAGACGTAAACTTGAATTTTGAGCTGAATATCTGAATCGCTGAGAGTGGTTAAGTAGCGCAAACTGAACTGTGTTCAATGGGGGTGGGGAGATTCAAATTTCAAATGATTATAAAAAAACGGAAAAATTGGTGGATTCGTTTGCTGTTTTCTCTAAAACCATTCTATATGTCAGTATTTCCTTAAAAATAAATTTTAAAGATAAATTAAAAAAAATTCCGTTAGAGGGCGCCTTAAACTTTAGAGTAACTAACAACTATTTTTAACTGTTATTATTTTTTTTAAATCTAAATACATGTTTTAATAGGTTAGACTTAAGGTTTGAGTTCAAAATCTGAATCATTGTGGGTAATTAAGTAGCGAAAATTGAACTGCGTTCGTAGGCTGGGCAGGGTAACATTACAACTCCTTAACACAGTTCAGTTTGAGCGTCGTAACCCCTCCCAACGATTCAGAATTATAGCTCAAAATTTAAGTCTAAGCTTTTGCAAGCATTTAATTAGATACAAAAATAACAGTTAAAAATTGTTGTTGGTTATTCTAAAGTTTTAAGCGAAAAAAGTGCTGTTTTAGGAATAAAAAAAAAATATAAACACATGAATTTTTAAGTCATGAAATTCATATAAATTTATTATAACTCGTACTAAAGTTACCTGTAAATTTATAAATTTTTGATAAGGCGAATTTTTTTAAGGTAAAAAAAAAAGAAAAAACGCGAAAAATGATAGGCTGAAAAAAAGAAAAAACATAATATCTTCAATTCATAATATATCAAATGCGCTTAAACTTATTATAAATGTTCCTAATATTATCTACAACTTTTATACTGCCAAGGGTTTTTTTAGAATTTGCACTTACACTAAAACAAATACAAAAATTTAGGAATTGAAGAAAAATAATATCGCGTTAACATGATTCTGACTAAAGCAGCTGTTACAGAAAAATGGAATTTAAAACTCTTCAAAAGAGACCATATAAGATTGTTAAACTGGGATTATCTTAAATCTAAATTTTGAGATTTTTTGTAAAATTTGAATTTAATTTCGAAATATACCTCCGCCTGTAGACCGAGACGGAAAGAACTTTTATAAAATGCCAGCAATAATGTCACACAAATGCTTTAAAATAATACAATATCAAACGCAGTAATAAAACTATAACAAAATATAGCAGTAAAACTGAAATTGTTATCTTGATTATTTCAGTATCCAATATTGCCGCAATGTAGTAATACCGAAATATATATGTCAAATTCAATAATAGTGAAATATTGGTTTCATTTTATGAATCTGAATCTCAGTATTAAGAAAATATTAGAGTTGAACTTAAATATATTTGGAATGGAACGCCAATATTGGAGGCATATTAGCAATAAATGGGCAATATTTCTTGTAAATATCGAACTAATGTTAATAAAATACAAATACAACAATACTGGGTGTTATATAACGTAAAGTTAGCCAAGATATAGCCAATACAAATTATATTGATCTGATGTACATTTTATACCAGAAAAGCAGATATATATTATGTATTTCTTAAGTATGTGAAATATAATGATGTTTATTATTTACTATAATGGTGTCACGTTAAAATCAATGCTAATTACAAGAATTAAAAAGCATAAAAAGTTATTAATTTTGGCTGCTTCAACTGTGCTGTGCCTGTAGATAAGTTTCAAATTTTACTTTTTATCTTAAATACATGTAACAAGAAGAACAACGACACCTATAAAAATAATTTTCATAACAAATAATAAATACATGTGAAAACAACATTCGCAACAATAGAATTTAAATTGTACTAGTTTAACTAATTTAACTGGTTTTAGAAATATATTGAATGTTTCGTTCTAATTACTCGAAATTCTAAATTCGTGCTTATTTTAGAAATGAATTCACATATTTAGAAATTTTCAACGAGTATTTCTGCATGGTTTCATTTAGAAACTTTTGCAACTATTACTACAAATTCAGCATTTATTTAACGACTTAAATGTTTTTCTTTCTTGTACATACTATTTTCAATACGTATATTAAGTTACAGCGAATAACATTGTTTTCATTACATGTTATTTAATAAACAATCAAATATCTTTATACGATTTCTGAAATTTCAGAACATTTATGTGCGCATCATATTGTGACACTAGAATAATTGAAATCAAATGAAAGAATATTGTTGATAGGGTTTATTTCAATTAAAAAGTTGATGGTAATGGTGATTCGCAATTACTACATACGACATGGTACCTGTACCCAATATGAACACCACAAGGAAAATTTGTTTTATTTACCTCCGAGTGCACATCATAGAATTCCAAAAATATATGACCACTATCCCTGGACTGTTGACTATCATTATTAAATTTAGCAACCTTGTAATCATTCTGGTTTAATTTAAATGATGAATTCAAAAAGAAAATGTTTACGTGTGTCCTTATAAGCAACCACATGTCCATATTATTGACATGCATGTCCATATTAGGGACAGGTGGCTCTTTATTGATCTACAACACGGGGTATATGGAAGAGCCACTCTTCCAAGGGATTTTAGAGGAGAGGGGCTAAAATAATATATCTTAAAGCATTGCGGGGTAGGGGGGCACAGTAAATATCTTCTGAGCATGCACTTTACAAGAGAGGGCGGGTCAGTTTCGGTTGTGGCGCTTCGAAGATCTAAGCACAGCACCTTAGTTACTAATAAATATTACGATACAATATTATTTACTATACTTATTAACTATACTTATATTTATTATATCTGTCTGTAGACTTTAATCTGATATTACTTAATCCTCACAGGATGGACAAACAAAGACTTCTTCATCATGGGCGGTAAGTCCCAGAAAGTCCCCATGGACATATCCGCCACATGTGATGCATAGCCGCATGTCTGCAACACTGCATCATTGTTGCATAAAAAGCAGTTTGGCTCTCCTTTGTTGAGGAAGTCATACCGCTGGTACCTGTGATTTCGCCAACAGATACCCTACTGACGGACGGCATCTTTTGATTTTCTGAAAGGTCTTTTTGGAGGATTTTTTCTTGGAGAAGGTTTTTAGGAGGATTGTTCAGACGGTATCTTGTTGAAAAAAAAATTTTCCACTTTCATGATATTTGAATTTATCGTCTGGCGACGTTGTGACTTCTTTCTTCTTACGGTTGGAGTCTATACCATGTTGGGGAAAGAATTTTTCATGAAAAAATGATTTAGCAGGTGATAAAGGTGGGTCAATAACAGAAGAAGATATATTGTCAACAAGAGCTTCAACATCTGTTGCAGTTTTTTAATTTAGTGCATTTTCTTCTGCTTCTGCAGCTGCTGGTTCCAGAATTGCAATAATGTCACTAGGCGCGAAGTTTTTATCTGGAATTATAGTTAAATCGAAAGGAAAATTTCCAGTTGCCAGAAAACCTGAAGTTCTTTTTGACAGAGTCATCGAACGATTCCAAACTTTACTAAAGATTTCCGAAAATCTATTTCGAGTGATCTGCCTCGCTGTGTGATGAGGGAAACGGGCAATACTTCATCATTCCAATTTGATTCAAAAACTTTAAAACAGCTTTGTCCAAGGGCTGCAATTCATGTGTCATGTTGCTGGCAGGCAGTAGTATGTTACATTGTGCTCGTCTGCTTTTGTCACGATTTCTGCGTTCAAATGAGACCTTTCTACATCAAAAAGAAGTGGAGTGGAGCCTTCAGTTTTAAACTTAGCGGAATGTTTCAACCATGTGCAGAACACCTAAGTGATCATGCTGCCTTAAAGCTCATCATAACATCTGTTCCCGGAAGCATATTATCCTTCCATTCTTGTTTCATCCTCTTTTTTTTTGGAAAAACACCAAGGGAGGAATGCTGTGGCCGAGGCATTACAGCAAAAAACAATTGTTACATTTTTTGCATGCTCTGGTGTAATAAAATGCACTCTTTCTGTCTTTTTTCGTACAAGAATATTCTGTTGATGGTGGATAGAAAGTTGGACCTTTTTTACCCATGTTATAAGTGTGCTGCTGTCGATTTACAGCATCCAATTCTTCCAAGCACGCTTGCAGTTTTTGAAAATGATCAGAAAAAATTGTCCGGTTCAGCTTTTGGGTTTTCTCTGGATAGAGGTTCTGAGACTTCCTTTTAGCAACAAAGAGATTGTTTTACAAGAAAATTGCCAACCACTTTCTTCCAACCATCTTTGTTGCTTGGCTGAAATTATGCTTCAAACTGCTGAGCAGAGATGAACATTCTCCTTTGTAGTAATTTCTCAGTAATTGGCATGCCAACGTCTGCTAGTCTAAATATTCTTGCAGAAAGTTCATCCTGCTGCTTTTCTGCGAGCGTGCATTTTCGTCCTAACGATGGCTTTCGGATTTGATCATTCATCTGGACAGTCTTGAAAATTCTCATGAGAGTTGTCCTTGGAATCCCTGATGCTTTAGCTGCTCTGGCAAATGATGTTCTACTGTGTACGTCTCAATAGGCAACGTGCAATTTTTCCTCTGTCCGCTTGTCTCTTTTTTTGACCTCATAATGACCAAATCTTTAAAAAATCTGAAAAAAATAATGGAATAAAATGATTTTTTAATGGATTTTCAAGGATACTTCAAGAAATGATGGAGCTGTAAAATTGAATTTAAAAATTTCGGACAGCTTTTTCAATTTCATGTTCTATTGAGCAAGTTGCGTGTTCGTGGCTATATTAGAACGAAAAATAATGCCTTTTAAAAATTTGCCTAGTGAATGAATTCCGTTAAATTGACTCCTGTTTTTGAAACAATTAAGTTGAAATTCATTAAAAAGATGTTTTTAATTAATTTCGTCGTTAAGTACTGAAGGATTTTTTGAGACATCCATTTTCAGGTGCAACGAAAAATTAGCTTTTTTTAATATATATTTCGGGTGCTTCTGTGTCAAATAGGAAAAATTTTCCGAGGCTTCAAGGGGATTTTGCGCACAGTCAGACAGACAGACGTTTACCACTATTAGTAGAAGTGAAAACTCGAATGGAAAATGTATCTTTTCATATTAAATGCTACTAAATCAAGCAAATTGTTGATTTTTCGAACAAAAACATATCTTTATATGTTAGAATTAAAGTATGGTTGTTAATTCCATTTAAAATGTTCGCAAATGCAGTATTAATTTAGACATTTATTTCACAACGTAAACATTTTACATTCAGAAGCACCCTTAATGTTATACGAACATTAAGTTACAGCTGAAATTCTTGTAATCCTTAATTAATATCATAAAAGTAACTAAGCTTGTTTGCAAAATTTCTAAAATTTCAAAATACTCATGAAAGTTTTGTATAGCAATGTCAAGAAATGAGTTCAAATCATCGCCGCTATAATTGGTAGTGTCATTTTATGATAAACATTTTAATGAAAATATCTGAATTTGACATGTTTGATAAATATTTAGGATGTAATTTTCGAAAAGTATTTATAATACCGCGTATTATGTTTACAAGAGACGTTATTTGTAGAATCTTATATTACGGTTTTATTTATTTATTTTGGCAATTTTAAATAATGAAAAAATATTTTAAGAGAACTTGGCATTCTTTGGATTTTTTTTTTAATTTAAGCATTTGAAGGGTCATATCTGATATAATGTTAAAATACTCAATGAAAAAAATGATACTATCAAGAAATTGTTCGATTTTTCTTTCAAAATCAGAAAAAATGTATTTTTTCTTTTGAAAAAATTAAATAATTTCTAAATTCTGTTTTCTCTAACAATTTTGAACAGTTTGAGGTATTTTCTTTTTCGTTAATTAGTATATATTAGGTTAATTTTATATATATTATAGCAAATAGTTAGGTATATTAAGTTAACTTTATAATTTTAGGTATCAGATTTATCCCAAATTAATTAGTTTGGAAGAAAAAAACCCCAAAGACTGCTCAATGTTAAACCGAAGTATAAAGTTGAAGTACGTAATACTACATTTCTGATATCTTTCATTATTTTTATAGATATATCACTATTTTGATATTAAATACGCCACTTGTGTATTTATATATAATATTGTACTAACTTAGTTAATTATTTTTCTATATATAAATGTGAAATCTTTTATTTTTAACTAATAATAATTGTTGGATGCTCTTCTTCTTGAACATCAAAAGTTTATATTTAGGCTATGGGTCACGCAAACCACGTCTTTACTTTACTAACTACTTCAAGTTTAAATATTGAAGCAGGGATGACGCGAATACAATATCACATTTTACATATGTGACTGGAACTTTTGTGTGTTACATCTCCCTGTTTATGTAATTCAGCTACATAAAAGAATTCAAACACAAAGAAGTAAAGAAAAATTTATAATTTTAATTATTATCACCACTTCAAAGTATATACGGTCAGCAAAAAGCATTCAGATTTTATGTACATTTCTAATAATAATATTTAATATCAAAATAATGAAGACTTTTTAAGTAAATCCAAATAATTTGTACTTAATAGAAAAATCATGTTACAATAAATATTTAATGGCTGTTTTTGAAAGAATTAATATTGCGAAAATTCGAATTGAAAACGTCTCTATTAATTTAAAATGCTAATAAATAAAATAAAATGTTGATTTTTCCAATAGAAACATACATTTATAATTACGGATTAAGATAAGTGCTTAGTTCTATATAAAATATTCGGGAATGCAGCATTCATTCAGACATTTATTTCACAAAGTAAAAATTTTAAATTCAGATAATTTCATTCTGTAATGCGATACGTTCATTAAGTTATAGCGGAAGTACTTGTCATCCTTAATTAACATATTAAAACTAATTAAGTTTGTTTGCAAGATTTCTAAAATATCAAAATACTCATGGAAGTTTTGTAAAGTAATGTTAATAAATGAGTTCAGCACTATAACTGACTGTGTCAATTTATGATAAAAATTTGAATGAAAACATTTGAATTTGGTATGTTTGATAAATAATTACGATGATATTTTCTAAAAATACTTATCATCACGCGGATTATGTTTACTGGAGACATTATTTGTAGAATCTAGTACTATGGTTTTATTAATTAAAGTTTAGAAATTTTGAGTAATAAATGACTATTTTAAGTTACGTTGGTACCCTTCGAACTATTATTTTTTTACTTTAAGCATTTTAAGGTACATTTTAGGCATAATAATAAAAGACTCAATGAAAGAAAATGATTCTATCAAAAATTGTTTAATGCTCCTGTAGAAATTCCAAAAATGTAATTTTTTTTAAAATGTAAGTAATTTTAAATTTATCTTCTCGTACGTTTTTGAATAATTTAATATAAAAATGATAATATTCATAGGCATGTGCAGTATAATTTTAAGTTTCAGATTTATGCTAAGTTAATTACTTTGGAGAAAAATATGCAAATACATGTAAAATTGCAGTAAAAAACGGAAATCATTTTACATTTTTATGCTTAAATTATTTTAATGTACGTCCGATGCATAGTTTTACAAAAGAGATCATAAAAACACAACACCCAAAAGAATCGAGTTAAATTAAAAATAAACATAAAAGTTTTATCACTTTAATGATGCATATTTGTCGAAGAAACAAAAACTGAAAAAAACCCCAATTTCATGTGAAGTGGATTGCGGCTTTTGAAGGGAGAGCGATGTAATAAAATTGCTTTAAAAACTATTTATAATACTGAGATTTTTACAAAAACTTCATGAGAATATACTAGGGATAATAAAGTATAATTCAAAAAAAAAAAAAAAACAATAGATATTTTTGTTATTTTTTGTCGAATCAAAGTGAGTAGCATTAAGCGATTAAATATAGAAATGAAAATTTTGTGCAATATTTATCATTTCGAAAGATAATTCTGATACTCCATTGGAAATATAGACGTTTTAAGATATAAAAACAAAGGTTTTGTTTCTTTGGAAATATAAGTTTTCTTAATTTTAAGCTATTGCATAGCTTTTATCGCGGGCTTTGAGCGCAGTGACCGAATCCAAAAATTCCGTAACGCGAAAAATCCTAACACATCCGTAACGAAAAAACCTAACACTCGGCTAACATCGTTTCCGTTCGGAAAACTTCGGGACGGTATCCTTCGGTAGACTTCGGCAGACATTGATGCGGAATTTTTCAGATATTAGGATATCAGGTCTCAAACTTATGTTTCTTATGATCTACTTGTCATAGCGCGGCCAAATTTTGTTTGGTAATTTATTATGAGACAGTGTTTATTTTGGTGGTCTTATTTATTTTGATGACAGGAGACCCCCCACCGTGAGGGTGAAAAAAATTAAAATGCTTATAACTCACGATCTAACTTTCGTAGCGCGCCCAAACTTTGTTTGGTAATTTATTATGAGACATTGTTAATTTCTGGTGGCAGGAGACACCCCACGGTGAGGGTCGAAAAATTTTAAATGCTTATAGCTCGCGATCTAATTTTCGTAGCGCGGCCAAACTTGTTTCGTAATTTATTATGAGACAGTGTTAATTTTTGGTGACAGGAGAACCCATACGGTGAGGATCGAAAAATTTAAAATGTTCATAACTCGCGATCTAATTTTCGTAGCGCGGTCAAATTTTGTTTGGTAATTTATTATGAGACATTGTTAATTGTTGGTGACAGAAGACACCCCACGGTGAGAGTCGAAAAATTAAAAATGCTTATAACTCGCGATCTAATTTTGGTAGCTTGGCAAAATATTGTTTGGTAATTTATTATGAGACAGTGTTAATTTTTGGAGACAGGAGACCCTCCAAGGTGAGGGTCGAAAAATTTTAAATGCTTATAACTCGCGATCTAATTTTTGTAGCGCGGCCAAATTTTGTTTGGTAATTTATTATGAGGCAGTGTTAATTTTTGGGGACATTAGACCCCCCTACGGTGAGGGTCGAAAAAATTAAAATGCTTATAACTCAAGATCTAATTTTCGTAGCGCGGCCAAATTTTGTTTGGTAATTTATTATGAGACAGTGTGAATTGTTGGTGACAGAAGACACCCCACGGTGAGGGTCGAAAAATTAAAAATGCCCATAACTCGCGAACTAATTTTCGTAGCGCGACCAAATTTGTTTGGTAATTTATTATGAAGCAGCGTTAATTTTTGGGGACATTAGACCCCCCACAGTGAAGATCGAAAAATTTAGAAAGCTTATAACTCACGATCTAATTTTCGTAGCGCGGCCAAATTTTGTTTGGTAATTTAATATGAGACTGTTAAATTTTGGTGACAGGAGACCCCCCACGGTGAGGGTCGAAAAATTCAAAATGCTTATAACTCGCGATCTAATTTTCGTAGCGCGGCCAAATTTTGTTTGGTAATTTATTATGAGACAGTGTTAATTTTTCGGGACAATAGACCCCCCCCCCTTACGGTGAGGGTCGAAAAATTTAAAATGCTTTTAACTCGCGATTTAATTTTCGTAGCGCGGCCAAATTTTGTTTGGTAATTTATTATGAGACATTGTTAATTTTTGGTGACAGGAGACCCCCCACGGTGAGGGTCGAAAAATTTCAAATGCTTTTAACTCGCGATCTAATTTTCGTAGCGCGTTTAAATATTGTTTGGTAATTTATTATGAGTCAGTGTTAATTTTTGGTGACAGCAGACCCCCACGGTGAGGGTCGAAAAATTTAAAATGCTTATAACTCGCGATCTAATTTTCGTAGCGCGTTTAAATATCGTTTGGTAATTTATCATGAGTCAGTGTTAATTTTTGGTGACAGGAGACCCCCCACGGTGAGGGTCGAAAAATTTAAAATGCTTATAACTCGCGATCTAATTTTCGTAGCGCGTTTAAATATTGTTTGGTAATTTATTATGAGTCAGTGTTAATTTTTGGTGACAGCAGACCCCCACGGTGAGGGTCGAAAAATTTAAAATGCTTATAACTCGCGATCTAATTTTCGTAGCGCGTTTAAATATCGTTTGGTAATTTATCATGAGTCAGTGTTAATTTTTGGTGACAGGAGACCCCCCACGGTGAGGGTCGAAAAATTTAAAATGCTTATAACTTGCGATCTAATTTTTGTAGCGCGACCAAATTTTGTTTGGTAGTTTATTAAGCTATTGCATAACTTTTATCGCGGGCTTTGAGCGCGGCGACCGAATCTAGGAATTCCGTAACGAGAAAAAATCTTAACACTAAATCTTAAAATTTACGCGGTATTTTTGCATAAGTTGATAAAAAATGCTATGCAATAGCTTTACCGCGGCAGTCCCCGAGTGCCACACATATTTTTTTTATTTGTAGGGATTCACCCTTCACTGCGCATTTCTTTCTATGTTTTTTGGAAAATATTATTTGAAATCTATATATCAGTTTAATAATTGGATAAATTTTTAATAACTAAAAAACTAAATTTCGAATTTTCAGGTACACTGAAAAAAAAAAAAAAATTCAAGAGGTTACTAAAAATTTTTTAGTAAATTTGTATTCCACAGAATTTTTTAGTAACCATTTAAAACTTTTTTTTGCAAGTGAAACAAACATTTCTTTTGTAAACTGAACAAAAGAATTTTTTGTATAACTAACTTAAAACTTTTTAGAATGAGCCACCAAACAAATTTTTGTAATACCTACTAAATTATTTTTAGTAACCATTACGTGTGCCCGTAGGGCAGGAGCTTCCTTCGAGCTGCATCCAGTGGGTAAAAAGACAGACTTCTGAAACGGAAGATTTCCGGTAAAGCCGCAATAGATGGCAGTACCAAACTTTGCTACCTGCTCTATATTTTGACATGTTTCTAAAGGGTAGGGAAAGTTGAGAGATCATTACCCATGGTAACTGCTACGACAGGATTTTCATAATCCCTTTATTTAACAAGTACTTACATTGCATATATTCCGTGCCGTCCAGCATCGAACCCAGGTAGTTTCAACCTGGAGTTCGGTGCTATGACCACTAGGCTATCACGGCCACACCAAGTGAGTTTTAGTAATAGCTATTAAAGCTGTAAAACTATTAACTCTATTCGTTCAAGCTTTTTTCTAGTAATTCTTACAGATTCCATGTAACCGAGTAAGATTACTAAAAAATTTTTTGTAATTACAATGATCACTAAAATTTTTTTAGTAGATCGATTACGAAATTAGGGTTTTTAATTATTGCATTGCTATATTTTGCAATTAAATAGATTTAAATTAATTATTTTTATCTATTTAACAGCCAGTAACTTTTTTAATGTTAATCGTTTTAAGTTTTTTCAATAATAACAATAAAAGTAAACTTTGCTAAAGTAGCTTGATCAAAATAACTTTTGTTTCCGAAAAACAAATTTTATTTTTTTGTCAAATGGAGCCATCTGACATTGGCAAAATATGTGTTACGCCATTTTTTGGACTCTTCTTGATCAGTTACAGCGATCACACAGGCCAAATTCATGGCACACAATGAAAATGATAGTGTTTTTAGGTTACGTCAGAAGAAGCACACGAGATAGTAGTAAAGGGTTAAATCCAAATGTTAATAATGATACAAAACTACTGAAACATCTGAATAAAGTATACAAATAATTAGATGCAAAAGATTTGATTATGATAGAGCATCATATTCTGACCAAAATTTTAAACTTCAAATAAAATGCTACGTACTTTTCTTAACCTAAATAGGTCTTTATTTTCGAATTTGAAACAGATGAGAATAAATATGTATTTTTATAATTTCAGACTCGTTTTAGATGCGACGATATTTATAAATTGTACAAAAGATACCGTTTCTCTTAAAAATACATTAATTATAAATTTTGAAATGAAATAACAAAATTTTATATTATCCACAAATGTTATTGTTATTTCGATGAGTATTCATGGCAATTTAATTAGTATATTAATGTTGGAATTCGAGTAAGAAATACATTAAATTTTTTATTTTATTCTTACTCCAAATATAAATATTAAAAAAAGTGACGCCAATAAAATTACAAATTTTACAAATAGGAGTGCTATTTTTGTGCACGTTGTTGAACTATAAACGTACTATTTATTTACTGCTAACGTACGGTTAATGTAGTATTAACATACTGTTAACGTACTGTTAATGTACTATCAGCGTTCTGTTAACGTCACAAAAGATAAATAATTTAACATAAGTATGCTAAAAATTATCTAATTATTTTTAGCATTTTAAGGGTTATAAAATCTAGGAAGCATTAAAATATTATTTCTATTACTTACAATAATGTTAACATAGAAATAATTAAACATTTAAGAAAGTGTAATTAATAAAAAACTCAAGCTAGAATAAATATTTAAAGACTGTCTTTAAAAGAGTTTATTTTATGAAAATTCTCGTTGTAAATTCCACTTTTAAAATACTGACTTTAAAATTAAAAACACGCATTTATGTATTCCGATTGATCTTTAGAGTTTAGTTCTATTTAAAATATTTGGAAGTGCAGCATTAATTTATACATTTATTTAGTATATTAAATGTTCTAAATTCAGAGCCAACTCAAATGCGATACTTTCATTAACTTACAGCGGAAGTTCTTACAATCCTTAATCAGTCTTTTAAAAGCAACCAAGCTTGTTTTCAAAATTTCTGAAATTTTAATATACTCATGCAAGTTTGCAATGTAAGTAATGTAGTAAGTCTGTTCAAATCATCGACATTATTATTAATAGTGACATTTGATAAACAAAGTATTAATGAACATATTAGAAGTTTACATATTTGGCGGATATTTAAGATGCAATTTGCTAAAAATGTCTCAAATAGGAAATTTATAATCACGCGTATTATGTTTACTAAAGTCGTTATTTTTAGAATCTGATATTATGATTTCAATCATTTAATTTTTGATATTTTGAGTAGTGAAGGATTATTTTAAAAGATTAAATAATATGAGTGAATGTTTCGTACGTTATTTATTATTTTGAAAGATAACACTTATATTTTATTGTAAAAATAGAGGTTTTAAAAGTGTAAAAAAACGGAAAAGTTAAATTATTACATTAACTTTAACCATTAAAACACGATTATGTGTAAATGTTATGCATCTTTTAAAGAAATATTTATATTTTTAAGCGTTATGTACAGCTATTATGTACAGTACATTACCCATTGAACACTAATTCAGCAAATGTGCAAAAACTCTGAGAGTTTCAGTAAATTATTCGTATCAATACATCGTGTTATTTAGTTGCATGTCAGTTGCCCAAAGAATCGGCTGGTAATCTAGATGAGAATTGATTAACGTTGCATCATCAGCCGATGGACAAGAGAATTATTATAAATCTAATGAACATCGCAAATGTCGAAAATGTCTCTTAATAGTTTATCTACCACATTATGAATTCACGAAAATGTTACATTCTAAAGCATTTTACGCAAATTGCTTAAACTAAATTGAAAGATTTACATAATCGCTTAATAAACATTTGAAGGATTTTGGAAGGATTGAAGTATTTAGAAGAATTAATTAAAATTGAATTTACAGGGATTTTGTGCAATATTTATAACCCCACTCAAATCTTTTATTTTTAATTATTTTCTTAAATGATGTTCTTACAATAGTACACAAATACTTGCACATAGAAAAAACCCCATTCACCTTCCTCAGCGCCAAGAAAGCTGAAAAGATGCAAAGGCAAAAGAAATCATACTTTTAAAAACATTTTTGTTTTGTGTAATCAATAATGCTTTTGGAACAAGATAAGTAATGTGTCTGTAACTCATTCTAAACAGTATTACAACTAATTGTCGTATTAAAAGGATTTTATAAGAAGTAATTTTAGCAGCACTTATAAGTACCGTCGGTAGATAAAAGGTTAAAATATGTTCGTGTAGAAGACGTTTGTTCTAAATACCTATTCTAAATTCCTTTTGTTTTGAAAACATTTACGGGTATATAATCGGGTTATTTTAATGGTAGTTATAAGTAACGTCGGTAGACAAAAGGTTAAAAAAGACATGAAAGCCATAGTCAAAACATGTATATGAATTTTGATTTGATTCTGTGCTAAAACTTCGTACAGTTTCCATGATACAGTAATTAAACCGACAGACACATAAATAACTACTTTAGTGCTCTCGCACGGCGGAATAATGTAAAATGTAACTTGGTCTCATGTAAGAGCTAAAAAAATATATGAAAGTGTGATTAAATGTATAAATTTATGCACTGTTAGATGATATAAATAATACATTAAGATGCACAAACAGACATTTTTTAAGGAATTTTTTACAGAAAATTTACCGTTATTCCGTGATATCCAAAATTTAGAATGCATGAAAATTTCATGTTTTAAAGCAGCATTTCTGATTTATTTTAAAACACTTTAGATGACTTCCACAAGCATTTAATATTTTTAGAAGGATTTTGTGATTTAACAATTAAATAATTATATTTGAATGTACAGGAATTTTTGGTAATATGTATATCTCTATTAAAATATTTTATTTAAAATATATTTTTAATTTTTTTATAGAATAAGAAAATTTACGAATATTAGGCTCTTACGATAGAAATACAGGAATATTTCCCAACTGAAACTATTCAGTCAATATCTTTCAATGTCAAGAAAGCTGAAAAGATGTAAATAAAACTGAAATCGTTTCAAATACTTTTTGAGATTTTCGTTCATCTTTCCAAATTCTATTCATTTGTGTCCTCTGTCTGTCCATCCGTTGCAGAAGTTCGTACACAAAAACTTTTTAAACCAGAGACTTCAAATTTTGTGCATCTATAGCTGAATACACTGAAAAAAAATCTGTAACGTTAAATCTAAATTAGTAGCTCTAGAAATTTCAGTAAATCTAAATTTACTGAAATCTGTTATGCTTACTAAAATTTTATATGTACACTGTACAAGAAAACTATGTTAATCTACGAAACTTGTAAGCAAAATTAGAGACATCTGAAACTTTACAAAAGAATTTACAAAAATCTTATGTATTTTTACGAAAATTATAACAGTAATCTTCGTTACCGTTACTTAAAACGTTTTAGGAATCCGATTTTACAAAAAAATTCTTAGTAATCTTAAAATTTTTTGGATTCGAATTGCAAATATGTATTTATTACACGTTTTTTTATTGTGGCCATTGCATAAAAAGTTCTTAAAATATAGTTCTACTAGAAGGTTTTTTGTGTTTTTTTTCAATGTACTTTAAGTCACACAAATCATAAAATTTAGAAAATATATATCTATTACTTAAATTAAATTATTTTTTTAATGTCATTCATTCATTTTTGCGATTTAAATTTTAAAAGAGAGTCTTAATTTCAACGTAAGTCGTGTAGACATCACAATTTGGAGGAAAAGCCTGTCACAAGCAAACAGAGGGTTCTTAGTTTGAACCCCGTTGGCGGAACTTGAAATTTTGATATTAAGATGGATTTAATTAGAAGATTTTTTTTATTTTTTGCCAATTTAAGGGTTTATATTATCAGGACTTCGTTCACCTGACATTTCTAATATTTTTTGGAATTGATTTTTTTTTTCTTTTTTAAAAACTTTTGCAATATATTAATGATTAAGAATTTAAAATTTCGTTTAAACATTTTTTTTTAGTTTTCAGAAATTAAAATTTTTATTTATCCATTGAACTTTTTTAACTTCGGATTTTCAAAGAAATTTGGTATTTTGAGTTTTATTTAAATCATTTGTTTTGAACATTTTTAGTTTGATTAAAAAACTAAACACCTTTTATAATAATTTGAAAATTAAATTTATCGGGGCTATCATGTATGTAAGAATTTAATCACTTAAAATAAGCATTTTGGATTTATTAATTACAGGATAAGTTGTTTTGGAAGAACTTTTAAACGAAACCCTCTGTGCTATCTGCGATTACACTTATCCACATCTTCTTTTGTTCAACAAAGAATGTTTCTGGAACAAGATGATGTAAAGTATGAATAATTTATTCTAAACAGTATTATTGCTAGTCTATGTATTAAATTAATTTTTAAGAGGTTATTTTCATGGTACTTAGAAGTACTATAGGGACATGAAAGGTTAAGTCGTTGCTGCGATCGGGAAACAATCACAAATTTGATTACTAAGTGTTTGCCTTTTTTTCTTTTTTTAAAACAAAAGAAAATAATAAAGAGGAAATCTAGATTAAGCTATAATATAGATGTATATATTATTTATTTATTTATTTAAAACGCCAAAAAATACTTCCCTGATGAAATAATAAAAATATGTGAAAATATTTTATTTCAAATTTTACATACTTTAAAGAACCTTATTGCTATAAATTCAACGTAAGTCGAGTTTGCTTTTTCAATAGTAAAATAAATATATTGTAGTTGTTTGACAGAGAAAAAGAAAATATTATTTTGTTTTTCTTTTTAACAAAACTTCAAAAGATAAATCTGCTAATAATACATTCAGATTTTTCTTAAAATACTTTACAATATAAAAGAATTTTGTATGTTTAGCCTTATTTTTTTCATTTGTAAAGGATATTTAATACAATAAAACAGTTTTTCTAAGCCTAGTTTTGAAAGCCTATTGGAATGTAAGAGAAAAGGACATGAATTATTTAGAAGATAATGTGTTCCAGACACACATGTTTCACAGCTTTATTTTTGTACTACTTTGTTTTCAGGTTTATATGTTTAGTTTTTAAGCTGTAAAAATGTGTATATGTAACAGCATTTTTCGTAAGACATTTTTGAAATAGGAGATGTATAGATAGTATAAATTTTTTGTCGCCAAATTTTTTATTATAAGAAAATGTATTGGGATCATGAAATTTTTTTACTGTCTTTGTACAAGCTTTTATTTCTGTTCTGTTCATTACGACCAAATATAGCAATCGAATTTTAACATAATTCCTGTATTACTCTTGACGTAATTTTTTGTTATGTGACTCACTTTCGATGAAAATACAATATTCTGAAGGAAAACAAAAGCGAGTTCTTTTCACCACTTCTCAGTTGACAATTTGTTCAGTTGGCATTTTTCCCCGTAATTTTTATCACATATGAAATCACATATTTGATTGACTTAGAAATAATATGATTCGCTTCCAGCGAACCGTGTCATGGTTGGTAAATTCGCTGTCATTCAGTTCTTTGCAATAAATAAATGGATCTGGATTCGATCCTCACGAATCTTTGATCTTTATTGAAAAGAATATAAGTTTATTCTGCTTTTGTACATTTGAAAAAAGATTTGTGTTTAAAACCTTTATTTACTCATAATGCCAATATCCATGTTTGGGCAGTCCTAAATCCAATCTGTCTTACTTTTTGAGAATAGTCTGTATGCTTTTATATTAGTATGTCCCTTTTAAAACCAAAATTAAACTTCTGTTAGACCATGACACATATTTTTACTCTTTATATTTCAGTTTATATAATCAACATGTGGCTCTGGTTTTCTACATTTTTTACGATTTACATGATAGTTAGTTATATATAACTCTAGCATGGATATTTTATAAATCTTTTTATCTTCTAGTGCTTCATAAAACTAAAGGTAACTAACTTTGGATTATAATGCTTAATTCAAAAAAATGTATGCTGTGTTTTCACAGTTTTTGAGATAGCTATATCTCAAGAATTAATTCATTGTATTCTTTTGAAGATGCGTCATAATTGCTATTAATACATTAAACCTCTGAGACATTATTATAACTGATATTAGTATTATTATATGTATTAACTTATGATAAAAAATTATTTAAAATTATAAAATTTTTGAATATTGTAACAAAATTAGAATAATTTATTACTATTTTGACAAGAAAATAATATTCTGTTTTTGTGAAATTACGTTTTTCTGTTCTCGATGAACATTAGATCCTAAATGGATTGCTCAGACAAGGAAACCAAATCTGTAGTGCACAATGTCCCTTCCGGTCGCCTATTTTTAGGTCTTAAAAATTACAGCATTCAATCAGACTTGAAAAACATTTTAGAAAATTCTGAACAACTGGACTGTTGTTGTGGATGCTCTGTCTTAGGAACTAAACCATGGAATTTAATAAAAATTCAGATTCAGTTATAACTCGACATAAATTCCTGTTAATGGAATTTGGTGTAAGCAATCCGACAGACTGCGCTGCTATGCTGCATGTTCACGGTTTTTTCTAGAACTACATCTGTAAAACTAATGCACGGAATTTCAATAAATTTCATATTTTGTAAAAACGAGACATAATTGTCGATTAGATTTTGATTTAAACCTCCCAAAAGGCGAAAGAAATCTCGATAATTGTATCGAAAAATTTAAGCACGGGATTTTATAAAACTTCATATTCTGTTAAACTTTGGCATAAATAGCATTTCGGTGTTTATCAAACAAAAAGTCTCTGTGTCATATTCTGTTTTTCTCGATTTTTACGATAACTGTATCTCAAGAACGAATAGATTGTTATTTAGTTTTGGTTGCTGACGATTTGATTAATGTTGTGGTGACAGAAACGTACTAGTATTTTTTGTATTTCAATTAATAAAAATAGAAAAGAAGACGGAAATTGTACGCAAAGCGCAGCAAATGATGTACGTTTGTACCATAACGAAGTTTTAAAAATATTCACACATTGGTGTAACAGTATATTATACTTCGGATACAATATAGTTGTCGAAATTTTTTGTGTGTCCCTGTAAAGACTATCTGATTTCTATTATATAGCAAGTAACTTGTAGTGAGCCTTAGTAACAGTTTATAAACATAATTTTTATAATTCTAACATATCAAGAGGTGAGTTAAAAATTCATTTCGAAATTCCAACTTTACATCCAAAACAGAAGCTGAATAAAATAAAAAAGTGTACTAACAGTTGTTTTGGATTTTAAATGAACTGAAACAACTAAGTTTTGATATAAAGTTAATTAATGAAATCCAAAAATTTTTCAGAAAAATAATTGTAGTAGTTTAATGAGTTTTAAAGCTTCTCAAAGAAAGTATGCATAAATTTATCTGAAGATGATCATTAAAAGTAAGACTTTTATATTTTTCATTTTCTGATTGCAGGATTTCAGCAGTATTTGTAAAACATACAAAAGTTGCTACGAAAACTTCTGAAATATTGTTTTTAGTAAATCATTTTATAGTTTTATTTTAGAAAACTTTAAGAAAAAAAAGGAGTTAAATAAATGATGTGCACGCGTAATTCGTCAGGTCGTTAAAATTGACAGAACTTTGTAAAATATTTGCATATGTCTACTATGTTTTAAAATGACATTCTCAATTTAATTTAAATCGCAGTAAGAGGTGACATGTTAAATATTTAAGTGAAATATTTCTATGATATATTCAAATTTGACATATTTATAGCTACAATAAATATTTTGCAATAATCTATAATAAATATTCCCGACAATACAAACATTTAAATTACATAATAAGGACACAAAATGCACTTCACTCTCATATGACTTATGTTTGATTAAAAACCACACATTAGCAGTGCGTATGCAATTCTTCATACTTCCAAAGTGTTTAATACCAAATTTTATAACTAAAAGAAACTTCTATTTGATCTTTAATTTGTATAATTCATTTATGCTTTCTACTTATCCATCATATGTAGTATAAGGTAAGACTTGCAATCATTTTGAAAACCGAAAGAACTTTTTGACGGATTTACACGTTTCAGATTCAGACACTGAAAAGTCCGAAAAACATATTTTTAGAAAAAAAAATGCTGCATGTCTGTAAATGCTCTATCTAGAGAGACATGAATTCGGTGTGTTAATAGTACGTAACAATGGAAAGAAGTCTATTGAATATAAGTAACCTCTATTATCTGGAAAAAAAAATTTCAGTCTCTCGAAATGTTAGTTCTGATGAAAGATTTATATATATAAATTTTGTATTTTTTCATTTTAAGTAATGGCTGTAAAAGTCAATAAAAACATAAATTTTGCATAAAGAATAAAGTCGAATGAATAATTATTTACCAAGATATTTGTAAACACATTTTTCCCTCTCTTCGATTTTACATTTGGAACCACCTACCATTCAGGAAACAACTAACAAACTGTCATTTTTTTCAGAGAATATGAATATTTTGGAATGCCACAATTTGTTAAAAGACTGAATTTTAAAAAATAAATAAAGCTATTTTGCAGCTTTCTATCTTATTTTAGCTAAGGTACCCTGGGGTAATAACGCCAGGCGGGGTAATAACGCCAAGTGCTAATATTATGCATAATTATGAAATAATCTGGTAAATGACACCCATGTGCTCTGCGCAGAAGGGTTTTGAGTCATATAAATCGCAAAAAACAGCTTCAAGTTAATTTGTTTCATTTTTAGGTCTTATTGTTTTTACAAGCAACTAAAATTAACGCTTGATCTAAAATTTGCGAGATACGTTTTCTGATGTGAAGACTATTTTTTTATCCGAAAATGCTTTCTTAATTCATAAATTTGTAGTACATTTCATGGACTTTCAAAATATTGTTGAAGATTTTGGATATCTTCTCGAGATAATTTCTAATTTAAAATGTACAGCGCAATAACTATAACGGGGTAATAACGCCAATCCTTGGCATTAATACAATGGTTGATTCCCTACAGTGGCCGAGCTACATCCTAAATACTGATTCATATAAACACAGTTAAAACTGTGCAATGTTTCTAATAATTCTATTTAAGAGGTCCTTTTTAAGCAAAAAGAAGCTCACACGGTCTGATATTCGTTTGACTCATACTCCCCCCCACACCACACCTTTATTTTTCTTACACTTTCACAGAAAATTGAACATTTTCAATAGCTTAGAATGCAATTTGTCAATTTCTAAGTTTGTAGAGTTTGTATTTTTAGAATTGGGCAATCTACATGCAATTATTCCATCTTATTTCATAGTTTTGTTTGCATGGCGCTATTTCCCATATAGGTGGGTAATAACGCCAAATAGCATGGGTCAAGAAATCACACCATTACATTTTATGAATACATATCTGTTAAATAATTTTTTTTATATAGATAGTCAATGAGTTGCTGTATCAAATCATATATTTGTTTGAAAAATACAATTTAAAACTGAGCCGTGAAAATTTGTAGAACCTTAACGTGGCGTTATTACCCCAGGGTACCTTATTTAGAAATTTTCAATTATTTTTTATTTCCTGCTACAAACCTTACTGTACAGCTAATTGAATGCTTTGTTATCATATTTTTCATTTCCACAATGGCTTGAAGTAAGCCTTATGTGTTCGCAGACCCACAAACCACAATTCTGTCAAACCTCTGTTAAAAGGTGGGTTTCATACTATAAAATGCAATTATCAAGTTCTACAATGATCGTTAGTACACTGAAACACAGGGTCATCAAAAATACTTTTTTTTTGTTTCATAAGAAACAAAATTTGGTATTTCTAGGCAGAACTGATTGTGAGCCATACAAATAATGAGCTAATTCAGTTAATACTGAGTAGCACTACACACGTTATAACCCAAAACTTTGGCTGAGCCTCAGGGCATGGGTCCATGAGGTCTCAAAAATGACGTTTTTTCACTTTCCGCGACAAAGTTTGTCGGACCTTGCCAGGTTGCACTGAAGAT
Source organism: Maratus speculifer (assembly GCA_964019185.1). Classification (NCBI taxonomy): domain Eukaryota; kingdom Metazoa; phylum Arthropoda; class Arachnida; order Araneae; family Salticidae; genus Maratus; species Maratus speculifer. The sequence goes on along the minus strand of OZ025297.1, from coordinate 70,651,757 downwards.
CAGCCATGACATTTATAAAATATTTCAATTTAGGTACTAAATGTCATGTTGTAATCACAAGAATTACTTTGGCTAATGCTCAATGCACTGAGATAACAGAATACAGAAATTCGAGAAAAATATTGGTTCGTGACCAGATATAGGAATGTTTATGGGTCACAATAATTTTTTTGGGGAAAAATAAAATATTTAGGGTGGTTAGTTATAAACGTCAGGTGTTCAGAGCCCTCTAGAGAGTAACGTTTTGGTCAAAACATACCCAAATTTGATCAGCATACATAGCAGACCATGGGATTTCGAATTCTAAAAAAAATTAAAATAAAAAGTTTTAAAAATCGCCTCTAGGGGAATTTTAGCGTTGTTTACCGACTAAAATGCATGAATTCGCATAAAATCAGTTATGTATAGCAATCATTAGTATAAAAGGAAAGGCTGGGAGAGTTCTCATCATTATCAACTCTCACCATACTTTGCTAGTCAAGCTGTGTTATCAGCAGAACGAGAATTGCAATGATGCTCGTCCTGAATTTCACCGATTACAGAATTTGCCAAAAGAACCGATGAGCATAACAAATTTACAAAAGATGATTCATCGATTTAAAACTATGTGGCAAGAAGGCCTAGGACGCAAATTGACTGGTCAATAACAAGTTGACGAAGTTGTAACTGCTATTGTCGAACAAGAGATGAAAAATATGCAGGTACCATCAGCGCTCGGGCAGTATTCACGCAGTATAAAATTGATCTGTACTGTATTTTTTGCCATTTAATCATTCAACATTTACACTAATACTCTTTTGGTGCGCCAAAATTGCTGATTTTATGCAAATTAAATGCATTTTTGTCGCATTTTAGCTAAAATTGCCCCTAGTGGCGATTTTTTAAACTTTTTATTTTTCTTTTTTAAGAATTCGAAATCCCATGGTCTACTATGTATGCTGATCAAATTTGGTTATGTTTCGCCCAAACCTTTACTTGCTAGAGGGGTCTGAACACCTGACGTTAATAACTAACCATCCTGTACATACCTTTTAAAATCATTAGAAGAAACCATCAGATAAAATTTCGGCAAAATCATAAATGGTGTGTATAATGACACGTCTATTTCAGCTTGACTCTTATAAAATCTCTCTCTTAAATTTGAAAGATGAATATCAACTGTAGGTGAGGTATAAATGAAAAAGTGTGGGTATAAGATGTCCACAGCAAACCCTGCTCTTCTAGACACGAGGTCGCTCTAACCACAACTCCTAAATTTGTGCTTTTATCTGCCGATCAAGTTGAAATTGGACAGTGTTAGCTTGTTGTTTTAGCTGTGAATGGGTCAGGTCGTACCCATTTGATATTCAAAGAGCTGGAGATGTGAGGTCTACATTATTTCTTATAGTCGAAACTTTGTACACCTTCTTTGATGTATCTCTTTATTTGTTGTTTCATAGTTTTTTCAGTACTGAGAATAATAAACATATTTCTTATTCTGTTCCTGGCTTTCGTTTTTTGAGATTTGTACTGTCATTGCCACGACATTAAAAAAATTTCGACCATTGCTATGTGTTTTCCCATCGTGTAGGTGTACAAAATCTCTTGAACCCTGTAAATAAAATTTTCAGATGTCAAAAAACAGTTTTAAAACAACGAATCAAGCTATTTATTTTCGTATAAAATTAAATTGTTACGTATAAACAACAGGATGTTTCTAAATGAGTATCGAGATTTTAACGCTTGGTAGTATTTATTAAATAAAAATTCTAATTAATACATAAAATGAAAGCCTGATTTAAACAATTTTACCTACAAGCTTACAAGTGTTCAGTGTTGGACCTTTTGTCACGCGGCACACATCAAGTCGATAGCTCAGTTCGTACCAAATGTTGTTTGGTAAAGAAATTCTGTTCAGACATCCAAGCGATCTGATGCCATGTGATTTCTACCTGAGTGGATTCATAAAGGATAGTGTGTATGTGCCTCCATTAACAGCTGACTATTGCAGCTGTTGTAACAATGACCCCACAAACACTAATCTGAGTTATCGACTTAATGTGTGCCGTGGGATGAAAAATGCTCTCATTGAATACCTGTAAGCTTCTGCTAAAATTGTTTGAGTTGCTCTTTCATTTTATGCATTAATTAAAATTTTTAATTTCATGTAATAAATATTACCAAGCGTTATAACCCCGATATTCATTTAGATACACAATTTATTTTGAAAATACATATATTTCAATATGTCTTTTCATCGTGGATATCACAAAGAGTTTTCACAAACCAGATATAAAAATAAATTTGTGAATTGTTTTATTTCATCAAATTTTAGAAAACTTCCAAAACCTATGTCACAAAATCAAACAAATTGAGCTTTTATAACTTAATAAAACATCTGCATGTCAGATTTCTTTTCTTAAAATAATCTATTGGAAAATTTCCTTTCTTTCCTAAACTCAATAGTTCAAGAACTTTTACATTTTCGTTCCATAAGTTTATTTTCATCTTAAAATTGAAAAAATGACATTTTTATTTTAACGAAAAGTATGTCATAGAAAAGTAAATTTCATTTTAAATTTATTTTCATTGAGTAACATTATTTTTTCTCATTTTGTAAAAAATCGATCCAAGAAGTATTTGTGGAGGTTTTCTATATCACCAGAAGCTAAAATTTAAAATGCCATGTCAACAAATTGTTACTGTTTCGCTGAACAACATATTTTTTATAAAATTATTTTCTTATTTTCCGATTGTCTTGAAACGAGAATATGTATGCATTAAACAAATATAATTTCTAGAAATAAGAAATCTGAATTATATTTTGCAAACAGGTTTAAGATAGCAAGTTATTTTTTCATTTTTAAAGAAATCAATTGAATATAAAATTTATATTGAAATATAGTATAGCATCTATTTTAATAGCTCAATGTATTAAACAAAAAATAAAAATTATATTATTTTTTGTGTAATGCACTTACACAACATACCTATTTACAAGTCAACAACTGGTTTTTCATTTTCATTTCAGATCATAAAAATTCAAATAGCACATTGACTAGGGAAATGTGTTTTTTCGAATTAACGAAGCATTCTTCTTGACGTTCGACGGCTGTCTAAAGCTCTTATAAAATAACTAGAGGTGCGTTTAAATAAAGAAAAAAATCTCTGCATAAATGCATGGAAAAGATAAAATGATGAAAGTCTGCTTTGGTAGTAAGAAATCCCTGTAAAAGCAGTTATATTTGATGCTTTACTATTTTAAAAATATGTTAGTTACTCTTTTATCAGGTTCTACGATGATAATACTATTCAGAACGGGAAATTTGAGACAAATGCATTCACAGGTGAATCTTCTGTTCTCCTTGACTTTTGTAAGAAAATAATCATCCATCAGAGACGCTCACCCATTTCGCTCTTCATCGTACAAGTTTTCTAGTCCTTCTTTAAAACTTCGATTCCACTTAAAAAAAATCACAGTTATTATTTTACGAATTAAATATTTCCCACTGAGTGAAAAATTGACCAGGCCGGGAATTGAACCCAAATGCTTTTCTTATAGGGCCAATGCTTGACTGTTTAAGCTAACAGGGCACGACAAGCGGTGACCATTTTTCGCTCAGATATACCAATTTACCAATCTGCTTTACCAATCAGTTGATTATGTTAAAATTGCAATTTATCTACGAACCCATCGTTCTTTGGAGTTTCTTTACATGCGGTCCATTCTCTTCAGCTGTGTAAATGACAGACCAGATGTTATGAACTACAAGATTTTCTGAGCGGAAAATGCTCACCGATTGTCTTGCCCAGTTAGCTTAAACGGTAAAGCATTGGCTTTGTAAGCCAAGTATCTGGGTTCGATTCCCGGCCTGGGCAATTTTTCACTCAGTTGGAAATATCTAATTCGTGTAATAACTTTACCAATCAGTTGATTGTGTTAAAATTGCAATTCATAGTGTTATTCTTCGTGTTTTGTACGTAATTTTCACAATATTGTCTGTTAATTTAATTTAATTTAGTGCACCTATTATTTAGAAAGTGAATGATAATCTTGAATGCCTCGTGATGATAAAAATTTTAAACGTCCAATATGCAGCACTCAGCAATCTACAAATGACTTCAATTGTTTACCAAAGAATCAGCAAAGTGAGTTCATATTCGAGAAATCAGGAATGCAGTGTTTTTGCGACAAAAACTAACATGCTGGAAATTGCATGTTATGCGTAGCAAATGAGGTGTATTCGTTCTATAAAGAAATTTTGAAAATATCCAAATCTTGATGTAATAGTAAAAATATTTCGGATATAGTGTACACTGTAAAAAAAAAATCTGTCAAGTTAATAAACATTTTCTAGGAAACTGGGATTCCTAGAGCGTTTTATCTAACGGTAACAGCAAAATTTCATGTATTTAAATCGATCACATGATTGTTTGCTGTTAACGTTACATGAAAAGTTCTGAGAATCCCAGTTTACTATAAAAATTTAGCAGCAATACAGATTTTTTCTTTTTTTTTTACAATATAGTAGCCGAAATCTTTTGTGTGTTCCTATAAATACTGTCTGTTTTCTATTATACAGGAAGCATATTGAAGTAAATTTCAAAAAGACATATCAATTTCACAAAATTTGAAATAGTTAATTATAATTAAAATACTCCTCAAAAAATATTTCCCCTATATCATTATGTAATGGAACATTTTTTTGTGGAATGAAAATTAATAAGAAATATTCTTTGCGTAACAGATTGCACATAATGTATATTTTTGTATATACTTTATAGATGCATGCCAATTATATTAAGTTCGAAAGTGTGTAACATGAGTAAATTGAATTTGAAATTATATTTTTCCATTGTGTGTCAAGTAACGGAGTAATTTTTATTGTCTCTATAATTAAATTACATATCCGATTTTCATAAAATTCGAAATAACATGAAAAAATTATGCATTAATTATATTCATTTTAAATTACAAGCGATTCATTTGGGTAGTGTTTTTCTCTGTTACATACGGACAGACGAATGGACTAAACGACGACTATAGGTATTACGTATTTACAATTTAAATGATTGTGAATGCCCCTAAAAAAGGAACCTACTCGTATTTACTAAATTAGTCTCACAGATGAAAATAAAAAAAATAATTTATGATTTTAATTATAATATAAAACGTTGTTTGCTATTTTGACAGGTCCTTAATGAATATATATATATATAATTCATTGCTTAATATTTAAAAAAAACTGATGTGTATAAAAATTAAAAAAAATTTTAATATATCGAATTTATTCGTATTTTAATATCCGAAAGAATGATCCATTTATTCTTTCAAAAAGCAAGTGATAGAATTATAAATATCTTTTCACACAGTACACTTATTTTTGCCACTGTGAAAGAAATTAATATAACAAAACATATTTATTTTAACAAAATGTTGGTGATAGAAAAATAGATTTTATTTCACAATTCTTTTCATTCTATAGCTTCATATTTGCTCATTGTGCAAAAAAATTGATCCAACCAGAAAGTGTACAAAGTGTTTTTTATTGCATCCGAAGATCCGATTTAAAATGTTATGTCTGCATTTTGTTACTTCCAACATCAAAAAAAGGTTTTTATTGTGAATTATTTTCTTCCCATTGAAATGTATTCATGAAAATAAAATTGTTTATCTAACACGTGCATTTTGAACATATCCGATCCCTCAATTTTATCAATTTTCGTAAATCACATTAAGAGAAACACAAACTACAAAATTTGTTTTGAAAAAAGAAATCGATGGAGTACGTGTAATGCAGCCAAAAAATTGTTGAAGGTTGCAAATTGTATTATTTATTTATTTTTTATTCATTGGTAGTTAATTTTGAGAGTATGTTTGTACCGAGTACAAACGTGCATTGAGGTATCCGAATATCTGTGAATGTGTAAAATTAACGATAACTCAAGAAGAGAAAAATATCAAGATGACTAGACAACTAGATCGAGATGACTAGAATATAGACAACTATGTTTTTAAAATTTTTATTTTTTGATAATCTGTTAAGTATAACAGTTCCCGTCACCATTTTGTCAATTCCCGTCTTACGAAAACAGGTTTTGTATTGTTATTTATTTTCTTTCTACTGAAATGTGTTCAGTAAAAAAGAAAATTGTTTATTTAACACTTGTATTTTGAATATATCTGATCTCTCAAATTCATCCATTTCCGAAAATTACATTAAGTGATGATATACTGCAAAAACTATTTTTAAAAAATGTACGGATGGCGTAGATGTAACGCAACTAAAAATTATTAAAAGTCGTATATTCTATTATTTATTTATTTTTGCTTATGGAAGCCAATTTTGAGAGTATGTTTTTACCGAGTATTAAAAGATTGCATTAAGATATTCAAATATTTGAGAACGTCTAAAATTAAGGATAACTAAAGAAGAAGGTTATACCAAGATGCAAAACATCTATGTTTTCAAATTTATATTAAATCTGTTCAGCAAAGCTGTTTTCGTCTCTATTTTGTTATTCCTCCTCTTTCGAAAACAGGTTTTGTTCACTGTAAAAAAAAAAATTATATTGCAGATAAATAGTTGCCGAAATCTGTATGTTTAATAACATTTTATCTGTACAAGAAAAGATGTAAATCTACAAAACTGATTCTTATAAAGCTAGAGAGATCGATAACTTTACAAACATCTACTAAAATTACAGTTATCTTACTAAACTTTTATCTGTACTTGTCTTGCAGTTACATAAAAAATTCTAGTAACCTTACAGATTTTTTTATTTTCAGCGCAAATCTGTTTCTGTTACATGGATTTTTGTAGTTGCCGTAACATAAAAAGTTCTAGGAATCCCAGTTTACAAGAAAAATTTTTGTAACTTTTCAGTTTTTTTTATAGTGTATTGTAATTTTTTTTGTTCCTGTTGAAACGCATTCACGAAAAGAAAATTTTTTATTTGACACGTGCATTTTGGACGTATCTAATTTCTTTATATTATTCGTTTTGGTAAATTATATTAAGAGATAATAAATTGCAAAAACTACTTTGAAAAAAAAGATACAGATGGCGTAGGTGTAATACAGCTAAAAATTATTTAAAGTTGTTGATTCTATTATTTAATTGTTTTTACTTACGGAAATAAATTTCGAGAGCGGTTTTTATCCAGTACAAAAAGGTTGCATTGAGATATCCGAATGTTTTAGATTCACGATAACAAATGATTAGAGAAATATCAGGGTACATCTATATTTTCGAATTTATATTTTTTAATAATGCGTTCAGCGTAGAAGTTCTCATCATCAAGTTTTTATTACTTACAGTAAAAAATAGTTTTTGTATTGTGATTTATTTTCTTCTCATTAAGTTCTTCTTATTGCCTTTGTGTTAGAAAGCATTTGATTTAGGAAGATTTTTTTTAAAAATATGTCACATGAGGATTCAACTTAAAATGATATATTAATATATTATTAATATTTTTGGAACGATAACTTTAAATATAATTATTTTCTCTTCTTTCCAATTTTAAAAGAAATGTGCTCACATATAATTTCAAAAAGCCTTTAATCTGAATTTTATCGCTAATGTTTTCAAAGAGAAGTAAAATATCTTATAACATATTTATTTTTTCAAAAATATGTGTAGTAAAGTAAATTTCTGTTCAATTTACTTTTCCTTCACTATATAGCTTTTTTCATTACATAAGAGATACATACAAGCAGAAATAGAACATTTTACTGCACCTCAGGCTCCAATTTATAATCTTACGCAACATATTGTTGCTGTTTTCCTCAAAGACATATTTAGTACAGAATTGTTTTATTCTTTTAGAAATACATTTAAGGAGGAAAATTTATTCGAAACTTTTATCTTCTATAAATCTGATAACTGAATTTTATCAATTTCTGCAAACAGATATAAGAACTATCAAGAATATAAAAGGGGATATATTTAAAAATAAAATTATTTTGCAAGAAAAACAACTAATCCTGTTTTACTATTTGAATATATTTACTTATCTGATAAACGAAACTGAGCTGCAATATTTTTAATAATTCTACACGAATGAATGAAATAAATGATATATTTAATTTTGCGATTGACAGATGTATAAAAATTCAGAAATTGTACATCAAACATAGCAAAAGAGGTGTAATTGTGTTATAATCGTTACATAAATATTGAGATCTTGATGCAATGGATGTCATATTTTTTATACAAAATGCTTGAATGCAAAGTTTATTACATTTATATATATATTAAATTAAATCAGGCGGAAATAATGGGACTCCATCTTAAGTAGGATCTAATTACGTTGCGACCTAAAATTATTACGTGTTATGGGATATCATTAAATTAATTACGCATGATAGATTAATTACACAATTAATTACGCTACAGAATGAAGAAGCAAATAAGATAGTTAGGTTTTATTCAATTTCTATAAATTTTGAAAAATATTGGTAAATGTCTGCAGCGATTATATTTATTAAATTTCAAACCTTTCTATTTGTTAGTTTTTGCGCTGTTATATGCGGACTGACGAGCTTACTAGGCGACAGGTGATACATATTTATATAATTATGAACGAAACGAATAACAAAGATATTTCTATAGTAAAATTTGTTGATTTTTTAAATCGTTTTCCTTTTGCTACATATGCTAATTTTTGAACTTAAAAATTCAACATCTTTAACATTTCATCCCACAAGTTTTTCATTGCGAAAACTAATAAGAAAAAATCCTCCGTTAAACATTGTTTATGAAACAGTTTCCAACGCACCCAAAATAGTTTAATATATCTTCACAATTTATTGAATGATGACATCTGTCTATACAATTTAGAAAACACTTAACAAAATTTAAAAGACAATTTCAGGAATCACCATTATGAATAGAAAAAATATGCGATTTCTGATTCAATTTGATTCTGAAGTAAATGATTTTTAAATTTACATACAGCAATCTAATAAACGTAGTATTTTAAAAATTCATATAAATCAGGAAAAACGCAAAAACACAGATGTGAATTTTCCTGAAACGATTTCCGTAAAACGGAAAAACTGTTCCGAAAACGGAAATGTACTCGAAAATGTAGAGCTGAAATTTTCCTCTTAGCAATTTCCTCTTGTCAGAGGAAATGTGCTAGAGGTTTTTTGTTCTGTCCTGTATATATATATATATATATATACGCTAAGTAATAGGAAAAAATTTCATTTAAATTTTAAAACACTTACTGTAGGTTAAAACACTTGCTAGAACCTAAAATCTATCCAAAAATTACTGTTAATAATCATATAACGAAATTGTTTTGAATGGCCTTGTAACTAAACATTGAAATCTACACGTTTTATTCTTAATGTCCAAAACGCTATAATAAATTTCTTTAATTTACAGAAGTTTCATGAATATCCAAGTATATTTACATAAGTTACAACATGTACAGACAAGCAAACTAATTCATCAGTGTTTTTTTGTTTTTTTGTTTTTTTTTTCTGGAAAGTGTTAAAACATATTTTTAGTCAACCATAAAGTCATCAGTAGAATAGCAAATTTAAGTTCATTTTTTTCAATCAGTAAACACATATTTACGCATTGTGTAAGAAATCGATTCAACCAAAAAGTGTTCTTTGCTATCTAATACTCCAGTTCAAAATGTCACTTTAATATATTGTTGCTGAACTCCTCAACAACATCTTTTGTGAATGAATTATTTTCTTTCTATCGACATGTCTTCAAAGGAAAAAAAAGGATATTTAACACATATATATATTTTTAAATGCAATTATAATTTTTGATAACTGAAAGTAAAGTATATTAAGGAGGTAAACTGTAGCATCAACATTGAGAACAAAAAAATACGTTTTTCATAAATGTAATGCAGTTCCCAAAATTTAATTAAAATTTTTTATCCCTTTTCTTATAGGATAATTAATTTACTAATTAATATTTATTATTTGAATAATCTCTTAAAACAGCAAGACAACTTTTACAATAGTTCAAAGAACGTGTGAAATTTGGGTATAATATCTGTAATTATTTTCGAATTTGCACTCATACAGCTTTCAAATATCTTTAATAATGTTAAAAATAATGAATGAAGTTTTCATTCTTCAGTAATTCAAAAGTGTTTTAAAGAAAGTTCAGTGAAATTCCCTGTATCTATCAGTTATTCGTATGTCCTTTTAATTTCAAATACATAAAAATAAAAAATAAACATTTTTTTATTATAATTAAATATATAATTTTTAAATGAAATATATAACATTTTTTGTAAATATATTGCAGAAAATGTAGAAATTCAGAATACTTATGTTTCATAATATTTTCAAAAATGATAGAAACATAAAGTTTTCCGCACTATATGGCCAAAGGTGACCAGCCACGTGTGATTCTGCACGTTTTGTTAAAAATCTAGATAATTACATCAGGAATTGTCCTGAAACTCCAAATATGTAAACAACATAGCACAAATCATATATTACCACGAATATTTTTCCCCGGAACCCCATTGGAGACCGTCAACAATTTGAAAAATGACGAATATTTTTGGCTAACTATGTCAAAACTAATGTAGAAAAAAAACGTTCAAACTGTGGATCATGATTGAATGGCTTAATTGTAATAAACTGTGCTCATTTTTAGGAGGGTTAGCATGCACACTCGTAGAAAAAATAACGTTTTCATATAAGCAGTCCTAAATTTTACGAAAATTTTTGTTTATATTTTACACAGATCTTTATACATAAAAATGTTCGTTTCAGAAAGTTTGACAAATAACACCATACGCAATACCCTGCAATCAAAATTAAAAAAAAAATAAAAAATTGTATTAATAATGACCCAATTTACTAAATAATTTTGCCCTGCGCATGCGTAAAAGCCATCAAAATATAATTTGCTTAATGAGTTAGCTAAATGTATAGAGACGCTTTTATGAAAGTCAGAAACACATAGCTTGAAAATTCTGAAAGTATTCGTCGATGGAATAAGCTCAAAATTCGTTGATTCCTAAAGAATGCAAAAAGTGAGGAGTTGCATCCGAATACAGTAGTCATGCTTACAGTATATATGCAGTATTGAGACAATCAATGGATATATGGATACATCCCCCCATATTTTTAAATTCTTTTGGGAACACCGGATTTTGAGCTTACTCTCTCGACGATAATTTCAAACTATGTTTTTAGGCTTTCACAAACATTGCTGTATGCATTTAACTAACAAATTATGCAAATTATGTTTTAATTGTTTATTATGTTTTTTTTATTGTAAATTATGTTTTTATGTTTTTATTTTTCACGCATTCAAAATGAAAAGTTATTTAGTAAACCTACTCATTATTTATGCAATTTATATTATTTTCTAATTTTGACTACAGGATATTGTGTACAATATTGTTTGTCGTGTTTTCTGAAAAGAAATTTTTTTTTTATATCACGAATTTTGCAAATTATAAGCAAAAAACGCGGCAAAATTTAGGACTGTTCTTCTGAAAAACTTCATTTCTCTACGAGTATGCATGATATCCTCATAAAAAGGAACACATGTTATTAAAATAAGCCCACTTAACCATAATCTACAGTTGGAATGCTTTTGCTACATTAGTTTTGACAAGATTATCCGAAAGATATTCATTATTTTTTAATTTCTTGACGGGCACCTATCAGGTTTCGAGGAATAATCTTCGCGGAAATATACCACCTGTACTATTTTGTTTACATACCTGGAGTTTCAGGATAATTCTTCACGTACTGTTCTAAATATTTATTGAAACGTCCAAATTCACTAGTCGCCGGTCACCTTTGGCCATATAGTGCATAAATTTCTAAATTATGTGTATGGATTCATATTTCTTTGTATGTAACAAACTGCTAAACTTTTTATTTTATTTTTAAAAATAAAAAACTTTGAATTTTTTTCCATAATTCTAACAGATTTCGTTGTTTTTAAAAAAGGGATATTTATTTCTTTAAAAAAGAATTCTAATGTATATTCCAGTTGAAATTTCTTTACATTCGTAAATTATTTTTTTTTCCATTTTGTAACAAATCGGCTCAACCAGAAAGCGGAATCTTAGGTTTTAGTTGCACTTGAACGTTAAGTTTACTAAATATGCTGCTTTAATATAATGTTACTTTCCCTCAATGTCATTATTCATGTAGAATAACTATTTTTACACCACATTCAATTTCATTGTCATAAACATATTCATACTTTTGAATTTCTTATTATTAAATTGCGAAAACTCAGAAAAATGACATTGTTATTCAATGACGTAGCATGTGACAATAAATTTCTCTTGATTTTTATTTTCACAAAAATAAAACGCCGAGAACGTTTTTATTCCCCTTGAATATTTAATAAAACAAAAATTTTAAACATTTTTTATTTACCATAAGCTTCCAATTTAAAATGATAACTCAATATACATTACACATCGAACTCATGAATACATTATCCCTATCAAAATGTTTCGAAAGAAAAATTAAGGTTGCCTGGGGTAATAACGCCAGACGGGGTAATAACGCCAAGTGCTAATATTTTGCATAATTATGAAATAATCTGGTAAATGACACCCATGTGCTCTGCGCAAAAGGGTTTTGAGTCATATAAATCGCAAAAAACAGCTTCAAGTTAATTTGTTTCATTTTTAGGTCTTATTGTTTTTACAAGCAACTAAAATTAACGCTTGATCTAAAATTTGCGAGATATGTTTTGTGATGTGAAGACTATTTTTTTAATCCGGAAATACTTTGTTAATTAGATAAATTTGTAGTACATTTCATGGACTTTCAAAATATTGTTGAAGATTTTGGATATCTTCTCGAGATAATTTGTAATTTAAAATGTTCAGCGCCATAACTATAACGGGGTAATAACGCCAATCCTTGGAATCAATACCCCGGTTGATTCCCTATAGTGGCCCAGCTACATCCTAAATACTGATTCAAATAAACACAGTTAAAACTGTGCAATGTTTCTAATAATTCTATTTAAGCGGTCCTTTTTAAGCAAAAAGAAGCTCACGGTCTGATATTCTTTTGCCTCATCCCCCCCCCCCACACCATACCTTTATTTTTCTTACACTTTCACAAAAAGTTGAACATTTTCAATAGCTTAGAATGCAATTTGTCAATTTCTAAGTTTGTATAGTTTGTATTTTTAGAATTGGGCAATCTACATGCAATTATTCTATCTTATTTCATAGTTTTGTTTGCATGCCGTTATTACCCATATAGGTGGGTAATAACGCCAAATAGCATTGGTCAAGAAATCACGCCATTACATTTTATGAATACATATCTGTTAAATTATTTTTTTTATATAGATAGTCAATGAATTGCTGTATCAAATCGTATATTTGTTTGAAAAATACAAACTAAAACTGAGCCGTGAAAATTGGTAGAACCTTAACGTGGCGTTATTACCCCAAGGTACCTTACATTAAAATTCGAATAGATAATGTTTTTCCTTTAACTCCTTCCGGACAAGCGTCTTTTATTTAATTTTTTAATCTTTTATGTCCGGTTTTTCAAAATAGAAATCTTTGCCAAATTGAATCGAGAAAAAATGTTATGGAAACATTTGATGAATTGAATGTTTTCAATTGTTTGGGGTGAATTCTATTCTCTGCAAAACGTCTCCAAAGAAAACACGAAAAATCAAAGAAATTTGTTAGAATCCATGGCTATGGTCTGACATCATAATGAGCAATTAAAAAGAAATCGAAAAACAAAGGGCATGCATAGCAGGTCAGGTGAAGTAAAAACCGTAAAAAGATGTTCGACGGAATAATCGAAGAATTTGCCTTGGAACACTTACGTTAAGCTTTTTCACAAGAATTTTTTCTCTTTATGAGGAAAAGTTTATTTATATTTATAAACACATAAGTATCTAAATACATACCCCCCCCCCCATGTCAAAAGTAGTTTAAAAATCTACCAGTAAATAACAGGATAACCAAGATACATATTTTTCTCAAATTAAAGTTTAGGTGTGTAACTAATAATTTGCCCAACCACTCTAAATTCAACTTTTATTTGGCTAAAGATTTTTTTAGTATAGAATATTTTTCGTAATATAAAATATTTTTTGCAATATAAAAACAGTTGGTTTAATCGAATGTGCTTTTTACTTGAGAGGCATTTGAAAATACCAAAATAACAAATATTCTAGAATAACGAAAATTTAAGGTTTTGAATTTAAGTTTTCCAATTTCTTCTTTATAAATATACTGATGAAGTAATTTTCAGCATACACACTCAGCAGTATTAACTTTTTAAAATTGGAATTATAGAAATGCACAAATGTGACTTTCTTATTTTGCCAACGACTATGTATTACAAATCTAAATTTCTATTCAAATTCCTTTCACTAAGTAAATGTATTTTTCCTTTTTGTGCAAAACATTAAACATACCAGGAGCTGCAAAAAACTTTTATTTCACCTGCGTTATCAATTTACATTGATAAGACAATATTCGAAAATATTAAACTTGAGAAAACATATATTGTACGATATTTTCAAAAAATAAGAAAAAATACAGCTTTCGATAAATTTTTCAATTATATTTACAGATTTAGTTTGCTTTTCATTTTGTATTCTACTGAATTATTGTTTTTCATTCTAGTGAAAGAAACTTTGAAATGATTTCTATCATTTAACGAGTTTTATTTCATTTTAAAATTTATAATGTGACATTTATTTCTATTAAATATATTTGAATATAAATTTCAGTTCAAACTTCTTTTTATTCTGTAAATTTATTTTTTTCCATTTTAAAAGAAATCTGTTAAATCAGAAATTGGCGAACTAAGTTTGTCTTGCATTTAAGGCTCAAGTTTAAAATTATAAGTAAAAAAGTATTATTTTAATTAATAATATGTATTTAAAAATATAATTATAAAAAATATAATTTAAAAATATAATCGTATAGTGTAGAAATATTAATATTCCATTACACCCATTTTTATTCTCTTGGATCTTTTTATTCTCTTTATAAATGATTTAATTGTAAAAAGTCAGAAAATTGGCCTATTTCTTCGATAAACAAGTATGCGACTGCAAAGCAAGTTTCTGTTATTTTTTAACCTACATTCGTCTATACTTTAAATTTATTTTAAATACTTATATTTCATGATAAATGCTAGAATGATGAAAAACTAAGTTTCTGAAAACTATAGGTTTTCTTATTTTTATTTTTTTTAATAATCTGCTGAAAATATCTTTTACTCCTAGCTGTACTGACATTTTTATTATACTGGAAATATTTTTTTAAATTAAAATGTGAAAATTCAGAACTTGCATATTTCTTCGATAAACAAGCATGTAACTGTGAAATACATTTTTGTTAATTTTTACTTTGCCAACACTTAGTTATATTTACTTGTATTTTAAAAACCTGTAATTGATGATAATGCTAGAATGATGAAAAACTAATGTTTTAAAATATATAAGTTTTTTTTCTTTTTACTTTTTTTAAATAATCTGGTCAAAATATCTTTTAGCAATATTGACATTTTTATTATAATGGAATTTTTTTTCCTAATATTGTGAAATCCCAGAAATATCCCACACTCAATTCATCATCGGGTATGTATCGGGAATTAAATTTCTATTCAATTTTTTCTCACGCAGTAAATTTTATTTGCTCTATATTCTAGAGTTCTAACCAAACTAGATAAAGCACAATCGTTTTATTGCACTTGAGTGTCCAGTCTAAAATTAAAACGTCATTATACATTTTACCTCCAATTAAACAATTTTTCTTATATTATGAATTAAATTGCTCCTGTCGAGATGCATTCAATTGACACAAACGTATAAACAATATATAATACTTGTGTGAATATATTTGTGACAAATATATTCGGGATGTGGGCAGGGAAAATTGCTAGTTTCAGAGCCCCGCCCGCTCACTAGCCGTTTTCAAATATTGTTACTAATTTTGTAAATAGTTAGTGTTTCTACTGTAAAATAATGTAAATAATCTTATTAAGCTCCATTCCTTTACTAATATTAGTTTTTGTTACATTGTCTCTGTTATCAAGCAAACTTGTCTATTATTTTTAGTGAATGTCTATGGCAGCTTTGCGAAATATTAGCGATATTGCCAAGTTGGCATCACTTTTGGCGACTAATTTTGGTCGTCAAATTTGGCGATATATCGCCAAGTTGGCGACAAACTTGGCGATTGTTGGCGATGGTAACCCTTCCCTCTCAATGGTAACCCCCCTTTTAGATATACTGATACCTTGTTTGTTGTTCCGTGGATTTTTCGAGTTGGTTCTAGAAATTTCCAGCCCCTGCTACGAGCCTATATAAGAAGAGAAGCGATGCGAGCTGTTGTTATTATTTACCAGTCAGGCATTGAGTGAACAAGGCGTTTGTTAAGCGAGTTTGCTTGAGTTTCATTTATGTTGTTTTGAATGTTATTAAGTGTTGAGACGTTGTATAAAGAGTCTCTGGGATCTAAAGCTGTACTTATACGATAGATTTGAGCAGTTATTTTTGAATATCCAGTAATATTTGTGAGTTTCGAAGACTCTGTTGTTCTAAAGATCCGTAAATAAATTATTTTCTACTTTTCTAAGAGAAAAGAGTTTTGAAGTTCTCTAACCATAAGATCAAAAGAACCATATACGCTGCAACATTTGGTGTCAGAATTTGGGATCTTATGGCGAAAACGAGAGCAACGGAAGAGCAACTGAATGAGTTGTTGAAAGCTATTAATGGATTATCAAATAAAATGGATAAAGGCCAAGAGGAGTTGGCGGAAAAGATGAATAAAGGCCAAGAAGAGTTGGCGGAAAAAATGAACAAAAACGAAGAAAGAATGGAACAGTTGACAAATAAAATTGACAAATGCCAAGAAGATGTGACTGAAAAGATGATTAAAGGCCAAGAAGAGTTGACGAAAAAAATGAATAAAAACGAAGAAAGAATGGAAGAGTTGACAAATAAAATTGACAAAGGCCAAGAAGAGTTATGGAATAAAATCGACAAAGTCCAAGAAGATGTGACTGAAGAAATGAAAAGAAGCCAAGAGAGAATGGAAGAATTAAAGGAGGATGTTAATAAAAGCCAAGAAGAAATGAAGAAAACTTTGGAAGAAAAGTTCTCATCGGTAGAGAGAAGAATAGGCTCGGTAGAAGAGAAAATGGAGGAAGTAGAAGAGAAAATTCAGAATGAAGTTAGTAATGTTGAACAGAAAATGGAAAGGAAAATGGCGGAAGTAGAAGAGAAAATTCAGAATGAAGTTTGTAACGTTGAAGAGAAAATATTAGGTGAAGTAGATGAAAAGCTAAATAAAAAAATACAAGATCTTGAGAAGAAACTTTCAGCGTCCAGTGGTAATTATGAAGAATTTAGGAATCCGCCTGCTTCTCCTGTGCAAGTTAAGCTGTCGAATTACGACGGAAAGAGTTCCTGGCAAGTTTACAAGACCCAATTCACCATTGTAGCCGAAGCGAACAAATGGAGTGACGAGGTGAAAGCTTGTCAACTGGCAGCATCTTTAAGAGGAGAAGCCGCCGACGTGCTGCAAACATTGCCCGATATGACGCAACTCAAATTTGAGACTCTAAGTTGTGCACTTAAAATGAGATTCGGCGAAAAATTCTTCAAGGATTACACGAGAATACAAATGAAGAGCCGCCATCAAAAATCGAGTGAAACCCTTCAAGAGTTTGCCTCGGAAATTGAACGGCTTGCAAAGTTAGCATTCATTGACTGTCCTACAAATGTACGGGAAATGCTCTCACTGCAATATTTTGTAGACGGAATAAAAGATCCAGAAGTGCAGAGAGCGGTACGAATGGCAGATGTACAGGATTTAAAGGCTGCACTATTATATGCCTTAAAGTTGGAAGCAGCTACACAAGCCAGCCGAAGAGATCGTCATTCAGTCCGAGGGGCAACGGTGAACAAAAGCTCAGACATTGAGAACGACGTCTTGAAAGAAATTAGGAAAATAAATCAAGAACTTGCAGCTTTAAAATACGGAAGAACAAGTTCAAGAAGACAGAATCTCACGTGCTGGGGATGCGGTGATACAGTACATCTCCGAAGAAATTGCCCCAAAATCCACGAACGTGAGATAAATTCAAACAGTCAGCAGGGAAACTAAATTTTGGCCATCTCGCGGGGCGGAGGTTGCCAGAGAATGAAAAGCCCCACCTGAAGATCCTCCAGATATCAAAAATGAGTGGCGGTGATAATGAATTATATGTGATAGGCTTTATTAACGGAATTCAATGCCGTATGATTGTCGATACAGGAGCCGATGTGACAATAATAAGAGAAGATTTGGCTCGAAAATTGAAATCTAAACTCATCTGGACTCCACCCTGCGTTACAGTGCAAACTGTGACGGGCGACAAGATTGGCATATATGGAAAGGCCAATTTAACCATACACTTTGGAGGAACGAAATATTACCATACGGCATATGTGGCTGACATAACAGATCCTTGCTTAATCGGGCTAGATTTTCTGAAGAAGTTTGGCTTCAAGCTTGATTTCAAAAATAACAAAATGCTCTCAAAATTTGAAGAAATAAGTCTTTTTGGATTAAATAACGTAATTGAATGTAAACAAACAGTAATAGCCAAAGAAGACATCAATCTTGATCCAAGAACAGAATTTTTAGTTCCAGCTGTAATTAACAATGAAACTAATTATCGATTTGGCCATATAGATTATCCCGAGGACAATAGTAAACAAGCAGGAGTATTGGTGGCTTCATCTGTGGTGGACCTCTCGAAGAAGACCATTCCAGTCAGAATTGCTAACATCAGTGATAAGACGAGGACTATCAAGAAAGGAGAGGTGATAGCGTCAAGTGCTCCTGTGACGTGCATAAGTCAAAATTCCAGTCACTCTGAGAAATCTTCAGATAATTTAGTCAAGGATTTGTTACAAAATACAGACTTAGATCCAAAACAGATGGAAGCTGCGGAAAATTTAATTGGAGAATTCCAAAGTTTATTTTCCCAAACATCTGAAGACTTTGGACGAACTAAAATGGCACAACACCGAATTGACACGAGAGATCACTCTCCTATTAAACAGCACCCTAGACGATTACCTTTTGCCAAGCAAGAAGAGGTGCAGAATTTAATTAAGGATATGGAAGAAAATGACGTCATCGAACCATCGACAAGTCCATGGGCGTCTCCCATAGTATTAGTAAGAAAGAAGGATGGTTCTACAAGATTTTGTGTAGACTACCGCCGACTGAATGACGTCACTAAAAAGGATAGTTACCCTCTGCCAAGGATCGACGACACTCTCGACACACTTGCGGGCAACACTTGGTTCTCGACTCTGGATCTGAAGAGTGGTTACTGGCAGGTAGAGATCCATCCCGACGACCGCGAGAAGACTGCCTTTACAACGGGACAAGGATTATGGCAGTTCAAGGTAATGCCTTTTGGTCTATGTAACGCACCTGCAACTTTCGAACGCCTTATGGAAACGGTTCTCCGGGGGCTGTCATATGAAGCATGTCTTGTTTATTTAGATGATATCATAATCATAGGAAAATCTTTTGATGAAAATCTTAACAACCTCAGGCGGGTGCTACAGAAATTAAAGGAAGCTAATTTGAAGTTAAGCCCTTCGAAATGCAGTTTGTTTCGAAATGAAGTCGCCTACCTTGGACACATCATTTCAGAAGAAGGAGTTAGGACTGATCCAGAGAAGATATCGGCCGTGAAAAATTGGAGTCGTCCAGCAGATGTTCACCAGCTTCGGAGCTTTCTAGGATTATGCACCTATTACAGAAAATTTGTCAAAGGCTTCTCCATGATTGCAAGACCACTTCATAAATTAACAGAAGCCAATCAAAAATTTATCTGGACACAGGAATGTGACACTGCTTTCGAAAAGCTCAAGGAGGCCTTAACATCCACTCCAATTCTGTCATATCCTCAAATAGATAAACAGTTTATACTTGATACGGATGCAAGTAACGAAAGCTTTGGCGCTGTACTGTCCCAGGAAATCGACGGCCAGGAGCGTGTTATCGCCTATTTCAGCAAGTGCTTATCAAAGGCAGAGCGAAACTACTGCGTAACAAGAAAAGAGCTTCTTGCTGTAGTGAAAGCCATAGACCATTTTCATCATTATCTTTACGGTCGGAAATTCCTGATCCGAACTGATCATGTTTCTCTAACTTGGCTATTGAATTTTAAGAACCCTGAAGGCCAGATAGCCAGGTGGATACAAAAGCTTCAAGAGTACGATATGGAGATACGCCATCGAAAAGGCTCATTACATGGAAATGCAGATGCTCTCTCAAGAAGACCCTGCTCAGAGAATTGTAGATACTGCGACCGGGTTGAGAAGAAATTTAATGTCAAAGGTCCTGTAGTAAGACAAGTTACAACTGGGTCTACATCATCGCAAGATCCGTGGAGTGACGAGAGCCTGCGTAAAGATCAACTTGCTGATCCTGAAATTAAGCCAATTATAGAGCTGAAAGAGGAGTCCAACAGGAAGCCCAGCTGGCAAGACATAGCCCATTACCATCCTACGACTAAACGTTATTGGGCTCTTGGGATTCCCTACATTTGAAGAACGGTATTTTGTACCGGAAATGGGAGTCTGACGATAAAAAGACATGTAAATGGCAACTACTACTCCCTAAGTCGAGAATTTCTATGGTCCTTCAAGAACTGCATGGTAGTCCCACAGGAGGTCATTTTGGTGTAATGAAGACCCTGCAAAAGGTTCGAGAGCATTTCTACTGGAATAATGTTCGCAGTGACGTGGAGAGGTGGTGTCGAACTTGTGACACCTGTGTAGCACGTAAAGGTCCAAAGAGGCGCACCCGTGGACGATTGCAACGTTATAATGTAGGAGCTCCTTTCGAACGAATTGCTCTAGACATCCTGGGTCCTCTTCGTAGAACATCTGATGGCAACAAGTACATCCTCGTCGTCATGGATTACTTCACCAAGTGGCCTGAAGCCTACGCCATTCCTAATCAAGAGGCGGTAACCGTAGCAGACATACTGGTTCAACACTGGGTTTCCAAATACGGAGTTCCTCTTCAAATCCATTCTGATCAAGGAAGAAACTTTGATTCGGCTGTGTTTAAAGAAATGTGTGGACTACTCGGCATAGACAAAACTCGAACAACACCTCTACATCCTCAATCGGACGGCATGGTGGAGCGGTTCAATCGTACCATCCTAAATAGCCTCTCCCTCCTTGTGTCTAAAGATCAACAGGACTGGGACAAGAAATTGCCTCTGTTCCTGCTTGCCTACAGGAGTGCTACTCACGAGGCCACTGGTTACTCCCCTTCTCAAATGCTCTTTGATCGTGATCTTCGTCTGCCTGCTGATCTTTTGTTTGGCCGTCCTCCTGATGCTCCTTCATCGCCTGAGGAATATGTCGATGAACTCCAGGCACGGATTGAGAAGATTCATTGTCTAGCGAGGAACCGAATTGGACTGGCATCAGAAAAGATGAAGACACGGTACAACACAAAGGCAACAGGACATGAGTTCAACGAAGGTGACAAAGTTTGGTTGTGGAATCCGATACGTCGTAAGGGACTGTCGGCAAAACTACAAAGAAACTGGGACGGTCCTTACACAGTCGTCAACAGGCTGAATGACGTCGTCGTACGCATACGAAAATCGCCACACACCAAACCCAAGGTCGTACATTATAACCGGCTAGCCCCTTATTTTGGCCAAAGTGATTAAAAATTCAAAACTGGAATTTCAGACCATGGTCATGAAAGTCACTTTTCGTAAATATGTAAATAGTAATTAGTTCTTATTTATGTAAATTTTGTTATTATTGTTATTATTTATTTATTTATTTATTTATTTGTTTATTTATTTTAAGTGTTTTCCTCTAACTCAAGGATTGCACTGCCCGGGACGTGCAGTCTTTGAGGAGGGTTAGTGTTACGAATTTTGTAAATAGTTAGTGTTTGTACTGTAAAATAATGTAAATAATCTTATTAAGCTCCATTTCTTTACTAATATTAGTTTTTGTTACATTGTCTCTGTTATCAAGCAAACTTGTCTATTATTTTTAGTGAATGTCTATGGCAGCTTTGCAAAATATTAGCGATATCGCCAAGTTGGCATCACTTTTGGCGACTAATTTTGGTCGCCAAATTTGGCGATATATCGCCAAGTTGGCGACAAACTTGGCGATTGTTGGCGATGGTAACCCTTCCCTCTCAATGGTAACCCCCCTTTTAGATATACTGATACCTTGTTTGTTGTTCCGTGGATTTTTCGAGTTGGTTCTAGAAATTTCCAGCCCCTGCTACGAGCCTATATAAGAAGAAAAGCGATGCGAGCTGTTGTTATTATTTACCAGTCAGGCATTGAGTGACACAAGGCGTTTGTTAAGCGAGTTTGCTTGAGTTTCATTTATGTTGTTTTGAATGTTATTAAGTGTTGAGACGTTGTATAAAGAGTCTCTGGGATCTAAAGCTGTACTTATACGATAGATTTGAGCAGTTATTTTTGAATATCCAGTAATATTTGTGAGTTTCGAAGACTCTGTTGTTCTGAAGATCTGTAAATAAATTATTTTCTACTTTTCTAAGAGAAAAGAGTTTTGAAGTTCTCTAACCATGAGATCAAAAGAACCATATACGCTGCAACAATATCTTTAATTTATCTACTTTTTCTGCTAAATTTGTCCGGTTTCAATTTCTCTTTTTTTCCCTTTTCTATTTATAGTCCAAGGCATTCGGATCGTAAGTAAAGAGTTTTGGCGCTATACGTAGTCGCCTATCGTCGACAGTGCTGTCGCGCAAGAGACTGGAACTGTTGGGATTGTAGGTAGGGGTGACACAAATATATAATTGACAAATATATAATTGACTCAAACAATTACAAATCAGATTTTTGTATCAGGTAATTACTTTAATCAGTGAAAAAACTAAATGGAACGTAAATTAATAAATCAATATATTTTTGTAATACATAAATCAATATGTTTCCAAAATATGGAAAACGTAGGAGCTAAAAAAGTTTTCATGGTACATAGATTTATATATCTATTACCAGCATTCAACTACACAAGTTTTTAAGTGTGAAAAAGTTTTTGCAATATAAAATCAATCAAATGATTGAACCGAGTTTTTTTTTTACTTTACTTTGGAAGATATTTAAAAAAACTTAAAATTTATGGTATGATAGTTATAGTATGATATGGTATGAGTTATCATCATTCTAGGATGATGATAAACTAAGTATTTTAAAAATCCAAGTTTACTAATTTTGTTTGTTTTATTATCTGTAAAAAACCCTTTTTTTCGGGTAAGCATTCAGAAATACTGATATCTTTATGTTTTCCAAACAGTTTTTTATTAAATTGTAAAAATTAGAAAACTTAAACACTTACTAGATAAACGAACATGTGTCATGAAAGTAAATTTCTATTCAAATTTCATTTCATACTACAGTGAAACCTCCCACTAATAGAGGTATCCCTTACACGGAGTGTCTCTTATTTGGAGGTTTCACTGTATAAACTTCTTTTTCCCTAACGTTTTAAACCACGAACAAACGAGAAAGACCAAAAGTTTTTCATTGAAAGTGATAAGGCAAAATGGTAAAAAGGAAAATGAGAAAACTTCTGTTATTTGGTAATTTTTAAAATATAGTTTAAATTATGGTTAAAATATGAAAAAATATGGTATTCTATAAATTTTTAAATTATGTTTATATATTCAGATCTCATTTCCTATTGGATAAAGATTTCTTTTAATATAATAATTTGTTGAACTTTTCATTTTCTTTTTTGCAGTATATAACATTGAAATATCTTTTTATCATTCTACTATTTTTTTATTTTATTAGTAATATTTTAAAATTTCACATTTTTTCCTTTAAATGTATTTCCTTGTGAAAATTAGTACATATTTATTTTTATTCAGCTATTTTATTTATTTATTTATTTTGCATTTTATTTTGTAAGAAATCAATTCATCAAGAAATCGGCACACCAGATTTTTGGTTCACCTAAAGTTACAGATTAAAATGCTATATTAGTATGCCGTTACTGTCCCTCAATGATATCATTTGTGTAGAATAATAATAATTCTATTTCATTCATTTTTCTTTTTTTGGAGATTTTTATTCTTTGGGATACGAGCCTTTTAATAAATTGCGAAAGCTAAAAAAGGGACACATTTATTCGATTAACCAGTGCATAACAAAAAAGTCATTTTTAGTTTAATTGTTTTTTTCACACATTTAACATATTCATTATTCTTGTATAAAGGATTAATTAAAGTAGTAAGATTACAAAAAGTTCATTGAATCTGAATTTCTAATTTGAAATGATATGTCAACATACACACTGAAAAAAAATGTTAAGTTACTAAACTTTTTCTTGGAAACTGGGATTGTTAGAAAATTTTATGCAACGGAAACAGCGATATTTTATGTACGTTACATGAATTTTTGCTTTTACCGGTACATAAATGTTTTAGGAATCTCAGTTTTCTAGAAAAAAGCATAGAAACTTTTCACATTTTTTTCACAGTGCGTGTAAACAACATTTTCTTGTGTGATGAATTATATTCTTCTTGTCAAACTGCATACATAGGAAAACTATACAGGGTGAGTCATAAATATCGAAACAATAGGCTATCTCCTTAAATATTGTATCTAGACCCATACTTCCAGTTGCTAAAATTCGTAAAAAAAGGTGAAATTTCTGATAAGATAAGTTGCAACTCCATGGGTGGTCTAATTTTAAAAATACGAAAATTAAATTTTTATACGGTCCCCGTAGAGCGACATTCCCAATTAGGAAATTATTCCTTATCTATTCCTAAACTGAACAAAAAAAATTGATCTCCGTATCAGAAAACCTGACAGACATTAAAATCCCAAATTCTCCAAAAACTCGTGACTTACACCACTCAACCATGCCTGTAAACGAAGCATTTTCGACTTGGTTTCAAAGCAAATGAGGGATCGTCCACAAATTGTTCGTATTAATTGTGGATTTAAGACAGTGCCTCTTATTTGGACATAATAAAGCAGCGTACTGTTTTAAATGAAAACTTGTTTCCAAAATATGTTGATCGTTAGCACTGGAGATCTGCATGGATATCTAAGTCCGGTCCCAAACCGACCCATAGGGAAAAAATTTCTGCCCGGCATAGAAAAATGTTAAAATCACAATCCGGACCAGCCTGGAAAAAAGTTTAAATCACAGCCCGGCTCAGCTGTGATTTTTCTACATAGATTTTTATTTCAGTGTAGTTAAAAATTGTATCACGGGGAGGAATTCTGACCAAAAATACTTATTATAGTTTTTCGTTTTTTTTTTATTTATACTTTTCATTATTAAGGAAACGCCAAAGGCCGTGATATATTTATTTTATCAATAAATCTCTGTTTATATCTAAAGGTCTCACTTATATTTTAATTTCGCTGATCCATATCGAATGCGTTGGAGCCTTTAAAAGAGGTTTTACAGTAAATCCTTTTAAGACGGACTCACATAGGAAAGAAAAAAATTCGTAATAGGCAAATCCTTTTCCTAGGAAGGTTAAATTGAGTTTGTTTTTTCTCAGGTATTATTGTATTCATTTCTTATGTTACAACACATTTTCTGTTTTATATAGAATTCCGTCTTAGGGAGATTTTTTTCTGGGTTATTGTGTTTAATTTTTTAGCATTCAAATACACTATTCTTAAAAAAATAAATTTTATTTTATTTTATTTTATTTATTTATTTATTTATTTATTTTTGTAAAATAAAATCGATTATAAAATGTATGTGGTTTTTTGTAAAAATTTTGATTGAACCAAATTTTACTTATTCCACGCACGTATTAGGTCTGTCAGAGACAGTGATTTTAATACGGATTGCTCGAGACCGGGATTGAAAATTTCGTCCAATGCAAACATTATTAAAAGTTAAGAATTGTTAAAGAAAAAAAGTACAAACTTGAAACATGAAATTTTTAATTATTTTACATTAGTTTTGTTTGGGTCAAAATTGAAAAATTATTTGCTTTTGAAAAAATGATTTTTTTAAAGTTATATTATTTTTTCAATAAATATTTTTAATAGTTCTAAAATTAATATTGAAAAACAAAAACTTAGAAACAAAACTAAAATCAGATTTTCATCTTTAATTAAATGGAAAGAAATAGAAATCCGATAAATAATGTTTGGAATTATAACAATTTTTAATCATCCCATTTAAACCAGCACTAATCATATGAAATTTTTATTAATTTTATGATAAATTTTAGGATGTGATTTTCTTATCAAATTATAAGGCTAACCATCACAAAAAAGGAAAAAAAAAAATCAAAATTCTAACTCAAAATATAGATTTTTACACGTTTCCTAGAACTGTTAAAGCAACATTATCTTTTGAATTGCGCGCATTTCAATTTGTGTCTAATCCCTTAAAAGCTGATGAATTATTCAAACGGCTATAACTGAGCGACTTTTGAAGATATGACGATGCAACTTTTTGTGTATTATTCAGGATTGGATAAGGAAAGTTTTCCTAACTGTAATTTTTATCGTACGGGGGCCGTATAAAAAGTTAATTTTCGTATTTTTTCAAATAGACCCCCCATGGAATTGCAACCTATCTTATCAAAAAAATTTACCCTTTTTTAAGAATTTTTACAATTGGAAGTATGGGTCTAGAGGCCATATTTAAGGAGATAGCTTATTGTTTCGATATTTTTGACTGACCCTGTATGTATTTAGCATTTTAACAACTGCAAATGAGATTTCTGAATATATTATATTTTTTAGTAGGAGAAAGATTATCCTAGTCAATGAAATGCAATTAAAAATATGTATAATGTAAAAGCTGAAAGAAAACCAAACTTTTCAATGATATATAAATATAAATATAAAATATAAATATATATATTACTTTTATCTAACCGAACAGTTCTTTAAGTGTAAAAGATTTTTTCGCTATAAAAATGAATCAATGATTTAACCTAAACTTTTACTTTCGTGAGGCGTATCTGAAAATATCAATAATTCATGATAAATTCTAGAATATTGAAAAACTGAAATTTGGAAAGTTGTAAGTTTACTTATTTCTCTTTCTTTTTAAAATATTCTGGTGAAAATGTCTTTCATCAGTATTGACATAATTATTTTAATGGAAATACTTCTCTGTTAAACTGTAAAATATCAGAAAAGTGCAATGAACTACGCGAACGCATATTTTCTAAAAAATAAATTTCTATCCACACAGTAAGCTCTGTGGAATCCCGAAAAACTTACTATCATTCAAAATTCTTTTATTGTACCTGAATTCGTAGTTTAAATTGATAGGACATTATTGGACAAGATAAAACTTAAGAAAGCATACGCTTTATGATATTTTTAAAAATCATTGTAACATATACTCTTCTATGAATTTCCCTATTATGTTAATGGATTCAATTTTTTTTATGTGTAAAATAATATGCTGATTTTTTATTTAGCAAGTTTTGAAATTTCTTTAAATATTTCTACTAAACTTATTTTATTTTTAAAAATATAAAATGTGAATATAATACACAATATTTTGAATACAAATTTAATTTCAAATTTCTTTTCATTTGTAACTTTTCATTTTCCTCTTTCATATGATATCTATCCAATCAGAAATCGACGCACAATCAGCATGGGTTTTTTTAGCATCCGTAACTGTAATTTAACAGGTAAGAAAAATCATGCGTTAAACATAGATTATGAAGCACTCTCCAACAATTTTGAAATCTTTAACAAAACTTCGTTATACCGAGAAATAACGTATTATTGTCCATATCCAAATATGTCTTCCAATACTTTTGAAAGGCCCTGTATTTGATCTGTCGGTTAATATACAAACTATATAATAGTAAAATTTTGTTTAGCAAGAAATCGCCTAACTGTTTGAAATTTTCCTTACAGCAATTTATACTAACAGATTGAAACATACTTGAATACTTTTGTTTAGCCTTGTAAAATACATAGTACCTTTAATACACGGAAATATTTTGCTAAAGTTTAGCTTAAAAGTAAATTCTTTTTAAACTATTTAAATCAAATTTCCAGAAATTATTATCCAAAGATGACCATGTATCCAGTTCTTTGCGTGACCCTATATATAATCTTATCGATATTCTACAAGCATTCCTTAGTAAACAAAATGCAGTTCATGATAAAACGGCATAACCATCTTTAAGTAAAAACCACCTTTAAGTAAATTACGCTCATATTCAGTAACCTTTCTGAGATTTTTTTGTGTAATCCTGTATATCTAAATTGTGTAACAATTAGCATTTATATAAACCTATATTATGCATACATCTAGGGAAACTTAAAAGCGTATATCATAATTTAAAATGCATTTCATCTATCTAACAACCATCTTCTATAACATACAGGATTTGAGATAGAATATACTATTTGAAAATCTTTTGTGTGTCCCTGTAAATGCTATGCACAATGTATTATGCATGAAATAACTCATATTAATCCTCAGCAACGTATATCAATTTGTTTATGCATGAAATCGTTTACCATAATTAAAATATGTCGCAAAAAATTCCCCTCTTTATTATTATGTATTGGAATTTTTTGTGTAAGCCTGTAAATGAATAATAACTATTGTTTTCGCTGAATACTTTACAAATTGTATATTTTAGTGCGCTTTGTAGATGCATATAAATTTAAAAATGTTTGACAGGATGTAATATCTTGAAAATTTATTTGAAACGATTTTTCCCCATAAGCGGTAATGTAATGGAAAACTTTTGACTATCCCTGTAAATATACTAATCATGGCAGAAAATGCATTTTCAATAGGGTTCGTGTTCGAGTAAAAGTCATAAACTCCCAAAAATTTGATGACAATCGGTGTATATTTACGAGAGTTAGAGAGCGGACAGACGGCCATACGGCCAGAGGAACAGATGTAGTTAAACGAAACAAGTTGAAAACTGGACGTGAAGCGTAGCAAATGAGGTGCGTTCGAACGATAATGAAGTTTTAAAAATATTACTCTCATATATCAATCTCATAAAATCGTAAATAGTTAATTACGATTAAATTGCGCACCAAACAATGTTCTCTCTATACTCATTATGTAATGGAATACTTTTGTGTGGCCTTGTAAATCAATAACAAATGTTCTTTGCACAACAGATTATGCAAAATCTGTATTATAATATGTACTTTATGATGCATATCAATATTATTATGTTTGAATGAGTGTAATATTATTAAAATTCATTTGAAACTTTTTTCTCCATTGACTGTAATGTAACGGAGTAATTTTGCTTGTCCTTGTATTTGATCTATGCATCCTATTTTCAAAAAAATTGAAATGACTTGACAAAATTATGTAATAAGTATGTAATTTAAATTTAAAACGATTAAAATGCATTTGAAGCATTTTTCCCCTTTGACCGTAATGTAACGGAATACTTTTGATCGTCCCTGTAATTTATCTATACATCCGATTCTCATAAAATTTGAAATGACTCGACAAAATTATGTAATAATTATATATTTTAAATTTCAAAAGTAAAGTTTCGGTTGGGTAGTTTTTGCGTTGTTATATGCGGACAGACAGACAGACGGACATACAGACGGACAGACGGACGGACTGAATGACAACTATAGGTGCTACGTATTTACATAATTACGAACGCATCTAAAAACTAAATAATTTCAAATAATTTTTCTGGTTTTAAATATATATTTTTTAAAATTTACGTAAAATTTCTCGGCGTTCTAGTGTTAAGTCACTAAACGTCCCCATAACATCTCTGATGCATGTTATGCAATAAGGTATGCATTATTCCTTCTCGGTTCCTACCACTTATCAAATAACACCTGTCAGAGTAGTCAGTCCAGAAATTTAAACCAAGATTGACAATAAAAAAACTGTAATGTAACTAATAATTTACTCCGCCCTACTGTAGTGGTAATTCCTCTCAATGAAATCACTCGTGCACAATTATTAGAGTACCATATAATTTCTTTTTGTTATTTTGGACATTTTCCTCCTGTTGAAAAGATCCCTTTTATTAAATTCTGAAAACACAAAACTGTCAAGAAAAGTAATTTTCTTTTCAAATTTCTTTTAACACACACACAAAAAAAAATCGGTTTTATTCCTCCTGTATAAAATTTTTGTCAAACCACAAAGAGTTTAATCTTTTTTGTATTCGACTTAAAGTGACAAGTAAAAATTACATTACAACTCAATAACTTCTCTTGGTGAATTTATATTATTCCTGTCAAAAAACATTCAAAGGAAAACTATATTTACTTAACACATATCAACTGCAAATCAAATTTCCGAAATTGCCATATTTATTCGATCAAGGAATATATGTCAGAAAAGTAAATTTCTGTTGAAATTTGTTTTCACACAGTAAACTAAGTTTTTTCTTCCTTTTTTATAAATCTCCAATCAAATCAGAAAGATCAAAGCTTTTTATTGCATCTGAGTTTCTAATTTAAAATTGTACATTAAACTTCTTTGGTATTGTGGATTATTTTCTATCAGTCAAAAAACGTTCATGCAAGAAATGTACACATTAAACATATGACAGCTTTAAATCAGATTTCAGAATACCATAATATTTTTAACAGGAAAAAGAAGATAACTAGAAGATATACTCTATGAAAAATGTCTTTTAACTATGCTTGTATTTTATTTCAATTTTATGAAAGTAGGATATAACGTATACCGTGTTACCGAAGATTCTGTAAAGCGTAATTTTGTCTTCGGGAACTTCAGCAACCAAATAATGTACTCTGTAAAGAAAAAAAAAATATTTTTTTTTTAGTTTGCATTTTCGTTTTTTCTTTAAGGTTTTTAAAAATCTGATATAATCTCTATATAAACCTCTCGGGATAAACCTCTTTCGTGTCATTGATGTTTCCAAAATATGTTTTTTTCTCTTCAAAAACTTCAGAAATGCACTTAAAAAATGCAGCAATTTTCGGAGATTTCATTAAAGAAACTCGCGATTTTCGCAGTAATACGGATAATTTTGGTAATTTTTGGGAGACTTTTTGAGTACTTCTTACGGCATCATAACCACTTTTCTCAAATCTAAATATCCCTTTTTATATAACGTAAATTCTCAAATAATCTTCTCGTGTTTAACAAAAATGACAAAATGGTTTATTTTTCAACGCAATTATTTAATTGGTCAATAAATTTTATTAGTTGTAATTTTTCAAGTGAATGAAAAATATCTATACAACGCTGTAAAAAAAAAATCTTTACAGTTATTTAGGATAGCTTTGACCTATCACAGTAATTATGGTCCGAGAGAGAAAAAAGATGTTACATCACTTGAGTTAACTTGAAAGTTTTGGTACCAAAATATAGATAGCAGCACTAATGTAAGCTTGGAAACTCATTCAAAATAATTCGTCAAAGTTCCACTATGACAGAATAGATCAAAATTTCGCAAAGATGGAGCAAAGTTACTCTGATTGACAATACAGAAATATTTATTAAAATTTTATCTGTATACTACAAAAAAAAAAAAAAAAAAAATACTCATGAGGTTACTAAAAATTTGTATTCCACAGAATTTTTTAGTAGCCATTACAAAAATTTTTTTTTCAAGTGAAACAAACATTTCTTTTGTAAACTGAACTTTGTCTAACTTAAAACTTTTTAGTATGGACCACCAAGCAAATTTTAGTAATAGCTCCAAAATTATTTTTACTAACCATTACGTGTGCCCGAAGGGCAGGAGCTTCCTTCGAGCTGCATCTAGGGGATAAAAAGACAGACATCTGAAACGGAAGATTTCGGTAAAGCCG
This sequence comes from Maratus speculifer, assembly GCA_964019185.1. Classification (NCBI taxonomy): domain Eukaryota; kingdom Metazoa; phylum Arthropoda; class Arachnida; order Araneae; family Salticidae; genus Maratus; species Maratus speculifer. The sequence goes on along the minus strand of OZ025297.1, from coordinate 70,619,971 downwards.
CAGTAGATGGCAGCACCAAACATTGCTACCTACTCTATTTTGACATGTTTCTAAAGGGGAGGGGAAGTTCAGAGATCATTACCCATGGTAACTGCTACGACCGGACTTTCATAATCCCTTTATTTAAATTCGGTGCACATTTGGCGTCGGCCAGCATCGAACTTAGGTACTTGCAGCCTGGAGTTTGGTGCTATGACCACTAAGCTATCAAGGCCACACCAAGTGAGTTTTAGTAATAGCTATTAAAAATGTAAAACTATTAACTCTATTCATTGCTAGCTTTTTTCTAGAAATTCTTACAGATTCCTTGTAACCGAGTAAGATTACTAAAAATTTCTTAGTAATTAGAAGGATTACTAAATTTTTTTTAGTAGATCGACCCTTTTTTTACAGTGTATACTGTTCAAAAAATATGTAAATCCGCAAAACTAGCTTTCGTAAAGCTACACAAATCTGTTGCTTTACAGAAGAATCTACCAAAAACACAATAATCTTACTAAAATTTTATCTGTAACCCGTGTTGCAGTTACATAAAAAGTTTTAGGTATCCCAGTCTCCTGAAAAATCCTTCGTAGTCATACAGATTTTTTTTACTTACAGTGCAAACATGTATCTGTTACATGAATTTTTACCACGCTTTTATTAACTTCACCTGTATGTTTGTGAGTTTGTAACTCTCCTTATTTTATGTATGTTCACCGATTACTCCGAAACCATGCAACCGATTAACTTGGTTTTGGTGTTAAATGAAAGACGATGCTCTCGAATTGGTACCCCTTCAGTTTCATCGAAATTGGTTCAATACTTTTTTAGTAATTAGGCAAAAACTAATAAAATTAGTGATTTTTCGCTAATTAAAAGTGTTGAATACGTTCACTGAATGGAGTGCAGACAGCATGGCCGAGCGGTCTAAGGCGCCGGATTGAAGCTCTGTTTTGCGAAAGAGATTGTGGGTTCAAACCCCACTCCTGACATTATTTACATCTATGTAATATTAAAAAAAATTTCCGTATTACAATTTTTATTTTTAACCGGCTTCAGACAAAGGAAGAGGAAGTTATCAATTCGACTTCGTTATCAATTTTATTTTTTTTCTATGTATGTTCACCAATTACTCTGACACTATTCAACCGATTAATTTGTTTTTTGTATTAAATATAAATATAGTTTAAAAAAACTAAAAACCACGCTTTTAAAGTAATCAAACTAAAAAGTGAAAAATAAATATAGTTTAAAAAAACTAAAAAACACGCTTTTTAAGTATATCAAACTAAAAAGTGAAAAATAATTCGTACTATAAGCTGAAAACGAAAATAGATGAAAAATACTACATTACTATAAAATCATTGCTATTATAGAAATCAATTAATAAGCAATAAATAAAATTATCGTGGAAAAAAAGCGTGGGGTGCTTCTTAAGAACTGATAGATGGAGCATGGTAGATGGAGCATCCCACGCTTTTTTCCACGATAATTTTATTTATTGCTTATTAATTGATTTCTATAATAACAATGATTTTATAGTAATATTGTATTTTTTATCCATTTTCGTTTTCAGCTTTTAGTACGAATTATTTTTCACTTTTTAGTTTGATATACTTAAAAAGCGTGTTTTTTAGTTTTTTAAAACTATATTTATTGTTTTTTCCGTTACGTAAAATGTTCCAGGAATCCCAGCTTCTTAGAGGAATTTTAGTAACTTTATACATTTTCTTTACAGTGTAGGATTCGAAGCAGAGATATCTCAGCTGAAACTACCAATGCTACTAAACAATAGCGAACGAAACTGAAGGACGTAATTAACACAGATAATCTTAATAATCGCAGTATTTGGTCTGATATTTAAATAAAGTTAAAAGAATAAATCATAAGTTATGCTAGTCCAGTTAGTTCTGGATACGTAATCATATTTGATAATTTTTAACACAATTATTTAATTACTTTTATATAATCTTCCTAGTAAATTTCCAAGTTTGTGAAAAATTTAATCCTTCTAGACACATCAAGGATGAGTCAATTTATATAGCATTGTTGGCTTCAGCAAAGGGATTCCTTGTTCGAATCCTTAACCAGAGTTTGTCCATCCCCTTAGAAATTTACAAGTCATATGATAAATTACGAGCAAAACATTAAAATTAAAATCAATAGCATTTACAGAAACATAAATGTAAGTAAAACTAATATTCTGACTACTTTTATTTTCGTATTCTTGCATGGAACATTTTGTTACGCATAACAGAATGTTTACTTGAGAATACATACGTCCATAAAACTAATATTTTGGTTAGATAAAATTAATTAATACGTTGTAAATTTTATTATAATACATTTCACGAGAGTTAACTTAAGTATAATTCACGTTAAAGTTTAATACACAATCGAGTTTTTGTCCACATGCTTGAAATTTTAATCTTGATTATCAGCCTTAGGAATGAAAAAACTATATCATAAATTGTTTTTAGGTAAGAATGATTAATAAGTAAGAGGTTGGCGTAATTTAGGATTTTATTTTTTTATTTTTTAATGAGAAAAAATATAGGAAAGGAAAAATTTTGAGGAAAGATTCACTATTTCTATTACTAACAAAAGAAGAAGAACAGCTGTTATAACGTTATAATTATTTGACGTTGTAGATAAAAGTACGTATTTTAAATACAAGGATTTCCATACATAACTTTTTATTCCATAATCGAAAAAAAAAAAGATAGCTAAAAAATTGACTGGAAAAGGCAATATTTCTGTTGCTTTTCTGGACAAGAATCAAAGCTTAAAAATCTTTTCCAACTATTTGATATTAAAGATAAAAGTGTGTTTAAAATATTGATACGCTACTTCTTTCCTTTTTTCTTCTTTTAATTATTTTGAAATTGAAATTGAACAAATAATTATCTAATAATTTTAAGTTCTTATAGATGGCAGCACTATTTTTTTCTTGAAATCGTGCATTATTTTAAGTAAAGCGCGCAAATTCAAAGAGAAATTGTTTGTGCAATTTAAGAAAATTACCTTTTTTGAACCTATTTTTTTAAGTTAGGGATCAAAAAACAATATTGAATTTTTTTAGTATATTATGGAGTAATTCATCTTTATGTATGTGCAATATTATGAATGTCGGCCAGTTCCTTTATTCATTTTTTGTGCATACCCAAGAACATACATCTTGTGTATCTTATAACTTTATAATTATTTGATTTGTTTGTATTTATGTCGGCCAATTATCTACACTATGGGATATAGGCCCTATGGGGTGGGATGCCCTCCGTGGGGGTCTTTCTAAGGGAACCTAACCCGTATTTACGCAAGGTTCGAAGAAAACCACGGAAAACTCCGAACGGTTAGGCCGACGGTCACGATTGGGTTCGAACCCAGCACCTACCGTGTACCAGTTTGGAGGTCAGAACCTCGCGGCCACTGGTGGGGCTTATAATTATTTGACGTTTTAGATTAAAGTACGCTTTTTAAATTCTAATTTTCATATATGCCTTTTTATTCCATAATGAGAAAAAATAAATAAATTGATTGGAAAAGGCAATATTTCTGTTTCTTTTTTGAATATGAATTTAAACTCAGAAATCTTTATCATTTGGTATTATAGATAAAAGTGTCTATTTAAAATATTGATACGCTACTTCTTACCTTTTTTCTTCTTTTATTCATTTATTTATTTATTTTTGATCCACGATTATATTAAACATGATTGAAATTTAATAAATGATTATCTAATAATTTTAAATTCTTATAGATGGCAGCACTATTTTCCCCTGGAAATTGTACAATATTTTAAGAAAAGCGGGCAAATTCAATGATAAATTGCTCATGGAATTTAACAAAATTAATTTTTTTAAACCCATTTTTATATTAGGAATAAAAAAATACATAATTTTTATAGTATATTATGGAGTTATTATCTTTATGTATGTGGAATATTGTTAATGTTTGACAATTTCTATATTAATTTGTTGCGCATACACAAGAAGAAAAATTATGATTTTACATTTTCTGATATATAAATATAATTTCGAAATAGTAATAAATAAAATCTCTCAGAAATTTTAAAATAAAATTTTATCTCAATGATTTTAGCAAAATCTTGATGAGGTGTGAATTGCATGATATTACTTTAATTAAAAAAATCATTTAAAATATTTTCAAATTAGCCTGGCCATCAAAATTACAGGTTAAAGACAGATATAAAATGTAACTCATACTTAATGACAAATTATTAACTTAATTTTTTTCAAAAGCATGATAAGATAGCCTATCAATTAAAAAAATATCTTCTGTATCATTTAGTATTAGAAACCCTGCCAATAGGGAACGGGAGTTGACGGGCATAGCTCGCAGGGGACAAAATCTTTTATATTAATTTCTAATGATTAAGCAAAAGTTATGTTATGTTTCTTATCTACAATGTGTTTTCATAATTGAAGTTGTCCGGCATAGTGCTGAAAAATATTTATAAAAAAGCGTTATTTTGTCATCTGTAATAGCTTAAATTTCGATTTAATATTTTAAAATAAATTTCTATTTTCATCCTACCACGGTTTTAACTAATTTTTAAAAATAGGTCTCACAGTTACATCATCTTATGAATGTCTTAAAAGTATGTAAATAATTTTCTTTAGTTATAAATTACAGAAACTATGCAGAAGAAGTAGTGTATTTAATATAATAATGAAAATGAGTATTTTGTATGTCGTTTATCATTAATAGCGAAATTTACAATTTTTCATAGTTATGAGGATTAAAATTTTGATACTTTATTACGTTGATGTACTCAAAGATTATAGTTTCCGAAGAGAATTTTCATAACATTTTTGAAATTATTAAAATGTGAAACTAAGGACACAACTAAATAGAGATGACTAATTCCAAATGACTCGGATATAACAGCAAATTTTGATGTAGCAAACGTTTAATGAGTAGTTTAAAATAAATAAAACAACTCCTTTGTGCTGAAAGTTCCCATTTCGACATTTAATACTAACTTGCAAAGTTAAACTACGCATTTTAAAGCTTTACGTCATTTGTATGCTTGGTTTAATTTTGAATTAAACGGCCTATATTTGCTTCTTTAAAATAAGCATTCGTTTCAAATAAATGCCTTAAATTTGCCGCTTATTTTAATGTAATGCATCCGTTAAGTATAAGAGAAAAGTACCGTTTTGTATAAATGGCATTTAAGAAGTAATCAAACTTCTTTTATGACTTTTAAAATTTCAACTTATCTATATAATGGTGTTCAAATAGGATACCTAAAGGAACAACATGTAGCTAAATTATATTTAAATCTTCTAAAATATGTTATAAAATATGTTTTTTATAATAAAAAAAGATAAAATTATGGAGAAAAAATTTTTTGGCTTTCATATAAATTGAATCACATCTATAGACAAAAGAAATTTTACATCCGATTATAACATAAAAAGATTATTTTCAAAAAAGCTAGTAATATAGCAGATGTGTAGCAAATAATGATAAAGTAATGCGAATACAAAAACATCATCTTGCTGTGGAGCCAGAAGATCAGAATCAATAGCGATTAATGACATACAAGGCCAGTATGTCATGATTCTTAATGTTTTAATATTTACAAGGATTGGATAATGCTCACATGGTAATTGGTTCAAAACGGCTCGTCCATTGGTTTATGTCAATTATTGCATATAGGTGTGTGACGTTGTAAAAGTCATGAAGTGGCCTTGTAATGCACTTGGTCACCGTTGCATCGTGTTCTAATTTCATGTACAATGCAATTGGGAATTCCAAAAGAAACTACGTACATGACCCTAAAATTAAAGAGTATATACATACATACTCAATTTTGCTTTATTTTCATATGAAAATCAATATTTAAAGTTTGGTTTATTTAAAATAATTTAAACGGCAGGCCTTTAATCATGAATGTTTCGTTTCCTAAAAAAAATATGATATCTGATAATAAGTCTGCAGATAATAAGTTTAAGAGCACTGTCCCTTGATCTGGTACCAAAATGACGTCACAGTAATAATAACTAGTCAGGATGACAAGGGAGATTAAAAGTTGTTACATTATTTCATCACATATAAATTTTAGCTGACCATCGCTCCATGACTCCATCTTGAAGTTACAATGAGGTACTTATAGTCATGTAACACAAAGAAACTAAAAGATAACTCCACTTGTAATTAGCCGCATAGCAGGATATGTTCACGTCACAGTCATGCGTATGCACATATATCAATATGTATCATTTGTCAAACAAATTAATGATAATGAGCACCGTAAACGTTTTATTTCGATCATACAGCTTTCACATTTGGTCATATTCTGGTTTGGGCACTGTTAGTGGAATTTTAAGTCGTGTTAAAAAGTTTTACATCTTTTAAATCTTATATTTTTAAACTGATAATTTTTAAAGCTAAATTGTAAATATCTATTTTATTTATTTATTTATTTATTTGTTTCGTTTCAAAAGTCAATACAAATAAGAAAGTATGTAGTTTTAAATTTTGGGTACTGCGTGACTCGTTGGGATCAAAAACTAGTTTTTTAGTAACTTCTGCTTATAATTCCTTATCAAATAAATAGTCGTATGTAATTGTCTTTCATACTTTATATGTACTGCGCTATACATTTATATTTTTCCGACTGGTTGCTGTCTCTGAAATGTGTATTTCTCCATTAAATTATTTGATTGATATTGTGATTTGTCTACCGTCACTGATCATTTCTTTTGCATGGCTGTCTGTTTTTGCTGAGTGTGATTTAGGAAAAAAGTATTGTTAAGTAACAAACCACCATCCTTTTTTTTGTAACCGCATACCTTCGAATTGTTCAATCTTCCTAACCCTAAACTGTTTATGTTGGAGGAGTCTCATAGCATGCTACTTGGAAAAATCCGAATAGCTTAAGTGTGCATTAAAACGCCAGATAATGGAATCCGATCAGCCTGCCGAAAAACAACAATAGGCGTTCCTTTTTAATGCATACGATTACTTCGAAATATGACCTTTGTTGCGGCATGAGCATCGACCTATTACTGAAAAGTACATTTGGCAACCAGATGATTATTGGAAGCAAAAATGTTATTCAATTTCACAATAAGGAAAATGTGGGTTATGTATTAAATTCAGGGTTAATTTATTCTATTTTAATGTATTTATAGGGGAGTTTAATTTTTAACTAAAAGTATGCTTTATAGATTAAAAGTTATGGATTTTCACAATCATTTTTCCTAAGGATATTCTAAAACGTAATGTGTTAATATCTAAGTACTCAAATATCTTAACAAAGATAATTAAATAAATAAAGTACACAAATATCCCAATCATTATACACTGTTAAAAATAAGTCTTTGAATTCACGGTGAAACTACTGGCAGCATAGTAGCCGAACTTTTAACGTTCCGTTAGTAGATTTTCCGTTATGGGAAAAAAAAGGAAAAGAAAACTCCGTTTGAAGAAGCAGTAACTTTCTCTTACAAGGTTTGATTTTTAATGATAATAATTTAATATAATTTTTAAAATCAATGAATCGTCAGAGAATTCGAAACTTCCGAGTGATTTTAAACTGCTATATTAATTTACTTATTTAATTAATTAATTTATTTTTGTATGATTTACCTCAAGCCGTCCTGAGGATCGAACTCGAGAACTTTTGATAGCGACTCGAGACTTTTTGATAGTGGAACAAATCCTTCCTGCCTGAGCCAAAGCTGCTGTTGCCGGCGTGTACAAAGTATATCTTTTATGAGTTTGTGGGAAAATCTGTTGTGTTTTTTAAAGATTTAATTTCAAATATATTCGTTAGAATATTTGTAAACAGTTTATTTTATTTTATTCTAGGCTGATATGCATAATAATAATTATTTTTTAAAATCAATTTTAATTTTTTAACTAATTTAAATTAATAAAAAAGCTGTTTTTATTTTTTTAAATTTTTTTTAATGAATGAATGAAATTTTTTTTTAATTTTTTACAAAAATAATGCTATAGAAATTTTTTGAAATTGTCGTACATGATTTATTTATTTGTTTGTTTTTGGCTCATTAGTTAAAAGATTTTTTAAATAAGAAATAATAGAAAAACAAACAGAAAAAATATAATTTAAAAGGGATTTTTTATGTTTTCAGTATTTCGTGGCTCCAGTTGGGTTCGAACCCACAATCTGTGTTTGCAGGCGATTAGTGGTGTGTGGTGGCTCTACTCTCTATCGTATCTATTTCGGGACCACTCGGCCACGAAGCTCCCAACGTAACGGAGTGGCTCCGTTTTTTGTTTCTATTTCCATCCGTATCGTTATTTTCATAAAATATAGTGGAGTTTTCTGATTTTTAACGGAAAATGCCCTTTTGTTGTGAAAAGGGACTTTTTCTGTTAAATTCAGGAAAAAAAAATATTCCTGACTTTCAGATTTTTTTTTAACTGTGTAATTAAATAGAAGTTACTGGATGATAATAGCACAACACATTAGATTAAATAGTTTAAGATTGCGTTATAAATTTTAGGTGTACTGTAATTTAAGATAATAATAATATCTTTCAAATGCATATTTACTTTAAAAAATAAGCATTTATTCCATATTTCTTAATCATGCATTAGTACTACTCCATTTCATATATTTAGATCTTCGTGTGTTTCTTTGAATGACCCATTTATTTTATCACTTAAACAATTTTTTTAAATTTAGAACATGTTAGATTCAACAAGAGCTGCAAGTTACTATTGTTAAAGGCATTAATCCTCTTCATATGTAATTATACTAATTCTGGAAGTTAAAAAGTATTTAAACATTGCATTTTAATGCTGATGTATATAGTTTCCAGGCATCGAAACTATTATTAACCATAATATTTTTGTTTTTGAAGAAGGTATTTGATTCTTTGCCTGAAAATTATTACTAAACAAAACCACCTATGAAAAGAAATAGGACGAATGAACAATTTTATAAATAAATATCCATTTTATAAAGCAGGTATAAAAATTTAGTTCTTTTTCAAATTATCAAATGCAAATTGTATTCCAAATTTTTTTAATATTAGTTTTGCAGTTTAAAAATTTATTTGGATAGTTACTGTATACAATATGCATTTTTAAATATTTTTATTCCTGTTTTTATAAATAAAACATTATCATTGCAACATAAAATATTATATATTTAAAAAAAAGATTTTTATATAGCACATAAAAAAATTTCTAAAACAAATTTTTACAATCAACAATTTACAACACACATGCATACACATATAATTATGTTGTAATGCTGTCTCTCAAACTTTGATTTATACGTCCTCAAACTTTAAAAATCTGTATACAATCGAACCTCTATTTAACGAAGTCGCTAAATCCCGAAATAAAAATTCGATATTTGGAAAATTCGTTAAATAGAGATTCACTTTTAAAAAACTTTAAATAACATGAAACATATATTAAATTCATAAACACTAAATATTATTAGAAAAAATATTTAATCTTATTATTATTATTATTATTATTATTTTATTTATTTATTTATTTATTTGTATAAATAACATCGATTTGTTTTATTTATTTTCCTCATCAAAAAAAAATCTGCAAGGAAAACTGGAATAAAACAAAACATTCTACAGGAATACACTCAATTTTCAGTTCTAAGAAAATAGTTTTAAATTAAATTAATGAATCATTGTCGTTTTTATTATAATAGGCGATTTTAAGCATACATAACCATATGCGTCTTTAAATTTAATTACTGAAATAGTCTATTAATTTTGACTGAGTTTTTTCTTTGAAAAAAAGTGTTTTCTCTCATAATACGTCTCATATCTCTGCATTTTCCCTCAGTTGATCTGCATTTTAAAAAGTTTTTCTAAGGGAATATCCTCTTCGTCTTCCGTACTTGCCAAATTTTCATCACTGACAAAGAACCCATTTTTAACAGAACTGTTGCATACAGTACGATGTGTGACATCATAGTTACATGCTTTGGAAAATTCTGATATGCTTTCCCGTAAGTTGATCATTGATAGGTTGGTTATTCTCAAGTGCTGTGATAACTTTTCGCATCATTCTCTTGCGATAGAGCGCTTTGAAGTTTTTGATCACTTCTTGATCCATTGGTTGCAGTTTTGATGTTGTGTTAGGTGGTAATTAAAAAACTGTAACATTTTTCAGTTTTTGATTGATTTCCTTCAGATGGGCGTTTCAGTTGTGAAAAACGAGAGCTATTTGGCGGCACTCTGCAATCATACGTTTGTCCAACTTTTTATTCCATTTATCACAAATTTCTGACGTCATCCAAGACTTTTTGCTAAAGTCACAATCAACCTCTAAAGATTTTACACCTTTTAAACATCTTGGTTTTTTTACTGTTTCCGATAACTAATGGTTTTAATTTCTGATCTCTATATTTTCACCTAAAATGAGAGTTATTCTTGCTTTACTTTTTTTGCTACCAAAGCATTTTTCCTTTTAAAATGTTAATGTCTTCTGGAGAAAACATTGAAAACAAAACAGTCTCATTCGCATTGAAGATATTTTCTGGCTTATAGTCTTTTGAAATTTTTCTCAGTGTCCCGTTATCCAATATGACTATCATTATCACAAACGTCTTTATTTTCGCTAGATATTACTTTTACTGCAATTTCATGTCTTCTCTTAATTTTTTTTAAGTCACGCACTGCTTCCTTGAAATTCGTCGTATCCTAGTGCTTTCACAAATTTAAGAGATTTTTCAATTATTAAAAGCCTAGAGATCGGAAAATTTTTACCTCGCATTGTGTGTATCTACTTCAAAACTGGATCATCCACATCTTCATAGACACAAGTTTTTAAATGTTTTGAGCAAGAATTTGATAAATCACAATTTTGTAACTTATCACGATTTTTTACTATGGTTGATAAGTTATTTGGAGGAATACCAGATTTAAAAGGATTATAATTTTTTTTCTCCTTTATCCACCTGATCAAGAATTATTTTTTTCTTTGATACTCAAGCACTTTCGATTTGACATCTATTTTACGAGGCCTAATACCATTTAATAAACACATGCATTTAGTATATTCGACATTAAAATTGAATTTTTACTTTAGAAAAGAAAAAAGATAATTTTTTGAAATTTTATGAAAAGAGATAAACCAATTAAAAAAACCCGTTATTTGAGAAATCTCTAATATATCTAAAAATTAAATCCTGTGTTTGAGTAAAAATGTTTCGATAGTTCAATAACATCTTCTTGGATTACCTCATTAGCTTAAATTGCTGACATTAATTCACTACTGGCCATTAAAATTGCTACACCAGGAAGAAATGCATATAACAAAATGATATTTATTGGACAAATATATTATGATAGAAATAACAAGTGAGTAAATTTTCAAGTAATTTGAGTACATAGATCCTGAGAAATCAGTACCCAGAACAACCACCTCGGGCATTAATAAAAGCACTTATACGCCTGGGCATTGAGTCAAATAGAGATTGGATGGCATGTACAGGTACAGACACCCATTCAGCTTCAACACAATAGAACAGTTCATCAACCGCAATGACTGGCGTATCCTTATGAGCCAATCGCTCGAAAACCATTGACCAGACGTTTTCTATTGCTGAGAGATCTGTCGAGCGTGCTGGCAACAACTGAACATTTTCCGTATCAAGGAAGGCTCGTATAGTTCCGGAAACATGCGGTCGGGCATTATCCTTCTGAAACGTAGTGTTTCGCTGGTCTCGAATAAAGGGTAGAGCCACGTGTCGTAAAATAACAGAAATGTAACGTGCACTGTTCAAAGTGCCTTCAATGTAAACAAGAGATGACCGAGACGTGTGTCCAATGACACACCATATCATCACGCTAATTGGTGGGCCAGTATGACGATGACCAATGAACGCTGCCAAAGCGCGTTCACCACGATGCCGCCAAATACGAATGTGACCATTATGATGTTATAAACAGAACCTGATTCATCTGAAAAAATGACGCCTCGCCATTCGTGCACAAAGGTTCGTTCTTGATTACACCATTTAAGGCGCTCCTGTCTATGACGCCACGTCAAGGGAAGTCGCAGCCATGATCTCCGAACTGAGAGTCCATACTGTTACAAACGTCGTCGAACTGTTCGTGCAGACACTTTTTGCCTGGCAAATGACCCCATTTCTTGACTCAGGGATCGTGACGTAGTTGCACAATCCATTACGGCCATACGGATAACATGCCTGTCTTCTTGGCTGCTAGTGATAGGGGGCCGTTGAGTTCCCGTACGGCGTTCCATTTTACCGTCCTAAATTCATCAATTCCATACTGCTTTGTCAGAATCCGCTGAAAAGCTAATCAATGTATATCACAGCAATTTCTTCCTGCCGTTTAAATTTCATGTCTGTAGCATGTCGCTTTCATGATGTAGCAATTGTAATGGCCAGTAGTGTATTTTCATTCCCCGTGTTCATGTGTACCTCCATTACTCCCATTTTTATTACTGAAACTCAAACATTATTGCAATTTAGATCTTAGAATCATATATAATTCCATATTTAAGATTCCAAATAATCCGAATACACTAAGACTCTTGCTCTGAAGTCAAAGTGGAGAAGAAATAATGTAGTAGTAATCAATAATACTGCATTAATACTCAATCACAAAGAGGTTAACTACATTGAAAATATTCACATTTATAGACTACACGCTGAGGCGGTACCATCCCTCAAGAATCATTTCCGGCAATGCCCGTTTGCGCTTTCTTGCCAATGTCTCTGTGTGAAATATATCATATATCACCCCTCTTTAACTGTCATCTTGTAGAACACTGAAAATATAAAATTTTCAAGAACACTTGGTAATCATTTTATCGACTCTCAGTGAAATTGTCCCATTTGAACATGAACCTCGGACTTGTAGTGTGGCTGCGCAATGCGCTATCCGTAGGGCTATCGAGAATCACTTTCACTTACAAGGAAGGTCTGCATACGGGCATACTCAGAAAAATCTGAAAAAATTACAGAATGTTCTTCTCATATAGTTATATATGTTTATAAAAAACATTTCGGCGGAACCTCCTTATAACGTCCGTAAAAAAATAATAAAAATTTCATTTATTTGGCGATTTATCTCCGGTTGGCGAAAAAACGAAATTTTGAAAATAACGCTTTTACGCTTCGAATACTTTTTAAAGAAAAAACTTTCTATGTTCCATTTATTTAAATAAGTTTAGTTTAAGTAATTTTAATTTTGCATTTTTACTTTACTTTAAGTGTAATTTTGTCATATACGTTTATATGTACTTATAACAAAATGAAATTAATATATTTTATCATTTAAAACACAATTTAAATTGATTAAAATTGTTCCAAATTGAAAAATACACTGTTAAAAATATGCTGCATTTTGATGCAACGCACCATCTTGCTTGTATAGAAAACGGTTACTTGGCCGTGAAATGGAGCTTTCTCATTGGTTGGAATAGATATTATATACAAGCGGTGAAGTACGTTGCAGCAAAATGCAGCAGATTTTTAACATTGATGCACAAGCTACAACACCGCTGAAAATCTGTACCATTTTCTGCAGCGTTACTCCACCACTTTTATAGAAAACGGTCAATTCACAGTGCTATGGAGCATTCTCATTGGTCAGAAGAGAGATATTCTATAAAAGTAGTGGAGTGAAGTTGCACTAAATGCTGCAGATATTTAACAGTGAAGTCAATTAAAATCAATTTTCAGATTCGTTAAAATCGTCTGCTTTTGGCGAGGAAATGCACTGCTCGCCAAATGCCGCGTCGCTTTCAGCTTTTCACGCCAATTATTCCAAACTATTTTATTTTTTTACACATCTAATAATGTAATTTCGCCGCTAATTTTCACTGATCCTTTATTACCTACATGAGTAGTTTAATTCGTATTTTTTTCAAAAAATTCTGAGTATGCCCCCAATGGAGACCTTCCTTGTTAGACGTGAAGAATGTGTTTCATGTATGTGTAATACATATACATATACAGTATATATCAATACATATAAAAAACGCTACACAGGTGATTCAAAACATCCCTTCAAATGACCCTATTGTATTATTAATTATGAGCGAGGTACTTAGAAAATTGATTAAAATCCCTGTGAGTGAAAAAAGTATAAGGGCGATTAAATAATTTTTTTTATTATAATAGATAGAAGTTTAGAGACCAAATCTGCTTCAGAATGATCCTTTATTTCGTTTAGAAATGCTTTCTTTTTTTATATATATAACACATAAAAATTCGCATACATTTTAGTGCAAGAAAGAAATAAATGTATCATTTTTTGTTTTGATATTTCAATGTTTTTTTCACAGGTTTCGTTAAAATTTTCTGCTTAACATAAGCTGTATAATTTATGAACTTGAAAAGATTTTTGGAATTTAATGGGTTGGAAAATAATACTAAAGCTATTTGTTCTCAGTTCCATTTCAGTCAGGAGTTCCTGTTTTGTACATAATGTAAATTTTATTGCTTCCTTTGTTCTGTTTTATTTCTTTATTTAGTAATTTATTATAATTATCAGCATATGAACTTAATAATATTTCCAGCACTAAAATTCAAAAATTATGTCTTATAACTGTAAATGCGTCTATAGGACATAGTACAATTCGTTTCAATGTATGTGCTAATGACATTTATTAAGAGTTTCTTAGCCAAAACTAGCAAAATGAATTTATATTTCACTACGTTTTTAACTGTTGAATAGTATTGTAAAAGCTAATCTTTGCTAATGTATCTAACCATATGCAGTGGAACTGAGTCTTCCCTCAGGGATTTCACTTATACTCTAAAACGAAAGCTGGTTTCCCAGCGTGGTCCGCCCTGTCAACTTCCCTCTGCAGAAAATACCTTATATTATTTATTGAAATTGCTATCTTAAAAAATCATGCGTTATATTACAATTAGAAATAAAAAATAAACTAATAATTTTCCTAAAAATGTATTGCATAAAAAATGAATTATATACTTTGATTATAACGATAACTCGAATGTTTTACATTAATATAGTTTAATCAATAGCTATAGATTTGGAAGTCATGTATGACTTTAAATATATACACAAATACTTTAGATTAAAAGCTAATTACTATAAAAGGGTGTAAACAACCTATAAAACAGCAGAATATTTGATGCAAACATAAAGGTATTTTAATTTTTTATGTACGTTAAAAAGAAGTTCTATAGCACTTAATTGAAAAAAGTACATAACATTTTCCTTTTTAAGAAATTACAGTGATTTTCCCGAAAGCTTTCATTTCACTCTTTCCATTAAGCATCCTCCATGATTTATGGAATTGAAAAACGATAAATGCTTTCTAGAAGTAAATGCCATTCATTTTATTTTTATTTCTTCTTTAATTTCCTTCTCAACGTGTTCCTCTCAACTCCTTTTCATTTAATGTTTCCCGAGTATAAAACAAGTAGTAAACTGAGTAATATAAATGCTGAGCTCGTGATTGTTTTTGTGCCCTGCGTTTTTGAGGATGGTAGAATGAATATGTAAATAACATGTATTCTACACACGGGAAATTTGAATTAATCATAAATTATTCTGTTTCGAAATTTTTGATAAAATATGCAGTATTAAAGAGTTAAGTATTTATGTAAATTTATTCATATTTATAAAATTATGTTGCCCTAATCATTTTTGCATTAATTAGGTATTATACAACTTTTTTAATATTTAAAATATTACATACATAACAAGTTACAATGTAAGCGTGGATATTCTGACCATTTTGATACTAATCGTAATTTAAATTATCACTAGAATCTATTGGACCAGTATCTGCGTTTGTATTTCCACTAGATCTTAAAAATATTTTCTTTGTTATAACTCTACTTTTCTTATTTTTTACAACTTTTTTTCGTTTCTCTTTTTGTTTTGTAATTCTTCAATTTTTGTCTTCACAAGTGTATTTGTAAAAATTATTGACCTTTACACAAAGCTTATTTTTAGTTTTAGTTTTCTACTCTGTGTTGTTTTCTTGACCTTGGAGTCCAAGGTGCCAAGCAGCGTATGTCGCAGTCTGATGATTAGCCATAGGGGAGAACCCCGTATTTAGGTCACAATCCGGTTTGGTACTCTGTTTAACGACCACAAAGAAATTAAAGACAGAATGAACCGTGCCTAGACGGAAGTCGAACTCCAGCTTAGCCATTGTCAAATGCTCTGAAAATTTTCATACTTATCGCAATTAAAATCATCATGATACTCTATTGGAAGAGTATCGGCGTTTTCATTTTCACTAGATGATGAAACTTTTTCTTTCTTATTACTATATTTATATAACTTTTTACGATTTTTTTTTCGTTTTTCTTTTTCTTTTGTAATTCTTCAATAGTTGTATTCACAACTATATTTGTAAAAATTATAGACTTTACACACTGCCTTTTTTGTTTTAGTTTTGTACTCTGTGTTATTTTTTTGACCGTGGGACACGAGGCTATGAAGAATATGTCCCATTCAGGTGGTCAGCCTAAAGTGAGATCCTCAGTTTAGTTCACAAGCAGCTTTGATGCATATTTTATAGACCACTATGAGATGGAAGGCTGAGTGAACCAAGCCTAGACGGGAGACAAACTCTCGACCTGCTGCGCCATAGTCAGATACTCTAATAATTTTCATACTTATTGCAATTAAAATCACCACAAGACTCTACTGGGACAATATCTGCGTTTTCAACTTCGCTGGATGATAAAACTTTTTCTTTCTTTTAAGGGGACGGTGGACGTTAAACATTTATTTATTCATTTTTATCAAAGCAATATGAAATTTTGTGCAAATATAGATTTCACCAACAGCATATAGAATACCTTCAAAAAATTTCCAACCTTATTAAAATTTGTAATTCTTTTACAAAAATTTAAATTTTTAAACGAAATTTTAAAATGCTCCTCGTGTCTTATTTTTTTTAAATATTTTCTTGCTTTTGCATTTTTATCACTTAAAACTATATTATAAACAAATTTGTGTAAGATTTTTTAAATCTCTTGAATAGTTAATATTTTACAGATTTTTTTCTAAATTCTTTATCGATTTTCATCAAAATTTTGCCTTTTAATAAGTAAAAAATAAAATTTTACTATCTTAATGAAGACGAATTTTAAAAAGCTTACACATTTTCTTTTTAAATAATATCAGGTACTTCCTTATCAATTTTATAAATATTGATTAAAAATTAAGACGCAAGAAGCAATTCAAAAATCTAAAAACGCTGAAAAATTAGTTTTGAGAAAAACAGATTTAAAGTATATAAATACATTTATCTTTTTTTATTTACTTCTTAAAACCTTCATAAATGATATTTTAATATGAAAAACTGTTTGAGTACTATTATACCCCCGAAATAGACCTTTTTTCTTACGATTTTGCTATAGATGATTTTGCTCAAATAAAGGTCCACTGTCCCCTTAACTGTATTATCCCCACTTTTTCCGACTTTTTTTTCGTTCCTCTTCTTAATGTGTAATTTTTGAGTTTGTGTTTTCATAAGGATCTATCTGAAAATTATCAACTTCACACGCTGCTTTTTTAGTTTTGTTTTTCTACTGCCTGTTTTAAGAAAAAAGGCGCCATCTACCTGGCGTTAAAAATCACAAATATTAAAGCAATGATTACAGATAATCACACTACATTCCTACTTGTGATACTTCACTTGATTGCTTTTCGTTTTAAGCGTACTTTTCAGGAAAGATTGTTTTAAATAAAAATAAAAAACATTTATTCCACACGTTTAAATTGAACTAAAATAATGTCATTCCACATAAAAAATTCAGTAAATAAACAATAATGTAAAGAAAATATGAATATTGTTTACAATAACACAAATACTCTAAAATAGTACATATATACTTTATAGTAAATCATATACAATAATTTGTACCTAAGTGAAAATCACTACTTTTCGTGATGTAAATTTTAGATCAAAATATCACTCTTACCATTAAGTATGCAGTAGATACTCTTGTGATCGCCGTTACCTGACAACCAACATTACCCAGAAATACTTTACGTCAAAATAAATCGTCCACATAAGTAGAAAAAATACATGCAGACTTCTTTTACAGAGATTGTTGTGATTTTCTAGAAGTTTTTGTTCTCATTTCTTCTGAGAAACATTCAATGCAATTTACGAAATTGAAAAACGATGGACGCTTTCTGGAGTAAATGTTTCCTTTCTTCTTTTTTACTTTTTCTAAAACCTTTCAGTGAACTTTTGAATCACATTATCATTTTTAACGCATCGTGAGTACTATAAAATATCTAGTGAACCGGGTAATAGAAATGCTGGATGCATGACCGTGTGATTTTGCATCGGAAATGCACTTTATGGGAATAGAATGATAAAAGGGCAAATGTATTTTCTTTTTTACTTTCACAATTTAAACTAAAGATAGGAGGTTTCAAAAATAAAAACACACAAATATTTCTTAATTCCAAAAGTAAAGACAGTATCACGATATTCATTTCACATAATTATCCATCGATGAACATAGACTTGTAAGAAAAAAAAATATATTATGTGCATTTACAAGCATCAATTAGCATTGTACTGCTTATCAAACATTTGTCTATCGATATTTAAAGAATCATATAATGTAATCATATCGATGTTTAAATAATCATATAAATATTCATATTGAATGAGCATTTGCAGTGTAAGTCACATGATACGATTTTTGGCCGCCAGTATTTTAGAATGGAGAAATGTAACTTATTTTATGAGAGATATTTCATTAATTGAATAAGGCCAAACTATGTTTACCGGTTGTCAACAAGATGAATAATTATCAGCTATCTGACTTACATGACAAAAACCCATGGCATTAAATCCATGGCATATATTTTAGTAAAAAATTTTTCCGTTGATCTGTAGAGTACCGTGCTATATCTTATAGCTTATCTTACTAATAGACTAATATGAAAGGGAAAAATTGAACATTTCTAATCCTGGTAACGTTTCGAATTGTGCTGCATCATTATACAAACTACGGAGTAAACTGGAGCGTCACCGGTTTCTGACAATTATTTTATCACTGAAACTTTTATTCTTAAAATAATATTTTCTGTAAAAACTGAATCATGCTATAATATAAATCAGGGTTTTTTAAACGATGTTGATCAACTTCTTTAACCCCTTAACGCACAGTGTTGACGGGTCGGCAACACCTAAAGTTCCCCCTGTTTAGAGACACAAAAACTCTGTGAATATTTCAAAAACTAATCTAATGGGTACTTTAAATCTTTCTTATGAGTTCTAAATGGCAGCACCACAGAGATCAAACTCTACTGTTTTTAAATAATAGGTAAAATGTTTTACTGTAATATGCGCTTCACAGCAATGCTCTTCTCACTGCGCTTATCAATGCTTTACTTATGGGAGGTTACCACTTCGGCAACAGCTGTATAATCGATATGGTTAGTGCAATATCTGTTAGTGCTAGGCCTAAATAGATTGCCTAATTTTTTTTCTTTAAATTCCAACTTTAAAGAGTTGTGCGCCGGAAAGGGTGAAAAGACGTGAGACTCCCACAGTGGAGATTCTAGCCGATGACGTAATCGTCAATTACACTTAACAAGGCAATAGAACAATAGCAAGAGACTATATATTAACGCTGCGTATGCAGCTGAGTTATTCTATCACTAAATGTTTTGTTAGTAAAACAATTGCACTGTTTTCTGTAAAAAGCTCCTCCTGTTATTTTATAAACCCAATTTCTCAACCGATAAGGCATATAACCTTGAGAAATACAAAACCCTGTTTTGGAGGTTAAACACCGCAGGTTTGAATCACAACCGTTTTTGATTCAAACCGTTTTTGTCAGTTACACTAAACGAGGTAGGAGAAGAAAGAAAGAGACTTTAGCTTAATTTATCATTTTAGTGCAATGCGTATACTGAAAAGGGTGTAAGAAGCTCTATTTTAAGTTATCCTTGTTTGGAGAGAATCAGTATAGTAAAGACTGAGAAGGCCTCGATCCAATAGCATTTTCGTCAATCACATCTAACTAGACATTTAGTAAACCTATATAACTAAAACTTAACAATATTTATTCTATATACATTTTTCCCCTTTAGCTAAAATATATATAATAAAAATGAACTATTGTGGAGATTTGCTTTTAAAATTTTGCTAAAAAATATACTAAGTACCGTTTTTAACTTATCAAGTATTTTTTACAGTCATTTGAATTTTTGCCTTGACTTCGTTTAATATATTTTATTATCGATAGTATAATTTTTTCAACATTGTTTTCGTTCATACTATGCCCGTGTTATGCGACCCTGTGTAAAGGTCTGATAAGACTATATAATATAACTCTTAAAATTGTATGATAAACTTCAATGAATTTAATTTTAAATTAAAAGGTACATTTATTTATAAAAGTTAATTTCAATAGAGAAATTTTAATTAACGTTAAGCATCATTAATATATACTTCTAATTAAGAATTATAGTATAATAGGTATATTTAAAAAAATGTAGTAGGTTAGAAGGTTTTGTTAAAAAACCCTTTTATTAAGAATGAAATTTATTATTACAGTGTAGAAGTGGCATTCTTGTTATTTTTACAACGTAGTTTGGCATGTTAAAAATAAATGTCAACTGAGGTAGAGTGCAATTTGCGATACATGAAACATATGTTATATAAATGTTATATAATAAGATTCCATATGCAAGCATTCTTAATT
Source organism: Maratus speculifer (assembly GCA_964019185.1). Lineage (NCBI taxonomy): Eukaryota > Metazoa > Arthropoda > Arachnida > Araneae > Salticidae > Maratus > Maratus speculifer. Next base: position 70,599,306 of record OZ025297.1, on the reverse strand, counting down.
AAAAGGTAAGAAGATTTAAAATATTATTTACAGTTTAATGTTTAAAAATGATAGTATTCTTTGTAAATTAATTTATCGTTATTTTTAATGATTTTATTAAGTAAATAAAAACATAAAAATGTAAAATAACAACAGCAAAAACAACAACAAGAAAAAGAACTGCTTAAAAAAATCAATATAATTTAGCATATAGTTTTAATATTAATTACTGGCAATTAACAGAGAATTTTACTCTAAAGAAGCGTTAATAATGTGTTTTAACATTGGCCGAAGGAGTCCTTTTTTACGCATAATACCAATTAGCTTGAAACATGAAAAACACGTAATATTTATTTAAAATAGTGAATCAAAATAGTCTAATTTAGTAATGTAAAAATAAGGCGCTTTCTTTTACGCAAAAAATCTTTTGTTCAAATTTGAAACTGAATTATTAATTATATTGCCATGCAATTGCACATGCGAATGCATATAATTTTTGTCGGTATGTGAAAAAATAGAAAGAAGTTTTCACAGAATTATTAAAGTTTTCCACATTAATTTCATTTCCACACGGTACCCATTCGCTCTATGCCCCTCCCCCCCATACAGAGTGATTAAAAAAGGTCGTGGAAAATCTAAGAGGTTGTAGAGGATACTACAGAAAAGATTACTGTATGGAAAACTAGATCTGTAATATATTTATTTACCCATATTGGTTATTGCTCATGAAATTAAAAAAATATGAAGATACTTCAAAGTTTTTTTTTTTAAGATAATTGATTTTTTTTTCAACACACTTACTTTGCTTTTTACAAAATGTAGCTACTTCAATCAAAATAAAAGAAATTTAATGTGTTTAGATTAGTGAATATGCATACATTGTTGATTGAATTTATAAACATGGAGTACCTAAATTAGCCTTTTACGAATTGCGTATAAAGCATCTCTATTTTTATGGTTATATCTTTGCATTTTGCTCAAAGAAAAGTAAGTCTGTTGCAAGTCAAAATCAAATATCTCTATTATTCTGAAAATTTTGAAGAAAAATCTGAATTTGGATTTACTTTTTGTCATTGAATAAAAGGATCGTAACCCTAATTTGCTATAAAAAATAGTTTGCAGAAGTATAGGCAACTCACTCTTACATGTTTGACCAATCTTTTATGAATTTTGCATATTATTTACGGTGTTAAAAGAGCCTCTTAAATAAAATTACAATCTTTATAGAAAAAAAAAACTGAGACATATGCTACAAAATTATACAGTTTTTAAATAATCGTAAACGTATTTAGCACGTTTGTACAGTACACAGAATGTTTTTCTAAAATCCTTAAACCGATCTTTCAAAAGAAATATTATTTCCCTTGTAGCATGCATTGAAAATATTTCCTATATGGGAGTAGTAAATTTAGATGTATTTTTCCTTTCTCCTAAATTACAGTGATTTTCCGGTAGCTTTCCTTCCTATTCCTTTCATAAAACACCCTTCACGATTTATGGGATTGAAAACTGATCGGTGATTTGGGCAGTCTGATATTTCTTTTTCCATTTTATTACTATCAAATTTTCAATGTTTAAAGTAAATTGGCATTTTAACTTTTTGGTGAGTAAAATAATCAACCAAGTGGTTTGGACAGCGGCTATGGCTTAGTTTGTTTTATTCTAATTAATTATAATAAATTTAAGTTAATTGTTAGCTTATGTAATATTATTCATAAAATACAAAATACACGGATAAGAGTTGTTTTTTCTATAGATATTAAAAGTGAACATTTGAAAATAATATGAAAAATGTACAATTTAGCCTCACTGGCCGTTAAATTTCAATTTAATGGACATAATAGAATTACATGAAAATCATGATTCAATATTTCTGAATTTTTATAAAATTAGCTTTTTAGCTCACAGGCTATCATAGCCTGAGAGCTTAGGTGCCCGTCCGATCTGTATGTACGTTCGTACGTGCGTAACGCGATAGATAACTCATGATAAAAATATCGGATCCACTTGAAATTTTATATATGTGTATATCCTGATAAGGCGCTTCCCTGATTAGTTTTTGGAGTTCATTCGATATGTATAAAAGGGGGAACGGGGGGCTCATGCCCCTCCCCTTAATTGATATAAACGGGATTTTCATGCAAAATTAACAGTTTTCGTTCAAAATTTAGATATAGGATCATTCTGATGAGGCGATACCGTGGCTGTTATTAGGTGTTCATTGAATAAGTATACACAGGGGGAACGGGGGGCTCATGCCCCTCCCCTTAATTGATATAAACGGGATTTTCATGCAAAATTAACAGTTTTCGTTCAAAATTTAGATATAGGATCATTCTGATGAGGCGAGTCCGTGGCTGTTATTAGGTGTTCATTGAATAAGTATAAACAGGGGGAACGGGGGTTCTAATGCTCCTCCCCTTAACTTGTATAAATGGATTTTTCAAACAGATTTGTCAGATTTCGTTCAAATCTCTGAATAGTTTTGGAAGTTTAATGGTTAAGTACAAAAGAGAGGAATAACTCCTCTTAAATTATATAAATGCTAAATGGGTTTTTATTAAGAATTATCCGATTTTCTTTGAATTTTGGATACAGATTTTTTATATGATAAAGCATGTCCTTGATAGTTTAGGAGGTTCAATGATTAAGTATAAAAAAGGAGAAAGGGGAGAGCTGTTTCCCCTTCCTAATTTTTTTTCGAACGGAATTAAAAAAATACGAGGCTGTAATGTACAATTAGTATGCGTAGCCTGTGAGCTCAATGCCATCAGTTTAACTGGGCAATATTCTTTTTATTTAATATTATTTATGAAGTTAGTCGTTAATAAATATAGTCTGTCTCAAAAGTTTAAGCACTTTGCAAATCTCGTTTAAAATAATTGAAGAAGAAAATACTTTATGCTAATTTACAATAAATACTCAACATTTAATCAAAACAAAATAAAATAAGCCATTTTGGGTAGTTAAAATAAAAAATATATATTTTTTTATTTATTTTTTCTTTTTTTCTTGAAGAAACGCTGTCTCAAAAGTTTAAGCACTTTATGCAATTTTTTTTAGAAACACGGGATTGGTATTGTGTAATGACGTTGTGACATCATACTGCACTTTTATACAAGTATAAAAGGTGGAGAAATTATTTCCTAATGTTTTAAACATGACAAAGGGTAAAGAATTCACAAAATGTGAGAGTTTGAAAGATTTTAAATTGAAATCTAAAAATAAAACTGTTTTTGAAATTGCAAAAGCTTTAAAATGGTCAAAGCTATGTATATATCAAGTACTTTCTAGAAATGATAATTTTAAGCGGAAATCAAGATGCAGATGACCACGTATGACGACTGTTCAGATTGATCGGAAAATACGGAGATTGGTATTTAGACAAAATATGTCCCCATACGGCAAATTAAATATAATTTCAGAGTACAGATGTCCAAAGACACTGTAAATAGACGTGTTAAAGCGTGTGATTACATCATGTAAAAGAAATTGGCTCTCAAACCGTCTCTTAAATTACATCGCAAACAGGTAAGAATGAACTGGGCTAAAAAACACATGACCTACGGGGACAAATGGCTTACTCTTTTATTCAGCGATGAGAAAAAGTGGAACTTAGATGGCCCTGATGGTTGGAAGACGAATTGGCATGAGTTACGCAAGAACCGAAGGACATTTTTCAGCAGGCAGCAAGACGGTAAATCCGTTATGGTTTAGGGGGCATTTGGGACATTTGCCAGCCCTCTCTAGCTTTTCTAAACGGAAGAGAAGAGTGAAAAAAGTTTCAAGAGACCCTAAACCCCCATTTGCTTCCAATCGGTGACATTTTGGGGGGTTTTGAATGAACTTTTCTGCAAGACAATGCCTCAATCCACGTATACCATTCTACAAAACTTTGGACTTTTCAGAAAAATGATAAAGTACTTGACTATCCAGCTTTAAGTCCAGACTTAAACCCGATTAAGAATGTCTGGAATACTTTAACCCGCCAAGTTTAGGCAATGGAAAGCAGCATGACTCTATTGAAGAACTCCAAGAGGATATTGAGAAAGCATGGTATTCTTTGCCACCAGAAACCCCACAAAAACTAATAATTCCGACGAAAGCACGTTTATTTGAACTAATCCGAAAACATGGAAAAAAAAATTGTTACTAAAAGTTCTGTAAAAATTATAAATATGGTTGTTTTTGACATTGTGCATAAACTTTTGAGACAGTTTTTTTATAACTTTTTTTAAGTTGTATTTTTTAAAATTATGTAATTCATTTTTTTCTATTTTTGATATTGTTTATTTAAACAATGTTGCGAAATATGTAAATAAAAAAATGTTATTAATTCTAATTTTTTATAATTCATTAAAAATCGATATTTTATGCTTGTGCTTAAACTTTTGAGACAGACTATATGTAACTTTACAGCAACAAATACTATTAGTGACTTTTGAGCACAGATGCGGAAGAGCTTTAGAGATACACTTTCATTTTTTTGTACTGTTAGCCAGATATAAAATACTTTATTTTTTATTACATAACAATTTTTATTACTACAAATAACAAATTTTTTGTTATAGTTTTCCATTTTTTATTGCTAGTTTTATTTACATAAGTTAGAAGACACTAATTTATTTAACACTTGACGTGTTAAGGCCCCAGAATTAATAAGTACTGTTTTAAATTTTAGTTATGGATTTATATTAGTAAAGTGATAACTAAGACAGATTGGATAGCGAGAAAAAAATTTTGGTTCATAAAATTTGATAGAATTTGATTGGTACATAAAATTAAAAAAAAACTAAGTCATTTAAATTTGAATTCTTATGTAAAAAAATCGACTAATGATATTACGTATGAGAAAATAAATAAAATTAATAAAAATTATTTATGAAATAGAGGGTCAAAACTCTGAGAAATACTATTTAGAAAAATGATTAATATATTTTACTAGTTAGAACAATTAATATGTATAAATATGTTAATTAGAATAGCTTGGAAATTGTATTTAACCTTAAATGTAAACTCAAAATTAAAGATAATTTTACCGAATGAAGTGTAGCTATTGAAAAACTGAAAGTCGATGAAAAAATTAATTTTAAAACGTCCTCAAAACTTCTTTCTTTCAGTATTATAAAAAGGGGTAAAGTTGACTTTTTTTCTTTTTATAATTAGTGTTAATAGTGCGATTAATTTTTACACAATTAGTTTAATGTAATACTGAGAAAAATTAACTAGCAGTATCAGAAAAAAATCCTTTCAGGGAATAATATTTATCTCATAAATTTAAATTTACTGACTTTTATCAAATACCAATGGATATATATACACTATATTGCCATTGATTATGGGACACTTGCGATTTTAGAAATTTTACTAAATGTCTAGAAAAATATATGAGGAATCATCTCGAAACTTAGTGTATAAATATAATAGTATACGTCATACATCTCCGTGAAGATTTTTTACCGAAACTCCATAGGGGACCGTCAACAAATTAAAAAAGAATGAATATCTTTTGAATAACCCTGTCAAAACTAATGTAGCAAAAGCGCTCAAACTCTAGATTATGATTGAATGCCTTATTGTAATACACTGTGTTCATTTTTATGCAAATAGCATGCACGCTCGCAGAGTAATTAAGGTTTTTATAAAAATGGTCCCAAATTTTTCCAAGTTTTTCCATTATAATTTTCAGAGTTCTTAATATAAAATAATATTTTTTTCAGAAAATATGACAAACAACATCGCACACAGTACCCTGTAATCAGAATTAAAAAATAATAAAAATTGTATGAAAAATGAGTAGGTTTACTATATAATTTTTTACTGCGCATGCGTCAAAGATATCAAAATTTCCTTTGCATATTATGTTAGCTAAATGTATAGAGCAACTTTTGTAAAAGTCTCAAAATCATAGCTTGAAAATTCTGAAAGTAATCGTCTATGGAAAAAGGACAAAATCCGTTGTTTCCAAAATGAAGCAAAAAAATGAGGGATTTTATCCAAATGCAGTAGTACATCCCATATTGTGTATTCTATATTGACACTAATCAATGAATATATGGATACAACCCCTCTTGTTTTTGCTTCATTTTGAGGATAACGGATTTTCGACTTATTCAATTGACGATTATTGTCAGAATTTTCAAGTTATGAATTTGTGACTTTTACAAAAGTTGCTCTATACATTTAGCTAACATAATAACATTTAGCTAACATAATATGCAAATGAAATTTTGATATCGTTGACGCATGCGCAGTAAAAAATTATTTAGTAAACCAACTCATGTTTTATACAATTTTCATTATTTTTTAATTCTGATTACAGGGTACTGAGCGCAATGTTGTTTGTCATATTTTCTGAAAAAAATAATATTTTATATTAAGAACTCTGAAAATTATAAGGAAAAAACTTGGAAAAATTTGGAATCATTTTTATAAAAACCTTAATTACTCTGCGAGTATGCATGCTATTTGCATAAAAATGAACAAGGCTTATTACAATAAGGCATTCAATCACAATCTAGAGTTTGAGCGCTTTTGCTACATTAGTTTTGACAGGGTTATTCAAAAGATATTCATTCTTTTTTAATTTGTTGACGATCTCCTTTGGAGTTTCGGGAAAAAATCTTCACGGAGATGTATGACTTTTTCTATTATATTTATACACTAAGAGTTTCGAGATGATTCCTCATGTATTTTTCTAGATATTTAGTAAAATGTCTAAAATCGCAAGTGTCCCATAATCAATGGCAATATAGTGTATACTTTGTTTGAATAAAAGAAACTTTTAAAAATTTAATTTAAATTCAGAGAATATGATTTCCCGAAGTTCCATTTAATCTTCTGGATTTTTAAGCAAAACGGAACAGCCACAGAGACACAAAAGAAACACATTTTTTTTATTAGAGTTTAGTTCATCCTTCACCTGCAGCTGTTGGGGTTTTACAGAAAACGCCTTTTCTTTATTCTCTCTGAAAAAAACCTGTATTTTTTGCTAAATATAAAAACATGCATTAGAATCAAAATGTTTGTACTTTTTAAATATATCATAGTGCAGTCATTTAATTAGAAAATTTATACCATATTAAATGTAATGAGACAAAAATAGGTATTTCAATAAACAGGCGCAATTTTTTTCTCACTAAAATGAATTAAATTAAAAACAGAATTAAACATTTGTAGTTAAGTATTAGCTAAATGTAGGAGATGTATCAATAATTCAATACAAAGACACTACGTATAATAAACAAGAACGATTGTAGAAATCTTAACTTTATTTACAATTTTTTATTGACTGGAAATTCAAATTCTTTAGAATGCTTTTGCACAAGTATGAAAAACTAATTAAAAGAAATTTTATATTATGAGATAATTTTAACGTCTATATTTTACACTAAGATCAAACATGATTTTCCAAGAGAACAAGGTGTAAAGGTAAAACATGATGAGTATGAATGGTGTAGTGGAGATTGGGGTACATGTGAACAGTTCACATAAACGTAAACTTTCGCATAGTTGGGTTAACTACTATAAACAAAAACTACTCAATATAGTATATATAACCTTTTTTACGCATAATAAGTTTTCTAAAATTACTTTTATAGTTCTTACTTTTTAAGTAGTTTTATAAGTTCCAAAAATTGTTCACATGTGCCCCAATGGTAGGGCAGTTGTGAACAAACGTGGGGCACATGTAACACAAAAGTGAAAATTATCTTTGTCGGGTTTTCTATTATCTTATTCATATGTTAACACAATCATTTGTTATACTGTTAAATGCACAATAAAGAAAAAAAATATATTTACATATTTCTCTAGCTTGTCGATGATATGTTTAAGAAAAAGATTATAATATAGATCGTAAGTAGATCGGGGGGAGGGGTGACAGATGATTGATAAACTATTGTTGAAATAAAAAAAAAATAAAGAAGCAAACTTGAAAAAATAATTAAAACAATGAAATTTTGCTTATGGGTTTTTATTTGAAAAGGATTTTCAAAAGGGGGCATCTAGTTAATATTTATCGTAAATCTGCATAAATGCTAAGATTCTCGCCTATATTTGCCTTATTTATCTCTAAATTAAGGATGAAATAGTGTTTTCCGATTATCAGCTCCTTCAAATATTTTTTCCTTTTGAAAGATGGGGGGGGGGGGGTGCTTTTGATCGATATTTTACGGTAGTTATAGGTTTTTAAATTTTACTTTCTTAAAATATTGTATCTATATTCAAAGTATCAAATAACGTGCTTGTTTTGAAATCGAAGGAAATTAATAGTTCAAGTTTGGAACAAATGAAATAAAAACATTTGCAAAATTGCTTAACATAATACTTTTTACATTAATGATGCATGAATAATACTATAGAAAACCGTTAAATAAAAAAATAATTAAAGCAGATAAATTTTGGTTAGCGGTTTTTGTTTGAGGGAGATTTTAGGAAGGGTGCATTCAGATAATATTTATCGAAAATCTGCCGAAATGCGAAAGATTCTCCCTTATATTTTTTTCTTATTTACATATAAATTGAAGATAAAAAAAAATGCGTTTTCAGATTGTAAGCTACATTCAAATTTAATTTCTTTTGCTTTTGAAAGAGGGGGGGGGGGAGTTTATAATCGAGATTTTATGATAATTATTGATTTAAAAATTTTACTTTCTTAGAATATTCTATTTATATTCAAAGTACTAAATAATGTGTTTGTTTTAGATATGGTAGAAAAATAATACTGCAAGTTCGGAACAAACCAAATGTTGCAAAGTTGCTTAATATAATACTTTTTGTATTAATGATGCATAAATTATAGTATAGAAAACCATTAAATATAATAATATATAAACACTTATTGCATTTATGAAACATTAAATTTATTTAAATTGCAGTTGAATATAAACGAGCTTGTTGCTTTTTATTTATTTGCTATCAAATGTGTTTGTAGTACTTCAATACAAAATCATCTTTAAATGAAGAAAAAGTCTTCTATTTAATAAAAATTATAGATATTGAAGCTGATATTATTTTTCAGAAGCTTACTAAAGGGAACAGAATGACAGAATGATCATTCGAGAACTTATGAAATGTTCATATATGCCCCAACTAGACTATTCACAAGTGCCCCACATTTCTACTAGAGTTAAGATGACAAAATATTAACATTTATCAATTTTAGAAGAATTTTTTTAATCAAATATATTTATTAGTATCCATAGTAGGGTAATGGCGTGATTTTTTGACCAATACTATTTGGCGCTATTACCCACCTCTATGGGTAAGAACGCCATGCAAATAAAACTAAAAAATAAGATGAAATAATGGCATGTAGATTGCCCAATTCTAAAAATACAAACTCTACAGCCCTAGAAATTGATAAATTGCATTCTAAGCTATTGATTTTTTTTTTTTTTTTGTAAAAGTGTAAGAAAAAGAAAGGTGTGGAGGATGGGAAAGGGAGGAGGCAAAAGAATATCAGATTCTAAGCTACTTTTTGCTTAAAAAGGACCGTTTAAATAGAATTATTAGAAACATTGCACGGTTTTAACAGTGTTTATTTGAATCAGTTTTTATATTCCCATATATGCATTCTATGAGATAGAAAATATTCAATTTTTTGTGAAAGTGAAAGAAAAAAGAGTGAGGGAGAGCTTCAACAGAATATAACACCCTGTGCCTCTCTTTGCTTAAAAAGTCCCGTAAGTCTTAAATTAATTATAAGAAACATTGCATGGTTTTAAACATTTATAATGTAATATTTTGATCATGTGAAATTTTATAATGACTAGAGTTATATGTAATAAATATATTAGTTAATGCTTTTATAGTAGTCTTGTAAATAGTTTTTAACCCATAACTCCATTCCAATGCGGATTCTCCAAACCTAAAGTTAAATTGTCGGCGTTTTATAAAACATGCTTTAAAAATGTTTTAATTAAATAAATAAGATTTTTGATAAAAAATATTATCCCAATGAGATATCTAATTAAATTTTATACAAGATTCATGCGATTATATATCATTATCTCTATATTAGAAACAAAATTAACCTTTAACTGCTGTTAGCAATCTCACTGAACGCTATCCCCCAACCCCACCCCAAATTTTAGAGTTTAACTTGTATTTTCCAGTTTAAATATGGAGTCTTTATTGGAGTGTTTAGTCCAGTTAACAACTGGACTTCTCTTACGTTTCGAGTCCTCGTACTATTGTAAAAAATATTTGAATAGATTAAATTTAATTAGAATGAATTCTGTATAAAAAGTTTAGTGCAGGAACAGTATTCTATGATTTTTAATCATTGATCGCCTTTTAACCTTTAACTAATGTTACAGGTCTCACAGACCACTGATTTCCTTTAAATTTTTATAGTTTAACTTGTAATTTTCAAGTTAACTACAAACACGAAATTTTGTTTCATTTGGAATTTTAGTACCATCACCAGAGACTTTTAAGTAGGTGAATATTAAGTATAATAGTCTTGTATAAAAAGTTTAGTACAAAAACAGAATCCTATAAGTTATTCCCGCCTTTTATTATCTTTTAATCTTGCGGTCTCACAAACCATTTCACATTAGTTACGTTACAACTTATGTCACATCGTTTAACCCGGGAGTACACGCACCGGGTCTTTTTGACCCGGAGTGCGTATGATTTTTTCAATTGTAACCACTTATCTTTTAAAAGTAACCTTCAACTTATTTTATCGCAAAATTTGTAAAGATTGTCTCCGACTAAATAAAATGACTGTTATAATTTGATTTTGTTGATGACAAAGTTAAAACCATTTCTACCCTGGGTAAGTGCGTGTTCTCCCGGGTTAAAGATTAAATTTGGAAAATTTGGAAAAAGCGGACAGTTAAAATTTAGAACTCAATTGAACAATCCAGAGGAAATTTAATAGAAGCCTGATTTTGAAAATGTTCGAATTAGAATATCAAAAACATTTTGATATAGTTTTATTTATAAGAGTTTATTTTTTTTTACATTTGTATTAAAAAAAGTAGAGAGATTAGTTATGGGTATTGGACACTTCCCCTTTAATCTTACCATTTCAACAATGATAATAATGATGTCGCATATTAATAAATAAACCCCCTTCGTATGTAATTCATCCTAATATTTTCTATGATACGACTAAAGAAATTGTCTATGATACCACAAAAAAAAATTGTCTGTTGGGCATTAACCGGGGTAAAAACACCAAGGATTGGCGTTATTATCCCGGTACACTTATTGCGCATTACATTTTAAACTGCAAATTATCTCGAGAAGATATCAAAAATCTTCTACAACATTTGAAAAGTACATGAAATGCACTACAAATTTATGTAATAAACAAAGTATTTCCGGATAAAAATATAGTCTTCTCATCACAAAACTTATCTCGCAAATTTTAGATCAAGCATTAATATTAGTTGCTTGTAAAAACAATAAGACTTATAAATGGAACAAACTAACTTTAAGCTGTTTTTTGCGATTTATATGACTCAAAACCCTTCTGCGCATGCACATGGGTGTCATTTACCGGATTATTTCATAATTATGCATAATATTAGCACTTGGTGTTATTACCCCGCCTGGCGTTATTACACCAGAACACCTTATATGTTAAGACATTAAAATTCAACTTAATAAATAAATAAATAAAGTTATTCTCTTAGCAAGTTGGAGTTTAGATTTTATTTTTGAGATCAATAAAAAGTGTTTTAGCTCCTGAAGACAAAGCAAATCTCGAAGAGCTTCAAAAATTTTTTACCATGTGTCTACCGGTGCTATCATTACCATCTTTGGTATTTTTTTGCAAATAAAAAACGTATAATAAGTAGTGAAAAAGGGGAACATTCACATCTGTCTCATATTCGCATGTGCCTCATTTTCTCCTACATCTATTTTAAGTTATAGCCAAAAACCACAATTAATAAATACATAGCTTTCAATAAATATACAGTACTTCATATAAGAGGTATTTTCACAGATACCATATAACTTACAAAATATTTTCGTTTTATTACATTATATTAATGTAATAAAACATGTAATAAATGTAATAAATTATATTAATAATCTAATGATTTTCACAAATCTCTTCTAAAAGATTGAATTTTCAAAATAGGCGTCAACTCAATTTAAATATACTGAAATGTTTTCATAACTTGCTTACAAATATCTAAAATTTGCAAACTTTACTTTCGTTTTTTCTACTGCATATCAAACTCTATTTGCTCAAGAACAATAATTATTCTCTATATTATCTCGCATTAGCTTTCTTGATATTCAGAACATAAGTAAAAAATTATTTTAAATTGAAAAATTGTACATTTTTACATTAATTACTATTACTATTTTTAGACTCTTAATTAACAACAACAACATCAAAAAACAATGGTATATATAAAATTCCATTTTCGAATGTAGATGAAATTTATTAAAATCTATACTCTCGTATTTATCGCATGTCAGCAATTAGTAGCCAATCACCAATAACGGCACAGTTATTTATAGCAAAATTTTTATTCAAAGTTCATTTTTTAAGTTTAGTTTCAAAGTTTATTCAAATATATTTCATTTGTGGTTTATATATAAAATTTTATTTATTTATTTAATAAATCCGACAGATAAAGTTAAATTTATCTGTCGGAGAAATTTAACTTTATTACAGAACATTTAGTCCTCAAAGACTGAAATGTTTAATATTGTTTTATGCGAAAATAGTTAAATCATTTCTAATTGAGATTCCCGTGATGGAAATACAGTGGTGGCCAAAAAAGTGGACACTTCTAGGTAGCTTTCTTTCCAAAAAGTAAAAAACTACCTTTTGCAGCCGTCCGGAGGAAAGCACTTCGGGAAATTTTGCTATATTTTCGTCGATCGTGACCCCTAGATCCTAAAACCACCCTTTGTTGAAGTGTTGACTTACATATGTATATATATATATATACACATATATATATAGATATAGATATAGATATCGAACTTTTTCGTGCTGTAACTCTCGAATTTATAAACCGATTTAGATGAAATTCGATTTAGATGAACATAGTTGAAGTACTAATGTGTCGACCGAAGCTTCAACCACCATCTTATTTCAAAATGGAGGCCATTTGAATTTATGGACACTTATGGTAGTTTTTATATTTTCTAACTTTTTCTTTAAAATCACCTATGTTGTTAACTTACATTGTGTGAGTGTTTAAAATGTCCTTTTTAAATTTCTAACATTCTGTTTAAAATGATATATAAGAGTTAGCATTTTGTAAAACGGAACTTCTTCTATAAGTATACAAAGTTGAAAAACATAAAAATATCAAAAGAATCAAATGACCGCCATTTTGAAACAAGTAAATATTTCTAATGTTTTTTTTTTTTTTTTTTTTTTTTTTAAATGAATAAACATATAAAAATCTTATGAAAATAGAAAAGGTGCTAGTCTGTTGCATGAATTATTTATTGTTGCCATTACATAAATAAATCTAGAAATCAGAATTTCACAGAAAATTTTTATCAACTTTAGGTGTTTTTTATATTATAACTAATTACATTACAACGAAATTCTCACTAAAATTGATATTAAGATTTTAGCATAATGCATAATCAGCAGGTAAAGTGATGAATAGAATTAGAGTTTTAACCCATTAGTGTCTAGCGTCCCTTTTTAGAGACGATTATTAAAAAGGCAATAAAGCACTTTTTGCACCAGGAAATAGAAAGATAAATAAGCACTATTTTTTCTCAATAAATTAAGATTTCTCAATAAATTAAGATAAAAGTCATTTGTATTTTAAAAGTGGTGGGAAACTCAAAATTTCACTTTTAATGAAGGAAATAATTTAGGCATTAATGGGTTAATAAGAATAATAACAGCTTTTCGCTTCATTACCTTAAATTTTCAACCCTAAATTACTTTTAAAAAAATTGACTGTATTTTCAAGGAGAATAATTTCATTTTATTTCATGCGTCCGACAATATTTTTGTTTGAACTTAATAGTAATTTGAAAATTTATTACAAAATAAATCTCCCAGAGCTGAATAAGAGTGTAATATAAACATAGTGTATTCACAATTAAATACGCTGTAAGAATGTATGTAGAAGTCAGTGTAACATTCCATTTTATGGAAAACTATGATAGAAAATAAGGTAAGAAAATAGACCTCAAAGTATTTCCAATGTATTACTGAGAAGTTATCTTATTCTACTTTTGTGACTTTACAAAACTCGAAAACTTTAAGCCTTTAACTTAAAGTTAAGAAAGCTGCACTCTTAGAATTTTTCTTTAAAAATAAATGAGAAACACAACTCGAAAAAATCTAACAGTCAAAGAAACTTTTTTCACAGTTGAATTCAAAATAATGCTAAGAGATTTAAAGTTGGAGACAGTATTTTTCTCCACTTTGCACTTCAGTCACGTATTAGAATAAATAGATGGGATTTTATTTTCTTTATCATTAGAGAGTTCCGTAGATTTATGATAAATATAAAAGCACATGCGTTCTTCTTTCATTCAAAAGTATCAATGAACTGCTGTCAAAACTATTATTCATATTTTAAATAGCATTTTCCTCAAATAAGAATCTCAATTATTTGGCGTCAAGATGCTTAAAGAAGACATTTTTAAGAATTTAAGATCAATTTCGGTTTGATTTCTTCAATTATTTTGAAGACAATTTTGAACATTAATCAACCAGTTTCTCTATCACGAAGTAGTTCAGTGCATTGAATGCATTTACATTGAATATATCATGTCAAATATTATTGTACAAAGTCTTGAAATTTTACTTAATGAAACATTCTAGTCTCAAACTTTTTAAAAAAAATAATTGCTTTCGTTTTTCATGATTTGGATAGCGCTTAATAATATGTTGTTTTACAAACAATGCCAGTCTGTGAGGTTCATTTCTATCTGAATAGTGACTGTATATCTCCATGACTAAATCACTTAAACTTAACGTACTTACATTTCATAGACCTGGTTCAAAACAAGCGGTTTGGTGTGACTTTACATCCACAACTATTGTTGATTAATTAAATCTATGCTCAGATAATATGCCATGTTCTGTTATCAGCTTTAGGTGTGAAGATGTGACAAAAAAGATTGGCCATATTCTCAGTTTGACTCAAAACATAACTATATTAGCGATCTATTTTTGAACGGTTTTCGTGCAGTATAGGTATAGTGTTGTTTAAATTTATCTTCACTAAAGCAATAGCAGACTATAGTAGAGACGATATGTTATTTAATAGAAATATTGGTTAGAAATATATATTAATACTTAATAATCTGTAAATATACATTTTAAGTAATCTTTTATCACTTTTGCCAAATTTAAGCTTTCCATATTCCATAGTTTGAGCGCGAAAACAGTTGTGACTGACAGACATACATTTTATGCTATAATGATCCAATTTTTCCTTTTTAAATACGGAAAACAATAAAGTTATTTTTCCATATTACGAACATCAATATTTTATTTTCCATAGTGTCATTACAATTATTTTGACATTGATTTCGTTTTTGTTCTATCAAGTGAAATCTGGCATGTAATTTATGGAAGAAAAAAATGTGTAAAAAATATATATGTTACTTTATATTTTACAATACGGTCTTTTTTTATTTAACCATTTAATTCCATTTTGCAATATTCGGAACATGATGAATTGGGAAATAAACCAACTTAATTAATTTATGTGGAATATTATTTTATTTTATTTATTTATATCGGGACAAGAAGTTGAGAGATTAAGAAGAAGGAAACAGAACATTATATATATATATATATATATATATATATATATATATATATATATATATATATATATATATATATATATATATATATATATATTGTATAATTATATTTCATTGTCAAAGTTTGATAGTCGACACAGCAGATGGGTTAAATTTAGTTTTTATTGTAACACAGCGAAGTACTCAATGTCTGTTTCATTAACCCACGGAAGGTTATAGTTTGACTATAAATGAGATTTCGGGCGTTATACCCTCTTGGAAAAGAATCCATATATATATTCAAAAATGTAACAAGTACAGGCAAAAAGTGGTTGGAACCTTACGATTGAAAGTAATTTAGGACTTATCTAAAAATCCTTTTCCTGATACGAAAAAATAACATGCAAAACATTTTTAGGTAGATTTTGTATGAAAAACTACCTATTGCGGTCTCCCTTATGTTGTAACTTCTGAAAATATTTTGCGTATCTACACCGGTCGTGACACCTATATCCCAAAATTACCATCAGTAAAAACTTTATCTATCTATCTATCTATCTATCTGTCCAAATATCTATCTATCTATCCATCCATCTCTCTATTTCTCTAACTCTCAATCTCTATATCTATTTAACTGTATCACTGTTTATAGATACGATAACTTCTGTAATTCTGCTAAAATCTCTTTCAAACCGATACATAAAATCAAGGTGCATAAAATCTTAGTCAAGATCTTTAAATTGCAAAATCGGACCAAGGGATATGAAATAGGATTTCTGTGATAATTGGATTTCTAATTTTTTACTGAAATAGGATTTCTAATTTTCTGTGAAAACCGAATACCCCTATGACTTCCTAGTTAAAATAGCCATCGAACCAGTTTAAAATTTATATTTCTTCTTAAAAATGGGCCAAAATTTTAAGATTGACAGATATTTCATAAAATTAAAAATGGGCTCAATAAGCGAAAAAAAGAGGTTTCTGATAGAAAAAAAATGTAACTTAGTCCTTTCTCAAGATATTGAATCCAATTACATTTACTGTACATCTTTTCAATAATATGTACAACTTTTATTTTGACAAGTTTTTGATGGAACCAATTTTTATAGAAAAACAAATTAAACAAAAATAGGAATTGAAAAAAAATCGTATTAAGAGTGCACTCATATCCACACGTCTTATATTCAGACTCATTTTTTAAAATTAATTTTTGCTGTCAAACGTTGTCAGGTTCACTTATTTAGGAACTATTTAATATGCCATATTGGACAATCTTTCATTGGTCAATCTGCTTTTATCAATCTTTTGATAAAAGCAGAATACATTTCAAAAAAGTCTGTCAACGTAGCCATTTTGAACAGGATAATCCGAAGTGATTTTGATTGATGAATTTAAGATGTATTCAAATAACAAAGTGCTTCTTTTGCGACATATTTTTAAATCCGTTTTTGCTTTCAAATTCATGCAACTGGTAGTTTTTTTTTATTTAGGAATTGTATAATGTGCCTTATAGGCCATTTTGTTTAATATAGGCAGGATACCTTTAAAATATGCTGACAAAGTTGACATTTTGAGCAGAATTTCCTGAAGCGATCGTGATTGAAGAATTGAAGATGTAATTTAAATAAAAAATTGTTTATTTGTTACTCATTTTTAAATTCATTTTTGCTCTCAAATTCATGCAATTAACATTTTTTCTGACTTAGCACCTGTAAATTTTGCCGTATTGGTAATTTTTTAATAAAGGTAGAATATATTTCAAGAATTGCTGTCAAAGTGGGAATTTCCAGAAGCGAATTTCCCTTAGATGATTCTGATAAAACAAGATCTTACAGAAAAATGAAATAAAAAACTCTTCAAAAGCAGCCAAATAAAGTTGTTGAACTGGTTATATCTCTATTCATATTTTACTTTATTTTGGTGAAAAGAGAACTTAATTTCGAAATCTACCTGCCCTAATAGGCCGAAACGACTGTGATTTTTAAGACACTTTTGTGATTTTACAAAATTACAGATTTAGATTAGAGTACTTCACTTAAAACTTACGTTATATTGCGAATTTTTCTGTACTTAAGAAAGATATAACGAAATGAAAGCAGAAACCTCCTCGTCTTACTGAAAATGAAACAGTATAACACAAATATGAGGGTAGGGTTTTCTTGAATTTATTAAATGCATATTAGATACACCTAAGCGTTTGCTAAATAAATACCATTATATATATATATAACATTAATGGTACCTAAAAAAAGAAATAAAAAATAATATAAATAAAAAATAGAACAAAAGAATAATTAATATGATTTTAATCAAAATTAAAAATTATTTCGCACAATTTATAAATTCCATTTTTGTTGAAAAGTTAAGTAAGTTAAATTCATTATCTGCAGCTATTGGATTAACGTTACAGTCAAAATAATTACTCGTGATTAATTAATTCACTTTGCCATCTCTATTTTAGTATTTAAAATATTGCTTTATTAACGGATAAAAATCATGTTGTTTTAATAAAGCGAAAGTTACTTTTCTGAATTTGTAATGGTAAACGACTTTCAGGATAAAATTTGAAAATAACTACATTATAGTTTTTCTTTTTAATGAAACATTTATGCATTTAACGTGGAAAGATTAAAAAAGTAGTATTTTAGAATCTTAAGGCAGTAAATATGCAATTTCAGTTAAAAGCGAAGCTGATAGCCATACTAGAAAGATTTTCTATAATAAAAAAATCAAAATATGCAAGCTCCACAGTGAAAGTCATTAAAAAAAAGAAAATATTGACACATTAACATAAGTTATACAAATTAAGTATTAAATCCCTAATATATAATAAAGATATCAGAAAATGGGTAAATCTTCATTAAAATACTCCAGTGCATTCACATGAGAAAAGAAAATGCAAGTTTATTTCTACACTATCTACCAAAAAGTATTTGTACACTTTCAGTTTTTGACATTTTGTCAAATATTTAAAAATATACTGGTCGGATTCTTCTGGAACTTCAGAAATATAAAGATTATGTTTCACTTTATATTTATTTACATTCATTTGTTAAGCGGGTAATTAGGGGGCCGGC
This sequence comes from Maratus speculifer, assembly GCA_964019185.1. Taxonomy (NCBI): domain Eukaryota; kingdom Metazoa; phylum Arthropoda; class Arachnida; order Araneae; family Salticidae; genus Maratus; species Maratus speculifer. The sequence continues at coordinate 70,580,536 of OZ025297.1, read as the reverse complement.
AAAAAAACAAAGAATAATAGAAATATTTGGGATCGCCCTGTACATGAAAATGCACGAAACGACTTATCGCTTTAGAATACAAATGTATGAATACAGTAGAATATGTACGCTAATTTTTGTGAGAATAGCATGTATATTTATGGCGATAGAGCGATTTTTTTGAAAAATTCAAAAAATTCTGGTATGTTTTTTGTTTATATCATGCTGGGTTTTTGACCAAATTTAACGCAAATTTCAGAAAAACTGGCAAAATGCAGTAGAAAAATGTAGCGCAATTGGAATATAAATATATTAAATATTTTATGAAATCTGAGTAGTTGTATAAAATAATTTTTATCTGCGCATGCGCGAACTAGAAAAACATTTTTTTTACATCATTTAATAGTCAATTCTATGGAGTGACTTATAAAAAAAAATCTAATCAAATATCGTAAAAATTCAAAAAGATATCATTATTTTAGTGAGATGTTTTTACTCTGCTCTCTAAAAACGGCTGAATCTTAAGGGATTCTCCACAAATTGACATTTTTTAATGACTGACTTTAAAAAAAACTAGTATTGAATTAATACAATATCTAATACAATATTGCTGCTAATAAGTACTTGACAATTGTGATAGAAAAGAAAAAGAGCTTTATTCGCATTCAGGGCCAAAACTAAGAGAGGGGGGGGGGGAGAAGGGCATGTGCTCCGGGCGCTAGGATGAAAGTGTTCCAAATGTATCTTTCGTTTGGCGATTTTTTTCATGGCTATGTTTAGCATAATATTGTTAAAATTATTATATCTGGGCTATGCTAAAGCATAAAAAAATCTAATGATGATGGCTTAAGGTCCCTGCCCCTACCCGCGAAGATGCTCACGAGCTAATGCTATTCCTATGGGGATGCATTTTTCTAACTCTTTTGCATTTGGACATTTTTAAATAATATGTTTTGGATTGGATAGCGGAAGTCCTTTTCAAGATCGCTCCGTGATTACTTTTTCAATTTTGGCGTAGATATTTTTATAATGTTTCTTTCACTTCCAAAAGCGGTTCTGAAAGTGAAACTAACTTTATAAAAAATATCTATGACTCAAATCGAAAAAGTAGTCAAGGAGCGATTTTGAGAGGGACTTCCGCTATCCAATGCAAAAAAAAAAAAAAAAAAAAAAAAAAAAAAAAAAAAAAAAATTGAAAATTTCAAAATGCGAAAGAGTTATTAGAAAAATGCCTCCCCACAGGAATAGCATTAGCTCAGGAGTGTCTTCGCGGGCAGGGACAAGGGCCTTAAAGATCCTGTTGAAAGTAGAATTTTTTTGATTCGGGTTAAAGTATCAAATTGGAGTATTTTAATAAAGCAGAATACGTTATTTTATATTACATATTTTAAGTTTTAAAATAAGTCGGCTATTAATAAATTGGAGAAATTTTCTTTGTAAATATGCTTTGCGAAGGAGGGGGAAAGGGCTACCTTCAAAATCCACGTTTGCCTCGGGAAAAAAAGACTGGTTTTGGCCCTGTTCACATTTAATAATTTGTAGATCCTCCTCGAGAGGCAATTACAGCTGCGACTCTCCTGGGCATGCTCTCAACTAGTCCTTGTATTACATTTAATGGTATTTTATTCCACTCTGTTTGCACAAGGAAGGTAAGCTCTTTTACTGATTTTGGGCGTGTGTCACCCGCCTTAATTCGACGATCCAACTCGTCCCAGAGGTTCTCTATTGAGTTCAGGTCTGGGCTCTGGGCAGGCCACTCGAGTCGATGCACTCCATTATCAGCATACCAGTCCATGCTGGACCTCGCTACATGGCAGCTTGCGTTGTCATCCTGGATATAACATGGGTCCAATCCATAGTATTGCCACAACGTAGGAAGTACACTGTTGTCCAGTATATTACAGTAGGCATCGGCATTGAGCTTACCATAAATTGGGACCAAGGGTCCTAGTCCGAACCAGGAAAAACAACCCCAGAACATAATTCCCCCTCCGCCAAATTTAACTGTGGGCATAATACATTCTGGTAGGAGGCGTTCTCCAGGCAGACGCCAGACCCAGACCCTACCATCAGAACGGTAGAGGGTGAACCTTGATTCATCACTCCAGAGAACCTGTTTCCATTGCTGTACAGTCCATTGCTGGCGTGTTTTGCACCAACTTAACCAAGCTGCGCAGTTGGACTTGGTGATTAAAGGCTTATGGGCGGCAGCACGGCCATAAAAATTAAGCAGATGAGCTTCCTTACGGATGGTATTCATGGAAACAACACATCCTGAAGCTTGTTGAAATTCTTGGCGTATGTGTAACATTGGTTGGTTGCGGTTCTTCCGAATTTCTCTAGACAGAACCCGTCGGTCTCTATCTCCCAGTTTCGTCGGTCTGCCTACTCTGGCCACATTCTGACAATCACCATTCTGCTTCCATTTTCTAATCATATAAGCCACAGTCGTTTTGGGGTAATTAAGCTCGCTAGATATGTCGATTAAAGATCGGCCATTTCGGTGGTACCCGATGATCACACCTTTCTCAAAATCAGACAGCTCTGTTCTTCTTGGCATCATGCATGCGATTGTTGTCAGTGTTGTTTTCGACACCACATTTAACAGTGGAGAACTTGACGTAATTCAGGATCGCAGATATCGGCATTTGCATAAGAGCCATTATCAATTATGTATCAATGGGTAGATTTGACACAAATGCTTCGATTTTTTATAATTATTTTTATCCTGAAATAGGTTCGTTCTGGTAATTATCTAAGAAAAGAAGTAAATCACCAGTAAAAAACGTAAATGGAGATTTGGCAATTTGCATAAAATCTGACGTCATTCAACTGCTTTCAGAAACCAATTGAAAATCAGTTCACTCCTATTTACAATAACTTTCTGAATTTCCACGAAATTCGATCGGATTTTTTTATGGGTAGCTCCATAGAGTTGAATATTAAATTATGTAAAATGTTAAATTTTATCGTTCACGCATACGCTGATTAAAAAATATTTCATACAAATACTCATATTTTAGAAAACTTTTAATATATTTATATTTCAATAGCACCTTATTCTTTCTACTACATTTTGCGAATTTTTCTGAATGTGGCTTTATATTTGGTTGAAAATATTGCATGACATAGAACATTTTAGAAAATATTTAATATATTTATATTTCAATGAATTTTGGTGAACTTCCCCCCCCCCTCCCTTTTCTTCTTTGCAAAGCATCTGCAAAAGTATTTGCAAAGAAAAATTTTCTAATTTATTAATAGCCGACTTATTTTAAAACTTAAAATATGTAATATTGATTAAAGTAGTCTGCTTTGTTTAAAAAAAAAATGATACCTTAAAATCGTGAAACCGAATCAAAACGAAAAAAAAAAAAAATCTGCTTTATGCGGGATCTTTATGCCATCATCATTAAATTCTTCTATGCTTTGGTATAGGAGAAATGCTTTGAATGGGACGATTTTGACAATATCATGCTAAACATAGACATGGAAAAAATCGCCAAACAAAATGTACATTTGGGACACTTTCATCCTAGCGCCCGGGCCACATGACCTTTTCCCCCAACCCTCTCTTAGTTTTGGCCCTGAATGTGAATAAAGCTCTTTTTCTTTTCTATCACAATTGTCATGTACTTATTAGCAGCAATATTGTATTAGATATTGTATTAATTCAATACTAGTTTTTTTTTAAGTCAGTCATTAAAAAATGTCAATTTGTGGAGAATCCCTTAAGATTCAGCCGTTTTTAGAGAGCAGAGTAAAAACATCTCACTAAAATAATGATATCTTTTTGAATTTTCACGATATTTGATTAGATTTTTTTTTATAAGTCACTCCATAGAATTGACTATTAAATGATGTAAAAAAAATGTTTTTCTAGTTCGCGCATGCGCAGATAAAAATTATTTTATACAACTACTCAGATTTCATAAAATATTTAATATATTTATATTCCAATTGCGCTACATTTTTCTACTGCATTTTGCCAGTTTTTCTGAAATTTGCGTTAAATTTGGTCAAAAACCCAGCATGATATAAACAAAAAACATACCAGAATTTTTTGAATTTTTCAAAAAAATCGCTCTATCGCCATAAATATACATGCTATTCTCACAAAAATTAGCGTACATATTCTACTGTATTCATACATTTGTATTCTAAAGCGATAAGTCGTTTCGTGCATTTTCATGTACAGGGCGATCCCAAATATTTCTATTATTCTTTGTTTTTTTGCCGGCCCCCTAATTACCCGCTTAACAAATGAATGTAAATAAATATAAAGTGAAACATAATCTTTATATTTCTGAAGTTCCAGAAGAATCCGACCAGTATATTTTTAAATATTTGACAAAATGTCAAAAACTGAAAGTGTACAAATACTTTTTGGTAGATAGTGTAGAAATAAACTTGCATTTTCTTTTCTCATGTGAATGCACTGGAGTATTTTAATGAAGATTTACCCATTTTCTGATATCTTTATTATATATTAGGGATTTAATACTTAATTTGTATAACTTATGTTAATGTGTCAATATTTTCTTTTTTTTAATGACTTTCACTGTGGAGCTTGCATATTTTGATTTTTTTATTATAGAAAATCTTTCTAGTATGGCTATCAGCTTCGCTTTTAACTGAAATTGCATATTTACTGCCTTAAGATTCTAAAATACTACTTTTTTAATCTTTCCACGTTAAATGCATAAATGTTTCATTAAAAAGAAAAACTATAATGTAGTTATTTTCAAATTTTATTGCAGGGCTATCCCAAATATTTCTATTATTCTTTGTTTTTTTGCGGCCCCTTAATTACCCGCTTAACAAATGAATGTAAATAAATATAAAGTGAAACATAATCTTTATATTTCTGAAGTTCCAGAAGAATCCGACCAGTATATTTCTAAATATTTGACAAAATGTCAAAAACTGAAAGTGTACAAATACTTTTTGGTAGATAGTGTATATCGTAGTTTAAAATATCAATTTCAAACTGACTTAAAAATTTAGTTCACATATAAAGCGATTTTTTTGTTACAAAAAGCCTTATTTTTAGTTTTTCATGACACTTATTTTTTTATGCTCTTTGAGTTTTTATGTTGAAGCTATTTTAATGGTAAGTAGACACCAAAAACAATCCTTTTACTCATCATGTCTCATGAGAATTCTCTTAAAATGAGAATACAGTTCTTTGTTACATAAATGTAAAGATAGAAAAAAAACATTTAATGAAAGAAAAATAAAGATATATTTTTATGAAGATATGTTTATAAATAACGTATATAACTTTTAGAAACTATAAATAAAAATAGATCTTTCATTTAAAATAAGAAAGAGAGGGGAAACTTTGATATAATGAGCAATTAAAGTACTCAAAAATAGATTTAAAACACACACAAAATCGCACATAAGATAATAACAATGTTAAAAGAACGCGTGAATCCAGCCAATATTATGATATCAGTTCCAACACCCAACATACTTAGATACATACTGTAATAACATTCAACCATTAAAAAAGTTGATTAAATATATGTACGAGTACGTAGGTAAATAGTTTTGAAAGAGCATAAAATATTCAAATTCTAATTTTAAAAATTGCTGTCCATAGTTTTAAGAGTTAGCGAATTATTTTCTAAAACTTATATATGATCGGTAGATTTGCATTTAAGTAAGATAGTATAGTTATCCGATTACCTTTATATCAGTGTCAGTTAGTTTTTCTACTTTTATTAATATTAATTTTATACATATTAAATTTAATATATGATCAAAATTTATTATATTTATATGCCGCGGTGGCAATGGCTATTCACGATTATAGGGGGCGCAATGTTTTGTGTTTTGGGGTTTTAAATTATATTTATATCCAGTGTCATTTAGTTTTCTAGTGATTTTATGTGTTATGAATACGGTTCTTATGAATGAACCGAAACATGTCAACTTTTTAATTTAATTTTTATTTGTGACACCTGTTCTAAGTAAATAAATATGAAATGTTTTTATACTACCAGATTTCTTTTATATATCATTGTGTATTATCACACTGTGTATTACTTATCACTGTATATTGAATTTTTTTATTAATACTAATTTAAAAATTATTTAAAGTTATATAAAATTAACATTAATGATATACCAGATAATTTTTACAGTTCGTTTGTAAAACAAATATTCGATATGAATAAGTCGTTAAAAATATATTTGAAATGATGGAAAGCATTACTGACTTATAAATAAAAAAAAATTCTACACACAAAACACATTGAATTTATTTTGAAAAAATAAATATTTTTTTCAACTTACTATAAAATAAGCTCCATATCCAAATTAAAAAATCTATAGTATATACTCTCCCCCCCCCCCCATAACATACAGCGATTTGTGTGGTAGCTTTTTTTCTGATTCTTTCCATTAAGCATTTTACACGATTTATGGAACTGAAAAACGATAAAACCCTTTTCTGGCAGTAAATGTGTCTAGTTTTATTGTTATTTCTTCACAAACGCCACTCAACTTTTGAAGCATATTTTCATTTCAACGTTTGTAGAGTTAGTAAAAATCTGAGATTTGAAAAAATATATATATATATGGATAATCTCTTTGATGCGATCTTTTCTGATGCTGAAATTTCAAAAACAATTTATTTCTTTAAACTCACAGATTTTGATTGAAGAAAAATATTAATCTATTTTAAAAAGGAAATGATTAGAAGACATTTTATATAAATGTAATTTGTGTTTTTAATTTAAAATTTGAAATGTATTTGTAGTAAAAAAAAGTATCCTTCTGTTAAATAATTTTAAATTCGGAAATGGTTTTCTTTACAATGATATTAAAGGCAACACAAAAGTTGCAAGCCAAATAACAAAATACATGCATATATATATAAAAATAATACATATAAAATACACATATAAAACATATACATATGTATATATATATATATATATATATATATATATACTTATATATATATATATATATATATATATATATATATATATATATACCATGTGCGCGTAATATAAGTTGCATATTTACGCTTTAAAATATATGTATCGTTTTCTTTTCCCAAAAATTATCATGATTTTTTCAATTGCTTTCTTTTTACCCCTTTCTTTCTAACACAGTTTATGGTACTGTAAAGAATGAATGCTTTCTACAAAATAAATAATTTATGTTATATTTTTATTTCTAATAAACTTCCTATGCAAAGTTTGAAAAATATCATTTATTATTTCGAAAATATTGTAAAATCAACAATTGAACCGATGAGAGTCATTCAGGGATGAAAGAACTGCACCAAAAATTGCTAATTTTATTCACCATATTTTAATTAAAAAAACTATTAAAATTGAGTGGTAGTAATCAACTAATTTTGGCGTAACACATTCGCTTCTTTGAGTGTAAAATTGATGGGCGCCTAAGAAAATATTTCGCATCATCTGATAAATTAAATAAGATGTTTGTAGATTGGATGATAAAAGTTTGATTATAAATATTTTGGTAAGCTAAAATTGAAATATTTTATTAAAATACTTAATGCACAAAGCTTTGCGAATAGGATACATTGAATAAGCGGAAATCTAAACACCAGAAATACAGGAAATTTTACTCAAGTTGTATAAAAAATATTTTTGCACCTGAATTTTTATTTTCAATTATTTGATAAAATCATTTTACTTTTTAGTTACGTTCATAATTATATAAATACGTAGAACCTATAGTCGTCGTTTAGTCCGTCCAACTGTCCGCATATAACAGAGAAATACTGCCCAAATGAATCGTTTGAGAAAATTTAAATACATAATTATTGTATAATTCATATTGCATAACTCATAATATTTCAAATGTTACGAAAATCGGATGTTTACATTAATTTCAGGGACCAAATAAAAGCATTCCGCTACATTGCGGTCAATGGAAAAGAATAATTACACTTGCATTTTAATGATGTTATACTTTCGAACATAATAGAATTGATATGTATCGATGAAATATGTACTAGAAAATACATTCTGCACAATCTGTGGTGCAAAGAATATTTATAACAGATGTGAATTTTCCAAGTGGGTAAAAAAAGGCACGGGCCCGGGTACGAACTAGGGATGTATTGGGTGAAGCCGCCAATGTTCTTCCAACTGTGTTATCCCGGAGAAATACTGGACGATTAATTCACCCAACTGACCTTAACGATCACGTAATTTGGTCTGATACTATAAATCAGCTCAACAGAAAAAATTGTAGGACAATATATGGAACTGCATAAAACGCTCCATACGAAATTATATTAGATTAATTCATAACACAATTATTCAATTGGTAAATTAATTATAACAGGTGTGAATTTTCAAAGTGGGAACAAAAAAAATTTTCACCCACTTTGACTTAAAAAAAAATATTGTTTCAAAACTTTTTTCACCCACTTAGAAAATTCACATTTGCTGTAATTAATTTACCGATTAAATTATCGTGTTATGAATTAATCGAATAAAATTTCATATGTACCGTTTTTTGCAGTTCCATACATTGACAAGATTAAAATGATATAACATATCATATATGTCGAATCCTTTAATTCACTTTATTTATACATAAAACCAAAATAAAATACTCAGATTACTTAAAGGTGTTTTTTAATAATAAAACCTAGTACTTTCGAGCATGTCATGCTCATCATCAGGGTTAAAACAACAAAAGAGTAAAAGTCGAAGGCTGAGTTCTTTTATACGAAGTGGACTGATTCAAAGACAACGTAAAAAAGGGGGGGGGAGAAGTCGGAATGTTCCAAATTCGATAGAAAGGGGGGGGTTCAAGATATTTTGAGCAGATTGTACCATATTCTTGGAATATCGTACGATAAAGTATCGTTAAAAGTATTGTTAGATCGACATAAAATTTCAATTGATTCCATGATTTTAATCTTCTGATAATTTGATATTTTCTTTAGTAATTTAGCTTTTTTGAAATCTATTATAACTTCTTGTTAATGGTACAGTTTAGAGAGAGTGGTATTGCATCGATTTATTCTGATATCTGCAATGTGTTCTGACAAACGCTTCTTAAATATCCTGGTTGTCATTCCAATGTAAATTGACTCTCATACCATACATTGACCATACATTGACTTTCGATTTATTATGTTGAGCTGAACCAGACAATCAGACCAGATTATATGATCGTTAAGGTTAGTTAAGTGATTTAGTCGCTCAGCATTCGTCAGGGATGGCTTAGTTGGAAAAGCACTGACGGCTTCAGCCAGTATGTCCCTGGTTCGAATCCTGGTGCGGATTTTTTTTTCACCCACTTAGAAAATTCCCATCTCTTAAAATTGATTTACCGATTGAATGATCGTGTTGTGAATTAATCTAGTGTAAATAATATATGTTATTAATTTACAGAGTCACACAATAGTTGTCCTTAGAATAATGGCATAAAGGGAAATACAGTTTGGGCATATTTTAATCCTATTAAACAATTTCACATTTTATGAAAATGATACACATTACTGAGATTTACTACAAGTTATTTCCTGTGTAATAGAAAGCTGTTAATATTCACAGAGATACACATAAGTTTTCGGCCACTATATATTATTACACCAAGATCTGAGTATTTTTATAAATTCGTTATGGTACAAACGCCCCTTATTTGCTACTCATGATGTACAATTTCCAACTTGTTATCTTTGCATCCTTTAGTACGCTTTAGTATTTACTTTTTTAAAGAAATTTTTGGTTCGAATGAAAAACTATACATTTTGTAGCAGTCAAAATGATCGTTCTCGTCTTTCTAGTGTTAGTAAAATTTTTGATTTTTTTCTTTCTACCCTTTTATCATAAATGCAATATTCAATTAATGTTACGGTAAATCACAATATATAAAAAAAAATGAGTATGCACATTTTACAAATGTGACTAAAGTGCATAAAGCTATTACCAATAAAACTTCCAAAAATGAATACTTTGTTCATTTATTTTAAATACTTGTTTGCATTACTTTTTATTACAAAATTAAATATATTGCGACAAAGTATTCAAAGTCTAAAAATGAATGATGCATAAAAAAGGAATAATTTTAGAATGAATTGTTGCATATGCTACTTCTGAAAAATAATATATTACATATTTTATTTCATTTCGAAATTTAAATGTATAATTTGTTCAATAATATGTAACATAAAAATCATGAAAGGAAGGGAACTAAAATGAATCAAATTCTCATTTGGGATTTTTAATTTCATTTTAAAAATTTGATATCAAATCATTTTTTAAATCCAAATTCAATTTAGATGTATCTACAGCTACTTGAAATCCTAATATAATGAGTTCTTTCACAATTTTTTTTTAAATAATTGCAAAAAGCATTTTGTTTTAAAGATGCAAGCAAATTTTTAAATTAATCACATATTAAAAGTATCTATTTAATTAGAAACATTTTAATATCAGAAAAAAATGAAAAAAATACTGACTGTTTAATTAAAAAAGGGGAGCACAGTATCTAATAAGGTTTAATTGTAATAATAGTTTAATATCAAGGAAATAAAGAAAAAATACTGACTGTTTAATTAAAAAAGGGAAGTACATTATCTTATAAGGTTTAATTGAAATTAACTTGAAACTGAAAATTGTTTAAGTGTAATATTAGCTTGATTGCATAACTAAAGCCAATAAATAAAATCGTAAGAAAAAATTAAATATATTATTCAATCGTAAAATATATTGCATGAACTTTGAAAAGCTCACCGAATTAAATAAAAGGCGACTAAAATAATAATAATAATAATAATAATAATAATAATAATAATAATAATAATAATAATAATAATAATAATAACTAGTTGTTGGAGGCCACCGTAATACTTACCCATCATAATATAAAATATGAAAACAAAACGCGTGTAAACTATGTATGGCAATTCCAAAATGAAATTTAAACGTATAAATAAATAATTTTAACATTCATAATAATGCTCCATTAATGAATTGCTGATGAGCCAATTTCGACAAATTATATAAAACGCCAAAATACTCGCGTAGTACCGGATTGCGTAAAAGAAACATCCTTATAACTCAAAAAATAATAATGATATTAATTAAAAATTTACTGCACTGGATTAAGCGCTTCATTTCCAATTAAAATATATCTGTGAATTGAAATTTGAACGAAATACAGGGTCATGAAAAATCGAAGAATGTGAAAAACAGGATTACACATATCTCGGCAACTAATAATCCGATTGACTTCGTTTTTTTATGCAAAATTTGTGTTATTTTATTGCCTTTTACATCCATTTCTTAAATTAAAAAAATTCGAAAATTTTTATATACCTTTCATCAGAACGAATTTTTCGAGAGTCCGAAAAAAATAGTTCCGGATAATCGAGGTTACTGTTATTAAATAGGCTTCGTCCCATTCTTATATACTAAGTACATACAAAATTTCAAGTCTCTATCTCAATTTGTTCGAGAGATAGAGCGGTTACAGACAGACACACAGACGGACGGACGGCAACATTTTTTTTCTAAAAATATGTTTTTCGGAATCTCCAGTATCTAAAACGTGTAAATCCGTCAAAAAATTTTTTCGATTTTCAAAACGATTGCAAGACTTACCCTATACTACGTATGATGGGTAAGTAATAATGATAATGATAATAATAATAATAATAATAATAATAATAATAAAAGAATAATAATAATAATAATAATAATAATAATAATAATAATAATAATAATAATAATAATAATAAATCTCTCATGGTGGCTTTAAAGAAAGGCAGGCCAAAAGTTCTAAGAAGTTTTAAAGTAAAAAAAGCTTACTTTAAACTTTTGATGTCTATTTTAATATGTTAATCGACTTTTAAGTAATTCAGTTAGTGTTTCCAAGTTCATCTTGTATATTTAACAAAACGATAATTTCCACGTGTAAAAATATGTGGTGCAAAAGGAGTAAAAATATTGATTTATCGTAACAATATGAGTTACGTATTAAATGATAAAATAAGTATATGACAATTTACAATATTTTTTCAACGAAATAATTCTATTGTGATTAAAATGTTTTTGTTTTGTAATTCTATTGCTGGTAAAAATGAAAAATATGACTGAAAAAAACGATGTATACTTAATTACATTAAACAGCTTGAAAAATGTTTTAATGCTAAAATTTCTTTAGAATTACATAAATAATTCTATAGTTTTAATCCAAAACTTATTACTCGCAATTGTAATAATTATTAAATTCTTATGTACCTGTTTGTGATTTAGGTTAAATATCTTTCTAAGATATACTTATTATATAATAAACAGTTAAAATATTTTTATCAGAGTTTTTAAGAGTTTTTAAATAAATATAGTCAAGCTTGAATAAATATGCACAGCAATTTGAAAAAAGAAGTATTCAAAAGTAATTTTCAACAAAAAGAATCGTAATTTATATTCTCTCTCTATACAGTCACTAATTCAGTATCGTTAATGCTTCGTAAAATGAAAAAATCTCAAAAAAAAAAAAAAAAAAAAGCATTACAATAAATACAGTTATTAAGCTATTGCATAGCTTTTATCGCGGGCTTTGAGCGCGGTGACCGAATCCAAAAATTCCGTAACGCGAAAAATCCTAACACATCGGTAACGAAAAAACCTAACACTCGGCTAACGTCGTTTCCTTTCGGAAAACTTCGGAACGGTATCCTTCGGTAGACTTCGGCAGACATTGACGCGGTATTTTTCAGATATTAGAATATCAAGTCTCAAACTTATGTTTCTTATGATCTAATTTTCATAGCGCGGCCAAATTTTGTTTGGTAATTTATTATGAGACAGTGTTTATTTTGGTGGTCTTATTTATTTTGGTGACAAGAGACCCCCCCACCGTGAGGGTCGAAAAATTTAAAATGCTTAGAACTCGCGATCTAACTTTCGTAGCGCGGCCAAACTTTGTTTGGTAATTTATTATGAGACATTGTTGATTTCTGGTGACAGGATACACCCCACGGTGAGGGTCGAAAAATTTAAAATGCTTATAACTCGCGATCTAATCTTCGTAGCGCGGCCAAACTTGTTTGGTAATTTATTAGGAGACAGTGTTAATGTTTGGTGACAGGAGACCCCAGACGGTGAGGGTCGAAAAATTTAAAATGCTCATAACTCGCGATCTAATTTTCGTAGCGCGGCCAAATTTTGTTTGGTTATTTATTATGGGACAGTGTTGATTGTTGGTGACAGAAGACACCCCAATGTGAGGGTCGAAAAATTAAAAATGCTTATAACTCGCGATCTAATTTTGGTAGCTTGGCAAAATATTGTTTGGTAATTTATTATAAGACAGTGTTAATTTTTGGAGACAAGAGATCCTCCAAGGTGAGGGTCGAAAAATTTAAAATGCTTATAACTCGCGATCTAATTTTTGTAGCGCGGCCAAATTTTGTTTGGTAATTTATTATGAGGCAGTGTTAATTTTTGGGGAAATTAGACCCCCCCAAGATGAGGGTCGAAAAATTTAAAATGCTTATAACTCACGATCTAATTTTCGTAGCGCGGCCAAATTTTGTTTGCTAATTTAATATGAGACTGTTAATTTTTGGTGACAGGAGAGCCCCCACGGTGAGGGTCGAAAAATTTAAAATGCTTGTAACTCACGATCTAATTTTCGTAGCGCGGCCAAATTTTGTTTGGTAATTTATTATGAGACAGTGTTAATTTTTGGTGACAGGAGACCCCCCATGGTGAGGGTCGAAAAATTTAAAATGCTTATAACTCACGATCTAATTTTCGTAGCGCGGCCAAATTTTGTTTATTCATTTATTATGAGTCAGTGTTAAGTTTTGGTGACAGGAGACCCTCACGGTGAGGGTCGAAAAATTTAAAATGCTTATAACTCGCGATCTAATTTTCGTAGCGCGGCCAAATTTTGTTTGGTAATTTTTTATGAGACATTGTTAATAGTTGGTGACAGAAGACCCCCCCCCATAGTGAGGGTCGAAAAATTTAAAATGCTTATAACTCGCGATCTAATTTTCGTAGCGCGGCCAAATTTTGTTTGGTAATTTATTATGAGACATTGTTAATTTCTAGTGACAGGAGACACCCCACGGTGAGGGTCGAAAAATTTAAAATGCTTATAACTCACGATCTAATTTTCGTAGCGCGGCCAAATTTTGTTTATTCATTTATTATGAGTCAGTGTTAAGTTTTGGTGACAGGAGACCCTCACGGTGAGGGTCGAAAAATTTAAAATCCTTATAACTCGCGATCTAATTTTCGTAGCGCGGCCAAATTTTGTTTGGTAATTTATTATGAGACATTGTTAATTTCTAGTGACAGGAGACACCCCACGGTGAGGGTCGAAAAATTTAAAATGCTTATAACTCGCGATCTAATCTTCGTAGCGCGGCCAAACTTGTTTGGTAATTTATTAGGAGACAGTATTAATGTTTGGTGACAGGAGACCCCAGACGGTGAGGATCGAAAAATTTAAAATGCTCATAACTCGCGATCTAATTTTCGTAGCGCGGCCAAATTTTGTTTGGTAATTTATTATGAGACATTGTTAATTGTTGGTGACAGAAGACACCCTACGGTGAGGGTCGAAAAATTAAAAATGCTTATAACTCGCGATCTAATTTTGGTAGCTTGGCAAAATATTGTTTGGTAATTTATTATGAGTCAGTGTTAAGTTTTGGTGACAGGAGACCCTCACGGTGAGTGTCGAAAAATTTAAAATGCTTATAACTCGCGATCTAATTTTCGTAGCGCGGCCAAATTTTGTTTGGTAATTTATTTTGAGACTGTTAATTTTTGGTGACAGGAGAACCCCCACGGTGAGGGTCGAAAAATTTAAAATGTATATAACTCACGATCTAATTTTCGTAGCGCGGCCAAATTTTGTTTATTCATTTATTATGAGTCAGTGTTAAGTTTTGGTGACAAGAGACCCTCACGGTGAGGGTCGAAAAATTTAAAATGCTTATAACTCACGATCTAATTCTTGTAGCGCGGCCAAATTTTGTTTGGTAATTTATTTTGAGACTGTTAATTTTTGGTGACAGGAGACCCCCCCCCCCGGTGAGGGTCGAAAAATTTAAAATGCTTATAACTCACGATCTAATTTTCGTAGCGCGGCCAAATTTTGTTTATTCATTTATTATGAGTCAGTGTTAAGTTTTGGTGACAGGAGACCCTCACGGTGAGGGTCGAAAAATTTAAAATGCTTATAACTCGCGATCTAATTTTCGTAGCGTGGCCAAATTTTGTTTGGTAATTTATTTTGAGACTGTTAATTTTTGGTGACAGGAGACCCCCCACGGTGAGGGTCGAAAAATTTAAAATGCTTATAACTCACGATCTAATTTTCGTAGCGCGGCCAAATTTTGTTTATTCATTTATTATGAGTCAGTGTTAAGTTTTCGTGACAGGAGACCCTCACGGTGAGGGTCGAAAAATTTAAAATGCTTATAACTCTCGATCTAATTTTCGTAGCGCGGCCAAATTTTGTTTGGTAATTTATTTTGAGACTGTTAATTTTTGGTGACAGGAGAACCCCCACGGTGAGGGTCGAAAAATTTAAAATGCTTATAACTCACGATCTAATTTTCGTAGCGCGGCCAAATTTTGTTTATTCATTTATTATGAGTCAGTGTTAAGTTTTGGTGACAGGAGACCTCACGGTGAGGGTCGAAAAATTTAAAATGCTTATAACTCGCGATCTAATTTTCGTAGCGCGGCCAAATTTTGTTTGGTAATTTATTTTGAGACTGTTAATTTTTGGTGACAGGAGACCCCCCACGGTGAGGGTCGAAAAATTTAAAATGCTTATAACTCACGATCTAATTTTCGTAGCGCGGCCAAATTTTGTTTATTCATTTATTATGAGTCAGTGTTAAGTTTTGGTGACAGGAGACCCTCACGGTGAGGGTCGAAAAATTTAAAATGCTTATAACTCGCGATCTAATTTTCGTAGCGCGGCCAAATTTTGTTTGGTAATTTATTTTGAGACTGTTAATTTTTGGTGACAGGAGACCCCCCACGGTGAGGGTCGAAAAATTTAAAATGCTTATAACTCACGATCTAATTTTCGTAGCGCGGCCAAATTTTGTTTGGTAATTTAATATGAGACTGTTAATTTTTGGTGACAGGAGACCCCCACGGTGAGGGTCGAAAAATTTGAAATGCGTATAACTCGCGATCTAATTTTCGTATCGCGGCCAAATTTTGTTTGGTAATTTATTATGAGACATTGTTAATTTCTGGTGACAGGAGACACCCCACGGTGAGGATCGAAAAATTTAAAATGCTCATAACTCGCGATCTTATTTTCGTAGCGCGGCCAAATTTTGTTTGGTAATTTATTATGAGACATTGTTAATTGTTGGTGACAGAAGACACCCCACGGCGAGGGTCGAAAAATTAAAAATGCTTATAACTCGCGATCTAATTTTGGTAGCTTGGCAAAATATTGTTTGGTAATTTATTATAAGACAGTGTTAATTTTTGGTGACAGGAGACCCCCACCACGGTGAGAGTTGAAAAATTTAAAATGCTTATAACTCGCGATCTAATTTTCGTAGCGCGGCCAAATTTTGTTTGGTAATTTATTATGAGATTTTGTTATTTTTTGGTGACAGGAGACCCCCACGGTGAGGGTCGAAAAATTTAAAATGTTTATAACTCGCGATCTAATTTTCGTAGCGCGGCCAAATTCTGTTTGGTAGTTTTTTATGAGACAGTGTTAATTTTTGGTGACAGGAGACCCCCCCCACCGTGAGGGTCGAAAAATTTAAAATGCTTATAACTCGCGATCAAATTTTCGTAGCGCGACCAAATTTTGTTTGGTAATTTATTAAGCTATTGCATAGCTTTTATCGCGGGCTTTGAGCGCGGCGACCGAATTTAAGAATTCCGCAACGAGAAAAATTCCTAACAATCCGGCTAACGAAGTTTCAGTTTGGCAGACTTCGGGAAGGTATCCTTCGATAGACTTCAGCAGACATTGACGCGGTATTTTTGCATAAGTTGATAAAAAATGCTATGCAATAGCTTTACCGCGGCAGTCCCCGAGTGGCACACATATTTTTTTTCTTTACCATCACATAATGTTTAATAATATGCAAAATTTTTAAATATTAAAACTATCTAAAAGCATTTTAATATAACTTTAAGCATCAAACTGCATTAACGCTGAAACAGAGCTGTGTTTTATTGTGATATCTTTTTCGAATATTATACAAGATTTTTTTTCAATTGTAGTTGAATTCATATGAAATTACTCTAAATTAAATGATTACGCAAAGCAAATTTAAAAAATATTTACTTTGATCATGTTTGTATCAAATGTTTTATTTTTTAAAAAAATTGCTAATCTTCGTAAAAAATGCTTTAATTTAGAGACATTGGATTTTAATTTATTGCTTGGATGCTTTAACTTATTGTAGAAATTAACTTAACAAAAGCATTTCAATCCGACTTCATAGTCGTTGAGCCAGAAGCCAAAATTAGGGCTTTTGGTTTCATCTCTGGGGACTTGGTAATATATACCTTTTTGGATTCACAATGGTCCAAGGAGTTCATTTTATGATGATACTATTAAATTGGTGGTAGCTTAAAGACGCCATGTTGAAGAGATGAGCGCCATCTATCGAAAAATTTAAAATGCTTATAACTCACGATCTAATTTTCGTAGCGCGGCCAAATTTTGTTTATTCATTTATTATGAGTCAGTGTTAAGTTTTGGTGACAGGAGACCCTCACGGTGAGGGTCGAAAAATTTAAAATGCTTATAACTCACGATCTAATTTTCGTAGCGCGGCCAAATTTTGTTTGGTAATTTAATATGAGACTGTTAATTTTTGGTGACAGGAGACCCCCACGGTGAGGGTCGAAAAATTTGAAATGCGTATAACTCGCGATGATTGAACTACAAATGATTTTTTTTCTTTTTAAATATTACCACATAATTAAATTTGAATGAAAAAATGCAGAGAACAAATATTATTGAACATATAACGTTATACAAATTATATATTTGTTAAGATTTTATTTTTATATGATTATTAACATTTTCAATTGGATAAACCGACCAAAAGACATTTGCGATGAAAGAAAATCGAAATCTTGTTCTGCATTTTAACGCATATTATTTTCATGTGGATAAGATACAGCAATTCAAGAAAATAGTAGTACTGATGAAACTACTGCACTTAGTCAGTAACCTTAGTAGTAACCCTTTCAGGACCACGGGTGCATATATGCAACTTCAAAATGTGCTTCCATCGCTTGTTTTTGAATACCATTAAAAAAGTAAGATTTTTTCTTATCTAATTAAGACATGATCTTGTTTGGTAAACTAAATTTAATTGTGTGACAAAAAGTGGTGTTAATTGAATTAAATTATTGTAAAAGATGGTGGTCTCAAACGAATTAATAAATAACATAAATCTTAGTCTTCTGCACTTCTATCATGGTTGGTTCACATTCCTGTCTCCAAATAACTTCAATCGCCATAGGACAGTTCTATGTCCTGTATATACTTGTACATTAGGTTATTAAACAGACACGCACATGATAGTGTGGCACATGTTCTTGAAGAATAATGTGACAGCAGTTCCAAAACAGCTTCAGGAGCAAGAGGACCGCCATTCCACTAGATCTCTAGCCAGCCTTTTCCCTCACTATCTGTTAAAAATTTCCAATCAAAATTTATCTGGGAATGGAAGATCGGAATCAGCCTGTAGGCACTTCTTCCGAACAAGACCGTGGTAATTGGCTCGCATTACCTATATGTAGAGTGTATTACTACATGACAAAAGGCAATGCGACTCCGCAGACTTTTTTTTAGAGAAAAAAATATATAGAATATAGTGCAATTCCTTGATGTTTGAGTATTTTTGCTTTCCATAATAGAGATGGTAAACTTAAGACTCATGCTGTTTTTTTTTGTTTTTCAGATAAATCAGTTTCAAATCAGCTTCAAATGCCTTAAGCGCATCGCATATCGAAATTTGTGTTCTGATTCATCATTTTCCCTTGCCTGCAAAAGAACTTATTGCATTGACAGTGAACGCATTTCAAGGGATGCATTATATATCTCTTTACTTAGAAGTCCCTGTATCTAATTCAAATTGCAGTATTTTTACCCTGTCATTGGATCCAAATTCCACAAATATTAATCCTTCCTAGTTTTTCAAACCGGAGGATTTCTAGCCAGTGTTTTATAAAGAAAACAGTGTTGAGATACTGATAATATTTATAAATCCAGACGCTAAAGCATGGTGTATTTAAAATATGAGTTGTGTACCACTGCTTCTTGTAAGCAGGTCAATTTAGTGGATTTTTCAGCTAGTTATTTCTTGAATTTATTTTGCATTCTTGTGCATAAGTTTTTTCTTGTTCTCTTTATCAGATAAAATCTGTTTCCATTTTCGTACTATTTTTCCAGGAATATATAACTTTTAAACATCACCAACAGTTCATATTTTCGTTAATTTATTTTTATTAACTGCGTGTATGTATCAAATACAACATCTATCATTTGAGAGAATGTATAATCTTGTATATTTAACAAAAAACAGATTCTTTGCTAGTTGTCCAAATGATTGTAGCTCCTATAATAGCTTTAAACAAAACACATTCTGTCATTTATTATAATAACACCATCATTTGCATTCTTTCAGCCAGTCACAACTTTGTCATAACATCCATCAGTTTGATCTTTCAGTTTTTTGCATTGAACCATCAACTGCTGTTAAGGATTATTGAAGAAGCTTTAGATGGTAGGAAAAGACAGCTCTTATATCCAAATTTATTCACTCTGCAAGGATCGTCAACTGAGTAAACAGATTTCCTCTTGTCATAGCAACTAACTCTGATTTCTTTAACTTCTAATTCTCTTTCTTTTACAAGTCATAAAATGTTTTAGCTTATTGAATGTTTGAAATATCCTTCTGCCTTTGATTCTTCAGTCAGATATTCTCTCTTGGAAGTTCGATACATTTCTTCAGTCATTTGATGAGCTTTGATCATGTCTTCGACAACTTCTGGATGTGTAATTGCTCTAGTTGATTCTATTAGCCTGTCTATATTTATCTATTAATTGATAAACATGTTCTGTAAATATGAGATATCACTTTAGTCTTTCTGGATCTTGCTCAAAGACTGATCTGGATAGAGAATAAATTTTTCTGAAGAACTGATTTTAGTTCTTTCACAAATCATGTGAAGAAATTCTGCCCTGGTATCAAAAATATCTTTCAACTGCGGCAGGTCTTTTACTGAACTTTGTTGTAGCTTTTGTCCCCTGTGTGTCTTTAATTATTTTTCTTTAATCGCCCTGTTAATTTCACAGCATGTAAAACCAAGAAAACCTTTTCTATCACTGTGCTCATCGTCAGAATTTTCCAGTATGGCGTTACTCTATTTTTGAAAATGTCATGTTGTGGCTGATGTTGTGGTGAATCCAAAAATGTTTACTATGTCCACTGACATGAAAATACACAAGCCACTGGCTCACCACTTCCATCATGTACGCTAATGGCACCTGGTGCATGTAAAATCCGTCGTGGGTGCAAATTCCTCCAAGTTACCTGTGAATTATACCTCTGGAGGTGCCTTGACAGGTAAAGGTCTCGTCATCTGATCAAGGCTCTAAATTACGAGACCATCTTGCGCAGCCATTTGCAGTTCAAACAACAGGATGTACCATTAATTAACGGGCGAAGCAAAGTATGCTCATCGACAAGCAAGTACTGCAGAAATGATGGCACGCGAAGCAAAGTTTATTGCCGATACGTGGCAATTAGGCGGTCGTCCGCCCCGATATCAGGTATCTAACCCGTTAAGCTGGGATAACTCGGCAGGTAGGGGCCTGGTCATCGGTTAGAAAGAAAGCCACTGGCTCAATGACGGCGGATATTTTACTATATGGTGCCCATCAGTTACCTTGTTTTTGTAAATATGGATAAATGTAATTCTGATGTTGTGGTGAATCCAAAAAATGTATGTGTATGAGTTAAGTCCTCTGACATGACATCACACGAGCCCTTGGTTCAACGGCAAAAGCCATTTTTCAATAAGGCTTCTATTAGCTACTCTTTTTTTAAAAAATAACATGGATAAATGTCATTCTGATGTTGCCGTGAATCCAAAATTTTGTGTTTTAACAAATCCGATGACATGAAATCACATGAGTCTCTGCCTCAACGACGGCAGCCATTTTCCAATGTGATGTTCATAAACTACCCTAATATTGAATGTATCATGGACAAATGAGATGCTAATGTTCTGATGAATCCAAAAATGTATTATTTGCCCTGTCCGAAAAGTCCATGACATGAAACCACACGACGCCTTAACTCAACGATGGCGGCCATTTTCCAATATGGCGACCAGAAGCTACCCTACATTTGAAAGTATCATGGATAAATGAAGTGCTATTGTTGTGGGGAATCCAAAAATATATAGTTTATCAAGTCCCCAGAGATGAAACCACACAAGCTCCTGGCTCAACGACTATCAGGGTTTGTATATCTGCCATTATTTTCTAGGCAAATTATCAATACATTTTAATTAAAAAGATTAATAATAAACTCGACATAGCAGCGGTCCTTTGGTAGCTTCAGAGCCCCGAGTCCTTCCTCCCGGCTTTTTGTGCATTTAATTTTAGTATTTTTGCTTTTAAATTTGTCCGGTATCAAATTTCCATTTTCCCCCTTTCGTATAGAGTCTCAGATTTACGGATCGCACGTATGGACGACGGATAGAAAGAGACTGCTGACCACGGCGGTTGACTTTATTATACACTGGTGTGCAAAATTTAAGAGCGAGTTCCAAAATGTGAATTTTCAAGGGATTTTTAAGCGATAATTTTCAAGCGAATAATTAAAAGGAAGTAATATAAGTCGAATAATTACTAGCCCTGCATAACAGCTAGTCCATATAACATCTCATTCAGGTCACACATGGTCACAAGAGTCACAGTCACTACGGCGAAACAAAAAATAGGAAATTGCATACGTCTCATTTATGAGTCTCAAATGACTACTATATGTGACTCCACTAACAGGTCATTGCGACTGCTGCTTTGTCTCGAGTCACCAGATGATTTTACAATGTCGTTTTATTGAGACTGTGTCGTTTTTTGACACTGTCGTTTTATGTGACTGTCATTTAGAGACTCAATTTTAAAGTCATCGTGAATGTTGCATTATGATAAATCACCAAATAATGTCACATTAAAGTCATATGGTGACTTTCTGTCACAAAACTTTGTCAAATTGTGACAGAGACCCTTGACCCCACTTTGAAAAGTGGTGAGAGGTCACCATGTGACATTAATGGAACATTATTTGGTAATTTATCATAATGAAACGTTCACAATGACACTGAAATTGAGTTTTCAGATGAGAGGTCACACGAATGTCTCAATAAAAAGACATTGTAAAATCACCTGGTGATTTGCCACAAAGCAGCAGTCACAATGACCTGTCAGTGAAGTCACATGAAGAAGTCATTTAAGGCTCATAAAACAGACCTATGGAATTTCCTATTTTTATTTCGCCTTAGTGACTGTGACTCTTGTGACCATGTGTGACGTGAGTGAGATGTTATATATACTAGGGCATTATATATGCAGGGCTAGTAATTATTCTAGTTATATTCCTTCCTTTTGAATATTCGCGTGAAAATTATCGCTTGAAAATCCCTTGAAAATTGGCATTTTGGGATTCGTCCTTAAATTTTGCACACCAGTGTATATTCCAGTTAAAGCACTCAAAATTTCGCATTCGTTTCAGGACTGATTTACTTAAAAAAAACAATTGTACCGTGGAATTTCCTAGTCTAAAAATTTCAAGACCTGTAAAAACTCTGTAATTCTAGATACCTTTAGTCCATGTTTTTATCCGTATCAAATGTAAATTTATACATTCTACCATCTGTACTTTATCTTACAAGGTATATTTCACAGATGCTGGTTAAAAACTGAAGTCATAAGTAAATTCATCGTAACAAGTTTTTAGGACTTAAACAAATTATCGATGTTTTCAAAACCGAACAATAGTTGTCAATCTTCACTGTTCGTTTTTCAAAGAATAATTATAATCATATTTCAATGCCTTATCAACAATTTACATTCGAATAATTTACGAATAATAAATACGATGCATAAACTATGAAAAAATTACTATTACTACTAAAGTTACGTTTATGTTTGCCTAAATTTTTCATCTTTAAATGATTTGTTAATGAAATTTAAATAGTGATTAAAATTGCATGATAAACGAAAAGCGGAAGTGCTATAAAATTTACTTTTATTGCAAATAGTTGCAAATAAAAACTACGAGATCATATGTATTATCTGCTTCACTAGAGGGATTATGCCATTAATCTCAAGGTTTTTGTTTATCAAGTTAAATTTTGGTATGTTTTGCAAGAACAGTATATTGTTCTTAAAATTAATCTTCAGAATGTTACCGATTGTGTATACCAAACTAGATAATCTATGTTTCATTTGAAGCCATTAACTATACATATAACTTTTAGCATAAATAATATTATATTAATCATCATAAGTTTAGCAGATATAATTTTATGTTAGTAATAATAAGTGACTTTAATACATAATTACATAAATTGCTGAATAGAAAATTTATCAGTATTGCTGGCAAAACATGCCATTTATTTTATCTGTATTTTTTTAATATCATGAAATATTGGATTTTAAAGAGGGATTAGTTTATAACGCAGGTTGTATGCTGGTAAATGCATTCTGTTACTTGGGAAAAGTAACAGAAATAAAATATAATATTTTGATAGTATAATTGAATAAAATACAAAACTTTAGCACAGAAAACAGTAAAATAAAAATACAAAAAAAAATTAAACTAAATTTTGAAAATTATCTTTTTTATTTTTTTCTGCTTGAAAACAATTTAACCGAATTCCATATCAGTAGGCTTTTGCATTATAGAAATATACAATTGTTTATATAAAAAAAACCCTTCCTTTTATTACTAAACACAAAAGCAATCTAAATACTAGAATACTTTTTTGTTAAATCAATTTATTTCACTGCTACTTTAGATAAATTAACTGAAACGTAACATGTAATATTTAACATTTGATTGATTTTCGAAACTTTTAGAAAATTTATCATTATTGCCATGGTAAAAACGCAATTTGGACAAACTTAAGATAATAAAACCGATGTCTTTGTTTCTCATTTTCAAATCTTTATTTTCGCTATTCTCGAAGAACAAAATTAAAACCGGGTTATCGAAACGCTTCCCTGAAATTAATTCATTAACTGCCATATTTGGAAATTTTAAAAAGTTAATTTAAAATAAGCAAATTATCCGAACCTCGAAAATTATACCAAAGTGCATTGAAAAAAATTAAAATCTGTCGGCTTTTCTTTAAAATTTCTCAATTTTAATTAAATATCCATGTGCTTGTAACAAAGTTATATATAATTATTTCTTGTTTTATTAAAATATGCATATATTTAGGAAACGGATAATTTTATATTTATAATTATCCTAAATATGTCTAATTAAGATTGAAATTCTATGAAAACTATTGAAATTCTATAAATTTTTTACATACCTTTTTTGTATTTTATTCTTTGTAGTTAATTACTAATTTCCTCTAATACTACAGTTAATACTAATTCTACAACACTAAAACTTTTAGGTTAACAATACAATCGTGAACATAAAAAATATTATATTTGAGCATGACTTCTGTTTATTTTATGAAGATTATAATTTCCCATTTATTCTAAAGTTAGGTAAACAAAAAAGTCGCTATTCATGTTGAATTATCATTATTTTTGATACTACTACAATAGTGGTTATTCGTCTCTTTTTATTATTGATTTTTCATCATTTCTCATGATCCTTCTATCACTGCAAATAATATTAACACAAATAAGATCTATTTATTGTGACACAATTTCCACTATATAAAATATCCATAATCACCTATTTTTTAAAAAATTAACTGCAAATCATAGCGCAATAAATGCTAATGTTAATATTCACAATCGGCATTTTTATCAAAAATCACTCCATCTTTTTTTTTCAGTAGCTCAAATTTGTATAAC
This sequence comes from Maratus speculifer, assembly GCA_964019185.1. Lineage (NCBI taxonomy): Eukaryota > Metazoa > Arthropoda > Arachnida > Araneae > Salticidae > Maratus > Maratus speculifer. The sequence continues at coordinate 70,555,462 of OZ025297.1, read as the reverse complement.
TCTGTTGTTAAAAAAGAAATCATAATTCTACGAAATCGCTACCAAATACATTTTTACTCAGCCTTTAAAATCTTAATAATAATATATTTATACAAAATACCTTTTTAAATACATTTATAATTATCCTTTTTTACTGTAATATGATGCTTAAACTCTAAAAAAAGACAGAACGTTTTGAGATTTCAGTTACAAGTAAACAATGACACTTAATTATAATTTCTATAGACAGGGAGGTGGCTGCAAGACAATCACCTCATGAAGTTCACGGATGAAAATCTAGGAATAGTTAAATCTCGATTTACATATTAAAATGGAATCGGTGTGCTAAGGCATATCTTCAGTCTTAAAACAGAAGAGTGGATTTGGTTTCTCAGGAAAAAGCTGCAATTTATTGGATCGTGAATTAGTTGTTTGTCAAACGTTTTACACGTCTTAATTTAAATTGCTTTTATTAAATTACCCATCTTGATTTAAATTGCTTACAAACAATTCGCAACTCGAGTTGTTTCAACTCTTTTTGAGAAGCTGCGTTTGAAATCACGAGATGAGTGAATTTCGGCTCAGCATGATTTATTTTGTGGCAAGCACCTGAGTTTAAATCCCGATTTTAGAGGTTAATTCATAGGTTTTAGATGTTTTCAAGCTTCTATTTCTCCATATTTTCATACTTTTTTGTATATTCAGTATATATATGGGATAATTATATATATTGTTGTTTACTAAAAGAATGTGGAATGTATATGTTTTTCTAACAAACTTGTTATTTATTTATATAGATTTTACTAAAATTAATAAGTTGTAAATTTTACAGTAGATTTTTTTTTAATCAAAAACGCTGTATGTTGCAAAAATGGCAATCAAAGTCAGACTATTAGAAAAAAATGTCACATTTTCGCTGGCACAAATGAGACAAAAATGAAAATATTGTGCAGAAAACAGAATAATCGAAATATAAAAATCGAATCTAATTTTCGATGATAATCGTGTTGATGTATTTTTATAGCAAAAAAATAACCAAATTCCGCATCTGTATTCTTCCACATCACGTTGATGCATCATTATTTATAAAAATACAAACCTTTTTTTATACAAAACAAATACTAAACATTTTAAAAATACTAAAAACCATTGTTTTTGTAAATTAGTTTACGTCACAACTAATTTTTACAAATTGACTGAAGCGCAAAATGTAACTTTTAATTTTTGAATGATCTTCAGTCCTTTTAGTAAATTTATCATTTTTGCCAAAAGAAAATATAATTTAAACAAAGTGACGATAATGAAAACGGCGTCTTTATTTCTCATTTTCAATCCCTATTTCCGAAATTCTCGAAGAACTAAATTAAAACTAGGTATATCCTAACGCTTCTGTGAAATAGATTCATTAAGTGCTCCGCTATTTGGAAATTTCAAAAAGTTAATTTAAAATAAGCAAATTATTCAAACCACAAAAATTATAAAGAGAAGCCTTAGAGAATATTAAAGCTTCAGATCTTTTCTTTTAAAGTTCTCTATTTTAATTAAAGACACATTTGCCTGTTAGAAAATAGTGTTAGTCGTATTATTTCTTCTTTCATTTAAATAAACGTATAGTTATAAATAGGAAGATTTTAAATTCAAAATAGCGGTAAATAAATCTAATTAAGTTTGAAACTTTCATATAGTTTCTAAATTTCCTAATGCGAAAGATTTGGATTAAAAATATAATTAATGAAAATTCAACTTCTGTTTGACTTTTGCATCTTTTATTATTTCTCGATGTCTGTTAAAACTATTTTCTTCAAAAATCTAAAATATTTAGAAATATTTAATAACCCAAAAATGTTGCGCAATATTGTATTTATCTGACACAAAACAAATTACTGTATCTTTTATTTTTTTAGATTTTTTTCTCTATACATACATATTACTATTCTCAATACAGAATTTTTAAGGTGCCTAAACCTTTTCGCATTACTTTAAGGTATCCTATTTTTTAGAGTATTTGAATATAATTTTGACAAAAAGAGTTTCAGAGCAAAAAAACCTTTGGACAATATGATACAGATTAACATTTAAAGCGCTTTCCTTCAGTTTTATCTTGGAATGTATAATGCTGAGATATAAATTTTGTATACAAAAGCTTTTAAAACAAAATTCTCATCGTGTTTCACAAGAGTCTACAAAACTTTAAAATTCAATGTTTCATTAATTCCGATAAAGAAAGATATGAAATTAGTGATTTCTTTTAATTAGCTCATATGTTTTGCATGCAATAATTTAACAAACAGTTAGGGTTATCTTCAATAGATGGAACTGTTTGTTTTAAACTATATGATTGTTTAAAATAATATTTAAATTATATAAAACATAGTTTTTATCGAATTGTTAAATTTTATTTTCGTTAGTTGTTGAAACGCGAAAACAAATATTTGATATTTTGTTTATAATGTACAATGTTTTTACATGTTGTCTTCACAAAGTTTCAAGACTGGTTTCGGAATACAAGATCTATTAAACAGTTTTGTGCACAAAATTAAACTCTTCAAAATAGGATCCATTTCTATGTACATCGACATAGTGTTGCCAGCATTTTTTCCATTGTTTATACGCTTCCTGGAAGTCTGCGGGCGCAAGGCTCTTCAAAAATTTTGTCCATGTCTGGATTACTGGAATCGTGTAGAATAGCTTCGCTTTTAGATTTGCATTGACCTGGGTGAAAGTCTCACCGAGTGAGGTCAGTCTGTAGTGGACTTGAGGCAATAGTGTCATGTTAAACTTATCCTAAACTTCGATGGCGGTGAGCGGCTGTGAGCATTGTCGTACTGAACAATCCAAGGAGGGTTGACACTCCGTAGTTTGACATTTGGTTTCCGGATCGTACCGATAGATCGATACCTCAATACCGGTTACAAATTTGATCAAAAATATTAATCTTATAGCAAGTGACTCTAGCAGTTTTAGACTGATGAGAATAACACGCACTCACTCCACTAGCGATATACTCAATGCAACGTTTTGGAGGAAATTGATACGCATGCGCTGTGTTAGCTGAAACCCCAAACTACCTCACCCTGTCAGTAGAATGCGCACATCTCTACTCAAGAAAGAGTCAGTCTTGAAACTTTGTGAACACACCCTGTATATCAACAATGTAGTTCAAAATCAGGAATGCACGTTGTTGCTTTCAAAAAGAATATTCGTATTTGGGAAACTGTCTTTTCGAAATAATTTATAATTGATGTTCTTCGTTTATTAAACCACCGATTAAGAGTAATACCACAAAAAATGCATACAATGTTGAGCTGTTTGGTGCATAGGATGTGAATGTATTTGTTGCTTAATGAAATCTGTTGCATATATTTAAATAATAAAACAACAAAATAATTTTAAAGGCTAAAAAAAGACATATATAATCTTTGTATATGCGAACACATGCACTATCTCAATTGTGACAGCGTATCTCTTAACGATCACCGTTAAAATTCAAGGGAGAATTTAAAGAACCATTAGTGATACATGATACAAATTGTGATACATGCCCGTGCAAAGTTCGAAAACAGATTTAAAAAGTTATGATTTATTATTATTATTTGAATTTTTCAAATAGTTGGTGACATTTAACTTCAGGTTTATCTCTGAAGCATCCTATTCTATTACATTGATAGTGATCATGGTATATATGGCTGTTGTAAGACTATTTTCTATTACGAATTTAAGAATACGGAATCATACTTTATAAATACGTACGTGACGCAAGTTTTTTACAGTAGGTAAATTTTAGTATAATAAAATCTGTCTGAAACCACATCCTCATATTATATGCGAAATGTATATAATTTTTAAATAATGTTTAAGGATTCTTATGCTACGTGCGAATGAGACATAGACATACATTGTAAATATGGTAATTTGCGCAAATTTACTCCGACAGCATTGCGTACCTATTTATATAATTTTTGTGAAGACTATGATATACCAAACTACAGACTAATTCATTATTCCCGCTTTTTTGTTGGCACCAGAACATCGTCGGAAAGGGCTGAAATAGGTTTGTAGAAGTGACTAATAATTTACTTTTAAAATAGCATTCTAATGCTAAAACAGAAAAAAAACACAATTTCTGCTTCCCCTTCATTCTAATCAAAATGTCAATATAGTGATTTGAAAAGGAATAAATAATGTTTAAGAGGGAAAAAAAGTTCTTTTAATATTTTTACTCATTGATAAATAAAAATTATAGGATTCAGAAAAAATGAGTCCGGGTCCGAGCACTGTCTCATCTCTAATACAGACATTTAGGAAGACTGACTCCAGGCAGGACTCGACATGGAAAAAAAACAAGTCTGGCCCGACCCAAATCGTCAGAAAAATAAGGACCAGGACACGGCCCGGCTCTAAAAGTCATAAGACCTGACCCAGCCTGACCCTAGGGTGGGCGATCACCCCTTCGCCATCTCTCCTCCCACCTTAGATCCGTCATTGCCTGATTCATAAATTGGCGCGGCTCGACCCGGGCCGCGCCGCGCCGACCTTGAGCTTCAGCCCAAGTCATATTACATGAAGATCTCTCATGTTGATTTGAAAACCTCTATGGGCCCAAGGGGGGGTGATCGCCCCATCGCCCCCCCCTTAGATCCGCCATTGATCCTATTAATGCATGCAGCGATTGGGGCTACTCAATAGATTCATTACCCAATAACTACTAGTAAAGAATAACACAGTACAGGGCTGAATTTGTATCAAATTCCACTTCTGCATTTCGAATATAATTTCTTAAAATAAATTTTATTTTTTCCTGATTTCAAAGTTGTTTTCTAATTTTTAAAAAGGCATATCTTTAGCTGTATATAAAATAAAAACTTGGTTTCACAGTAACTACGTGCTCCTATTTCTCCCTTATCATTATTACCTGTTTTTATTAACTCTACTAAAGTTTGAATTGGAATAAATAAAGATTATAACATCTGTTCCGATTCACCCTATCTCCGGGGTGAATCGGAATACCATTAAAAAAATAAATAATATATATAAAAACAGTAAAATTGTTTCACTTTTGCTTAAAAAGTAAAGAACAAAACAAGACCGAAGTTTCTAGTAGAAAAATTAAAAAATTAAAAAATCAGTTGTTGCTTTTTTTTAACGTTAAAGTTGAAAAGTGTTCCGATTCACCCCATTTTACGGTATCATAAAATCTTTACCATTCAAGTGTGCTGAATAGTGATAAAAAATCCATTTATGCAGTTTAAATTGAAAGCTATTTGATCACGAAGTTTGAACTGCATCACTCAAACCGTTCAGAATTTACGACGGTTTAATTTCATATAGTTCATTAATTAATACTCTGTAAATAGGAATTTCCTTCAAATTAGCCAGCTTTCGGTCAAGATGGCTTCATATATGACAATTTATATTTGTCGACAAATTTGATTATATTTGTGATAGCGCGTCATTTAAAAAAAATAGGCGCTATTCTGGTAACCCTGTCATTTGTATTTTTCAACAATTATTCTTTACGTTATTACAATGAAGGCGTCCATCCGGCATTGTGACACACAAACAGAGGGTTTGATGTTATATAAATATATTTTGCTATAAATGTTACTTTAAGCATTGAAGTTCTTATTACTTTGGATAAGAAAGAAATATGAAGGGCTCACAACCATATCAATCAAGTAAATTTTGACAAAAAGAAATAGTTCATAAGGAAATGCATGCAATCTTTTTTTATCGACTCCCACTTCAAAACAATTCTATTTATACATAAATATTTCATTTCTGTACAGATTTGGTTCACCGTGGGAGTAAATAAAACAGATTTTATGCATCTTCTAAATACATTATATTACCATTTTTTCAAAATATATTTGCTCTACTATTTTTGGGAATTTCTGTTACATTCTGTTGTTTATGATAAAATCACTCCAGTTATGGAAAATAATTATGTATAAAATTGTGTTTTATATATTACAAGAGATGCTTCGTTGCTCAGAATTGCAATTCTTAAACTAAGTTGTGGATTAAAGCAGTGCCATATTGAAACTTCCTTACACAACCTTATGAATGTAACCATGTAGAATATATCTTATTTTGGTATCTCTTGATGCTTTGTTATATTTTGTTTACCATGGAGAATGAGCAAGTTGGTTTTCACATTGAAAATAATCTTAAAAGGCGGAAAAGGAACGAATAAAATGCACAAATAATACCCAAAGTATCAACAAACAGTTGTTTCAAATCCTCATGCATAATTCTTCTTCAGTACGACCGAGATCAAGGCACAGTGGTCTAAAAAATGAAAGGCATAACGACAGTGGCAGTGGCTTATGGTTGAATGGTATTAATAATTCGTATTTTTTATTTTTTTCATACTCTAGGTATATATACCTAATTGTGCACTCAGTTGTTTCATGTTTCTGTCTTTTCTGTGCGTTCTTTTTGGTGTGTTTTATACCTGTATCGATTATATAAACTACAGTTTGTCTACCGGTATGCCTTATCATATTTTTTCTAGCACTCTATGCCTCGCTTTCTGTCACACCGAAAAAAATCGCAATTGTAGATTCTGAACAAATGTTTGCTATTTTTGTTTTGTGTGTATCACTTGTGTATTTTTAAATTTTGCTTTTATGCATTTTAGTATTCTTTCAGAAATGTTTTATTTACTATTTTTCTTAAAGCTGACCATTCACCCCAAACCATAATCGTTTTACTGCACTGTCGTCTACTGAAGAATTTAACAAATAATTTTATTTCAAAAAATCCTACCAATAGTCACTCGACCCATCAAGACAAACTACACTTCGTTTCCTTTCATTTAGACTACTGTATGTTCGTACCCAATCCCTTCAGAGCTATGCTTGAATATAGGCTAGTTTTAGAAGGACCCCCATGGAGAACAAACCCCTTTGGGCTTATGTTCCTCGTGTATATATCAGCCGTTATAAAATAGTCCCACTACACTGTAAAAAAATCTGCAAAGGTACTAAACCTTTTCTAGGAAACTGGGATTCCAAGAACTTTTCCCGTAACGGTAACAGCAAAAATTCAAGTTTGAGAATCGATTACATGAATTTTTCCTGTTATCGTTACATGAAAATTTCTTGGAATCCCAGTTTCCTAGAAAATGTTTAGTATCTTCACAGATTTTTTTTACAGTGTACCATCACCCTTCTGACATTATTAGTAGGAGCTTGAACTACTGTAATTTCGACTCCAATTCATTCAAATATGTTGTGTAATAGCTGTGCTACTATACTTTCGAGCCCAAACCCTTCTGATCTGTTTAGTGCAATTGTCATTACACTTTAACATGTTTTTGATCCACTTATATATTTTTTGACTTATTACACGATAAAGCATACAGCAAAAAACAGAAACAGAATTAAATCTGATAATATTTATAAAAAAATCTCCGGCCATGGATGAAAGCTAACAGAAAATATGTAGCATTTGCAATATACCACGGGCCAAAGGATGAGATAAAAGACTACTAAATTTGTGTTACGAAACATTAAAGAATTTTTTTCAAAAAAAAAACAAAAAAAAAATTAAGTACCCGAGCTTACATTCATAATACGACCACTAATTCATAATGATGAATTACCAATACCGAAATCACAATATAATTTTACATGTGACGAAGCAGTTATAGAAGTGGAAGTTGATGAAGTTAAACTTTTTCTTCATTTTATATATAGTATCTCTTTAAATAGCAAAGTAACAATATATAAGAATGTAATGACAGAATATGTAACAAAATAATAAGTATAATTAACAATATAATGTCTGCAAATAATATGTTGTAGATGAAATAATATCCAAAATGTTCCTCTAAAAAATAAAAAGAAAATTATTAACCCACCTCTTCACATAAAGTTGGATTTGAAAAAGATTTTTGTTAAAGCATTGAATAAAAAAGGGTGTGAATGTCAAACCTCTAAGAAAAATTTACATCATTAGGCTACACAGAAGTTAAAGAAGGTACTTTTGTTCACGCATAATGAGACGGCATCAACAAAAATTCATGTAAGAGATTCTGTTACATGAGAATTTCTAGGAATACAGTTTTCTAAAAAAAAGGTTAGTAACATTACAGAATTTTTTTACGCTGTATAATCGACAAATATTCTAAAGATAAATTAAATAATTTAGAAAAAGTAGCATGGATTGATTTTTAAAATGTTGTGATACATTTTTAAATAAATAATAGAAATGCCTACAATAAAAAGTTAAATAAAGATGTATAAAAAATTACAACAATTTTGATTATTTAAAATTAATTAAAATTCACTTTTTAGGATAGCATTTAATTTTTTTCATTGAAAAGTCTAAGAGCTTCAAGAAACGATCATGCATGGCGTTTCAGCCAAGATATATCTGGAATGGAAACAAGAAATCATGACTTAAGTTCCTTAATATACCCAGATATTACTGTTTGAACTTCGTTAGAGAAGATAGTGATAATGGCTTTAAAAAAGCATGTTAATTTAAGAGTGTAGCCGCAACATACAATGTAAAACATAAGGCTTCATACAATATTCTTTTTACGAAAATTCTGAATACAATTTTCTGAAACTTTTTAAACAATGTATATTTTCAACCTTTTAAAAACAGTTTTCAGTTTTCTAATCGTTTATTATTAATAAAATAATAAATGACAAAATTTATATATATATATTCAGTAAACATTACAAAACAGGGATTTTTAAAAATTTCTGTGCTAGGGAATATTTTTAAAGATATATTATTTATCAATACCCTTTAAAGTATAAAAGTCACCACTTAATTAATGAAACACAGACCTTTCTATTTCAGTGTTATTTATTTAATGAAGAAAAAATATAGTAAGTATGAAATAATCAGACTATAGTTAATTACAGTCTTTTAAAATTTCTCTATTTTAAATATTAAAGTACTAATAACCAAAATATTAAGAAAAAATATCCGATAATATAGGCATTCTGTTTCCTTTTTATAAAGAATAAATAAAATTATTTGATAATTTAATAATTTCTTGGAAAAACGATAATTAACTCGATTTTAAGTATTTAAAATATATCTGAGTTATAATTAAAAAGTGTTTTTACATGTTTTTTCTTTACTTTATTAGAAAAATTTAGTTTAAAAATAAAGTTTATATCCACAATAAACTACAGAAATTTTGCTTGAATTTAAAAGAAAACATTTTCATCATTATACTAGAAAAAAAACTTGGAAATGAGAAAAGTACTTGAAAACATTTTACTTGAATTTTTATGTGCTTTAAAGAATCATATTGAAGTCGATTCAACATCAGTTGAGCATTTTTTTCCCAGTAACATAAAGAAAAACATTTTTAGGTTGTTACCAAACATCAAAAGGAAATATTTTTTAAAATTTCTTTTTATATCTTGAAGGAAAAAATGTGCTGATAAAACATCCAATTTTTGTGTTAGTGCTTCGTGTTTTAAAAGAGTTTTCTGTGTATATTATTACTCCGAAAAACATCTTTTGAGTTCAATAAATCTTTCTTTCTAAGCACAAAACACTTGAAAGCTTATTGAATTTTAAACGAGAACATAAATGAACATGTGACAGTTGGTAATGCTTGTAGTTTTTACAATCTATAAGCGAATAAAACGTCATTTTTTAAAGTACATCGTTTTTTGTGCCTAACTTCTCTATTTTTGCCATAAAAATGTGTATATGTGTAGAAAATCAAATATTTCTATTAAGAGTTATCAAATTAGTACATACCGATAATATACATACGTACGTACATATAGAATTTGCAGGCACATTTATCAAACTTGTGTAAAAAAAAAGCCCAAATAAACTGAGAGCAGTGAGCTCATAGATTATTCATACTAATTATATATTAAATCTATATTTAAAAGAATAATGACCTTCGAAAAATAAATTAAGATGGGGGTTAGCTCTCCTATTTCTATCCTATATACGCAACCAATCAAGCTGCATACATAATCAGGTGGCGCCTTATCATAATATACCGGAATACCAAATTTTAAGCAAATTTGTGGATAAAACTATTTTATCTAAATTAAGATGATTGAGATTAGCACCCCCCCTCCCCCGGTCTCATCTCACATTAATGCTATTTAAGCTTAGTTTGTTTTTAATTTTATTTAATAATATTCTTTCAATAACATTCTTTCTTATTTTTGCTAAATCATGCTATACTTAATTATTATTATTTTAATATCAAATTTGGAATTTTCAAAAATCCTGTTTTAGCTTTATTAAAATTAACTGACAAAAAATGACAGATATTAGTCTAAATTATTATTTCAAGAAATCCAAATAAATTAAGGAAATAATATATGATAAATCTGAAATATGCAACGATAATGTATCATAAATTCCAGAATATGGTTGGATTTATTAAAGTAATAGTCTAGACTAACAGGTGATGCTTACTGTTCGTTTATGTTTCAATTAATTTGATGCTGATTGGTCAATGATCAGGCCTTGAATTCTCTGACATAGTGAAATCAAAAAAGAAATTGATTTTGTTGGGTTTTAGAACATGATCAAGGCAATAGATAAGTATTTAAATTGTTGATTTGTGCGGTTTTTATGCAAATTTGATATTTTTAACAACGTGCACAATTTAGCAACATGTGTTTATAATAATTTATACATAACAATTTAAACGTAAAAATTAATTTAGCTGTTTATGAATAATGGTTTTAAAACCATACATTTATTTTATTGCATAGATGGAAATTTCTTTTATTCTCTATCTATACATATTATTGGCGTTACTAGCGCATCATATTTAATAAAGCAATCTCAATTTATATAAAAGAATTACTGGGATGTATAATCATATAATCATTTTTTAGTAATGCAATACGCAAGCAAAGAACCCCTAGTTGGAGCATATATGTGTATAATACTCGGGTATAGTCTGATAAAATTGCCTGAAAATCAAGCACACCCTTATCCACTCATACAATAATTTTAAATTTAAGCTTCCATATACTTTTATGATATTTTATTTCAGATTTAAAAGAATTTAATAAAAAATTACTATTTTCCAACCAAAATCTGTTACATTACATAAACTATTGTGAAAACGAACAAATCTATAAAAGACTTGAAGATCTTTCTGTAGAAAATTTTGTTGTAGAAAACTATAGAGGCTGATTTCTCTACAGTTTCGTGCTTCTCACAGTGTAAGTAATTACCGAATAATTCCTGTCTTGTGCTGCAGTTCTAGTCTTGCCAACATATAATAGTAAAATTGCCAGACTGGGTAACCTACAATGAAGTTCTGTAGGTAGAAAGTGAATGCACTATAATGAGGACTCTGAATCCAGTCCGGTCTTGAACAGACTGCTGGTTGTACACCTTTTAAGCAGTTAAAGAAATTTGAAACATTATGAAATGTGCTTGAAAAAATAGTAGCTACGAAAATCTCCAGGTAGGTATTTGCTGTAACTCGAAATGCATTACACAATAGACTTTACATAATATTTTCTTACAAAAATAAATAAACTTTACGATGATTCCAATTAAAAAATTTAGAAAATCACAATTTATTTATTTGGTAATAAAAATTTGAAATAATTTTTTAAGTAAATCAGAAAATTTCCCATTGCCGGCTGATGAAACACTAAAAAATTGAAAATACATAACATTTATTATAAATTTAAAAATGGAAAAAAATATATCTATACACTATCATATTTCTTTCTTTAAAGTAATTTTCTGAAAAATTCCCTCCCTTACTAGTTCACGAATTCAATGCTGTTAACGTTTAATTCCTTTAGAAACTCCACTTTTATTTCATTGGTAAAAAGTCAGAAAAGCGAAATATTTATTTGATCAAAGGCTATGTGACAAGAAATCAAATTTCAATTGAACTTTCATACAGTAACCTGATTTTTATCCAACGTGTAAGAAATCGATTCAACCAGAAAGTGTACAAGTTTTTATTGCACCCGAGGTATCAATTTAGGATCACCGGAGGTATCTGCGTCAACATAAGTCACATTTCCTATTCAACAACACCTTTCGTATCGTGAATATTTTCTTCCTTCTAAAATTGAAAGTAGTAGTATATTTATTTAACACACGTATCTTCTATAAATTACATTTCGGAATTTTTGTATCTACGTAAAAACAACTTATATCTCTTGAGTAGAAAAATTTAAAAATAAAACACACACGCAAATGTACAAACAGAGTGAAACATTCTTTTCTCTGTACCCACAGTCACTAGAGCAACCTTGTTTTATTAATATTGTTGCGTATATAGGGTTTTATTTTATTTTATTACGTATCAGATTCAAATGACCTCAGCTTATTAAAAAAAGAAAATAATTTAATGACAACTCTTCAGAGCGGTAGAGTCCTGGTAACTCACAAATAACACCAGACCTCAGTAACTGAACAAATCAATGCAGATGAAATTTCTCACAGAGACTCTCCACAGAATGCCTCAATACAATAACAGATGCAAAATAATGTAAAATAAACCTCTAAGTCAAACACACCCGCTTTGCATGCATCACATTCAGAGATGCGGATAACTAGCTCACTTACTGATGACTGGTGACTACTGCTGCTCTACTCTGCTCCCATATGTATAGATACAAGAGCATACACCCGAACTAAATAAATTAAAAAAAGTCAATTATAGCCAAATAAAAAAATTCCATTTTTTATATTAAAAAGGGATAAAATCCCAAACCTACTAGTAAGGGATGGAGAAGACATTTTAAGACCCCGAAAGCGGTTAATCCTGAATTCATATTTGCTTGAATATGTAATTTCTTAGTTTGATTAATTGTAGCTTATTTTTTTTTCATGATAGCTTTTTTCACACATTTCTTAATATAATTCAAAAGTAAAGAGGCATTTCAGTGGCATGGCCGTGCTTAACTTGCGTAAATATATTTAGATTGCTATGTAATTTACATACACTGGAGAAAACAATTAAATTTTCAAAAGGTTTGCATAAGAAAACGAACAAAATAAGTGATGTTTAAACGCAAATAAGATATCAGATGATAGTTAAGCTCTTTGCGAACACATCTGTCACTCAATGTCTGTGTCATTTTAAGGCAATGGAGCTGTGATCGCGTTTGTGTACTCGGTACTTTATTTGATCGCCAAAGCTTGTTAGTGAAAGGAGGTTTTGAATCCTCGTAGCATAACCCAATCCTTGTATTTTTTTGTAATTTCTTTGTTTACCCATCGTTAGTATGGCTAATCATCATCGACTAGATGATGCTATAAAATAACAAATTGTTGGAAGATTCGAGGCCGGCGAATCACAAGCTATCTGTTGTAAGGACCTTGGGGTTCCGTGAAATGTGATGTTCACTCTGTGGAAATAATTCACAGAAACAAGAACAGTGGTCTACAGACCGACACAACAGTCTCGCCATCTCTATCATGAAACAGGAACATCCATTTCTCGGATAACAGTCAATTAAAGACGAATGCAGGTGTGCTGCAGTCTGCATCCCTTTGACTGTGAACCACAAATGGATTCATCAAGCATGGTGTTAAGAACACTTGTCTTGTACAGAGGATAGTTGGAGACAGATCCTCATTAAGGATAAATCGCGAATCAGTCTGGACAGCGACTCGAGACGCGTTTTCATACGGAAAGAATCTGGAAGTCGACATCGGCCCTCTAACATTATTTAAAAAGATCACTATGGTAGAAGTGGTCTGATAGTCAGGGCAGGTATCATAGCAAACAGTCATACCGACCTTCATGTGTTTGATAAAGGTACAAGATAGGTGAGCGGCAAAGGGACGAGATTTTTGCACCCTATTTTCGACTTTTCCGTGGAGCATATGGACAAAATTTCATGTTTATAGAATATAACGCCCATCCACATAGGACTCAGTTTGTAGACGAATACCTTGAATCGGAGGATGTTCAACGAATGGAGTGGCCTGACCTTAATTCCATCGAACACGTATGGGACGCCCTTGGAAGATCAATTTCAGCTAGAACACCGACTCCAACGATTATTGATGAGCTAAAAAGTGCCTTGGTTCAAGAGTGGGTGATTGATACGGACTCTGGTAAATATTATGATAAGCCGATGCGAAAGTTTTGAAGCTGTTAAAGGGGATTAAGCGTCTTATTAGACATGTTCTTCATTGACTGACAAGGTGTCGATCAGCTGTTGTAGTCGACACGTGACCAGTTTCCTTATTTAGAATGCAAGATATGCCCCTTTTTGTTTTCCCATGTAATGGCCTTATATCGGACGATATTTTGGCATAGTTTGGATTTATTTTCTTTGTTAGTTTTTTTATTACAATATATATATATATATATGTATTTGTCCCTTCAATTGTTCGTACCAGTGTATATTACAGAGATTGACCATTACATGTTCACTGTATTTGAATCGCTAAAGGGGCACTAATTACTAAATAAACGAAAAATACCTGTTAAATTACTGCCAACGAATAAAAGAGTTTTAATGCACTTTAATAATTTTAAATGTTTCAAACACAATTAAATGGATATTGCAGCATACGGTATTTAGATTACTATATTATTTATTATGTTTCACTATTTATATTTTTTATTGCTGTTTTTTGTTTTATTGTTCCGTTTACCGCAATGTTTGCTTTAAATAAAATTTGTTGCAATTCTTATTCATTGAAACAATTTAATATTTTGTTGTCCAATTTAGGAGATTGGCTTTCCAACTTAATTGACCAGCTGCTGAATTTGGGCCAATTTTTGCAATTTTTTGCAAATTTTAAATGAAACTTAAGATTTTGAAATTGAAATGTTTCTAAAGATTAACATCTCTGGATTTTTTTTAGCGATTAGAAGAAATGATCAAACAGGTGTAACGCTATTTTGCAGATATTTCAAAAATGAAATGAGTTAGGACTGAAAATAAAGGGAAGTGGTCCAAATTTGATTAGTCTTCCCTATATATGTTGTATTTATACATGTAAGATATGTATAATATAAATAAGTATCAATGAAATGATGTATTTTAAGTGTATAGATATTAGTACATTAATTATGAATTCATCTGATAATTGATAATTTTATCAAACATCTATAATTTACAAATTAAATTAATTTTTTATATATTATAAACCATATAGTTAGAAACATTTTTCCTGCATATAAGTGTTCTTGTTTTCTCACCTTCTAAAGAAAAAATATCTGAAAAAAATGTTTTAAAAGAACAAAATGCAAAAATTTTGACAGATAATTAAAATGTCTTTTCAAACGTTATTTTTCGTCGTTGAGTTTTCGCTTAAAACGAAGAAAGATTTCATTGAAAAATAAAGATGAAATATACGTATTACGTAACCATAAGAGTTTTATTTAAGATCAAAACAAAATATTTTTCTGGTAATGTAGTTTTAAAGAACATTTCAAAACAATAAAATATATTTTAAAATATTTTACTGAAACTTATACATTCACAATTTAATATAAGTTGTCTATTTTTCCACTAACATAACAAAATGATACCGGTTTTTCAAGCACATCAAAGAAATATTTTCTTTTTACTTCAAATATAAATATATAATATTAAATAAGCATGCTGAAAATACATTCATGTTTCTACCGAAGTCCTTTATCTTGTAAAAACTTTCTTTGTACATTTCTTAATCCTTTTTTTCTTTTAAATTCTTAACTTGTATAAAATATTTCTTATAAGTGGAAGATATTCGAAAAGTTACTGAATTTTAAATAAAAAGGACATGGAATATTTGAAAAATGAAACACTACTTGATAAGGTTCACAGTTCACAAAAATCTATAAAGGAATAAAGCAACGTTTAATTTTTTTTTGTTGCTTGTGTTTGCTTTGTGCTTTTAATCTGATATAATATGTGAGCACAGCATATATTTGTGAAACCCAATCACACAAGCACAAAAAATTTATTAATTTTGTCATTTTCTAGATTTTTAAGTTAAAATTTCTAAAAAGATCAAAATAAACAAATGTATGGACTATAGTTATTTTTCAAAGATTTATCATAAGATGTGCTGAACAGTGATAAAAAATTAGTTCATTCAGTTTTATTCAGGTAGTATTTTACATTTTGAGTAAAACACCCAATAATGTCACCTTAATACGTTTTAAAATTCAATAGAAATTCTTTTTGAACGAAAGGTAAAAACTTATATCGTTTAAATCGAATAGAACATGAATTATTAATAAAATAAATTCTTGAAATTCTTGGTGCCAATAACTTTTAATATGTAGAAAGAAATTAGGTAATTTTATATTTTAATAGCAAATACTTTCTTATATCACTTTCAATGTCGCAAAAAATTACATAATTTATAATAAAAATACCAATATCATGGAAAAAAAATTTCTTCCATTTTGAACAAATATTATGCAAGCTTCTGTTCAGATATTATTTTCATTTATTGAAAAGGATTTTTATGTTTATCGTCCGCTATAAAAGTAGTGAGACGTTACTTTGTAAATGTGTATGTATTTTGTAAGATTCATGCATATTATATGTTAGAAGAATGTAAAAAAATACGCATATATAGTCGAACTTGGATAATTCGAAGTACAAGAGACCAAAAGAAAAGTTCGAAATATCCAAAACTTCGAATTAAATATATTCGCTCAAAAAGAAGAGATAAATTAAAAAAAAAGATTAACTTCACAATGAAATATTTAACACATAAACTTTATCAAAGAATGCTGCTACCTTTATTTTTTATTAAATCAAACATTTTTTACTAGCTTATTATTTATCGCTTTTAAGAAAAAAAAATCCGATATTTTCGATTGCTTTTTCGAATGCAATCTTTTAGTCATAACATACGATTCCAACTTATCAATTGACACAAAAATAGAATCTTTGACATTAGACTGACCTTCAAAAAAGCGTCGAAGTTCATGTATATGCACCATAGCTTCTAAGGAACTAGGTAAGGGCTTCTCTTGTATTTCCTCGTTTTTTTCATCTTCAGATAATCTGTCCTCAGCTTGGTTGTTCTCTGCCAGTTGAGCAACAATGTCTTCATCAGTTAACTCGCCACACACAGCCACAGTTAGTTTGGTCCACGTTGACGTAGTCTTACTACGAGTTTGATTGATCAGGTTTTACATCTTCCCAATCATCGACTGTAAGCTCGGGATCACTTTCGTCAAAGTTTTCTACCACGTTTACTCCTTCTGTTTCTTTCTTACAAATCCCACCTTCTGAAAGCATTTCATAATCGTTTTCTCACTGACCTTGTTCCATGCCTGACTACACATTCTTGAAGCATGAAGAACGTTTAGATTCTTGATATCAAAATCTCCGATGAGAATGCTTTCAAACAACAGACGACTGTAGAAATGTTTAAGGATTTTGATGATTCCTTGGTCCATTGGTCCAGAGTTCATGTTGTCCGGAAAATATGACTGCCACATTTTTTTATTTTAGGAATATTATATGAGTCGAACAATTTTCAATAAAAAGGACAATCTGTCGTATTTGTTTTTCAAATTTCTCGTTTATATTTAAAAGCCATTTTTGAAAAATTTTGGACGTCATCCATGCTTTTGCATTTGAATCGTAGGACACAGGTTTAGACTTATGTTTTTAAAGCAACGTGGATTAGCTGATTTTCCAATCATTAATAAAGGCAACTTTTCGAACCCGGCCATATTTGCTTCAACAAGCAATTTTACTCGCTCTTTACTTCTGTCTCGTCGACGTTAAAATTATTCTTTTAAATGTTTTTTCCACTCATCAGCTGCTTGAATATCCACTGCACCATTAAAACAGCAAATAAAGTCTTTGTGAGAAAATGCTCAAAGATAGAAAACCAACGATTATAAATGCACAAATAATGTATGAAAAGGTAGCAAATGCTGAATGATGAAAAGATAAGGTGATAATGTATGAAAAGGTAATATACCTTTTCATACATTATTTAGGCATTTATAATCGTTGGTTTTCCATTTTTATCCACTGCACCACATTCACACTGCTTTGAAAGAAATATGGTTTCGATCTTTGAAACCATTCAGCCAACCTGTGCTGGCTTTGAAACCTTGAATGCCTAATGCAGCTGCAAAATGTTCAGCTGTGGTTCTCATAATAAAGCCACTAATTGGAATGTTCTTATCTCATGCTTTTTAAAACCCTTTAAGAAAACAACTGTCCACACCTGAGTTATCTGGTCCTCTTGTTCTTTTTCTATTCTTTCCTAGTGTCATTTTCGCTATTCAAAATTTTATCTGTGTTCTTCAAATATGTCAATAATGTGTTGGCTGGAATTCCAAATTTCTTGGCAATTTCTAATTTTTTTATAGCCTTTTTCCAGTTCATTAATTACCGTTACCTTTTGAGCAATGTTAATGACTTATAAAGAGTTTTAGCTTTATACAACGGCTTACTAAGAGAACATAGAAACAATACTTAAAGCGCAAGCACAAAAACTTAAACTTCTATAAGTTATTCACTCCGCAAAACTGCAAGTGACTGTACGATAGAAATAAATGTAGCTGCACTTCTGGAGAAAAAAAGGGGGAAGAATGATTGGCGAAAATCTGCGATTGCAACACCTAAACTACGATTTTTTCAATGCTCAGTGAAATAGATTCCCTAGACGAAAGGGTGCAGCTATGTCTTGGAATTTTGCCAAGTAGAAAGACAATTAAAATAAACTGTTTTACTATTTTGAACTTTAGCTGAAAAAAGAAAAGCTTTTTAAAGAAAGTCTCAGGATTAATATTTACTTCAAAATTTCAAAGGCAATCCTACGAAAATTTCGAATTATCCAAACTAATATTCAAAATATCTACTTTGTTTTACATTATTTTAATATAGAATTCTAGGGACCAAGCAACAAATTCGAATTAGACAGAATTTCGAATTTAACAAGTTCGAATTATCCAAGATTCACTTTATAGGCATGCGCAACGAAAGGATGTATGTAATTATTAATTTACTATAGGGAAATATATACGAAGTATGAAGTTATCAGATAATGGCTAATATCAATCTTTCTTAAATTTCCGTACTTAGAATATTAAATTAATAATTAAAAAATTTTAAGTAAAATCAGGTAAAATATGCATTTTGTTTTCTTTTTATTAATGAAAAGTAAGAGCATTATCAAAGAAAAAGAATGTAATTACCTCAATATTAAGTTTAAAAATCTGTTTTTCAAAACTGCCTGAGTTGTGATTAAAAATGTTTTTGTATGATTATCTTTTAATTTATCACAAATATTTTATTGAAAAATAAAATTAAAGTCTACAGCAAATTATAGAAATTTTATTTAAGTTTAAAAGGAAACATTTTTATCACTATCATACTGGAAGAAACTTAAAAAAAGAAAAAGTACTTCAAAACATTTTGCTTGAATTTTTATGCGCTTTAAAGTGTCTTATTGAAGTCAATTCAATATCAGTTGAGCAAATGTTTTTTTTCCAATAACATAAAGAAAAAGTACTTTTAAATTGTTAGCACACATGAAAAGGATTTTTTTTTTATGTTTCTTTTTATGAAATTTTGAAAAAAAAAATATGTGCTGATAATACATTCCGATATTTATGGAATGTTTCAAAAGAGTTTTCTGTGTGTATTCGTGCTTCGAGAAATGTCTTTTTTTATTAAAAAAATGGTTTTTTTTCTAAGCAGAATATACTTGAAAGATTATTGAATTTTAAACAAAAAGCATATAAATTATTTTGTAACAGTTCCTAAAGTTTACAGCTTTTACAATTTATTAATGGAGAAAAAGCTGAATTTTTAAAAAGTAATTCATTTTTTGTACCTAACTGCTCCAAAAATGTATATCTATGTAATAGTAATTTATGATATTTCAATTTAATAAAATATAATTATTTAGAAGTAAACTTCTTTTTAGCTTCAGTTCAGAACTAGGAAACAAAATGAATCAAATTAGTATTGTGTTTTTATACTTTTGAAATTAGTGTAATTATTGACAATTATTTAGTTAATGTTAAACTATTTATATTTATAAAGACATTTTTAAAAAGTTTCTTTTGATGAACATTTAAGTCCTAGCTCTGTAAAATAGCTCTATTAAAGAAGGATCCATTTAATAATATGACCATATAAAACATTCAGCATTAAAAGTATCAATTATTATTTCTAAATATGTCTAAATTTTTTTTAAAAAAGCTTGGACATTTACACCATGTGAAACTAAAATAACTAAGAAAAAGGTCATGAAATACACATTGATGAATGGTATACTTTATTTAAAACGTTCAAATTATTCTAAAATTTACAAATCGATAGTTTCAATTCTCATCTGAGGCTATTATCAAGTTCTAAAGTCCAAGATAACTATAATATTTTTTGTTACTTCACTACACTCTAATATTCAAGGTATGAATATTGAACAATCAGCATTAAGTTTACTGAAGAGTTAACGAAAAACAAACGCCATCTATTTGTCTATATTAATACTTCAATAAATCTAACTAAATTCTAGAAACATTATATGGTAAATGTGAAAATTCCAATAATAATTCACTACATATCATAAAATATTTGGACACCTACACTGTAAAAAAAATTCAAGAGGTTACTAAAAATTTTTTAGTAAATTTGTATTCGACAGAATTTTTTAGTAACCATTACAAACTTTTTTTTGCAAGTGAAACAAGCATTTCTTTTGTAAACTGAACAAAAGAATTTTTTGTATAACGAACTTAAAAATTTTTAGTATGAGCCACCAAGCAAATTTTAGTAATATCTCCAAAATTATTTTTAATAACCATTACGTGGGCTCGAAGGGCAGGAGCTTCCTTCGAGCTGCATCCAGACTTCTGGAGCGGAAGATTTTTGGCAAAACCGCAATAGATAGCAGCACCAAACATTGCTACTGCTCCGTCAGGATATTCATAATCCCTTTATCAACGAGTACTTACACTGCATACATTCGGGGTGTATTTGGCAGTGGCCAGTATCGAACCCGGGAACTTTTAGCCTGGAGTCCGTTACTATAACCACTTTGCTATCAAGATCACACCAAGTGAGTTTTAGTAATAGCTATTAAAAATATAAAATTATTAAATCTGTTCGTTGCTAACTTTTTTCAAGTAATTCTTACAGATTTTCTTGTAACCGACTAAGATTACTAAAAAATTTTTAGTAATTACAAGGATCACTAAAGTTTTTTTAGTAGATCGACACTTTTGTTTTTACAGTGTACGCAAATACCTATATCCGTTCGCTGATATACGTCCAGTACTCCATAGTTAAACATGTTGTGGAAAACAATATTGACACAAGTCGGATGGAAATTGTCACGAAGTACAAAGTTATATTTCCGTGAAAAGTGTAATACACGGGTATCACAGAAATGGTCTATCGTTAAGGAGCGTATCTAGAGAGCTGAATTACGCAAACTTTACTGTGATCTATGTGATTCAGATGTAGAAGGTGATTAATGAGTATGCTCAGTGTCGGCAGACGTACAAAACTGGGAAACAGATACCAACAACTACTGTTCAGTTTAATTCGGAAGAAGTGTTCGGGGACATTTGATCCAAATTTAAGGTTATTCAACATGCACTAGCTTTAATGATTGAGTACTTCCTACATTGTTACAGTTCTAAGAGTTATATCCGTGGTTCTCCTAGCGTGGCAACATCAGTATCATGTTATGAGTTCCACCAATGATTGGTACGTTGACAATGGGTTTAATCGAATAGACTGGCCTGCCCACAGCCCAGACCTTAGCCCAATCGTAAACCTCTGTGGCGAGTTGAATCGCCGAATAATGGGAAGCGGCAATTGTTAAAAATCAGTGACGGATCTTACTCGTCTTCTCCAATCCGAATTGAAAAAAAAATACCTCTGTTGTCATAAAAGGACTTGCGGAAACCCTCGTTCATACACATGAGTGAAAAAATTATTAGTTTTGTCAATATGTGTGAGAAGTTTTAATATTTTTACTATAAGGTTTCGTGCTTTACACTAGGCCAGTCTTTTCAATTGAGATTTAAATCAAACATTATATGTTGGAGAATCGGAATTTTGTGTTTTAAAATAATATGCACTTTTACCTGGAAACTCCTTCTGATTTGCTGAAAACGTTCCGAATGCTGCTGCGCTATTACCCTTTTTAAAGTACCAAAAAAAACTTGGTCTGTTGAAGACCTATACTTTTAGTTGATCATTTATATTAGGATTTGTAAAAGAAAGACTGTCAGATATATGTTATACCAAACCCATCTCCAAAAAAATATTCAACTAGCATCGAACAAAATCTATCAAGTTGATTTTTTTAGGAGGCTAATCTTTCATAATCTGGATCAACTTATCACAGACCTTTCTCCAATTATTCTAAAATTCTGCAACGCATTACAATGTGTTAAATAGTAAAACTTTCCTTAAGTAATATTTACCTAGTAAAGTATGTTTCATCTAAATTCTTTGAGAAAAATCTTATAAAAGGCCAAATTTTTAAATTTGGGACTATCTGAGTTTTCTGCTACATCTGCTACACTGTTAAAAATAAAGGTGATAAGCCAATTGCATTTGGCGCCCAGGGGAGAAAAGATGTTACATTTGAAACCCGCGGGCTTGAAAATGCGTTTGGGGTGAGGTTTGATCCCTCACTGGGTAATTCACGCTAATTAGGGTGGCGCGCATTGCATACCGTTGGAAGATTTTCACCCCTTAGTTCCCTGTGTCATTCTCTTTCAACTCGCCGTCACTGGTAGATCAAAACAGCAATTTCTCCCTACGAAGACTATCATCGGGCATGCGCATTCCCAATTTCGTTTAGACTTCGAATGGGTAATATTTGGCGAGCTTTTTATATAAAGAAATTTTTGAATTTCAGGATTTTTCAACGTTTCAGGGAGACTTTTAAAGGTGAATTCGATGGTCGAATAGTTAGAGCGCAGAGCTTGCAATCGGACGTTGTGGGTTCAAATCCTTCGCGGGCCAAAAGTTGCTTTATAATTTCTTTTTATTATTGGGCACTCTGGATTAGGTGCGCCATTTCCCCCTCCCCCTAATTAAGGATGCCATCTGGCTCTCGTAAGAGTATCACCAGTGACACAAGCATTGCACCCCTAAAAGATGCAATGTGTCACCTGTAGTTTTAAGTGTACTATGGTATTGTTAAGATTATGTTTGATGCTAAAATCGTTCCTGAATTGTTATCAAACTAAGTGAATAAATCTCATTAAAATCCGTTTAGCAGAACTCAAGTTATATATGCGGCCAGACCGAATTTTCCATTTGTGTTACATATATAGAGCAGAACATTAATAGTGTTGTTTTTTAACGTCTTATAAAGATTTAAAACAAGTTAAAGATTTTTACCTTTTTCAAAAATTGTAGATTTTAAAAGAATTCTATTTGAATTTCTATATTTTTGTTCTTAAACTATTTTAGTAACTATCATACAAACAATGAAAACCCAAATAAATAATAACGAACAACTAGAAGATAATAGCATATTGCGTTTCAACGAAACCATAATAACTAGTTTTAAAAGGATAAACGCAAGGAATTTTCTGTTAGAAGTGTCACGTATTTAAAGCTAATGCTGACTTTTGGAAATGAAAACTCACACTTAAAATTCTCGATTGAGCTTTTGAGCGTAGTTTCTTTTTAAAAGATTTGCATTTTATGCTTTAAATTAGGCACCCTTATATTACAATTTTAAATTCCAAGTCGTTTTATATCCCGCACGTTCATTATGAAACGGCAAATGACGCCAAATAGCTTGAATGATATTTTAAAAGCAATCAAATCTGTATGATTTGGAAATTTTTAAAGTATTCTTGTAAGTTTTGTACTGTGGTAATTGAGAAAGTTTATTTGAATAGTTAAAATATTACTGATACTGTTCTTCAACAATTAAAAATATAATGAAAGTGTTTGTATTTTGCATACTTAAACATTCATAATGTTTCATAACACAAAGTGTTTTTACTAAAGTTATCTCATATATAAGATTTATAATTCGAGGAAATTGTTATTTTTCATTAAGTAGTTTTATTGCCTATAAAAACTGAAATTGACATTTTATTTATTTTATTACAAAACAGTTACAAAAACATCAATTCCATAAATTTATAATTAAATCGTCTTAAAAATCATATAATAACTGTAAATACCTTATAGCTTAAAAAATACCTTATAGTTTGAAAAAAATATTATAGAATTGAGGTTTTCACCACAAGACTTATCAAAGAGTTGGATAAGTCAAAGAGTAGTAAAAAAAAATGGTTAAAATATTTATCAATATGTGGCAGTTCTTAGGACCATGCTTAAAAAATAACATAAAAATTCATTGTTATACAGGATAGTAAATATAATGCTGGAAATGTTTTACATTATAATTACTAGAATAACAATGGTATTTAAAATCAGTTTACTGATATACATAAGATAGACCGGTAGCTTATAGAAAACTATTAGTTTCCAAAGTGGATGATATCCTGGAAATTGAAATTTTTTGCCAAACTTTTCAGCAATGGGCTCTAATGTATCCTAATTAGGCCAGATGTCACCTGGAGGCAACACTAAAATGCACCCATTAAATTAATTTAAATGCTTCTAGTGTTGTTAAAATTCTATCTAGACTTTTTAAATTGGTGTGTGCATATTAGAAGCATCGATTTAAAGACTTAAGGATCTTTGGAGACGTTTTATAATAATTTTAAACCGGTTTTTGTAGTTCCACATAACATTTGTCTCAGGACTCAAGAGGTTAAACCTCAGTATATTCGCCCATATCTCCTAGAGAGATTATTTTCAAGGACTTCAAATCTCTTTCAGATTCAAATAGATGTTTTTTCTTTAATAGTATTGCGAAGAATGCACTATATGGTTGTTATTTAGAGAGCAAAGAAATCATTTAAGGGGTTTCAAAAAGTGTGGTAGAAATGGCTGTGACCATTATTTTGCAAATTGCTAACATATTTCAGTTGGTAAGCTTATGATCATTAATTCTTTGTTTTATTAAGTAGCATTATTATAAAGTCTGATACATATATATATATTTTATTTTGGGAATAGAACAAATGATTCAGTTCATAAATTAATGTATGCAAAACTTTCCATTTGTATTTATTTCTTTGTTTGTACTGTTATAAATATCCCACTGAAAAATTAGAACTTATGTATGCTCTTTTTTTTTAAGTAGAAGTTCTTCAGAAACAAGTGCACGATGTTTTCAAATATAAATGACAATCGGAATTTATGGTGCTTGCCGCAAATGCAATTTTCGATCAAAAATAAGATTTTATATGTTTTGTTTAATATTAAAGTCTCACCTTTTATCTTTCTAAATCAATTTGAATTTTGTTTTTGTCTTTCTCAGAACTTAAGTTATTAGTTAATATTAATAATAGTTACTATTAATATTAGTTAATATTAGCATTTTAATATTAGTTATTTAATAGGTAAAACCTGGTTTTAATTATGTTTTTCCTTTACTCAAAATGACATTTTTAACATTTTGCTTTTTCGCAATAGATCGTAACTTGAAAAAAAATTACAATTCTAATTTTATGAAACTTTGCAAAAATAATCTAAAGTGATTTATTTAGGTAATATGCTTTTAGCATGTCTACAGTTAATTACTGTTTCATATTTTAATCCATACAATTTATGAATTAACATATATTTTCTTGATTTTTTCTGTGTGCAAAAGCATTATCTTGTGTATTTTTTTAATAACAAAGTTTTAGTTATGGCAATTGTTTAATGCCCCAAGAAAAATTCATTAATAATAAAAAAAATTACAGAATAAAAACATCTTCATTTAAATTTGAGTTTTAAAGTTTTGAAAAATTCCCTTTTACAGCAATTTCTATGGATATTTTGAGCTTAAAAATTAAAAGATTTCAAAATTTGTACATGTTATTCACAATTTTCAACTATATTCAGTAATATAATGTACATCTATAGGCAATTTTTCAAATATTAAAAAAAATCCCTTCCGAAGGTATTCAGGCACCTTAAAAGCAAGCTTGTGAATAAATATTAGTGCAATTTCTTGTTATTCTATTCTCATATTAATGCTATCAATTGAAGGTATTTTGTGAAAGTGTATGTTATAAAGAACGTTACAGCGTAAGGTGCATTTAAGTCGCACATTTTAAATCTACAAATTCCATCTTGAAGAAAAGCATTAAAAAAGCACGGAAGAATACATCAGTGACATGAGTACTCATTCACATCAACAAATTCACAATCCACTGTTCTCACGGAAAAATCTCACCGTATATGTCTTCAAAAACAAAATAAAGTGGTAAAGGATTTTTACTGACGGATTTTTAAATGAGTTTTGGGTAAAAAGTATAATAAAAAATAATAAATGAGCAGACATGAGTTTCTTAAATTTAAGAATTATGTTCTCGGAGGTATCATACAATCGGATAGCACTGAATATTAACAACGTTTTTTTTATTTTTAAGTATCCAGTTTTAACAGTGTAAATAAATGTTTTGTATTTATAAATATCTAAGAGATACATTCTATTCATTAATTTGTAGCATGAGAAACAGATTTTCTTAAATGGTATTAAAAAAATTTAAGTCAGTTATTACAAAGTTTTTTTTAAAAATCATTAAAAATGCTTATTTTGAATCTTTGTGATACTATCTTTTGATAGTGAAAGTCGTCATGTTCTTTCAAATGAAAAACTCAAACAATGATAATAATATTTTATACGCATAAATATGAATTTTAGGAAACACATAAAAAACAAAATTAAAAGAAAATTTTTGTAAAATGTATATTTTTTAAAAAATGAATTTATTATTTATAAAACGGAAGTGTATATCATTTTAATTACATTATTTTTTGTAATTTCTGGATAAGTATCCGAAAGATTTTTTGGTTTATTTCAAAATACACAATAAATACCTGGACGTCCTAACCAAATGAATTATATCGCAGAAAAAACCAACATTCGCTAAAATTTTTGTAAAAAGCACATTTTAAGTAGATTTCGTTAAAAATACTTCCTATTACATTTTCCCCTATGTTGGACAATTTTTTTAAAGATCTATATCACTTATGAGCTCTAGAAACTGCAAAACAACCCCAATTCAAAACTGCAACTGTCTATCTACCTATCTGCATATACATATACAGGGTGTATCGAAACTACTGGGCAAAACTTTAAGGGGTGATAGTACACATCAAGACAAATAATATTAAATGGGAAACTAAGGGTCCCAAACGTCTTCCGAAGGAGATAGGCGCCATCAAATTTTAGGGTCCAAAATTTGAAATGATTATAAAAAACTGAAAAATTGGTCAATTCGTTTGCGGTTTTCACGAAAACTATTCTTTATGTCAGTATTGTCTTGAAAATAAGTTATAAAGATAGAAGGCGCTTTAGATTTTGGAGTAACAAACAACTATGTTTTACCGTTATTTTTTGCATCTCATTAAATTTTTTTTAGAAATTAGTCATAAACTTAAATTTTAAGCTCAAAATCTGTGGTTAAGTAGCGCAAACTGAACTGTGTTCAATGGGAGTGGGTAGGTTTAAATTTCAAATGATTATAAAAAACAGAAAAATTGGTCAATTGATTTGCGGTTTTTACTAAAATTATTCTTTATGTCAGTATTGCCTTAAAAATCAATTATACAGATAATTTTCAAAAAATGTCGATAGAGGGCGCTTTAGACTTTGGAGTAACATGCAACTTTTTTTTACCGTTATTTTTTGGATCTCATTAATTCTTTTAGAAGCTTAGACGTAAACTTGAATTTTGAGCTGAATATCTGAATCGCTGAGAGTGGTTAAGTAGCGCAAACTGAACTGTGTTCAATGGGGGTGGGGAGATTCAAATTTCAAATGATTATAAAAAAACGGAAAAATTGGTGGATTCGTTTGCTGTTTTCTCTAAAACCATTCTTTATGTCAGTATTTCCTTAAAAATAAATTTTAAAGATAAATTAAAAAAAATTCCGTTAGAGGGCGCCTTAAACTTTAGAGTAACTAACAACTATTTTTAACTGTTATTATTTTTTTTAAATCTAAATACATGTTTTAATAGGTTAGACTTAAGGTTTGAGTTCAAAATCTGAATCATTGTGGGTAATTAAGTAGCGAAAATTGAACTGCGTTCGTAGGCTGGGCAGGGTAACATTACAACTCCTTAACACAGCTCAGTTTGAGCGTCGTAACCCCTCCCAACGATTCAGAATTATAGCTCAAAATTTAAGTCTAAGCTTTTGCAAGCATTTAATTAGATACAAAAATAACAGTTAAAAATTGTTGTTGGTTATTCTAAAGTTTTAAGCGAAAAAAGTGCTGTTTTAGGAATAAAAAAAAAATATAAACACATGAATTTTTAAGTCATGAAATTCACATAAATTTATTATAACTCGTCCTAAAGTTACCTGTAAATTTATAAATTTTTGATAAGGCGAATTTTTTTAAGGTAAAAAAAAGAAAAAACGCGAAAAATGATAGGCTGAAAAAAAGAAAAAACATAATATCTTCAATTCATAATATATCAAATGCGCTTAAACTTATTATAAATGTTCCTAATATTATCTACAACTTTTATACTGCCAAGGGTTTTTTTAGAATTTGCACTTACACTAAAACAAATACAAAAATTTAGGAATTGAAGAAAAATAATATCGCGTTAACATGATTCTGACTAAAGCAGCTGTTACAGAAAAATGGAATTTAAAACTCTTCAAAAGAGACCATATAAGATTGTTAAACTGGGATTATCTTAAATCTAAATTTTGAGATTTTTTGTAAAATTTGAATTTAATTTCGAAATATACCTCCGCCTGTAGACCGAGACGGAAAGAACTTTTATTAAATGCCAGCAATAATGTCACACAAATGCTTTAAAATAATACAATATCAAACGCAGTAATAAAACTATAACAAAATATAGCAGTAAAACTGAAATTGTTATCTTGATTATTTCAGTATCTAATATTGCCGCAATGTAGTAATACCGAAATATATATGTCAAATTCAATAATAGTGAAATATTGGTTTCATTTTATGAATCTGAATCTCAGTATTAAGAAAATATTAGAGTTGAACTTAAATATATTTGGAATGGAACGCCAATATTGGAGGCATATTAGCAATAAATGGGCAATATTTCTTGTAAATATCGAACTAATGTTAATAAAATACAAATACAACAATACTGGGTGTTATATAACGTAATATTAGCCAAGATATAGCCAATACAAATTATATTGATCTGATGTACACTTTATACCAGAAAAGCAGATATATATTATGTATTTCTTAAGTATGTGAAATATAATGATGTTTATTATTTACTATAATGGTGTCACGTTAAAATCAATGCTAATTACAAGAATTAAAAAGCATAAAAAGTTATTAATTTTGGCTGCTTCAACTGTGCTGTGCCTGTAGATAAGTTTCAAATTTTACTTTTTATCTTAAATACATGTAACAAGAAGAACAACGACACC
The DNA here is from genome assembly GCA_964019185.1 of Maratus speculifer. Classification (NCBI taxonomy): domain Eukaryota; kingdom Metazoa; phylum Arthropoda; class Arachnida; order Araneae; family Salticidae; genus Maratus; species Maratus speculifer. The sequence goes on along the minus strand of OZ025297.1, from coordinate 70,526,072 downwards.
TATAAAAATAATTTTCATAACAAATAATAAATGCATGTGAAAACAACATTCGCAACAATGGAATTTAAATTTTACTAGTTTAACTAATTTAACTGGTTTTAGAAATATATTGAATGTTTCGTTCTAATTACTCGAAATTCTAAATTCGTGCTTATTTTAGAAATGAATTCACATATTTAGAAATTTTCAACGAGTATTTCTGCATGGTTTCATTTAGAAACTTTTGCAACTATTACTACAAATTCAGCATTTATTTTACGACTTAAATGTTTTTCTTTCTTGTACATACTATTTTCAATACGTATATTAAGTTACAGCGAATAACATTGTTTTCATTACATGTTATTTAATAAACAATCAAATATCTTTATACGATTTCTGAAATTTCAGAACATTTATGTGCGCATCATATTGTGACACTAGAATAATTGAAATCAAATGAAAGAATATTGTTGATAGGGTTTATTTCAATTAAAAAGTTGATGGTAATGGTGATTCGCAATTACTACATACGACATGGTACCTGTACCCAATATGAACACCACAAGGAAAATTTGTTTTATTTACCTCCGAGTGCACATCATAGAATTCCAAAAATATATGACCACTATCCCTGGACTGTTGACTATCATTATTAAATTTAGCAACCTTGTAATCATTCTGGTTTAATTTAAATGATGAATTCAAAAAGAAAATGTTTACGTGTGTCCTTATAAGCAACCACATGTCCATATTATTGACATGCATGTCCATATTAGGGACAGGTGGCTCTTTATTGATCTACAACACGGGGTATATGGAAGAGCCACTCTTCCAAGGGATTTTAGAGGAGAGGGGCTAAAATAATATATCTTAAAGCATTGCGGGGTAGGGGGGCACAGTAAATATCTTCTGAGCATGCACTTTACAAGAGAGGGCGGGTCAGTTTCGGTTGTAGCGCTTCGAAGATCTAAACACAGCACCTTAGTTACTAATAAATATTACGATACAATATTATTTACTATACTTATTAACTATACTTATCTTTATTATATCTGTCTGTAGACTTTAATCTGATATTACTTAATCCTCACAGGATGGACAAACAAAGACTTCTTCATCATGGGCGGTAAGTCCCAGAAAGTCCCCATGGACATATCCGCCACATGTGATGCATAGCCGCATGTCTGCAACACTGCATCATTGTTGCATAAAAAGCAGTTTGGCTCTCCTTTGTTGAGGAAGTCATACCGCTGGTACCTGTGATTTCGCCAACAGATACCCTACTGACGGACGGCATCTTTTGATTTTCTGAAAGGTCTTTTTGGAGGATTTTTTCTTGGAGAAGGTTTTTAGGAGGATTGTTCAGACGGTATCTTGTTGAAAAAAAAATTTTCCACTTTCATGATATTTGAATTTATCGTCTGGCGACGTTGTGACTTCTTTCTTCTTACGGTTGGAGTCTATACCATGTTGGGGAAAGAATTTTTCATGAAAAAATGATTTAGCAGGTGATAAAGGTGGGTCAATAACAGAAGAAGATATATTGTCAACAAGAGCTTCAACATCTGTTGCAGTTTTTTAATTTAGTGCATTTTCTTCTGCTTCTGCAGCTGCTGGTTCCAGAATTGCAATAATGTCACTAGGCGCGAAGTTTTTATCTGGAATTATAGTTAAATCGAAAGGAAAATTTCCAGTTGCCAGAAAACCTGAAGTTCTTTTTGACAGAGTCATCGAACGATTCCAAACTTTACTAAAGATTTCCGAAAATCTATTTCGAGTGATCTGCCTCGCTGTGTGATGAGGGAAACGGGCAATACTTCATCATTCCAGTTTGATTCAAAAATTTTAAAACAGCTTTGTCCAAGGGCTGCAATTCATGTGTCATGTTGCTGGCAGGCAGTAGTATGTTACATTGTGCTCGTCTGCTTTTGTCACGATTTCTGCGTTTAAATGAGACCTTTCTACATCAAAAAGAAGTGGAGTGGAGCCTTCAGTTTTAAACTTAGTGGAATGTTTCAACCATGTGCAGAACACCTAAGTGATCATGCTGCCTTAAAGCTCATCATAACATCTGTTCCTGGAAGCATATTATCCTTCCATTCTTGTTTCATCCTCTTTTTTTTGGAAAAACACCAAGGGAGGAATGCTGTGGCCGAGGCATTACAGCAAAAAACAATTGTTACATTTTTTGCATGCTCTGGTGTAATAAAATGCACTCTTTCTGTCTTTTTTCGTACAAGAATATCCTGTTGATGGTGGATAGAAAGTTGGACCTTTTTTACCCATGTTATAAGTGTGCTGCTGTCGATTTACAGCATCCAATTCTTCCAAGCACGCTTGCAGTTTTTGAAAATGATCAGAAAAAATTGTCCGGTTCAGCTTTTGGGTTTTCTCTGGATAGAGGTTCTGAGACTTCCTTTTAGCAACAAAGAGATTGTTTTAAAAGAAAATTGCCAACCACTTTCTTCCAACCATCTTTGTTGCTTGGCTGAAATTATGCTTCAAACTGCTGAGCAGAGGTGAACATTCTCCTTTGTAGTAATTTCTCAGTAATTGGCATGCCAACGTCTGCTAGTCTAAATATTCTTGCAGAAAGTTCATCCTGCTGCTTTTCTGTGAGCGTGCATTTTCGTCCTAACGATCGCTTTCGGATTTGATCATTCATCTGGACAGTCTTGAAAATTCTCATGAGAGTTGTCCTTGGAATCCCTGATGCTTTAGCTGCTCTGGCAAATGATGTTCTACTGTGTACGTCTCAATAGGCAACGTGCAATTTTTCCTCTGTCCGCTTGTCTCTTTTTTTGACCTCATAATGACCAAATCTTTAAAAAATCTGAAAAAAAATAATGGAATAAAATGATTTTTTAATGGATTTTCAAGGATACTTCAAGAAATGATGGAGCTGTAAAATTGAATTTAAAAATTTCGGACAGCTTTTTCAATTTCATGTTCTATTGAGCAAGTTGCGTGTTCGTGGCTATATTAGAACGAAAAATAATGCCTTTTAAAAATTTGCCTAGTGAATGAATTCCGTTAAATTGACTCCTGTTTTTGAAACAATTAAGTTGAAATTCATTAAAAAGATGTTTTTAATTAATTTCGTCGTTAAGTACTGAAGGATTTTTTGAGACATCCATTTTCAGGTGCAACGAAAAATTAGCTTTTTTTAATATATATTTCGGGTGCTTCTGTGTCAAATAGGAAAAATTTTCCGAGGCTTCAAGGGGATTTTGCGCACAGTCAGACAGACATTCGTTTACCACTATTAGTAGAAGTGAAAACTCGAATGGAAAATGTATCTTTTCATATTAAATGCTACTAAATCAAGCAAATTGTTGATTTTTCGAACAAAAACATATCTTTATATGTTAGAATTAAAGTATGGTTGTTAATTCCATTTAAAATGTTCGCAAATGCAGTATTAATTTAGACATTTATTTCACAACGTAAACATTTTACATTCAGAAGCACCCTTAATGTTATACGAACATTAAGTTACAGCTGAAATTCTTGTAATCCTTAATTAATATCATAAAAGTAACTAAGCTTGTTTGCAAAATTTCTAAAATTTCAAAATACTCATGAAAGTTTTGTATAGCAATGTCAAGAAATGAGTTCAAATCATCGCCGCTATAATTGGTAGTGTCATTTTATGATAAACATTTTAATGAAAATATCTGAATTTGACATGTTTGATAAATATTTAGGATGTAATTTTCGAAAAGTATTTATAATACCGCGTATTATGTTTACAAGAGACGTTATTTGTAGAATCTTATATTACGGTTTTATTTATTTATTTTGGCAATTTTAAATAATGAAAAAATATTTTAAGAGAACTTGGCATTCTTTGGATTTTTTTTTTTTAATTTAAGTATTTGAAGGGTCATATCTGATATAATGTTAAAATACTCAATGAAAAAAAATGATACTATCAAGAAATTGTTCGATTTTTCTTTCAAAATCAGAAAAAATGTATTTTTCCTTTTGAAAAAATTAAATAATTTCTAAATTCTGTTTTCTCTAACAATTTTGAACAGTTTGAGGTATTTTCTTTTTCGTTAATTAGTATATATTAGGTTAATTTTATATATATTATAGCAAATAGTTAGGTATATTAAGTTAACTTTATAATTTTAGGTATCAGATTTATCCCAAATTAATTAGTTTGGAAGAAAAAAACCCCAAAGACTGCTCAATGTTAAACCGAAGTATAAAGTTGAAGTACGTAATACTACATTTCTGATATCTTTCATTATTTTTATAGATATATCACTATTTTGATATTAAATACGCCACTTGTGTATTTATATATAATATTCTACTAACTTAGTTAATTATTTTTCTATATATAAATGTGAAATCTTTTATTTTTAACTAATAATAATTGTTGGATGCTCTTCTTCTTGAACATCAAAAGTTTATATTTAGGCTATGGGTCACGCAAACCACGTCTTTACTTTACTAAATACTTCAAGTTTAAATATTGAAGCAGGGATGACGCGAATACAATATCACATTTTACATATGTGACTGGAACTTTTGTGTGTTACATCTCCCTGTTTATGTAATTCAGCTACATAAAAGAATTCAAATACAAAGAAGTAAAGAAAAATTTATAATTTTAATTATTATCACCACTTCAAAGTATATACGGTCAGCAAAAAGCATTCAGATTTTATGTACATTTCTAATAATAATATTTAATATCAAAATAATGAAGACTTTTTAAGTAAATCCAAATAATTTGTACTTAATAGAAAAACCATGTTACAATAAATATTTAATGGCTGTTTTTGAAAGAATTAATATTGCGAAAATTCGAATTGAAAACGTCTCTATTAATTTAAAATGCTAATAAATAAAATAAAATGTTGATTTTTCCAATAGAAACATACATTTATAATTACGGATTAAGATAAGTGCTTAGTTCTATATAAAATATTCGGGAATGCAGCATTCATTCAGACATTTATTTCACAAAGTAAAAATTTTAAATTCAGATAATTTCATTCTGTAATGCGATACGTTCATTAAGTTATAGCGGAAGTACTTGTCATCCTTAATTAACATATTAAAACTAATTAAGTTTGTTTGCAAGATTTCTAAAATATCAAAATACTCATGGAAGTTTTGTAAAGTAATGTTAATAAATGAGTTCAGCACTATAACTGACTGTGTCAATTTATGATAAAAATTTGAATGAAAACATTTGAATTTGGTATGTTTGATAAATAATTACGATGATATTTTCTAAAAATACTTATCATCACGCGGATTATGTTTACTGGAGACATTATTTGTAGAATCTAGTACTATGGTTTTATTAATTAAAGTTTAGAAATTTTGAGTAATAAATGACTATTTTAAGTTACGTTGGTACCCTTCGAACTATTATTTTTTTACTTTAAGCATTTTAAGGTACATTTTAGGCATAATAATAAAAGACTCAATGAAAGAAAATGATTCTATCAAAAATTGTTTAAAGCTCCTGTAGAAATTCCAAAAATGTAATTTTTTTTTTAAATGTAAGTAATTTTAAAATTTATCTTCTCGTACGTTTTTGAATAATTTGATATAAAAATGATTATATTCATAGGCATGTGCAGTATAATTTTAAGTTTCAGATTTATGCTAAGTTAATTACTTTGGAGAAAAATATGCAAATACATGTAAAATCGCAGTAAAAAACGGAAATCATTTTACATTTTTATGCTTAAATTATTTTAATGTACGTCCGATGCATAGTTTTACAAAAGAGATCATAAAAACACAACACCCAAAAGAATCGAGTTAAATTAAAAATAAACATAAAAGTTTTATCACTTTAATGATGCATATTTGTCGAAGAAACAAAAACTGAAAAAAACCCCAATTTCATGTGAAGTGGATTGCGGCTTTTGAAGGGAGAGCGATGTAATAAAATTGCTTTAAAAACTATTTATAATACTGAGATTTTTACAAAAACTTCATGAGAATATACTAGGGATAATAAAGTATAATTCAAAAAAAAAAAAAAAAAAAAAAAAAAAAACAATAGATATTTTTGTTATTTTTTGTCGAATCAAAGTGAGTAGCATTAAGCGATTAAATATAGAAATGAAAATTTTGTGCAATATTTATCATTTCGAAAGATAACTCTGATACTCCATTGGAAATATAGACGTTTTAAGATATAAAAACAAAGGTTTTGTTTCTTTGGAAATATAAGTTTTCTTAATTTTAAGCTATTGCATAGCTTTTATCGCGGGCTTTGAGCGCAGTGACCGAATCCAAAAATTCCGTAACGCGAAAAATCCTAACACATCCGTAACGAAAAAACCTAACACTCGGCTAACATCGTTTCCGTTCGGAAAACTTCGGGACGGTATCCTTCGGTAGACTTCGGCAGACATTGATGCGGAATTTTTCAGATATTAGGATATCAGGTCTCAAACTTATGTTTCTTATGATCTACTTGTCATAGCGCGGCCAAATTTTGTTTGGTAATTTATTATGAGACAGTGTTTATTTTGGTGGTCTTATTTATTTTGATGACAGGAGACCCCCCACCGTGAGGGTGAAAAAATTTAAAATGCTTATAACTCACGATCTAACTTTCGTAGCGCGGCCAAACTTTGTTTGGTAATTTATTATGAGACATTGTTAATTTCTGGTGGCAGGAGACACCCCACGGTGAGGGTCGAAAAATTTTAAATGCTTATAGCTCGCGATCTAATTTTCGTAGCGCGGCCAAACTTGTTTCGTAATTTATTATGAGACAGTGTTAATTTTTGGTGACAGGAGAACCCATACGGTGAGGATCGAAAAATTTAAAATGTTCATAACTCGCGATCTAATTTTCGTAGCGCGGCCAAATTTTGTTTGGTAATTTATTATGAGACATTGTTAATTGTTGGTGACAGAAGACACCCCACGGTGAGAGTCGAAAAATTAAAAATGCTTATAACTCGCGATCTAATTTTGGTAGCTTGGCAAAATATTGTTTGGTAATTTATTATGAGACAGTGTTAATTTTTGAGGACATTAGACCCCCCTACGGTGAGGGTCGAAAAAATTAAAATGCTTATAACTCAAGATCTAATTTTCGTAGCGCGGCCAAATTTTGTTTGGTAATTTATTATGAGACAGTGTGAATTGTTGGTGACAGAAGACACCCCACGGTGAGGGTCGAAAAATTAAAAATGCCCATAACTCGCGAACTAATTTTCGTAGCGCGACCAAATTTGTTTGGTAATTTATTATGAAGCAGCGTTAATTTTTGGGGACATTAGACCCCCCACAGTGAAGATCGAAAAATTTAAAAAGCTTATTACTCACGATCTAATTTTCGTAGCACTGCCAAATTTTGTTTGGTAATTTAATATGAGACTGTTAAATTTTGGTGACAGGAGACCCCCCACGGTGAGGGTCGAAAAATTCAAAATGCTTATAACTCGCGATCTAATTTTCGTAGCGCGGCCAAATTTTGTTTGGTAATTTATTATGAGACACCCAGGTAAAAAAGTCAGCAAAAAACCTTTAAAAAAAACTTTCAGGGAAGCTCAAGGTATTTCGGACAAAAAAACCTGAAAGCTACCTTAAGGTAAAAAACCTGTATTTCCCCTCTACATTTTTGTCCGAAATACCTTAAGCTTCCCTGAAGGTAATAAAACCTGCGTAAACCCTTGACACTTTTCCGAAATACCTGAAGTTAGCCTTTAGCCCCGCTTACCCCCACTAGGGGAAACCCTGAGAGATGTCCCCCTGGGGGGTGGCAAAATGGGGGTAGGGGGAAAGGAAGTGCATAACATGTATAAGGAGTCACAGGTTTTCCAACAATATGTCACATGTGGGGGGCAACAAAATTTAGAAAACTGTCCCTTCGGGGGGGGGGGGAGGAATAAATGAGAAAAGAGAAACTGTTGATGCATAACAAGATTAAGTAGTTACATGCCTTTCAAAAGGTATGTCACAACAGGGATATCAGCAAAAGAGCCCTGCTTTGAAACCCTCGAAAAATTATGCCCCTTGAAATGTCCTCTTTCCCCCTTTCTTTGAAATTTTTAGATATTATACATATTTATCAGAACACCATAAAAAAAGGATCTAAAATGATAAAAACGCTACAATTTCAAAAGCATATGAAAAGCAGAAAAAATAATGAAATTCTTCGTTCGTCCACAGGAAAAATCTGCGAAATTTATCCGTTGACCCAATGAAAAAAATTGTAAATCAATTACACCTGCAAATTTTTTTAACATGTAGGAATAAAATGTTTCCAAACTCATAAATCAGTAATGCGAAAAAAATTGATACAATATTTCACTCTTTAAAAAAATTCACAATATTTCCCAGTCAATTATTTGAAAAAAAAAAAAAAAAAAAAAAAAAAAAAAAAGAGAAAAAATATTGAGATTTTTTAGTCGGTGGCAGGAGAAAAAAAATGCAAAAATTTTAAGCCAATTTCTGGGGAAAAATCGTTAAATGAGTCACACTGAATATTGCATAATGAATAATAATTAATGTAAAGAAAAAATATTGCATAATAACATTTTAAATAGGGAAAAGTCACAAAATTCATCTACCACAGGAAAACATTTCAAAATTTTACTGATAAAAAAAGTGTAAACAAACCAATTCAAAATATTTTTTTCTGAACAAGGTACATAATAGCCCTTTTATAAAAATTCATGCCTTTTTTTCGTTTTTAGAGCAGCTCTTATATATATATATATATATAAACAACATAATTTTAGTATATATTTGAGATAAAAATATCGGAGGGGGGGGGGGAGAATTTTCAAAAAAGGGAGCAGTTGTATCTTGTTAAATAATTTATACATATATATATTTTTTTAAAGTTCATTTTTCACAATAAATTTTAATATTTTCTGTGACTGGTTGATTTTTTGGAGATCTTCCCAATTCACTGATGAATTCAGCGATTTTTTTGCCTGTAATCAAATAAAGAATTTTGCTTTTTTTTTTTTTTTTTAGAAATGTTATTTCGGTCACTAGGCTGCCGAAAAGCTTTGCAAAATTGTCAATCGTTTTTGTGAAAAAATCGAGAAATTCACCAAACAGTTGGCTATGATGAAAAAAAAATTATTCAGTCCGTCAAAAATAAATACTTGTTTTGCCAGTAAGTCGCGAGGGAAAACAGGGAAATTCACCAACTGTTTACTGGTTAAAATGAAATTTTTGGACAACCTGAGGGAGGGGGGGGGAGAGGAATCTGCACCTTGCCTGTCCTCATACACAATTAAAGTTATTGACCGTAATAGCCTAATGTGAAAAAAAAAAACCTTAAAAAGTAAAAATTTTTTAATAATAATTAAAATGCTAGCAAAATATATGTGAACACTCCCATAAGATTAGCATTAGCTTGAGTGTTTTAAATCTTAAATAGTCATGCAAAGAAATTGAACTGCTAATGTTAAAAATTGGGTTACTGTTTACTTTTCGATTTTTATTACAGATTATGTATATATAAAGCTTTTTTAACCGACTTCAAGGAGGAGGTTATGATTTCGACCTGTATGTATTTGTTGTTCACTCATAACTTCCGTAAATATGAACCGATTTTAATAATTCTTTTTTTGCTTGAAAGTGTAAGATGCCCACGTGGTCCCATTTCAATTTTATCAAATACTTGCGATTAGAACTTTTTAAAAATAAAAACATGAAAATTCCAACTCTTTTTGAATCAGTCATCCAATTGGAAGCGTTCATTTTTCAGGTAATCGCAGGCTTTCATGTCGAGCACACAAGTCAGATGTGTGTGTACAGTAAAACAATAAAATTTCAGGCTATAACTCTTACACCGATACTAGATCTTTTAATTTCTTTAAATTTTGGTGACTAGAATGTTTTTAAACAACAAAATGTGGATTTGATTAAAAAAAAATAATGATTTGTCGCAAATCATCTTTCATTGTTGCAACGTTTTCAAGTCATAACCATATTAAAACAATGCATTCATATGCGTCAGTGCCAAGTTGTCGGCAAGCTTGGTATTTTTTTTTTTTTTTTTTTTTTTTTTTTTTTTGAAGTCGGTTAGTATTTTTTTTAAAAAAGCATACTTTATTATTTACTTTCACATATCTCAAAAGGATGCTCCCATAGATTTAACATTAGCTTGTGAGATTCTTTGTATATCATAAATTTAAATATATACATTTTTGTATGATAAAAAAAAAACATTCTTCAATCTGTCAAAAAAAAAAAAAAAAAAAAAAAGCCTGATTCATTTATTGATTATATGTGGAAAGAAAACTCACAAGTTTATCCAGTAAGTTGTGCAGAAAAATAGGGAAATTCGGCAGCTGTTTACAAGATAAAATGAAATTTGTTGACCATCTGCATAGGGGTGGGGAACCTGCACCTCCCATGTCCTCATACACAATAAAATTGATCAACTGTAAGAGCTTAATGGAAAAAAAAATCCCCAAAAAATAAATAATAACTAAAATGCTAGCAAAAAATATGTATACTTCCCCATAAGATTAACATTAGTTTAAACATTAAAAATCGAAACTGGTCATGCAAAGAAATTGCATCACTAATGTTAAACCTATGAGAGCATTCTTTAAAAAAATTTCTCACTTGCATATTGATAATTTTAAATGTTTTTTTTTCTTGCTCAGAACAGCTGAGATTGAATTATAATTGGGCTACTGAATGCTTTTTGATTTTTATTACAGATTATATATATATAATTACTTTTACTTTCACATACCTCAAAAGGTTGCTCCCATAGGTTTAACATTAGCTTGCGAGTTTCTTTGTATATCATAAATATATACATTTTTGTATGAAATGACTAACATATTCTTCATTTACCACTCCCCCCCCCGCCTTTCATTTTGCCACCATGGGCACATGTGGGAAGAAAAAAAATGAAAAAAGTCATACAAGTGTTGGTATAATATAAATAAATAAGTAATGCAATATGTAAGCAGACATGGCACTGGCTCAGCAAAAAAAAAAAAAAAAAAAAAAAAAAAAAGGCTGAACTTTTACAGCTTCACGGACTTTTGACAAAATTAGCATTTTCTCGCAGCGTTTTAACAAAATTAGCACTTTTCTGTAATTTTTTAATGAAATTAGTGTTTTTTGTGAACATTTTACAAAAATTGCACTTTTTTCTACGATTTTTTCAATGAAATTTATATTATCCATAATCCTTTAGCGATATTCAGTTTTTCTCACTGTTTTTGACAAAATTCACATATTTTCCACAATCTTTCGAGTATTTTCTGCGATATTACACCATAATTCGTGTATTTTCTGTGATCTTTTGTCAAAATTTGCATACTTTCCAAGACCTTTCGTCAAAATCTGCATATTTTCCGAGATCTTTCATCAAAATCCACATATTTTCTGAGATCTTTTGAGAAATTTCCCTTTTTTCCACGATCTTTCGATAAAATTAGTGAGTTTTCTTCAATCTTTCAAAAAATTCATGATTTTCCACCGATCTTTCTTCAAAATACGTCTATTTTCTGTTATCTTCCCAGGTAAAAAAGTCAGCTAAAAACCTTTAAAAAAACCTTCAGGGAAGCTGAAGTTATTTCGGACAAAAAAACCTGAAAGCTACCTTAAGGCAAAAAAGCTGTATTTCCCCTCCACATTTTTGTCCGAAATACCTTAAGCTTCCCTGAAGGTAATAAAACCTGCGTTAACCCTTGATACTTTGTCCGAAATACCTTACCCTTTCCTGAAGGTAATAAAACCTGCGTAATCCCTTGACACTTTGTCCGAAATACCTGAAGTTAGCCTTTAGCTAAAAACACCCCCACTAGGGGACACCCTGGGAGGTGTCCCCTTGGGGGGGGTGCAAAATGAGGGTAGAGGGAAAGGAAGTTCATAACATGTATAAGGAATCGCAGGCTTTTCCAACAATATGTCACATGTGGGGGGGGGCAACAAAATTTAGATGAGTGTCCCCTTCGGGGGGGGGGGGATAAGTGAGAAAAGAGAAACTGTTGATGCATAACAAGATTAAGTGGTTACATGCCTTTCAAATGGTATGTCACAACAGGGATATCAGCAAAAGAGCAATGCTTTGAATCCCTCGAAAAATTATGCCCCTTGAAATGTGCACCCTCTTTCCCCCTTTCTTTGAAATTTTTAGATATTATAAATATTTATCAGAACACCATAAAAAAAGGATCTAAAATGATAAAAACGCTACAATTTCAAAAGCATATGAAAAGCAGAAAAAATAATGAAATTCTTCGTTCGGCCACAGGAAAAATCTGCGAAATTCATCCGTCGACCCAATGAAAAAAATCCGAAGAATTTTGTAAATCGATTACAGTTGCAAATTTTTTTAACATGTAGGAATAAAATGTTTCAAAACTCATAAATCAGTAATGTGAAAAAAATTGATACAACAATTCACTCTTAATTTTTAAGCCGATTTCTGGTGAAAAATTGTAAAATGGGTCACACTGAATATTACATAATGAATAATAATTAATGTAAAGAAAAAATATTGCATAACATTAAATAGGGAAAAGTCACAAAATGCATCTGCCACAGGAAAGCATTTCAAAATTTTACTGATAAAAAAAGTGTAAACAAACCAATTCAAAATATTTTTTTTTTCTGAACAAGGTACATAATAGCCCTTTTATAAAAATTCACGCCCTTTTTTTCTTTTTTAGAGCAACACTTCTTTTTTTTTTTCTAGAAACAACATAATTTTAGTATTGATTTGAGATAAAAATATCGGAAGGGGGGGGGGGAGAATTTTTAAAAAAGGGAGCAGTTGCACCTTGTTAAATAATTTATACATATATATATATATTAAGTCCATTTTTCTCAATAAATTTTAATATTTTCTGCGACTGATTGATTTTTTGGAGATCTTCCCAATTCACCGATGAAAACCAATCACCCAATTCGCCTGTGATCAAATAAAGAATTTTTTTTTTTTTTTTTTTTTTTTTTTTTTTTTTTTTTTTTTTTTTTAGGAATGTTATTTCTGTCATTAGGCTGCCAAAACGCTTTGCAAAATTGTCAATCGTTTTTGTGAAAAAATCGAGAAATTCACCAACCAGTTGGCTGTGATGAAAAATTCAGTCCGTCAAAAAAAAAAAATTACTAGTTTTGCCAGTAAGTCGCGAGGGAAAATAGGGAAATTCACCAACTGTTTACTGGATAAAATGAAATTTTTTGACCATCTGAGGGGGAGGGGGGGGGGTGGAATCTGCACCTTGCCTGTCCTCATACACAATTAAAGTTATTGACCGTAATAGCCTAATGTGAAAAAAAAAACCCTTAAAAAGTAAAAATTGTTTAATAATAATTAAAATGCTAGCAAAATATGTGAACACTCCCATAAGATTAGCATTAGCTTGCATCAGTGGCGGATCCAAGGATGGGTCATGGGGGTCATGATTCCCCTCTGGAGCTCTTCAAAGAGGGATGTACACTGTACAGTCTAAATAAAAGGTGATAAAACAGAAACGCAAAATGGCATCTAATTGAAAGAATTTGTGCTTTTTTCGAAACTGATTGAGAAAATCCACGAATTTTCTGCTCCTGATCGACATAATTCACAATTTTTCCGCACCTGATCGGTGAAATCCGCAATTTTTGCGAAGCCGATACACGACATTCAGAATTTTTCCATGCGTAATTGATGAAATTCACGATTTTTTTGGGTGTGATCGACGAAATTTGAGATTTTTTCACGAATGGTCAGCGAAATTTGCGATTTTTCTTCACTTGATTGAAAAAATTCACGATTTTCGTGCCCAATCCACAAAATTAGCACATTTTTCCGTTCTCCTTCGATGAAATACGAATTTTTCCGTACACAAACTAAGAAATACGCATTTCTTAATTGAATGACGAGCTATGCATTTTTTTCCTGCTGTAAACTGATGAAATCCATGATTTTTTTCTTGCGATATTGACGAAACTCACGATTGTTCTGCAGACGCTCAAAGATTTATTTAATTTTTCCGTGCATCATCGACAAAATTTGCAGTTTTCCGCACCCTATCAACAAAATTAGCGATTTTTCATTCCGAATCGACAAAATTAGCTAATTTTTCGTTCCGAATCGACAAAATTAGCTATTTTTTCATTCCGAATCGAAAAGATTCGCAAGATTTTTGTATTTGATCGCCGGAATTCATGCTTTTTACGAAGCCGACCATATTTGCAATAATTTCTTTCCCGATCAATGGAATTGTCAATTTTTGTTCGCCATATCAACGTAATTTGTGATTTTTTTTCATTCCAGATCAATTGTATATCCGCTTTTTACGAAACTGATTGACCATATTTGCGACTTTTTCGTTCCTGATCGACAACGTTTGCAATTTTTCAGTGCCCTAATAAAAGCGATTTTTTTGCTCCCGGTCGACTAAATTCTTGCTTTTTACGAAAGCAGTCGACCATATTCAGGATTTTTCCGTGCCCAATTGACGAGATTCGTGCCTTTTTCCGTTCTTGTCCACGAAATACGCATTTTTCTGCATCAAACAATAAAATTCGAGATTCTTAACTGACTGATGAAATCTGCATTTTTCCCCTGCAGTAAATTAATGAAATATGGGATTTTTTTCTCGCGATAAACTGATGAAACTCGTTATTGCTGTGCAGCCGCTAAAAAAAATTTTTGATTTTTCCGCACATCATCGACAAAATCTACGATTTTTCCTTGCCCTATCAACGAAATTAGCGATCTTTTCGTTCCGAATCGAAAAAATTCGCGAGTTTTTCGTACCCAATCGCTCTTTTTACGAAGACAATCGACTACATTCGCGATAATTTTTTCCCGATTCACGAAATTGGCAATTTTTGCGTTCCATATGAACTCAAAATTCGCAATTTTTTTAAATTCCCAATCAACAAAATTCACGATTTTTCAGTTCCCGATCAAATAATTTTGCGCTTTTTACGAAGCGATCGACAAACTTGGGAGGTTTCCGTGCCCGGTTAATGAAATTTGCGTTCCAGATACACAAAATTCACAACTTTTTGTGCTCAATCGACAAAATTTGCATTTTTTCTGAGACATACAGACAAAATTCGAAATTTTTCGAGGGCCGTTATACAAAACTCGCGATTTTCCAATGTCCAGTTGGCGATATTTTCGATTTTTCCGTGCCAGGTCAACGAAATTCTCGTTTTTTTGTGCGGTAAACAGACAAAACAGGCGACTTTTCTAACCTATGAACAAAATTTTTTCAAGTATTATAAAAAAAAATATATTTTTTTTCCTTGCCGATAAACGAAATCTGAGGTTTTTCGTGCCTGATTGACAAAATTCGTGACTTTTGCGTGCCTAATTGACAAATTTCGCGATTTTTTTATGCCCGATCTGCAAAATTTGCTATTTTTTATCGTAATTTCGTTTTCACAAGATTTACTGTATTTTAAAATTGTTTCATTAAATCATCTGTCAAAAGTTGTGACACCCCCCCCCCCTGGAGGTTGGGTTGGATCCGCCCTTGGCTTGCATGTTTAAAATCTTAAATAGGTAAGCAAAGAAATTCAACCGCTAATGTTAAAAATTGGGTTACTGTTTACTTTTCGATTTTTATTACAGATTATATAATATATAAAGCTACTTTTACTTTCACATATCTCAAAAGGATGCTCCCACAGATTTAACATTAGCTTGCGAGATTCTTTGTATATCAAAAATTTAAATATATACATTTTTGTATGATAAAAAAACATTCAGTCCGTCAAAAAAATTGTCTGATTCACTTATTGATTACATGGGAAAAGAAAGCTCACAAGTTTATCCAATAAGTTGTGCTGAAAAATAGGGAAATTCGGCAAATGTTTACTGGATAAAATGAAATTTGTTGACCATCTGCATGGGTGGTGGTGAGGGGGGGGGCCTGCAACTCCTATGTCCTCATACAAATAAAAGTTATCGACTGTAAGAGCCTAATGGGAAAAAATCCTTAAAAAAAATAAAATAATTAAAATGCTAGTGAAAAATATGTGAAAAACATCCCCATAAGATTAACATTTAGTTTAAGCATTAAAAATCTAAACTAGTCATGCAAAGAAATTGAGTCACTAATGTTAAACTTATGAGAGTATTCTTTAAAAAAAATTCTCACGTGCATATTGATAATTTCAAATGTTTTTTTTTTCTTGCTTAGAACAGCTGAGATTGAATTCTAATTAGATTACTGTATATTTTTTGACTGTTATTACAGATTATATATATATATAATTACTTTTACTTTCACATACCTCAAAAGGTTGCTCCCATAGATTTAACAGTAGCTTGCGAGTTTCTTTGTATGTCATAAATATATACATTTTTGTATGAAATGACTAACATACTCTTCATTTAACACCCCCCTCCGCCTTTCGTTCTGCCACCCAGGGCATATGTGGGAAGAAAAAAAAATGAAAAAGTCATACAAGTGTTGGTATAATATAGATAAATAAATAATAATAAGTAAGCAGACATGGTACAGGCTCAGCAAAAAAAAAAAAAAAAAAAAGCTGAACTTTCACGGACTTTTGATAAAATTAGCATTTTCTCGCAGAGTTTTAACAAAATTAGCACTTTTCTGCAATTTTTTAACGAAATTAGTGTTTTTTGTGAGCATTTTATGAAAATTGCACTTTTTTTTATGGTTTTTCTCAATGAAATTTATATTATTATGATCTTTTAGTAATATACACAGTTTTTCTCACCATTTTTGACAAAATTCACATTATTTTCCACAATCTTTCAAGAAAATTTGAGTATTTTCCGCAGTCTTAGGCCAAAATTCACGTATTTTCCATGATCTTTCATCAAAATTTGCATATTTTCCAAGATCTTTCGTCAAAATCTACATATTTTCTGAGATCTTTCGTCAAAATCTACATTATTTTCTGAGATCTTTCGTCAAAATCCACATATTTTCTAAAATTTTTCGTCAAAATCCACATATTTTCTGAGATCTTTCGTCAAAATCTACATATTTTCTGAGATCTTTTGAAAAAATTCTCTTACTTTCCCCGATCTTTCAACAAAATTCCCCTCTTTTTTCGATGTTTCAGAAAATTTGCATATTTTCAGCGATTTTTCCTCAAAATACGCTTATTTTCAGTTACCTTTCTTCAAAATTCATATATTTTCCGCGATCTTTCGTCAAAATATGTGTTTTTTCTTCGATCTTTCAAAAAAATTCATGATTTTTCTCTGATCTTTCGTCAAAATTAGCATACTAAAATTAGCATACAAAATACATTTATTTTCCACGAACTTTCAACAAAATATGTCTATTTTCCTCAAAATTCTCATATTTTTCAAGATCTTTCAACAACAATTGCATATTATCCATGATCTTTTGACAAAAATGGCATACTTTCTCATATTTTTCACGATTTATCAATAAGATTCGCCTATTTTCTGCATTTTTTCAACAAAATTTGCGTATTTTACCGATTTTTCAACAAAAGTAGTGTATTTTCCCCGATCTTTCAACTAAATCTACATATTCTCCACGATCTTTCGGCAAAATTCGCAGGATTTTTCTACAAAATCTGAATAATTTCCACGATTTTTCGATAAAACTGAAGTATTTTTGATGATTCTTTGACAAAAGTAGAGTATTTTTCCGAAATCTGTTCACAAAAATCACGTTTTCCTGCAATCCTTTAACATAAATTGCGTCTTGTTCAGGATCCATTAACTAAAATCGTATCTCGAGCACAAAAAATCTCGAATTTCGTCGATCGAGCACAAAAAAGCGTAAATTTTGTTGATCTCGAACGGAAAAAATCACAAATTTTTCGATCGGGAATGAAAAAATTGCAAATCTCGTTGATATGGCACGCAAAAATTACCAATTTCAACGATCAGGATAAAAAATTATTGCAAATATGGTCGATTAGCTTCATAAAAAGTTGGAATTCGGGTGATCGGATACGAAAATCTCGCGAATTTTCTCGATTCGGAATTTTAAAAAACGCTAATTTCATTAATGAAGCACAAAATAAACCATATTTTGCACCAAAAAATTGAAAAATTCTTTGTGCTGCTGCAGGATAATCGTGAGTTTCATCAGTTTATCATGAGAGAAAAAAAAAACCACAGATCTGATGAATTAAAGGCGGAAAAAAAAAAAAAAAATAAAGATCTCATCAGTCAGTTAAGAATTGCGAATTCCATTTTTTGTGCTCGGAAAAATGCGTTTTTCTTGGACCAAGTAAAAGGCGCTAATTTCGTCGATTGGGAAAAAAATTGCAAATATGGACGATCCCCTTCGAAATAAAGTGCAAATTAGTTGATCGGGAACGTAAAATCACAAATTTTATCGATGGAAAATGAAAAAAATCGCAAATATGTTCAATTGGCTTCGGAAAACGCATGAATTCAGGCAATCGGGTTTGAAAAACTTGCGAATTTTATCGATTCGGTAGGAAAAATTGCTAATTTTATTGCTAAGATACGAAAAAACAGTAGATTTTATCGATGATTGCTGAAAAATTGAAATTTTTTTCAACAGCTGCAGAACAATCGTGAATTTCGGCAGTTTATTGTGAAAAAAAAATCGTGGATTTCATCAATTTGAGGCGGAAAAAATGCAGATTTCGAGTTCGACAGACAGTTATGAATAGTTAATTTCATTGCTAGTGCACAAAAAAATGCGCATTTCATCGATCAAGAACGGAGAAAGGCGCTAATTTTGTTGATTGGGCACGGAAAAATCGTCATTTTTGTCGATCAGGCTTAGAAAAATTGCGAATTTCGTGTTTTGGCTTTGAAAAAATCGCGAATTTCACCAATCTTGTGCAGACAATTGTGAATTATGTCGATATGGCGCGGAAAAATCAGGAATTTTGTTGATCAGGAAAATCTTGTTGATCAGCTCCTTTCCCTTCTTGCTCATAAACTTCACATTTTTAATTCAGCATTAGCAACTTACGTTTGTTTTTTAGAACTTTTAACGAAACAAAATTTAGTCTCCCGAAAAGTCAAGGATTACTATTACATGTTGAAAATAATTCTTGCGATATCTGTTATATATACAAACGTAAAAACTGTTGACATATCTTTACCAACTTAATTGGATATTTTGGCCTGGTAAGTGACCCCCCCCCCCCCTTCTCCCGTTTGAGACCAAATTTTTTATTTTATTTATAAAGGCCACAGATCACCTCTTTAAAATATAATTCTCTTCATGTTACTGATTTGGCCTTTCTCTTGAACAGGTTATGCATCCCTATCAAAGGTACATTTATTTTCACAGTTCTTATTCTAAAATACTATAAGGCATAAATATACAAGAACAGAAAATTAAAAAAACTAAACCACAATCATCCAATGATTTTCAATTAACATTCGGTATCCATCTCCACACCCCCCTAAACAAAATGCTCTAGCTATGCCACTGCCAGCACTGTGTAAATCAGGTAGGTATGTTCCTAAAAAGATAACAGCTGAAAGATTTATAAAAAAGCTAAATTACTTACCGATAAAATGATATTCCAAATTAAAAAAATTGACTAATTTTTCACAAAAAAAAAAATTTTGCTTCATTAATTTCTTGCCTTAGACATATACAGACAAATCACATCAATTAAAAATGCGCTGTTTGAGATTAAAAAAAAAAAAAAAAAAAATCCCGCATTGCAGTTTTTTTTATTTAAAGTTATCAACAATGTTTCCAATCAAACAATTAACTCCAGACTGAAATGTCCTGTAGAAAATTGAATATAGTATTCATTGGAAATTCAAAAAAAAGTATTAAAAAAAAAAAAATAGAAAAACTTGGAAAATCTCCACTCATTAAAGTAACTAATAACAAAAATTTTAATCAATAAAAATATTTTGGTTAGGGGGAACATTTCTTATAAGAAATTTTCGTGATCGATAGGGATTTTGTGATTCGTAAAGATCGATTTCCCTTTTTTTTAGTGATAAAGATCTCCTAATTTTAAAAACAGCTTGACACTTAACTCTTAAAATACATCCTAAAGGGACTCTGAAATTTTATTTTAATGAAAACATCAAGCAATTAAAAAAAATTAAACAGTTTTATTACAAAGTCCCTTTAGGATGTAATTTAAGAGTTAGTGTCACGCTGTTTTTAAAATTAGGAGATCTTTATCACTTAAAAAACAGGGTAATCGATCTTTACGAATCACAAAAATCCCTATAGATCATGAAAAATTCTAATAAAAAAAGTTCCCCCATACCAAAATATTTCTAAATCTACGTGACGATACGTTGTTACCGAATATTGTTCTTGTCTAATGAATCACATATTAAAATAAATTTTAATATTAAAAATATGTATTAAATAACAAATATTTGTAGCCTTCTTAAGGCAATGTATACATCCTTTTAAAAATTAATTACAGTGTGACTATTTTACTGATAGAAACTTAAAATACAGGATTAGATAAACGAGAAATAAAATAATTAAACACGCGTCGCGCCGCTCACATGTACGTAAACATTGGCGCGAAATGATAACAACACATTCGGAAAGTTGAGTTGATAATCTCCTTCATCTTCCGTGGCATGGAGTCAGAAAAATTAGTAAAGCTAGGTCCAACGATTGTTTTTAAAGAAGTAATTTTAATAAAAACTAGAAGTTATGCCTAATGGGGATATGGACCATTTTTGCATGTAATAACCCCACCTATATTTTTCAGCTTTAATCCTGGACACCGGCCAAAATGAGAAAATTGGAGATGGGAGAGTTGCTTCATCTAGCTCGATTTTGAAATTTAAATAACTATTTATTATTCTTTTTATGTCTTCAAAAACATTGTAAAATTTATTTTTTTTCGTGTAACTAACATAAAAGAGCTTCTTTTATTTTAGAATGCGCAAAATTTTTCTTCAAAGAGGAACTGAAAAAATTGTTCAAGGGACTACAGGGGAAGGGTGGAAGTGGGAGGTGAACCAATGCCTCTTCATGCATTTTTAAATTTATTTAACTAAAGTTTTCCCTTTTTTCAGATTAAAAAAATATACATTCATTTCGGAAAACTTAAGATGAAAAACTAAACAAGATATTTTCCGTAAAATGGGGGGGGGGGGGGGATACTTTGATCCTAGTTAGATTTTAAGTTTTAATTAATTTTGTGGTGGGGGAGAGGCAGGATGTTTCTTAACAAATTTCTTCTGATAGTTAATTTTCGACCTTTTTTAACACTTTCTAACAAAGTTCAAAACTGTGTATGAATTCGGTTTGTATGTCCGTCCGTCCGTGGTCTAACTCTACTAAATATTGTCGGAATGCAATGACATTTAATTTTATACTTTTTGACTTTTATATTACAGAGACATTTAAAAGAATTCCGTTACATTAAATTTATTTTCGGAAGTTTATCGGACTTTGAAATTTCGTGCGTTTTTGAATACGATATTAAATATTAATGTAAGAGATTTCGAAATAATAAAGGGCGTTAAGAATTTTCCATTTAACCGCTAACGGGATTTTTGGATGGGATTGAAAAATTGTAATTTCAAATGGTAATTAAGAATCTTAATGAGGGGACTTTAAAATAATATGAAGATTTTTCCTTTCTTAGAACGGAATTTTTATATCGCTATTTCAAATTATAATTTAACATAATTAAAAATGTTAACAAGGATAATTAAGAATTTTTTATTGAACCGGTGGAAGAAATTAGATTTCTCAGAATTATCTAAAATATTAATTTAAAATAATAATAATAATAATAAATATTATGAGGAAATGCAAACATATCAAAATCTTAGATATCATAATGTGCAATGATAAACCTCAATAAAATCTTCAAGTAAAACCTTTATGTCACCTGCGTGAAAAACAGTTTTCACTTTCCTTCAAAATACCTCAAGTGATTTCATGAAAATCTTCTAAGTCATTAAAGGTGATTTAAAGGTAATAATTTGCTCATAAGAACCTGTATGAAAACTTTTTAAAAGCTGTATATTTCTCTTAGGGAAACCTTTAGCTTTCATTTTCCTTATAAATACTCGCAAAAACCTTTAATATGCCTGCAAAATCTCAAAATATTTAAAGGTTTTTTGCTGATTTTTTTACCTGGGTTTCTACAAAAAACTTCTATTTTCCTCGATCTTTCGGCAAAATTTGCAATTTTCCGTGATCTTTTGGAAAAATTCGTGCATTTTCCAAGTTCTTTCATCAAAATTTTCATATTTCTGCTGATCTTTCAAATAAAACTGCATATTTTCCCTGATTTTTCGACAAAATTAGAATATTTTCTTCGATCTTCCGAAAAAGTGAGTATTTTCCACGATTTTTCAACAAAAATTTGAGTATTTTTCCTAATTCTTTAACAAAAGCTGCGTCTTTTTCCGTAATCCTTTGACCGAAATCGCATTTTCCTTTCCGCAATCTGTTGAAGAAAACTCCGCTAATTGACTGTTTGAAACTGACTATTTTTTTTCCACGATCGTTAAACAAACTTATAGGTTTTTTTGCGATCCTTTAGAGAAATTTGCATTTTTTTCTACAGTCCTTTGAAGAACTTTTCTCAATTTGGTGCGGTTAGTATTCATGTTTTTGTTGTAGTTACACCTTCCTTCCCTCAATAAGAAGGCCAACAAATTATAATGCATATTTGCATCGATCCCAGGGATGATAAAATTCATCGCCGAAAAAGGCGGAATTCAGCATTTCTGCAGAAAAGTAGCATGTATGCGTAAGTCAACCCACAAAGATAAATCCAAAAACTCACCATGTTATAAAATGGGTTGTAAAAAATGCAAATTTTGATAAGTGACCGTGAAAAAAATGGAAAATTTAAAACAAATTTCATCAAGATCCCGAGAAAAAGACAAATTTCAACAAGCGATGCTGAAAAAAAATCTGCAAATTTTCTAGGCAGATTGCTAAAAATGCTAAATATTGTAAAAAGATTACAAAACCAACTAATTTTGTCAAAGAATTGGGAAAAAAACTATAAATTTTGTTAAAAAAAAATCCCCCAAAAACGGCACATTTCAACAAAAATCCTGAAAAAAAAAGACAATATTTGTAAACAGATTGCAAAAAAAAAGGTGAATTTCATTAAACGATCATGAGAAAACACCTCATTTTCTATAGGTATCGGAGAAAAAAATGTGAATTTCGTTAAAAAATTGTGAAAAATCTCAGAAAAACAGTAAATTTTGACAAAAAATCCTAAAAGACAAAATTTGCAAACAAATCTAAAAAAAGGCAAATTTCATTAAAAAACGATGAGAAAATGACTGTTTTGTTAAAATATTGTGAAAAAACTACTAAATTCGTCAAGAGGTCACAAAAAAACACAATTTTTGTCCATGTATCGCAAAAAAAAAATGAATTTCGTCAACGGATCGCGAAAAAAGGCAAGTTTTGACAAAAAATCCCTAAAAAACAAATTTTGTAAACAGATCACGAAAAAAAAAACCCAGCAAATTTCATCGAAAGAAATTCTGGAGTCTATTGCTTTTAAATATAGTGAAATTTGTTAATCGGTTAAAGAAAAATAAAATCATAAACATGGAAATTCGCTAATTCCAAAAATACAATATTTATCTTATAAAATAAATAAAAATTCACTTACCTTTATTTTAAATACTTGTACAACCTTTAAAAAATTTTTAGAAAATGCATTCTAAAATCTTACTTTTAGATTTTTGTCATGTAATTAACATTGTTTTCAAGTTTATATTTATTCATTATATTATCGAATTATCAACATCTAGCACAGATATAATTTTATTTGAAAACAAACATATCAAAATCATTTAAGTGTATAAAGCAGTGTTGAACTCATGGTCAAGCCCGGGAGACATTCCCCATTGGAGCAATGAAATATTTCTCTCCACCCCCCCACACACATAACTCTATAATGTCCCTGCCCACAAGCACAGAAATCCCTTCCTGCAAAAAAGTATTTGAATTTAACAGTGATATACAAAGTGGAATTCTGGTTACAATAATTAAAATCAACGTTTAACACACAATAAATAAAAACAGCTATTATTACTATTATTGGAATTAAGATATTGTACATGTGGCTCATTTATTTAATTTTTTTTTTCTTCTACGAATGAAACAGATAAATGTTTTTCTGAAGTCTGTTTTGTGCCCGTTCCAAAATAAAAATTTTATTTCAGAATTTTTCTCACCAGTGGCGGATCTAAGGGGGGGGGGTCATGACCCTCCCTCCCTGAAGCTCTTCAAAGAGTGATGCACAGTGTAAGTAAAAAGTGCTAAAACAAGAACGCAAAATAATGTCTAATCGAAAGAATTTGCGCTTTTTTCGAAACTAATCAAGAAAATTCAGGAATTTTCTACGCCTAATCGACATAATTCATAATTTTTCCACACCCGATTGGTGAAATTTGCGATTTTAGCAAAGCTGATCCACGAAATTCACAATTTTTCGATGCCTAATCGACGAAATTCACGATTTTTTCGGATGTGATCGACGAAATTTGAGATTTTTTCCACGAATGGTCTGCGAAATTTGAGATTTTTCTTCACTTGGTTGAAAAAATTAACGATTTTTCCAGCCTAATCCACAAAATTAGCACATTTTTCCGTTCTTGTTCGATGAAATGCGAACTTTTCCACACATGAACTATGAAATAAGTGTTTCTTAATTGACTGACGAAATCTGCTTTTATACCTGCCGTAAATTGATGAAATCCGTGATTTTCTTCTCGCGATAAACTGACGAAACTCACGATTGTTCCGCAGCCACTCAGATTTTTTTAATTTTTCCACGCACCATCGACAAAATTAGCAGTTTTTCCGTGCCCTATCAACAAAATTCGGGAGTTTTTTGTACTTAATCACGCGAATTCATGTTTTTTACGAAGGCGATCAACCGTATTCACGATAATTTCTTTCCCTATCGATAGAATTGTCAATTTTTGTTCGCCATATCAACGTAATTCGCGATTTTTTCATTCCTGATTGACTGTATTTGCGCTTTTTATGAAACTGATCGACCATATTTGCGACTATTTCATTCCCGATTGACGAAGTTCACGTTTTTTCCGTGCCCTACCAAAAGCGATTTATCGTTCCCGGTCGACTAAATTCGTGCTTTTTACGAAAGCGATCGACAATATTCAGGATTTTTCTGTGCCCAATCGATGAGATTCGAGTCTGTTTCCGTTCTTGGCCATGAAATACGCATTTTTCTTAACTGACTGATGAAATCTGCATTTTTTCCCTGCCGTAAATTGATGAAATCTGATTTTTTTTTTCTCTCGCGATAAACTAATGAAACTCTCTATTGTTCTGCAGCCGCTCAAAAAAATTTTTGATTTTTTGCATCATTGACAAAGTTTTCGATTTTTCCATGCCCTATCAACGAAATTAGCGACTTTTTTGTTCCGAATCGACAAAATTTATGAGTTTTTCGTACCTAATCTCCCGAATCGCTCTTTTTATGAAGAGAATCGACTTACATTCGCAATAATTTCTTTCCCGATTCACGAAATTGGAAATTTTTGCATTCCATATCAACTCGAAATTAACAATTTTTTTATTCCCAATCAACAAAATTCGCGATTTTTCTGTTCCCAATCAAATAAATTCGTGCTTTTTATGAAGCGATCGAGAAATTGGAGATTTTCCCTGCTTTAGTAACGAAATTTGCGATTTTTTTGTACCAGATATACAAAATCAGTGATTTTTTGTGCTCGATCGACAAAATTTGCGACTTTTCAGAGACATACAGACAAAATACGAGATTTTTTGAAGGCCGATAGACAAAACTGGCAATTTTTCAATGTCCAGTTGATGATATTTTCGATTTTTCAGCGCCCGATCAACGAAATTCACGTTTTTTTTGTGCAGTAAACAGGCAACTTTTCCGCAACCTATTTCAAGTATTATAAAAAAATTAGATTTTTTTTCCTTGCCCGATAAATGAAATCTGAGATTTTTCGTGCCTAATCGACAAAATTCGCAATTTTTTTCATGCCCGATTGGCGAAATTTGCCACTTTTTATCGTAATTCCGTTTTCACAAGATTTACTGTATTTTAAAATTGTTTCATTAAATCATCTGACAAAAGTTGTGACCCCCCCCCCCCCCGCTGGATCCGCCCTTGTTTCTCACGCTGTTTTAGAAGGGTGCAGCTGCTGAACCCTACCTGCCCATTGCTTTACAAAATAGTATTATTTCTGTCCTTCATTTAAAAAATTTGCACGCTTGTAACCTCTCAATAAAAAATAAAAAGTTCCCTTTTGCATTAAAAAAAGGGCTTACATATTCCTTGCTGTAACAATTTTGATTAAAAAATTTAAAGTTTATATTATAGAACAGGCCTGTCCAACCTTTTACCGAGCAGGGGCGGATCTCAGCTTTTGGCACCATTGAAGGGCACCATTATTAACATGGCTCAAAACATGCAACAAAATCATCTAAGAGTATTAGTACCGAAATACATATGCAAATTCATTTCACTACATAAGATATAAGACCCCCCATAGATCTGAAAAAAAATCAAAATAACTATAAATTGTTGTAAATTTTGAATTATACGTTTTTCTGTAAGAGGGTATACCAAAAACATTTTTATTGGAAGAAGCCTTAAAATTAAATCTAGCCAACTATATTAAAATAAAATGGTAACCAGTGATATTGTTTTATTTATTGGGGACGCAAAAATATTCCTTGATTTATTTTGAAGATGTAAATTTGCTGGTATAAAAAGTACAGAAACAAAGACAGGCATGATATAGTGACCAAACCATGGGTGTTTCTAAACAGAGCCTTGGGAGAGAATGGAAATAATTTCACACGTTTTTTAAGATAAAAAGAATTACCTAAATTTTCAAAGTTCTGAGGGAGGAAATAACAAGCTCTTTCACGACTTTAAAAGAGACAATGGGTTAGCGAAAATCTATTAATTTGTGATGCGTGAAATACATTTGAAGGGCTTCTAAAAATATCTCAAGCAAATATCAAGACTTTTTAATAAAAGAATGATTTAAAAATGAATTTTATTTAAAAAATGCTGGTAACGTACAACCTTCAAAAGGGCGCCAAGAAAGCCTTCAAAGGGCGCCATGGCGCCCGCGGGCGCCGCGTTGGACAGCCCTGTTATAGAACATATTTTTTTTGAAATAATTTGCAGTCTACAAAAAAATATATTACACAGAAGGTGCAGGCAATTTCTTATCATATTTTATAAGTTGACTATTTACAACACAATTACTTTAAATCATTATTTTTTCAATTATCTATAAAACTATTTACAGATTAATAATTTTACCAGAAATATTTGATAATATGCATAAAAAGATTAAGATATTTTCGATAACTTGATTGACACTTATTTTTAATACATCGTAGAAGTAAAATCAATATCAATACAAAAAATAAATAAATAAAAAAATACATATATACATGAAATTCTTTGCAATGAACAGGGCTAAATTACGTATTGGTTATTTGAATTCCCTGTAACTGACATTTAATTACCTCCTCTTCTATTAAAGTATTAAAAAACAAATCTAAAATTAAATAATAAGAATAAAAAACTTAATCTAAAAATTCACTATTAGTATTCTTTATATATTATATTATATATTCTTATATATAGTCTTTAATATTGAATAGCTAAAAATACACTAAATGTTCATTTCTCCAAAGGGATTTTTTTAAGAAACGTGGGACTTTTCATGCTTAAATTTTCGCCAAGTATTAATTTTAAACTTGTCGGTTTATACATTTAAAAAGATTAATAAAAGTACAAAGAATGACTCCAATGTTAGCTAAAAAAGAATAACAAAATAATAAACAAACGAAAGCAACGCGACTAGACACGAGAGCGATTATCATCCCGCCAAACGAGCGGTCAGTTTGTTTACAAAGTGGAGTGGATTTCAGTCGCGAGAAGATTTCAGTCGCGACATCAGTCATGACATTTCGCTAGTAATCAAACTACAAATTATATTTAAATTTATATTTAAGAAGAAATTAAAGATAGCAATTGTCCTGACGTCACCATCTTGGAAGCGTTTAAAGTAAAATTGATCATGTCTGATAGAAAAGAAGTTTAATCATGGGCGCCACCCACTGAGCTATTAATATAAATGGATTTTCTTTAAAATATCGATATATGTAACACTAAATGTATGGACATTTTATGTGACAAGAGTTGAATTTCGGGGCATGAAAAGGGATGGGGGGGGGGAACATATTTTTAAAACTTCAGATGCAGTTTTTGGACGGATCTCTCTGTTAAATATTATTTATCAAATATAGAAATTTCAAAGGGATTTCTTATTGGAGGTGGGATGAATTTTCTTTGGGGAATTTTCGTGCGTGTTTGAATACGATTTTAAATAGTAATGAAAGGGATTTTAAATTAATTTGAAGGTTTTCTTAGGGAGAATTTTTGTTAGTTGAAATTTTTGTATGTATTAGAATTCGAGGGGCTATTTTACTGCGGAAATTTGAGGAAAAATTATGAAAAATTTTATGGTAAAAAATAGATTTCAAGAAAATTTCGTGGTTTTTTTTTATTTTTTATTTATTTACTTTTTTTTATTTATTTAACGAGGAGACTTTCAAATAATTTTGAGATTTTTGTTTTCTTTAAAGGGATTTGTGGATGGGAATGAAAAATAATAATTTTAAATGGTAATTAAAAATCTTAACGAGGAAGCCTTAAAATAATTTAGATATTTTTATTTCTAGAACGGGATTTTTATATCGCTATTTTAAATTGAAATTTAATTAAAAATTTGAATGAAGGGCGTTAAGAATTTTCCATTTAACCGCTAACGGGATTTTTGGATGGGATTGGAAAATTGTAATTTAAATGGTAATTAAGAATCTTAATGAGGGGACTTTAAAATAATTTCAAGATTTTTCCTTTCTTAGAACGGAATTTTTATATCGCTATTTCAAATTATAATTTAAAATAATTAAAAATGTTAACAAGGATAATTAAGAATTTTTTATTGAACCGGTGGAAGAAATTAGATTTTTCAGAATTACCTAAAATATTAATTTAAAATAATAATAATAATAATAAATATGATGAGGAAATGCAAACATGTCAAAATCTTAGATATCATAATGTGCAATGATAAACCTCAATAAAACCTTCAAGTAAAACCTTTATATCACCTGCGTGAGAAACAGTTTTCACTTTCCTTCAAACTACCTCAAGTGATTTCATGAAAATCTTCTAAGTCAATAAAGGTGATTTAAAGGTAATAATTTGCTCATAAGAACCTGTATGAAAACTTTTTAAAAGCTGTATATTTCTCTTAGGGAAACCTTTAGCTTTCATTTTCCTTATAAATACCCGCAAAAACCTTTAATATGCCTGCAAAATCTCAAAATATTTAAAGGTTTTTTGCTGATTTTTTTACCTGGGCAGTGTTAATTTTTCGGGACAATAGACCCCCCCCACGGTGAGGGTCGAAAAATTTAAAATGCTTTTAACTCGCGATTTAATTTTCGTAGCGCGGCCAAATTTTGTTTGGTAATTTATTATGAGACATTGTTAATTTTTGGTGACAGGAGACCCCCCACGGTGAGGGTCGAAAAATTTCAAATGCTTTTAACTCGCGATCTAATTTTCGTAGCGCGTTTAAATATTGTTTGGTAATTTATTATGAGTCAGTGTTAATTTTTGGTGACAGCAGACCCCCATGGTGAGGGTCGAAAAATTTAAAATGCTTATAACTCGCGATCTAATTTTCGTAGCGCGTTTAAATATTGTTTGGTAATTTATTATGAGTCAGTGTTAATTTTTGGTGACAGCAGACCCCCACGGTGAGGGTCGAAAAATTTAAAATGCTTATAACTCGCGATCTAATTTTCGTAGCGCGTTTAAATATCGTTTGGTAATTTATTATGAGTCAGTGTTAATTTTTGGTGACAGGAGACCCCCCACGGTGAGGGTCGAAAAATTTAAAATGCTTATAACTCGCGATCTAATTTTTGTAGCGCGACCAAATTTTGTTTGGTAGTTTATTAAGCTATTGCATAACTTTTATCGCGGGCTTTGAGCGCGGCGACCGAATCTAGGAATTCCGTAACGAGAAAAAATCTTAACACTAAATCTTAAAATTTACGCGGTATTTTTGCATAAGTTGATAAAAAATGCTATGCAATAGCTTTACCGCGGCAGTCCCCGAGTGCCACACATATTTTTTTTATTTGTAGGGATTCACCCTTCACTGCGCATTTCTTTCTATGTTTTTTGGAAAATATTATTTGAAATCTATATATCAGTTTAATAATTGGATAAATTTTTAATAACTAAAAAACTAAATTTCGAATTTTCAGGTACACTGAAAAAAAAAAAAATCAAGAGGTTACTAAAAATTTTTTTGTAAATTTGTATTCCACAGAATTTTTTAGTAACCATTTAAAACTTTTTTTTGCAAGTGAAACAAACATTTCTTTTGTAAACTGAACAATAGAATTTTTTGTATAACTAACTTAAAACTTTTTAGAATGAGCCACCAAACAAATTTTTGTAATACCTACTAAATTATTTTTAGTAACCATTACGTGTGCCCGTAGGGCAGGAGCTTCCTTCGAGCTGCATCCAGTGGGTAAAAAGACAGACTTCTGAAACGGAAGATTTCCGGTAAAGCCGCAATAGATGGCAGTACCAAACTTTGCTACCTGCTCTATATTTTGACATGTTTCTAAAGGGTAGGGAAAGTTGAGAGATCATTACCCATGGTAACTGCTACGACAGGATTTTCATAATCCCTTTATTTAACAAGTACTTACATTGCATATATTCCGTGGCGTCCAGCATCGAACCCAGGTAGTTTCAACCTGGAGTTCGGTGCTATGACCACTAGGCTATCACGGCCACACCAAGTGAGTTTTAGTAATAGCTATTAAAGCTGTAAAACTATTAACTCTATTCGTTCAAGCTTTTTTCTAGTAATTCTTACAGATTCCATGTAACCGAGTAAGATTACTAAAAATTTTTTTGTAATTACAATGATCACTAAAATTTTTTTAGTAGATCGGTTACGAAATTAGGGTTTTTAATTATTGCATTGCTATATTTTGCAATTAAATAGATTTAAATTAATTACTTTTATCTATTTAACAGCCAGTAACTTTTTTAATGTTAATCGTTTTAAGTTTTTTCAATAATAACAATAAAAGTAAACTTTGCTAAAGTAGCTTGATCAAAATAACTTTTGTTTCCGAAAAACAAATTTTATTTTTTTGTCAAATGGAGCCATCTGACATTGGCAAAATATGTGTTACGCCATTTTTTGGACTCTTCTTGATCAGTTACAGCGATCACACAGGCCAAATTCATGGCACACAATGAAAATGATAGTGTTTTTAGGTTACGTCAGAAGAAGCACACGAGATAGTAGTAAAGGGTTAAATCCAAATGTTAATAATGATACAAAACTACTGAAACATCTGAATAAAGTATACAAATAATTAGATGCAAAAGATTTGATTATGATAGAGCATCATATTCTGACCAAAATTTTAAACTTCAAATAAAATGCTACGTACTTTTCTTAACCTAAATAGGTCTTTATTTTCGAATTTGAAACAGATGAGTATAAATATGTATTTTTATAATTTCAGACTCGTTTTAGATGCGACGATATTTATAAATTGTA
Organism: Maratus speculifer; assembly: GCA_964019185.1. Classification (NCBI taxonomy): domain Eukaryota; kingdom Metazoa; phylum Arthropoda; class Arachnida; order Araneae; family Salticidae; genus Maratus; species Maratus speculifer. The sequence goes on along the minus strand of OZ025297.1, from coordinate 70,494,535 downwards.
CAAAAGATACCGTTTCTCTTAAAAATACTTAAAAATACATTAATTATAAATTTTGAAATTAAATAACAAAATTTTATATTATCCACAAATGTTATTGTTATTTCGATGAGTATTCATGGCAATTTAATTAGTATATTAATGTTGGAATTCGAGTAAGAAATACATTAAAATTTTTATTTTATTCTTACTCCAAATATAAATATTAAAAAAAGTGACGCGAATAAAATTACAAATTTTACAAATAGGAGTGCTATTTTTGTGCACGTTGTTGAACTATAAACGTACTATTTATTTACTGTTAACGTACGGTTAATGTAGTATTAACATACTGTTAACGTACTGTTAATGTACTATCAGCGTTCTGTTAACGTCACGAAAGATAAAAAATTTAACATAAGTATGCTAAAAATTATCTAATTATTTTTAGCATTTTAAGGGTTATAAAATCTAGGAAGCATTAAAATATTATTTCTATTACTTACAATAATGTTAACATAGAAATAATTAAACATTTAAGAAAGTGTAATTAATAAAAAACTCAAGCTAGAATAAATATTTAAAGACTGTCTTTAAAAGAGTTTATTTTATGAAAATTCTCGTTGTAAATTCCACTTTTCAAATACTGACTTTAAAATTAAAAACACGCATTTACATATTCCGATTGATCTATAGAGTTTAGTTCTATTTAAAATATTTGGAAGTGCAGCATTAATTTATACATTTATTTAGTATATTAAATGTTCTAAATTCAGAGCCAACTCAAATGCGATACTTTCATTAACTTACAGCGGAAGTTCTTACAATCCTTAATCAGTCTTTTAAAAGCAACCAAGCTTGTTTTCAAAATTTCTGAAATTTTAATACACTCATGCAAGTTTGCAATGTAAGTAATGTAGTAAGTCTGTTCAAATCATCGACATTATTATTAATAGTGACATTTGATAAACAAAGTATTAATGAACATATTAGAAGTTTACATATTTGGCGGATATTTAAGATGCAATTTGCTAAAAATATCTCAAATAGGAAATTTATAATCACGCGTATTATGTTTACTAAAGTCGTTATCTTTAGAATCTGATATTATGATTTCAATCATTTAATTTTTGATATTTTGAGTAGTGAAGGATTATTTTAAAAGATTAAATAATATGAGTGAATGTTTCGTACGTTATTTATTATTTTGAAAGATAACACTTATATTTTATTGTAAAAATAGAGGTTTTAAAAGTGTAAAAAAACGGAAAAGTTAAATTATTACATTAACTTTAACCATTAAAACACGATTATGTGTAAATGTTATGCATCTTTTAAAGAAATATTTATATTTTTAAGCGTTATGTACAGCTATTATGTACAGTACATTACCCATTGAACACTAATTCAGCAAATGTACAAAAACTCTGAGAGTTTCAGTAAATTATTCGTATCAATACATCGTGTTATTTAGTTGCATGTCAGTTGCCCAAAGAATCGGCTGGTAATCTAGATGAGAATTGATTAACGTTGCATCATCAGCCGATGGACAAGAGAGTTATTATAAATCTAATGAACATCGCAAATGTTACAATGTCTCATAGTTTATCTACCACATTATGAATTCACGAAAATGTTACATTCTAAAGCATTTTACGCAAATTGCTTAAACTAAATTGAAAGATTTACATAATCGCTTAATAAACATTTGAAGGATTTTGGAAGGATTGAAGTATTTAGAAGAATTAATTAAAATTGAATTTACAGGGATTTTGTGCAATATTTATAACCCCACTCAAATCTTTTATTTTTAATTATTTTCTTAAATGATGTTCTTACAATAGTACACAAATACTTGCACATAGAAAAAAACCCATTCTCCTTCCTCAGCGCCAAGAAAGCTGAAAAGATGCAAAGGCAAAAGAAATCATACTTTTAAAAACATTTTTGTTTTGTGTAATCAATAATGCTTTTGGAACAAGATAAGTAATGTGTCTGTAACTCATTCTAAACAGTATTACAACTAATTGTCGTATTAAAAGGATTTTATAAGAAGTAATTTTAGCAGCACTTATAAGTACCGTCGGTAGATAAAAGGTTAAAATATGTTCGTGTAGAAGACGTTTGTTCTAAATACCTATTCTAAATTCCTTTTGTTTTGAAAACATTTACGGGTATATAATCGGGTTATTTTAATGGTAGTTATAAGTAACGTCGGTAGACAAAGGGTTAAAAAAGACATGAAAGCCATAGTCAAAACATGTATATGAATTTTGATTTGATTCTGTGCTAAAACTTCGTACAGTTTCCATGATACAGTAATTAAACCGACAGACACATAAAGAACTACTTTAGTGCTCTCGCACGGCGGAATAACGTAAAATGTAACTTGGTCTCATGTAAGAGCTAAAAAATATATATGAAAGTGTGATTAAATGTATAAATTTATGCACTGTTAGATGATATAAATAATACATTAAGATGCACAAACAGACATTTTTTAAGGAATTTTTTACAGAAAATTTACCGTTATTCCGTGATATCCAAAATTTAGAATGCATGAAAATTTCATGTTTTAAAGCAGCATTTCTGATGTATTTTAAAACACTTTAGATGACTTCCACAAGCATTTAATATTTTTAGAAGGATTTTGTGAATTAACAATTAAATAATTATATTTGAATGTACAGGAATTTTTGGTAATATGTATATCTCCACTAAAATATTTTATTTAAAATATATTTTTAATTATTTATGGAATAAGAAAATTTACGAATATTAGGCTCTTACGATAGAAATACAGGAATATTTCCCAACTGAAACTATTCAGTCAATATCTTTCAATGTCAAGAAAGCTGAAAAGATGTAAATAAAACTGAAATCGTTTCAAATACTTTTTGAGGTTTTCGTTCATCTTTCAAAACTCTATTCATTGGTGTCCTCTGTCTGTCCATCTGTTGCAGAAGTTCGTACACAAAAAAAACTTTTTAAACCAGAGACTTCAAATTTTGTGCATCTACAACTGAATACATTGTAAAAAAATCTGTAACATTAAATCTAAATTAGTAACTCTAAAAATTTCAGTAAATCTAAATTTACTGAAATCTGTTATGCTTACTAAAATTTTATATGTACACTGTACAAGAAAACGATGTTAATCTACGAAACTTGTAAGCAAAATTAGAGACATCTGTAACTTTACAAAAGAATTTACAAAAATTTTATGTATTTTTACGAAAATTATAACAGTAATCTTCGTTACCGTTACTTAAAACGTTTTAGGAATCCGATTTTACAAAAAATTTCTTAGTAATCTTAAAATTTTTTGGATTCAAATTGCAAATATGTATTTATTACACGTTTTTTTATTGTGGCCATTGCATAAAAAGTTCTTAAAATATAGTTCTACTAGAATGTTTTTTGTGTTTTTTTTCAATGTACTTTAAGTCACACAAATCATAAAATTTAGAAAATATATATCTATTACTTAAATTAAATTATTTTTTCAATGTCATTCATTCATTTTTGCGATTTAAATTTTAAAAGAGAGTCTTAACTTCAACGTAAGTCGTGTAGACATCACAATTTGGAGGAAAAGCCTGTCAGAAGCAAACAGAGGGTTCTCAGTTTGAACCCTGTTGGCGGAACTTGAAATTTTGATATTAAGATGGATTTAATTAGAAGAATTTTTTTATTTTTTGCCAATTTAAGGGTTTATATTATCAGGACTTCGTTCACCTGACATTTCTAATATTTTTTGGAATTGATTTTTTTTTTCTTTTTTAAAAACTTTTGCAATATATTAATGATTAAGAATTTAAAATTTCGTTTAAACATTTTTTTTTTTAGTTTTCAGAAATTAAAATTTTTATTTATCCATTGAACTTTTTTAACTTCGGATTTTCAAAGAAATTTGGTATTTTGAGTTTTATTTAAATCATTTGTTTTGAACTTTTTTAGTTTGATTAAAAAACTAAACACCTTTTATAATAATTTGAAAATTAAATTTATCGGGGCTATCATGTATGTAAGAATTTAATCACTTAAAATTAGCATTTTGGATTTATTAATTACAGGATAAGTTGTTTTGGAAGAACTTTTAAACGAAACCCTCTGTGCTATCTGCGATTACACTTATCCACATCTTCTTTTGTTCAACAAAGAATGTTTCTGGAACAAGATGATGTAAAGTATGCATAATTTATTCTAAACAGTATTATTGCTAGTCTATGTATTAAATTAATTTTTTGAGAGGTTATTTTCATGATACTTAGAAGTACTATAGGGACATGAAAGGTTAAGTCGTTGCTGCGATCGGGAAACAATCACAAATTTGATTACTAAGTGTTTGCCTTTTTTTCTTTTCTTTTCTTTTTTTAAAACAAAAGAAAATAATAAAGAGGAAATCTAGATTAAGCTATAATATAGATGTATATATTATTTATTTATTTATTTAAAACGCCAAAAAATACTTCCCTGATGAAATAATAAAAATATGTGAAAATATTTTATTTCAAATTTTACATACTTTAAAGAACCTTATTGCTATAAATTCAACGTAAGTCGAATTTGCTTTTTCAATAGTAAAATAAATATATTGCAGTTGTTTGACAGAGGAAAAGAAAATATTATTTTGTTTTTCTTTTTAACAAAACTTCAAAAGATAAATCTGCTAATAATACATTCAGATTTTTCTTAAAATACTTTACAATATAAAAGAATTTTGTATGTTTAGCCTTATTTTTTTCATTTGTAAAGGATATTTAATACAATAAAACAGTTTTTCTAAGCCTAGTTTTGAAAGCCTATTGGAATGTAAGAGAAAAGGACATGAATTATTTAGAAGATAATGTGTTCCAGACTCACATGTTTCACAGCTTTATTTTTGTACTACTTTGTTTTCAGGTTTATATGTTTAGTTTTTAAGCTGTAAAAATGTGTATATGTAACAGCATTTTTCGTAAGACATTTTTGAAATAGGAGATGTATAGATAGTATAAATTTTTTGTCGCCAAATTTTTTATTATAAGAAAACGTATTGGGATCATGAAATTTTTTTACTGTCTTTGTACAAGCTTTTATTTCTGTTCTGTTCATTACGACCAAATATAGCAATCGAATTTTAACATAATTCCTGTATTACTCTTGACGTAATTTTTTGTTATGTGACTCACTTTCGATGAAAATACAATATTCTGAAGGAAAACAAAAGCGAATTCTTTTCACCACTTCTCAGTTGACAATTTGTTCAGTTGGCATTTTTCCTCGTAATTTTTATCACATATGAAATCACATCTTTGATTGACTTAGAAATAATATGATTTGCTTCCAGCGAACCGTGTCATGGTTGGTAAATTCGCTGTCATTCAGTTCTTTGCAATAAATAAATGGATCTGGATTCGATCCTCACGAATCATTGATCTTTATTGAAAAGAATATAAGTTTATTCTGCTTTTGTACATTTGAAAAAAGATTTGTGTTTAAAACCTTTATTTACTCACTAGCTGACCCGCCCGGCGTTGCCCGGGTCCGTATTAACAATATTAAACGAATTTGAAATTTGTATGATTTTATCATTAACTGGAAGCATGCAGAAATGCATTGTCTGAAATACGTCGCAGCTGACTTTGTGAAAAATCGGTTTTAAAAACAACAACTAATATTAAGATCTAAAAATACTTAAAATGAGCAAGGAGAAACACGGGAGGGAACATGTATCCAACGATTGCGTTAGTTTCGTGTTAAAGTGTTGATATTTACCCGTAAAAATCACTGTTAAAACACGTAACTAATTATTTTTTTCGCATAGAAATCCCAAGTGAAATATTTTGAATTTCAAACTAATTATATTACTCTTAAATCCGACTATACCGTGAATGAAATCGATACGCGATGATAAAAGATTGGTATATAGTATTATAATTTCAGAGCCATTTAACAAAAGTGTATATTTTTATCAAAGCATGCGTAATGTTGACTCTGTGGACAAATTCCTAACCGTAAATTTTTGTACCATAACCATAATCTGTCTGCGACTTAACATTACCCTACCGTAACTTAAATATAACATAAATGTAACCTAGCCGTCACTTTGAAATATCAATATAGAAGCATCATTTAAGACTTTTGCTTGAAAAGTTAACATTCTTTCGTTAATGTCTTAAAATCGTCTGCACTCTGAAATCTAGATTTTAGACTAATATTTGTTATTTAAGTTTTCGCGCATGATTTTAAAAGATGTTTTCATAATTATATTTTATATATTGACATAGAGTTATTAATATATTGTTAAATTAAAAACATTTTTTCATCTACGTTATAAAGTATTAAAAAGTTCTGAAAAAAAAAAAAGAAAACTTTTAGTAATACAATTTTTAGTTCAAATCAAATGTTTTCAATATTTTATTTAATTTTATTTTTACATTTAATTTTTTCGAATATATCAATTCCAATTATTTTAAAAGCAAACATTTTTTAAAAATAAATGATATAATAGAAAAAAGACCATTTTAAAAAATTACTATTACTTCGTAAAATACGCTTCAGCTGTAATTCATTCCTTTCAATTCGTCTTAATACAAAATCCCTTCCACATGCTTTTGTTTGGGACATTAAAATTTGAGCGATAAATGGTTTAATATTGCGACCCTTTTTCGGTTTACTTCACCACCACCTATCTTTTTCCTCCATGGTTTACAACCGCTGTGATAAAAAATCATCATTTAAACTGACAGTTTGAAAGTCTATGAATTTTAAAGGTCTGTTCCAGCTTTTTTAATTATTTATGCGAAAATTTTATGCAACCAACCAACCATAACTAAATGAAGGGAAAAAAAGAAGAAAAAAGGCGATTTTTTATAAGAGTGATCTTTGGAATTTAATTAATTACTCAGTTAATAAATAGAATTTCGAAATTCTAAAGCTCAGGTGCATCAGGAGAGATATTGGGCTACTCTCATAAAAATTTTGAGCTTCGTACGTCCCATAGATTTTGCTAGCCATCGCAGACACACACACACACACACACACACACACACACACACACACGCAGACAGAGCGATTTGTTATTTTATTAGTATATAGATAATGCCAATATCGATGTTTGGGCAGTCCTAAATCCAATCTGTCTTACTTTCGGAGAATAGTCTGTATGCTTTTATTTTAGTATGTCACATTTAAAACAAAAATTAAACTTCTGATAGACCATGACACATATTTTTACTCTTTATATTTCAGTCTATATAATCAACATGTGGCTCTGGTTTTCTACATTCTTTACGATTTATGTGATAGTTACTTATAAATAACTCTAGCTTGGATATTTTATAAATCTTTTTATTTTCTAGTGCTTCACAAAACTAAAGGTAACTAACTTTGGATTATAATGCTTAATTCAAAAAATGTATGCTGTGTTTTCACAATTTTTGAGATAGCTATATCTGAAGAATTAATTCATTTTATTCTTTTGAAGATGCGTCATAATTGCTATTAATACATTAAACCTCTGAGACATTATTATAACTGATATTAGTATTATTATATGTATTAACTTATTATAAAAAATTATTTAAAATTACAAAATTTTTGAATATTGCAACAAAATTGGAATAATTTATTGTTATTTTGACAAGAAAATAATATTCTGTTCCTGTGAAATTACGTCTTTTTGTTCTCGATGAACATTTGATCCTAAATGGATTGCTCAGACAAGGAAACAAAATCTGTAGTGCACAATGTCCCTTCCGGTCGCCTATTTTCAGGTCTTAAAAATTACAGCATTCAATCAGACCTGAAAAATATTTTAGAAAATTCTGAACAACTGGACTGTTGTTGTGGATCTGTCTTAGGTCAGACAGAGATCAGAACTGTCTTAGGAACTAAACCATGGAATTTAATAAAAATTCTGATTCAGTTATAACTGGACATAAATTCCTGTTAGTGGAATTTGGTGTAAGCAATCCGACAGGCTGCGCTGCTATGCTGCATGTTCACGGTTTTTTCTAGAACTATATCTGTAAAACCAATGCACGGAATTTCAATAAACTTCATATTTTGTAAAACCGAGACATAATTGTCGATTAGATTTTGATGTAAAGCTCCCAAAAGGCGAAAGAAATCTCGATAATTGTATCGAAAAATTTAAGCACGGGATTTTATAAAACTTCATATTCTGTTAAACTTTGGCATAAATAGCATTTCGGTGTTTATCAAACAAAAAGTCTCTGTGTCATATTCTGTTTTTCTCGATTTTTACGATAACTGTATCTCAAGAACGAATAGATTGTTATTTAGTTTTGGTTGCTGACGATTTGATTAATGTTGTGGTGACAGCAACGTACTAGTTTATTTTGCATTTCAATTAATAAAAATAGAAAAGAAGACGGAAATTGTACGTAAAGCGCAGCAAATGATGTACGTTCGTATCATAACGAAGTTTTAAAAATAATCACACATTGGTGTAACAGTATATTGTACTTCGGATACAATATAGTTGCCGAAACTTTTTGTGTGTCCCTGTAAAGACTATCTGATTTCTATTATATAGCAAGTAACTTGTAGTGAGCCTCAGTAACAGTTTATAAACATAATTTTTATAATTCTAACATATCAAGAAGTGAGTTAAAAATTCATTTCAAAATTCCAACTTTACATCCAAAACAGAAGCTGAAAATAAAAAAAAATGTACAAACAGTTGTTTTGGATTTTAAATGAACTTAGACAACTAAGTTTTGATATAAAGTTAATTAGTGAAATCCGAGAATTTTTCAGAAAAATAATTTGTAGTAGTTTAATGAGTTTTAAAGCTTCTCAAAGAAAGTATGCATAAATTTATCTGAAGATGATCATTAAAAGTAAGTCTTTTATATTTTTCATTTTCTGATTGCAGGATTTCAGCTGTATTTGTATAAAATACAAAAGTCGCTACGAAAACTTCTGAAATATTGTTCTTAGTAAATCATTTTGTATTTTTATTTTAGAAAACTTTAAGAAAAAGTTAATGGACAAGGAGTTAAATAAATGATGTGCACACGTAATTCATCAGGTCATTAAAATTTTCAGAACTTTGTTATTGCATATGTCTACTATGTTTTAAAATAATATTCTCAATTTAATTTAAATCACGGTAAGAAGTGATACGTTAAATATTTAAGTGAAATATTTCTATGATCTATTCAAATTTGACATATTTATATCTGCAATAAATATTCCCGACAATACAAACATTTAAATTACATAATAAGGACACCAAATGCACTTCACTCTGATATAACTTATGTTTGGTTAAAAACTACACATTAGCAGTGTGTATGCAATTCTTGGTATTTCCAAAGTGTTTAACACCAAATTTCATAACTAAGAAACTTCTATTTGATCTTTAATTTGTATAATTCATTTATGCTTTCTACTTATCCATCATATATAGTATAAGATAAGACTTGCAATCATTTTGAAAATCGAAAGAACTTTTTGACGTTTTACACGTTTCAGTTTCAGACACTGAAATGTCCGAAAAACATATTTGTAGAAAAAAAAATTGCTGTCTGTCTGTCTATGTGTCTGTAAACGCTCTATTTCCTGAACAAGTGGAAATAGAGACATGAATTCGGTGTGTTAATAGTACGTAATAATGGAAAGAAGTCTATTGAATATAAGTAACCTCTATTATCTGGAGAGAAAAAAATCAGACTGTCGAAATGTTAGTTCTGATGAAAGATACATATATATAAATTTTGTATTTTTTTTATTTTAAGTAATGGCTGTTAAAGTCAATAAAAACATAAATTTTGCATAAAGAATAAAGTCGAATGAATAATTATTTACCGAGATATTTGTAAACACATTTTTCTCTCTCTTCGATTTTACATTTGGAAACACCCACCATTCAGGAAACAACTAACAAACTGTCATTTTTTTCAAAGAATATGAATATTTGGAATACCACAATTTGTTTAAAGACTGAATTTTAGAAAATAAATAAAGCTATTTTGCAGCTTTCTATCTTATTTTAGCTATTTAGAAATTTTCAATTATTTTTTATTTCCTGCTACAAACCTTACTGTACAGCTAACTGAATGCTTTGTTATCATATTTTTCATTTCCACAATGGCTTGAAGTAAGCCTTATGTGTTCGCAGACCCAAAAGCCACAATTCTGTCAAACGTCTGTTAAAAGGTAGGTTTCATACTATAAAATATAATTATCAAGTTCTACACTAATCCTTAGTGCACTGAAACACAGGGTCATCAAAAATACTTTTTTTTGTTTCATAAGATACAAAATTAGGTATTTTTTAGGCAGAACTGATTGTTAGCCATACAACGAATGAGCTAATTCAGTTAATACTGAGTTGCACTACACAAGTTATAACCCAAAACTTTGGCTGACCCTAAGGGCATGGGTCCATGAGATCTCAAAAATGACGTTTTTTCACTTTCCGCGACAAAGTTTGTCGGACCTTGCCAAGTTGCACTGAAGATCAGCCATGACATTTATAAAATATTTCAATTTAGCTACTAAATGTTATGTTGTACTCACAAGAATTTCTTTGGCTAATGCTCAATGCACTGAGATAACAGAATACAGAAATTCGAGAAAAATATTGGCTCGTGACCAGCTTTAGAAATTTTTATGGGTCACAAAATTTTGTTTTGGGAAAAATAAAATGTACATACCTTTTAAAATCATTAGAAGAAGCCATCATAAAAATTTCGGCAAAATCATAAATGGTGTGTATAATGACACGCCTGTTTCAGCTTGACTCTTATAAAATCTGTCTCTTAAATTTGAAAGATGAATATCAACTGTAGGTGAGGTATAAATGAAAAAATGTGTGGGTATAAGATGTCCTCAGCAAACCCTGCTCTTCTAGACACGAGATTGCTCTAACCACAACTCCTGAATTTGTGCTTTTATCTTCCATTCAAGTTGAAATTGGACAGTGTTAACTTCTTGTTTTAGCTGTGAATGGGTCAAGTATAGTCGCAACTTTGTACACCTTCTTTTTTGTATCTCTTTATTTGTTGTTTCACAGATTTTCCAGTACTGAGATTAATAAACATATTTCTTATTCAGTTCCTGGCTTTCGTTTTTTCTGATTTGTATTGTCATTGCCACGATATTGAAAAAAATTGACCATTGCTATGTGTTTTTCCATCGTGTAGGTGTACAATATCTCTTGTACCCTGTAAATAAAATTTACAGATGTCAAAAAACAGTTTTAAAACGACGAATCAAGTTATTTATTTTCATATAAAATTAAATTCTTATGTATAAACAACAGGTTGTTTCTAAATGAATATCGAGATTTTAACGCTTGATAGCATTTATTAAATAAAAGTTCTAATTAATACATAAAATGAGAAACTGACTCAAACAATTTTACCTAAAAGCTTACAAGTGTTCAGTGTTGCACCTTTTGTCACGCGGCACACATTAAGTCGATAGCTCAGTTCGTCCCAAATGTTGTTTGGGAAAGAAATTCTGTTCAGACATCCAAGCGATCTGATGCCATGTGATTTCTACCTGAGTGGATTCATAAAGGAGTGTGTATGTGCCTCCATTAACAGCTGACTATTGCAGCTGTTGTAACAATGACCCCACAAACACTAATCTGAGCTATCGACTTAATGTGTGCCGTGGGATGAAAAATGCTCTCATTGAATACCTGTAAGCTTCTGCTAAAATTGTTTGAGTTGCTCTTTCATTTTATGCATTAATTAAAATTTTTAATTTCATGTAATAAATATTACCAAGCGTTATAACCCCGATATTCATTTAGATACACAATTTGAAAATACATATATTTCAATATGTCTTTTCATCGTGGATATCACAAAGAGTTTTCACAAACCAGATATAAAAATAAATTTGTGAATTGTTTTATTTCATCAAATTTTAGAAAACTTCCAAAACCTATGTCACAAAATCAAACAAATTGAGCTTTTATAACTTAATAAAACATCTGCATGTCAGATTTCTTTTCTTAAAATAATCTATTGGAAAATTTCCTTTCTTTCCTAAACTCAATAGTTCAAGAACTTTTACATTTTCGTTCCATAAGTTTATTTTCATCTTAAAATTGAAAAAATGACATTTTTATTTTAACAAAAAGTATGTCATAGAAAAGTAAATTTCATTTTAAATTTATTTTCATTGAGTAACATTATTTTTTCTCATTTTGTAAAAAATCGATCCAACAAGTATTTGTGGAGGTTTTCTATATCACCAGAAGCTAAAATTTAAAATGCCATGTCAACAAATTGTTACTGTTTCGCTGAACAACATATTTTTTATAGAATTATTTTCTTATTTTCCGATTGTCTTGAAACAAGAATATGTATGCATTAAACAAATATAATTTCTAGAAATAAGAAATCTGGATTATATTTTGCAAACAGGTTTAAGATAGCAAGTTATTTTTTCCTTTTTAATGAAATCAATTGAATATAAAATTTATATTGAAATATAGTATAGCATCTATTTTAATAGCTCAATGTATTAAACAAAAAATAAAAATTATATTATTTTTTGTGTAATGCACTTACACAACATACCTATTTACAAGTCAACAACTGGTTTTTCATTTTCATTTCAGATCGTAAAAATTCAAATAGCACATTGACTAGGGAAATGTGTTTTTTCGAATTAACGAAGCATTCTTCTTGACGTTCGACGGCTGTCTAAAGCTCTTATAAAATAACTAGAGGTGCGTTTAAATAAAGAAAAAAATCTCTGCATAAATGCATGGAAAAGATAAAATGATGAAAGTCTGCTTTGGTAGTAAGAAACCCCTGTAAAAGCAGTTATATTTGATGCTTTACTATTTTAAAAATATGTTAGTTACTCTTTCCTCAGGTTCTACGATGATAACACTATTCAGAACGGGAAATTTGAGACAAATGCATTCACAGGTGAATCTTCTGTTCTCCTTGACTTTTGTAAGAAAATAATCATCCATCAGAGACGCTCACCCATTTCGCTCTTCATCGTACAAGTTTTCTAGTCCTTCTTTAAAACTTCGATTCCACTTTAAAAAAATCACAGTTATTATTTTACGAATTAAATATTTCCCACTGAGTGAAAAATTGACCAGGCCGGGAATTGAACCCAAATGCTTTTCTTATAGGGCCAATGCTTGACTGTTTAAGCTAACAGGGCACGACAAGCGGTGACCATTTTTCGCTCAGATATACCAATTTACCAATCTGCTTTACCAATCAGTTGATTATGTTAAAATTGCAATTTATCTACGAACCCATCGTTCTTTGGAGTTTCTTTACATGCGGTCTATTCTCTTCAGCTGTGTAAATGACAGACCAGATGTTATGAACTACAAGATTTTCTGAGCGGAAAATGCTCACCGATTGTCTTGCCCAGTTAGCTTAAACGGTAAAGCATTGGCTTTGTAAGCCAAGTATCTGGGTTTGATTCCCGGCCTGGGCAATTTTTCACTCAGTTGGAAATATCTAATTCGTGTAATAACTTTACCAATCAGTTGATTGTGTTAAAATTGCAATTCATAGTGTTATTCTTCGTGTTTTGTACGTAATTTTCACAATATTGTCTGTTAATTTAATTTAATTTAGTGCACCTATTATTTAGAAAGTGAATGATAATCTTGAATGCCTCGTGATGATAAAAATTTTAAACGTCCAATATGCAGAACTCAGCAATCTACAAATGACTTCAATTGTTTACCAAAGAATCAGCAAAGTGAGTTCATATTCGAGAAATCAGGAATGCAGTGTTTTTGCGACAAAAACTAACATGCTGGAAATTGCACGTTATGCATAGCAAATGAGGTGTATTCGTTCTATAAAGAAGTTTTGAAAATATCCAAATCTTGATGTAATAGTAAAAATATTTCGGATATAGTGTACACTGTAAAAAAAAATCTGTCAGGTTAATAAACATTTTCTAGGAAACTGGGATTCCTAGAGCGTTTTATCTAACGGTAACAGCAAAATTTCATGTATTTAAATCGATCACATGATTGTTTGCTGTTAACGTTACATGAAAAGTTCTGAGAATCCCAGTTTACTATAAAAATTTAGCAGCAATACAGATTTTTTCTTTTTTTTTTACAATATAGTAGCCGAAATCTTTTGTGTGTTGCTATAAATACTGTCTGTTTTCTATTATACAGGAAGCATATTGAAGTAAATTTCAAAAAGACATATCAATTTCACAAAATTTGAAATAGTTAATTATAATTAAAATACTCCTCAAAAAATATTTCCCCTATATCATTATGTAATGGAACATTTTTTTGTGGAATGAAAATTAATAAGAAATATTCTTTGCGTAACAGATTGCACATAATGTATATTTTTGTATATACTTTATAGATGCATGCCAATTATATTAAGTTCGAAAGTGTGTAACATGAGTAAATTGAATTTGAAATTATATTTTTCCATTGTGTGTCAAGTAACGGAGTAATTTTTATTGCCTCTATAATTAAATTACATATCCGATTTTCATAAAATTCGAAATAACATGACAAAATTATGCATTAATTATATTCATTTTAAATTACAAGCGATTCATTTGGGTAGTGTTTTTCTCTGTTACATGCGGACAGACGAATAGGCTAAACGACGACTATAGGTATCACGTATTTACAATTTAAATGATTGTGAACGCACCTAAAAAAGGAACCTACTCGTATTTGCTAAATTAGTCTCACAGATGAAAATAAAAAAAATAATTTATGATTTTAATTATAATATAAAACGTTGTTTGCTATTTTGACAGGTCCTTAATGAATATATATATATATAATTCATCGCTTAATATTTAAAAAAACTGATGTGTATAAAAATTAAAAAAAATTTTAATATATCGAATTTATTCGTATTTTAATATCCGAAAGAATGATCCATTTATTCTTTCAAAAAGCAAGTGATAGAATTATAAATATCTTTTCACACAGTAAACTTATTTTTGCCACTGTGAAAGAAATTAATATAACAAAACATATTTATTTTAACAAAATGTTGGTGATAGAAAAATAGATTTTATTTCACAATTCTTTTCATTCTATAGCTTCATATTTGCTCATTGTGCAAAAAAATTGATCCAACCAGAAAGTGTACAAAGTGTTTTTTATTGCATCCGAAGATCCGATTTAAAATGTTATGTCTGCATTTTGTTACTTCCAACATCAAAAAAAGGTTTTTATTGTGAATTATTTTCTTCCCATTGAAATATATTCATGAAAATAAAATTGTTTATCTAACACGTGCATTTTGAACATATCCGATCCCTCAATTTTATCAATTTTCGTAAATCACATTAAGAGAAACACAAACTACAAAATTTGTTTTGAAAAAAGAAATCGATGGAGTACGTGTAATGCAGCCAAAAAATTGTTGAAGGTTGCAAATTGTATTATTTATTTATTTTTTATTCAGCGGTAGTCAATTTTGAGAGTATGTTTGTACCGAGTACAAACGTGCATTGAGGTATCCGAATATCTGTGAATGTGTAAAATTAACGATAACTCAAGAAGAGAAAAATATCAAGATGACTAGACAACTAGATCGAGATGACTAGAATATAGACAACTATGTTTTTAAAATTTTTATTTTTTGATAATCTGTTAAGTATAACAGTTCCCGTCACCATTTTGTCAATTCCCGTCTTACGAAAACAGGTTTTGTATTGTTATTTATTTTCTTTCTATTGAAATGTGTTCAATAAAAAAGAAAATTGTTTATTTAACACTTGTATTTTGAATATATCTGATCTCTCAAATTCATCCATTTCCGAAAATTACATTAAGTGATGATATACTGCAAAAACTATTTTTAAATAAAGAATACTGCCCAGTTAAACTGATGGCATTGAGCTCACAGGCTACAAATACTAATTGTACATTAAAGCCTTATATTTTCAAGGGTTAATTCCGTTCGAAAAAAAAAATTAAGAAGGGGAAACAGCTCTCCCCTTTCCTCTTTTTTTATACTTAATCATTGAACCTCCTATACTATCAAAGACATGCTTTATCATATAAAAAATCTATATCCAAAATTCAGAGCAAATTAGATAATTCTTAATAAAAACCCATTTAGCATTTATATAATTTAAAAGGAGTTATCCCCTTCTTTTATACTTAACCATTAAACTTCCAAAACGATTCAGAGATTTGAACGAAATCTGAAAATTCTGCTTGAAAAACCTATTTATATAAATTAAGAGGGGGGGAGGCATTAGAACCCCTGTTGCCCCTATTTATACTTATTCAATGAACACCTAATAGCAGTCACGGAATCGCCTCATCAGAATGATCCTAATCTAAATTTTGAACGAAAACTTAATTCTGAATGAAAATCCCATTTATATCAACTAACGGGGGGGGCATTAGAACCCCTGTTCCCCCTATTTATACTTATTCAATGAACACCTAATAACAGCCACGGAATCGCCTCATCAGAATGATCCTAATCTAAATTTTGAACGAAAACTTAATTATGCATGAAAATCCCATTTATATCAACTAACGGGGGGGGGATTAGAACCCCTGTTCCCCCTATTTATACTTATTCAATGAACACCTAATAACAGTCACGGAATCGCCTCATCAGAATGATCCTAATCTAAATTTTGAAAACTTAATTCTGCATGAAAATCCCATTTATATCAACTAACGGGGGGCATGAGCCCCCCGTTCCCCCTCTTATACATATCGAATGAACTCCAAAAACTAATCAGGGAAGCGCCTTATCAGGATATACCTATATACAAAATTTCAAGTGGATCCGATATTTTTATCATGAGTTATCGCGTTACGCACATACGCACATACATACAGAACGGACGGGCACATAAGCTCTCAGGCTATGATAGACTGTGAGCTAAAAATGTACGGATGGCGTAGATGTAACGCAACTAAAAATTATTAAAAGTCGTATATTCTATTATTTATTTATTTTTGCTTATGGAAGCCAATTTTGAGAGTATGTTTTTACCGAGTATTAAAAGATTGCATTAAGATATTCAAATATTTGAGAACGTCTAAAATTAAGGATAACTAAAGAAGAAGGTTATACCAAGATGCAAAACATCTATGTTTTCAAATTTATATTAAATCTGTTCAGCAAAGCAGTTCTCGTCTCCATTTTGTTATTCCTCCTCTTTCGAAAACAGGTTTTGTTCACTGTAAAAAAACAAAAAACAAAAAAAAAAAATGATAAGGTACCTGCACCCAATATGGACATCCTAAGGAAAATGTACTTATTTCACCCCCATGTACAAGTCATAGGACTCCAAAAATATGGGACCACTATCCTTGGACTTTTGACTATCATTATTAAAATTAGCGACCTTCTAATTATTCTGGTTTAATTTAAATGATAAAAACAAAAAAAATGTTTACAAGTGTTCGTATAAGGAACTACCTGTCCCTATTATGGACAGGTGTTTCCTTATTGACTTTCTACACAGTGTGTATGGAAGAACCACATTTTCAAGGAATTTTAGAGGAGAGGGAATAAAAAAAATGTATCTTAAAGTATTCGGAGGAAGAGGGGGACAATAAATATCTTCAGAAGATGCATTTTAGAAAGGGAGGGGGGCATTCTCGGTTTTTACCCGTTTTCGAAGACCCATGCAATGCCCCTTAGTTACTAGTAAATATTATAAAATAATATTGTTGGTTTTGCTTAGCTTTATTGCATCTGTTATTAATCAGTCCTCACAACATGGACAAATAGAAACTTTTTCACCATGGGCAGTAAGTCCCACATAATCCTCATGAACATATCTGCCACATGTGATGCATGGCCGCTTGTTTGAAAAAGCATCAATACTGCCTTGTTGAGGAAGTCATACCATTGGTACCTACGATTTCGCCAACAGATATCCTACTGGGGGGGGCTTCTTTTTATTTTTCTGCAAGGATTTTATGGAGGAAGGTTTTGGGGGGATTGTTGAAATGGCATCTTGTTGAACAAAGATTTTACCACTTTGATGCCTTTTCAATTTATTGCTTGGAAACGTAGAATTTTCTTCTTTCTTACAGTTGTAGTCGATGGGGACATAAGCTGTCCACATTGGGAACCGGACGTAGTTTTACTAAATCTTGTAACAAATGAATAAGGAAAATATTTTAAAGCAAAATATGCAATAGCAATTGAAAATATGTTTTATTATCTTTCTAAAATACTCCACTTTTTAACATTTAATGTAATTTTACCATATCTAATAAGAATTTAAGCTTACAAGTAATTAAGATCAGCACATATCGAAACAACAAGTTTACTCCTAAATGGCGAACAGCGCGCTTTTTTACACTTTCCAGCCTTAATTATCTTTTCAACTGATTTTCTTCGCGAAAATGTTGAGCCATATCTCGATCAAAATTATTACCTTTAAAAATATTAGGGGTGTCCATATTGAGAGCTCTGTCCATATAGGGTACAAATACCTTAGTGCAGATAAAAAATTGCCGAAATCTGTATGTTTAATAACATTTTAACTGTACAAGAAAAGATGTAAATCTACAAAACTAACTCTTATAAAGCTAAAGACATCGATAACTTTACAAACAGATCTACTAAAATTACAGTTATCTTACTAAACTTTTATCTGTAACTTGGCTTGCAGTTACATAAAAAATTCTAAGTAACCTTACAGATTTTTTTTTTATTTTCAGTGCAAATCTGTATCTGTTACATGGATTTTTGTTGTTGACGTAACATAAAAAATTCTAGGAATCCAAGTTTCCAAGAAAATTTTTAGTAACTGTACATTTTTTTAATAGTGTATTGCAATTTTTTTGTTCCTGTTGAAACGTATTCACGAAAAAAAAAATTGTTTATTTGACATGTGCATTTTGGACGTATCTAATTTTTTTATATTATTCGTTTTGGTAAATTATATTAAGAGATAATAAATTGCAAAAACTACTTTGTAAAAAAGATATAGGTGGCGTAGGTGTAATACAGCTAAAAATTATTTAAAGTTGTTGATTCTGTTATTTAATTATATTTGCTTACGGAAATAAATTTCGAGAGCCTTTTTTATCCAGTACAAAAAGGTTGCTTTGAGATATCCGAATGTTTTAGAATGTGTAAAATTCACGATAACAAACGATTAAAGAAATATCAGGGTGTAAAACATCTATGCTTTCGAATTTATATTTTTTAATAATGCGTTCAGCGTAGAAGTTATCATCATCATGTTTTTATTTCTCACAGTAAAAAATAGGTTTTATATTGGGATTTATTTTCTTCTCATTAAGTTCTTCTTATTGCCTTTTGTGTTAGAAAGCATTTGATTTAGAAAGTTTTTTAAACAAATATGTCACAGGAGGATTCAACTTAAAATGATATATGAATATATTATTAATATTTTTGAAACGATAACTTTAAATATAATTATTATATCTTCTTTCCAATTTTAAAAGAAATGTGCTTACATATAATTTCAAAAAACTTTTAATCTGAATATTATCACCAATTTTGCAAAGAGAAGTAAAATATCTTATAACGTATTTATTTTATCAAAAATATGTGTAGAAAAGTAGATTTCTGTTCAAATTACTTTTCATTCACAATCTAGCTTTTTTCATTACATAAGAGATACATACAAGTAGAAATAGAACATTTTACTGCACCTCAGGCTCCAATTTATAACCTTACGCAACATATTGTTGCTGTTTTCCTCAAAGACATGTTTAATACAGAATTGTTTTATTCTTTTAGAAATACATTTAAGGAGGAAAATTTATTCCAAACATTTATCTTCTATAAATCTGATTACTGAATTTTATGAATTTTTGCAAACAGATGTAAGAACTATCAAGAATATAAAAGGGGAAATATTTAAAAATAAAATTATTTTGCAAGAAAAACAACTAATCCTGTTTTACTATTTAAATATATTTACTTATCTGCTAAACGAAACCAAGCTGCAATGTTTTTAATAATACTACACGAATAAATGAAATACATGACATATTTAATTTTGCGATTTACAGATGTATAAAAATTCAGAAATTGTACATCAAACATAGCAAAAGAGGTGTAATTGTGTTATAATCGTTACATAAATATTGAGATCTTGATGTAATGGATGTCGTATTTTTTATACAAAATGCTTGAATGCAAAGTTTATTACAGTTATATATATATTAAATTAAATCAGACGGAAATAATGGGACTCTATCCTAAGTAGGATATATTTACGTTGCGACCTAAAATTATTAGGTGTTATGGGATATCTTTAAATTAATTACGCATGATAGATTAATTACACAATTAATTACGCTACAGAATGAAGAAGCAAATAATATAGTTAAGTTTTCATTCAATTTCTATAAATTTTGAAAAATATTGGTAAATGTCTGCAGCGATTATGTTTATTAAATTTCAAACCTTTCTATTTGTTAGTTTTTGCGCTGTTATATGCGGACTGACGAGCTTACTAGGCGACAGGTGATACATATTTATATAATTATGAACGAAACGAATAACAAAGATATTTCTATAGTAAAATTTGTTGATTTTTTTAATTCGTTTTCCTTTTGCTACATATGCTAATTTTTTAACTTAAAAATTCAACATCTTTAACATTTCATCCCACAAGTTTTTCATTGCGAAAACTAATAAGAAAAAATCCTCCGTTAAGCATTGTTTATGAAACAGTTTTCAACGCACCCAAAATAGTTTAATATATCGAATTCAATTTATTGAATGATGACGTCTGTCTGTACAATTTAGAAAACACTTAACAAAATTTAAAAGACAATTTCAGGAATAACCATTATGAATAGAAAAAATATGCGATTTCTGATTTAATTTGATTCTGAAGTAAATGATTTTTAAATTTACATACAACATTCTACTAAACGTAATATTTTAAAATTCATATAAATTAGAAAAAACGCAAAAACACAGTTGTGAATTTTTCTGCAACGATTTCCGTAAAACGGAAAAACTGTTCCGAAAACGGAAATGTACTCGAAAATGTAGAGCTGAAATTTTCTTCTTAGCAATTTCCTCTTGTCAGCGGAAATGTGCTAGAGATTTTTTGTTATGTCCTGTATATGATTTCCTGTATATATACGCTAAGTAATAGGAAAAAATATCATTTAAATTTTAAAACGCTTACTGTAGGTTAAAACACTTGCTACAAACTAAAATCTTTTCAAAAATTACTGTTAATAATCATATAACAAAATTGTTTGGAATGGCCTTGTAACTAAACATTGAAATCTACACATTTTATTTTTAACGCCCAAAACACTATAATAAATCTCTTTAACTTACATAAGTTTCATGAATATCCAAGTATATTTACGTACAGACAAGCAGACTAATTCATCAGTGTTTTTTTTTTTTTTTTTGAAAGTGTTAAAAAAGGTTTTTAGTGAACCATAAAGTCATCAGTAGAATAGCAAATTTAAGTTCATTTTTTTTCAATCAGTAAACACATATTTACGCATTGTGTAAGAAATCGATTCAACCATAAAGTGTTCTTTATCATCTAATACTCTAGTTCAAAATGTCACTTTAATATATTGTTGCTGAACTCCTCAACTACATCTTTTGTGAATGAATTATTTTCTTTCTATCGACATGTCTTCAAAGGAAAAAAAAGGATATTTAACACATATATCTTTTTTCAAATGCAATTATAATTTTTGATAACTGAAAGTAAAGTATATTAAGGAGGTAAATTGTAACATCAACATTGAAAACAAAAAAATACGTTCTTCATAAATGTAATGCAGTTACCAAAATTTAATTAAAATTTTTTATCCCTTTTCTAAAAGTAATAAAAATTAATTTACTAATTAATTTTTATTACTTGAATAATCTCCTAAAACAGCCCGGTATCTTGTAAGAATGTGTGAAATTTGGGTATAATATCTGTAATTATTTTCAAATTTGCACTCATACAGCTTTGAAATATCTTTAATGATGTTAAAAATAATGAATGAAGTTTTCATTCTTCAGTAATTCAAAAGTGTTAAAGAAAGTTCAGTGAAATTCCCTGTATCTATCAGTTATTCGTATGTCCTTTTAATTTCAAATACATAAAAATAAAAAATTAAACATTTTTTTATTATAATTAAATATATAATTTTTAAATGAAAGATATAATAATATTTGTAAATATATTGTAGAAAATGTAAAAATTGTGAATACCTATGTTTCATAATATTTTCAAAAATGAAGGAAGCATAAAGTTTTCTACACTATATGGCCAAAGGTGACCAGCCACTTGTGATTCTTCACGTTTTGTTTAAAATCTAGAAAATTACACGAGGAATTGTCCTGAAACTCTAAATACGTAAACAACATAGAACAACTCATATATTACCACGAATATTTTCCCCTCGTAACCCCATTGGAGAGCGTCAACAATTTGAAAAATGACGAATATTTTTGGCTAACTATGTCAAAACTAATGTAGAAACTAGTGTAAAAAAAGTTAAAACTGTGGATCATGATTGAATGGCTTAATTGTAATAAACTGTGCTCATTTTTAGGAGGGTTAGCATGCACACTCGTAGAAAAAATAAGGTTTTCATATAAGCAGTCCTAAATTTTACGAAATTTTTTGTTTATATTTTACACAGATCTCTATACATAAAAATGTTCGTTTCAGAAAATTTGACAAATAACACCATACGCAATACCCTGCAATCAAAATTTAAAAAAAAATAAAAAATTGTATGAATAATGAGCCAATTTACAAAATAATTTTGCCCTGTGCATGCGTAAAACCCATCAAAATATAATTTTCTTAATGAGTTAGCTAAATGTATAGAGACACTTTTATGAAAGTCACAAACAATTAGCTTGAAACTTCTGAAAGTATTCGTCGATGGAATAAGTTCAAAATTCGTTATTCCTAAAGAATGCAAAAAAATGAGGGGTTGTATCCGAATATAGTAGTCATGCTTGCAATATATATGCAGTATTGAGACAATCAATGGATATACGGATACATCCCCCCATATTTTTAAATTCTTTTGGGAACACCGGATTTTGAGCTTACTCTATCGACGATAATTTCAAACTATGTTTTTAGGCTTTCACAAACATTGCTCTATGCATTTAACTAACAAATTATGCAAATTATGTTTTTATTGTTTATTATGTTTTTTTATTGTAAATTATGTTTTTATGTTTTTATATTTCACGCATTCACAGTGAAAAATTATTTAGTAAACCTACTCATTATTTATGCAATTTATATTATTTTTTTAATTTTGACTACAGGATATTGTGTACAATATTGTTTGTCGTGTTTTCTGAAAATAAATTTTTTTTATATCACGAATTTGGCAAATTATAAGCAAAAAACGCGGCAAAATTTAGGACTGTTCTTATGAAAAACTTCATTTCTCTACGAGTATACATGATATCCTCATAAAAAGGAACACATGTTATTAAAATAAGCCCACTTAACCATAATCTACAGTTTGAATGCTTTTTCTACATTAGTTTTGACAGGATTATCCGAAAGATATTCATTATTTTTTAATTTGTTGACGGGTACCTATCAGGTTTCGAGGAATAATCTTCACGGAAATATACCACCTGTCCTATTTTGTTTACATACTTGAAGTTTCAGGATAATTCCCCACGTATTGTTCTAGATATTTATTGAAACGTCCAAATTCACAAGTCGCCGGTAACTTTTGGCCATATAGTGTATAAATTTCTAAATTATGTGCATCGGTTCATAATTCTTTGTATGTAACAAACTGCTAAACTTTTTATTTTATTTTTAAAAATAAAAAAACTTTGAATTTTTTTTCCATAATTCTAACAGATTTCGTTGTTTTAAAAAAAGGGATATTTATTTCTTTTAAAAAGAATTCTAATGTATATTCCAGTTGAAATTTCTTTACATTCGTAATTTTTTTTTTCCATTTTGTAACAAATTTGGCTCAACCAGAAAGTGAAATCTTACGTTTTAGTTGCACTTCAACGTTGAGCTTACTGAATATATTGCTTTAATATATTGCTACTTTTTCTCAATGTCATTATTCATGCAGAATAACTATTTTTACACCACATTTAATTTCATTGTCATAAACATATTCATACTTTTGAATTTCTTATTATTAAATTGCGAAAACTCAGAAAAATGACATTGTTATTCAATGACGTAGCATGTGACAATAAATTTCTCTTGATTTTTATTTTCACAAAAATAAAACACCGAGAACGTTTTTATTCCCCTTGGATATTTAATAAACCAAAAATTTAAAACATTTTTTATTTACCATAAGCTTCCAATTTAAAATGATAACTCAATATACATTACACATCGAATTCATGAATATATTATCCCTATCAAAATGTTTTGAAAGAAAAATTATATTTATTTAATACATTAAAATTCAAATAGATAATATTTTCCCTTTAACGCCTTCCGGACAAGCGTCTTTTATTTAATTTTTTAATCTTTTATGCCCGGTTTTGCAAAATAGAAATCTTCGCCAAATTGAATCGAGAAAAAATGTTATGGAAACATTTGATGAATTGAATGTTTTCAATTGTTTGGGGTGAATTCTATTCTCTGCAAAAAGTCTCCCAAGAAAACACTAAAAATTAAGAAATTTGATAGAATCCGCGGCTATGGTCTGGCATCATAATGAGCAATTAAAAAGAAATCGAAAAAAGGGCATGCATAGCAGGTCAGGTGAAGTAAAAACCGTAAAAAGAGGTTCGACGGAATATCGAAGAATTTGCCTTGGAACACTTACGTTAAGCTTTTTCACAAGAATTTTCTACTTTATGAGCAAAAGTTTATTTATATTTATAAACACATAAGTATGTAAATCCATACCTCCCATATCAAAAGTAGTTTTAAAATCTACCAGTAAATAACAGGAAAACCAAAGTACATATTTTTCTCAAATTAAAGTTTAGGTGGGTAACTAATAATTTTCCCAACCACTGTAAAATCAACTTTTATTTGGCTAAAGATTTTTTTTAGTATAGAATATCTTTGTCGAGTTTATCGCTTCTCGGCCTTTTGGCTAAGATCAAAGTGTAGTATCTGTTCTTATCAGCTTAATTAGCTTATATATTTACGTTATTTTTTCTTTTTTATAGGTTTTTGCTGATTGATTTCCTGATTTTTAGCTGATATATTCATAAGTGACCAGATACCGGGACCTGGAGTCTGACTTAGCCGAGGCCGAGGGCGGTTGCTTTGTGCCTGCTTACAGTGGGAATTAGCCTGCCTTGAGAGCTGCTTTATGATTCAGAAGTTTCGAGGATCATTTCGAAGGAAATTTCGAATCTTATTGTAATTGACATATAGCCACACTTAATAAACATTGTGCCGTAGGGATCTGTTCTTATCAGCTTAATTAGCTTATATATTTACGTTATTTTTTCTTTTTTATAGGTTTTTGCTGATTGATTTCCTGATTTTTAGCTGATATATTCATAAGTGACCAGATACCGGGACCTGGAGTCTGACTTAGCCGAGGCCGAGGGCGGTTGCTTTGTGCCTGCTTACAGTGGGAATTAGCCTGCCTTGAGAGCTGCTTTATGATTCAGAAGTTTCGAGGATCATTTCGAGGAAATTTCGAAGTTTCGTTGATCGCTTCTCGGCCTTTTGGCTAAGATCAAAGTGTAGTATCTGTTCTTATCAGCTTAATAGTAGACACAATAGTTATATTTTTATCTTTTTTATAGGTTTCTTTGCTGAATTTTGCTGATTTTTGCTGGTCTGGAAGAACTGGATACCCTCTACCGTAGGCTGCCTTTGGTCTTGGCCGGGGTCGATGAAGGATTTTGACAGCCTGATGTGCCTGCCGTAAAGTCTTGCTGCCTAGTCGTGTTTGCTCTTTCTTTGCTGTGTTGACTGGAGATTCGCCATTTTGGGTGTTATTTACCTCGCCATTTTGATTTTAGGGGCGTTTCAGCGGTTGTGGCGGCCATCTTGGAGCAAATTTGCTTTTTTCGATATTTCGGCAATTTCTTAAGTTCTGGAGAAGAGAATTTAATCAATTCTTGGATTTTAATGGACTTTCCCTTTGCTTCTAAAGTTTTATCGATTTTATTCATCATTTTTATGGACTTTTAACGTTTTTAAGGACTTTATAATTTTATTGCCTAAGTTTTGTTGTTTGTTGTATTTGTTCTATTTTATTTTATGTCTGTATTTATGTTTTGTATTCGTATAGTGACCTGTAATCAGATCCCTGCGGCACGTGGCTATTCTTTCATAATTATCCATCCTTGGTTGTTTTGACATTGTCAGCGTCGTGTTACCGTCGATTTCTGACAGTTCAATGTACGACGGAACAAGCTTTCAGCTACTATATATGGCTATATGGCCGTGAATGACTCTGTTTTCGGATATTGTAGTAATTAGCTATTTTTATGACCGCCTATGTATTTTGCGTTGAATGGATGTTTGATTTAGACCACATGTGTGGATCATGTGGTGTTTTTAGATGTTATGTATTTGTGTATGTTTGTCAATCCCAGTCTTTTACAACTGGATTTTTAACTTAGTTTTTATTCTTTACATCCAGTTTATACAACTGGGGTTTTAACTTTTTAACTTGGTTTTGTGTAAATAATTGTATTATTGATTTTCTTTTAGAGTTATTGTGCTGGGGCGAGTATGGCTTCCGGTACTTCGAATGGAGACTCTGGTGAGGTTGGTGACGCTCAGGATGATGAGGAAGATGTTTTTCTCCCTCCTAGATTACAGGGGTCACAACTCACTATTAATTTTCCCTTGTGTGCTCCTATTAATTGTTTGATTGGTGCCTGTCGTACTCAGTTTAAAGCTAATACTTGGACAACTGTAGTTAACAGTTTCACACGTCATATGCGTGATATTCATAAAATCGTTCCTAAGACTAAGATTTATTGGTGTTCCATCTGTAATATAGATATTGGTCGCCAAGTTGCTACGCATTCTTGCTTTAAAGCTGAAACTGGCCGTCCTTTTTTTGTTAAGTCTAAAAAGGAGTTAGCTTATAAGTGTCGCCAATGTGGTGATTCTTTTTCTAGTTGGAGAGGTTTGAGCAACCATAGGGTTGCTCATAAGAAAAGTAGAATTCAAAACGAGTATAATGCTAGGAATGGCCTTCCGATTTCGGGGGGTGCTCCTGGTGGTGAGGATTATGTTAATGAGATGGCTTCAGTGGATGCGCGGTTGGCTGATTTGGGTGTTACAGTTAACGATGATGATATTGAGAGATTTGTTGATATCTTGGCTTCTTCTTCTGATAGTAATTCTCATTTGAATTTAAACAATCATTGTTCGTCAAGTCGGAGTTTGAGTTATGATGTAAATGTTTTTAAGGATGGTATTGAAGGTAATGATAATAATGGTAATGGAATTGATGCTAGTGAGAATTCCCGGCAATCCCTTGATAGACCTAGTGTTCAGAGCCATGTCAATTTCTCGCCACGCCCGGGTCCGTCCACTCGTATTAGTTTCGATGCTGTTGTTATTCCTCCTTTAATGCCTGCTTTTAATAGTCCTGGGTTGTTCAGTAGTACTGTTGTATCTGATTCAACTTGTAATGATTCTAACTTAAATAATGTTATTCATTCATCTATTTCATCTGTAAATAATCATTTGTTTAATGAGGCTGTTTTATTCAATACCTCTGGGCCTAGCGGGGGTAACGATAGTTTGATAAGTGAGAGATCTAATCGGGAGGATTTGGGTGGTCACACTCAGGTTAATCCTGTTGTGTCTAGTGAGATTAACCATATAGTTGATAATTTGAATGAGTGGGGTAATAGTAATGTTACTGCTCGGTTGTCCCATCCTGATTTAAATAATAGTGAAGCTGATCGTCAAGTTAATGTGTCCCAGACTTCTGATCATATTGATGACTCCCCCCCTCAGAATGAGTCTTTAAATATTCTGAATGAATATGTTGATGAGGAGATTGGTGAAGGGGACGAAATCATCACGGGTGAGGATGCCGACGACCTTGACCCCGGTGGTGTAGGCGCTGGCATACCGTTGCCTGGGGATATTCAGGCTGAGCCTGGGTTTCTTGCTCGCTTCTCCAACCGTTTTAACCAAATGTTAAATGATGAAAGTCCTAACTTTGCTGAATTTGAGAGTGTTTGTGATGATTTCATCACTAGTATGAAAAGGGAATTGAATTTTAAGTCCCGTTCCGCCGAGGGGGCAGCCCGTCCATTTAAGCCTCTTGATAAAGATAATCCGACTGTTATACAAAAAGCTTATCGTAAGAACCGTAAAAAAGCACTTCGTAATATTCTTCAGGAAGAATCTGACTTTTGCCATCTGGACCCGGAGGTTGTCGCTAACCATTATGCTACTACTTCTATTCCTAAGCCATCCGATACTAAATTTATGAAGGAAATAGATCCTGCTCAGAATAACATGAATACTAATTCGTTTACTGCTAAAGAAGTAATTAATAGACTTAGAAGATGTGAAAATACTGCTCCGGGTCCGGATGGTATTACGTATAACCACTTAAAGTTTATTGACCCTAAAGCAATAGTTCTGACTCCCCTTTATAATCTTTGTTTAAAATTTAAAGCTGTCCCCGAGGCATGGAAAACTACTACGACCATTTGTATTTTTAAAAAGGGAGACAAACAGGACCCGGGCAACTGGAGGCCTATAGCCCTAGGCAACACTATATATAAACTTTATGCCAGTTGCCTATCGAACCGCCTTTATAAATGGTTGGAGGAAAATAACATCTTGTCCTTCAACCAAAAGGGGTTCCTCCCACACGATGGGGTCTACGAAAATAATTACGTCTTAAGCCAAACTATGCGTAAGTTTAAGAAGTTAAAAAGAGATTTATTGATCGCCTCTTTGGACGTGTCTAACGCGTTCGGCTCCCTCCCGCACTGGGTTATTTTTGAGGCTCTTCGCCTTGCCGGTGCGGGAGAGGAATTTGTTTCTATTGTTGAGAACATTTATCATGAGGCTACTACTTGTTATAAGACGTCTGCTGGTTTGTCGACCCCTCGTGTGGCGACCACCGGGGTAAAGCAGGGCGACCCGCTTAGCGGTGTATTATTTATTTTGGCGATAGATTTTATGCTTCGCAGAATTCAGAGAGAGGGATCTAGTCGGGACCCTAGTAATAGAAATATTTTTCATTATATCATCGCGTATGCCGATGATGTTTTGCTACTTGCTAAGGATATTCAAATGCTGCAAAATTTATTGAACCTTATTAACAATCTCGCTCAGAAAATAGGTCTTCAGTTTAATAGTAAAAAATGCGTAACTATGCATTACAGTAATGCGCCGCCCGCTGGTTGTAGAGATACGATTTTTAATATAAATGGTAATAATATTCCGTTTATGAGAGATGGGTATCCGGCTGTTTTTTTAGGGAAGCCCATTGGGGCTTTTATCCCTCAGGATACAATTACTATTCAGCAACTTAAGCAGAGGGCGGTGACTATAATGCAGTCAAAACTCGGGCCGTGGCAGAGAATTGACTGCCTGAAGACTTTTTATTTTCCCTCGCTTCTATTTATGATGAGGACAGATCAGTTGCGTAAAACTGATTGGCAGGCAATTGATGATTCTGTTAAGCCATTGATTAAGAGAACGCTGGGTCTTCCTCCTAATGCGGCCAATGAATACCTATATGGGTCCAGAGATGATGGGCTATTTGGTATTCCATTGGCCGCCGAGGACTCCGACATTGCGATTGTTGACGGTGCTTTTAAGTTACTCACGTCAAAAGATTATATTATTGCCAGGATGGCGTGGGAAGAGCTTCGTGAAGAAGCGGATTTTAGATACCAGTCCACTAGAATTCAGAATGCGGAAGATTATTTGAATTCGGTTGAGCGTGTTGATGCTCGTTCTGCTAATAGATATACCTCTCAATTTACTCGTGCTAGACAAGCGTCTAAGAGGTTGAGTGTTAAGTGGAGCATTAGTGAAAATGACGAGGTTTCGTTGATCGCTGGTGATGGGGATATTAGTGACCGTCGCTCTATCTTTGCCAAATTAAGGAACCTGCAAAGGAAAAAGCGCACCGCCTCACTACGAGATGCCCATAAACATCAGGGAAAAACGAATATTTGTGTTGCTGCCACTAAAGAATCCTGTCATTTTTTCACTGATGGGATGTTTACTAGGTTTCGTGATTGGCGCTTTATACATCGCGCCCGTTTAGGTTTATTTAATCTGAATGGTTATAGGAAACCTACTAGGAATAACCCTGGACAGATTAATAAGAAGTGCCGGAAGTGTAGTCAGGTTGAGACCCTACCTCACGTCCTTGACCATTGTATGGTCCATAGTTCATTATATCGTAAGCGGCATAACGCTATTGTTGAGAGAATAAAGAAGGCGGCTGCTAATAGATGGACCATCGTGGGAGAGGATCGTGTGGTGGGATCGGAAAACCTGCGACCGGACCTGGTTGTCCAAAAAGGATGTGAAGTTATAGTATTTGATGTTACAGTCCCCTTCGAGGATGGCCTCGAAGCTTTTGATAAAGCTCGTAAAGCTAAAATTGAGAAGTACAAGAATCTTGCTGCTGAGCTGTCTGTTGATGGTAAGCATGCTGTTGTTGAGGCCATCGTCGTTGGGGCGCTGGGTTCTTGGGACCCGGCGAATGATCGCTCTTTGAGAAGAATTTGTGCCAAGTCTTACCTTCGTCTTATGAAGAAAATAATCATCAGTGAAACAATTTCGTATTCTAATGATGTTTATCAAGAGCACATTCGTCGGGTTCCCCAGTAGTGGACACCTGGTCTTGCTTATTGTATATCCTGCTCCCCCATGATTATGATGTAATCTTGATACTGTATTATTTTTGTATTATTGCACTTTATGTTGTTTTAAATAAAGTTTGTTGTAAATAAAATTTGACAAAGTTACCTCTTGGTGACATAGAAAAGTTGCTAAAGTGCAACATAGACAAGGTGAAATTGAATTCACCATAGATTTGCCACATGGACATACATTTTTTTGTTGTAACATAGTCTTATTGTAATTGACATATAGCCACACTTAATAAACATTGTGCCGTAGGGATCTGTTCTTATCAGCTTAATTAGCTTATATATTTACGTTATTTTTTCTTTTTTATAGGTTTTTGCTGATTGATTTCCTGATTTTTAGCTGATATATTCATAAGTGACCAGATACCGGGACCTGGAGTCTGACTTAGCCGAGGCCGAGGGCGGTTGCTTTGTGCCTGCTTACAGTGGGAATTAGCCTGCCTTGAGAGCTGCTTTATGATTCAGAAGTTTCGAGTCCTTGTGGGAGTGGCTTCTTTTCTTAGTTCCTGGAATGGCTCCGTGTCTTCATCGCCATTTTGGATTTGACCTTCAATGTCATTGACACGAGTCCTTTAGGCAGCCATCTTGGACTATTTTCATTTTTTTGCCATTTGCCTGAATATTTTACTGATTTTAATCGCTTTTAAAGGCTAATTTTTATCTTCTATTTATCCCACTGTTTGCTTTTAATAATATTTTATGATACTTATAAGATTTATTGTATTTTAGGCTCAGTTTTTAGCTGCTTTCTTTTCGCCTGTTTTCTTTAAGTTTGTAAAGGCTGATAACTTTAAGTGTTAGGTTTTCCCTGCGGTACGTGTGGCTATTTAATTATATTTTTATTTATCATACTCTGTATAGTTGGTTTACCATTTTTGTGATCCGTTTTAACTTGTTCTGTAATATTGTTACATCGACGGCAGATCGTTTTTTCGACGAACTTGCCTGTGTTTGACGTCGGTTCTTGTGAGTTCGATGAACGTCAGAACAAGATTTCATCTATTATAAGACACCGGGCTTCGCCTGAGATGTTTTTAATGTATTTTATATTTCTTCTTATCAGAGTTTTTACTGTTTACAACTGGTCTTTACAACCAGTTTTTAACTTCATAATCATTGTGTTGTCTGATTATTTTTATGTTTTTTATCTTTTACAACTAGTCATTTATATCTAGTTTTTAAGGATCCATTAATTCATTTTAATTCTATTTATGGATGGTGCTAATCCCGGCACCTCTTCTGGTGTCTCTAGTGACAGTGGTACTGGTGATTTTGATAGTAGATGTGTGCCGCCCAAGTTATTTGATGATGGCACTATTCGTTTTTCTTTTCCTTTACTTCTGCCTGCTGTATGTTTTGCTGGTAATTGCAAAAGAGGTTTTAAGGGGAGTTCCTGGACGATGGTAGTTAATAATTATGTTAGACACTTACGTGACATTCATAAAGTTATTCCGGCCAGAAAAGTATACTGGTGTTCGCTTTGCGATGTAGAGTTGGGTAGGCAAGTTGCTACCCACCATTGTTTTCGGGATAGTCCCCTTCTTTCAAATTCTAAAGTTAAACTTCCGTTTGCATGTGATTTATGTGATGAATCTTTTCCGACCTGGCGTGGATTAAGCGGCCATAAACAAATGCATAAGCGAAAGCAAATTCAAAAGGATTATAATAGGAGGAATAATCTTCCCAGGAGCCCTGAAACTATAAGTTTAAGTTCTGAGGAAGCTGCAGTCGATGCTGCCCTGTCTGATTTGGGGGTTAATGTGAGTGATGAGGATATTGATAGGTTTATTAGTATTTTATCTGGGGAAATTAATGATGATCATAATTCACCTGTAAATAATCATAGTCATTTAACTTCACCTGTAAATAATCATCAACATCCTGTTTCTAATGATGAGAATTTAAATGCTAATTCTCGTGTCGTTGATAATTTAAACCATAGTGATGATTCTTCGGATGAGGATAATATACCCTTAAGTCGGAATAATGATGGGATCGGAAATAAATTCGGCCTTGTCACCTCTGCCGAGGCGGGTCCGTCCACTAATTCTCATACTGAAGTTGTCATCCCTGCCCTTGCTCCTACTTTTAGCAGTCCCGCTATTTTTAATGCTAGAGATTCTGACGGTAGTTCAGTATCTGGTGGGTCTGATATTGAGATGATTGCTGCCGATGGTAGAGTTTTGTTCTCGTCTAGTAACCAACAAAATAATGATGTGATTTTAAACCCGGTTTTACCTGGTTTTAACCAAAATAGTGATTTTATTTATACTGATGCTAGTGCATCTTTTAACCTTTTAGAAAATCATAATGATTTTAATGCTAATGATTTTAACCCTGTAAATTTGCAGGGGGGGGATGGCGACCATCAACCTTCTCCTACTGAGCATACTGTTAACCCTACTCGTCCTGTTAGTCATGATACCGTTGATATTATTGATTCGTTATCTGAAACTATGAACCAGAATTTGAGTATAGTTGAAAACATTATAAATGGGGATGGTGATATTGTAAATGAGGCGCAGGACCTCGTTACTCCCCCTTTTTCAAATACTGATAGTACCAATGATAGTTTGATTGACCATGTTGTCCCTCTTAGTCCTGATTTAAATTCTGCTTCTGACTCTGTTGTAGTGGAGGGTGGTAATGAAGAGGTTATTGTTGACGCTGACAGTGATGATCATGACCCCGGTGGGACAGGAGCTGGCGACCCTATTCCCGCGGGATTACCGGCCGAGCCGGATTTTTTGTCACGGTTTGCTGATAGATTTAAAGGCCTCCTGGATCAAGATAACCCTTCTTTTACTGAGTTTGAAGCGGTTGTTGAGGACTTTACGATCAATTTAAAGAAGGAATTAAACTTCAAGTCCTCTACAGGTAGCGGGACGGTCCGCCCTAATAAACCTATTTCCGCTGATGACCCTAAATCTATTCAAAAATTATACAGGAAAAATCGTAAAAAAGCCTTACGTATTATTTATAATGAGGAGTCTGATTTTTGCGATCTGGACCCGGAAGCTGTCGCCGACCACTATGCTACCCAGGCTAATGCTCCCCCAGAAGACTTGAGCTTTATGAGGGAGGTTACCAGGGCGAACGGTGGTCTGAATGTTGGCGATTTTACGCAGCGGGAAGTATCGGCTAGACTCCGACGATGCGATAATACAGCGCCTGGTCCAGATGGCATTACTTATAATCACCTCAAGAAAATTGACCTTAAGGCTTCTGTTCTTACTCTGATTTTTAATCTTTGTCTTAAATTCCAAGCCGTTCCCGCGGCCTGGAAGAGGACTACTACAATCGCCATTTTCAAGAAGGGCGATAAATCTGATCCAGGCAATTGGCGACCGATAGCCCTCGGGAATACAATTTATAAGTTATACGCCAGCTGTCTGTCGAGTAGACTCTATAAGTGGCTAGCTGATAATAATATTCTATCATTTAATCAGAAGGGCTTCTTGCCACACGATGGGGTCTACGAGAATAATTATGTCCTTGAACAATTATTGAAGAAGTTTAAAGTTAAGAATAAGGATTTATATATTGCTTCGCTAGACTTGTCTAACGCGTTCGGCTCCCTCCCGCACTGGGTCATCTTTGAAGCTTTGAAGCTTGCCGGTGCGGGAGAGGAGTTTATCCAAATAGTGAAGGACCTTTATAAAGATGCTGAAACTGTTTATAAGACCTCTGTTGGTGTTTCGACCCCACGTGTGGCATCCACCGGGGTCAAACAGGGGGACCCCCTCAGTGGTATATTATTTATAATTGCGATCGATTTTCTTTTAAAACGAATCCAGCGTGAGGGGTCCTGTAGGGATCCTAGCAGTAGGAACTTATTTCATTTTATTATGGCCTACGCTGATGACATGTTGTTAATCGCGAAGGATGCTAGGACTCTGCAGGCCCTTCTCAATCTTCTGGTAGATTTGGCGTCTCGTATAGGGCTTAATTTTAATCCTGCCAAATGCACTACTATGCACTATTCCTCAAGTCCCCCTGCTGGCTGCCGACCAACTATTTTTAATATTAATGGGAGAGATTTAAATTATATTTCTGATGGGTCTCCCTCTATCTTCCTCGGTAAGCCGATAGGCGCGTTTATCCCTAGGGATACGGTTACTGTTGATTTGTTAAAGCAGAGGGCCTTGAGGATAATGACCTCTAAGCTCGCACCTTGGCAGAGGTTAGACTGTCTGAAGACATTTTTCTATCCTTCCCTGCTTTTTCTGATGAGAACAAACCAATTATTGAAGAAGCAGTGGAAGGAGATTGATGACTGCATAAGACCAACTATTAAACGTACGTTAGGACTCCCCCCCAACGCAGCCAACGAATACATATATGGGGCTCGTGAAGATGGCCTGCTAGGTATTCCGTTGGCTGCGGAGGATTCCGATATCGCGCATTTAGATGGGGGATTTAAATTGCTTACTTCGAAAGATCCCATCATTCAAGATATTGCCTGGATTGAACTAGGTGATGAGGCTCACTTCCGTTTTAAATCACATATTGTTGATGGGAGGGCTGATTTTTTGAATTCTGTTGAACATGAAACTGTTGGGAGATCATCTAATAGATACGCCTCCGTGTGGACTAGAGCCCGTCAGGCCGCTGCCCGCCTTGGCGTCAATTGGAAGCTGGTTGAGCAGAGCAGAGAGGTTGAGTTAATCGTTGGTGATGTGCTGGTTAGTGATAGAAGCGCTATTTTTCGCACATTAAGGAACATTTTTAGAAAGAAGCGTACCCTGTCACTTAGAGAGCACAAACACCAGGGAAAAACCAATCCATGCGTCGCTGCGGCCCGGGAAAGTTCTCATTTCCTAAATGATGGAAGTTATACGAAGTTTTGTGACTGGAGATTTATACACCGAGCAAGGCTCGGTCTCGTTAAATTGAATGCGTACACTATTCCATCTCGCAATAATCCCGGCCCAGTTGACAAGAGGTGCCGGAGGTGTGGTCTTCTCGAGACCCTACCTCATGTACTAAATCATTGTATGGTACATTCGACTCTGATGAAGAAGCGGCATAATGCCATAGTTAGTCGTATTAAGAATGCCATAAATGGTCGTTGGGATATTATCGGAGAGGATAGAGTTCTTGGGTCCGTGAATTGTAGACCTGACTTGGTGATCCGGAGGGGAACTGATATCATTATCATCGATGTCACTGTGCCCTTCGACAATGGTCTCGAAGCTTTTACAGAAGCCAGAAACATCAAGATGAATAAGTATTTGAATCTTGCTCAAGAATTGTCTATAGAAGGAAAGAATGTTGTTGTTGAGGCCGTTGTCGTCGGTGCGCTTGGCAGTTGGGACCCGGTAAATGACCGTGTGATGCGGCGAATATGTTCCAAAAAATATTTAAAATTATTTAAGAAGATTGTAGTGAGTGAAACTATCGCGTATTCAAGAGACATCTATGATGAACATATTCGACGGGTCCCACAGAACTCCAACGGTCGCCAAGTACACTAATGCCCATCCATTCTGTTTATGTATACTATTGTATTTATTGTATGTATTTTTTGATTATATTAATAAAGTCTTAACTTGATTGTTATATGTATATATATAATAAAGTGTATGTATTAAATAAAGTTTTTAAAAAAAAAAAAGGGAAAAAAAAAAAAGGAAAAAAAAAAAAAAGGAAAAAAAAAAAAAAAAAAAAAAACAAGAGAAAAAGGCTAGTAAATAGCCACAGACTAAGGGTGAATACCCATAGAAATACTTCCACATGGACTCACACATTTTAATGTTTTAAATAAATTTTTTAAGTGTTTTTGTACATAGCCACACATTTTAATATTGTACCGTAGAATATCTTTGTAATATAAAATATTTTTTGCAATATAAAAACAGTTGATTTAATAGAATGTGCTTTTTACTTGAGAGGCATTTGAAAATACCAACATAACAAATATTCTAGAATAATGAAAATTTAAGGTTTTGAATTTAAGTTTAATTTTTTTTTTTTATAAATATACTGATGAAGTAATTTTCAGCATACACACTCAGCAGTATTAACTTTTTAAAATTGGAATTATAGAAATTCACAAAAGTGACTTTCTTATTTTGTCAACGAGTATGTATTACAATTCTAAATTTCTATTCAAATTCCTTTCACTCAGTAAATGTATTTTTCCTTTTTGTGCAAAACATTGAACATACCAGGAACTGAAAAAAAAAAAACTTTTATTTCACCTGCGTTATCAATTTAAATTGATAAGACAATATTAGTAAATGTTAAACTTGAGAAAACATATATTTTATGATATTTTCAAAGAACAAGAAAAAATACAGCTTTCGATAAATTTTTCAATTATATTTACAGATTTAGTTTGCTTTTCATTTTATATTTTACTGAATTATTGTTTTTCATTTTAGTGAAAGAAACTTTGAAATGATTTCTATCGTTTAACGAGTTTTATTTCATTTTAAAATTTATAATGTGACATTTATTTCTATTAAATATATTTGAATATAAATTTCAGTTCAAATTTCTTTTTATTCTGTAAATTTATTATTTTCCATTTTAAACGAAATCTGTTAAACCAGAAATTGGCGAACTAAGTTTTTCTTGCATTTAAGGCTCTAGTTTAAAATTATACGTAAAAAACGTATTATTTTAATTAATAATATGTATTTAAAAATATAATTTTTTATCGGTTACATCATATGGTGTAGAAATATTAATATTCCATTACACACATTTTTATTCTCTTGGATCTTTTTGTTCTCTTTATAAATGATTTAATTGTAAAATGTCAGAAAATTGGCCTATTTCTTCGATAAACAAGTATGCGACTGCAAAGTTAGTTTCTGTTATTTTTTTTAACCTACATTCATCTATAGTTTAAATTTATTTTAAATATTTATAATTCATGATAAATGCTAGAATGATGAAAAACTAAGTTTCTGAAAATTATAGGTTTTCTTATTTTTATTTTTTTTAATAATCTGCTGAAAATGTCTTTTACTCGTAGCTGCACTGACATTTTTATTACACTGGAAATATTTTTTTAAATTAAAATGTGAAAATTCAGAACTTGCATATTTCTTCGATAAGCAAGCATGTAACTGTGAAATACATTTTTGTTAATTTTTACTTTGCCAACACTTAGCTATATTTACTTGTATTTTAAAAACCTGTAATTGGTGTTAATGCTAGAATGATGAAAAACTAATGTTTTAAAAAATATAAGTTTTTTTTTCTTTTTACTTTTTTTAAATAATCTGGTCAAAATATCTTTTAGCAATATTGCATTTTTATTATAATGGAATTTCTTATTAATATTGTGAAATCTCAGAAATATCAAGCACTCAATTCATCATCGGGTATGTGTCAGGAATTAAATTTCTATTCAATTTTTTCTCACACAGTAAATTTTATTTACTCTATTGTCTAGAGTTTTAACGAAACCAGATAGAGCACAATCGTTTTATTGCACTTGAGTGTCCAGTCTAAAATTAAGACGTCGTTATACATTATACCTCCAATTAAACAATTTCTCTTATATTATGAATTAAATTGCTCCTGTCGAGATGCATTCAATTGACACAAACGTATAAACAATATATAATACTTGTGTGAATATATTTGTGACAAATATATTCGGGATGTGGGCTGGGAAAATCGCTAGTTTCAGAGCCCCGCCCGCTCACTAACCGTTTTCAAATATCTTTAATTTATCTACTTTTTCTGTTAAATTTGTCCGGTTTCAATTTCTCTTTTTTCCCTTTTCTATTTATAGTCCAAGGTATTCGAGTCGTAAGTAAAGAGTTTTGGCGCTATACGTAGTCGCTTATCGTCGACAGCGCTGTCGCGCATAGAGCTCTTGGGATTGTAGGTAGGGGTGACACAAATATATAATTGACAAATATATAATTGACACAAACAATTACAAATCAGATTTTTGAATCGGGTAATTACTTTAATGAGTGAAAAAACTAACTGGAAGGTAAATTAATAAATCAATATATTTTCGTAATACATAAATCAATATGTTTCCAAAATATGGAAAACGTAGGAGCTAAAAAAAGTTTTCATGGTACATAAATTTATATATTTATTACCAGCATTCAACTACACAAGTTTTTAAGTGTGAAAAAGATTTTGAAATATAAAATCAATCAAATGATTGAACCGAGTTTTTTTTACTTTACTTTGGAAGATATTTTTAAAAAAACTTAAAATTTATGGTAAATTTTAGGATGATGATAAACTAAGTTTTTTAAAAATCCAAGTTTTCTAATTTTGTTTGTTTTATTATCTGTAAAAAAAACCTTTTTTTTTCGGGTAAGCATTCAGAAATACTGATATCTTTATGTTTTCCAAACAGTTACTAAACTTTTTCTTGGAAACTGGGATTGTTAGAAAATTTTATGCAACGGAAACAGCGATATTTTATGTACGTTACATGAATTTTTGCTTTTACCGGTACATAAATGTTTTAGGAAAAAGTTTTCTAGAAAAAGGCATAGAAACTTTTCAATTTTTTTTTTCACAGTGCATAACACTTTTAACTAAACAACATTTTCTTGTGTGATGAATTGTATTCTTCTTGTCAAACTGCATACAAAGGAAAACTATATGTATTTAGCTCATAGGAACTGCAAATGAGATTTCTGAATATATCATATTTTTTAGTAGGAGAAAGATTATCCTAGTCAATGAAATGCAATTTATAATATGTATGATGTAAAAGCTGAAAGAAAACCAAACTTTTCAATGATATATAAAGAAATATATATTTTACTTTTATTTAACTGAACAGTTTTTCAACTGTAAAATATTTTTTCGCTATAAAAATGAATCAATTAATTTAACCTAAACTTTTACTTTCGTGAGGCGTATCTGAAAATATCAATAATTCATGATAAATTCTAGAATATTGAAAAACTGAAATTTGGAAATTTGTAAGTTTATTTATGTCTCTTTCTTTTTAAAATATTCTGGTGAAAATGTCTTTCATCAGTATTGACATAATTATTTTATTGGAAATATTTCTCTGTTAAACTGTAAAATATCAGAAAAGTGCAATGAACTACGTGAACGCATATTTTCTAAAAAATAAATTTCTATCCACACAGTAAGCTCTGTAAAATCCCGAAAAACCTACTATCATTCAAAATTCTTTTATTGCACCTGAATTCGTAGTTTAAATTGATACGACATTATTGGACAAGATAAAACTTAAGAAAGCATACGCTTTATGATAATTTTTAAAATCATTGTAACATATACTCTTCTATGAATTTCCCAATTATGTTAATGTATTCAATTTTTTTTTATGTGTATAATAATATGCTGATTTTTTATTTAGCAAGTCTTGAAATTTCTTTAAATATTTCTACTAAACTTATTTTATTTTTAAAAATATAAAATGTAACACTTAATCAATTAATATGTTTTTGAATACAAATTTAATTTAAAATTTCTTTTCATTTGTAACTTTTCATTTTCCTCTTTCATATGATTTTATCCAATCAGAAATCGACGCACAATCAGCATGTTTTTTTTTAGCATCCGTAACTGTAATTTAACAAGTAAGAAAAATCATGCGTTAAGCATAGATTATGAAGCACTTTCCAACAATTTTGAAATCTTTAACAAAACTTCGTTATACCGAGAAATAACGTATTATTGTCCATATCCAAATATGTCTTCCAATACTTTTGAAAGGCCCTGTATTTGATCTGTCGGTTAACATACAAACTACATAATAGTAAAATTTAGTTTAGCAAGAAATCGCCTAACTGGTTGAAATTTTCCTTTCAGCAATTTTTACTAGCAGATGGAAACATACTTGAATACTTTTGTTGTAAAATACATAGTAAAATACCTTGTAAAATACATAGTACTTTTAATACACGAAAGTATTTTGATAAAGTTTAGTTTAAAAACAAATTCTTTTTAAACTACTTAAATCAAATTTCCAGAAATTATCATCTAAAGGCGACCATGTATCCAGTTCTTTGCGGACCCTGTATATAATCTTATCGATATTCTACAAGCATTCCTTAGTAAACTAAATCCAGTTCATGGTAAAAAGGCATAACTTCTTTAAAATCCACCGTTAAGTAAATTACGCTCATATTCAGAAACCTTTCTGAGATCTTTTGTGTAACTCTGTATATCTAAATTGTGTAACAATGAGCATTTATATAAACCATATGTTATGCATACATATTGTAAAACTTAAAAGCGTATATCATAATTTAAAATTCATTTCGTCTATCTAACAGCCATCTTCCATAATATACAGGATTTCAGACAGAATATACTATTTGAAAATCTTTTGTGTGTCCCTGTAAATGCTATGCACAACTTATTATGCATGATATAACTCATATTAATCCTCAGCAACGTATATCAATTTGTTTATGCATGAAATCGTTTACCATTATTAAAATATGTCACAAAAAATTCTCCCCCTTTATTATTATGTATTGGAATTATTTTATGTAGGCCTGTAAATGAATAATAACTATTGTTTTCGCTGAATACTTTATAAAATGTATATTTTAGTGCGCTTTGTAGATGCATATAAATTAAAAAATGTTTGACAGGGTGTAACATCTTGAAAATTCATTTGAAACGATTTTTTCCCATAGGTGGTAATGTAATGGAAAGCTTTTGATTATCCCTGTAAAAAAACTAATCATGGCAGAAAATTCATTTTTAACTGGGTTCGTGCTCGAGTAAAAGTCATAAACTCCCAAAAATTTCATTACAATCGGAGTATATTTACGAGAGTTAGAGTGCGGACAGACGGCCATACGGCCAGAGGGGCAGACGGAGTTAAACGAAAAAACTAAATAATTCCAAATAATTTTTCTGGTTTTAAATATATTTTTTTAAAACATATGTAAAATTACTCAGCGTTCTAGTGTTAAATCACCGAACGTTCCCATAACATCTCTGATGCATGTTATGCACTAAGCTATGCATTATTCCTTCTCGGTTCCTACCACTTGTCAAATAACACCTGTCAGTGTTACCAGTCCAGAAATTTAAACCAATATTGACAATAAGAAAAACTGTAACGTAATTAATAATTTGCCCCGCCCCACTGTAGCGGTAATTCCTCTCAAAAAAATCACTCGTGCACAAATATTAGAGTACCATATAATTTCTTTTTATTACTTTGGACATATTCATCCTGTTGAAAAGATGCCTTTTATTAAATTCTGAAAACATATAACCGTCAAGAAAAATAATTTTCTTTCCAAATTTCTTTTAACACACATAAAAAACGGTTTTATTCCTCCTGTATAAATTTTTTATCTAACCACAAAGAGTTTAATCTTTTTTGTATTTGACTTAAAATGACAAGTAAAAATTTCATAACAACTCTATAACTTCTCTTGGTGAATTTATATTCTACCTGTCAAAAAACATTCAAAGGAAAACTATATTTACTTAACACATATCAACTGCAAATCAAATTTTCGAAATTGCCATATTTATTCGATCAAGGAATATATGTCAGAAAAGTAAATTTCTATTGAAATTTGTTTTCACACAGTAAACTAAGTTTTTTCTTCCTATGGTATAAATCTCCAATCAAATCAGAAAGATCAATGTTTTTTTTATGGCATCTGAGTTTCTAATTTAAAATTGTACATTAAACTTCTTTGGTATTGTGGATTATTTTCTATCAGTCAAAAAACGTTCATGCAAGAAATGTACACATTAAACATATAACAGCTTTAATCAGATTTCAGAATACCATAATATTTTTAACAGGAAAAAGAAGATAACTAGAAGATATACTCTATGAAAAATGTCCTTTAACTATGCTTGAATTTTATTTTAATTTTATGAAAGTAGGATATAACGTATACCGTGTTACCGAAGATTCTGAAAAGCGTAACTTTGTCTTCGGGAACTTCAGCAACCAAATAATATACTCTGTAAAGAAAAAAATATTTTTTATTTAGTTGGCATTTTCGTTTTTTCTTTAAGGTTTTCAAAAATCTGATATAACCTCTTTCGTGTCATTGATGTTTCCGAAATATGTTTTTTTTTCTTCAAAAACTTCAGAAATGCACTTAAAAAATGCAACAATTTTCCGAGATTTCATTAAAGAAACTCGCAATTTTCGCAGTAATACGGATAATTTTGGAAATTTTTGGGAGACATTTTTGAGTACTTCTTACGGCATCATTACCACTTTTCTCAAATCGAAATATCCCTTTTTATATAATGTAAATTCTCAAATAATTTTCTCGTGTTTAACAAAAATGACAAAATGGTTCATTTTTCAACGCAATTATTTAATTGGTCAATAAATTTTATTAGTTGTAATTTTTCAAGTGAATGAAAAATATCTATACAACGCTGTAAAAAAAATCTTTACAGTTATTTAGGATAGCTTTGACCTATCACAGTAATTATGGTCCGAGAGAGAAAAAAGATGCTACATCACTTGAGTTAACTTCAAAGTTTTGGTCCCAAAATATAGATAGCAGCACTAAAGTAAGCTTGGAAACTCATTCAAAATAATTCGTCAAAGTTCCACTATGACAGAATAGATCAAAATTTCGCAAAGATGGAGCAAAGTTACTCTAATTGACAATGCAGAAATCGAAATATTTATTAAAATTTTATCTGTATACTGTTCAAAAAATATGTAAATCCGCAAAACTAGCTTTCGTAAAGCTACACAAATCAGTTGCTTTACAGAAGAATCTACCAAAAACACAATAATCTTACTAAAATTTTATCTGTAACCCGTGTTGCAGTTACATAAAAAGTTTTAGGTATCCCAGTCTCCTGAAAAATTCTTCGTACTCATACAGATTTTTTTACTTACAGTGCAAACATGTAGGGTAACACCCCCAGTAATTGGCATGCACCAGTGATTGGCACATTTTTCAAACATGTCCTAAAAAAAGATTTATATCCAGTCTTTTAAAAATTCAAGACCATATATCAGTTATAT
Organism: Maratus speculifer; assembly: GCA_964019185.1. Classification (NCBI taxonomy): domain Eukaryota; kingdom Metazoa; phylum Arthropoda; class Arachnida; order Araneae; family Salticidae; genus Maratus; species Maratus speculifer. The sequence goes on along the minus strand of OZ025297.1, from coordinate 70,450,855 downwards.
GCTCGTTTACGTTAAAGATTATAACTTTGATTTATTTTACAAGATGACAATAGAGCCTAGGAAAGAGAAAAAAATCTGGCTTGTATCAAATTAGCCATTTTGTTGAAAATTCTTGTTCTTTGGCCTAAGGAAGGCATGATTTTCAATTCATTATTATCTGATTTATAATATATTTTAAATTTTAATTGACAACAGTTTTGTTTAGTTAAAAAGGGTTACTTCAATTGTGTAAAAGTATTTTCGACACAAATATTTGGATTTCTGAATTAATGATAGATGCCAATTAATGGTGCTTCAATTTTGCTAGTTCCAAGTAATTGGCACCTATTCCAATTACAAGGAATTCGCAAGGAATTTGAGATTAAGCCACTTATTTTGGAAGTACTTTTAAAGTTATAGACTAATTTTGTTTATCATTTGTTTTTATTTGAAAATATGAAATATTATCAGTAACTGGAATCCATTAAAGCTTCATATGACAATTACTGGGGACAGCATGACAATTACTGGGTATTAATATAAGTATATTGTATTGTTTTAAAGTCTTCACATTTCAGATTAATATGCTGATTTCTTATTCTCAAAAACCTGAAATATGGCGTCTTCATCTATAGTAAATTAATTTAAAGCGATTAAACCCAATGCAAAATGTAAAGTTTTTTTTAAATATAAACATATGCCAATTACTGGATCACAAGGTGCTCTAGGTGCCAATTACTGGTGATTTCAGCAACTTTTTATAAATATATTTTTATAAAAATACTTTTTCAATTTTTTTTTGCTTTTAGTGGGCAAAATAGATGCGCAGATATGCATTCTTTGATTTAAAAATATTTCCAAGTAAATAGCTTATTTCTTTGTAATGAAAATTTAAGTAAGTTTAACGTCAAATTCTTAATGTGCCAATTACTGGGGATATTACCCTATCTGTTACATTAATTTTTGTTTTATACCGTTATATAAAATGTTCTAGGAATCCCAGTTTCTTAGAGGAATTTTAGTAACTTTACACATTTTCTTTACAGTGTAGGATTCCAAGCAGAGATATCTTAGCTGAAACTACCAATGCTCTACCGACTAAACAATAGCGAACGGAACTGCAGGACGTAATTAACACAGATAATCTTAATAATTGCAGTATTTGGTCTGATATTTAAATAAAGTTAAAAGAATAAATCATAAGTTATGCTAGTCCAGTTAGTTCTGGATACGTAATCATATTTGAAAATTTTTTAACACAAATACTCAATTACTTTCATATAATCTTCCTAGTAAATTTCCAAGTTTGTGAAAAATTTAATCCTTCTAGACACATCAAGGATGAGCCAATTTATATAGCATTGTTGGCTTCAGCCAAGGGATTCCTTGTTCGAATCATTAACCAGAGTTTGTCCATCCCCTTAGAAATTTACAAGTCATATGATAAATTACGAGAAAAACATTAAAATTAAAATCAATAGCATTTACAGAAACATAAATGTAAGTAAAACTAATATTCTGACTACTTTTATTTTCGTATTCTTGCATGGAACATTTTGTTACGCATAACAGAATGTTTACTTGAGAATAGATACGTCCATAAAACTAATATTTCGGTTAGATAAAATTAATTACTACGTTGTAAATTTTATTATAATACATTTCAGGAGAGTTAACTTAAGTATAATTCACGTTAAAGTTTGATACACAATCGAGTTTTTGTCGACATGCTTGAAATTTTAATCTTGATTATCAGCCTTAGGAATGAAAAAACTATATCATAAATTGTTTTTAGGTAAGAATGATTAATAAGTAAGAGGTTGGCGTAATTTAGGATTTTATTTTTTATTTTTTAATGAGAAAAAATATAGAAAAGGAAAAATTTTGAGGGAAGATTCACTATTTCTATTACTAATAAAATAAGAAGGACAGCTGTTATAACGTTATAATTATTTGACGTTGTAGATAAAAGTACATTTTAAATACAAGGATTTCCATATATAACTTTTTATTCCATAATCGAAAAAAAAATATATCTAAAAAATTGACAGGAAAAGGCAATATCCTGTTGCTTTTCTGGACAAGAATCAAAGATTAAAAATCTTTTCAAACTATTTGATATTAAAGATAAAAGTGTGTTCAAAATATTGTTACACTACTTCTTTCATTTTTTCTTCTTTTATTTATTTTGAAATTGAAATTGAACAAATAATTATCTAATAATTTTAAGTTCTTATAGATGGCAGCACTATTTTTTCCTTGAAATCGTGCATTATTTTAAGAAAAGCGCGCAAATTCAAAGAGAAATTGTTTGTGCAATTTAAGAAAACTACCTTTTTTGAACCTATTTTTTTAAGTTACGGATCAAAAAACAATATTGAATTTTTTTTTTTAGTATATTATGGAGTAATTCATCTTCATGTATGTGCAATATTGTGAATGTCGGCCAGTTCCTTTATTCATTTTTCGTGCATACCCAAGAACATACATCTTGTGTATCTTATAACGGTGCGAATGCAGTTTACTCTCCTTCTTGGCGCGATTTTCAAAAATCGCCAAATTGGCGCGTTTTTGTCTCCCGGAGCAACTTGCTCCAAGAGACACTACGCAAAAACGCACTTTCCAAGATGGCGGCAATCAAAATAAACAAAAAACACATAAAATACAAATCTAAAGACAAAAAAAGGAGAATTTTTACTTACCCGGAGCCGCTGTTTTGCTCCGGATTAAATTGCTCCGGACATTCCTGTTTTGCTCCGGATTGACTGGTCAATCATATACTTTTTCCCGCAAACTTTCAACAGCGTAAAGTATCCATTTGAATACTTTACTTCCTCATTCAAACAATCAACAACTTCTATAGTAGTTACTGAACGGTATCTAACTAAATATAAAAAAGAGGAAAATGCAAAAAAATAAACTCACTCGTTGAATGCAAGACGCAACTCCAAAAAACAATGCTATCGGAAACAATAAACGCGCCCTCTCTCAATTCTCTTCTTTCGTCCAATAAGAAAACATTTAACAAAAAGGAGCGTCCAATCAGGAAACGGCTTAGAAATCGGTAGGATACGTAAACCGGAACACTCCTTAGGGTTGCCACATTGAAGATGCGAGAGGAGAAAATGAAAATGCAGGGTTGCCATATTGAAGCATTTATCACGCCAAAAAAAGTCGCCTTGGCGAAGGAGAGTATACTGCATTTCACCCCTTATAACTTTATAATTATTTGACGTTTTAGATAAAAGTACGCTTTTTAAATTCTAATTTTCATATATGCCTTTTTATTCCATAATGAGAAAAAATAAATAAATTGATTGGAAAAAGCAATATTTCTGTTGCTTTTTTGAATATGAATTTAAATTCAGAAATCTTTATCATTTGATATCATAGATAAAAGTGTCTATTTAAAATATTGATACGCTACTTCTTACCTTTTTTTCTTCTTTTATTTATTTATTTTTTTATTTTTTGATCCATGATTATATTAAAGATGATTGAAATTCAAGAAATAATTATTTAATAATTTTAAATTCTTATAGATGGCAGCCCTATTTCCCCCTGGAAATAGTACAATATTTTAAGAAAAGCGGGCAAATTCAAAGATAAATTGCTCATGAATTTAACAAAATTACTTTTTTTAATCCATTTTTATATTAGGAATAAAAAAATATATAATTAGCTTTATATTTATTATCTTTATGTATGTGGAATATTGTTAATGTTTGACAGTTTATATATTAATTTGTTGTGCATACACAAGAAGAAAACTTATGAATTTACATTTTCTGATATATAAATATAATGTCGAAATAGTAATAAATAAAATCTCTCAGAAATTTTAAAATAAAATTTTATTTCAATGATTTTAGCAAAATCTTGATGAGGTGTGAATTGTATGATATTACTTTAATTAAAAAAAAAAAATCATTTAAAATATTTTCAAATTAGCCTGGCCATCAAAATTACAGGTTAAAGACAGATATAAAATGTAACTCATACTTAATTACAAATTATTAACTTAATTTTTTTCAAAAGCATGATAAGATAGCCTATCAATTAAAAAATATCTACTGCATCATTTAGTATTCGAACCCTGCCAATAGAGAACAGGAGTTGACGGGCATAACTCGCAGGGGACCAAATCTTTTATATTAATTTCTAATGATTAGGCAAAAGTTGTGTTATGTTTCTTATCTACAATGTGTTTTCATAATTGAAGTTGTCAGGCATAGGGCTGTAAATTATTTATAAAAAAGCGTTATTTTGTCATCTGTAATAGCTTAAATATCGATTTAATATTTTAAAATAAATTTCTATTTTCATCCTTCCGCGGTTTCAAATAATTTTTAAAAATAGGTCTCACAGTTACATCATCTTATGAAAGTTTTAAAAGTATGTAAAATAATTTTCTTGTTATAAATTACAGAAACTATTCAGAAGAAGTAATGTACTTGATTTAATAATGAAAATGAGCATTTTGTATGTCGTTTATCATTAACAGCGAAATTTATAATTTTTCATAGTTATGAGGATTAAAATTTTAATACTTTATTACTTTGATACATTTAAAGATTAAAAATTTTTGAAATTATTAAAATGTTAAACTAGGGACACAACTAAATACAGATGACTAATTCCAAATGACTCGGATATAATAGCAAATTTTGATGTAGCAAACTTTAAAATAAATAAAACAACTCCTTTGTGCTGAAAGTTCACATTTCGACATTTAATACTAGCTTGCAAAGTTAAAATACGCATTTTAAAGTTTTACGCCATTTGTATGCTTGGTTTAATTTTGAAGTAAAATGCCTATATTTGCTTCTTTAAAATAAGCATTCGTTTCAAATAAATGCTTTAAAAGTGCCGCTATTTTTAATGTAATGCATTCATTAAGTATAAGTGAAAAGTACCGTTCTGTATAAATGGCATTTAAGAAGTAATCAAATTTTTTGTTATGACTTTTAAAATTTAAAATTATCTATACTATGGTGTTCAAATAAGATTACCTTAAGGAACAATATGTACCTAATTTATATTTAAATCTTCTAAAATATGTTATAAAATATGTTTTTTATAATAAAAAAAGATAAAATTATGCAGAAAAATTTTTTTGGCTTTCATATAAATTGAATCACATCTATAGACAAAAGAAATTTTACATCCAATTATAACATAAAAAGATTACTTTCTAAAAAGCTAGTAATATAGCAGATGTGTAGCAAATAATGATAAAGTACTGCGAATACAAAAAACATCATCTTCCTGCGGACCCAGAAGATCAGAATCAATAGCGATTAATGACATACAAGGCCAGTATGTCATGGTTCCTAATGTTTTGATATTTACAAGGATTGGATAATGCTCACATGGTAATTGGTTCAAACGGCACGCCCAATTTGTGTCAATTATTGCACATAGATGTGTGACGTTGTAAAAGTCATGAAGTGGCCTTGTAATGCAGTTGGTCACGTTTGCATCGTGTTCTAATTTCACGTACAATGCAATTGGGAATTCCAAAAGAAACTACGTACATGACCCTAAAATTAAAGAGTATATACATACATACACAATTTTGCTTTATTTTCATATGAAAATCAATATTTAAAGTTTGGTTTATTTAAAATACTTTAAATGGCAAGCCTTTAATCATGAATGTTTCGTTTTCTAAAAAAATTATGATATCTGATACTAAGTCTGCAGATAATAAGTTTAAGAGCACTGTCCCTTGATCTGGTTCCAAAATGACGTCACAGTAATAATAACTAGTCAGGGTGAGTAAAAGTTGTTACTTTATTTCATCACATATAAATTTTAGGTGACCATCGTTCCGTGACTCCATCTTGAAGTTAACACGAGGGACTGATAATCAGTATCACAAAGAAACTAAAAGATAACGCCAATTGTAATTAGTTGCATAGCAGGATATGTTGACGTCACAGTCGTGTGTATGCGCATGTATCAATATGTATCATTTGTCAAACAAATTAATGATAATGTGCACCGTAAGCGTTTTATTTCGATCATAGACATTTATACAGGGTGAGCAAAAAGTCCGTAAAAACTTTAAAAATTCATAAAAACCGAAAAAATAACCGAAATGAAAAACGGTTTGCAGGGTTAGCATCCATAGGTCACGGGGATTTTTTAAGACAGAAATAAAAAATAATTCAAAAAAACAGCCGACAGATGGCGCTGGTACTTGCGATTTCCGCGGAAATATGCAAATGAACCGGTTATAAGAGCTTGCGCTCCTAATCCACAACTAGTTCACCGTTGTGAGCCGTGAACTTGATCAAGGATGCTCACTGCGAAGGACAAAGCTTTGTTGGTGAAGTTATTTTACATGAACAAGGAATCAGCGACTATTGCTTTGCGTAAATTCCGATTTCAAAAGGATTTGAGGACGGGAAAGGGGCCTTTAACAGCGGCAGGCCTCATAAAGCTTGTTCGGCGGTTTGAGGAAACATTCTGTTCTTTATTTGGGTATCATTTCTTTGATTTGGGTACGTCAGCTCCACCTATTGGCTGTTTTTTGAATTATTTTTTTCATGTCTTAAAAAAATGCCCTTGACCTATAGATACTAACCCTGCAAACCGTTTTTCATTTCGGTTATTTTTTCGGTTTTTATGAATTTTTAAAATTTTTACGGACTTTTTGCTCACCCTGTATGTGGTCATATTCTGGTTTGGGTACTGTTAGTGGAATTTTACGTCGTGTTAAAAAGTTTTACACCTTTTAAATCTTATACTTTTTAATCGATAATTTTTAAAGCTAAACTGTAAATATCTATTTTATTTATTTATTTATTTTGTTTCGTTTCAAAAGTCAATACAAATAAGAAAATATGTAGTTTTAAAATTTGGGTACTGCATAACTCGTTGGAATCAAAAACTAGTTTTTTAGTAGCTTCTGCTTATAATTCCTTATCAAATAAATAGTCATATGTAATTTTCTTTCATACTTTATATGTACTGCGCTATACATTTACATTTTTTCTTGATGTCAGACTGTTTGCTGTAGCTCAAATGTTTGTTTCTCCATTAACTTTGGTCTACCGTCATTGATCATTTTTTTTTCATGGCCGTCTGATTTTGCTGAGTGTGATTCAGGAAAAATTTATTGTGAACTCACAAACCACCATTCCTTTTTTTCTGTAACCGCAGATCTTCGAATTGTTCAATATTCCTAATCCCAAACTGTTTATGTCGGCGGAGACTCAGAGCATACTACTTGGAAAAATCTGAATAGCTTAAGATGACAATGGACCTTTATTTGTGCAAAATCGTCGCAAATAAGGTCTATTTCTGTGATATAATAGTACCAAAACAGTTTTTTTAAAATATCCTTTATTTAGGTTTTAAGAAACAAATGATAAAGGTAACTGTATTTATATACTTTAAATCTGTTTTTCTCAAAATTAATTTTTCAGCGTTTTAAGATTTTTGAAATGCTTCTTGCGACGTATGTTTTGATCAATATTTATGAAATTGATAAGGAAGTATCCTGATATTGTTTAGAAAGAAATAGTGTAAGCTTTTTAAAATTCGTCTTCATTAAGGTAGTCAAATTTGATTTTTTACTTACTAAAAAGCAAAATTTTGATGAAAATTGACATGGAATTTAGAAAAAAAATCTGTAAAATATTTACTATTCAAGAGATCAAAAAAAAAAAAAAATTCTTACACAAATTTGGTTATAACAGAGTTTAAGTGATAAAAATGCAAAAGCAAGAAAATATCTCAAAAATTAAGATACGAGGAGCATTATAAAGTTTCGTTTAAAATTTTAATTAAAAAAATTAAATTTTAATAAGATTGGAATTTTTTTTGAAGGTGTTTTGTATGCTTTTGGTGAAATGTATATATGCACAAAATTTCATACTACTATGATGAAAATGAAAAATAAAAAATTTTAACGTCCACCGTCCCCTTAAGTGTGCATTAAATCGCCAGATATTTGACCATGGAAACCGATCAGGGAGTCTGCCGAAAAACAACAACAGGCGTTCCTTTTTAATGCTTCCGATTACTTCGAAATATGACCTTTGTTGCGGCATGAGCATCGACCTATTACTGAAAAGTACATTTGGCAACCAGATGATTATTGGAAGCAAAAATGTTATTCAATTTCACAATAAAGAAAATGTGGGTTATGTATTAATTGGGGGTTAATTTATTCTATTTTAATGTATTTATAGGGGAGTTTAATTTTTAACAAAAAGTGTGCTTTATAGATTAAAAGTTATGGATTTTCACAATCATTTTTCCAAAGGATTTTCTAAAACGTAATGTATTAATATCTAAGTACTTAAATATCTTAACAATGATAATTAAATAAAGAAAGTACACAAATATCCCAATCATTATACACTGTTAAAAATAAATCTTTGAATTCACGGTGAAACTACTGGCAGCATAGTAGCCGAACTTTTAACGTTCCATTAGTAGATTTTCCGTTTTGGGAAATAAAAGAAAAGAAAACTCCGTTTGAAGAAGCAGTAACTTTCTGTTACAAGGTTTGATTTTTAATGATAATATTTTAATATAAATTTTAAAATCAATGAATTGTCAGAGAATTCGAAACTTCCAAGTGATTTTATACTGCTATATTAATTTACTTATTTAATTAATTTATTTATTTTTCTATGATTTATCTCAAGCCGTCCTGAGGATCGAACTCGAGAACTTTTGATAGCGACTCGAGGCTTTTGATAGCGGAACAAATCCTTACTGTCCGAGCCAAAGCTGCTGTTGCCGGATTATACAAAGTATATCTTTTATGAGTTTGCGAGAAAACCTATTGTGTTTTTTAAAATTTTAATTTCAAATATATTCGTTCGAATATTTGTAAACAGTTTATTTTATTTTATTCTAGACTGATGCATAATAATAATCATTTTTTAAAATCAATTTAATTTTTTAACTAATTTAAATTAACAAAAAAGCTGTTTTTATTTTTATTTTATTTTTTATTTTTTTAATGAATGAATGAAAAAAAAAATTCTTTCATTTTTAACAAAAATAATGCTGTAGAATTTTTTTTTAAATTGTCGTACATTATTTATTTATTTATTTATTTTTGGCTCATTAGTTAAAAGGCTTTTTAAATACGAAATAATAGAAAAATAAACAGAAAAAATATAATTTAAAAGTGATTTTTAATGTTTTCATTATTTCGTGGCTCCAGTTGGGTTCGAACCCACAATCTGTGTTCGCAGGCGATTAGCGGTGTGTGGTGCCTCTATTCTCTATCGTCTCCATCGTGACCACTCGGCCAAGAAGCTCCCAACATAACGGAGTGTCTCCTTTTTTTGTTTCTATTTCCATCCGTATTATTATTTTCATAAAATATAGTGGAGTTTTCTGATTTTTAACGGTGTGTTTGGTGTATTTTTGTCGGCCGATTATGTACACTAGGGATATAGGCCCAGGGGGGAGAGCCCTTCTTGGGGGTCTTTCTAAGGGAACCTAACCCGTATTTACGCAAGGTTCGAAGAAAACCACGAAAACAACGAACGGTTAGGCCGACAGCCGCGATTGGGTTCGAACCCAGCACCTGCCGTCTACCAATTGAGAGGTCAGAACCTCTCGGCCACTGGTGGGGCGATTTTTAAAGGAAAATGCACTTTTGTTGTGAAAAGGGACTTTTCTGTTAAATTCAGGAAAAAAAAATATTCGTGACTTTCAGAATTTTTTTAACAGTGTAATTAAATAAAAGTTACTGGATGATAATAGCACAACACATTAGATTAAATAGTTTAAGATTGCGTTATAAATTTTAGGTGTACTGTAATTTAAGATAATAATAGTATCTTTCAAATGCATTTTTACTTGAAAAATTAAAAGCATTTATTACATATTTCCCAATTATGTATTATTACTACTCCATTTCATATATTTAGATCTTCATGTGTTTCTTTGAATGAGCTATTTATTTTATCACTTAAACAAATGTTTTAAATTTAGAACATGCTAGATTCAACAAGAGCTGCAAGTTACTATTGTTAAAGGCATTAATCCTCTTCATATGTAATTAAAAATACTAATTCTGGAAGTTTAAAAGTATTTAAACATTGCATTTTATTGCTGATGTAAATATTTTCCAGGCATCGAAACTATTATTAACCATAATATTTTTGATTTTGAAGAAGGTATTTGATTCTTTGCCTGAAAATTATTACTAAACAAAATCACCTATGAAAAAAATAGGACGAATGAACAATTTTATAAATAAATATCCATTTTATGAAGCAGATATAAAAATTTCGTTCTTTTTCAAATTATCAAATGCAAATTGTATTCCAAAATTTTTTAACATTAGTTTTGCAGTTTAAAAATTTATTTGGATAGTTACTGTATAAAATATGCATTTTTAAATATTTTTATTTCTGTTTTTATAAATAAAAGATTATCATTGCAACGTAAAATGTTATATATTTTTAAAAAAAGATTTTTATATAGCACATAAAAAAATTTCTAAAACAAATTTTTACGATAAACAATTTACAACACACATGCATACACATAAAATTATGTTGTAATGATGTCTCTCAAACTTTCATTTATACGTCCTCCCTTTAAAAATCTGTATACAATCGAACCTCTATTTAACGAAGTCGCTAAATCCCGAAAAAAATTTCGTTATATGAAAAATTCGTTAAATAGAGATTCACTTTTAAAAAACTTTAAATAACATGAAACATATTAAATTCATAAGCACTAAGTATTATTAGAAAAATATTTAATATTATTAGGATGAGCGAAGCGAATCCACTACTAGGTCACTCAAATTACATTTTGTCGTACACTTTACAAAAAAAACTATTCAATATTTTAACTTCAAATTAAACACAAAAATAAATTATGATCTGTAGATTTGCAGAATATAATTTTTTTTACAGTAAAACGTTAAAAAATTTATTATTTTAATTAATTTATTTTACATGCATTTCCAATACGGACGCATTTTAGCAAATAAATAAAAAATGAAACGCGTATATTTTCAGAAAAAAAATATAAATCATGGAGTAAGTTATAATAGATAGAATCATGATTAATTTAAAAAATAAAATATGTTTTCATTTTTCAGCAAAATCGTTTGCACAGATGACACTTAAACATTTAAACAAAATTGTATTGTGATTTTTTTTTGTAAAGTGGCAACAAAATAATTGTAAACAAATAAAGTTAATTGTTAAATTTGTTATATAAATGAAAAATTAAAAGAATTGAAGCATGAAGTTGTTGCCTCGATCCAAGCTCTTTATAAATGTACTAAAGCAAAGTTGGCCGATTCAAAAACGACAAATTGACTTTAACCATTTCTTACTTTATCATTTGGATCTAAAGTAATGTTACGTTCCTATTTGTGGACCGAAAAAGATTTAGTGAACGGGACTTTAGACTTTGTTGCACGTAATAAAGAAAATCACAAGCCACCAGACCAGATGTCGCGAATAATCATGGATAAATTTGAAAACTACAATTATTTAACTTATAAGAATTGGTGCGTACCAATTCCTCCAATAATTAAATTTTAGAAAAATGGAAGCATAAATTGCTCAAGGAAAGAATTTCTTCTGCAGTTAGCTTTTGCTGTTACAATTCATAAATCCCAAGGTTTAACATTAGATGAAGCAGTTATAGATATTGAGGATATATAGACACCAGTTGGTTTAAAAACGTACGTAACGATGTCGAGAGTGAAAATTCTTCAAAATTAAGCATTCAATAGGAAATTTTCCTTACGAAACATTCTACAATATCAAAAATTCTGATACGCTAACATGTATAAAAACGAAGAAATTAGAAAAAAAAGTTTTACAGTTAAAAATTCATAGTATCAACGAGAGCAGATTTCAAATGTTTTTCCAGAAAATAGGATTTTGACGAAGTAACTTTCTTCAAGCTCTCTTCAAATATATTATTCTAAAATAGCTATCAAAGATTATTTGATGTTAATTACAAAGATTGGAAACATGCATATTTCAAACAACTTTAAAAAACACCAGTGGCTACCGGAAATTGTAAAAACATCTTTAAAAGAGCTTTTAGTTGAAAATTTAAAAATATTTTGTAAAAGTTTGCTTCGAAAATATTTTATTATGCCAGTCTTACATCATAAATAAAAAATTAAAATGCGCCAAAACATAAAATAGCGTTTTTGTTTAATAAAGATGCAAAACTAATATTAAAAAATACTTTTACTTTCAAATATCTGTTTTATAAAATAATGCTTCGCGAATCCAAACAAAGCATGGCTTTTGCTAGTTATTATTATTATTTTATTTATTTATTTATTTATTTGTATAAATAACATCGATTTGTTTTATTTATTTTACTCATCAAAAAGAAATCTGCAAGGAAAACTGGAATAAAACAAAACATTCTACAGGAATACACTCAATTTTCAGTTCAAAGAAAATAGTTTTAAATTAAATTAATGAATCATTGTCGTTTTTATTATAATAGGCGGTTTTATGCGTACATAGCCATATGCGTCTTTAAATTTAATTACTGAAATAGTCTATTAATTTTGACTGAGTTTTTTCTTTAATAAAAAGTGTTTTCTATCATAATACGTCTCATATCTCTGCATTTTCCCTCAGTCGATCTGCAATTTTAAAAGTTTTTCTTAAGGAATATCCTCTTCGTTTTCCGTACTTGCCAAATTTTCATCACTGACAAAGAACCCATTTTTAGCAGAACTGTTGCATATAGTACGATGTGTGACATCATAGTTACATGCTTTGGAAAATTCTGATATGCTTTCCCGTAAGTCGATCATTGATAGGTTGGTTATTCTCAAGAGCAGTGATAACTTTTCGCATCATTCTCTTGCGATAGTGCGCTTTGAAGTTTTTGATCACTTCTTGATCCATTGGTTTCAGTTTCGATGCTGTGTTAGGTGGTAATTAAAAAACTGTAACATTTTTCGGTTTTTGGTTGATTTCCTTCGGATAGGCGTTTCAGTTGTGAAAAACGAGAGCTATTTGGCGGCATTCTGCAATCATACGTTTGTCCAACTTTTTATTCCATTAATCACAAATTTCTGACGTCATCCAAGACTTTTTGCTAAAGTCACAATCAACCTTCAAAGATTTTTCACCTTTTAAACATAAACTTTTTTACTGTTTCCGATAACTAATGGTTTAAATTTCTGATCTCCAGTCATATTTTCACGTAAAATGAGAGTTATTTTTACTTTACTTTTTTTGCCACCAAAACATTCTTCTTTTTAAATGATAATGTCTTCTGAAGCAAACATCGAAAAAAAAAGCAGTCTCATCCGCATTGAAGATATTTTCTGGCTTATAGTCTTTTGAAATTTTTCTCAGTGTCCCTGTTATCCAATTTTGACTATCATTATCATAAACGTCTTTATTTTCGCCAGATATTACTTTGGCTGAAATTCCGTGTCTTCTCTTATTTTTTTTTAAGTCACGCACTGCTGCCTCGAAATTCGACGTATCCCAGTGCTTTCCAAATTTAAGAGCTTTTTCAGTTATTATAAGCCTAGAGATCGAAACATTTTTATCTCGCATTGTGTGTATCCACTTCAAAACTGGATCATCCACATCTTCATAGACACAAGTTTTTAGCTCACAGGCTATCATAGCCTGAGAGCTTATGTGCCCGTCCGTTCTGTATGTATGTGCGTATGTGCGTAACGCGATAACTCATGATAAAAATATCGGATCCACTTGAAATTTTGTATATAGGTATATCCTGATAAGGCGCTTCCCTGATTAGTTTTTGGAGTTCATTCGATATGTATAAGAGGGGGAACGGGGGGCTCATGCCCCCCGTTAGTTGATATAAATGGGATTTTCATGCAGAATTAAGTTTTCAAAATTTAGATTAGGATCATTCTGATGAGGCGATTCCGTGACTGTTATTAGGTGTTCATTGAATAAGTATAAATAGGGGGAACAGGGGTTCTAATCCCCCCCCCCGTTAGTTGATATAAATGGGATTTTCATGCAGAATTAAGTTTTCGTTCAAAATTTAGATTAGGATCATTCTGATGAGGCGATTCCGTGGCTGTTATTAGGTGTTCATTGAATAAGTATAAATAGGGGGAACAGGGGTTCTAATGCCCCCCCCCCCCGTTAGTTGATATAAATGGGATTTTCATGCAGAATTAAGTTTTCGTTCAAAATTTAGATTAGGATCATTCTGATGAGGCGATTCCGTGACTGCTATTAGGTGTTCATTGAATAAGTATAAATAGGGGCAACAGGGGTTCTAATGCCTCCCCCCCCTCTTAATTTATATAAATAGGTTTTTCAAGCAGAATTTTCAGATTTCGTTCAAATCTCTGAATCGTTTTGGAAGTTTAATGGTTAAGTATAAAAGAAGGGGATAACTCCTTTTAAATTATATAAATGCTAAATGGGTTTTTATTAAGAATTATCTAATTTGCTCTGAATTTTGGATATAGATTTTTTATATGATAAAGCATGTCTTTGATAGTATAGGAGGTTCAATGATTAAGTATAAAAAAAGAGGAAAGGGGAGAGCTGTTTCCCCTTCTTAATTTTTTTTTCGAACGGAATTAACCCTTGAAAATATAAGGCTTTAATGTACAATTAGTATTTGTAGCCTGTGAGCTCAATGCCATCAGTTTAACTGGGCAGTATTCTTTATTTAACTTTTTGAGCAGGAATTTGATAAATCATAATTTTGCTTCGTCGATTTTTTATTATAGTTGATAAATTATTTGGAGGAATACCAAATTTAAAAGGATTATCATTTTTTTTACTCCTTTATCCACTTGATCAAGAATTATTATTTTTTCTTTGACACTCAAGAACTTTCGATTTGACATCTACTTCACGAGGGCTAATACCATTTAATAAACTGCATTTAGTATATATGACATTAAAATTGAATTTTTACTGAAGAAAAGAATAAAGGTAATTTTTTGACATTTTAAGAAAAGAGATAAACCAATTAAAAAACCCGTTATTTGAGAAATTTCTAATATATCTAAAAATTAAAGCCTGTGTTTGAGTAAAAATGTTTCGACAGTTCAATAACATCTTCTTGGAATTCTTCATTAGCTTAAATTGCTGACATTAATTCACTACTGACCATTAAAATTGCTACACCAGGAATAAATGCATATAACAAAATGATATTTATTGGACAAATATATTATGATAGAAATAACAGGTGATTAAATTTTCAAGTAATTTGGGTACATAGATCCTGAGAAATCAGTACCCAGAACAACCACCTCGGACAGAACGATACGTATATAAAAGAACGTATACGCCTGGGCATTGAGTCAAATAGAGATTGGATGGCATGTACAGATACAGATGCCCATGCAGCTTCAACACAATGCTACAGTTTATCAACCGTAATGACTGGCATATGGTTATGAGCCAGTCGCTCGAAAACCATTGATCAGACGTTTTCTAATCCTGAGAGATCTGTCGAGCGTGCTGGCCAGGGCAACAACTGAACATTTTCCGTATCAAGGAAAGTTCCGAAAACATGCGGTCGGGCATTATCCTTCTGAAACGTAGTGTTTCGCTGGTCTCGAATAAAGGGTAGAGCCACGTGTCGTAAAATAACAGAAATGTAACGTGCACTGTTCAAAGTGCCGTCAATGCGAACAAGAGATGACCGAGACGTGTGTCCAATGACACCCCATATCATCACGCTAATTCATGGGCCAGTATGACGATGACCAATGCACGCTGTCAAAATGCGTTCACCACGATGCCGCCAAATACGAATGCGACCATTATGATGTTGTAAACAGAACCTGATTCATCTGAAAAAATGACGCCTTGCCATTCGTGCACCCAGGTTCGTTCTTGATCACACCATTTAAGGCGCTCCTGTCTATGACGCCACGTCAAGGGAAGTCGCAGCCATGATCTCCGAACTGAGAGTCCATACTGTTGCAAACGTCGTCGAACTGTTCGTGGAGACACTTTTTGTCTGGCAAATGACCCCATTTCTTGACTCAGGGCTCTTGACGTAGTTGCACAGTCCATTACGGCCATACAGATAACATACCTGTCTTCTTGTCTGCTAGTGATAGGGGGCCGTTGAGATCCCGTACGGCGTTCCATATTACCGTCCTGAATTCATCAATTCCATATTCTGCGAACAGCCATTTTATCTCGACCAACGCGAGCAGGAATTACTGCGATATGATAAACCGCAATTTCAGTAGGCTACTATTTGACCTTTATCAAAGTCAGAAACATGCTGTTACGTATTTCTCCTTCTTACACGAGGAATTACAAAAAAATTTCATCAGGCGACAGCGCTCAAATGCAATTTCCATGTGAGAAACCAGCTGAACAATTTCCTTATTTAAACACATTGTAGGTGTCGCTACCGGCACCTGCTTTGTCAGAATGCGCTGTAAAGCTAATCATTTGTATATCACAGCATCTTCTTCCTGCCGTTTAAATTTCATGTCTGTAGCATACCGTCTTCATAGTGTATCAATTTTAATGGCCAGTAGTGTATTTTCATTCCCCGTGTTCACATATGTGTACCTCCATTATTCCATTTTTATTACTGAAATTCAAACATTGCAACAATTTAGATCTTAGAATCATATACTTCCATATTTGATATTCGAAATAATCCGTATACACTAAAACTCTTGCTCTGAAATCAAAGTGGAGAAGAAATAATGTAATAATAATCAATAATACTACATTGATACTCAATCACGAAGAGGTTAACTGCAGTGAAACCCCGATCTATCGTTCCCGCATCTATCGTTTTCCCGCATTGATTGTTTTATTTTCACGGTCCCTGCACAAATCCTACTTAAATAATGTTAACGAAACCAGCATACATCGTTCTTCAAAAAGCCGTTTTCCCGCATTCATCTTTATAAATTTTTTTTCCTCTTCGAAATAAAATTAAAATTCATGAAATACATGACATATAAACTGGAATTACTTTGTTTATCGTAAAATAACTCATTTGTGCTGGTTATGTTAATGGTGGCGAGAATGATACAGATTAAGAGAAGTTGTATATAGCAGAGGATGCGATTATGTTTCCATTGATCAAGATGTTATGACATGTAGTATCCTTAACATAGAAGAAATGTGTGACAATGCAAAAAATTAAAATGATAGTATATAAACAGAGGATAACGTTAATGCCGGTGAAGCTGAGCCACCAGTGCCAAGTCTGCATGATACAATTACAGCATTTGAGACTATATGAGCTTTTATACATGCTTATGAAATTACAGAAACTGATTAGAAAAATGTTGTCTGTCTTGAAAATTTATTTTTCAATTAAAAAAATGAACGAATAACCAAACAAAATTATTGATTTTAACTGTCATCTTGTAAAAAACTGAAAATATAATATTCTCATTATCACTTGGTAATCCTTTTATCGACTCTTAGTGAAATTGTCCCATTTGAAGATGAACCTCGGACTTGTATTGTGGCTGCACAATGCGCTATCCGCAGGGCTATCGAGAATCACTTGAACTTAGACTTGAAGAATGTGTTTCATGTATGTATAATACGTATACATATACAGTATATATCAATACATATACGAAAAAGGCTACACAGTTGATTCAAAATATCCCTTCAAATGAACCTATTGTATAATTAATTATAAGCGAGGTACTTAGAAAATTGATTAAAATCCCTGTGAGGGAACAAAGTGTAAGGGCGGTTAAAGAATTTTTTTATTATAATAGATAGATGTTTAGAGACCAAATCTGCTTCAGAATGATTGTTTATTTCGTTTAGAAATGCTTTATTTCTTATATATAACACATAAAAATTCGCATACTTTTTAGTGCAAGAGAGAAATAAATGTACCATTTTCTGTTTTGAAATTTGAATGTTTTTCTCGCAGGTTTCGTTCAAATTTTCTACTTAACATATGCATTATAATTTATGAACTTGAAAAGATTTTTGGGATTTAATGGGTTGGAAAATAATACTAAAACTATTTGTTCTCAGTTCCATTTCAGTCAGGAGTTCCTGTTTTGTACATAATGTAAATTTTATTGCTTTCTTTGTTCTGTTTTATTTCTTTATTTAGTAATTTATTATAATTATCAGCATATGAACTTGATAATATTTCCAGCACCAAAATTCAAAAATTATGTCTTATAAATGTAAATGCGTCTATAGGACATAGTACAATTCCTTTCAATGTATGTGCTAATGACATTTATTAAGAGTTTCTTAGCCAAAACTAGCAAACTGAATTTATATTTCACTATGCTTTTAACCTTTAAGTAGTATTGTAAAAGCTAAACTTTGCTAATGTATCTGACCATATACAGTGGAATTGAGTCTTCCCTCAGGGATTTCACTTATACTCTAAAACGAAAGCTGGTTTCCCAGCGTGCTCCTCCCTGTCAACTCCCCTCTGCAGAAAATACCTTATATTATTTATTGAAATTGCTATCGTAAAAGATCATGCGTTATATTACAATTAGATATAAAAAATAGACTAATAATTTTCCTAAAAATGTATTGCATAAAAAATGAATTATATACTTTGGTTATAACGACAACTCGAAAGTTTTACATTAATATAGTTTAATCAACAGCTATAGATTTGGAAGTCATGTATGACTTTAAATATATACACAAATACTTTAGATTAAAAGCTTATTACTATAAAAGGATGTAAACAACCTATAAAACAGCAGAATATTTGATGCAAACATAAAGATATTTTAATTTTTTATGTACGTTAAAAAGAAGTTCTATAGCACTTAAGTGAAAAAAGTACATAACATTTTCTTTTTCGAGAAATTACAGTGATTTTCCCGAAAGCTTTCATTTCACTCTTTCCATTAAGCATCCTCCATGATTTATGGAATTGAAAAACGATAAATGCTTTTTAGAAGTAAATGCCATTCATTTTATTTTTATTTCTTCTTTAATTTCCTTCTCAACGTGTTCCTCTCAACTCCCTTTCATTTAATGCTTCCCAAGTATAAAACAAGTAGTAAACTGAGTGATATAAATGCTGAGCTCGTGATTGCTTTTGTGCCCTGCGTTTTTGAGGATGGTAGAATAAATATGGAAATAATATGTATTCTACACACGGAAAATTTGAATGAATCATAAATTATTCTGTTTTGAAATTTTTGATAAAATATGCAGTATTAAAGAGTTAAGTATATATGTAAATTTATTCATATTTATAAAATTATGTTGCCCTAATCATTTTTGCATTAATTAGCTATTATACAAGTTTTTTAATATTTAAAATATTACATATATAACAAGTTACAATGTAAGCGTGGATATTCTGACCATTTTGATATTTATCGTAATTTAAATTATCACTAGAATCTATTGGACCAGTATCTGCGTTTGTATTTTCACTAGATCATAAAAATATTGTTTTTATTATAACTCTACTTTTCTTTTTTTTTACAACTTTTTTTCGTTTCTCTTCTTCTCATTCTTCAATTTTTGTCTTCACAAGTGTATTTGTAAAAATTATTGACCTTTACACAAAGCTTATTTTTAGTTTTAGTTTTCTACTCTGTGTTGTTTTCTTGACCTTGGAATACAAGGTGCTAAGCAGCATATGTCGCAGTCAGGTGATTAGCCATAGGCGAGAACCCCGTATTCAGTTCACAAGCCGGTTTGGTACTCTGTTTAACTACCACAAAGAAATTAAAGACTGAATGAACCGTGCCTACACTGTAAAAAAAAAGGTCGGTCTACTAAAAAAACTTTAGTGATCCTTGTAATTACTAAAAAATGTTTAGTAATCTTAGTCGGTTACTAGAAAATCTGTAAGAATCACTAGAAAAAAGTTAGCAATGAATAGAGTTAATAGTTTTATATTTTTAATAGCTCTTACTAAAACTCAGTTGGTGTGGCCTTGATAGCATAGTGGTTATAGTAATGGACCTCAGGCTAAAAGGTCCCGGGTTCGAAACTTGCCACCGCCAAATACACCCCGAATGTCTGTAGTGTCTCGTTAATAAAGGAATTATGAAAATCCGGTCAGAGCCTTAAGGATTGTTTAGTGCTGCAATCTATTGCAGTTTTTGCCGAAAATCTTCCGCTTCAGAAGTTTGGATGGAGCTCGAAGGAAGCTCCCCTGCTTCGGTTGCACGTAATGGTTATTAAAAGTAATTTTGGAGCTATTACTAAAATTTGCTTTGTGGCTCATACTAAAAATTTTTAAGTTAGTTATACAAAAAATTCTTTTGTTCAGTTTACAAAAGAAATGCTTGTTTCATTTGCAAAAAAAAAGTTTGTAATGGTTACTAAAAAATTCTATGGAATACAAATTTACTAAGAAATTTTTAGTAACCTCTTGAATTTTTTTTTACAGTGTAGACGGAAGTCGAACTCTCGACCTGCTTAGCCATTGTCAAATGCTCTGAACATTTTACTTACCCATCATACGTAGTATCGGGTAAGTCTTGCAATCGTTTTGAAAATCGAAAAAAATTTTTTGACGGATTTACACGTTTTCGACACTGGAGATTTCGAAAAACATATTTTTAGAAAAAAAAATTTGCCGTCCGTCTGTCTGTCTGTAAACGCTCTATCTCCCGAACGAATTGAGATAGGGACTTGAAATTTTGTATGTACTTAGTAGGTAAGAATGGGACTAAGCCTGTTTAATATAAGTAACCTCGATTATCCGGAACTCTATTATTCGTATTTTTTCGGACTCTCGAGAAATTCGTTCTGATGAAAGGTATATAAAAATTTTCGAATTTTTTTATTTTAAGGAGTGATCGTAAAAGACAATAAAATAACACAAATTTCGCATAAAGAACGAAGTTGATCGAATTATTAGTTGCCGAGATATCTGTAATCCTGTTTTCCACATTCTTCGATTTTTCATGACCCTGTATTTCATTCAAATTTCAATTCAAAGATGGAAATGAGACGCTTAATCCGACGCAATAAACTGTTAGTTAATAAAATTATTATTTTTGGAGTTATAAGGATGTTTCTTTTTCGCAATTCAGTACTTACTTGAATAGTTAGGCGTGTTGTATAATTTATCGAAAGAGATTCATCAGCAACTCATTAATACAGCATTACTATGGACAATAAAAATATAAATACACGTTTAAATTTTGTTTTGGAATTGCAATCCATTTTATAAATAGTTTTCTAATGTATTATTTTCATATATTATATATGCATATATATGATGGGTAAGTATTACGGTGGTCCCCAACGACTAGTTTATATTTATCGCAATTAAAATCATCATGATACTCTATTGGAAGAGTATCTGCGTTTTCATTTTCACTAGATGGTGAAACGTTTTCTTTCTTATAACTATATCTATATAACTTTTTACGATTTTTTTTTCGTTTTTCTTTTTCTTTTGTAATACTTCAATAGTTGTATTCACAACTGTATTTGCGAAAATTATCGACGTTACACACTGCTTTTTTACTTTCTTCTATCTTCAATAGAAGAAAGTATTGTAATCGAAATTTTTTTCGACTTCCGGTTTTCGACGGATTTACACGTTTTAGGGATCAGAGATTCCAAAAAACATGTTTTTACAAAATGTCTGTCTGTCCGTGTGTCTGTGTGTCTGTGTGTGTGTCTGTCTGTGTGTATGTCGCCATTCTACCATCTAAAAGTATATGAAGTTATGCATAGAATTGAACCAAATTTTTTGTGAATGTTTTTGGCTGTGGCAAGCAGGTCCTCCTTCAGTTTTGAAATATACCGCCGGAAGGGGGCGCTGCAATCGCGATGTTTGTGTCATTTTCAATATTGTACCGACCAAAAGTATATGAAGTTATGCATCGAATTAAACCAAACTTTTTGTGTAAGTGTATGACTATGGCTAGTTGGTCCTCCCTGAATTTGAAAATAATCTGCGAAGGGGGCGCTGCAATCGCGATTTTTGTGCCATTTTCAATATTGTACCGACCAAAAGTACATGAAGTTATGCATCGAATTAAACCAAATTTTTTGTGTACGTGTATGACTATGGCTAGTTGGTCCTCCCTGAATTTGAAAAAAATCCGTCGGAAGGGGGCGCTGCAATCGCGATTTTTCTGCCATTTTCAATATTGTACTGACCAAAAGTACATGAAGTTATGCATCGAATTGAACGAAATTTTTTGTGTAAGTGTATCACTATGGCCAGTTGGTCCTCCCTGAATTTGAAAAAAATCCGTCGGAAGGGGGCGCTGCAATCGCGATTTTTCTGCCATTTTCAATATTGTACTGACCAAAAGTACATGAAGTTATGCATCGAATTGAACGAAATTTTTTGTGTAAGTGTATGACTATGGCTAGTTGCATCGCCCTGAATCTGAAAAAAATCCGCCGGAAGGGGGCGCTGTAATATCGAATTTTATGCCATTTTCAATATTGCACAACATAAAAGTGTATGAAGTTAGTTCTAGAACTGAACTAAGTTTTTTGTGTATCATTATTTTTTGGTATGGCCAGTAGGTCCTCCCTGAATTTGAAAAAAAAAATCTGCCTATCACTCTATTGTCCATCGGCTCGTGCATAGACGGAAATTCGTTTTTTCTCCGATTAATTTACCGAAGCAGAAATTTAAGATGAAAATCAAAGTTGGTATGATATTGAATTAAAATCATTAAAGCATTAAAATGAGTAACTATTTTTTTTTTAAATATTAAAATGTACGTATGAGATAGAAGAAAGTTTTGGGATTGGCACATCCAACTAGTTTTGTTTTAGTTTTCTACTCTGTGTTATTTTTTTTGACCGTGGGACACTAGGCTATGAAGAATATGTCCCATTCAGGTGGTCAGCCTAAAGTGAGACTCTCAGTTTAGTTCACAAGCAGCTTTGATGCATATTTTATAGACCACGATGAGATGGAAGGCTGAGTGAACCAAGCCTAGACGAAAGACAGGTCCTCTCGACCTGCTGCGCCATCGTCAGATGCTCTGATCATTTTCATACTTATCGCAATTAAAATCACCACAAGACTCTACTGGGACAATATTTGCGTTTTAAACTTCGCTGGATGATAAAACTTTTTCTTTCTTTTAACTGTCTTTTCCCCCCTTTTTTCGACTTTATTTTTTCGTTCCTCTTCTTAATGTGTAATTTTTGAGTTTGTGTTTTCATAAGGATATATCTGAAAATTATCAACTTCACACGCTGCTTTTTTTAGTTTTGTTTTTCTACTGCCTGTTTTAAGAAAAAAAGGCTCCGTCTCCCTGGCGTTAAAAAATCAGAAATATTAAGGCAATGATTATTGATAATCACACTACATTCCTACTTGTGATACTTCACTTGATTGCTTTTCGTTTTAAATGTACTTTTGAGGAAAGATTGTTTTAAATAAAAATAAAAACATTTATTCCACACGTTTAAGTTGAACTCAAATAATGTCATTCTACATAAAAAAATTCAGTAAATAAAGAATAATGTAATAAAAACAATGAATATTGTTTACAATAACACAAATACTCTAAAATAGTACACATATACTTTATAGTAAATCATATACAATAATTTGTACCTAAGTGAAAATCGCTACTTTTCGTGATGTAAATTTTAGATCAAAATATCACTCTTGCCATTAAGTAAGCAGTAGATACTCTTGTGATCGCCGTTACCTGACAACCAACATTACCCAGAAATACCTTACGTAAAAATAAATCGTCCACATAAGTAGAAAAAATACATGCAGACTTCTTTTACAGAGATTGTTGTGATTTTATAGAAGTTTTTGTTCTCATTTCTTCTGAAAAACATTCAATGCAATTTACGAAATTGAAAAACGATGGACGCTTTCTGGAGTAAATGTTTCCTTTCTTCTTTTTTACTTTTGCTAAAACCATTCAGTGAACTTTTGAATCACATTATCATTTTTAACGCATCGTGAGTACTATAAAATATTTAGTGAACCGGGTAATAGAAATGCTGGATGCATGATCGTGTGTTTTTGCATCGGAAATGCACTTTATGGGAATAGAATGATAAAAGGGCAAATGCATTTTCTTTTTTACTTTCACAATTTAAACTAAAGATAGGAGGTTTCAAAAATAAAAATATATAAATATTTCTTAATTCCAAAAGCATAGACAGTATCACGTACTCATTTCACATAATTATCCATAGATGAACATAGACTTGTTAGAAAATAAATATTAGGTGCATTTACTAGAATCAATTAGTATTGTACTGCTTATCAAACATTTGTCTGTCGATATTTAAATAATTATACGATGTAATCATATCGATGTTTAAATAATCATATACACTCACTTCCAAAAAGTTAAGCACGAAGATGTAAATTACAAAAAAATCAACAAATACTGCTTTGATTGACAAAAAATTCGGCAGGAAAGTAGCATACTTATTTATGCATAAAACAAAATCAACAATTATATAAAGAAAAGAAAACAATATTAAAATTTTATAAGTTATCAGATAATGACATACTGTAGATTTAAACAGAATTATGTATAAAGTGAAAATAAACAGCATAAAATGAAAATAAAAGACATTAATAGGGTATGTGATCCTCCCTCATCTGTATACAAAGTTTACACCTTGTGACAATGGTTTCAATTAGATAGTCAAACCCCGCAGAATTAAGCAATCGCCATTCTTCTTGTACAGTAGTTTCCAGCTCAATAAGAGTGGCTGCAGGTGGGAAACGTGAACATACAGCACGGCCGAGAGTATCCCAAAGATTTTCAATGGGATTAAGGTCTGGCGAATATGCTGGCCACACCATACGCGTAATCCCTTCACTCTCCAGGTAGTCATCGACGATGACAGCTCAATGGGGACGTGTGTTATCGTCCATTAAAACAAAAGTAGGGCCAACTGCTGCAGCTTACAATCCTGCAATGGGTTCTAAGACTTCACCTCGATACCGGACAGACATCATAGAACCCAGTTTAAAAATGTGCAGGTCGGTGTGGTATCCTAATGAAATCCCTGCCCATACCATAATGCTTCGGCCTCGGAATGCGTGGTGTTCGGTGATGTTTTTAGGCTAGTTGAGTGTTCCTTGTGCAAGCCATATCCTTATACGCTTGTCATCTGGTTCAGAACAAATCTTGACTCATCAGTAAACATGACATAGCCCCAGTCAGACACAGTCCAAATTGACATGTTCCCGGCACCATTTTAATCGTGCCTCTCTTGATTGGACGGATAGAGGAACACAAATTCGAGGCAGCTGGGCTTACAGTCCACTCATATGTAACCTTTGGCGTAAAGTAGCGACAGATATCGCCTTACCAATGGACGCTGTAACCATACATGTCACACGTGTGGAGGTCGCTCTGCGATTCCGCTTTGCTACTATAGCAATATGTCGATCTCCCGCGGGGGTTGTAACTCTTGGATGACGGACTACAGGCCTTCGGACAACTTTCTGTGGGGTTGGGTATTGTTTGAATAAACATGAAATTACAGAATGATGAACGCCGAAGAAAAGAGCAACATCTGTGATCGACTGTCCTGCTTCAATGCGCCCCACAGCACGCCAGCGCTCAAAATCTCCCATTCGTCTTCTGGAAGTCATGGAAACACGTATGTATTCAAAACAAATTGTACAAAAGTTTTAAACACGTTCTATCAGAACTTACAATCAACTTCTGTAACCCTTTATAAAGCTGTCTTCTTATAAGACTGCCCTTTTTGCATATTTCTTGACATGAAAGCTGTTGGTTAACTGTGCTGTTAACTGACATATTTGCATACTTTCATGTACCTCTGTAGCGATTTGTTTCCTCTTCAATTCTGATTGGTTTCAGAAAATTAGCATTTTCCTCTCCGTGCTTAACTTTTAGAAGTGAGTGTAAATATTCTTATTGAATGAGCATTTGCAGTGTAAGTCACATGATACGATTTTTGGCTGCCAGTATTTTAGAATGGAGAAATGTAACTTATTTTATGAGAGATATTTCATTAATTGAATAAGGTCAAACAATGTTTGCCGGTTGTCAACAAGATGATTAATTATCAGCTATCTTACTTACATGGCAAAAACCCATGGCATTAAAACCATGGCATATATTTTAGTAACAATTTTTTCCGTTGATCTGTAGAGTACCGTGCTATACCTGATAGTTTATCTTACTAATAGACTAAAATCACAGGAAAAATTGAATATTTGTAATCCTGGTAACGTTTCGAATTGTGCTGCATCATTATACAAACTACGGGAGTAAACTGGAGCGTCACCGGTTTCTGACAATTATTTTATCACTGAAACTTTTATTCTTAAAATAATATTTTTTGCAAAAACTGAATCACGCTATAATATAAATCAGGGTTTTTAAAAGGATGTTGATCAACTTCTTTAAAAGACGTGTGAATTCCACAGTGGAGATTCCAGCCGATGACATATTTGTCAATTACACTTAACAAGGCAATAGAACAATAGCAAGAGATTATACATTAACGCTGCGTATGCAGCAGAGTTATTCTATCACTGAATATTTTGTTAGTAAAATATTTGCACTGTTTTCTGTAAAAAGCTCCTCTTGTTATTTTATAAACCAGGTTCTCAACCGATAAGGCATATAACCTTGAGAAATGCAAAACCCTGTTTTGGAGGTTAAAACCGCAGCTTTGAATCACAACCGTTTTTGATTCAAACCGTTTTTGTCAGTTACACTAAACGAGGTAGGAGAAGAAAGAAAGAGACTTTAGCTTAGTTTATCATTTTAGTGCAATGCGTATACTGAAAAGGGTGTAAGAAGCTCTATTTTAAGTTATCTTTATTTGGAGAGAATCAGTGTAGTAAAGACTGAGAAGGCCTCGAGCCGATAGCATTTTCGTCAATCACATCTATCTAGACATTTAGTAAACCTATATAACTAAAACTTAACAACATTTATTCTATATACATTTTTTCCATTTAGCTAAAAATATATAATAGAAATGAACTATTGTGGGGATTTGTTTTTAAAATTTGGTTAAAAAATATACTAAGTACCGTTTTTAACTTATCAAATACTTTTTACAGTCATTTGAATTTTTGCCTTGACTTCGTTTAATATATTTTATTATCGATAGTATAATTTTTTCAACATTGTTTTCGTTCATACTATGCGCATGTTATGCGACCCTGTGTAAAGGTCTGATAAGACTATATAATATAACTCTTAAAGTTGTATGATAAACTTCAATGAATTTAATTTTAAATTAAAAGGTACATTTATTTGTAAAAGTTAAACTCAATAGAGAATTTTAATTAATGTTAAGCATCATTAATATATTAACTACTAATTAAGAATTATGGTATAATAGGTATTTTTAAGAAAATATAGTAGGTTAGAAGGTTTTGTTAAAAAAAACCTTTTATTAAGAATGAAATTTATTATTACAGTGTAGAAGTGGCATTCTTGTTATTTTTACAATGTAGTTTGGCATGTTAATAATAAATGTCAATTGAGGTAGAGTGCAATTTGCGATACATGAAACATATGTTTATATAAATGTTATATAATAAGATTCCATATGCAAGCTTTCTTAATTAAAAGGTAAGAAGATTTAAAATATTATTTACAGTTTAATGTTTAAAAACGATAGTATTCTTTGTAAATTAATTTATCGTTTTTTTAAAATAATTTTATTAAGTAAGTAAAAACATAACATATAAAATAACAACAGCAAAAACAACAACAAGAAAAAGAACTCCTTGAAAAAAATCAATCTAATTTAGCATACAGGTTTTAATATTAATTACTGGCAATTAACAGAGATTTTTACTCTAAAGAAGCGTTAATAATGTGTTTTAACATTGGCCGAAGGAGTCATTTTTTTACGCATAATACCAATTAGCTTGAAACATGAAAAACATGTAATATTTATTTAAAATAGTGAATCATTATAGTCTAATTTAGTAATGTAAAAATAAGGCGGTTACTTTTTGTTCAAATTTGAAACTGAATTATTAATTATATTGCTATGCAACTGCACATGCGAATGTATATAACTTTTGTCAGTATGTGAAAAAATACTAAGAAGTTTTCACAGAATTATTAAAGTTTTCCACATTAATTTCATTTCCACACGGTACCCATTCGCTATGTCCCCTCCCCCCCCCCCATACAGAGTGATTAAAAAAGGTCGTGGAAAATCTAAGAGGTAATAGAGGATACTACAGAAAAGATTTCTGTATGGAAAACTAGATCTATAATATATTTATTTACCCATATTGGTTATTGCTCATAAAATTAAAAAAAATATGAAGATACTTGAAAGTTTTTTTTTAAGATAATTGATTTTTTTTTTCAACACACTTACTTTTCTTTTTACAAAATGTAGCTACTTCAATCAAAATAAAAGAAATTTAATGTGTTTAGATTAGTGAATATGCATACATTGTTGATTGAATTTATAAACATGGAGTACCTAAATTAGCCTTTTACGAATTGCGTATAATACATCTCTATTTTTATGGTTATATCTTTGCATTTTGCTTAAAGAAAAGTAAGTCTGTTACAAGTCAAAATCAAATATCTCTATTATACTGAAAGTTTTGAAGAAAAATCTCAATTTGGATTTACAAAGGAACCTCAACTTTTTGTCATTGAATAAAAGGATTGAAACTCTAATTTGCTATAAAAAATAGTTTGCAGAAGTATAGAAACTCACTCTTACATGTTTGACCAATCTTTTATGAGTTTTGCATATTATTTACGGTGTTAAAAGAGCCTCTTAAATAAAATTACAAACTTTATAGAAAAAAACTGAGACATATGCTACAAAATTATACAGTTTTTAAATAATCGTAAATGTATTTAGCACGTTTGTACAGTACACATAATGTGTTTCTAAAATCCTTAAACCGATCTTTCAAAAGAAATATTATTTCCCTTGTAACATGCATTGAAAATATTTCCTATATGGGAGTAGTAAATTTAGATGTATTTTTCCTTTCTACTAAATTACAGTGATTTTCCGGTAGCTTTCCTTCCTATTCCTTTCATAAAACACCCTTCACGATTTATGGGATTGAAAACTGATCGGCGATTTGGGCAGTCTGATATTTATTTTTCCATTTTATTACTCTCAAATTTTCAATGTTTAAAGTAAATTGGCATTTTAACTTTTTGGTGAGTAAAATAATGAACCGAGTGGTTTGGACAGCGGCTATGGCTTAGTTTGTTTTATTCTATTTAATTATAATAAATTTAAGTTAATTGTTAGCTTATGTAATATTATTCATAAAATACAAAATACACGGATAAGAGTTGTTTTTTCTATAGATATTAAAAGTAAACATTTGAAAATAACATGAAAAATGTACAATTTAGCCTCACTGGCCGTTAAATTTCAATTTAATGTACATAATAGAATTACATGAAAATCATGATTTCAATATTTCTGAATTTTTATAAAATTAACTTTTTTAATAATATTTATGCAGTTAGTTGTTAATAAATATGTAACTTTACAGCAACAGATACTATTAGTGACTTTTGAGCACAGATGCGGAAGAGCTTTAGAAATACACTTTCATTTTTTTATTGTTAGCCAGATATGAAATATTTTATTTTTTATTACATAGCTATTTTTAATACTACAAATAACAAATGTTAAATTTTTTGTTATAGGTTCCTATTTTTTATTGCTAGTTTTATTTACATAATAAGTTAGAAGACACTAATTTATTTAACACTTGACGTATTAAGGCCCCAGAATTTATTAAGTGCTGTTTTAAATTTTAGTTATGGATTTATATTAGTAAAGTGATAACTAAGACAGATTGGATAGCGAGAAAAAAATTTTTTTGGTTCATAAAATTTGATAGAATTTGATTGGTACGTAAAATTAAAAAAACTAAGTCATTTAAATTTTAATTCTTATGTAAAAAAAATCGAGTAATGATGTTACGTATGAAAAAATAAATAAAATTAATAAAAATTATTTATGAAATAGAGGGTCAAAACTCTGAGAAATACTATTTAGAAACATGATTAATATATTTTACTAATTATAACAATTAATATGTATATATAGGTTAATTAGAATAGCTTGGAAATTGTATTTAACCTTAAATGTAAATTCAAAATTAAAGATAATTTGACAGAATGAAGTGTAGCTATTGAAAAACTGAAAGTCGGTGAAAAATTTAATTTTAAAACCTCCTCAAAACTTCGTTCTTTCAGTATTATAAAAAATGGGTAAAGTTGATTTTTTTTCTTTTTTATAATTAGTGTAAATAGTGCGATTAATTTTTACACAATTAGTTTAATGTAATAATGAGAAAAATTAACTAGCAGTATCAGAAAAAAATCCTTTCAGGGAATAGCATTTATCTCATAAATTTAAATTTACTGACTTTTATCAAATACCAATGGATATATATATACTTTGTTTGAATAAAAGAAACTTTTGAAAATTTAATTTCAGAGAATATGATTTCCCGAAGTTCCATTTAATCTTCTGGAATTTTAAGCAAAACGGAACAGCCACAGAGACACAAAAGAAACACATTTTTTTTATTACAGTTTAGTTCAGCTTTCACCTGCAGCTGTTGAGGTTTTACAGAAAACGCCTTTTTTTCATTCTTTCTGAAAAAAAACCTGTATTTTTTTTCTAAACATAAAAACGTGCATTAGAATAAAAATGACTTTAATGTTTGTACTTTTTAAATATATCATAGTGCAGTCATTTAATTCGAAAATTTATACCATACCAAATGTAATGAGACAAAAAATAGGTATTTTAATAAAGAGACATAATTTTTTTACACTAAAATGAATTAAATTAAAAACAGAATTAAACATTTATAGTTAAGTATTAGCTAAATGTAGGAGATGTATCAATAATTCAATACAAAGACACTACGTATAATAAACAAGAACGATTGTAGTAAATCTTAACTTTATTTACAATTTTTTATTGACTGGAAATTCAAATTCTTTAGAATGCTTTTGCACAAGTATGAAAAACTAATTAAAAGAAATTTTATATTATGGGATAATTTAAACGTCTACATTTTAAACTAAGATCATCCATGATTTTCCAAGAGAACAAGGTGTAAAGGTAAAACATGATGAGTATGAATGGTGTAGTGGAGACTGGGGTACATGTGAACATTTCACATAAACGCAAACTTTCGCCATAGCCAGGTTAATTTCTATAAATAAAACCTACTCAATATAGTAAATATAATCTTTTTTTACGTATAATAATTTTTATAAAATTACTTTATAGTTCTTACTTTTTTAGTAGTTTTATTAGTTCCAAAAATTGCTCACATGTGCCCCAATGGTGGGGCAGTTGTGAACAAACGTGGGGCGCATGTAAACAAAAGGGAAAATTAGCTTTGTCGGGTTTTTTATTATATTATTCATATGTTAACACAATCATTTGTGTATACTGTTAAATTCACAATAAAGAAAATATATATATACATATTTCTCTAGTTTGTGGATGATACGTTTAAGAAAAAGATTATAATATAGATCGTAAGTAGATCGGGGGGAGGGGGGACAGATGATTGATAAACTATTGTTGAAATAAAATAAAAAATAAAGAAGCAAACTTGAAAAAATAATTAAAGCAATGAAACTTTGCTTATGGGTTTTTATTTGAGAAGGATTTTAGGAAGGGGGCATCTAGATAATATTTATCGTAAATCTGCATAAATGCAAAGATTCTCGCCTATATTTGCCTTATTTATCTCTAAATTAAGGATAAAAAAGTGTTTTCCGATTATCAGCTCCTTCAGATTTTTTTTCCTTTTGAAAGATGGGGGGGGGGGCTTTTGATCGATATTTTACGGTAGTTATAGGTTTTTAAATTTTACTTTCTTAAAATATTGTATCTATATTCAAAGTATCAAATAACGTGCTTCTTTTGAAATCGAAGTAAATTAATAGTTCAAGTTTGGAACAAATGAAATAGAAACATTTGCAAAGTTGCTTAACATAATACATTTTACATTAATGATGCATGAATAATAGTATAGAACACCGTTAAATAAAAAAATAATTAAAGCAGATAAATTTTGGTTAGCGGTTTTTGTTTGAGGAAGATTTTAGGAAGGGTGCATCCAGATAACATTTATCGAAAATCTGCTAAAATGCGAAAGATTCTCCCTTATATTTTTCTTATTTACATATAAATTGAAGATAAAAAAAATGCGTTTTCAGATTGTAAGCTACATTCAAATTTAATTTCTTTTGCTTTTGAAAGAGGGGGGGTGGGGTTTATAATCGAGATTTTATGGTAATTATTGATTTAAAAATTTTACTTTCTTATAATATTCTCTTTATATTCAAAGTATTAAATAATGTGCTTGTTTTAGATATGGTAGCAAAATAATACTGCAACTTTGGAATAAACTAAATGTTGCAAAGTTGCTTAATATAATACTTTTTGCATTAATGATGCATAAATTATAGTATAGAAAACCATTAAATATAATAATATATAAACACTTATTGCATTTATAAAACATTAAATTTATTTAAATTACAGTTGAACATAAACGAGCTTGTTGCTTTTTATTTATTTGCTATCAAATGTGTTTGTAGTACTTCAATACAAAATCATCTTTAAATGAAGAAAAAGTGTTCTATTTAATAAAAATTATAGATATTGGAGCTGATATTATTTTTCAGAAGCTTACTAAAGGGAACAGAATGACAAAATGATCATTGGAGAACTTATGAAATGTTCATATCTGCCCCAACTAGACTATTCACAAATGCCCCACATTTCTACTAAAGTTAATATGACAAAATATTAACATTTATCAATTTTAGAAGAATTTTTTTTAATCAAATATATTTATTAGTATCCATAGTAGGGTATCCTGGGGTAATAACGCCACGTTAAGTTTCTACCAATTTTCACGGCTTTGTTTTAGATTGTATTTTTCAAACAAATATAGGATTTGATACAGCAACTCATTGAATATCTATATAAAGAAATAATTTAACATATATGTATTCATGAAACGTAATGGCGTGATTTCTTGAACAATACTATTTGGCGCTATTACCCACCTCTATGGCTAAGAACGCCATGCAAATAAAACTATAAAATAAGATGGAATAATGGCATGTAGATTGCCCAATTCTAAAAATACAAACTCTACAGCCCTAGAAATTGATAAATTGCATTCTAAACTATTGATTTTTTTTTTTTTTTTTTTTTTTTTTTTTTTTTTTTTGTAAAAGTGTAAGAAAAAGAAAGGTGTGGAGGATGGGGGGGGGGGGGGAGGAGGCAAAAATATGAGATTCTAATCTACTTTTTGCTTAAAAAGAACCGTTTAAATAGAATTATTAGAAACATTGCACGTTTTTAACTGTGTTTATTTGAATCAGTTTTTATATTCCCATATATGCATTCTATGAGATAGAAAATATTCAATTTTTTGTGAAAGTGAAAGAAAAAAGAGTGACGGAGAGCATCAACAGAATATAACACCCTGTGCCTCTCTTTGCTTAAAATGTCCCGCTTAAATATAATTATAAGAAACATTGCATGGTTTTAACCATTTATAATGTAATATTTTGATCATGTGAAATTTTATAATAACTAGAGTTATATGTAATAAATATATTTTTTATTACTTTTATATTAGTCTTGTAAATAGTTTTTAACCCATAACTCCATTCCAATGCGGATTCTCTAAACCTAAAGTTAAATTGTCGGCGTTATATAAAACATGCTTTAAAAATTTTTTAATTAAATAAATAAGATTTTTGATAAAAATATTATCCCAATGAGATCTCTAATTAAATTGTATACATGATTCATGCGATTATATATCATTATCTCTATATCAGAAACAAAAATAATCTTTAACTGCAGTTAGCAATCTCACTGAATGCTATCTCCCACCCCAAATTTAAGAGTTTAACTTGTATTTTCCAGTTTAAATATGGATTTTTATTGGAGTTTTTAGTCCAGTTAACAACTGGACTTCTCTTACGTTTCGAGTCCTCGTACTATTGTAAGAAATATTTGAATAGATTAAATTTAATTAGAATGAATTCTGTATAAAAAGTTTAGTGCAGGAACAGTATTCTATGATTTTTAATCATTGATCGCCTTTTAACCTTTAACTAATGTTACCGGTCTCACAGACCACTGATTTCCATTAAATTTTTATAGTTTAACTTGTAATTTTCAAGTTAACTACAAACACGAAATTTTGTTTCATTTGGAATTTTAGTACCATCACCAGAGACTTTTAAATAGGTGAATATTAAGTATAATAGTCTTGTATAAAAAGTTAAGTACAAAAACAGAATCCTATAAGTTATTCCCGCCTTTTATTATCTTTCAATCTTGCGGTCTCACAAACCACTTCACATTAGTTACATTACAATTTCTGTCACATCGTTTAACCCGGGAGTACACGCACCGGGTCTTTTTGACCCGGAGTGCGTATGATTTTTTCAATTGTAACCACTTATATTTTAAAAGTAACCTTCAACTTATTTTATCACAATATTTGTAAGGATTGTGTCCGCCTAAATAAAATGACGGTTATAATTTTATTTTATTGGTGACAAAGTTAAACCCATTTCTACCCTAGGTAAGCGCGTTTTCCCGGGTTAAAGATTAAAGTTGGAAAATTTGGAAAAAGCGGACAGTTAAAATTTAGAACTCAATTGAACAATCCAGTGGAAATTTAATAGAAGCCTGATTTTGAAAATGTTCGAATTAGAATATCAAAAACATTTTGATATAGTTTTATTTATAAAAGTTTATTTTTTTTTACATTTGTATTAAAAAAAAGTAGAGAGATTAGTTATGGGTATTGGACACTTCCCCTTTAATCTTACCATTTCAACAATGATAATAATGATGTCCAATATTAATAAATAAACCCCCTTCGTATGTCATTCGGCCTAATATTTTCTATGATACCACAAAAAAATTGTCTATGATACCACAAAAAAATTATCTATTGGGAATCAACCGGGGTAAAAACACCAAGGATTGGCGTTATTATCCCGGTACACTTATTGCGCAGTACATTTTAAACTACAAATTATCTCGAGAAGATATCAAAAATCTTCTACAACATTTGAAAAGTACATGAAATGCACTACAAATTTATGTAATAAACAAAGTACTTCCGGATAAAAATATAGTCTTCACATCACAAAACTTATCTCGCAAATTTTAGATCAAGCATTAATTTTAGTTGCTTGTAAAAGCAATAAGACCTTTAAATGAAACAAATTAACTTTAAGCTGTTTTTTGCGATTTATATGACTCAAAACCTTTTTGCGCAAAGCACATGGGTGTGCTACATTTACCGGATTTAACTGCATTTACCGGATTATTTCATAATTATGCATAATATTAGCACTTGGTGTTATTACCCCGCCTGGAGTTATTACACCAGAACACCTTATATATTAAGACATTAAAATTCAACTTAATGAATAAATAAATAAAGTTATTCTCTTAGCAAGTTGGAGTTTAGATTTTATTTTTGAGATCAATAAAAAGTGTTTTGGTTCCTGAAGACACAGCAAATCTCGAAGGGCTTCAAAATTTTTTTACCATGTGTCTACCGATGCTATCATTACAATCTTTGGTATTTTTTTGCAAATAAAAAATGTATAATAAGTAGTGAAAAAGGGGAACATTCACATCTGTTTCATATTCTCATGTGCCCCATTTTCTTCTACATCTATTTTAAGTTATAACCAAAAACCACATTCAATAAATACATAGCTTTCAATAAATATACAGTACTTCATATAAGAGGTATTTTCACAGATACCATATAATTTACAAAGTATTTTCGTTTTATTACATTATATTAATGACATATCTAATGATTTTCACAAATCTCTTCTAAAAGATTAAATGTTCAAAATAGGCGTCAACTCAATTTAAATATACTGAAATGTTTTCATAACTTGCGTACAAATTTCTAAAATTTGCAAACTTTACTTCCGTTTTTTCTACTGCATATCAAACTCTATTTGTTCAAGAACAATAATTATTCTCTATATAATCTTGCATTAGCTTTACTTGATATACAGAACACAAGTAAAAATTTTTTTTAATTGAAAAATTGTACATTTTTACATTAATTACTATTACTATTTTTAGACTCTTAATTAACAACAACAACAACGAAAAACAATGGTATATATAAAATTCCATTTTCGAATGTAGATGAAATTTATTAAAATCTATACTCTCGTCTTTATCGCATGTCAGCAATTAGTAGCCAATCACCAATAACGGCACAGTTATTTATAGCAAAATTTTTTATTCAAAGTTCATTTTTTAAGTTTAGTTTCAAAGTTTATTTTTTATTCAAATATATTTCATTTGTGGTTTATATATAAAATTTTATTTATTTATTTATCTGTCGGAGAAATTTAACTTTATTACAGAATATTAGTCCTCAAAGACTGAAATGTTTAATATTGTTTTATGCGAAAATGGTTAAATCATTTCTAATTGAGATTACCGTGATGGAAATACAGTGGTGGCCAAAAATGTGGACACTTCTAGGTAGCTTTCTTTCCAAAAAGTAAAAAACTGCCTTTTGCAGCCGTCCGGAGGAAAGCACTTCGGGAAATTTTGCTATATTTTCGTCGATCGTGACCCCTAGATCCTAAAACCACCCTTTGTTGAAGTGTTGACTTACATATGTATATATATATATATATATACATATATACAGGGTGAGTCATAAATATCGAAACAATAGGCTATCTCCTTAAATATTGCTCCTAGACCCATACTTCCAATTGCAAAAATTCATAAAAAAAGATGAATTTTTTGATAAGATAAGTTGCAACTCCATGGGGGGTTTGTTTTAAAAAATACGAAAATTAAATTTTTATACGGCCCCCAGAGAATAAAACTTCCAATTAGAAAAAAAATCTTTATCCCTTCCTGAATTGAACAAAAAAAATTTCATCTCGATATCTGCAAATCCCTGAAAGATATTAATATCCAAAATTTTCCAAAATTCCTGACTTACACCACTTAAGCATGCCTCTGAGAGCAGCAAAATCAGTTCATTTGAAGTACAATTAAGGGATCGACCATAAATTTACGTATTGTTAAATGTCGATCCAAGACAACACTTAAACTTTTAGATATAAAATAAAAGCGTATAGGTTTGTGCTTTAAACTTCGATAAATATACTAGATGTCTGCAATATTTCGACCTTGCAGCCACCTTCGTAACTGGCACGACTCATTGAACGGACCATTAAAACGGACCATTATTAAACATTCATTAAAAGTGTTATCAAATTAAGTAATATTAATTAAACTCTCATCAAAAGTGTCTTAAAAACTTATTGGCGCAGGCAATAAGTTTAGTAAATATAGTGATAGCGAAAATGACTCTTCTATTAGCGGAATCAATGGAAATATATTTTAATAAATTACATAGAAATATTTTAAAAAATCTACTTTATACTACAGTTAAACCGCTAGAACGGACACTCCCGAATAGCAGACACCTCTGTTTAACGGACTATTGTCCAATCCCCATTCTGAAAACCTAAATTTGTGCTTGTTTAACCTCTAAATAACGAACATTCCAAATAGTGGACACTATTTAAGGCGATAAAGGATGAAAAAGTATTTTTTTAAGGACAAAAAAATAAAAAAAAAGTAAACAGGCCTCTAAATTTATCAGGGAATTTTGTGATAAATGAGCTGGGGAAAATCCCCCCCCCCTCACGTTCAGAGTTGAATTGAAGGGGTTGCCAAGGAGGGAAATCTTCCAGAGCATTGAAATATCCCCTCGGAAAATTGAGATTTTATGCTTTTAACAGCAAAAAGTGCAATCCCCCTCCCCGACCGGAACTCTATAATGTCCAATAATGTCACTTTGGAAAACAAATTACATGTAATCGCAAGCAAAAGTTAACTTTTGTAACAGGGTTTTTTCATAAGCATGTAATGAACAGTGACTGAAGGTGTGTACAGTTTTATTTAGCCCCATTGCTTAAAAAATAATTTTAATTTCTGATTAATCATATAAAAGAGGTTTTAGGACACATAAAAGTCAATTAATAAAATGTCAAACGTTTCTTAGCACTTTTTGAATATCTTTGTTTTTCCCAATAGCGGACACCTCCGAATAGCGGACAATTTCTGCGTTCCTGATTTGTCCGTTATTTAGAGGTTTTACTGTATTCAGTTTCAAAATTTATGAAGGTTTTAAAGCTATTTTTTGCTTTCTTCTATTTTTACAAGAAGAAAGTATTGGATTCATGAAAATTTTGAATTCCGGTTTTCGATGGATTCACACGGTTTAGGGCTCAAAGATACCGAAAAACATGTTTTTATGAAATGTCTGTCTGTGAGTCACAGCACAATGAAAAAATTTGAAATCGACGTGATAAAAAAATAAAGTTTAAATCAACTGACGCATTTAAACAGTAATTAAAGAAGGTGAAAATGGCAAAACTTAAACAAAATTTTAAATCGAAACTATACAGCATTTAAACGTTAGGAGCCCATCTTTGCCCATCTTAAAACTAAATGCACTTTACTGCATCAAATTGTTTGTATTTCAGTATTTCTCATTTTTAAACTGACATACGTCAATAACCGTCGGTAACGGTAACTTTTCAACTCAGAAAATTTACTTTTAAAAATGTGATTTGTTTACAAAAATTACCTTTTTTTTAATGTTGCTATTTTAAATACTTTTATTTTTTTTAAATACATAGTATTTAAAATGCTGAATTAAAATTGAAAATTAGACATTTTCGTTTAATCAAAAGAAAAAAATTCAACGCGACAAATAATATTTTGAGTTATAACAATTTTAATTTACTCAATTTTTTTTTTTTTTTTTTTTTTTTTTTTTTTTAATATTAAGAAGTCTTATGATGTGATAATGCTTACAAATTATATGGTTAACCATCACAAAATATTCAAAATTCCAACTTTATAAATAAATAAATAAAATGTTTCCTGGCCCCATTACAGCAACATTGTTTCTTCAATTACACGCATTTCAATTTGTGTCTGATCCCATGAAACTTCACGATTTATTAAAATTGTCATAACTTTCTGAGTTTTGAAGATATCAAGATGAAATTTTTTTTGTTCAGTCCAGGAATGAATAAGGAAAATTTTTCTAATTGGATGTTTTATCCTCTGGGGGCCGTATAAAAATTTAATTTTCGCATTTTTTAAAATATACCCCCCATGGAGTTGCAACTTATCTTATCAAAAAATTCACCTTTTTTTATGAAACTTTGCAATTGGAAGTATGGGTCTAGGGGCAATATTTAAGGAGATAGCCTATTGTTTCGATATTTATGACTCACCCTGTATATATAGATATAGATATAGATATCGAACTTTTTCGTGCTGTAACTCTCGAATTTATAAACCGATTTAGATGAAATTCTTTATGTGCATAGTTGAAGTACTAATGTCTCGACCGAAGCTTCAACCACAATCTTATTTCAAAATGGAGGCCATTTGAATTTATGGACACTTATGGTAGGTTTTATATTTTCTAACTTTTTCTTTAAAATCACCTATGTTGTTAACTTACATTGTGTGAGTGTTTAAAATGTCCTTTTTAAATTTCTAACATTCTGTTTAAAATGATATATAAGAGTTAGCATTTTGTAAAACGGAACTTCTTCTATAAGTATACAAAAACATAAAAATATCAAAAATATGAAAAACATAAAAATATCAAAAGAATCAAATGGCCGCCATTTTGAAACAAGTAAATATTTCTAATGTTTTTTTTTTAAATGAATAAACATATAAAAATCTTATGAAAATAGAAAAGGTGCTAGTCTGTTGCATGAATTATTTATTGTTGCATTACATAAAAAAATCTAGAAATCAGAATTTCACAGAAAATTTTTATCAACTTTAGGTGTTTTTTATATTGTAACTAATTACATTACAACGAAAGTCTCACTAAAACTGATATTAAGATTTTAGCATAATGCATAATCAGCAGGTAAAGTGATGAATAGAATTAGAGTTTTAACCCATTAGTGTCTAGCGTCCCTTTTTAGAGACGATTATTAAAAAGGCAATAAAGCACTTTTTGCACCAGTAAATAGAAAGATAAATAAGCACTATTCTTTCTCAATAAATTAAGATTTCTCAATAAATTAAGATAAAAGTCATTTGTCTTTTAAAAGTAGTGGGAAACTCAAAATTTCACTTTTAATGAAGGAAATAATTTGGGCATTAATGGGTTAATAAGAATAATAACAGCTTTTCGCTTCATTATCTTAAATTTTCAACCCTAATTTACTTTAAAAAAAATTGACTGTATTTTCAAGGAGAATAATTTCATTTTATTTCATGCGTCCGACAATATTTAATTTTGTTTGAACTTAATAGTAATTTGAAAATTTATTACAAAATAAATCTCCCAGAGCTGAATAAGAGTGTAATATAAACATAGTGTATTCACAATTAAATACGCTGTAAGAATGTATGTAGAAGTCAGTGTAACATTCCCTTTTATGGAAAACTCTGATAGAAAATAAGGTAAGAAAATAGACCTCAAAGTATTTCCAATGTATTACTGAGAAGTTATCTTATTCTACTTTTGTGACTTTACAAAACTCGAAAACTTTAAGCCTTTAACTTAAAGTTAAGAAAGCTGCACTCTTAGAATTTTTCTTTAAAAATAAATGAGAAACACAACTCGAAAAAATCTAACAGTCAAAGAAACTTTTTTCACAGTTGAATTCAAAATAATGCCAAGAGATTTAAAGTTGGAGACAGTATTTTTTCCACTTTGCACTTCAGTCACGTATTAGAATAAATAGATGGGATTTTATTTTCTTCATCATTAGAGAGTTCCATAGATTTATGATAAATATAAAAGCACATGCGTTCTTCTTTCATTCAAAAGTATCAATGAACTGCTGTCAAAACTATTATTCATATTTTAAATAACATTTTGCTCAAATAAGAATCTCGATTATTTGGCGTCAAGATGCTTAAGGAAGACATTTTTAAGAATTTAAGATCAATTTCGATTTGATTTCTTCAGTTATTTTGAAGACAATTTTGAACATTAAGCAACCAGTTTCTCTATCACGAAGTAGTTCAGTGCATTGAATGCATTTACATTGAATATATCATGTCAAATATTATTTACAAAGTCTTAAAATTTTACTTAATGAAACATTCTAGTCTCAAACTTTTTTAAAAAAATAATTGCTTTAGTTTTTCATGATTTGGATAGAGTTTAATGATATGTTGTTTTACAAACAATGCCAGTCTGTGAGGTTCATTTCTATCTAAATAGTGACTGTATATCTCCATGACTAAATCACTTAAATTTAACGTACTTACATTTCATAGACCTGGTTCAAAACAAGCGGTTTGGTGTGACTTTACATCAACAACTATTGTTGATTAATTAAATCTATGCTCAGATAATATGCCATGTTCTGTTATCAGCTTTAGGTGTGAAGATGTGACAAAAAAGATTGGGCATATTCTCAGTTTGACTCAAAAAAGAACTATATTAGTGATCTATTTTTGAACGGTTTTCGTGCAGTATAGGTATAGTGTTGTTTAAATTTATCTTCACTAAAGCAATAGCAGACTATAGTAGAGACGATATGTTATTTAATAGAAATATTAGTTAGAAATATATATTAATACTTAATAATCTATAAATATATATTTAAGTAATCTTTAATCATTTTTGCCAAATTTAAGCTTTCCGTATTCCATAGTTTGAACGAGAAAACAGTTGTGACTGACAGACATACATTTCATGCTATAATGATCCAATTTTTCCTTTTTAAATACGGAAAACAATAAAGTTATTTTTCCATATTACGAACATCAATATTTTATTTTCCATAGTATCATTACAATTATTTTGACATTGATTTCGTTTTTGTTCTATCAAGTGAAATCTGGCATGTAATTTATGGAAGAAAAAAAAATGTGTAAAAAATATATATGTTACTTTATATTTTACAATACGGTCTTTTTTTATTTAACCATTTAATTCCATTTTACAATATTCGGAACATGATGAATTGGGAAGTAAACCAACTGAAATAATTTATGTGGTATATTATTTTGTTTTATTTATTTATTTCAGGGCAAGGAGTGGAGAGATAAAGAAGAAGGAAACAGAACATTATATATATATATATATATATATATATATATATATATACCGGGTGTCCAGTAAATGACTGACCCATTTTAAAATTAAATAACAAAAAAACGGTTTGAGATAAAAATGCGCGGTTTGCGGTATTGTTATTAGAATATCAATAAATTTTTAATACGCACTTCCTTCAAATAGTTCTAATTTCGGCCAAAAGATGGCGCTGGCGGCATCAGACTGCAGAAATACCGCCTGTTTTCTTGTTCTCAAGCTGATGATCTTTCCGGCTCATTTTCCCGAGTCGAATCTGAGTCGAAATGTTGAATCGACTCTTCACTCAACTGCAGAAATACGGTTTGTTGATTGGAACGAGATTTAAAATAACATTTAAGATTGAACTGTGTCTAGTGTAACAATCTATGTCTATTGTAGCCTCTTCAGAAAATATCACAGAGGAACTACAAAAACTAGTTTAAAATTACTCTAAAACATCTCCAAAGATGTGTCAATTTATGAATAAATATTTATGACAAGCAAACGTTTGTTAAAGAATCCTAGAAATATTTTTAACAATTCTAGAAAAATTTAAATTAATTTAAAGGATGCTCTTTAGTGTTTCAAAATTCTCTTCGGAATATGTCATTTTAACCGCTTAACTGATACTCTTTTTACGTATATATAAAAATATATTTATGTAAACATGATTTATTATCTTTTTTAAATTATGTATTAAAAATGTTGAATTTATTTTTCAATATTAATATTTATAAAATTGAAATAAAATAAGTAGACATTCAGTTTTATCTAAAATATCTATGGCCCCACCAGTGGATGATAGATTGTGACGTCTCAACTGGTAGACGGTAGTGCTGGGTTCGAACCCAATCGCGTCTGTCGGCATAACCGTTCGGAATTTTCCGTGGTTTTCTTCGAACCTTGGATTTTCTTGTGTAAATACGGGTTAGGTGCCCTTAGAAAGACACCCACGCAGATCATCCCATCCATTTCTGACCTATATCCCACGTGTACATAATCGGACGACATTAAATAAACCAAACCAAACTAAAATATCTATAGGCAATTTTATGGCAAAACATTTTTACGGAAACTTTTTACTGAAATAAAGTTTCGTTTCTTTTTCTTCTAGTTTTTTTTAATATTGCATGAGGCAAAATCTGTTGAAAACATTTCAGAAGCGAATGCAGTATCCACTGTCCCGATCCTTTCTTTCATTT
Organism: Maratus speculifer; assembly: GCA_964019185.1. Classification (NCBI taxonomy): domain Eukaryota; kingdom Metazoa; phylum Arthropoda; class Arachnida; order Araneae; family Salticidae; genus Maratus; species Maratus speculifer. The sequence goes on along the minus strand of OZ025297.1, from coordinate 70,407,605 downwards.
ACTATCTCCCGATTCTACATTTTTCTTCTATTGGATTCGATGAGTTGAAATACGAATCGGTTTTAAAAGCCTAGATTACAACTTTTGAACCTATATTTTTGTAATGCAATACTGAATAACAGTAAAAAAAGCAATAAACATCAAATTGATGCTCTTAGCAGAATGTCAAGTTTAAATTTTGAGGGATTTGGGTCATCTACACTGTAAATAGAAGAGGTTATTACAATGCTGATTTAAACGCCACTTGAGACGTCAGAACCTATCGCCCACTGGTGAGGCCATAGATATTTTAGATAAAACTGAATGTCTACTTATTTTAGTTAAATTTTATAAATATAAATATTGGAAAAATAAATTGAACATTGGTATCTTTTTATACATAATTTTGAAGAGATAAAAAATCATATTTTTAAAATATTTCTTATTTCAAATCAGATACAGGAGATATTTTCAGAATGTTTTTTCTAGTTCTTTTCCTCATACAGGGGGAAAAGAACGAGATTACATATTTCCCTCCTATATGGGGGGGGGCAAAAATATACTTCAGATTCTATGATGCTTTTTGTGATGAAGTTTTGAAGAGGGATGACTTACAGGCTATAAAAAAAGATACGTCTTTCTTTTTTCTTTTTAAATATCCGTCCATTTTAGCGTAGATACGTTTCCTGTCGTGGGTGGGTGGGGGGAGGCGAGGTGTGTGCAAAAGACATCTTAAAATCTCTCACGGCTTTCGTAATAAAATTTTTGGATACGTTAAATGACAAAATATGAATTTTGTTTTAGGCAGGTTTTTCCCTTAGCAGGGTGTTTTGTAGGTTTCTTTCTACTTCGGGATCATTAAATTTTTATGTTTAAGACAGGATTTGTTGTAGACGGATTCCTTTATAGTAAGATTTAGAAAATTTTAATGTGCCAATTTATAAGTTTTCTTAGACAGGAAACTTGGTAACGCTATTTGCATATCATTGTTTTAAAATTTTAACTGATTTACCCGTACAACGTACCGGCAAATATAGTTTGCTTCTTCCACCACTTTCCAAAGCTTTCTGACACTACTAAAAATTTTAAAAGCAATTTCATACTATTTAATAGAAGAAATATTTAAATTAAATATTACGATAATTTTAGCTTTAAAAAAGCGGCGTTTATCCTATATTTTAATTTTATTGTATGTAAAAAAGCGTATCAGTTAAGCGGTTAAAATAACATAGTCCGAAGATAATTCTGAAACACTAAAGAACGTCCTTTAAATTAATTTAAAATTTTCTAGAATTCTAAAAAATATTTCTACGTTTCTTTAATAAATGTTTTCTTGTCATAAATATTTATTCATAAATTAATACACCGTTGGAGATGTTTTACAGTAATTTTAAACTAGTTTTTATAGTTTCCCATGATATTTGTCTGAGGAGGCTACAATAGACATAGGTTGTTACAATAGGCCTAGTTCAATCTTAAATGTTATTTTAAATCTCGTTTCAATCAACAAATCCTATTTCTGCAGTTGAGTGGAGAGTCGATTCAACATTTCGACTCAGATTCGACTCGGGAAAATGAGCCGGAAAGATCATCAGCTTGAAAACAAGAAAACAGGCGGTATTTCTGCAGTCTGATGCCGCCAGCGCCATCTTTTGGCCGAAATTGGAACTATTTGAAGGAAGTGCGTATTAAAAATTTATTGATATTCTAATAACAATACCGCAAACCGCGCATTTTTATCTCAAACTGCTTTTTTGTTATTTAATTTTAAAATGGGTCAGTCATTTACTGGACACCCGGTATATATATATATATATATATATATATATATATATATATATATATATATATATATACATACATATATATATATATATATATATATACATACATATATATATATATACATATATATATATATATATTGAATAATTATATTTCATTGTCAAAGTTCGACAGTCGACACAGCAGATGGGTTAAATTTAGTTTTTATTGTAACACAGCGAAGTACTCAATGTCTGTTTCATTAACCCGCGGAAGGTTATAGTTTGACTATTAATGAGATTTCGGGCGTTATATCGTCTCGGAAAAGAATCCATATATATATTCAAAAATATAACAAGTACAGGCAGAAAGGCGTTGGAACCTTACGATTGAAAGTAATTTAGAACTTACCTAAAAATCCTTTTCCTGATACGAAAAAATAACATGCAAAACATTTTTAGGTAGATTTCGTATGAAAAACTACCTATTGCGGTCTCCCTTATGTTGTAACTTCTGAAAATATTTTGAGTTTCTACACCGGTCATGACACCTATACCCCAAAATTACCATCAGTAAAAACTTTATCTATCTATCTATCTATCTGTACAAATATCTATCTATCTATATATCCATCTCTCTATTTCTCTATCTCTCAATCTCTATATCTATTTAACTGTATCACTTTTTATAGCTACGATAACTTCTGTAATTCTGCTAAAATTTCTTTCAAACCGATACATAAAATCTTAGTCAAGATCTTTAAATTGCAAAATCGGACCAAGGGATATGAAATAGGATTTCTGTGATAATAGGATTTATAATTTTCTGAGAAAACCGAATACCCCTATAACTTCCTAGTTAAAATAGCCATCGAATCAGTTTAAAGTTTACATTACTTCTTAAAAATGGGCCAAAATTTTAAGCTTGACAGATATTTCATAAAATTAAAAATGGGCTCAATGAGCGAAAAAAAGGGGTTTCTGATAGAAAAAAAATTGTAACTTAGTTCTTTCTCAAGATATCGAATCCAATTACATTTATTATACATCTTCTCAATAATATGCACAACTTTTATTTTGACAAGTTTTTGATGGAACCAATTTTTATAGAAAAACAAATTAAACAAAAATAGGAGTTGAAGAAAAAATTACATTAAGAGCATACTCTTATCCAAACGTCTTATATTCAGACATATTTTTATAATTAATTTTTGCTGTCAAACGCATAACATTTCCAGGTTCTCTTATTTAGGAACTATTTAATCTGCCGTATTGGTCAGTCTTTTGATAAAAGCAATATATTTCAAAAAAAGCTGTCAACTTGGCCATTTTGAACAGAATTATCCGAAGTGATTTTGATTAAACAATTGAGGATGTATTCAAATAAAAAAATTGCTTCCTTTTCGACATATTTTTAAACTCATTTTTGATTTCAAATTCATGCAACTGGCAGTTTTTCTTATGTAGGAATTATATAATGTGCCTATATCATTTTTTTATAAAGGCAGAATACCTTTAAAAATGCAGGCAAAGTTGGCATTTTGAACAGAATTTCCTATAGCGATAGATTGAAGAATTAAAGATGTATTTAAATAAAAAAAAATATTTGTGACTCTTTTTTAAATTCATTTTTGCTCTCAAAATCATACATTTGGTAGTTTCTGTACATGCATTTAGTACCTGTAAAATTTGCCATATTGGTCAATTTTTTAGTAAAAACAGAATATATTTCAAGAATTGCTGTCAAAAGTGAGAATTTTCCGAACCGAATTACCCTTACATGATTCTGATTAGACCAGCTCTTTCCGAAAAGTGAAATAAAAAAAAACTCTTCAAAAACGGCCAAATAAAGTTGTTGAACTGGTCTGATCGCTAATGATATTTCATTTTATTATGGTGAAAAGAGAACTTAATTTCGAAATCCACCTGCGCCAATGGGCCGAAACGACTGGATTTTATAAAAACACTTTTGTGATTTTACAAAATTGCAGATTTAGATTAGAATAGTTCAGGTAAAGCTTACGTTATATTTGAAATTTTTCTGTACTTAAGAAAGAAATAAGCGTATCAAAGTGGAAACTTTCCAGTTTTACAGAAAATAAAGCAGTATTACCGAGATATGAGGGTTTTCTAGAATTTATACTCCATATTAAATATACCAAAGCACTAATTAAACAAATGCCAAAATATACAAGTTGTCCCATTAGTAATGGGACAAACTTAAAGGGGATGTAGGGTATATCACAAGGATTCAGAATTGCATAGCAAAACCCATGATCGGAAACGTTTTCCTGAAGCGGTCATGACGACACAAAGCACAAGAAAGAAAGAACAGGAACCGGGACAGAAAACCTGTTTATTATTCTTAGTTCTGCAAAAATGCCGTGATAATGCTGGAAAGTGGTGAGGATTTTGTTGCATGTATCATGGCAGTTGTTGAATGAAGTTCTCGGTATTTTCAGAAAAATTAGTTCTTAATTGCTCCGGAGATGCACTTCCATGCAGCACACACTAGGTCATAATATCGAACACCTACTTTGATAATGCTCGTTGTCTTTTTAATGTTCTTTTTACTTATTTTTTTGCTGTACTTAGGATCACAGAGTACGGAACAGAGAATCAACTTTCATACACTGTAATGGCAACTTGTTTAACATGGGATTACGCATAGACAGTAGCGACACGAGCGGACCACTCTGAAACTACGATCATAACATAAGAGAGGTTGCTAATTCGGCGAAACATCGCTTACTTGGCGACAAATGATAAGGGAAAAACGAAAAAAATACAGCGACGCCTTGCTGCTTTTTGTTTTGAAATTTATGAAAGAATTATTTTAAACTTGTTTTGAAACAGTCGAAATTCAATTTTATTTTAAAATTAATGTTGTAGTAAAATAATAACAAGAATAATAACAGTAATAATTACGAATCAAAATAAGCGCGGAAATCTAAGACCAAATAGCATAAGCACGTGTGCAAAAATAATCAAATCAGCATTCAGCAAGAAGCGCCAAGCAGAATAAGGTTACAGTTAAACAGAAATCACGAGGATAAAAATCGCCAACGTGATGGTTTAGTTTTTAAGTCATTCACTGAGGACGCTCTTTTCAAGCCGAGTTGAGGCTCTGTTGTACTCTTTGCTAAGGATAATAAAGATGATTTCTTCTCTTATATTTATCCTGTCTTTCTTGGAATTTATGTCGTTATTGCCTCGCCGTCATTGTGTTTCTGACCATGGGTCTCTATGCAATTTTGAATCCTTGTGATGTCCCTTACCTCCACTTTTGTTTGTGTCATTACTTCTGGGACATCCTGTATATGTATATAACATTAATGGGTACCTTAAAAAAGAAATAAAAAATAATATAAATAAAAAATAGAACTAAAAAATAACTAAAATGATTCTAATCAAAATTAAAAAGTATTTCGCCCAATTTATAAATTCCACTTCTATAAAAAGTTAAGTAAGTTAAATTCATTATCCGCTGGTGTTGAATTAACGTTACAGTCAAAATAATTACTCATGATTAATTTATTTACTTTGCCATCTCTATTTTAGTATTTAAAATATTGCTTTATTAACGGATAAAAATTATGTTGTTTTAATAAAGCGAAAATTACTTTTCTGAATTTGTGGTGGTAAACGACTTTCAAGATAAAATTTGAAAATACCTACATTATAGTTTTTCTTTTTAATGAAACATTTATGCATTTAAAGTGAAAAGATTAAAAAAAGTAGTATTTTAGAATCATAAGGAAGTAAATATGCAATTTCAATTGAAAGCGAAGCTGGCAGCCATACTAGAAAGATTTTCTATAATAAAAAAATCAAAATATGCTAGCTCCACAGTGAAAGTCATTAAAAAAAGAAAATATATTGACACATTAACATAAGTTATACAAATTAAGTATTAAATCCCTAATATATAATAAAGATATCAGAAAATGGGTAAATCTTCATTAAAATACTCCAATGCATTCACATGAGAAAATAAAATGAAAAATCAGAAGTTTATTTCTATATCGTAGTTTAAAATTTCAATTTTAATCCGACATAAAAAAAATGTGTTCGCATATAAAGCGATTTTTTGTTACAAAAAGCCTTATTTTTAGTTTTTCATGACAGGTATTTTTTATGCCTCTTTGAGTTTTTATCTTGAAGTTATTTTTATGGTAAGTAGAAACCAAAAGCAATCATTTTACTTATCATGTCTCTTGAGAATTCTCTTAAAATGAGAATACTGTTCTTTGTTACATAAATGTAAAGAAAGAAAAATAAAACATTTCATGAAAGAAAAATAAAGGTATATTTTTATGAAAATATCTGTATAAATAACGTATATAACCTTTAGAAACTAAAAACAAAAATACATCTGTTATTTAAAATAAGAAAGAGAGGGGAAACTTTGATATAATAAGCAATTAAAGTATTCAAAAATATATTAAAAAACACACAAAAACACACATAAAATAATAACAATATTAAAAGAACACGTGAATGAAGCCAATATTATGATATCATTTCCAACACCCAACATACTTAGATACATACTGTAATAACATTCAACCATTAAAAAAGTTGATTAAATATATGTACGAGTACGTAGGTAAATAGTTTTGAAAGAGCATAAAATATTCAAATTCTAATTTAAAAAATTGCTGTCCAGAGTAAGAGTTAGCAAATTATTTTCTAAAACTTATATATGATCGGTAGATTTGCATTTAAGTAAGATAGTATAGTATAATTTAATTCATTTAGAAAACACAATACACAGTTAGAATTTCGCTTTTAGCAATTTTCACCAAAAGACGAAAAACTACAAGATTTCTTTTATATATCATTGTGTATTATCACGCTGTGTATTACTTATCACTGTATATTGAATTTTTTTATTAATACTAATTTAAAAATTATGTAAAGTTATATAAAATTAACATTAATGACATACCAGATAATTTTTACATTTTGTTTGTAAAACAAATATTCGATATGAATAAGTCGTTAAAAATATATTTGAAATGATGGAAAGCATTACTGACTTATAAATAAAAAAAATTGTACACACAAGACACATTGAATTTATTTTGAAAAAATAAATATTTTTTTCAACTTACGACAAAATAAGCTCCATATCCAAATTGAAAAATCTATAGTATATGCTCCCCCCCCCCATAACATGCAGCGATTTGTGCGGTAGCCTTCTTTCTGATTCTTTCCATTAAGCATTTTACACGATTTATGGAACTGAAAAACGATAAAACCCTTTTCTAGTAGTAAATGTGTCTTGTTTTATTGGTATTTCTACACAAACGCCACTCAACTTTTGAAGAATATTTTCATTTCAACGTTTTTAGAGTTAGTAAAAAACTGAGATTTGAAAAATATATATTATATGGTTAAATCTCTTTGATGCGATCTTTTCTGATGCTGAAACTCCAAAAACAATTTATTTCTTTAAACTCACAGATTTTGATTGAAGAAAAATATTAATCTATTTTAAAAAGGAAATGATTAGAAGACATCTTATATAAATGTAATTTGTGTTTTTAATTTAAAATTTGAAATGTATTTGTAGTAAAAAAAAGTATCCTTCTGTTAAATAATTTTAAATTCGGAAATGGTTTTCTTTACAATGATATTAAAGGCAACACAAAAGTTGCAAGCCGAATAACAAAATACATGCATATATATATAAAAATAATACATATAAAATACACATATAAAACATATACATATGTATATATATATATATATATATATATATATATATACCATGTGCGCGTAATATAAGTTGCATATTTACGCTTTAAAATATATGTATCGTTTTCTTTTCCCAAAAATTATCATGATTTTTTCAATTGCTTTCTTTTTACCCCTTTCTTTCTAACACAGTTTATGGTACTGTAAAGAATGAATGCTTTCTACAAAATAAATAATTTATGTTATATTTTTATTTCTAATAAACTTCCTATGCAAAGTTTGAAAAATATCATTTATTATTTCGAAAATATTGTAAAATCAACAATTGAACCGATGAGAGTCATTCAGGGATGAAAGAACTGCACCAAAAATTGCTAATTTTATTCACCATATTTTAATTAAAAAAACTATTAAAATTGAGTGGTAGTAATCAACTAATTTTGGCGTAACACATTCGCTTCTTTGAGTGTAAAATTGATGGGCGCCTAAGAAAATATTTCGCATCATCTGATAAATTAAATAAGATGTTTGTAGATTGGATGATAAAAGTTTGATTATAAATATTTTGGTAAGCTAAAATTGAAATATTTTATTAAAATACTTAATGCACAAAGCTTTGCGAATAGGATACATTGAATAAGCGGAAATCTAAACACCAGAAATACAGGAAATTTTACTCAAGTTGTATAAAAAATATTTTTGCACCTGAATTTTTATTTTCAATTATTTGATAAAATCATTTTACTTTTTAGTTACGTTCATAATTATATAAATACGTAGAACCTATAGTCGTCGTTTAGTCCGTCCAACTGTCCGCATATAACAGAGAAATACTGCCCAAATGAATCGTTTGAGAAAATTTAAATACATAATTATTGTATAATTCATATTGCATAACTCATAATATTTCAAATGTTACGAAAATCGGATGTTTACATTAATTTCAGGGACCAAATAAAAGCATTCCGCTACATTGCGGTCAATGGAAAAAAATAATTACACTTGCATTTTAATGATGTTATACTTTCGAACATAATAGAATTGATATGTATCGATGAAATATGTACTAGAAAATACATTCTGCACAATCTGTGGTGCAAAGAATATTTATAACAGATGTGAATTTTCCAAGTGGGTAAAAAAAGGCACGGGCCCGGGTACGAACTAGGGATGTATTGGGTGAAGCCGCCAATGTTCTTCCAACTGTGTTATCCCGGAGAAATACTGGACGATTAATTCACCCAACTGACCTTAACGATCACGTAATTTGGTCTGATACTATAAATCAGCTCAACAGAAAAAATTGTAGGACAATATATGGAACTGCATAAAACGCTCCATACGAAATTATATTAGATTAATTCATAACACAATTATTCAATTGGTAAATTAATTATAACAGGTGTGAATTTTCAAAGTGGGAACAAAAAAAATTTTCACACACTTTGACTTAAAAAAAAATATTGTTTCAAAACTTTTTTCACCCACTTAGAAAATTCACATTTGCTGTAATTAATTTACCGATTAATTTATCGTGTTATGAATTAATCGAATAAAATTTCATATGTACCGTTTTTTGCAGTTCCATACATTGACAAGATTAAAATGATATAACATATCATATATGTCGAATCCTTTAATTCACTTTATTTATACATAAAACCAAAATAAAATACTCAGATTACTTAAAGGTGTTTTTTAATAATAAAACCGAGTACTTTCGAGCATGTCATGCTCATCATCAGGGTTAAAACAACAAAAGAGTAAAAGTCGAAGGCTGAGTTCTTTTATACGAAGTGGACTGATTCAAAGACAACGTAAAAAAGGGGGGGGAGAAGTCGGAATGTTCCAAATTCGATAGAAAGGGGGGGGGGTTCAAGATATTTTGAGCAGATTGTACCATATTCTTGGAATATCGTACGATAAAGTATCGTTAAAAGTATTGTTAGATCGACATAAAATTTCAATTGATTCCATGATTTTAATCTTCTGATAATTTGATATTTTCTTTAGTAATTTAGCTTTTTTGAAATCTATTATAACTTCTTGTTAATGGTACAGTTTAGAGAGAGTGGTATTGCATCGATTTATTCTGATATCTGCAATGTGTTCTGACAAACGCTTCCTAAATATCCTGGTTGTCATTCCAATGTAAATTGACTCTCATACCATACATTGACCATACATTGACTTTCGATTTATTATGTTGAGCTGAACCAGACAATCAGACCAGATTATATGATCGTTAAGGTTAGTTAAGTGATTTAGTCGCTCAGCATTCGTCAGGGATGGCTTAGTTGGAAAAGCACTGACGGCTTCAGCCAGTATGTCCCTGGTTCGAATCCTGGTGCGGATTTTTTTTTCACCCACTTAGAAAATTCCCATCTCTTAAAATTGATTTACCGATTGAATGATCGTGTTGTGAATTAATCTAGTGCAAATAATATATGTTATTAATTTACAGAGTCACACAATAGTTGTCCTTAGAATAATGGCATAAAGGGAAATACAGTTTGGGCATATTTTAATCCTATTAAACAATTTCACATTTTATGAAAATGATACACATTACTGAGATTTACTACAAGTTATTTCCTGTGTAATAGAAAGCTGTTAATATTCACAGAGATACACATAAGTTTTCGGCCACTATATATTATTACACCAAGATCTGAGTATTTTTATAAATTCGTTATGGTACAAACGCCCCTTATTTGCTACTCATGATGTACAATTTCCAACTTGTTATCTTTGCATCCTTTAGTACGCTTTAGTATTTACTTTTTTAAAGAAATTTTTGGTTCGAATGAAAAACTATACATTTTGTAGCAGTCAAAATGATCGTTCTCGTCTTTCTAGTGTTAGTAAAATTTTTGATTTTTTTCTTTCTACCCTTTTATCATAAATGCAATATTCAATTAATGTTACGGTAAATCACAATATATAAAAAAAATGAGTATGCACATTTTACAAATGTGACTAAAGTGCATAAAGCTATTACCAATAAAACTTCCAAAAATGAATACTTTGTTCATTTATTTTAAATACTTGTTTGCATTACTTTTTATTACAAAATTAAATATATTGCGACAAAGTATTCAAAGTCTAAAAATGAATGATGCATAAAAAAGGAATAATTTTAGAATGAATTGTTGCATATGCTACTTCTGAAAAATAATATATTACATATTTTATTTCATTTCGAAATTTAAATGTATAATTTGTTCAATAATATGTAACATAAAAATCATGAAAGGAAGGGAACTAAAATGAATCAAATTCTCATTTGGGATTTTTTATTTCATTTTAAAAATTTGATATCAAATCATTTTTTAAATCCAAATTCAATTTAGATGTATCTACAGCTACTTGAAATCCTAATATAATGAGTTCTTTCACAATTTTTTTTAAATAATTGCAAAAAGCATTTTGTTTTAAAGATGCAAGCAAATTTTTAAATTAATCACATATTAAAAGTATCTATTTAATTAGAAACATTTTAATATCAGAAAAAAATGAAAAAAATACTGACTGTTTAATTAAAAAAGGGGAGCACAGTATCTAATAAGGTTTAATTGTAATAATAGTTTAATATCAAGGAAATAAAGAAAAAATACTGACTGTTTAATTAAAAAAGGGAAGTACATTATCTTATAAGGTTTAATTGAAATTAACTTGAAACTGAAAATTGTTTAAGTGTAATATTAGCTTGATTGCATAACTAAAGCCAATAAATAAAATCGTAAGAAAAAATTAAATATATTATTCAATCGTAAAATATATTGCATGAACTTTGAAAAGCTCACCGAATTAAATAAAAGGCGACTAAAATAATAATAATAATAATAATAATAATAATAATAATAATAATAATAATAATAATAATAATAATAACTAGTTGTTGGAGGCCACCGTAATACTTACCCATCATAATATAAAATATGAAAACAAAACGCGTGTAAACTATGTATGGCAATTCCAAAATGAAATTTAAACGTATAAATAAATAATTTTAACATTCATAATAATGCTCCATTAATGAATTGCTGATGAGCCAATTTCGACAAATTATATAAAACGCCAAAATACTCGCGTAGTACCGGATTGCGTAAAAGAAACATCCTTATAACTCAAAAAATAATAATCATATTAATTAAAAATTTACTGCACTGGATTAAGCGCTTCATTTCCAATTAAAATATATCTGTGAATTGAAATTTGAACGAAATACAGGGTCATGAAAAATCGAAGAATGTGAAAAACAGGATTACACATATCTCGGCAACTAATAATCCGATTGACTTCGTTTTTGATGCAAAATTTGTGTTATTTTATTGCCTTTTACATCCATATCTTAAATTAAAAAAATTCGAAAATTTTTATATACCTTTCATCAGAACGAATTTTTCGAGAGTCCGAAAAAAATAGTTCCGGATAATCGAGGTTACTGTTATTAAATAGGCTTCGTCCCATTCTTATATACTAAGTACATACAAAATTTCAAGTCTCTATCTCGATTTGTTCGAGAGATAGAGCGGTTACAGACAGACACACAGACGGACGGACGGCAAAAATTTTTTTCTAAAAATATGTTTTTCGGAATCTCCAGTATCTAAAACGTGTAAATCCGTCAAAAAAATTTTTCGATTTTCAAAACGATTGCAAGACTTACCCTATACTACGTATGATGGGTAAGTAATAATGATAATGATAATAATAATAATAATAATAATAATAATAAAAGAATAATAATAATAATAATAATAATAATAATAATAATAATAATAATAATAATAATAATAATAATAATAATAATAGTAATAAAACTCTCATGGTGGCTTTAAAGAAAGGCAGGCCAAAAGTTCTAAGAAGTTTTAAAGTAAAAAAAGCTTACTTTAAACTTTTGATGTCTATTTTAATATGTTAATCGACTTTTAAGTAATTCAGTTAGTGTTTCCAAGTTCATCTTGTATATTTAACAAAACGATAATTTCCACGTGTAAAAATATGTGGTGCAAAAGGAGTAAAAATATTGATTTATCGTAACAATATGAGTTACGTATTAAATGATAAAATAAGTATATGACAATTTACAATATTTTTTCAACGAAATAATTCTATTGTGATTAAAATGTTTTTGTTTTGTAATTCTATTGCTGGTAAAAATGAAAAATATGACTGAAAAAAACGATGTATACTTAATTACATTAAACAGCTTGAAAAATGTTTTAATGCTAAAATTTCTTTAGAATTACATAAATAATTCTATAGTTTTAATCCAAAACTTATTACTCGCAATTGTAATAATTATTAAATTCTTATGTACCTGTTTGTGATTTAGGTTAAATATCTTTCTAAGATATACTTATTATATAATAAACAGTTAAAATATTTTTGTCAGAGTTTTTAAGAGTTTTTAAATAAATATAGTCAAGCTTGAATAAATATGCACAGCAATTTGAAAAAAGAAGTATTCAAAAGAAATTTTCAACAAAAAGAATCGTAATTTATATTCTCTCTCTATACAGTCACTAATTCAGTATCGTTAATGCTTCGTAAAATAAAAGAATCTCAAAAAAAAAAAAAAAAAACATTACAATAAATACAGTTATTAAGCTATTGCATAGCTTTTATCGCGGGCTTTGAGAGCGGTGACCGAATCCAAAAATTCCGTAACGCGAAAAATCCTAACACATCGGTAACGAAAAAACCTAACACTCGGCTAACGTCGTTTCCTTTCGGAAAACTTCGGAACGGTATCCTTCGGTAGACTTCGGCAGACATTGACGCGGTATTTTTCAGATATTAGAATATCAAGTCTCAAACTTATGTTTCTTATGATCTAATTTTCATAGCGCGGCCAAATTTTGTTTGGTAATTTATTATGAGACAGTGTTTATTTTGGTGGTCTTATTTATTTTGGTGACAAGAGACCCCCCACCGTGAGGATCGAAAAATTTAAAATGCTTAGAACTCGCGATCTAACTTTCGTAGCGCGGCCAAACTTTGTTTGGTAATTTATAATGAGACATTGTTAATTTCTGGTGACAGGATACACCCCACGGTGAGGGTCGAAAAATTTAAAATGCTTATAACTCGCGATCTAATCTTCGTAGCGCGGCCAAACTTGTTTGGTAATTTATTAGGAGACAGTGTTAATGTTTGGTGACAGGAGACCCCAGACGGTGAGGATCGAAAAATTTAAAATGCTCATAACTCGCGATCTAATTTTCGTAGCGCGGCCAAATTTTGTTTGGTTATTTATTATGGGACAGTGTTGATTGTTGGTGACAGAAGACACCCCACGGTGAGGGTCGAAAAATTAAAAATGCTTATAACTCGCGATCTAATTTTGGTAGCTTGGCAAAATATTGTTTGGTAATTTATTATAAGACAGTGTTAATTTTTGGAGACAGGAGATCCGCCAAGGTGAGGGTCGAAAAATTTAAAATGCTTATAACTCGCGATCTAATTTTTGTAGCGCGGCCAAATTTTGTTTGGTAATTTATTATGAGGCAGTGTTAATTTTTGGGGAAATTAGACCCCCCCCCCACAATGAGGGTCGAAAAATTTAAAATGCTTATAACTCACGATCTAATTTTCGTAGCGCGGCCAAATTTTGTTTATTCATTTATTATGAGTCAGTGTTAAGTTTTGGTGACAGGAGACCCTCACGGTGAGGGTCGAAAAATTTAAAATGCTTATAACTCGCGATCTAATTTTCGTAGCGCGGGCAAATTTTGTTTGGTAATTTTTTATGAGACATTGTTAATTGTTGGTGACAGAAGACCCCCCCCCCCCATGGTGAGGGTCGAAAAATTTAAAATGCTTATAACTCGCGATCTAATTTTCGTAGCGCGGCCAAATTTTGTTTGGTAATTTATTATGAGACATTGTTAATTTCTAGTGACAGGAGACACCCCACGGTGAGGGTCGAAAAATTTGAAATGCTCATAACTCGCGATCTAATTTTCGTAGCGCGGCCAAATTTTGTTTGGTAATTTATTATGAGACAGTGTTAATTGTTGGTGACAGAAGACACCCTACGGTGAGGGTCGAAAAATTAAAAATGCTTATAACTCGCGATCTAATTTTGGCAGCTTGGCAAAATATTCTTTGGTAATTTATTATGAGTCAGTGTTAAGTTTTGGTGACAGGAGACCCTCACGGTGAGGGTCGAAAAATTTAAAATGCTTATAACTCGCGATCTAATTTTCGTAGCGCGGCCAAATTTTGTTTGGTAATTTATTTTGAGACTGTTAATTTTTGGTGACAGGAGAACCCCCACGGGGAGGGTCGAAAAATTTAAAATGCTTATAACTCACGATCTAATTTTCGTAGCGCGGCCAAATTTTGTTTATTCATTTATTATGAGGCAGTGTTAAGTTTTGGTGACAGGAGACCCTCACGGTGAGGGTCGAAAAATTTAAAATGCTTATAACTCGCGATCTAATTTTCGTAGCGCGGCCAAATTTTGTTTATTCATTTATTATGAGTCAGTGTTAAGTTTTGGTGACAGGAGACCCTCACGGTGAGGGTCGAAAAATTTAAAATGCTTATAACTCGCGATCTAATTTTCGTAGCGCGGCCAAATTTTGTTTGGTAATTTATTTTGAGACTGTTAATTTTTGGTGACAGGAGACCCCCCCACGGTGAGGGTCGAAAAATTTAAAATGCTTATAACTCACGATCTAATTTTCGTAGCGCGGCCAAATTTTGTTTATTCATTTATTATGAGTCAGTGTTAAGTTTTGGTGACAGGAGACCCTCACGGTGAGGGTCGAAAAATTTAAAATGCTTATAACTCGCGATCTAATTTTCGTAGCGCGGCCAAATTTTGTTTGGTAATTTATTTTGAGACTGTTAATTTTTGGTGACAGGAGACCCCCCCACGGTGAGGGTCGAAAAATTTAAAATGCTTATAACTCACGATCTAATTTTCGTAGCGCGGCCAAATTTTGTTTATTCATTTATTATGAGTCAGTGTTAAGTTTTGGTGACAGGAGACCCTCACGGTGAGGGTCGAAAATTTTAAAATGCTTATAACTCACGATCTAATTTTCGTAGCGCGGCCAAATTTTGTTTGGTAATTTAATATGAGACTGTTAATTTTTGGTGACAGGAGACCCCCACGGTGAGGGTCGAAAAATTTGAAATGCGTATAACTCGCGATCTAATTTTCGTATCGCGGCCAAATTTTGTTTGGTAATTTATTATGAGACATTGTTAATTTCTGGTGACAGGAGACACCCCACGGTGAGGATCGAAAAATTTAAAATGCTCATAACTCGCGATCTTATTTTCGTAGCGCGGCCAAATTTTGTTTGGTAATTTATTATAAGACAGTGTTAATTTTTGGAGACAGGAGATCCTCCAAGGTGAGGGTCGAAAAATTTAAAATGCTTATAACTCGCGATCTAATTTTTGTAGCGCGGCCAAATTTTGTTTGGTAATTTATTATGAGGCAGTGTTAATTTTTGGGGAAATTAGACCCCCCCCCACGATGAGGGTCGAAAAATTTAAAATGCTTATAACTCACGATCTAATTTTCGTAGCGCGGCCAAATTTTGTTTGCTAATTTAATATGAGACTGTTAATTTTTGGTGACAGGAGAGCCCCCACGGTGAGGGTCGAAAAATTTAAAATGCTTGTAACTCACGATCTAATTTTCGTAGCGCGGCCAAATTTTGTTTGGTAATTTATTATGAGACAGTGTTAATTTTTGGTGACAGGAGACCCCCCATGGTGAGGGTCGAAAAATTTAAAATGCTTATAACTCACGATCTAATTTTCGTAGCGCGGCCAAATTTTGTTTATTCATTTATTATGAGTCAGTGTTAAGTTTTGGTGACAGGAGACCCTCACGGTGAGGGTCGAAAAATTTAAAATGCTTATAACTCGCGATCTAATTTTCGTAGCGCGGGCAAATTTTGTTTGGTAATTTTTTATGAGACATTGTTAATTGTTGGTGACAGAAGACCCCCCCCCATGGTGAGGGTCGAAAAATTTAAAATGCTTATAACTCGCGATCTAATTTTCGTAGCGCGGCCAAATTTTGTTTGGTAATTTATTATGAGACATTGTTAATTTCTAGTGACAGGAGACACCCCACGGTGAGGGTCGAAAAATTTGAAATGCTCATAACTCGCGATCTAATTTTCGTAGCGCGGCCAAATTTTGTTTGGTAATTTATTATGAGACAGTGTTAATTGTTGGTGACAGAAGACACCCTACGGTGAGGGTCGAAAAATTAAAAATGCTTATAACTCGCGATCTAATTTTGGCAGCTTGGCAAAATATTCTTTGGTAATTTATTATGAGTCAGTGTTAAGTTTTGGTGACAGGAGACCCTCACGGTGAGGGTCGAAAAATTTAAAATGCTTATAACTCGCGATCTAATTTTCGTAGCGCGGCCAAATTTTGTTTGGTAATTTATTTTGAGACTGTTAATTTTTGGTGACAGGAGAACCCCCACGGGGAGGGTGGAAAAATTTAAAATGCTTATAACTCACGATCTAATTTTCGTAGCGCGGCCAAATTTTGTTTATTCATTTATTATGAGGCAGTGTTAAGTTTTGGTGACAGGAGACCCTCACGGTGAGGGTCGAAAAATTTAAAATGCTTATAACTCGCGATCTAATTTTCGTAGCGCGGCCAAATTTTGTTTATTCATTTATTATGAGTCAGTGTTAAGTTTTGGTGACAGGAGACCCTCACGGTGAGGGTCGAAAAATTTAAAATGCTTATAACTCGCGATCTAATTTTCGTAGCGCGGCCAAATTTTGTTTGGTAATTTATTTTGAGACTGTTAATTTTTGGTGACAGGAGACCCCCCCACGGTGAGGGTCGAAAAATTTAAAATGCTTATAACTCACGATCTAATTTTCGTAGCGCGGCCAAATTTTGTTTATTCATTTATTATGAGTCAGTGTTAAGTTTTGGTGACAGGAGACCCTCACGGTGAGGGTCGAAAAATTTAAAATGCTTATAACTCGCGATCTAATTTTCGTAGCGCGGCCAAATTTTGTTTGGTAATTTATTTTGAGACTGTTAATTTTTGGTGACAGGAGACCCCCCCACGGTGAGGGTCGAAAAATTTAAAATGCTTATAACTCACGATCTAATTTTCGTAGCGCGGCCAAATTTTGTTTATTCATTTATTATGAGTCAGTGTTAAGTTTTGGTGACAGGAGACCCTCACGGTGAGGGTCGAAAAATTTAAAATGCTTATAACTCACGATCTAATTTTCGTAGCGCGGCCAAATTTTGTTTGGTAATTTAATATGAGACTGTTAATTTTTGGTGACAGGAGACCCCCACGGTGAGGGTCGAAAAATTTGAAATGCGTATAACTCGCGATCTAATTTTCGTATCGCGGCCAAATTTTGTTTGGTAATTTATTATGAGACATTGTTAATTTCTGGTGACAGGAGACACCCCACGGTGAGGATCGAAAAATTTAAAATGCTCATAACTCGCGATCTTATTTTCGTAGCGCGGCCAAATTTTGTTTGGTAATTTATTATGAGATTTTGTTAATTTTTGGTGACAGGAGACCCCCACGGTGAGGGTCGAAAAATTTAAAATGCTTATAACTCGCGATCTAATTTTCGTAGCGCGGGCAAATTTTGTGTGGTAATTTTTTATGAGACATTATTAATTGTTGGTGACAGAAGACCCCCCCCCATGGTGAGGGTCGAAAAATTTAAAATGCTTATAACTCGCGATCTAATTTTCGTAGCGCGGCCAAATTTTGTTTGGTAATTTATTATGAGACATTGTTAATTTCTAGTGACAGGAGACACCCCACGGTGAGGGTCGAAAAATTTGAAATGCTCATAACTCGCGATCTAATTTTCGTAGCTCGGCCAAATTTTGTTTGGTAATTTATTATGAGACATTGTTAATTGTTGGTGACAGAAGACACCCTACGGTGAGGGTCGAAAAATTAAAAATGCTTATAACTCGCGATCTAATTTTGGCAGCTTGGCAAAATATTCTTTGGTAATTTATTATGAGTCAGTGTTAAGTTTTGGTGACAGGAGACCCTCACGGTGAGGGTCGAAAAATTTAAAATGCTTATAACTCGCGATCTAATTTTCGTAGCGCGGCCAAATTTTGTTTGGTAATTTATTTTGAGACTGTTAATTTTTGGTGACAGGAGACCCCCCACGGTGAGGGTCGAAAAATTTAAAATGCTTATAACTCACGATCTAATTTTCGTAGCGCGGCCAAATTTTGTTTATTCATTTATTATGAGTCAGTGTTAAGTTTTGGTGACAGGAGACCCTCACGGTGAGGGTCTAAAAATTTAAAATGCTTATAACTCGCGATCTAATTTTCGTAGCGCGGCCAAATTTTGTTTGGTAATTTATTTTGAGACTGTTAATTTTTGGTGACAGGAGACCCCCCACGGTGAGGGTCGAAAAATTTAAAATGCTTATAACTCACGATCTAATTTTCGTAGCGCGGCCAAATTTTGTTTATTCATTTATTATGAGTCAGTGTTAAGTTTTGGTGACAGGAGACCCTCACGGTGAGGGTCGAAAAATTTAAAATGCTTATAACTCACGATCTAATTTTCGTAGCGCGGCCAAATTTTGTTTGGTAATTTAATATGAGACTGTTAATTTTTGGTGACAGGAGACCCCCACGGTGAGGGTCGAAAAATTTGAAATGCGTATAACTCGCGATCTAATTTTCGTATCGCGGCCAAATTTTGTTTGGTAATTTATTATGAGACATTGTTAATTTCTGGTGACAGGAGACACCCCACGGTGAGGATCGAAAAATTTAAAATGCTCATAACTCGCGATCTTATTTTCGTAGCGCGGCCAAATTTTGTTTGGTAATTTATTATGAGATTTTGTTAATTTTTGGTGACAGGAGACCCCCACGGTGAGGGTCGAAAAATTTAAAATGCTTATAACTCGCGATCTAATTTTCGTAGCGCGGGCAAATTCTGTGTGGTAATTTTTTATGAGACATTGTTAATTGTTGGTGACAGAAGACCCCCCCCCCCATGGTGAGGGTCGAAAAATTTAAAATGCTTATAACTCGCGATCTAATTTTCGTAGCGCGGCCAAATTTTGTTTGGTAATTTATTATGAGACATTGTTAATTTCTAGTGACAGGAGACACCCCACGGTGAGGGTCGAAAAATTTGAAATGCTCATAACTCGCGATCTAATTTTCGTAGCGCGGCCAAATTTTGTTTGGTAATTTATTATGAGACATTGTTAATTGTTGGTGACAGAAGACACCCTACGGTGAGGGTCGAAAAATTAAAAATGCTTATAACTCGCGATCTAATTTTGGCAGCTTGGCAAAATATTCTTTGGTAATTTATTATGAGTCAGTGTTAAGTTTTGGTGACAGGAGACCCTCACGGTGAGGGTCGAAAAACTTAAAATGCTTATAACTCGCGATCTAATTTTCGTAGCGCGGCCAAATTTTGTTTGGTAATTTATTTTGAGACTGTTAATTTTTGGTGACAGGAGACCCCCCACGGTGAGGGTCGAAAAATTTAAAATGCTTATAACTCACGATCTAATTTTCGTAGCGCGGCCAAATTTTGTTTATTCATTTATTATGAGTCAGTGTTAAGTTTTGGTGACAGGAGACCCTCACGGTGAGGGTCGAAAAATTTAAAATGCTTATAACTCGCGATCTAATTTTCGTAGCGCGGCCAAATTTTGTTTGGTAATTTATTTTGAGACTGTTAATTTTTGGTGACAGGAGACCCCACACGGTGAGGGTCGAAAAATTTAAAATGCTTATAACTCACGATCTAATTTTCGTAGCGCGGCCAAATTTTGTTTATTCATTTATTATGAGTCAGTGTTAAGTTTTGGTGACAGAAGACCCTCACGGTGAGGGTCGAAAAATTTAAAATGCTTATAACTCACGATCTAATTTTCGTAGCGCGGCCAAATTTTGTTTGGTAATTTAATATGAGACTGTTAATTTTTGGTGACAGGAGACCCCCACGGTGAGGGTCGAAAAATTTGAAATGCGTATAACTCGCGATCTAATTTTCGTATCGCGGCCAAATTTTGTTTGGTAATTTATTATGAGACATTGTTAATTTCTGGTGACAGGAGACACCCCACGGTGAGGATCGAAAAATTTAAAATGCTCATAACTCGCGATCTTATTTTCGTAGCGCGGCCAAATTTTGTTTGGTAATTTATTATGAGACATTGTTAATTGTTGGTGACAGAAGACACCCCACGGCGAGGGTCGAAAAATTAAAAATGCTTAAAACTCGCGATCTAATTTTGGTAGCTTGGCAAAATATTGTTTGGTAATTTATTATAAGACAGTGTTAATTTTTGGTGACAGGAGACCCCCACCACGGTGAGAGTTGAAAAATTTAAAATGCTTATAACTCGCGATCTAATTTTCGTAGCGCGGCCAAATTTTGTTTGGTAATTTATTATGAGATTTTGTTAATTTTTGGTGACAGGAGACCCCCACGGTGAGGGTCGAAAAATTAAAAATGTTTATAACTCGCGATCTAATTTTCGTAGCGCGGCCAAATTCTGTTTGGTAATTTTTTATGAGACAGTGTTAATTTTTGGTGACAGGAGACCCCCCCCACCGTGAGGGTCGAAAAATTTAAAATGCTTATAACTCGCGATCAAATTTTCGTAGCGCGACCAAATTTTGTTTGGTAATTTATTAAGCTATTGCATAGCTTTTATCGCGGGCTTTGAGCGCGGCGACCGAATTTAAGAATTCCGCAACGAGAAAAATTCCTAACAATCCGGCTAACGAAGTTTCAGTTTGGCAGACTTCGGGAAGGTATCCTTCGATAGACTTCAGCAGACATTGACTTGTATTTTTGCATAAGTTGATAAAAAATGCTATGCAATAGCTTTACCGCGGCAGTCCCCGAGTGGCACACATATTTTTTTTCTTTACCATCACATAATGTTTAATAATATGCAAAATTTTTAAATATTAAAACTATCTAAAAGCATTTTAATATAACTTTAAGCATCAAACTGCATTAACGCTGAAACAGAGCTGTGTTTTATTGTGATCTCTTTTTCGAATATCATACAAGATTTTTTTTCAATTGTAGTTGAATTCATATGAAATTACTCTAAATTAAATGATTATGCAAAGCAAATTTAAAAAATATTTACTTTGATCATGTTTGTATCAAATGTTTTATTTTTTAAAAAAATTGCTAATCTTCGTAAAAAATGCTTTAATTTAGAGACATTGGAT
Organism: Maratus speculifer; assembly: GCA_964019185.1. Taxonomy (NCBI): domain Eukaryota; kingdom Metazoa; phylum Arthropoda; class Arachnida; order Araneae; family Salticidae; genus Maratus; species Maratus speculifer. The sequence continues at coordinate 70,385,922 of OZ025297.1, read as the reverse complement.
TTTAATTTATTGCTTGGATGCTTTAACTTATTGTAGAAATTAACTTAACAAAAGCATTTCAATCCGACTTCATAGTCGTTGAGCCAGAAGCCAAAATTAGGGCTTTTGGTTTCATCTCTGGGGACTTGGTAATATATACCTTTTTGGATTCACAATGGTCCAAGGAGTTCATTTTATGATGATACTATTAAATTGGTGGTAGCTTAAAGACGCCATGTTGAAAAGATGAGCGCCATCTATCGCACATACATACAAATGATTTTTTTTCTTTTTAAATATTACCACATAATTAAATTTGAATGAAAAAATGCAGAGAACAAATATTATTGAACATATAACGTTATACAAATTATATATTTGTTAAGATTTTATTTTTATATGATTATTAACATTTTCAATTGGATAAACCGACCAAAAGACATTTGCGATGAAAGAAAATCGAAATCTTGTTCTGCATTTTAACGCATATTATTTTCATGTGGATAAGATACAGCAATTCAAGAAAATAGTAGTACTGATGAAACTACTGCACTTAGTCAGTAACCTTAGTAGTAACCCTTTCAGGACCACGGGTGCATATATGCAACTTCAAAATGTGCTTCCATCGCTTGTTTTTGAATACCATTAAAAAAGTAAGATTTTTTCTTATCTAATTAAGACATGATCTTGTTTGGTAAACTAAATTTAATTGTGTGACAAAAAGTGGTGTTAATTGAATTAAATTATTGTAAAAGATGGTGGTCTCAAACGAATTAATAAATAACATAAATCTTAGTCTTCTGCACTTCTATCATGGTTGGTTCACATTCCTGTCTCTAAATAACTTCAATCGCCATAGGACAGTTCTATGTCCTGTATATACTTGTACATTAGGTTATTAAACAGACACGCACATGATAGTGTGGCACATGTTCTTGAAGAATAATGTGACAGCAGTTCCAAAACATCTTCAGGAGCAAGAGGACCGCCATTCCACTAGATCTCTAGCCAGCCTTTTCCCTCACTATCTGTTAAAAATTTCCAATCAAAATTTATCTGGGAATGGAAGATCGGAATCAGCCTGTAGGCACTTCTTCCGAACAAGACCGTGGTAATTGGCTCGCATTACCTATATGTAGAGTGTATTACTACATGACAAAAGGCAATGCGACTCCGCAGACTTTTTTTTAGAGAAAAAAATATATAGAATATAGTGCAATTCCTTGATGTTTGAGTATTTTTGCTTTCCATAATAGAGATGGTAAACTTAAGACTCATGCTGTTTTTTTGTTTTTTAGATAAATCAGCTTCAAATCAGCTTCAAATGCCTTAAGCGCATCGCATATCGAAATTTGTGTTCTGATTCATCATTTTCCCTTGCCTGCAAAAGCACTTATTGCATTGACAGTGAACGCATTTCAAGGGATGCATTATATATCTCTTTACTTAGAAGTCCCTGTATCTAATTCAAATTGCAGTATTTTTACCCTGTCATTGGATCCAAATTCCACAAATATTAATCCTTCCTAGTTTTTCAAACCGGAGGATTTCTAGCCAGTGTTTTATAAAGAAAACAGTGTTGAGATACTGATAATATTTATAAATCCAGACGCTAAAGCATGGTGTATTTAAAATATGAGTTGTGTACCACTGCTTCTTGTAAGCAGGTCAATTTAGTGGATTTTTCAGCTAGTTATTTCTTGAACTTATTTTGCATTCTTGTGCATAAGTTTTTTCTTGTTCTCTTTATCAGATAAAATCTGTTTCCATTTTCGTACTATTTTTCCAGGAATATATAACTTTTAAACATCACCAACAGTTCATATTTTCGTTAATTTATTTTTATTAACTGCGTGTATGTATCAAATACAACATCTATCATTTGAGAGAATGTATAATCTTGTATATTTAACAAAAAACAGATTCTTTGCTAGTTGTCCAAATGATTGTAGCTCCTATAATAGCTTTAAACAAAACACATTCTGTCATTTATTATAATAACACCATCATTTGCATTCTTTCAGCCAGTCACAACTTTGTCATAACATCCATCAGTTTGATCTTTCAGTTTTTTGCATTGAACCATCAACTGCTGTTAAGGATTATTGAAGAAGCTTTAGATGGTAGGAAAAGACAGCTCTTATATCCAAATTTATTCACTCTGCAAGGATCGTCAACTGAGTAAACAGATTTCCTCTTGTCATAGCAACTAACTCTGATTTCTTTAACTTCTAATTCTCTTTCTTTTACAAGTCATAAAATGTTTTAGCTTATTGAATGTTTGAAATATCCTTCTGCCTTTGATTCTTCAGTCAGATATTCTCTCTTGGAAGTTCGATAAATTTCTTCAGTCATTTGATGAGCTTTGATCATGTCTTCGACAACTTCTGGATGTGTAATTGCTCTAGTTGATTCTATTAGCCTGTCTATATTTATCTATTAATTGATAAACATGTTCTGTAAATATGAGATATCACTTTAGTCTTTCTGGATCTTGCTCAAAGACTGATCTGGATAGAGAATAAATTTTTCTGAAGAACTGATTTTAGTTCTTTCACAAATCATGTGAAGAAATTCTGCCCTGGTATCAAAAATATCTTTCAACTGCGGCAGGTCTTTTACTGAACTTTGTTGTAGCTTTTGTCCCCTGTGTGTCTTTAATTATTTTTCTTTAATCGCCCTGTTAATTTCACATCATGTAAAACCAAGAAAACCTTTTCTATCACTGTGCTCATCGTCAGAATTTTCCAGTATGGCGTTACTCTATTTTTGAAAATGTCATGTTGTGGCTGATGTTGTGGTGAATCCAAGAATGTTTACTATGTCCACTGACATGAAAATACACAAGCCACTGGCTCACCACTTCCATCATGTACGCTAATGGCACCTGGTGCATGTAAAATCCGTCGTGGGTGCAAATTCCTCCAAGTTACCTGTGAATTATACCTCTGGAGGTGCCTTGACAGGTGAAGGTCTCGTCATCTGATCAAGGCTCTAAATTACGAGACCATCTTGCGCAGCCATTTGCAGTTCAAACAACAGGATGTACCATTAATTAACGGGCGAAACAAAGTATGCTCATCGACAAGCAAGTACTGCAGAAATGATGGCACGCGAAGCAAAGTTTATTGCCGATACGTGGCAATTAGGCGGTCGTCCGCCCCGATACCAGGTATCTAACCCGTTAAGCTGGGATAACTCGGCAGGTAGGGGCCTGGTCATCGGTTAGAAAGAAAGCCACTGGCTCAATGACGGCGGATATTTTACTATATGGTGCCCATCAGTTACCTTGTTTTTGTAAATATGGATAAATGTAATTCTGATGTTGTGGTGAATCCAAAAAATGTATGTGTATGAGTTAAGTCCTCTGACATGACATCACACGAGCCCTTGGTTCAACGGCAAAAGCCATTTTTCAATAAGGCTTCTATTAGCTACTCTTTTTTTAAAAAATAACATGGATAAATGTCATTCTGATGTTGCCGTGAATCCAAAATTTTGTGTTTTAACAAATCCGATGACATGAAATCACATGAGTCTCTGCCTCAACGACGGCAGCCATTTTCCAATGTGATGTTCATAAACTACCCTAATATTGAATGTATCATGGACAAATGAGATGCTAATGTTCTGATGAATCCAAAAATGTATTATTTGCCCTGTCCGAAAAGTCCATGACATGAAACCACACGACGCCTTAACTCAACGATGGCGTCCATTTTCCAATATGGCGACCAGAAGCTACCCTACATTTGAAAGTATCATGGATAAATGAAGTGCTATTGTTGTGGGGAATCCAAAAATATATAGTTTATCAAGTCCCCAGAGATGAAACCACACAAGCTCCTGGCTCAACGACTATCAGGGTTTGTATATCTGCCATTATTTTCTAGGCAAATTATCAATACATTTTAATTAAAAAGATTAATAATAAACTCGACATAGCAGCGGTCCTTTGGTAGCTTCAGAGCCCCGAGTCCTTCCTCCCGGCTTTTTGTGCATTTAATTTTAGTATTTTTGCTTTTAAATTTGTCCGGTATCAAATTTCCATTTCCCCCCTTTCGTATAGAGTCTCAGATTTACGGATCGCACGTATGGACGACGGATAGAAAGAGACTGCTGACCACGGCGGTTGACTTTATTATACACTGGTGTGCAAAATTTAAGAGCGAGTTCCAAAATGTGAATTTTCAAGGGATTTTTAAGCGATAATTTTCACGCGAATAATTAAAAGGAAGTAATATAAGTCGAATAATTACTAGCCCTGCATAACAGCTAGTCCATATAACATCTCATTCAGGTCTCACATGGTCACAAGAGTCACAGTCACTACGGCGAAAAAAAAATAGGAAATTGCATACGTCTCATTTATGAGTCTCAAATGACTACTATATGTGACTCCACTAACAGGTCATTGCGACTGCTGCTTTGTCTCGAGTCACCAGATGATTTTACAATGTCGTTTTATTGAGACTGTGTCGTTTTTTGACACTGTCGTTTTATGTGACTGTCATTTAGAGACTCAATTTTAAAGTCATCGTGAATGTTGCATTATGATAAATCACCAAATAATGTCACATTAAAGTCATATGGTGACTTTCTGTCACAAAACTTTGTCAAATTGTGACAGAGACCCTTGACCCCACTTTGAAAAGTGGTGAGAGGTCACCATGTGACATTAATGGAACATTATTTGGTAATTTATCATAATGAAACGTTCACAATGACACTGAAATTGAGTTTTCAGATGAGAGGTCACACGAATGTCTCAATAAAAAGACATTGTAAAATCACCTGGTGATTTGCCACAAAGCAGCAGTCACAATGACCTGTCAGTGAAGTCACATGAAGAAGTCATTTAAGGCTCATAAAACAGACCTATGGAATTTCCTATTTTTATTTCGCCTTAGTGACTGTGACTCTTGTGACCATGTGTGACGTGAGTGAGATGTTATATATACTAGGGCATTATATATGCAGGGCTAGTAATTATTCTAGTTATATTCCTTCCTTTTGAATATTCGCGTGAAAATTATCGCTTGAAAATCCCTTGAAAATTGGCATTTTGGGATTCGTCCTTAAATTTTGCACACCAGTGTATATTCCAGTTAAAGCACTCAAAATTTCGCATTCGTTTCAGGACTGATTTACTTAAAAAAAACAATTGTACCGTGGAATTTCCTAGTCTAAAAATTTCAAGACCTGTAAAAACTCTGTAATTCTAGATACCTTTAGTCCATGTTTTTATCCGTATCAAATGTAAATGTATACATTCTACCATCTGTACTTTATCTTACAAGGTATATTTCACAGATGCTGGTTAAAAACTGAAGTCATAAGTAAATTCATCGTAACAAGTTTTTAGGACTTAAACAAATTATCGATGTTTTCAAAACCGAACAATAGTTGTCAATCTTCACTGTTCGTTTTTCAAAGAATAATTATAATCATATTTCAATGCCTTATCAACAATTTACCTTCGAATAATTTACGAATAATAAATACGATGCATAAACTATGAAAAAATTACTATTACTACTAAAGTTACGTTTATGTTTGCCTAAATTTTTCATCTTTAAATGATTTGTTAATGAAATTTAAATAGTGATTAAAATTGCATGATAAACGAAAAGCGGAAGTGCTATAAAATTTACTTTTATTGCAAATAGTTGCAAATAAAAACTACGAGATCATATGTATTATCTGCTTCACTAGAGGGATTATGCCATTAATCTCAAGGTTTTTGTTTATCAAGTTAAATTTTGGTATGTTTTGCAAGAACAGTATATTGTTCTTAAAATTAATCTTCAGAATGTTACCGATTGTGTATACCAAACTAGATAATCTATGTTTCATTTGAAGCCATTAACTATACTTATAACTTTTAGCATAAATAATATTATATTAATCATCATAAGTTTAGCAGATATAACTTTATGTTAGTAATAATAAGTGACTTTAATACATAATTATATAAATTGCTGCATAGAAAATTTATCAGTATTGCTGGCAAAACATGCCATTTATTTTATCTGTATTTTTTTTAATATCATGAAATATTGGATTTTAAAGAGGGATTAGTTTATAACGCAAGTTGTATGCTGGTAAATGCATTCTGTTACTTGGGAAAAGTAACAGAAATAAAATATAATATTTTGGTAGTATAATTGAATAAAATACAAAACTTTAGCACAGAAAACAGTAAAATAAAAATACAAAAAAAAATTAAACTAAATTTTGAAAATTATCTTTTTTATTTTTTTCTGCTTGAAAACAATTTAACCGAATTCCATATCAGTAGGCTTTTGCATTATAGAAATATACAATTGTTTATATAAAAAAAAAAACCTTCCCTTTATTACTAAACACAAAAACAATCTAAATACTAGAATACTTTTTTGTTAAATTAATTTATTTCACTGCTACTTTAGATAAATTAACTGAAACGTAACATGTAATATTTAACATTTGATTGATTTTCGAAACTTTTAGAAAATTTATCATTATTGCCATGGTAAAAACGCAATTTGGACAAACTTAAGATAATAAAACCGATGTCTTTGTTTCTCATTTTCAAATCTTTATTTTCGCTATTCTCGAAGAACAAAATTAAAACCGGGTTATCGAAACGCTTCCCTGAAATTAATTCATTAACTGCCATATTTGGAAATTTTAAAAAGTTAATTTAAAATAAGCAAATTATCCGAACCTCGAAAATTATACCAAAGCGCATTGACAAAAATTAAAATCTGTCGGCTTTTCTTTTAAATTTCTCAATTTTAATTAAATATCCATGTGCTTGTAACAAAGTTATATATAATTATTTCTTGTTTTATTAAAATATGCATATATTTAGGAAACGGATAATTTTATATTTATAATTATTCTAAATATGTCTAATTAAGATTGAAATTCTATGAAAACTATTGAAATTCTATAAATTTTTTACATACCTTTTTTGTATTTTATTCTTTGTAGTTAATTACTAATTTCCTCTAATACTACAGTTAATACTAATTCTACAACACTAAAATTTTTAGGTTAACAATACAATCGTGAACATAAAAAATATTATATTTGAGCATGACTTCTGTTTATTTTATGAAGATTATAATTTCCCATTTATTCTAAAGTTAGGTAAACAAAAAAGTCGCTATTCATGTTGAATTATCATTATTTTTGATACTACTACAATAGTGGTTATTCGTCTCTTTTTATTATTGATTTTTCATCATTTCTCATGATCCTTCTATCACTGCAAATAATATTAACACAAATAAGATCTATTTACTGTGACACAATTTCCACTATATAAAATATCCATAATCACCTATTTTTTAAAAAATTAACTGCAAATCATAGCGCAATAAATGCTAATGTTAATATTCACAATCGGCGTTTTTATCAAAAATTACTCCATCTTTTTTTTTTCAGTAGCTCAAATTTGTATAATTCTGTTGTTGAAAAAGAAATCATAATTATACGAAATCGCTACCAAATACATTTTTACTCAGCCTTTAAAATCTTAATAATAATATATTTATACAAAATACCTTTTTAAATACATTTATAATTATCCTTTTTTACTGTAATATGATGCTTAAACTCTAAAAAATGACAGAACGTTTTGAGATTTCAGTTACAAGTAAACAATGACACTTAATTATAATTTCTATAGACAGGGAGGTGGCTGCAAGACAATCACCTCATGAAGTTCACGGATGAAAATCTAGGAATAGTTAAATCTCGATTTACATATTAAAATGGAATCGGTGTGCTAAGGCATATCTTCAGTCTTAAAACAGAAGAGTGGATTTGGTTTCTCAGGAAAAAGCTGCAATTTATTGGATCGTGAATTAGTTGTTTGTCAAACGTTTTACACGTCTTAATTTAAATTGCTTTTATTAAATTACACATCTTGATTTAAATTGCTTACAAACAATTCGCAACTCGAGTTGTTTCAACTCTTTTTGAGAAGCTGCGTTTGAAATCACGAGATGAGTGAATTTCGGCTCAGCATGATTTATTTTGTGGCAAGCACCTGAGTTTAAATCCCGATTTTAGAGGTTAATTCATAGGTTTTAGATGTTTTCAAGTTTCTATTTCTCCATATTTTCATACTTTTTGTGTATTCAGTATATATATGGGGTAATTATATATATTGTTGTTTACTAAAAGAATGTGGAATGTATATGTTTTTCTAACAAACTTGTTATTTATTTATATAGATTTTACTAAAATTAATAAGTTGTAAATTTTACAGTAGATTTTTTTTTAAATCAAAAACGCTGTATGTTGCAAAAATGGCAATCAAAGTCAGACTATTAGAAAAAAATGTCACATTTTCGCTGGCACAAATGAGACAAAAATGAAAATATTGTGCAGAAAACAGAATAATCGAAATATAAAAATCGAATCTAATTTTCGATGATAATCGTGTTGATGTATTTTTATAGCAAAAAAATAACCAAATTCCGCATCTGTATTCTTCCACATCACGTTGATGCATCATTATTTATAAAAATACAAACCTTTTTTTATACAAAACAAATACTAAACATTTTAAAAATACTAAAAACCATTGTTTTTGTAAATTAGTTTACGTCACAACTAATTTTTACAAATTGACTGAAGCGCAAAATGTAACTTTTAATTTTTGAATGATCTTCAGTCCTTTTAGTAAATTTATCATTTTTGCCAAAAGAAAATATAATTTAAACAAAGTGACGATAATGAAAACGGCGTCTTTATTTCTCATTTTCAATCCCTATTTCCGAAATTCTCGAAGAACTAAATTAAAACTAGGTATATCCTAACGCTTCTGTGAAATAGATTCATTAAGTGCTCCGCTATTTGGAAATTTCAAAAAGTTAATTTAAAATAAGCAAATTATTCAAACCACAAAAATTATAAAGAGAAGCCTTAGAGAATATTAAAGCTTCAGATCTTTTCTTTTAAAGTTCTCTATTTTAATTAAAGACACATTTGCCTGTTAGAAAATAGTGTTAGTCGTATTATTTCTTCTTTCATTTAAATAAACGTATAGTTATAAATAGGAAGATTTTAAATTCAAAATAGCGGTAAATAAATCTAATTAAGTTTGAAACTTTCATATAGTTTCTAAATTTCCTAATGCGAAAGATTTGGATTAAAAATATAATTAATAAAAATTCAACTTCTGTTTGACTTTTGCATCTTTTATTATTTCTCGATGTCTGTTAAAACTATTTTCTTCAAAAATCTAAAATATTTAGAAATATTTAATAACCCAAAAATGTTGCGCAATATTGTATTTATCTGACACAAAACAAATTACTGTATCTTTTATTTTTTTAGATTTTTTTCTCTATACATACATATTACTATTCTCAATACAGAATTTTTAAGGTGCCTAACCTTTTCGCATTACTTTAAGGTATCCTATTTTTTAGAGTATTTGAATATAATTTTGACAAAAAGAGTTTCAGAGCAAAAAAACCTTTGGACAATATGATACAGATTAACATTTAAAGCGCTTTCCCTCAGTTTTATCTTGGAATGTATAATGCTGAGATATAAATTATGTATACAAAAGCTTTTAAAACAAAATTCTCATCGTGTTTCACAAGAGTCTACAAAACTTTAAAATTCAATGTTTCATTAATTCCGATAAAGAAAGATATGAAATTAGTGATTTCTTTTAATTAGCTCATATGTTTTGCATGCAATAATTTAACAAACAGTTAGGGTTATCTTCAATAGATGGAACTCTTTGTTTTAAACTATATGATTGTTTAAAATAATATTTAAATTATATAAAACATAGTTTTTATCGAATTGTTAAATTTTATTTTCGTTAGTTGTTGAAACGCGAAAACAAATATTTGATATTTTGTATATAATGTACAATGTTTTTACATGTTGTCTTCACAAAGTTTCAAGACTGGTTTCGGAATACAAGATCTATTAAACAGTTTTGTGCACAAAATTAAACTCTTCAAAATAGGATCCATTTCTATGTACATCGACATAGTGTTGCCAGCATTTTTTCCATTGTTTATACGCTTCCTGGAAGTCTGCGGGCGCAAGGCTCTTCAAAAATTTTGTCCATGTCTGGATTACTGGAATCGTGTAGAATAGCTTCGCTTTTAGATTTGCATTGACCTGGGTGAAAGTCTCACCGAGTGAGGTCAGTCTGTAGTGGACTTGAGGCAATAGTGTCATGTTAAACTTATCCTAAACTTCGATGGCGGTGAGCGGCTGTGAGCATTGTCGTACTGAACAATCCAAGGAGGGTTGACACTCCGTAGTTTGACATTTGGTTTCCGGATCGTACCAATAGATCGATACCTTAATACCGGTTACAAATTTGATCAAAAATATTAATCTTATAGCAAGTGACTCTAGCAGTTTTAGACTGATGAGAATAACACGCACTCACTCCACTAGCGATATACTCAATGCAACGTTTTGGAGGCAATTGATACGCATGCGCTGCGTTAGCTGAAACCCCAAACTACCTCACCCTGTCAGTAGAATGCGCACATCTCTACTCAAGAAAGAGTCAGTCTTGAAACTTTGTGAACACACCCTGTATATCAACAATGTAGTTCAAAATCAGGAATGCACGTTGTTGCTTTCAAAAAGAATATTCGTATTTGGGAAACTGTCTTTTCGAAATAATTTATAATTGATGTTCTTCGTTTATTAAACCACCGATTAAGAGTAATACCACAAAAAATGCATACAATGTTGAGCTGTTTGGTGCATAGGATGTAAATGTATTTGTTGCTTAATGAAATCTGTTGCATATATTTAAATAATAAAACAACAAAATAATTTTAAAGGATAAAAAAAGACATATATAATCTTTGTATATGCGAACACATGCACTATCTCAATTGTGACAGCGTATCTCTTAACGATCACCGTTAAAATCCAAGGGAGAATTTAAAGAACCATTAGAGATACATGATACAAATTGTGATACATGCCCGTGCAAAGTTCGAAAACAGATTTAAAAAGTTATGATTTATTATTATTATTTGAATTTTTCAAATAGTTGGTGACATTTAACTTCAGGTTTATCTCTGAAGCATCCTATTCTATTACATTGATAGTGATCATGGTATATATGTCTGTTGTAAGACTATTTTCTATTACGAATTTAAGAATACGGAATCATACTTTATAAATACGTACGTGACGCAAGTTTTTTACAGTAGGTAAATTTTAGTATAATAAAATCTGTCTGAAACCACATCCTCATATTATATGCGAAATGTATATAATTTTTAAATAATGTTTAAGGATTCTTATGCTACGTGCGAATGAGACATAGACATACATTGTAAATATGGTAATTTGCGCAAATTTACTCCGACAGCATTGCGTACCTATTTATATAATTTTTGTGAAGACTATGATATACAACAGTTAGATAAATTTAACAATACAATGCTGATAAACAATCCATGTATTTTTCTTTTGCAATTAATATATTTATTAATGAAATAATAAATTTTAAAATTAGATGTCTTTTATTAAAAATTTCGTGTAAAATCTACAACTACCACTACTACTACTACATAATAAAATAAAATAAAAATAAAAAATAAAACTCACTAAAAAATCAATGCACCTTTAGTCAAAAATTTTCGTTTCGATTTTTTTAAAATTATTATCGCATATATTGCAATCTGAAAATATACGATCTGTTTTATATATTACGCGAAACAAGGAAAAGGAATGTTTTATAAATCGTTTTCTGTTTTGAAAATTGCTGTGATATTTTAGAAGCATCGTTTAGATTTCCATCGTAATATATATGATATGATGTATAAAAAAATCATGTTTTCAGCAGGAAATAACACATGTTTGTTTTTTCTTTTACTTCAGAACATGGTATAAAATTTCATATGCTTAGCTGCAAAACTAAGTTCCACTTAATAAATGTTATTAAGTGGAAAGTAATAGGATAAGCTACGCTTAATTGCCTTTAAGAATAAATATTTCAGCATATGTTGATGAATATTGGAATAAATGTTAAATTTATAAAGTTTAAATATGAATTTTTAATTTCAATTTGCATCAATTTAATCGGAAAGTTATTGATTGAATAATTTTTCAACTATTACATTACTATCAAAAATACAAAATTTATTGCATACATAAAATCTTTAAAAACAGTACAGAAAATTTTTAGTTCATTTAAAACCAAAAAACAGAAATAAATGAAACGATGTATTGTAATAAAAGTAATGTAAATTCAGCACATCATAAAAAACATATATCTACTATATTATAAAGTAAAAACATGTATGTGTGTAATAGTGACGTGTTATGTCATGTCGATGCTGTTAACATCCATATCAATAAATTTCTCATGACTTTCAAAGTATAAATTTATCAATCAATTATTTTAATTATGTGCAGCACTATTATGGATGAAAATATGTTTGAATTTAAAACAATATAAAAATTGTTAAACATTTGTTTCTGGCTTATAATCCATAATGATTATTTTCATTTATTTTCATTTTATAAATGCATTAATTTAATTAACTAAACAAATTAAAAATTTAGCGAGATGTAATAGAATAACGCACTTAAACACTGTAGTATTGGGCACTAAAAATTGCTGAAAATAACGAACTGTAAGTGATTTTTACTGCTGATTTTTTACGAAAGTCCAGCTCGTTATAATTTTCGAAACTTTATTCTAATGTAAAATTAAAATTGGTCATACAAAAATATTTTTTAGTATTTCAAGTGCATTATCAATTCAAAAGACTGTGAGCAAAAATGTAATATGGTCTGGAGTATGCAATAACATTGACGGATAAGTGGCAGAGTTCTTTAAGATCATAATGTACTTATAGGTAGATATATTAAAATGAAAAAATCAAATTTCTGGATTTTACGACATAAATTTTATTGAGTAAATATGCTGCCATAAACAGATTTTATTTAATTGAAGCATTAGCATTATTTCCCTTTTAAAAAGTTTATAGCTGTAAAAATACACCACCGCTAAATGGGATTTAAAAGATATTTTTAAGGTACAATGTCGAATTTAATTTCATCTCTGCTTATTGCATAGTTATTTCAGATTTTCTTGTTTACTTTGATGCTAATGGATTTTTTATTTAAAATATATTTTTATTTGAAAATCTTTAATTTTTAAAGTAATATATTTCTCGGTATATTTTGAGTTTTTATTTAACGTGTATCTTAATGAGAACTGGGAATTCATCGCAACATTTACACATGTCGTATATTTTGAGTTTTCTGGAAAAAATAGTACAGTTTTGAGTTAGTAAATTGAAAATAACCATATATAGTGAAATCAAAACAAATTATATTAGTATGAAAAATACAAATTTTATTGCATCAATAAAATCTAAAAAATCTAGTAAAAAAAAAAAAAAAGAAAAGAAAAGAAAAGAAAAGAAAGAAATCGCTGTGTATGTGAGTAAGATGCCTAACAACATCTACGGTTAGTACCAGTCTGAAAAGTTTTGTGTAGATAGTCCAATGCCTATTGTAATGCTACTGAGTTTCATAATTTTAAATTTGTAATAACTAGGTGGAATATCAATTAAAAACTCATCCGATGGTCGAATTGAAAAAAAAATCTTTCATTCAAAACCACACGATGACTAGAATTGAATACTGATGCGAGGATCTCGTACTTCTGTCCGATGAATTTATTCATTTATTGAAAGTTTAGTTATAATTTATGTTAGTTTGTTGCATGACATTAAATTTAAACAAAACATAAATTTAATGTCATGTAACAAAACAATGCACTTAACTGTTGAAGCATTCAAAAGCTACATTTAAAAAAAAAAAAAAAAAAAAAAAAAAACTATTTTTTTTGCAAATTTTTTGGAACTTCATACGAAAGTTACCTTCGAAAAAGGTTTGAGACTTTATTTTAATATATATTTGAAATTTTCAATAAAAAAATCCTATTTGGTGTTAGTCGTCAATCTAGTAGATATATCAAATGTTATATCATAAAAGTACATTAAATTAGTATTTCTGTAAAAGGAGATACCCGAGTTAGTTTATCAAGCAACAATAAATTTAAAAATAAACCAGAAGAAGTCTTTATTAAAACATTTTTGCTTTTTAAGAAATACTAAATTATAATTTTTGGAATGAATAATGCAATACAAGTTTTTGATGAAATGGTATCCGACATAGAAAACTTGAAATTATTAATGTCTTAATTCTGTTTAAAAGTTGTAATTTCGTAGGACTGAAATAAATTCATATTAAGCAAATTTTTGTGTTTTGAAATCTTCTGTTTTATCTTTTTAAGCCATATATTTTCTTTATATATTTTAGATTTTTGTCTAATGCTTATCACAAGGAAAAGTTCCAACTAAAAGTAACGTTTTCACTTACGATATCTCCTTTGAGAATTCTCTTGAAATCAGAACCAGTAGGAAAATATAAAGCTATATTTAAGGAAAGAAAAGGCCCGTTATACTATAATAAAAATAGTATCGGAATTAATATACAGAAATGCACATTCGTGAGTATAAAAGTATTGAATAATGAAAATCGATTGTTTGTTAAAAAAGGGAAACAAATAAGACATTGAAAGATGTATAGTAAACTTTAAATATTTTAGGCATATCATAAGAAATATAAATCTAAGCAATAAAATAATACATAAATATACTTACATAATCAATTTAGCTAATAACGGATTTTATAGAAATAGAGCACACTTATTAAACGAAATGATGATATCTTCAATACTAAACATAAATAAAAAAGATATATACATAGACCCCCAGCATTTGCAGGGAACTTTTATATTTACAATGTATTACTAACATAACAGCTACACAAATGCAGCAAAAAGTAAGCTAAAACTCGTCAGTTCAATTATCGTTTCATCACACTCGATATACTTATTCAGTAGATCAAACAGGAATAAAAATGTGCATACAGTTACAGGAGAAAGAGAGCTCCTTTACTTGGCCATCTAGAAAGCTCTGCTTTACTGCCGAAATTCTAAAAGCGAAACCGATTCAGAACGATATAAGTTCCGAACAAACCAATTGAAAAACTTTTTGTGTGTGTGTGTGGAGGGGGGGGGGGTGGAGAGGCAAGAATTTGTTGATATAGCTAGCAAGATTAAGGGACTTTCATATCTTGAAAATAAATTATACATTCAGATTAAGTTTCTGACATCTACAAGTAATGTCAAGATACTAATCTGTATGCATCTTATTTTTTTACGTTAATACATAGCAAATTGTAAAAACATGCAATTGAAAAGACATTTTTACTTTTTTATCTCTTACAAAGGTTTATTTATTTATTTTCTTTCTTTTTTTTCGCGATGCTGCACGGCCTGTAGCTTTAAGCAGTGTCCGTGGATAAGTATATATTTCTTTTTTTATAAATAACGAATAAAACAAACAAACAAACAAAAAATATATATATATATATGGAGACAGTCCTTTAATTTGTCTTATTTCTTAAATCAAATAAATAATTAAAACCAATTGTAAAGCAGACTACTGAAAATTTTAAGATTTTATTAAATAAAAATATGAACACATTAAGACTGATGCTTAGATATATTCAAATTTATTCTCAAGTGAAAAATTAATCATGAAAGAAATTTGGATTATTTTACGTGTTTTACAACTCACGTATTAAACGTTGCAATGCGATTAATAAATGACTTACTTAAATATCAAATATTTGTTATAGTAATTAACTATACATACATTAATTAAGATAATATTTAATTAAATCAATTTTATTTTTAAATCCGATATTAATTTAATCTTATTAAAGCATGTGTTTTTTTTAACTGAAATACTCGCTTCTTTTTTTTTTCTATTCTGAATATGATTTAAATGATTCCAATTAAATAGCTACATTGAAAAGTATTAAAGATAAATAACGTTTAAATACAACTTTACAATAAAAAGTGTTTTTTTCTGTTTATACAAATTTTGCAGTTTTTATTATTATATAGTTCAATAACTTACTTTAATTAGAATTTGAACATAATTACAAAATACTAATTATTTTGATTAAAATTATTATTTGAAATGAACACTTCCTGCATTCATATTGCAATTTTTTAAAGCGAAATTTTCTTCTTCGTAAGTAATCTATCTGTCTGAAATATTATTGAGGGTAAAATATAAAATAATCATTTATAAATAAAGATGTTTTCCACTATGAAAATTCGTTTTCCTTTTCTTTTATTGCTTTTTAACAATATATTAAATTATGTAATAAAACAATTATAAACAAATAGTTAAAATTAAGCTAAAAGGTATTCACATTTGAATATTTTCTAGTATTATTATAATTCCAGGGATTTTTGAAAAAAAAATATATCTTGAAAATAGAACACTTCACAAATCTCAGCAATCGTTTTAGATAGGAGCCGAAAATAAATGGACTTAAAAATTATTAATCATGATCTTTTCTTCCCCTAAGTGGGATTAAATGTGTGGGTCGAATATTTTAAAAATTTGACACATCTCAGCTGTAGAAGCCTGGTAGAAGCCTGAATTTCCATAAAATAAATCTACTAAAAATAATTAAACATGTCTATCAGCGATTTCAGAAAGTTTCCCCGTGGGGGAGGGGAGTAAAGGGAGGTCGAACATTTTAGAATATTTAGTATTACATCAGCAGACGTTTTATGTAGGAACATGAAATTCTAGAAAATAAATCTACTAAATAAACAATTAAAGATGCATTTCAGCATTTTCAGAAATCCTTCCCCAACGGGGGCATCAAACGTTTTACAAACATTTGGCCATATAATGCTACAATTACTTAGGTAATAATTTTCAATGTATACATTATTTAACGCATACGTGTATAGACACACACAAACATATATATACGTATATATTTTTATGTATAATTTGTAATGACTTTTTTAAAAAGTTTAAAATTCTCTGATGGCACATAAAACTGAAATTTTATTATAATATGCGTAAAAGTTTTTTTCTTTTTTTTTAAAAAAAGGAAAACAATTTACTTAAAATAAAGTGCAATTTATTTATGATTTAAAGACGCATTACAAAATAGTGCACACTAGTACACACTAAAACGTGTAATAATATTTACATGAATAATCACATTTTCTAATGTACGTTTCATTAGTATGAAAGTTTACGATGTAGATTTCTTAAAATTGACTTTAGATTATAATAGATATTTTATAAATGAATACTTTTGATTAATAACAATATTAATATTCTATAACATTTATGATATACCAGAGAACATTTTGTTTATTTATTGATCAAATATGAATATGAATAAATAGTAAAAATATGCTTAACTGATTAAAAACTCTACTAACTTTCACAACATAAAAATTTGCAAATACATAACACATTGAATTACTTTTGAAAAAATAATAAATCGTCATTTTTAATTAGTTAGGACAAAATAAGCTCCATATCAAAAAATGAAAATTCTATAGTATGTATATTTTTTCCATAACATACCGTGATTTGTCAGGTAAGTTTCTTTTTGATTCCTTCTATTAAGTATCTTACACGATTTATGGTATTGTAAAACGATAACATGCTTATTTAGAAGTAAATGTCTGTTGCTCTATTGTTATTTCTACACAAACGTCACTC
Organism: Maratus speculifer; assembly: GCA_964019185.1. NCBI lineage: Eukaryota > Metazoa > Arthropoda > Arachnida > Araneae > Salticidae > Maratus > Maratus speculifer. Next base: position 70,368,313 of record OZ025297.1, on the reverse strand, counting down.
AACTTTTGAAGACCATTTTCATTTCAACTTTTGTGGAAAAATCACAGAAGTAAAAAATGTTTAACTTAACTTTTAACGATATCTCTCCCTTTCAATCCTGCATGATTTATAAGAATTGGAAACAACAGATGATTTTTGGAAATAAGCAGTTGTTATTGTATATATACATATATATACCTTGTGTAACTCTGCACACGAAGTTTGAAACGTACTATTATTTTAACATTTCAGCAGTATTGTCGTCAAGTAAACCGACACGTCAAGTAAACAAGGCTGCGCCACAAATGGGTGAATGCTACCACAATATTTTAATAGTGCTCTTTATCTTGTTGTATTTTAGACTTTCTGTTATACAATAAGAACATTAAGATATCAAAAGTATTATAAATTATGAAGTAAATCGATGTGAGTCGTACTGAGATGAAAGCGCTGCGCAGCAAATGACTGGATTTCACCACTAAATTTTAACAATTATTTTGCCTGACTTACATCTCAGAAATTCTGTCATAAAGCAAGGCAAGAAATAATATTGCAATTTAGTGGTAGCAATAAACAATTCAATTTGTGGTGCAATGTTTTCATACCTTGTCATAAAAGTGATGCGCGCCAAAAGAATATCTTGCATTATGAAATAAATGAAAATAGACATTTGTGGATAAGATAATGAAAATGAGAAGATATATATACATATATATGTATATATATATGTGTGTGTGTATTTTTTACTTTAAAATTAAAATATTTTATCAGAATAGTTCAAAGAATAAAATACTTAATACATGAAGCTTTGGTATACACTGAATCAGCTTGAGTCTGAACGTACCTCGGCTTTTTTTATTTACTTTTGCGTAGCCCTTAATCATGAATTCAGTCGTAAAAATTAAGTTATATAAAGGTATAATAAATAAAAAATAAAACGAAAATTTTCCAGTTAAATTGATGACTCTTAGACCAAATGTTAGCCACATTAAGTGTACATTGTACCCTTACTTTTTTAAAGAATAATGTCTCTCAAAAAAAAAAATAAATAAATAAATAAATAAGAGGGGGATTAGTTACCCCATTTACCAGTTAAAATGTTATACTTAACCAGTGAATGCTCAAAACTAACCAAGAAAACACCTTTTTAAAATAAACCTATAGCCAAAATTCGAAGCAAATCGGATAATTCTTTATAAAATAACATTTATCTAATTTAAGAGGGATAATCGCCTGTTCAACTATTAAACATATCCAATCACTCCCATAGCTAATCTCAAAGCGTCTTATCAAAATGAGCCTATATAAAAATTAAAAAAATTGAAACAAATTCGTTAATTCTGCATAAGACACCCATTTATCGAAATTAAGGGGAGGGGGCGTATAAAGAGAGCTTTCCTCTCTTTATACGCAATGAATCCTCAAAACAAATCAGGGAAACGTCTTCTCTGAATGAGTTTAAATCTAAAATTTGAGGAAAATCGGTAAGTCTTGCGTAAAAACTCATTTACATAAATAATGGGGAGTTACCAGCTTTTCCTCTCTTATACGTAACCGATAAATAGGGAGTTAGGGTAATTAGGGAGAATAATTAGGGAGATACTTTATCTGAATGATCCTATATCTAAAGATTGAATTAAATCTGATAATTATAGATGTAAAACCCATTTATCTAATTAAAGGGGGTTTAGGTCCCGTCGTCCTCCTTATATTTATACATTGCATTCCGAAAATTAATCAGGAAAACCCCTTATCAAAATAAATCTGTATCCAAAATTTGAAGTAAGTTGTATGTTTTTATCATGAGTTATTGCATTACATACATACATGCATACATTAACTCTTCGGCTTTGATAGACTGTAAGCTAAATAAAAAGAATATTGTCCAGTTAAACTGATGGCTAGAGCTCACAGGCTATGTATACTAACTGTATATTACAGCCTTATATTTTCAAGATTAAATTCCGTTCGAAAAACAAATTAAGGGGGGGGTGCAGGACAGCTCCTTCCATTTCCCCGTTTTATACTTAATCATTGAACTTTTTTTTAATGGTCTAGTTTGATTATTCAATTAATTCTTAACTCAATGCAAAAAAATCGCATAAAAATATTTGCATTTTTAACGGACTTATAAGAATTTATGTATCAACACTTTCATAGCCGCACCCATATAATTTCAACTTTAAGTCGCGTTTTCTCAAAATTTCATTTTTGAAGACTAACACCAAGATTAAAAAAAAAACTATTTGATGGAATGGCTTATATATATATATATTTTTGCATGCATATAACATCATTAGCTATAGAATGAATTAAGGATATAACTATCACTTAGAAAAAACAATCAAAATTTCAATCAAAATTTCAAAATCTCTCAAATTTGAAAATGAAATAAAACACTAAAAAATACAGCTTCTTTTCGTTAAAAATACTCAAAATTTAAAATATCTAAACTATATTAATTCCAACAAATAGTTTTTTAAATCTTGGGGTTAGTCGTCAAAAACAAGTTTTGAGAAAACGCAACTTAAAGTTGAAATTACAGTCGTGTCTCTCTATAGCGAAACTCCATACATCGAATTTCTCTATATAACGAATTTTTAGTAAGAACGGTCCCCTTTTCCCATGATTACATTAAAAACAGTCTCTATATAGCGAAATATCTATCTCCATATAACGAATTTTTTATAAAATGGTTTTTATTTATTCAGTTTTAAAAAAGAGCTTCGAAATCACATGAAATCGATTTTCCATCATTTATTCCTGATTTATCGTTCAGTGCTGAGTTTATTATATTACTTCTCTTCTTGAATCTCCTTGTTCTTTAATCCCTTCGGGATGGGTGAATTTTATGAAATTTTTAATGTTTTGTCCCTGGTTTTTAAAAGGAGAAATTTGGGTCTTATTGAATCAAGAAAATGCTCCGATTAAATAACGCCAATTTTACAGTAAATTTTTACTGGTGGGTATAAACAAGGATTCCTGAGAATTTTTGCAGCACGTATACGTGTCGCTCGTACCCAAGGGGTTAAGTCCAACAAATTCATCCCCCTCTCACACACCTTTCAATATCCTTCTCAAAACAGTGTCACAAACAGTGTTACACAACTATGATGTATCTGTATAGCGACAGCAGAAATTTATGCATTTATTATAAATTGTGGGGGGTAATTTTGCCTTTTGCTTTAATGTACCCAAATGGGTACTCTAGGACTGAAGGGGTTAAATAGTATAAATTTAAAAAAATGTGGCGTCAAAAACCTTTAAGTGATGAATTAAGCTAATTCGTCTTACCCGAGCGGCGGACGGGCAAGTCAGTTAAGGGGTTAAAATTCAATTGCAGGCACTAAGGTAACTTGTTTACTGACAAACTGAATAAAACTGAGAAGTATTTAATAAACTGTAGTTTTTAATATACTGTATGTATTGTACAATAACTTTTGTATTGGGACATCGATTTTATTTCTGTAAATGCGTTCTTAAATACAACATTTTATATTGTATAAGCACTATATTTTATTTTAATTAATTAATGTTGATGCGTAATTTTGTTACTAATATTTTTGTACACAAAAGTGAGTTTTTTAATTAATATGTTAACAGCCATTTAAAGCTTTTATAAATCGCTTTAAAAAATTCAAATGACTGAGGAGGTGTTCGGATCAGGAAGCACATCTTGAATTTTTCATTTAGAAAATTTTATAGTAATTTTTTGCCTTGTTATTACAGGCCAAAATTTAAAATATAATTTAAAGCCATTAGTTTCTTAATTACACTGGCTAATTTACAATTTTTTTTAATATTGCAAACTCCATGGAAGAATTGTAATAATTTACATCATTTTTCATCGAAAGTATAGTATTAGCAGTTATAATTATTAAATTCTTGTATTCCTGATTACGAATTTGGTTAAATAAATTAGACAGATTTAAGACATTTTTAATGTATAATAAACATATTAAACATTTTAAGCGTAGTTTTTAAATAAATATTTATTCAGAAGACAAACACAAAAGTTAATAGAAGATGTTTAATATTTATGTTTAAAAATTCAAAACCCCTGAAAAAATTCTGCTAGAATAACACTAAGTGAATATTTCAAAAGTTTAAAAAAAAAGAAGTTTTAATCTTTTTTAAGAAAAGGGATTTTCTATAAAGATAATTTCACAATAAAAAATATTACGTTTAGAACTTTTAGTCGAAGAATAACTTGGAATACTTTACATGTTTTTGTCGAATTTTAAAGAACTTTTAAAAAATAAACGAACTAATTAAAAATTTAAATACATTGAGTTTAAAACATCCGTGATGTACAAAAAATTTTAAAATCTTAAAAAGAAAAAAAATTCCCATTTATTTTATTCTTGGTAAAAATGTTTCATAAGACACCGAATACGCCATATCAGATTTGAATGAATATGCACAGAGAATTGAAAAAGAGAAATCTACAAAAAGAATTTCTAAAAAAAAAAATCGTAAATTATATTCTCTTTTTATACACACTAAATTAACAGCATTAATATTTCATAAGATGTAAGAACATAGAAAAAAAAAATTACTATTAATGGAATTATTTTTTTTACTCTGATAGAATGTTTAATAATATGTAATTTTTATTAAAAATTAAAAGCCTAATGAAAATGAATTATTTCATATTCTTTAAAGTTTGTGTATTTTTTATTTTAGTATGTATTATACAATTGTTTTTCAGTTTCAATTTTATTCGATTGAGATTATATTAAGTGATTATTATGATTGTTATTTTAGAAAATATCGTTTAAAAATGTAACAAATTTTAAAATATAATATAAGTTTACTGACAAAACAATTACGAAGTTTCAAAAATAAGATAGATTTAATGACTTTGCCTTTCAATTTATTGCTAGAGTAACTCGGATATGGCAAATTATGCTTGAGGTTTAACTTTTTATTGGTATATGATGAAAATTAAGTAAACTTTGCACCATTTGGACTTAATATTACAAATCGCAACTGCTACTGCTGGTGAACGGTTAGCACTAAATTGACTGTATAAATAGCAATTGATGTTTTACCTAAACGCAAAAATATTAGGAGTTAAAAATATTCCGGGTGTGAATTACACTCCATAAAATGTCCCAAGGTGCGGAAATTAAAACGGGATTATCTCACTTCTAACGCCGATATCTTTCTGAATTTTTACTTTATATGATTGAATATTTTTTTTTTGTTCGTCATAGAGACTCCTATCACTATTAAAGTATGTATAAGCATTGTTGTTATCGTTTGCGCATGTGTAGACAAAAATTGTTCCATATAACTACTCATATTTCATAAAATGTTAAATGTATTCATATTTATGTTTCGGTATATTGTTTCTACTACATTTTACCAATTTTTATGAAACGCGATAAATTTGGTTGAAAACCCTGCATGATACAAGCTAAAAACATGCATGAATTTTTTGAACTTTAAAAAAGGAATAGCCTTATCTCCATGAACATATGTACTATTCTTAAAAAATATCAGTGCACATGTTGTAAAATATACATATATTGGTATTCTGCAGTGATAGATTATATCGTGTATTTTAACATACAAGGTCATTCCAAATATTATTTTTCTTTAATTTTTTGTCGGCCCCTTAATTGTCTCGCCTTATGAAATGGACGCTAATCAATATGAGATAAATCATAATCTTTATAATCCTGAAATTTCAGATTAATCTAACAGGTATATTTTCGACAAACATTCGTTAATACATCTCAAATTGATGGGTTTTGGTCATTAATTCTCATACAGTGTAACTATATAAATCGCTGAATGGAAAATTTATGAGTATTACCAATAAAACAAATATGTATGTTATTTCCTTTCCATTAATTTAATGAAATATGGAAATTTAAACAGAGGTTTTATTTAGAAAACATGTTGTATGTTGTAAAATTTGCAACCATATTATTATATATATATATCATGCTTTTAGCAGTACCATTGAGTAAAAAAATTAAATCTTGCACTGACTGTAATAGGTAAAAAAAAACTGAATTTTAAAATATATATTTTCGATTTCTTTCTGCTACAAAAAATTTAGCAGAAAGTCATAATTATGAACTTACTTGTTATAGAAATACCCCATTGTTTAAAAACAAACAATTTTTTTATTGCTATAATCTAAAATAATCAATAATGCTAGAAATAATTATTTTTGTTAAATTAGTTTACTTCACAACTGGGTCATTCCACACCAAATGAGCAAATCAGGTGTGGCTGACATGTCACAGATTTTATTGAAAATCATCATATAATTAGATCACAATCATTTACGAGGAAACGCAAAGTAGTAGAGTTCAGACTAGTTTATTTCAGTATAAAAAATTGCATTAAAGTTGAGACGAAATCGAGGTCTTGTGTACATGCTTGAAATTTCAAGTTTGATTATATGCCGTAGGAATGGGAAGATTGTAATAAAAATTATTTACACTTAAGAATGAACTATAAGTAACAGATTAGCATAATTTAGTAATTGTATTTTTATTTTATAATTTAAAAATAAATAAATAATAAAAAAAATCGTGGAAAAAAATTAAATATTTCAGTTATATGTTTTAAAATGAAGGACACTTATTCCAAATTCATTTTTTTGCCATTATAGCTAGTTGAATATATTTAATACATCTATAATTTAATTCATGCTTTTTTCATTCCTTTATGAGAAAAAAAAATAAATAGTGAAAACTGCTGATTAAGAAGTCAACATTTTTTTCATTTTTTTGGAGACGAATAAAAGCTTTTAAAAGTTTTAAACTCTTTGATATTACAGATAAAAGTGTATATTTTAAGTATACGTAGTTTCATTCTTGCTTTCAGTTTATTTTTGCCTCAAGAATATTTTAAATTTGTGTAGAAGAAAAAGTATTTTTTTCTTAAAATAACTGTAACTTTAACGTAAAATAACTTTAATTTTAAATTCAATTAACAAACATAGATGGCAGCACACGTCTATTTTCAGCGAGAAATTTCCAAAAAAGCGCGTGTTTTCAAAGAAAGATTGTCTTTAGAATGTCTCAAATATTAGTTTTTTGAACCCATTTTTGTTATGTTAGAAATTAAAAAGGCAGTATTGAAATTTTTTTAGTGTGTCATGGACTTATTAATTCTTATGTACGTGTAATATTGTTGGTGTAGGAGTTGTCCTTTAATTGTTTTTTGAGGTAACATAAGAGGAATAATTATGATTTTGTCATTTTTTTAAAAGTTTCTAAGTTTTTTTGAAGATGAGGGAAATAAATAACAACTTTGAAACTTTGAGAATTCAATCTTCATACATAGTACTACATCTTGCATCAATTTCAGAGATGTTTTTTAAATCCTTTGATTTTTATAACATTTCAAAATTTTTAAAAAATTACAAAATTTCAATATTTACAACCAATTTTTGATTAATTATGATATTACCAAATTATTGTTACTCAATAAATATAAAGATTGATATCCAGAGATTTCAATATCATAAAAAAACTTCATTTTTGTTAAATAGTTTTCAAAATATAGAACTTGAAACTTGCAACTTTCGACGATTATCCGCAAGCCATTCTATATCACAAGTTTTTTAAATGTCCAAAATTGATAAAATAATTAATTTTTCGTGAAAATATTGTGCACACATACATTTGAATATGAAATGAACACGTATCTCAAATTTTATTAAAATCGGATTCTATGCAGCCACGGCTTTTTTTACATTTTTGCTCATTTGACGTGGAATGGCCCAACTACTTTATATAAATTAAATGAAACGCAATATGGAATGCCATTATTATTTAACCCAATAAGTGAAACGCAATATTCCATCACTAAGCTCCAAGTTGCACCGATATATAAGCAGTATTTAAGATAATACAATTCTATAGATTTAGTGAATTTTCAATACATTTTATAATGATTAATACTCTCAAGGTTTGCATTCATAATTGCAATTAATTTTTTTATTTTTATATTGTTGAAAAATCATATTTTCTGAGTATTTAAGTAAAATGCAGATAAAACAACATTCAAATTTTACCCATTTGAAAGACGCTCAAATGTTTAAATGATCATCGAAACTTTTAGAAAATTTATCATTATTGTTATAATAAAAATGAAATTCGGGCAAACTTAGGATAATGAAACCAACGTCTTTGTTTCACATTTTCAATTCCATGTTTCCGTAATTAACGAGGAACAAAATTAAATCCACGTTTATCAAAATTTTTTTGTGAAATGAATTCATTAACTGCCTATTTGGAAATTTTTAAAAGTTAATTTAAAATAAGCAACTTATCCTGAACACGAAAATTATACTGAACAACATTACAGAAAATTAAAGTCTGCGGGCTTTTCTTTTAAATTTCTCAATTTTAATTAAATCTGCAATTGCCCGTTACATATTGATGTTATTATTTCTTCGTTTATTAAAATCTGTGTATATGTAGACATAGAGAAACTTTTAAATATGAAAATATAGCAAATATATTAAGTTAATTTTGAATTTTTTTGAAGCGAAAGCTCTATTTAAAAAGGAAATGATTAAAGCAAATTATCTCTACTTTTTTACCTTTTATTCTCTATTTATAATTATTTATTCCTTCTATTACTACAGTTAATAATAATTTTAGAAAACAATAAATTTTTAGGTTAAAAAAATCGTGAATACAAAAAATATTATATTTTAGTAGATGTATGACTTTATCTTATGTTATGATAACTGTAATACTCACGTTGTAATTTAACTTTTATTCTGAAATTAGGTAAACGAAAAACTCGATAATCGCAATAAATTATCATTGCTTTTGGTACTGCAGTTATTATCAATAGTAGCTACTTCTCTCTTCTTATTATTGATTTCCCTTGTACTACGCTGCTAAAAATCTGCTGCATTTGCTACATACGCACTCCGCGGCTTGTATAGAAAAATGTTACTTGAATGTATTATAGAGCATTCTCTTTGGTCGGAATAGGGATATTACATACAAAGCGGCGGTTTGAGTATGTAGAAAATGCTACAGATTTTTAACAGTGTACTATTACCTTTAACTTGTACTTAACTGTTAAAAATCTTAGTTTGAACCAAATTTTGGTGCTCAATAGCTGCCCTGTGAGATGGAGAAATCTTGAACCAATATTTGGAGCCAATGTTGGAGCATCGTTCCAATTGTTGGAAGAGGTTGAAATAGGAGGCTCCAAATACTGGTGCGATATTTCACCATCTTATAGTGGCAGCTACTAAGCACCAAAATTTGGTTCAAACAAGAGCAAATTTTTTTACAATGTAGTGCTACTAATATCAAAATCACAAAGACCTATTAATTGTGTAGCAATCTTCAGGATGTAACATACGCATAAAAACCTCTTTTTTAAAATAAATGAAACTAATATCGATTAATTCAGAATGTTCCTTAATTGCAAACCATGGTACAATAAGTTCTATACTTTTAATGCTCTTTCCATAATTAACATTTATATCAGAAATAAAATTATCGTTTTTCAGCGATTCAATTTTGTAAAATTCCGATGTCGAAAAATGAATTTATCATTAAAAGGAATTCAGAACCAAATGTATTTTTATTTAGTCATTAAATTTCTAATAATAACAGAAAAACACAAAAGTTCTGCTTAAACAAATTCATAACAATACATTGTTGAAAACTTTGCCATAGTTTTAACCAAAATTTTGGTGCTCAGTAGCTGTTACCATAAGGTGGTGAAATCTCGTACCAGCATTTGCAGCTTCTTATTTCAACCTCGTTCCAACTATTGGAACTATGCTTTAATAGGAGCTCCAAATATGGGTTCAAGATTTCACCATATTTAGTGACAACTATTGTGAACCAAATTTTATTCAAACTAGGACAAGATTTTTAACAGGGTACTTGTTTAATGGAATATGTTGCAGAAACTTTTGAAACAGACAGACCGTTTTAAAATTTCAATTGAAAGATTACATTTTTTAAATATTTAAGCAGATGTTTAAAGTGTACGTCTTGATTTCCTGTACTGAATTCATCGTTCTATTTTACAACATCGACACTACGCGTCATTTCAACGCCTCAAACTTCAAAACTGCTTCAAAAAACTGCAAAATGTCAAACATTTTGCCGTTTCAACAGTATATCACTGATTGCATTTACGAAACTTGTAGATGTAGTGAAACCTCTCAAAGGTGGACACTCACTAGACCTTAGAACCGTCTGACAGTCTTGCAAAAGGCTAAAATTGTAATGTTGTTTTGTCTGCCTTTTATTAAAATGCTAATAAGAGGCGATTCTTTCAAAATAATATAAAAATCTTAAAGCGAATATGACTGTTATCCTGATGATCTTTAATTACTGTCCAATATATTTTAAAATGTATTAAACTAATACAATTATGATATTTTAAGAAGAAAAAACCCAAAATTTTTATTATTGATTTTAAGGAAGGAATTTTGGTGTACTATTTTTATGATTTTTTTGTTGAAAAATACACTTTTTAAAATTAATACTCCTCATCCAATTTTCAATATTTTGGTATTACTAAAATTTCTTAAATAGTGTTATAGTATATAGAAAAGAACTAAGGAGAGATATTTTTAATTTTCTATTTTAATCAGCTAAAAAAAATAGGTATGGTAAATTTCCTTAAATTTGTTATAATTTTCATGTTTACCAATTTATTTAAAATTTTCAGAAATAGTTAAAAAAATATCTCTCCTTACTTTTGTTGCAAATTTTTTTAAGATTCTAAAAACATAAACACTTTTTTTCTAAATCATTTTACCACTGAGCCTTAGTACTTTGAACTTAGGCAAAATATGAAAAAAGTCATTTTCAGGAAAACACGTTTTAAATGGCCGCTACTCCTTTAAACTCTATAGTGAGTACAATTTAAAAAGCTCATTGTTCCACCTGTTCCAAGTGTCCCCGAGTTCTGAAATTTTGCATGGATATTCGCAAATGTGTATTTTATCGTTTTCTGAGAAAGAAAAAATAAATGAACTTTTGATGATTTTTGGCCGAAAATGGGGTTCGGGTCTCCCTTAAATATTGCTTGTATTGCAGTGAAACCTGGAGCTTAGTGAACGTGTTAATACGTTCTTGTAAGTGAGATTGTTAAAATCGGTTTTTCAGAGAGGTGATGTCAGAGTAGAGGTAATTAATAAAGTAAAGTTTGTTGTAATTTACACTACAAAATAAATACGTATTAATGAATTTGTTATATTGCACGTTTTTGGAAATTGGAAGGTATCAAATAAGGTTTATTTAAACTTTAACAATTAACTAATTTAAACATTCTTTGATGTCACAAGAAAAAATATTTATTTTAGTATCATTTCGAGGGCAAATATCGAATTCCATATCAATATATTGATTTTAATGACTGAATTTTGAATATTATATTAGGAGAGGTTAAAGTTTCACAGTTTTCATCTATTCTTTGTATAAGTGGCATGGATCAATATAAAAAATAAGCAGAATATTTCTACCTTTTCTAGTTTCTGTTTGGTCATCTTTTTGTCAAAGTCATATAACTAATTTTCAAAAATTGTTAGCGTCATCAATGCACACAGAGCATGTTTTCAAGAAGAATTTTGAATTTCTCACTTATAATACGTCACCGGCTAAAGGTCATTTTTCCTGGAGGGAAGCAGGAAATAATGGTCCTTTAATAGAGATAAAATTAACATTGAACCCATAACTGAAAATTATAGACTAGAAATAAGCGTTCCTTATGAGAGATGGTCTCCTTATAGAAGAGTTTTTTAACAGTGATTTCACTGTATTTAAATAAAACATTCAGCCTATGCATGTACTTTAAGAATGTCTAATTGTATTTCTATTGTTTTTTGTCTAATTGTATTTTGACGATCAGTGATTTTCTCATATAATTATGTGCATTATTGTGTTTTACAATACTATGAAAATTATAAACGTTTTTAACAAACGTGTTCTTTATTTCATGTATCCTTTATTAAAATTAATGAATTTTTGAGTTTTAAAGTTGTATTGTTTTATAAAACACACTTTACGTTGTAAAAGTAACAACCATTTTTAGATTTTTAGAAACAAAATATCATACTTAATACAATTGTGAGAAAAATGAACATATTGCGTAGAAATCCGTAAAACCGAAATACAGAAATGTAAACAAATTTTTTAATGAAATCGTGTTAATTTTTTTTCTAGAAAAGAATTTAAATGAATTTCGTGTCTGTGGGCTTTTTCGTCACGGAGATGCATCATTGTTTAAAAACAGACAAAGCTTCTTTTTAAAAACTTAATATTAAACAGATTTAAAAAATCTTTGATACATTAGTTTACTTACAACAATTTGATAGATATTGGCTTAAATGCAAAATTAACCACTAATTTCTGAATGATCTTCGGAATTTTTAGAATATTTATCATTATCACCAAAATAAAAAAGTATCTTAGACAAGCATACGATAATGTAAACGATGTCTTCATTTCTCATTTTCATTTTCTTCTTCCCGCAGTTTTCGAAGAGCTAAACTAAAACAAGGTATATCCGAACGCTTTTGTGAAAGAGATTAATTAAGTGCTTCTCTATTTAGAAAATTCAAAAAGATAATTTAAAAAAAACAAATCATTCAAACCACGAAATTTATAGCAAAAAGTCTGTGAGAATATCAATGTCTGAGAGCATTTCTTTTAATTTCTCTGTTTTAGTTAAATACATACTTGCTTGTTATAAAATAGAGTTTCTCGTAATATTCCTTTTCTCATTAAAATAAGAGTGTATTAATAAATAGGATAATTTTAGTTTTAAAACAACGCTAAATATGCCTAATTATGTTTGAAACTCTGAGACTGTTTCTAAATTTTCTTAAGTGAAAGATCACGATTAATTAATAAAAATTGTGCTTCTTTTTACCATTTCTCAATTTTAATCTTCAACTATTTCTATACTTCCAATAATAATAATTTAAAAAAAAAACAATAAAATTTTAAAGTTAGGAAACTCAATCGTGAACTGAATTAATTATATTTTAGTAATTGTATAACTGTTATTTATTCTAGGACCTGTAAGACTCATGTTATAATTTCCCAGATTTGTTCTGAAACTTGATAAATAATGTATTCTCTAATCATAATTAATTATTATTACTGTTGATTTTGCATTTATTATTAATAACGACTAACCCTCTTATTATTTATTTTCCATTACTTTCCCTTATTCTTACCTATTACTCTTAATTTCAACACTATCACGTTATATTTATTTTTTAAACATATTTCACTATATAAAATATTTATAATCATTTCATTTTTAAAAGAAAGCAATAGCTATTAACAGCACACACTCTTTAACCCCAGTTCACAGTACAATTGTCACCATACTGATTGCGTTTTTTCCACAATCGGCGATTTTATCACAAACAGAAAGATACTTTTGGTGATTCAACTTTTAAGATTCTGTTTTTTAAAAATAAATTATAACTCTAGCAATCACTACGAAATCCTTCTCATATTCACCCTTTTAAAATCATAATAATATCATATTAATCCTGTTTAACCCCCCTTTATTATTCCGTTTTTAATTTTTTTGATCGGTAAAAGTTGGTCCTATCAAAAATTTGTAAATAGAAAAGTTTTAGATAATTTTAAGAACATTTATAAAAAATTTAGTTGGATTTAATATCTTGAGAATTGACGAAGTTATGATTTTTTTCTCCCAAAAACCCCGTTTTTTTCGCCCCATTTCTAAATTTATTAAAAATCTGTCACACATAAACTTTTAGCCCATTTTTAAGAAGTAATACAAACTTTAAACCGATTCGATATCTATTTTAACTAAGAAGTTATGACGTTTTTTCAATTTTCACAAAAACCCTCCCTATTTCCACCCTCTTGGACCGATTTTGCCCATTAACAAACTTAGCCGAGATTTTATATCCCTTGATTTTATGTATCAGTTTGGAAGAGATTGGAGCAAAACTATAGAAGTTATCGAGTCCATAAGAAAGTGATATATACATATATATATATACAGATATACAGGGTGTCCCTTCTCAACGGTGGCCAATGGCTAATTTCTAAACCGTTGGTCATAGACATATAGTTCCAATTGCAAAAATGCTTTAAAAAAGGCAAAGAATTGTTTTTTAAGCGATTTTGATCAAAAAAATGTTTTACTAAAAAATTATGAAAATTAAATTTTTATACGGTCCCCCGGTCCTATAAGTGATATTTAGTAAAATTTTTTCAACACTCTAGCAAGTAATACAGAACAGGTCCCATTCATGTAACATTAAAATTGACCGAGTTATGAAACTTTAAATTTCATGACTTAAACCACTTTTCTATAGCTGAAAACGACTGAGCTTTAAGGGAACGTACACTAAGTGCTTAAAGTATTATAAAGGGAGTCTATTTCCAACGTTGTTCAAAGGCTACTTCCTAAACTATTTGTCACAGACATATAGTTTCAATTACAAAATGTTTTAAATGAGCGATTTAACTGAAGGCGCTGTCACCGTATAAGTTTTACGTTAGTGTTAATTATAATTAATTAACTTCTAGATTGGTTATTAAAATAACTGAAGACATGAATTTCAAAATTCTCTTTATCGAAAAAATCAAATTTTGGGAAATAGCGAAAAAACTTTAAATGCTACTGGTTTTCATTATAAATTTTGAGATTGCATTGTTACAATAGTGGAGGTTTGTACAGACTGATAGAGAAATCAAAAAGCGATAAGTCGAGTTTTGAAATTCATATCCTCAATTGTATTTTTACGTATGTTTTATTTTGTAAGCAAATGAAGCTGATTCTTTTCGTGATTTTATAAAAAGGTATGTTATTTTGATAAGCTTTTATTTTATTCATAGTTTTCGTATGTAAATTTTCCTAGTTCAAAACTTATATTCAAATTTTAACTCACTTCCAAATATCCGATTGAGGTTCAATTCCCATACTTATTTAAACCCGATGGCAATGTAATATTAATACGATTTTAGGTGCGCTCCATTTATTTATTTTATAAGACTACATCAAATTCTATTAGGTTGAGTAATTTAATAGAGCTTTAAGTATGTATCATTTTGTAACGATTTGTGACTGTTGCTTTTCATAGTTTAATTTAACAAAATTTCTGTTATTTTTTTACTTATATTTTTAGTATAAATTGCATATTTTACTTTAACATGTAAATGTCAATATAAATTCAGAAACAATATTGTAAAAAAATTTTTTACTCTCACTGTTTAAAGTTAAATTTTCTATCTGATGTTTATTTTTATTTCCAGTAAATTTGTGAATGACCCCTATTTTTCAGCAAAAAATATGCTTCAACTTTGAACAGCTATAACTCGGTCAATTTTGATCGCAGAGGAATGGGACTTTTTTTGTCTTACTTGTTAGAGTAGTGGTAAAAATTTTCTAAATATCACTTATAGGACCGGGGGACCGTATAAAAATTTAATTTTCGTAATTTTTTAGTAAAACATTTTTTTGACCTAAATAGCTTAAAAAATAATTCTTTATCTTTTTAAAAGCATTTTTGCAATTCGAACTATATGTCTATGACCAACGGTTTAGAAATTAGCCATTGGCCACCGTTGAGAGGGGACACCCTGTATAGATATATATGTAATAAAAAAAAAAATTGCGCCATTTTGCCCGCTCTGAGTTTTTAATTCTAACTTTATACAACATACTTTTAATCTCAGTTTCGTAATGTATTAATATTTTAACAGCTAAAGTTCTTTTTTCTTATTTTATTTAACTTAGTAATAATCTATTGATTGTTTCTCAAAAAGAACGGGAAACGATTTCGAAATCTTCTTTCAATGTAGAGGTCTATTTTTTTCTTTTTAGAATAATTATCTAGGTTTTAATTTTATTTTTTATTACTTCGTCTGCTGGTGTGTACATGCGCGTATGTGAACAGGTTATTCTATTCCGCACAAATATTAAGATCTTAGGGGGAGGACATGCCCCGTCTGCCAATAGGAGATGGTGATCTCTGACGTCATAGCCTTGAAGTTAATCCTAATTGAATCTTTAATTTGCTGAAGCGGATTGGGGAGGGGCTAGTTTTTTTTGTGGAGTCTCGGATTTTTATTTTTAATTTTGGAGAGCGTCAGCATGCATATGACTTTTAAGCTATTAAGACGGCCGTTTCATTTTTTTCCGAGAACTTAGAAAATCGAATGATGCAGAATGGATAACGAAGGTTGTAGTATTCGATGTGTGCAACGGTGACTGCTGGAATAACTTAACTTATTTATGTATTCTAAATAAATATGAATTCAAAGACTGATAGACTTGAATTTCTTACGGGGAAATACCTTATAAACCAATCCACTGCTTATCAACTTACCATTACGGCTGCTTAACATGCTGTTAGTTCTTAAATTGAATGGACGTATTGTACAGCGCAGATGGTGCGTAACGAAAATTGATGCCTTTAGATGGAATACTGCTCATTTTTCGTCCCAATTAAAAGCCAGTAGGATATCTAAAATGAACCGGCATATGTTTCTAAAGAAATAATGAATTATCCCAGCTTATCAACTATAGACTGGCTTTTTGAGAGTTGCTTCATAGCGATGATTGTGTGTTCGCCATGTTCACAGAGTTGGAGATTGGTCGCTGGAATGTCTGCCTTGATTGTTCTGACCTTAAACAAACATGAGCCATCAAAGTAATGCCACTGGTGTTGCAAGGAATGATGTCGAAAGAAAAAAGATCCCAGATAAATCAGAGTCTTTAAAGCGATCTTCAAAAGAGTTTAATGATAAGCAGGAGCTCTGTGAAAAGAATCATCATATGAAATTTTGTGTGTGATCATGTTGGCACCTACAGGAGGGTTCTTCCTTGTTTGGGAAATATACCTCCTGTATTTTTTTATATAATTAACATCTACAAAAATGTCTGCTGATTATTTAAGATAAAGAACACCTGCAGTGAAATATTACAATATCATTTTGATAAAGAAATTATTCCATCGATGTTGTTCAAGGGCCGAAACTACTAAATACCACTTTTTTTTTTTTTCTTTTTTCTTCCCAATAAAATTTTAGGTTCCGTTATTAGTTCTTAGAGTGCAAGATTGTAAGTTTATTATTTATTATTATTTTATTTTGTTATTGTTTACGAAATTTCAATAATAATTTCTTTATTTAAATTGTTGATTTTATTATTCTTATTACAGATATCAAAAAAGTAATTTTTTGTTCTTAATTTATAGATGGAAATTTTCTGCTCATAGAAATTTCACTTAAAATTAAAATTGTTTTTAGTACTAAAGATGGAATTACTTTGTTCCTAAAAAGTTCATTGTTGCATTTCTTATTTTCGTGTGGTATTAAAGCTAAATTTATGATAATAATGTATTATAATGGAATATACAAGTTTGGTTGGTAATTATTAAGTGAAAATAATGGATTATTTTAAGAACATTGAATTTTTTAAATTATTTATTTTTGCTATAAATTTTATTATAAAGTATCATCCTCAGAATATTATTTTTGTATGTTTTAAAGGGCTTCATTAACAGAATATTTCAGCCACAATGTTAATTTAAACTTTATATTTGTAGACATGCATGCATGTAGACATGTTTGCATGTGTGTGTGTTTGTGGCCAGACATTTGAATAGAATATAAGATCTAGAGCCACAAACTTGAAGTGAAGATGCACCTACACATTTAATTGTAAATTTCGAAGTCCTTTTTAAGAATTTCTGTACTGGTCTCTATTTTTTGTGTAAAAATTGTCATTTTTCATGTATGTATGCTTATGGATTCAAATCCATAACTCGAAAATTCAAATTGCTTATAATCTGACTGATTTTTAAATTTATTTTTGCTTTCAAACGCATCCATTTGACAGGCGTTCGCATTTAACAACTATATAATGTACCGTATTGATCTGTTGTTAAAGGTAGAATATATTTCAAGAAAATGCTGTGCAGGTGGTCATTTTGAGTAGAATTTCTCGAAGCAATCGTGATTGAAGATTTGAGGATGCATTCAAGTAACAAACTGCTTTTTTTTACTTATTTTTAAAATCAATTTGGCTCTCAAATGCATTCAATTGGCAGTTTCTCTTATTTAGGAACTATATAATGTGCAGTATTCATCTATTTTTTCATAACGTTAGAATATAATTCAAAAAATGCTGCAAAGTGGGCATTTTTAGCGCAATTTCGATTAAGGTGATTTTGATAAAACCAACTCTTACCAAAAAAAAAAAAAAAAAAAAAAAATCTTCAAAAGCAGCCAAATAAAGTCGTTATACTGGAATTATATCTAATCATATTTTGTTTTTTGTTGTTGAAATGAGCATTTAACTTCGAAATATACCTGCGCCTGTACGCCATGACGACAGGGACTTTTAATTTCTAGGTCACGTAACTCATTAGTTAAATTACTTTTATCACTTGGAGCCTTTTTGGTTAATTGAGGAATTATTATGTGTCTCTAATGTGTGTAAAAATGTATTTAAGTTCGCCATGTCTGTTACTGTCGTTTTTTCTCTATCTTAATTAAGGGAGACACGTACCCCATTTTCGGCCCAAAATCATCAAAAGTTCAAATTTTTTTTATGTCAGAAAACGATAAAATACATATTTGCGAATATCCATGCAAAATTCCACAACTCGGGGACACTTGGAACAGGTAGAAAATGAGTATTTTTAATTGTACTCACTATAGCGTTTAAAGGACTAGCGGCCATTTAAAACGTGTTTTTCTGAAAATGACTTTTTTCATATTTTGCCTAAGTTCAAAGTACTAAGGCTCAGTGGTAAAATGATTTAGAAACAAAGTGTTTACGTTTTTAGAATCTTAAAAAAATTTGCAAGAAAAGTAAGGAGAGATATTTTTTTTAACTATTTCTGAAAATTTTACATAAATTGGTAAACATGAAAGTTATAACGAATTTAAGGAAATTTGCCATGCGTATTTTTTTTTTTTTTTTTTTTTTTTTTTTTAGCCGATTAAAATAGAAAATTAAAAATATCTCTCCTTAGTTCTTTTCTATATACTATAACACTATTTAAGGAATTTTAGTAATACCAAAATATTGAAAATTGAGTGGGGAGTAGTAATTTTAAAAAGTGTATTTTTCGACAAAAAATATCATAAAAATCCCCATAAAATTATACTTTTTAATAAAAAGTGAATTTTTTTGCTAATTATTCCTTACAAAATGATTCTTAAGTAGTACACCAAAATTCATTAATTTAAAATCAATAATAAAAATTTAGGGTTTTTCCTTACGGGTCTCCCTTAAGTAATAAGTATTAATTCTGCAAGCTATTGAAGTCATCATTGAATAGTTGTTATTGTACAATGTAAACACATTGCACTAAGCATATAATTTAAGACGGCCTGAGGCCTTTTTAAAAGAATTTTTACTTATTCAGTTAAAATGTAGAATTTTTTCGTGATGATTAACCTTATTATTTGCAGCAAACTCACATTATAAAAGTTCTCATATTAAAAAAATAAATATAAAATTTATACAAAAACTGGTGTATCTTGAAATCGTTATAAATCAAAATATTATTTATAGTATTTCAATTTTCTTACATTTCAATGAACAGAAATATATAAATTCTAATTTCTATTTCGCTTTTTTTTAAATATTAAAAATATAAAATAATGATATTAAATAATTAAAAATATTTAAATTAAAAATGTGAAAAAAATGTTTTAACATGTATTTAAAAATTATATTTTCCAGAGTAAATAGTTTTTTCTAATTTGCTGAATGAAAATTAAAGTAAAGTAATAAAGAAAGAGATGTTCCAAGTTTTAAGTATTATTTAACGGTTCTTGAGTTACAACAACTTAAATCTGAGAAATTAAAAAAAAAATAACTGAATTTTCGCGAGAAGTCCTTTTTATGACAATCATTGCTTGAAAACTAGAATTTGAAAATAAACCAAAACGAAAAAAGGTAATATTTTCTCCTCTAATTAAGATAAAAGATTGAAATAAATGTCATTATAAGCAAAAAAAGCGAGTAATTTTTAATAGAATAAGTGTTTTCTGTTATATAAATAACTAGTGACTCTGTAACATTATGATAAAAAGACATATAAACATAATTTTTAATTACTTTTTTAATGGATAAGAAATAAAAATAGACTTAAGTGCAATGTTTTTGAAACGAAACAAAAATCATGCACGAAAAGGAATTTGCTTTGCAATTTGTGTTTGCATTATTCAAATAAAACTTTTTGGATTGTACTTTACGAATATGTAATGAGGATTAAATAAACGAGAAAAGGACACAGAGCTATATATTTATGAATATTTTGTATTTCAAATTTTAAGACGATTTTATATATATGCATACATACACATATTATTTCTTATCTCTATACATTTCCATTAAATTTCGTTTTTTTTTTTTTTTTTTTTTTTTTTTTCAATTTTCGGATTACAGCATCATATATAAGTGATGAATTTGAAAAACAAATAGAAGCTTTTAAGAGGGAATCAGTTCCAAATTTAATTTCCTTGCAGATCATACCTTTCTGAATATTTCCTGCACGTTATCAATTCAAAACACTACTCATCTCATAAAATACAGGGTGATTCCAAATTTTTTTTACAATAAAAGAGGGGTGATAGTACACATCAAGACAAACAATATTAAATAGGAGACCAAGGGTCCAAAACGTTTTCCTAAGGAAATAGCCGCCATTTAAGTTTAGGTACCAAAATTTCAAATAAACATAAAAAACTGAAAAATCGGTCGATTGATTTGCGGTTTTCACTAAAATTATTCTTTATGGCGGCATTTTCTTGAAATTAAATTATAAAGATAAATTTCAAAAAATGCCGATAGAAAGCGTTTTAGACTTTGGAGTAACGAACAACTATTTTTTGCTGGTATTTTTTGCATCTCATTAAATGTTTTCGTAAGCTTAGACTCAAACTTAAATTTTGAGCTCAAAATCTGTAGTTGGGAGTGGTTAAGTAACACAAACTGAGCTGTGTTCAGAGGGTTCAAATTTCAAATGATTATAAAAAACGGAAAAATTGGTCGATTGATTTGTGGTTTTCACTAAAACTATTCTTTATTTAGGTATTTTCGTGAAAATAAATTATAAAGATAAATTTCAAAAAATGCCGATAGAGGGCGTTTTAGACTTTGGAGTAACGAACAACTATTTTTTGCTGGTATTTTTTGCATCTCATTAAATGTTTTCGTAAGCTTAGACTCAAACTTAAATTTTGAGCTCAAAATCTGTAGTTGGGAGTGGTTAAGTAACACAAACTGAGCTGTGCTCAGAGGGTTCAAATTTCAAATGATTATAAAAAACGGAAAAATTGGTCGATTGATTTGTGGTTTTCACTAAAACTATTCTTTATTTAGGTATTTTCGTGAAAATAAATTATAAAGATAAATTTCAAAAAATGCCGATAGAGGGCGCTTTAGACTTTGGAGTAACGAAACACTCTTTTTTGGCGTTATTTTTTACATCTTATTAAATGCTTTCGTAAGCTTAGACTTGAACTTAAATTTTGAGCTCAAAATCTGAATAGCTGGTAGTGGTTAAGTAGACAAACTTAGCTGTGTTCAGAGGGTTCAAATTTCAAATAATTGTAAAAAACGGAAATAATTGGTTGATTCGTTTGCGGTTTTTGCTAAAACTAATTTTTAAATCAGCAGTTTTCTTGATCAATCAGTGTTTTCTTGAAAATAATTTTTAAAGATAAATTTCACAAAATGCCGATAGAGGGCGCCTTAGACTTTGGAGTAGCGTACAACTATTTTTAACTGTTATTTTTTTAATCTCATTAAATGCTTTCAAATGCATAGCCTTAAATTTTGGGCTGAAATTCTGAATCGTTGGGAGTGTTTAAGTAGCGAAATATTGAATTGTGTTCGAGGAGAAAAGAGGGTTAAATTTCAACTCCTGAACACAGTTCAGTTTGCGCTTCTTAACTCCTCACAACGATTCAGGATTAGAGCTCAAAATTTAAGTTTAAATCTAAGCTTCCGAGAACATTTAAAATGCTTTTGCAAGCATTTAATTAGAACCAAAAAATAATGGTTAAAATGAATTGTTGGTTACTCTGAAGTTTAAGGCGCCCTCTGACGGAATTTTTTGAGATTCATCTTTAAAAATTATTTTCAAGAAGATACTGACTTAAAGAATAGTTTTATTTTAAACCGCAAAAGAATCGACCAATTTTTCCATTTTCTATAATTAATTTAAATTTGAACCTCCCCCTACCCCTTGAACACAGTTCAGTTTGTGCTACTTAACCACTCCCTACTATTCAGATTTTGAGGCTCAAAATTTAAGTTTAAGTCTAAGCTTCCGAAATCATTTAAAGAGATGCAAACAATAACTGCAAAAAATAGTTGTTCGTTACTCCAAAGTCTAAAGCGCCCTCTATCGGCATTTTTTGAAATTTATATTTATAATTTATTTTCACGAAAATACCTAAATAAAGAATAGTTTTAGTGAAAACCGCAAATCAATCGACCAATTTTTCCGTTTTTTTTAATCATTTGAAATTTGAACTCTCTGAACACAGCTCAGTTTATGTTACTTAACCACTCCCAATTACAGATTTTGAGCTCAAAATTTAAGTTTGAGTGTAAACTTACGAAAACATTTAATGAGATGCAAAATATACCGTCAAAAAATAGTTGCTCGTTACTCCAAAGTCTAAAGCGCCCTCTATCGGCATTTTTTGAAATTTATCTTTATAATTTAATATCAAGAAAATGCCGACATAAAGAATAATTTTAGTGAAAACCGCAAATCAATCGACCGATTTTTCCGTTTTTTATGTTTATTTGAAATTTTGGTCCCTAAACTTTAATGGCGGCTATCTCCTTAGGAAAACGTTTTGGACCCTTGGTCTCCTATTTAATATTGTTTGTCTTGATGTGTACTATCACCCCTCTTTTATTGTAAAAAAAATTTGGAATCACCCTGTATAGTGTGAAATGTACAATAAAATTGATAGATGCGGCGCTGAGTACTTTTACACCATAATGTACTTACAGGTGAAGACTTACAAAAACGGAAATAAAATATTTTCCGCATTCCGCGACATAAATATTTATTAAGTAAATATGCTCCCAGAATAAGATTTATTTTACTGAAGCATTATTCACGGTTTAAAAACTTTATAGCATTTTATTAATTAAAATACAGCAACGCTTAATCTGATTTAGAAGGTTTATCTCAAGTCTGAAGTTTTTTATTTCAGATACGATTGCGAATTTAATTACATTCATGCGTGCATATTATATGTGTTTGAGTTTTTTTACGTTCATTTTAAATTATTCTTTCTGTAAGAAATGTTTTTAATTAGAAAATCTGTTTTATATTTTCACTGTGTACATTTTATAAACATATTTAACATTTATCTTTATGCAAACACGAAACTAATGATAACATTTCCATTCGACAAGTTGCCTCTTTAGAATTCGTTTCAAATAATACTGCATATTTTGTTAGTGAAGAAAATAAACTGCATTTAGGAAAACTAAACCACATTGCATTTTTATAAAAAACACTAATTTTATTACTATGTAAATCAGGAATGACATTATAACATTATGATCAAAAGATATATTAATGTAGTTTTCATTAGTTTTTCTAGTGGATAATAAATAAAAATTTACTTAACTATGATAGTTTTTGAACAACATAAAAATAATGCCCTAAAGACTTAAATTTGTTTGTATTATTAAAAGAAAAACTTTATGGGTTGTACTTTACAAATATATAATGAAACACGTCACTGTAGATTTAAAATAAATTAGATAAGGAAAATGTGCTATATATTTACAGACTCGCTGTATTCCAAATTTTAAGACGCAATTATTATTTTTTTTATCATTTCTTATTCCTGTACATTTCAATAAAATTCCATTGTTTTTTAAATTCCCGGTTTACAGCATCATACATAAGTTACGAGTTTGAAAAACAAATAGGAGCTTTTTAGGCGGAATCATTTCCAAATTTAATTTCCTTGCAGTTCACACCATTCTGAATATTTTAAGTTCATTATCAACTGAAAACATTACTCAGCTCACAAAATATAATGTGAAGTGTGTAATAAAATTGATGGATACGGAGCTGAGTAATTTTATACCATGATGTACTTATGGGTACTGACTTATAAAAATGGAAACAAAATATTTTCTGGATTCCGCGACATAAATTTTTATTAAGTAAATATGCTCCCAGAAAAATATTTCTTTTACTGAAGCATCATTCACGGTTTAGAAAGTTAATAGCCGCTTTATGCTTAAAAACACACTAACGTTTAATGTGATTTCTTAAGTTTAACATTATCTTTTTCAGATACAATTGTGAATTTAATTTCATTCATGCATGCATAGGTATTTGAAGTGTTTTTTTTTTTTCGTTTATACTAAATTATTCTTTCTGCAAGAAATGTTTTTCATTTGAAAATCTCTTATACATTTTCATAAGCACGTTTTGTACTTTTATTTAAATTTTATCTTAAGGCAAACTAGAAAAAATGACAACATTTTCATTCGACAAGTCGTCTCTTTAGAATTATTTTGAAACTTGATTGCATTTTTTCTTAGTGAGACTGTGTATTTAGGGAAAGTAAAGCACATTGAATCTTTATCAAAAATATTAATTTTATTGAATGCACATTTTTTTTTTAAATAGTACAAAAATGTTTTTTCTATTTTAAAAACAAGAGGTGCAAATTTTAATACAATAAAAATAAAATAATTAACTACACCTAAATAACATATATATCAATATAGTAAAGTCAAAACATGTCTGCGGGCAAGTCTGACGTCATATTAACCTATGGGTAACAACCTAACCAATAAATTTAGCATAAATTTCAAAGATAATTCTTATTAAAATCTATCTAGAGTATGCGACTTTATTATGGATAATAATAAGTTTGAATTTAAAACAATATAAATATTTTAACATTTGTTTACGGCTTATATTCCATATAGAAAATAAAGTATCTTTATTTAATAAATATGCACTGTCCAGTCATATTAATGTGACCACCTTTAGATTTTAGACGTTTTGTTAAATATCTAGAGGAATTCACGAGCAATTATCCTGAACTTCCAGGTATGTAAACAAAACACTGCAATTCATGTATTTCCGTGAAACTTTTTTCCCGAAATTCCATAAGGGACCGTCATAAAATTAAAAAAGAACAAATATCTTTTTGTTAACCCTGTCAAAATTAATGTAACAAAAGCGTTCTAACTGTAGATTATGATAAAGCAGCTTATTGTAATATAATTTGTTCATTTTTATACTTATAGCATGTATACTTGTAGATAAATTAAGGTTTTTATAAAAACAGTGCTATTTTTTTCAAGAATTTTTGCTTATAATTTACAGAGTTCTTAATGTAAAACAATCTTCTTTTCCAAATATATGACAAACAATATTGTATACAAAACCCTGCAATCAGAATTAAAAAAAATTTTTTTTTAAATAATGAGCAGGTTTACTTAAAAGTATTTCATTGCGCATGCGTGAAAGCAATAAAAATGTAATTTTCATAATGTGTTAGCTACATGTATAGAGCATTTGTTTTCAAAGTTTCAAAATAATAGTGTGAAAATTCTAGAAATTATCCGTGATAGAATGAGCTCAAAGTCCGTTCTTCCCAAAAAGAGGCCAAAAAAAAAAAAAAAAAAAAAAAAAAAAGAATTGCTGTATCCATTGATTAGTGGCTATATAGCATACAGGATATTGTACTTGGATACAGCCCTTCATTTTTTTCATTCATTTTACGATAAACGTATTTTGAGTTTATTCTATCAACAATAATTTTCAGAATTTTCAAGCTATGTTTTTGAGACTTCCAAAATAGTTGCTCTCATTGTTGCTCTCATTGTTGCTCACACATTATGCGATTTATATTTTTAATGCTTTTACGCATGCACAATGAAATAGTATTTAGTAAACTTCCTCATTATTCCTGCTTTTTTATATATTTTTTAATTCTGATTGCCGGGTGCTGTGTACAATATTATTTATCGTGTTCTCTGAAAATAACTTTTTTTTTAATATTAGGAATTCGACAAATCATAAAAAAAACACTTGGCAAAATTTGGGACCGTTTTTATGGAAACCTAAATTTTTCTCTGTGTATATATATGTTATCATCATAAAATTGAACACAGTTTATTATAGTAATCCACTTAATCATAATCTACAGTTTGACGCTTTTAAAACTTTAGTTTTGCCAGGTTTATCCAAAAGATATTCTTTTTTTTTCAATTTGTGGACGGTTCCCAATGGGACTTTGAAAAAAAAATCATGGATATAAAGGATCTGTCACATTTTGTTTAAACATATCGAGTTTCAGGATAATTCTTGATGTATTTCTCCAGATATTTAACAAAACGTCAAAAATCGCAAGGTGTTCACATTTATTTGACTGGACTGTATATTAATTGAATAAATTTAAAAAAAAAGATGTAATGGAAGTAAGCACTTAAACATTAAAGTAATGGAAAACGAAATGTTTGCGGACAATAACTTAAGTTTTGGCTATTTCGAAGGCTATTAATACAAAGTATAGCTTGTAATAAATTTCGAAACTTTATAAAATTAGATAAATTTGAATTTATCACACAAAAATTTTTCAAATCCATTATCTATTCAAAACATTGTGATTTATATATATATAGTATGAAGTGTGTAATAAAATTGATAGATGAGGAGTTGAGTAATTTTAAATCATGATGTATTTAAGGGTAGAAGCTTATAAAAATGAAAATATTTTTTTTTTTTTCTGGATTCAGCGACATAAATTTTTATTAAGTCAATATGCTCTCAGAAAAAAAGATTTCTTTTACTGGTGCCTATTTCAGGTTTTAAAAAGTTTATAGTCGTTTTATGCGTAAAATTCAGTAACGCTTAATGTGATTTAGGAGATTTTACTTAAGTCTGAATTTATTTATTTCAAGTACAATTGCGAATTTAATTTCATTCATGCATGCCTAGGTATTTGAGTTCTTTTTTTACGTTTATACTAAATTATTATTTCTTTAAGAAATGTTTTTCATTTGAAAATCTGTTTTTTGTTTTTCCTGTGAGCATTTTGTACTTTTATTTAAATTTAATTCAAACTGGGAACCGATGACAAAATTTTCAAACGACAAGTGGTATGTTTAGAATTCTTTTGAAATAATAGTGCAATTTTTTTAGTGAAGAAAAGAGACTGTAATTAGGGAAAGTAAAGCATATTTTATTTTTATAAAAAATACTAATTTTATTGCTTGCATAAAAACTTAAAAAGAGTACACAAAAGTGTTTATTCATAAAAAAATAGATAAGGAATGCAAAGATTTACTGTAATGAAAAATAAAATAACTAAACACATCATAAAACATTTATAGCTAAAAGCGTCTGTGGGTAACTCTGATGTTATACTAACCGACTATTAACAGCCTAACCAATAAATTTCTCAAAAATGTCAAAGCTTATTTTTAATAAAATCTATTTCTAGCGTGTGCAGCCCGATTATCAATAATAATAAGTTTGCATTAAAAACTATTTAAATATTAAATGTTAAAACTGTTGTTAGTTTTCGTTTTTTCAAAAACTAAAACAAAATCACTTCACCTTTTTTCATTCACGTATAAAAACATTTCATATTTATTTACTTAGAAGGTGTCACAAATAAAAATTAAATTAAAGAGTTGACATGTTTCGGTTCATTAATAAGAACCGTATTCATAACATATAAAATCAGTAGAAAATTAAATGACACTGGATATAAATATAATTTAAAAATCAAAACAAAACATTGCGCCCGCTATGATCGTGAATATAGCCATTGCCAACGCGGCATATAAATATAATAAATTTTGACCATATATTAAATTTAAAAAGTAAAAAAATTAAAATTAAAAAAGTAGAAAAACTCAATGACTCTGGATATAAAGGTAATTTAAAACCCCAAAACATAAAATATTGCGCCCTCTATGATCGTGAATAGCCAATGCCATCGCGGTTCCTCCTATTAGACTCATCCTTTAAATATTTATTAAGTAATTCTAACCACAAACTCGGAATGTCAAAAGAATAAATTTGTCAAAATTTGTTTTAAAGATAGTAGATTAGTGTTCATTTCCAGTTTATTCCGAAAATTAATCATCCGTGAATCCATAGAGATATATTCTAGGAGGGATAGAGTTTGTAATGATTCTTATTCTTTTGACATTCCGAGTTTGTGGTTAGAATTACTTAATAAATATTTAAAGGATGAGTCTAATAGGAGGAACCGCGATGGCATTGGCTATTCACGATCATAGAGGGCGCAATATTTTATGTTTTGGGGTTTTAAATTACCTTTATATCCAGAGTCATTGAGTTTTTCTACTTTTTTAATTTTAATTTTTTTACTTTTTAAATTTAATATATGGTCAAAATTTATTATATTTATATGCCGCGTTGGCAATGGCTATATTCACGATCATAGCGGGCGCAATGTTTTGTTTTGATTTTTAAATTATATTTATATCCAGTGTCATTTAATTTTCTACTGATTTTATATGTTATGAATACGGTTCTTATTAATGAACCGAAACATGTCAACTCTTTAATTTAATTTTTATTTGTGACACCTTCTAAGTAAATAAATATGAAATGTTTTTATATTTAAATATTAGTTTACGGTTAACTTCCGTAAAGAAACTAAAGTATCTTCATTCAATAAATATATTTATTAAATAAACTAAGAAAATTTCAAATTAATGTAGCCCATCAAAGCACTTCAACATAAAAGCAATAAAAAACTAGAAGTTTGCTTAAAATAACAAATGTTTTGTCAATTTAGAAAGCTATTAATAGGAACGTACAACTTGTAATAAATTTTCAAACTTAATTAAAATATATAAATTTATATTTGTCAGACAAAAAGGCAATTTACTGTTTCAAACGCATTATCAATCCAAAACGCTTTGAGCCACATAAATTATAGTGTGAAGTGTGCAATAAATTTGTTAGATGAGGTGTTGAATACTTTCATATCATGATGTATTTAAGGGTAAAAATGGAACTTAAAAAAAATGAAAATATTTTTTTTTCTGGATTCTACTACATTAATTTTTATTGAGTAAATATGCTCCCACAATTTTGTTTTCTTTCACTGAAGCATTATTCATGGTTTTAAAAGTTTAAAGCAGTTTTATGCATAAAATTACAGTAATGCTTAGTATGATTTAGAAGATTTTTCTTAAGTCTGATGTTATTTATTTCAGATATGATTAGGAATTTAATGTCATTAATTCATGCATAGGTATGTGAGTTATTTTATTATTATTATTATATATTATTTTATCATACGAACTGAATATTTCCAACTGAGCGAAAAATTGCCCAGGCCGGGAATTGAACCCAGATACTTGGCTTACAAGGCCAGTACTTTACCTGTTCAATTAACTGGGCGATAGCCGGCTAGGATCTTTCGCTCAGATAACCTTATTGGTCACAACATGTGGCAGCTCGGCAGAATATAGGCAGCTCGGCAGAATAAACCGCAGGTAACGGAACTCCATATAATAATGAGTACGTAGATATCCTGTTAGTTTAACACAATCAAACTGACTGGTGAATTTATCATACGAATTGAATATTCCCAACTGAGCGAAAAATGCCCAGACCGGGAATAGAAGCCAGATACTTGGTTTACAAGGCCAATGCTCTTTACCTGTTAAGGTGACTAGGCGATAGCCGGCTGGGATGTTCGCTCAGATAACCTTATTGGTCATAATATCTGGTATGTGTCTTTAAGATGTATATATGTATATATTTATATATATATGTATATATTTATATATATATATATATTTACGTTCATACTAAATTAATCTTTCTGTAAGAAATGTTTTTCATTTGGAAATATGTTCTATTCGAGTATTTTCCCTATGTACATTTTGTACTTTTATTTAAAACTTTATCTTAATGCACACTGAAAATTAATTACGAGATTTTAATTCGAGAAGTCATATGTTTAGATCTTATTTTGAAATAATGGTGCAGTTGTTAGTTAAGGAAAGAGTCTTTATTTAGGGAAAGTTAAGCACATAATTTTTTATCAAATATACTAATTTTATTGCATTCATAAAAACTTTTAAAAAGTATAGAAAACTTTTAGAGATATTCAAGTATATTCAGTTAATCAATACATTAGTTAAATATAGTAAGAACATTTTCAAATTAAATAAGATGTAGTTGAACAAAATACTTAAACACTGAAGCTGTGAGAATCTAAAAGTTTGGTGAATATAACGGGGGTTTTAACTATTTCGAAGGCTATTAATATTAAAGTATAGCTCGTAATAAATTTCGAAACTTTATTACAATATATAAATTTAAATTTGTCATGTAAAAATGCATTTTGGTGTTTTCAAATGCATTATTAATTCAGAAGACTGTGAACAATATAAAATATAGCATGAAGTGTGCAGTAAAATTGGTGGATGATGAGTTGTGACTTTATATCATGACGTATTTAAGATTAGAGACTTATAAAAATGAAAATAAAATATTTTTTATATTTATGTAAATATGCTCTTACCAACTATTATTAATGTTTTAAAAACTTTATAGCCGTTTCACGCAGAAAAATATACTTCTTTAAATGAGATTTAAAAGATTTTTTTTAACCCTTTCGAGTCCGATTTTTTTTCTGTTTTGAGAACGAAGTTATTTTTACTGAAATAACGTTAATAAGCTATCCAAATAAAATTATTGAAGATTAAAGATTATCTCACAGACTGAAATCTAACGAATATACATATTTTGTGTATTATTAAATTAATATTGATATGATAATAGATTAAGGAAGAAATTTTGGAAACATTTGAAAAACATCGTATTACATTTAGCTTTAAGAGAACTTTCTAATATTTCTTTAGTTTTCTAAACGCGATTTTTTCAGAAAAGAAACCTATATTTGAAATTTAAAGACTGAACTATATGCATCAAATAGAGTAATCGCAGAGGATTGCTTAATTTTATAATTATTATTATTATTATTACTAAACATCAACATATAAATGGAGTCATAATAAGAAAGGCATAACTTTATACTATCATTTATATATAAAATAGTACAAAAATTAACTGTAAAAGAAAATAATTTTCGATCGAAAGACGTGTGCTATTAATATTACACCAGATCTGAAAGGGTTAATTCAGAAACATAATGTTTTAGGTACATTAACGAATTAAATTTCATTTATGCAAGCACAAATGCTTAAGATTTTTTTGCTCATATTTATACTAATTGATTCATTATATAATAATAGTTTTCATTTCAAAATCTATTGTTTTTTCAACCATATTTTTTTCTCTGTACGTTTTGTTTGTTTATTTAATGCTTATCGAAATACAAACTTTAAACCAATCACAGCATTTTTGCTTGTCTTGACGTAAGATTTGAGTTCTCTGAAAATAGTAGTAATTTTTTGCGTCAATGAATTAAAAAGAGCATAATTAGCATAAGGAAAATACAGTAGATAATATAATTAAACAAAAATACCATTTTTTTTTGCATAAAATCTATATTAATAAAGGAAGTTTCTCTCTCTGTGTGAAATCTACGACACTTATAAGTATGAAAATTTTTCTAAGGACAGTCCAATACCTTTTGCAATGCATCTGATATTCATAATTTTAAACTTGTGATAAATGGCTGAAATATTAATTAAAATCTCATCAAGCGACCTAATTAAAATATTTATTTAGTTATTTCAAAAATATGAAGTGACTAGAATAGGATTTTGATGCTATGGTCGCGCATTATTGTAAAATGGATCTCTTCATTCAATAAATAAAATCATTAAATTACTTAACAAAACATAAATTAAATAAGATGTATTAGACAAGAACGCATAAACAATGGAGATTCGAAAACTAAAATTTTGCAGAAAAATTTGAAGATTGGGTATTAATACAACAGTATAGCTAATAATAAATTTCGAAATTTTATTTCAATAAGCATTTGAAATTACTCAAACGAAAATTCTTTTTGGTGTTAGTAATTGCGAATCTAATGAAGATATTAAATGTTATATATTAAAAATATATTAAATCACTACGTCCTTTAATCGGTGATGCCCGGGTATGTTCCCCTAGTACAAATAAAGTTACAGATAAACATTTATATGTTAGAAGAAAAGTTACTTAAACATTGTTGTTTTTAAAGAAATACTAAATTATAAATAAAAAATAATGTAATATTTTTTTTTGGTGAAATGTTATACGACATTAAAAAGTGGAATTATTTATTTTTTAAATCTTCTTTTAAACTTTACTTTTATAAGATAAAAATAAATTCATATTAAGTAAATTTTTCGTTTAGAAATCCCCCTACTTTTTTTAAAGTCATATATTTACTTTTTAAGCTTAAGATATTTATCTAATACTTATCATAATCTAATAAGAAACTAAAAGTAACGTTATCCCTTGAGATATTTCCTTTGAGAATTCTCTTCAAATCAGAACCAGAGGAAAGAATAAGGATATACATTCCATGAAAGAAAAAGCCAATTGTATTATTATAAAAATATGATTCGAATTAATATACGTGAATATAGCTAAACAGCTGTAAAAATATTAAGTAATGAAATAAAAATGGATAATTTGCTTTAAAAGTGAGAAAAATATAAGATAAGGATTTAAATGCAATAGGCATATCGTTAGAAATATAAATCTAAGCATTGAAATATTTGTACTTTATTGATTTTTTTACTTTTTTTGAGTGATTTTTAACATGCTGAGGGATTGTAAATCATAAAACATAATTACATAATTAATCATCATCATCATTAATCACATAACAAAACAGTTATATAATTAATTACGTAATTAATCACATCCTAATTACAGCGCGTATATCAGCTTCATATAAGTCCAAAAAAAATTTTGCATTTTATGCAGTCTGAAAATAAAACATTTTGGAATTTTTCATATATGTGTGTATTAAATGATATGTATTAAAGTTGTCTTGAGGCTAAAGGAAAATTTTTTAAGTTATCTGACATAAATTAATTAAATATATATATGACTACACTTAAATACATAGAATTAAAAGATAAAGTTTGGAATAATTAATTAACTTTATTATTTTTTCTTAATTTATTAATTAATTTATATTATAATGAAAAATTTCGACATAGAATAATAGCTGGCAGAAATGTTGCCAAAATGGCAAGTGTTGCCAAAGTGGCGTTTGCCAAATGGCAAAATGTTGCCAAAGTGGCGTATGGCAAAAATTTGCCATAAAATTAGATTTAATTTTTTTATTATATCTAATTTTACTGTAATTTTTACGGTAAAGCTGCTGAAAACACTGCTGCCAGAAGTTTTTCCGTAAATTTAGCGGATTTTTTTTTTACTTTTTTACAGTGTATTTTTTTACTGACACTTTAAAATTTAACACTTGTTTTAGAAAAAGCTTGGCGTATTTTCATAAACATACATAATATTCAGAAATCATATTTATACGAGATAGACGAGTAAAAACATATAATCTTGTATTAACACATTCCAGTAAAAAATGTGATATAAATATAAATAATAATATATACGTGAAAGATTAAAAGAAAAAAAAAACATCCTCTGTTGAAAATATTTTCACAATGTGATTCAGGTGCAATATTATTTTTTTTCTATTATTAGTGCAGGTGATTATTCACCTTCTAAAATGTAAATGTGATAATATAATAGAAACAAAATAAAGGACATCAAAATTAATATCGGAAAAAAAAAAGAGTTAAAGCAAAGCTACAAAATAATTTTTAGTAGAATTTATTTAGTCGGAATTTAGTTAAAAACAATTCATATCTTTAAACTTTTAAATCATCTAAATTCTGTTTAAACTATATTGTAAACTTTATTGCAAGTTACTTATTTTTGTTATTTTTTATTTTATAAGCATTTTTGGTAATTTTATATCTGTCATTTTCAAAAAGACCGTAAAAAAGTTTGCACTTATATGAATCTATAAAAGATAGTTCAGAATTATTTTTCGGTTTCCATAGTGAAATTATGATTTTACCAATGCAGATTTTAAAAAAAATATTCTAATAGAAGAGGAATTTATAACATGAAAATAAAAACCGTTCTGATATGATACACATTATCTGAAGAAAAAATATTAGTACCTTCTTGTACATTAGTTTCTTTGATTGTTAATGCTTGACACGAGGCCAATACAAAAATATCACTTTTAATAAATTTCAAAATTTTATTTGAACATGTAATTGTCATTTTTCATATTAAAATGAGCATTTTTACTATTAGTAAAAAATCTTTAAAGTAAGAAAGTCTATTAAAATAATATATATATATGTATATATAATATATAGATATTTTTTACTTGCATTTTGTAGCCCGGAAAAACGGGTGTGAATTCCTTGTAAGTAATAAAACGAAATTAAAAAATATATACATAAAGAAGAATTATTTCTTTAATCATTCGATTTCATTCGCTATGTGTGTATATTCTTCAAGACAATTTCAAATTTTCATTTTTGTTTTTAAAGAAGCTTAGTGTGTTTTCATAAACACGAATAAAATTCAGAAATCATATTTACATGAAATAAACGAGTAAAATAAGCAATCTTTTATCAACACAATTCATCGAAACGATAAAATAGTAATAAAAAAATGCATACGTGAAAATTTAAGAGAATAAGAACAACATATGTTGTCAAGGTATTTCAAGAAGATCCTCAGGTGCAATATGAAGCATTTTCTGTGTCTAATGTATTCAATTATGTACCTTAAAATGTAAATGCGATAAAATAAAAGAATAAAAGAACAAAAAATTCAAAATTTAAATCATTATAAAAAATGTATTTATTTAAAGAAAAAATAAATATTCTCAATTTTTAAATGCAATAATAGTAAGAGTTAACAAAGACTACAAAACATTTTTGGTAGATTTTTTTTATGCGTAGTTTGTTCAGAAGTAATTCATATTTTTATTATTTTAAATTATCTTACTCTTTACTACACCACATTATGCAAAAAACATGACTGTGATGTCAGATGATGACTCGCGACAGTGTTAAGAAATAACGATAAAGGAAATTTCATCTTGATGCCTTAAAATGTTTGTTATTTAAGGTATAGCATCAATTTGATGCATAAAATTTTAATATTTTCCATGATTTATTTTTTTACATGCAAAGCTTTTATGGTTAACTATTTCAACAAATTTGTTATGCATGTATTAAAAATAAAACTGATGGCTTTGTTTAGTTAATAAAACAAATGAAATTTTGACAGCCGATACGGATGTTATAAATAAGAAGGTCAGGCGGTACACACATTAATCGTAAAGTTGATTTTAAACACGATCATAAAAGAAACTAGTGCAGAAACTTGTTAAATACAGACATTTTAAAAGAAATATGTGATTTTAGAGTAATGATATACACTCGTAAAAAATCTGTAAATTTACGGTAAAACTAATGACAGCAAAGTTGCCAGACATTTAACGTTTCTTTAGTAGCTTTTCCGTTTTGGGAAATATAAGAATGGAAAACTCCGATGAAGAAAGAAAAATGGAAAACGGTAAGTTTTCATTACAAGATTCGATTTTTAGTGATAATAATTTAATTTAATTTATGAACAGTCAAAGAATTCGAGCTTTCCGAGTGATTTTGAGCTCCTATTTTTTTTTTTTTTTTTTTTTTTTTTTTTTTTTTTTGTATAATTTACTGAAAGCCGTCCTGAGGATCGAACTTGTGACTTTTTAACAGCGGAAATGGTCCTCACTGACTGAGCCAAAGATGATGATATCAGTTTCTACAAACTGTGTCTTTTATGAGTTAGTGGGAAAATCCGTTGTGCTTTACAAAGATTTACTTTCAAATACATTCGTTAGAAAAATCGTAAACGGTTTATTTTATTTTATTTTAGACCGATGCATAATAGTTATTATTTGTTAAAAATCCATTTTAATTTTTAAACTAGTTTAAATTAAATAAAATCACTGGTTAAAATTATGATTATTTTTTTAATGAATGAATGAATGAAAGAATTTTTTTATTCATTTTTTACAAAAATATGTTATAGACAATTTTTTTTAAATTGTCGCACACAATTTAATTATTTTTTTATTTATTTATTTTTTTTTTTTGGGGGGGGGGCTAATTAGTTAAAAGATTTTTTAAGCAAGAAATAAGAGAAACATGAACAGAAAAATGTAACTTAAAAGGGATTTTTTATGCTTTTTATGCTTTCATTATTTAATAGCGCCAGTGAGATACGAACCCACAATCTACGCTCGCAGGCGTTTAGCGGTGTGGCGCCTTGAACACTCGGCCATGGAGAATCCCATATAACGGCCTGTCTCCGTTTTTATTTTGTTTCTATTTCCATCCGTTTCGTTATTTTCAGGAAATAAGGTTGAGTTCTCTGATTTTTAACGGAAAATGCTCTTTTGTTGTGAAAAGGGACTCTTTCTGTGAAATTCAGGGAAAGTATATCCGTGAATTTCTGAATTTTTTAACAATGTATATATTTAGTAAAATATAAATATTGCACAGTAATTATTTTCAAAAAGATTTACTCCAAAAAAATTCTTATGAACATTACTCTGTATGATTTAATAATATATACTATCAATAGATTTTTAAAATTTATGTGTAGATTTAAGAAAGTTTCAATGCTAGATTTTTTTTATTTGCTTGACAACGGAATGTAGAACTCTATCCTTAACTCTGGCATTAATATCTATAAATTTCAATTTATACGTATGTTATACTGCATATGGGGAGGATTTAGTTGTGTCCATTAAAAAAAATTAAAGTAATTTTAACAAACACTAATGTAATTCGCCTTATTTAACTGCATAAATCTACGAAAAAAATGTACGAAGATTATTGTGAAAAAATCTACGAACCAACGTCCGTAAAACATTGAGACATAGATTTCAGAAGGAACGCAAAGTCATAGCAAAGCGTTAAATAAGAGGAATATCTCACAAACTATACAAATGCTGAAAATAACAATTTCGTAAGTAAACCAAGGTACGCACTACCATTTGTTACAAGCATTCAGATGATCTAAAAATTGAAAAATGCGTATCAAAGCAAAATTCCCATAAGTCAAATACAATAAATAAATAAATAAATCAAACAGTGTCAGTTTAGCGTAGCACAAAATACGTGATCACATAAAATAATGTCGAAACACTGCTTTTTAAAAATAATTTTTGAAATAGCACCTAAAATCGCCTATCAACGGAGCGGGATCAAAAGTCGCACGGAGACAGGTGGCTCATCGTATTATTCAGAAACGAACTGAAGCGGAATCTGTACGAAACAAATCATTTAATTAGTTATTGAAATAATCTTAAGGAAGAGTCACGTATCTTTTACAATGCACTACAAGACAGTTTGTCTCTGGGTGTTTGGATGCGATTGGATTTAATTGACTAACTTCTGTGGTATGTTTTTATGGGAAACTAAATCCAAAAAGTATTAAGAAACTTACAGCAGCATCTACTTACATTTCAAACATCAAACATATAAGGGTGGAGAAATTTCTGTACGAATGTTCAATAGTTCAATAATCACAATAGCATAATTTTAAAAGTGCTTTTCCCAGTGTGATGTTGCCATATATTGACCAGAATTAAAATCAATTGAGAATATTTAAATTATCTGAATTACTGATGTATATTATGTGACTCTACAAAAGAACAACAATCGTGGATATTGAAATAGATTGGTAATCTCTGTCATCAATAATATTTCTTTGTAGTCTTTGGAGTTATGTAGAAACACAATTATTTGAAGTTATCTTGAACCATGGAAATACGAAAACTGGAAAATATTAATTCTGCTTTTTTAGAATTTAATATCACTCTTGACGACAAAAAACTATGTATACATAAATATATATATATGTGTATAGTATGAAAAATATTTAATTTTTTAAGCTCAAAACACATGCTTTTATTTTATATAAAATGATATCATTAGCATTCACTGAAGAATTCCACATTTACATTCCACAGTATTGCATAAATTCAGCAAAAACAATTTCGTCCTTCAAGAAACGGGCGAAAAAATTGTCTATCTAAAAGTGCGATCACACACACTGTGTAAATGAAACTTTAAGCTCAACATGCAGCATTGGCTGCAGCTGCTTCGCGAAAAACGCCGTGCAATTGAGATTTCATATGCGCAACATTAGCTGAAACTTTTTCCATTCCAAGTGGAAAATGCTGCGTGCAGCGCGTAATCTGACCAATAGCGTAGAAGCAGATTGTCTGCGTCACTCCTTTGAATGGCCGTCTAAATCAAGATGGCGGCTGTCAGTGTATATGGACGCTGGTTTGTATAGAAAACAAATAAAGTATTTGAGATCTAAACGCAATAAACGGTTTTTTATGCGTCAAAAAGACTTCACATTAAAAAAATATTTAATCGAATTCATTGCGGGACAATGAAATAAGGATCCTTCGGCACTTAAAAATAGCAAAATCCAAATACCGTCGCCATGAATTTTCGATGATTACAAGCTGCGAATGTTCTAAGTAGTAAGTAAATATTTATAAAATTTAGAAGTATTTTTAACTATTATTCTTACATTTTGTTTAACAATAAGTTTAATTGCAATGTTAAGGAGTTTTGAATATATTTTTACTGTTTATGAAATTTGATTGTGTTTTGTCCATACTTGTCGCCAAATTCGCCAATGTTTAGTAAACAAAGTATTTTCTTTCATTTTGAATACATAATTACGCAAAAATATTAGTTGAATGCTTCTGTCAGCTTTATAAATCAAACAATACATCCGATTATTCATTTTTTGGTGTACCCTATTTTTAAAAACATTGTACTAATTATCTTTTTACCTTTTATGCATGTCATATGTCGTATTAAATTATATTGGTTGACTAATCGTAATACCAACAAATTAATTAACTGGAAAACATTTATCAGCTATACTGCTTAAATCTCTTGTTAAACAGCGTTTTGAAATTTTGTGTAAACATTGACTTTATTTCTTTATTATGCATATCGATAAAGTTATTTTCATATGGATTATTGTAAAACATTAAAAATGAAAAATAATGAAAAGAAAAAGGCGTCTACATAATATGGCGAAAATATTTAATTCTTTTAAATTTTAATCATAATTATTTAGAGAGTTTTTTTTTTTTTTTTATGGGAACAAAGTGAATTGTATCATTTTCATTATCTAATTCTGAGGTATTTACACAGTTTGTGTTAATAACATGAAGATGCCGTGGGATATCCCTTGTCATTCCTTGTTTCCTGTTTTAAGTCCTTTTTCAAAAATAATGGAATTATATCTGGTGGCTTTTCCTAATTATACAATAATATTTTAAAATGATAAGAATTATGTTTAGCAGATTTTTGTCAGTGATGGAATGCAAATAACAGATTTATTATTTTTAGAAATATGAAAACCAATAAAACACCATCAAATCACATAAAAAGTAAAAATACAAAAACCTCTTAACATTGCATTTAATCTTATTGTTAAATAAAATGCAAGATTAATATTTATAAAACTTTTAAATTTTATAAAAAAAAATACTTACTTACACAATTTATTTTAAACATCTATAAACACTAATACAATATAAACTAATGTTTCAAATATATATATTATTTGAAACTATTTCAACATTTATAAATTATTTATTAATTTATATTATTAACAGTGCATAACATTTTATCTGATAACCTTCAAGCTATTACTAGTTTGGTAAAAAATAATTTTCCTTATTTAATGGCAGAAACTTAGTAGTTAAAAGGCAAAAAATATCTTTCCTAAATCATGGAGCAAACTACTTTCAAGAAAAAGGGCTATGCTGTCATAATATGATGTAATTCAACACATGAAAATTAATTAAATTTGTAATTAAAAATCTCAGAAAAAAAGCGAGACGCTTGGCAGAAAGAAAGGAAAAAATATAAATATATTTTAATAAAATATAAATATATTTTATTAAGAATTCCTCCTAAAGGTGGAATTCCACTTTTCCTAAAGAAATTTTGGGCTTTCTCTAGATTGATGGAAAAATGGAAGAAAAACTTTGGAAGGATAATAAGGGAGGGGGAGGGGGAATGCCTGGAAAATTTAGTAATTTGACATTTTGTCTATTTAAATACTTGGAGTTTGTTCTTGAGTTATTGTGCAAAAGAGATATAACATGAAAGCTGATCTTATATCATATAAGCATCTGAAAGTCATGTAAAAAAAAAAAAAATCATTCAGGAAAGATGCTTAGAGTAACTACTCTAAATATCTCATGGTTTTTTTTTTTTTTTTTTTTTTTTTTTTTTTAATATATCATAACAATTCAAAGTGAAAGGAAGTTTTTCTTGGAATAGAATATTTTGTGCTAATTATAAACACTTCTGGATAATTTCTGTGATACCTTTTTCGAGATGTAATTCTGAAGCAAAGATCAATTTAGTGAAGAGAATTTTTT
The DNA here is from genome assembly GCA_964019185.1 of Maratus speculifer. Lineage (NCBI taxonomy): Eukaryota > Metazoa > Arthropoda > Arachnida > Araneae > Salticidae > Maratus > Maratus speculifer. Next base: position 70,327,859 of record OZ025297.1, on the reverse strand, counting down.
TAAAGAAAGGGAGGGGGGGGGGAGATTTAACAGCTAAACCATTAAAGACTGTACTTCACATAAGTTGGTCAGATTTATTTGGATTTATCCCTTTAGCATTGTTAATACTTCATAGATAAAAAAAAAAAATCATATGCGCAATTATATTTAATTTTATTGTATAGGTAGCTATTAAAATGATACTTAAATTAAAAAAGTTTCGCACACTGTATTGATGGAAAAAATTTCTACCTTTTTTCTCATTTCCCACTTTCATGCCTGATATATATATAACAAGGGTCTGACCAGACTTTTTTCACAGGGTTCTGTTTTTGTGAAATTGTGAAGTTTTTCTTATATTTGTGAAAATTCAGTCATAATTTTGTGAATTTTAATTTATCAAAATCTTCAGGTTCTATCCTTCATGTATGAAAAAGCTAAGTAATATGATCTTTGATGAGTTCAACTGTTTATTTACAGGCCAGTTTTTATTTTTAAATTATTAAATTTGTGAAAAGTTCAGTTTGAAGGTGAAAAAATTCTGTAAAAGCTCTATTTAATAAAGAAATAATTTTTTGAAATGTACTATTTCAAGATAAAATATTTTGTGAAGGGTCCTATTTGGAGATTAAAAAAAATTATGAAGGGTGCAGTTTGAGGATAAATTATTTTGTGAAGAGTCTTTTAAAGGACCTAAAATTTTCCTAAACTTATTCCTGTATAAATATATAGTATATTAAAATATATATCAATGTAAAAAGCATGAAATTTCTTTAAATTTAATAAAATCCATCCGAAATTTATTACATTTAAAGAAAAACATTGAAAAATTATATATTGACTTAAAAATCAACATATACACTCGCATTTTTTTAAAGTAAATTTAAGTACATATTTTATCCTTAAAAACAATTTTAACCATTTATACCATTTATTTTTCTTTTCCTGAACGAATTTTTACGAACTTTTGGAGTTAAAATAAGAATAGAACGCCAAAATATGGGGGAGGGGGGTGCTAAAACTTATTGAGTATTTGCAGTGTTAAAAAAAAAAAAAAAAAAAAAAAAAAAAAAAAAAATATTTAAGTATAATTAAAGGGCTACTTAATCACATGAAAAGACTCAATTTCTAGTACTAATTACATGGGAGAAATTTACAGAAATATCTGTAATTATATCTTTAAAGTATCTATATAATTTATGAAAATAATATGGTTGCATTTAAATTTTTTTATTGTGTAGCTGAGTTCAATTTGTACAAAAGGCCGCTTTTTCAATTTTGATTGCAGATATATAAATATATATTTTATATAATATATATTTTATGAGAATATTTTCATTTTCGAAACCGGTTCTGAAAATGTAAGTGTGCCCATTGAAAATATTTGTAAAACAAAATTAAAAAACGATCCTTGTACACATCGTTTTGAGCTATTCAATGCAAAATAATAATAATAAATAAAATAAAAATAGATATTGAAATACAACCAAGATATCTTTATAAATCTCTTCCATAAGATTAGCATTAGCGAATGAGTCTTTTTGCTTGAATGAAGTAGTCTCTTAATGATTTAATGTAACGATATCTCAATTTCCAGTTTTTTTCGAACAAAATGTTGTGACATCCTAGTTCCCCCCTCGTCCCCCTTAAAAAATAATAATAATTCATTTTTAATTCCACTATTAGAGGAACTCAAACTTTTTATTTTACTCATAACTTTAGATGCCGTGTGGGCGATAAACAATTTTCTGTTGTAAACTTCTTGCTGAGTTTTGTTTACCTAGACGAAACTTTCTACGCATCATCCAGTAACCCTTTCGCGGCTGACCCCACCTCCTTTGCATCAGAAAAAGTTGTGTGTTGAGCTTAAAGCTTCACCTATTTCCCAATGTGATCGCGCCTTAATGATTCATATGCTTTCATTTTTTGTAACATTCATATCGATACTTAAATTTAAATAGAATTTATTATAGCTCCACGTTTTATTAAAAAATCATTCATTTATATTTTTTCAATTTTTTTTGTTCTGGAAAAATAGCAATAAAAATATCTACCATTAATAGATAATAATGTATTATTTTTCCTTTACTTTCTATAGAAACAGTTCACTTGACTTGCCAACTTAGAAAAATGGTGTTAAAAACTACAAAATAATAATAATAATAATAATAGTAATAATGCTAATATTCCAAAAATAAATTGAGATGAAATTTTCAGGCAAATTGCATTAAGTAGATTTTTCTCCCTATACGACGGTATCAAAATTGAAAATGAAAAATTAAAAAGAAAAAATTAAAAAGATGTCTGTAGAGATTATCCCGTACAGCGATACATCTGCTTTGTTTTGAGGTTGTCTAATGTAATGGAACGTTATTTTCTGAAGAAAGCACTTTAATTGGTGTGAAAAGAGATAGCATACTAGGAACTAAAATATTAGCATTATTTAAAATCATATTTGTACCAATGTGCTTAAAATTTTGAGACACTCTACAATTGTAAAAAATTATTAATTTTTTTTATCAAAGTTAAGCATACACTTTTATTCTTTTCTGTTTGGGTCATTTAACTACTTTTGAGAAACTAATGAACTAAATTTAAATATCTTATGATAATCTATATATAAACCTTTTAAATATATGACCTGGCTGTTTTTTGGTCATTAGCCCTGATTTTTCTACTGCCCCGATTTTGATAATTATTTTTTTAAATGGAAGCTGTTTATGTGTAGATGTGCCCATTCTAGCTAATTTTTAATTTATTTCAATTTTTATATTTTATTTTTAATTTTAAAAGATTTTTTATGATATTTCTCCAAAACAGTGGCAACAGGTTAAGCTTTTCTCAAAATTTACTTTGTTTCATTATTTTCCATCAATCAGAAGCTTGATCTCATCGGTAAATGTGTAATCGCATTTCAAACCAAAAAAAAAAAAAAAAAATAAATAAATAAAATAAAATAAAATAAAAGAAAGGTTTTCGTTAAATTTAATCATAATAAAATGATTGCACATAATTATTCCCTGCAATACACATATTATTTACTGAGTAATATTATTAAGTATTATGCAAGTAAAATAACAGAAGATAAACTTTAATAAAATGTAATATCTAAAGTGAAATTTTGTCGATGGAGAAAATGTCGTCATACAGAAACCAGATAAATTTATTCCATGAACATAATATACTTTGTTGTAGTTTATTCCTGTGTTAGTGATGATGTCATATTCAGTGACTTTAATTCCTGCATCTAAATAAAGTGAACGTCTATTAATTTAAAGATCCGTGGCGTGCACAAATGAAAATATTTCTATAAACTGCGCCATTTCTATTTAATTATAATGAATATTTTATGAAACTAAAGAATTCTTAAATAACTGCATAAATCAAGCTTTTATTTAAGAAAAGATGAGTATTTCTGAAAGTGTAAATAATGTCATATTAGAAAAAAAAGAATAAAACCTGTGATGTGCCGTTATTACTATATTTCTATCTTAAATAATATCAAACAATAATTAAAATCGTTTCATTGTGTTAAGTTATCCTTCTATAGTAAAAAAAAACTAGCCTTAAAAGGAATGACTCCTGGAATGATGCTGATGTGGAAGATTTCCGGAACTAACGAATCCGGGTTGTCCACTCCTTCCATGAGTCGAATAGACCAATAAGGAAAGGGCTCCGTCTATGCATCGCCGTATGGGTTACCATAAAGAGAGGAAAGGTTACCATCGCCAACAATCGCCAAGTTTATCGCAAATTTGGCGATATATCGCCAAATTTGGCGACCAAAATTAGTTGTCAAAAGTGACGCCAACTTGGCGATAACTGTAATATTTCGCCAAATTTTTTATTTCTTCACAACACCAGCAATACATCATTTGAGAGGTTTGCAACTGCTTATTAATATAATGGATGTCTTGTGTGTTATCCCCCATTCTGCTCCCCAGGGGGGGGCGCATTTTTAATTTCTTTGCAACACCAGTCGTGTTACACAAGATTTGAAAGGTCTGCAACTACTTATTCATATTATGGATGTCTTGTGTGTCACCCTCACACTCTGCTCTACCCACGGGGGTCACATTTTTAATTTCTTTACAACACAAGTTGTGTGACACATCATTTGAAAGGTCTGCAACTGCTTATTCATATTATGGATATGTTGTGTGTCATCCCCCACTCTGCCCCCAGGGGGGCACATTTTTATTTTCTTTACAACACCAATTGTGTGACACATCATTTGAGAGGTCTGCAACTGCTTATTCATATTATGGATATCTTGTGTGTAACCCCCCCTCTGCCCTCAGAGGAGGTGCATTTTGTAATTTCTTTACAACACCAATTGCGTGACACATCCTTTGAAAGGTCTGCTACTGTTTATTCATTTTATGGATGTCTGGTGTGTCACCCCCACTCTGCCCCCCAGGGGGGGCACATTTTTAATTTCTTTACAACACCTGTCGTGTGACATATCATGTGAGAGGTCTGCAGCTGCTTATTCATATTATGGATGTATTTTGTGTCGCCTCCCACTCTGCCCCCCAGGGGGGCACATTTTTAATTTCTTTACAACACCAGTCGACACATCATTTGAAAGGTCTGCAACTGCTTATTCATACCATGGGGAATTGGCGAGCGCAGCAAGCAGGGGTAACCAATAATTTGGAATCGCGAAGCGATTACGCGGGGGGTTGGCGAGCATAGCGAGCAGGGGGGCGGGGCCCCTCTAGTTGTTTTAAAAAAAATCTGCATTTCAGCAACAAATACAAAAATTTTATTCTTTTTAATAGCAGAGATATCGTTTTTTTTTTTCGTTGCCATAACAATAAAAATAATTTTTACAAGTTCATGGACGATACAAACCAATAAATAAATTAAATTTATTGCAAGTGCTGTAAATGTGTAGTGAGTTGGTTAGGCAGTTTAGTAAGTCCTTGTTTCTATTATAAGAAAAATGTTTCATTGATATAATTATTGTACATTTATCAAGCGATATTTAAACGGAGAAAAAATAAACTATGCAGACATTTTTGAATTTGTCTTCCGGGGTATAATATAAACTTCCTAAATAATTTGGCATTTAAATAATATTTAAGGTTTAGAAACTGCATTAAAAAAAGAATTGTAGCACAAGTTAAGTCCAACATAATAATTTATGAGTTGTTTTCCTTATTTTTTGTTATTTTCTGTTAACCTTTACGCAGGGGCTCTCTCAGTGTCTACCTGAGAATACATGTAAGTCCGGACAGATGCTGTCACAGCCCCTCCGTAAAGGTTAAGTATCTGTATTTCTGATGTTTATGTATCTTCATCATGAAAAGCTACGCTATCCCTATTTTAAGAGGTGGCAATTGTTTATTTCGCTCAGTATTTTACTGTCTATATAAGATTGATATATGTCATACCTAATATATATTCTTTTCCGTCGAGTTTCGACGGGTGCAGCTAGTTCTTATTTAAATATCTTCTGCTATTTATTAAACGATATTTTCGTGCTGTCTATAAACTTTTGACATAGAGTGAACAAATATAGAGTGTTACGAATTTTGTAAATAGTTAGTGTTTGTACTGTAAAATAATGTAAATAATCTTATTAAGCTCCATTTCTTTACTAATATTAGTTTTTGTTACATTGTCTCTGTTATCAAGCAAACTTGTCTATTATTTTCAGTGAATGTCTATGGCAGCTTTGCGAAATATTTGAGATATCGCCAAGTTGGCGTCACTTTTGGCGACTAATTTTGGTCGCCAAATTTGGCGATATATCGCCAAGTTGGCGACAAACTTGGCGATTGTTGGCGATGGTCACCCTTCCCTATTTATGGTAACCCCCCTTAGGTCTACTGATACATTGTTTGTTGTTCCGTGGTTTTCCAGGTTTTTCTAGAAATTTCTAGCACATGCTACGAGACTATATATAAGGAGAGCGATACGAGCTGTTGTTGTTATTATTTACCAGTCAGTCATTGAGTGAGCTACTAGAGATTGTCCAAGCGAGTTTGCTTGATGTATTGAGTTTTATCTACGTTGTTTTGAATGTGATATAGTGTTGAGACATTGTATAAAGAGTCTCTGCGACCTATATTTGTACTTGTTCGATAGATTTAAACAGTTATTTTGGAATATCTTGTAATATTTGTGAGTTTCGAAGACTCTGTTGTTCTGAAGATCTGTAAATAAATTATTTTCTACTTTTCTAAGAGAAAAGAGTTTGAAGTTGTCTAACCATAAGATCGAAAGAACCCTATATACGCTGCAACATTTGGTGTCAGGAGTCGGGATCTTATGGCGAAAACAAGAACAATGGATGGTCAACTGAAAGAACTGTTAGAAGCTATTAATGGAATAAAGGCAGAATTGACGAAAGGCCAAGAAGAGTTGGCGGAAAAAATGAATAAAGGCCAAGAAGAGTTGGCGGAAAAAATGAATAAAGGCCAAGAAGAGTTGGCGGAAAAGATGAACAAATGCCAAGAAGATGTGACTGAAAAGATTAATAAAGGCCAAGAAGAAATGAAGAAAACTTTAGAAGAAAAGTTCTCGTCGGTAGAGAGAAGAATAGGCTCGGTAGAAGAGAAAATAGAGGAAGTAGAAGAGAAAATTCAGAATGAAGTTAGTAATGTTGAACAGAAAATGGAACGGAAAATGGCGGAAGTAGAAGAGAAAATTCAGAATGAAGTTTGTAAAGTTGAAGAGAAAATCAGTAACGTTGAAGAGAAAATCAGTAACGTTGAAGAGAAAATACTAGGTGAAGTAGATGAAAAGCTAAATAAAAAAGTACAAGATCTTGAGAAGAAACTTTCAGCGTCTAGTGGTAATTATGAAGAATTTAGGAATCCGCCTGCTTCTCCCGTGCACATTAAGCTGTCGACATACGATGGAAAGAGTTCCTGGCAAGTTTACAAGACCCAATTCACCATTGTAGCTGAAGCGAACAAATGGAGTGACGAGGTGAAAGCTTGTCAACTGGCAGCATCTTTAAGAGGAGAAGCCGCCGACGTGCTGCAAACATTGCCCGATATGACGCAACTCAATTTTGAGACTTTAAGTTGTGCACTTGAAATGAGATTCGGCGAAAAATTCTTCAAGGATTATACGAGAATACAAATGAAGAGCCGCCATCAAAAATCGAGTGAAACCCTTCAAGAGTTTGCCTCGGAAATTGAACGGCTTGCAAATTTAGCCTTCATCGACTGTCCAACAAATGTACGGAAATGCTCTCACTGCAATATTTCGTAGACGGAATAAAAGATCCAGAAGTGCAGAGAGCGGTACGAATGGCAGATGTACAGGATTTAAAGGCTGCACTACTATATGCCTTAAAGTTGGAAGCAGCTACACAAGCCAGCCGAAGAGATCGTCATTCTGTCCGAGGGGCAACGGTGAACAAAAGCTCAGACACTGAGAACGACGTCTTGAAAGAAATTAGGAAAATAAATCAAGAAATTGAAGCTTTAAAATATGGAAGAACAAGCTCAAGAAGACAGAATCTCAGGTGCTGGGGATGCGGTGATACAGGACATCTCCGAAGAAACTGCCCCAAAGTCCACGAACGTGAGATGAATTCAAGACCAGAGAATAAAAAGCCCCACCTGAAGATCCTTCAAATATCGAAAATGAGTGGCGGCGATAATGAATTATATGTGATAGGCTTTATTAACGGAATTCAGTGCCGTATGATTGTCGATACAGGAGCCAATGTTACAATAATAAGAGAAGATTTGGCTCGAAAATTGAAATGTAAACTCATCTGGAATCCTCCATGCGTTACCCTGCAAACTGTGACGGGCGACAAGATAGGCATATATGGAAAGGCCAAATTAACTATCAACTTTGGAGGAACGAAATATTACCATACGGCATATGTGGCTGACATAACAGATCCTTGCGTAATCGGACTAGATTTTCTGAAGAAGTTTGACTTCAGACTTGATTTCAAAAATAACAAAATGATCTCAAAATTTGAAGAAATAAGTCTTTTTGGATTAAATAACGAAATTGAATGTAAACAAATAGTAATAGCCAAAGAAGACATTAATCTAGATGCAAGAACAGAATGTTTGGTTCCTGCTGCAATTAAAAATAAAACTAATTATCGATTTGGCCATATAGATTATCCAGAAGACAATAGTACACAAGCAGGAGTATTGGTGGCTTCTTCTGTGGTAGACCTCTCGAAAAAGACCATTCCAGTCAGAATTGCTAACATCAGTGATAAGACGAGGACTATCAAGAAAGGAGAGGTGATAGCGTCATGTGCTCCTGTGACGTGCATAAGTCAAAATTCCAGTCACTCTGAGAAATCTTCAGATAATTTAGTCAAAGATTTGTTACAAAATACAGACTTAAATCCAAAACAGTTGGAAGCTGCGGAAAATTTAATTAGAGAATTCCAAAGTTTATTTTCCCAAACATCTGAAGACTTTGGACGAACTAAAATGGCACAACACCGAATTGACACGGGAGATCACTCTCCTATTAAACAGCCCCCTAGACGATTACCTTTTGCCAAGCAATAAGAGGTGCAGAATTTAATTAAAGATATGGAAGAAAATGACGTCATCGAACCATCAACAAGTCCATGGGCGTCTCCCATTGTATTAGTAAGAAAGAAGGATGGTTCTACAAGATTTTGTGTAGACTACCGCCGACTGAATGACGTCACCAAAAAGGATAGTTACCCTCTGCCAAGGATTGACGACACTCTTGACACACTTGCGGACAACACTTGGTTCTCGACTTTAGACTTGAAGAGTGGTTACTGGCAGGTAGAGATCCATCCCGACGACCGCGAGAAGACTGCCTTTACAACGGAACAAGGATTATGGCAGTTCAAGGTAATGCCTTTTGGTCTATGTAACGCACCTGCAACTTTTGAACGCCTTATGGAAACGGTTCTTCGGGGACTGTCATATGAGGCATGTCTTGTTTATTTAGACGATATCATAATCATAGGAAAATCTTTTGATGAACATCTGAACAACCTCAGGCGGGTGCTACAAAAATTAAAGGAAGCTAATTTGAAGTTAAGCCCTTCGAAGTGCAGTTTGTTTCGTGATGAAGTCGCCTACCTTGGACACATCATTTCGGCGGAAGGAGTTAGGACTGATCCGGAGAAGATATCGGCCGTGAAAAATTGGAGTCGTCCAGCAGATGTTCACCAGCTTCGGAGCTTTCTAGGATTATGCGCCTATTACAGAAAATTTGTCAAAGGCTTCTCCATGATTGCAAGACCACTTCATAAATTAACAGAAGCCAATCAAAAATTCATGTGGACACAGGAATGTGACGCTGCTTTCGAAAAGCTTAAGGAGGCCTTAACATCCACTCCAATTCTGTCATATCCTCAAATCGATAAACAGTTTATACTTGATACGGATGCAAGTAACGAAAGCATTGGCGCTGTACTGTCCCAGGAAATTGACGGCCAGGAGCGTGTTATCGCCTATTTCAGCAAGTGCTTATCAAAGACAGAGCGAAACTACTGCGTAACAAGAAAAGAGCTTCTTGCTGTAGTGAAAGCCATAGACCATTTTCATCACTATCTTTACGGTCGAAAATTCCTGATCCGAACTGATCATGCTTCTCTAATTTGGCTATTAAATTTTAAGAACCCTGAAGGCCAGATAGCCAGGTGGATACAAAAGCTTCAAGAGTACGATATTGAGATACGCCATCGAAAAGGCTCATCACATGGAAATGCAGATGCTCTCTCAAGAAGACCCTGCTCAGAGAATTGTAGATACTGCGACCGGGTTGAGAAGAAATTTAATGTCAAAGGTCCTATAGTAAGACAAGTTACAACTGGGTCTACATCATCACAAGATCCGTGGAGTGACGAGAGCCTGCGTAAAGATCAACTTGCTGATCCTGAAATTAAGCCAATTCTAGAGCTGAAAGAGGAGTCCAACAGGAAGCCCAGCTGGCAAGACATGGCCCATTACCATCCTACGACTAAACGTTATTGGGCTCTCTGGGATTCCTTACATTTGAAGAACGGCATCTTGTACCGAAAATGGGATTCTGACGATGGAAAGACATGTAGATGGCAACTACTACTCCCTAAGTCTAGAATTTCTATGGTCCTTCAAGAACTGCATGGTAGTCCCACAGGAGGTCATTTTGGTGTAATGAAGACCCTGCAAAAGGTTCGAGAGCGTTTCTACTGGAATAATGTTCGCAGTGACGTGGAGAAGTGGTGTCGAGCTTGTGACACCTGTGTAGCACGTAAAGGTCCTAAGAGGCGCACCCGTGGACGATTGCAACGTTATAATGTAGGAGCTCCTTTCGAACGAATTGCCCTAGACATCCTGGGTCCACTTCCTAGAACATCTGATGGCAATAAGTACATCCTCGTTGTCATGGACTACTTCACTAAGTGGCCTGAAGCCTATGCCATTCCTAATCAAGAGGCGGTAACCGTAGCAGACATACTGATTCAACACTGGGTTTCCAGATACGGAGTTCCTCTTCAAATCCATTCCGATCAAGGAAGAAATTTTGATTCGGCTGTGTTCAAGGAAATGTGTGAACTACTCGGCATGGACAAAACCCGAACAACACCTCTACACCCTCAATCGGACGGCATGGTAGAGCGGTTCAATCGTACCATCCTAAATAGCCTCTCTCTCCTGGTGTCTAGAGACCAACAGGACTGGGACAAGAAATTGCCTCTTTTCCTGCTTGCTTACAGGAGTGCCACTCATGAGGCCACTGGGTACTCCCCTTCTCAAATGCTCTTTGGTCGTGATCTTCGTCTACCTGCGGATCTTTTGTTTGGCCGTCCTCCTGATGCTCCTTCATCGCCTGAAGAATATGTCGATGAACTCCAGGCGCGGATTGAGGAGATTCATTGTCTAGCGAGGAACCGAATTGGACTGGCATCAGAAAAGATGAAGACACGGTACGACACAAAGGCAACAGGACATGAGTTCAACGAAGGTGACAAAGTTTGGTTGTGGAATCCGATACGTCGTAAGGGACTGTCGCCAAAATTACTAAGAAACTGGGACGGTCCTTACACAGTCGTCAACAGGCTGAATGACGTCGTTGTACGCATACAAAAATCGCCACACGCCAAACCGAAGGTCGTACACTATAACCGGCTAGGCCCTTATTTTGGCCAAAGTGATTAGAAATTCGAAACTTGAATTTCAGACCATGGTCATGAAAGTCACTTTTTGTAAATATGTAAATAGTAATTAGTTCTTATTTATGTAAATTTTATTATTATTGTTATTTATTTATTTATTTATTTATTTGTTTATTTATTTTAAGTGTTTTCCTCTAACTCAAGGATTGCACTGCCCGGGACGTGCAGTCTTTGAGGAGGGGGTAGTGTTACGAATTTTGTAAATAGTTAGTGTTTGTACTGTAAAATAATGTAAATAATCTTATTAAGCTCCATTTCTTTACTAATATTAGTTTTTGTTACATTGTCTCTGTTATCATGCAAACTTGTCTATTATTTTCAGTGAATGTCTATGGCAGCTTTGCGAAATATTTGAGATATCGCCAAGTTGGCGTCACTTTTGGCGACTAATTTTGGTCGCCAAATTTGGCGATATATCGCCAAGTTGGCGACAAACTTGGCGATTGTTGGCGATGGTAACCCTTCCCTATTTATGGTAACCCCCCTTAGGTCTACTGATACATTGTTTGTTGTTCCGTGGTTTTCCAGGTTTTTCTTGAAATCTCTAGCACATGCTACGAGACTATATATAAGGAGAGCGATACGAGCTGTTGTTGTTATTATTTACCAGTCAGTCATTGAGTGAGCTACTAGAGATTGTCCAAGCGAGTTTGCTTGATGTATTGAGTTTTATCTACGTTGTTTTGAATGTGATATAGTGTTGAGACATTGTATAAAGAGTCTCTGCGACCTATATTTGTACTTGTTCGATAGATTTAAACAGTTATTTTGGAATATCTTGTAATATTTGTGAGTTTCGAAGACTCTGTTGTTCTGAAGATCTGTAAATAAATTATTTTCTACTTTTCTAAGAGAAAAGAGTTTGAAGTTGTCTAACCATAAGATCGAAAGAACCCTATATACGCTGCAACAATATAAATACATGGTCTATTGCAATGTTTAGGGATGGTGCTTTTCATTTTTACACAAAAAAAAAAAAAAAAAAAAAAAAAGAATAAATTTAATGTTTTTTTTAAATAAGCACAATAATAAAGTTAATATAAGGTACCCTGGAGTAATAACGACAGTCGGGGTAATAACGCCAAATGCTTATATTTTGCATAATTATGAAATAATCAGGTAAATGACACCCATGTGCTCTGCGCAGAAGGGTTTTGAGTCACATAAATCGCAAAAAACAGCTTGAAGTTCATTTGTTTCATTTTTAGGTCTTATTGTTTTTCAAAGCAACTAAAATTAACGCTTGATCTAAAATTTGCGAGATACGTTTTGTAATGTGAAGACTATTTTTTTTATCCAGAAATACTTTGTTAATTATATAAATTTGTAGTAAATTTCATGGACTTTCAGAATGTTGTTGAAGATTTTGGATATCTTCTCGAGATAATTTGTAATTTAAAATGTACAGCGCAATAACTATAACGGAGTAATAACGCCAATCCTTGGCATTAATACCCGGGTTGATTCCCAACAGTGGCCGAGCTTCCTCCTAAATACTGATTCAAATAAACACAGTTAAAACTGTGCAATGTTCCTAATAATTCTTTTAAGCAGTCCTTTTTAAGCAAAAAGAAGCTCACGGTCTGTGTTCTTTTGCCTCATCCTCCCCCCCCCACTCACACACCACACCTTTATTTTTCTTACATTTTCACAAAAAATTGAACAATTTCAACAGCTTAGAATGCAATTTGTCAATTTCTAAGTTTGTAGAGTTTGTATTTTTAGAATTGGGCAATCTACATGCAATTATTCCATCTTATTTCATAGTTTTGTTTGCATGGCGTTATTACCCATATAGGTGGGTAATAACGCCAAATAGCATTGGTCAACAAATCACGCCATTACTTTTTATGAATACATATCTATTATTTTTTTTTATAGAGATAGTCAATGAGTTGCTGTATCAAATCACATATTTGTTTGAAAAATACAATCTAAAACTAAGCCGTGAAAATTGGTAGAACCTTAACGTGGCGTTATTACCCCAGGGTACCTTAGTTTGAATTATTTTATTTAATGTCTTTTTTTAATAATTAGTGTCTTAATACATTTAATTTAGTTCAGAATTATGCTCTTTTTATGAATCTCCAAGTACAATTTATATATAATAAATATTAAAAACATTTGATTTGACAGTTTTTATGTTGTCATGCTTGGATATCCAAACACTTTATAATTTACGTGGAGTTTACTTTTAATCCAGAAAATGAAATCACAAATCCAATTCTCTTATCGTATGCCAAAAATCCTTGAAAAGAGGTTAACGCAGTGGAAAATTCAAATCGTCTATATGGTAATACTGCTTTAATCTTTGCGGTCGATTAAGATTTTGACTAAGAGTTTATAGAAGAAATTAATTTTATTCAAGCAAACGAAATTCACTTTATTAGAAATACAATAAAATGGTAATTTAAACAAACATTAGCTGAATAAGGAAAAGAGACTTCCTGAAAATTTCGTTTTTGATAGATTTTTGCATCCGAAATAGGGGTTAATATCTACTCTCTATATGAAATCCTTATAAAATAATTTTAAGTAATGGATTTGGAAATAGTTTTATGAAAAAGACTAGCATATGAATTCTAATATGTAAATCAAATAATTAAAATGCTTAAATTGAATGTTTGTAATATATCTTTGATAGGGAGATAGATAGAAAGATAGAGAAAGAAACAGAGATACAGATATATATAAGTATATGTGTATATATAGAGTGAAGCGGATAGTTAAATAACAATAACGTTAGAGAGAGGTTTAGGGAAATTAAGATAGACTGATAGACTGATAGGCATATAACAAGCGTGATAGATAGAGTCAGACAAGCACAGGCCGATAGAGAAAAGGCAAACAAGCAGAATTGTAAAAAAAAAAAAAAAAATAGAGTTGGTGCACGAAGATCAAAGAGAACGAATATCTGTAAATAATGAACTCATTTTAATTATTTTTAAGCATTTTGACGTTGAATACTATATATTTCATTCATTTTTTTCATATTCACATGCATTCTCTCTTTACATTTATGTGCTCGTCGATAGATCTACATACTTATACACCTTTATTTAACACACATTTATTTTATTTATTTATGAACATCTTACGTATTTATAAACAAGTGCAATTAATTAATTTTTTTTAACATACAATCATATTTTCACAAAATAATATGCTACACATAGCAACAGGCATAACATTCCTCTTAACAACAAAAAAAAGTAATAAAGACTTTGAAATTTAATTTTTAAACAACATCACCAAAATTTTAGGAAACCAAAAAATTACAAACGAATGAACGTCGATTTAAATAAAATACAGTGTGTCTTTAAAGTCTAGGTGTACTTTCAACCGGTCATAGATAAACAACAACACAAGAAGAAAAGAAAACTCTCCAAGTTTCGTACCTGTACAGTTCGGATTGATATGCCTTCAGTTTGTTGACCTACACACATTTAAACGATAATCAAGTTTTTTTTACCCACACTTAAGTACGTTTTGCGTAACAAAGTGAATAAAATCTGTCATTTTCTGATTCGAATGGTGGCCACATCGAACTGCACCGAGCAGATACGAAATTTGGAAGGTTTTCTTTTATTTGAGAAAGATTTCACATTTCCATCTTGTTTCGTTGATTTCCTGTGACCTGTCAAATGAGCATTATGATTCTAAAGACACACTGTATTTATTTATTAAAGATTTTAATGGGTTTTAATTCACTAGGATTCACATTTTTACACATATTGCTGAGATGTCCGACAAGCTCACGAATGTTACCTCAAATTGACATTATCTGTTTATTGTTGTTAATCTCTGTTATAGATACATAAAATAGAATTGTATGTTGGTAAAAGAAAGAAAAAATATCGATAGAATTCCTTACTTTGTTATAATCCATCTTTGCATTTATTTTAAGTTCAAATTCACCCCTTTAGAAATTACAGGAACACAAATGTGCGTCTGGCAATTTTGTATTCAGTGTTTGGGAGAGCTTTAAAACATAATTATATAAACATTTATGATGATAAACAACAAATTACAGTTTTAAACAGTTTTATATTTTCCTCATTTTCAGTAATACTATGTCTTATGTATTTATAAAATGCATATAATACTGATTATTATAGTAACAATTTTTATAAAATTATTTTTATGTCTTTTTCAGAAGTTGTAGAAAGATGACTCTTGTGTCTATTTTCCCAAAAATGGTTATATATACAGATTATTTCCTAGAGAACATTCTAATTCTAAAACAATACATTACATTAACTATAGTAAATATAATGCTGAAATAGTGACAAGTATTTAGGACAGCTGATAAATTTTATAAAAAGTTCTATACAACATGCTTTATATTTTTGATTAAAGATGGCGCTGCGTTGTCTAAAACTGCACGAAGGTTAAGCTTTATAAAGTATGAATGATTATTTTATTACATATAGCTTAAATTGAATGCGAAAATTATTTAATTTGTTTTTCTTCGGATTTGTGGTTAAAGAGAGTGTGATTGCTTCTTAAAAATCAACAATAAATCAAGCACCACATTTTATTGAAGTGTGTCTTTAACTCATACAGAGAAAAGCTCTCCAAGTGTCATACCTGTTCAGTGCAGTTCGACGTGGCTAATATTTGTTACGCTACGCAAATAAAACAAAAATAAAATACTCAGATTATTTAAAGGTGTTTATTAATGATAAAACTTAGTACTTTCGAGCATGTCATGCTCATCATCAGGGTTAAAATAACAAAAGAGTAAAAGTCGAAGGCTGAGTTCTTTTATACGAAGTGGACTGATTCAAAGAAAACGTAAAAAAAGGGGAGAGAAGTCGGAATGTTCTAAATTCGATAGAAAGGGGGGGGATTCAAGTTATTTTGAGCATATTGTACCATATTCTTGGAATATCGTACGATAAAGTATCGTTGCAAGTATTGTTAGCTCGACATAAAATTTCAATTGATTCCATGATTTTAATCTTCTGGTAATTTGATATTTTCTTTAGTAATTTAGCTTCTTTGAAATCTATTATAACTTCATGTTCCTGGTATAGCTTAGAGAGAGCGGTTTTGCATCGATTAAGCCCGATATCTGCAATGTGTTCTGACAAACGCTTCTTAAATTTCCTGGTTGTCATTCCAATGTAATCTGCTTTCTTTTTGTTCTCCATTATTGTGGCTGGGATTAAATATACACTTGCTGACTCTTCCATGGGGATAGGATCGATGCTATTGTGAAGTCTTGTGCTTAATTTATTAGGGAGGGAGCAATTAAATGTAGATTGTATTTCTTTGATTTAAACTTTAGACATGCAAAGAGATCAGGAAAATATTGAAATTTGTGCAACTTTTTTTCGTTATAATTAAATTTACTATTACTGCTGCCGTATTGAGCTTCGTAAATAAGTTTATTTATAAACTTGAGTGGGAAACCGTTATCACTTGCTATGTTTCTGATTGTGTCTAATTCCTGATTAATATATTTCTTACTGCAGATATTGAAAGCTCGGCCTATATACAATCTATATGTGCAGCTTTATAATTACTGGGAGAAGAGCTATTGAATGAAATGGTATTGTTAGATCGAATTTATTTTCTATAGACTTTTGTTTCAATAAGCAATTTTTTTAAGAGCTCAGTATCAAGAAAGGGTAGTTTTCCATTTTGTTCTATTTCTAATGTAAATTGAATGTCTTTATCGACTGCATTGATTTCATCCAAGAACACCTGTAACTGTTCCATAGTGGAATCCCAAATGATAAAAACATCATCTACACATCTATACCATATTTTTGGTTTATTTTGAAACTCTGCCATAATTTTATTTTCCATTGGTCTAAGTTTAATTTCCGCTAGTAAGCCAGACATGGGGGAGCCCATCGTTGCATCTTTCAATTGCTTATAAAAACTACCGTTAAAAGTAAAAACATTATTATTCATTATCAAATTAAAGCTGGATATAATAGTTTGTTTCATAGCTGAGTTTAGTGATATATCGTTACTTACAGCATCTTTAATATAATCATTTACTTCTGCCAAATCAATGGATGGATACAAAGAAATTACGTCCAGGCTAGCCAAAATGCAATTGCTTGTTATTTCAATATTTTTGATATTACTAATAAACTCTTTAGAAGATGAAACAGTTAGGTTGGAAGGTGGAATAATAGTTTTTAAATAACTTACCAAAGCCTTTTTCTAACGGATAAGAAGGACTGTGACACTTAGCGACTATAGGCCGTATTGGATTCCCCTCCTTGTGATCTTTAATTCTTCCAAAAATACGGGGTGTTACAGCAGTTTTATTAATATAATTTTTTTATATATATTCTGGCCATGTACCATTTTCTATCAAATCTTTGGTTTTGTTACTAATATTTTCATTTGGATCTTTTTTCAGATATTTACAGTCCAAGCCTCTAATATATTCCTCCATCTGAATTAGCATGTTTAAATAATTACATTAGAACGAAATTCAAGTTAATCAACTTTTTATCAATTAAATTATATAAACTTTACGTAATGTTGGTTTAAATATTGAATCAAGATGAGTTTGATGAATTTATGCAAGTTATGCAATATTATATTGAAGTTCAGAACAGAATTAAGACTACTGCTACGCACAACATGTTACGAAATCTGACTACTTCACAGTGAAAAGAACGTAATCCTATGATGAAACCGGTACCATATGTTAATTTATCTAGTATGATGTTTAACAAAACAGAACACCATGTTTTGTCACTTGGACCCAAATTTATGTTTTGCAACCGAATGAATTTAAAATCTGTAGTAGATGATTGCGAAAGCGTCGTTAATGCTTCATCGAATGGGACTAAAGAAGAAGTCCGAAGCATACTTCATTATAATTTGAATTCATATTTACACAAGAAACCAAGAGAAGATAAGAAGCACGAAACACAGCATGAAAATACTATTAAGAAGTTGTATTCTATCCCGAACATAATCATTAACCAAACTGATAAATCGAATAAATTAGTAGTTATGGATAGAAGTGAATATAAATTAAAGATGGAGGAGTGCATTAGAGGTTTGGATTGTAAATATCTGAAAAAAGATCCAAATGAAAATATTAGTAACAAAACCAAAGATTTGATAGAAAATGGTACATGACCAGACAATATAAAAAGAAAATTGTATATTAATAAAACTACTGTAAACACCCCGTATTTTTGGAAGAATTAAAGATCACAAGGAGGGTTTTCCAATACGGCCTAAAGTCGCTAAGTGTCACAGTCCTACTTATCCGTTAGAAAAAACTTTGGTAAGTTATTTAAAAACTATTATTCCACCTTCCAACCTAACTGTTTCATTTTCTAAAGAGTTTATTAGTAATATCAAAAATAGTGAAATAACAAGCAATTGTATTTTGGCTAGCCTGGACATAATTTCTTTGTATCCATCCATTGATTTGGCAGAAGTAAATGATTATATTAAAGATGCTGTAAATAACGATATATCACTAAACTCAGCTATGAAACAAACTATTATATCCAGCTTTAATTTCATAATGAATAATAATGTTTTTACTTTTAACGGTAGTTTTTATAAGCAATTGAAAGGTGCAGCGATGGGCTCCCCCATGTCTGGCTTACTAGCGGAAATTAAACTTAGACCAATGGAAAATAAAATTATGACAGAGTTTCAAAATAAACCAAAAATATGGTATAGATATGTAGATGATGTTTTTATAATTTGGGATTTAACTATGGAACAGTTACAGGTGTTCTTGGATGAAATCAATGCAATCGATAAAGACATTCAATTTACATTAGAAATAGAACAAAATGGAAAACTACCCTTTCTTGATACTGAGCTCATAAAAAAAATTGCTTATTGAAACAAAAGTCTGTAGAAAAGAAATTCGATCTAACAATACCATTTCATTCAATAGCTCTTCTCCCAGTAATTATAAAGCTGCAGCATACAGATTCTATATAAACCTAGCTTTCAATATCTGTAGTAAGAAATATATTAATCAGGAATTAGACACAATCAGAAATATAGCATGTGATAACGGTTTCCCACTCAAGTTTATAAATAAACTTATTTACCAAGCTCAATACGGCAACAGTAATAGTAAATTTAATTGTAACGAAACAAAGTTGCACAAATTTCAATATTTTCCTGGTCTCTTTGAATGTCTAAAGTTTAAATTAAAGAAATACAATCTACATTTAATTGCTTCCCCCCCTAATAAATTAAGCACAAGACTTCACAATAGCATCAATCCTATCCCCATGGAAGAGTCAGCAGGTGTACATTTAATCCCAGCCACAATAATAGAGAACAAAAAGAAAGGAGATTACATTGGAATGACAACCAGGAAATTTAAGAAGCGTTTGTCAGAACACATTGCAGATATCAGGCTTAATCGATGCAAAACCGCTCTCTCTAAACTATACCAGGAACAAAAAGTTATAATAGATTTCAAAATCTAAATTACTAAAGAAAATATCAAATTACCAGAAGATTAAAATCATGGAATCAATTGAAATTTTATGTCGAGCTAACAATACTTGTAACGATACTTTATCTTACGATATTCCAATAATATGGTACAATCTACTCAAAATAACTTGAACTACCCCCCCCCGCCTTTTTATCGAATTTGGAACATTCCAACTTCTCCCCCCTTTTTTAAGTTGTCTTTGGATCAGTCCACTTCGTATAAAAGAACTCAGCCTTCGACTTTTACTCTTTTGTTGTTTTAATCCTGATGATGAGCATGATATGCTCGAAAGTACTAGGTTTTATTGTTAAAAAACACCTTTAAGTAATATGAGTATTTTATTTTGGTTTTATGTATAAATAAGGTGAATTAAAGGATTCGACATATGTGATATATTATATCATTTTAATCTTATACCCTACGCACATCTAAACGATGTTCAAGTAAATACAGCACACAGTTAAGGAAGTCTAGTGTAATAGAGTGAATACCGTCTGTGATTCCCTATTTAAAATACAGACCAAATTGAACCACACTGAACAGATATGAAACTTAAAGAGGATTTTTATATTATTATTTGGTGCATATTTCACATTTTCATGTTGTTTAGTTCACATTCCATGAACGGTCAAAAATGCACAATGACTTTATGGACAAATTGTATTCGATGCAAGTTTCTCAAAAACGTGACGCAGAAATTGCGCAGAATAGTGAATTATTTTCAACAGCAATTTTGAGTAAAAAATTTTATTTTCAAGCTTTTACGTAAACGAAATAAGTCATCATCATTATCAACACTCCAAACATGGGTTAAAATTTCCTGACTGCCGAGTGAAAGTGCAAAATTGTATTTTTTATGTAGTTTAAAAAAAATTCTAAAAAGAGATTATTTTTCAGCAAGTCATAAAAAAATTAATTATGCACATGAACATAAGCCTTGACAGTTTTAATCGAAAAAAAAAATTGCAAAACTGCATTATATTTTTATAATTATAATTATTTAAATAATGTTTTTATTGTTGTAAAACCTTGATTAATGAACGGATTATCAGTTCGTGGCCGTAAGAAGGTCAAGGGTATGAGCTCGTTCTGGCCCCAATCATTCTCTTTCGTGACCTTCCCCTGTTTCTTTCCTCTTTGGATGGTAGTGCAACGTTATTTTTGTTAAGTGAACAGAATCCGTCCTTTTTATATGGTCATTTCATTTCCTTCTGTATTTTTTTATTATTCAATATTCACAAATTTTCTTCTGATATAGTCATTCCTTATTTTATACTTTATTGAACATCCTTTTAAAATCCACAAAAATTTGATTTCTAATGATTTTATCTGTCTTTCGTCATTTTTTTGTAAATATCTATGCTTCACTTTCGTAAGCTAGTGTGTGTAGGGGAGTGTGGGGAAGAATGGGACAGGGGATGAATGGGACAACAGAAATTTATACTTGTTCCCCAAACATAAATAATTTGATAATTTACCTGACTGATGGCAATACTGATCTCATTCAACAGACATAGTTTCAAAGTAATATCCATAACAGAAGTTTAGCTATTGTACAAAGTGTATTTTTCAAGAACCAAAGTAAGTTTTTCTGTTTAATCTTTTTAGTATTTAATTGATAGTAAACCTTCTCAAAACCTTATAATTTTTTTAATGTTAAAATGATATAATCTCTTGTTATACTTATGATGCAAATGAACATGCAAATGAATATTGACAGTGCTTACTAAGCCTAATCTCTGTTTTATATAACCATATGGCTATGGGGATGAATGGGACAGTGATTATGGGGATGAATGGGACTATCCCATTCATCCCCAGGGCTATTACATAATAAATAAAATTACATTTTGTCATCATCTAGAAACCAGATGTTAAGAGGAGAAAACGAGGCCACTGTCGTGTCCAAACCGATACACCAGAAAAACAATATTTAGAAAAGAAAATTGTAAAAAAAAACAAACCAAGAAAAATGAATTGCCTGCCTTCAAGAAATATTTTTAATAAAGGTATGGACAGTAGTGATGAATCTGACAATTTATCACTTCATGATGAAGTAATGTAATAGAAGATAATGTATAGAAGATAATGTAATAGAAGACGACTTTCTCCTAACAAAAATATGTGATAAAAAATATTTATCATTATGTTGCCAGGTTTTAAAGAACAATAATGATAATCTTCAAGTACAATTCTTGAGAAAAAGGATAACAATTCCTTATTTTACTATACCAATTCACAAGAAATGTATTTTGTTAATCTGAAGGATATTGATATGAAACTACCAAAGCCTAGACCTCTGGGAACTGCCAGAACCAAAGGACTGCTGTCATTTGATGTTAGCTTCAGTCAATATGCAGTAAAATAAAATGTACATTTCAGATTTCAAATAAAATATGTTTAGAATAATATTAATTTACCTGTCCCATTTATCCCCACCATGGGGATGAATGGGACATTATGCATGTTGTGTTTGCATTGGAACGTTTCGTTTTTTAAAGCCGTTCCGAAAAGGAATAAGTAATTCTTTTAGTCCATTGCATCAGTGTGGCCGCAAAATACCTCTCGACTTTGACTGACAGAGTTCATCAATTTTTTAGACATATGCAGGAAAAATAGACAGACTAATAAAATAAAGCTTACCTGCTGAGACTTGAGTTAACATGAGAACACACATAAAAAGAAAAAGGCAAAGAGAACTTTCTTGTAAAAGGATTTCTTTATTTTTTAATTAAAATAAATTAATTTTCATTCTTAATATTTCTTTTCATTCTTCATTCTCTTCTTCATTTCTTTCATTATTCTCTCTCTTCATCTATCTTTCATTCTTCTTCTATTCTTTTCATTCTTTCTTTCATTCTTCTTCTTCTCTTTCTCTATTCTTCTTTCTCCCCATTAACTTTCATTCTTTCCATTCTTCATTAGAAGGACTGCATTTGACCAAAGCTTTCATTTTTTTAGAGCCCGGCCATAAAAGGCTCACTGGAATTATACAAATTTATGATGACAGAACACACATTTCCGAAGAATATGCCATTTTCTTTCCATTGGAGAATCAGGGGTAAGATGTTGAAAAACAATAAAAAAAGGAGCGCTCATTCAGTATAAAGCAGAAACGCACCACAAAAAGAAACTGTAGAAGAATTGTCGGTCCCATAATTTGAAACATTATTAGTTCAAAAAACAAAAATTCTTTCGATTCGAATATTTACTATTCATAAATATTTCATTGGTGTCATAGGTAGGATACATCTTGGATGAATAAATCTTTAATCGCATTCACAAAGAAATAATGCGTTTCTTGATTTAAAATTACATTTTTTATGTAACAATATTGACCCTTAATCTCAAAAAGGAACGAAAACTTCGCTGGCATTACACACACACCTTCACCGCAGGAGTTCTGTACCGTTCTCTACTGACTTCCGCAAAGAAACGAAAGCCGCATCCAAGGATAGAGGGGAGGGGTTGCCATAATCTCAAAATACGCCAATTGGCAGGGGCTTCAACACTAATAGGGAAATTGCATTTTTAAGAATAAACTTTTATATCACCAGAAAGATGCGGAGCCAAAAATGTATATAAGGACTCACCTATTTTAAATTACGCATCAGTAGACTAGAATCTGATTGGACAAGAGGAGGGGCAATAAAACGGAAGTACACGCCCCATCGAAAATTCGAGAAAACTCAGGAAAAATCCACAACCGGAAGGAACAAATTCGAAATCATTTTAACATTTTGAAATCAACAAAAAGTTAGGTAAGAAAATGAACTTTACAGGGGAGATTAAAAATGCGAGAATTAAAATAATTTTTAGAATGCGAATTTTTATAATAAATGAATAAAGATTAAAAAATACGCGAAAAATTAACTTAAATAAAAATATGGCAGTGGTTATGAGTAACCACAACAATGCATGCATGTTAAAAAAATTATTAAAAATTTAAAATACAATTGTTTATTGAAATTGGTATGTCAATAAGCTGCTATATGCAGAAGTATTCTTTAAGTAATATTATTTAAATTAAGAACTGTATACAGCTTAAGTTATAAGTAAAAATGTAAAAATTGTCCCATTCACCCCCACTCTCCCCTATTACCTTTGTTTTAGAAAAGTCCTTCTTTTGTCTTTTTTCTATTCCAAAGAAGATTTATTATAATATCACAGATGTACTGAAATTTATAAAGAATATTTCGTATATCATTATCATATTCATATCACATCTTAAATAATTAAAATGTGAAATCTGCTACGTTAATTTAACTTCTAAAACAACTTTTGTTATTACAGGATCTTTACCCTTAAATTCCATTAAATTTGTCTGATTCTTTAAAATTGTTAATTTATAATTTTTTTCTACATTTTCAAATAAAAATTCTACGCTGTAATTTATCTTCATTGTCTTGAAATAAACAAAGATCAGCTGCAAATAGCGTATTGCAAACATGATGTTTCCAATATATATTCGTATTTGGATTCTATTTTACCAAATTCTTATAACATTGAGTTAATTAGAAATTTCTGTTTCAAAATAAAAATTAATGATAAAATATGAAAAAATCTGTAAACGACGCTCATCGCAAAGTCATTACGGAGCAAAATAAGTCATGATAAACAACACTTTTATTAAATTAGTTTATTTAAAAACTACTTTTCAAAAAGTTATTTGAAAAACAAATTCGGTTTTAAACTTTCTTCATAAATTTGAAGCTTCCATAAATTTTATCATTATCAAAAAACAATTTGAGCCAAACTTACGAAAACGAAAACATTTCTTTATTTTCATCTTTAGCTTCGTATTTCCGTTATTTTAGAAAAATAAATAAATTGAAAGCAGATTCCACGAAATAGATTCATTAAGTGCTACTATTACGTAATTTTAGAAAAGTTAATTTAAAATAAGAGCCACAAAATATATATAAAAAAGAATTAGAGAAAATAAAGCTGAAAGTAATTTTCTTTTGCAATACTGAATTTCAATTAAATCAGAATTTACTCGTACCAAAATATTTTTTTTTTTTTTCTGTCGTTAAGCTAAATACGGATACAAAAAAAAGGTTTTCTATTTGGAGAATAGAATAAATATTTTTAATTAAGTGTAAATTTTTGTGATTGTTTTTAATTTTTTGAAAAGAAACTGGAGATCAAAAGGAGTCGTAAATTGTCCGTTAAACAGGGCAAATGAGATGATTTTGTACTATCGCTAATTTTATAAATATTCAGTCTTCGTGCAATAATGGCTGTTGTAACTCTCATGTAAAAGTGTCATGAATTTTCGAGATTTAAATACATTAAATCCATTCTAAAAGATTGTTACAGTAATTTTACTACAGTAAAAATTCCAGGCAAAGTCCATAAAAAACGGGCTTTGATTAACGTATTTTATTATATAAACGAGTTTTGCCCGTAAAACATAAACATTTACGGGATTTAACCAGTTTATCTGAAAAAGTGATATTTTACGCAAACTTACTGCAGTAAATCAAGGTACAATACCGTAAATTTACAATTTTTTTCATGCAGTTGTCAGTAACGCGGACATAACATCACTTTATTTTAAATATTACGTAATAATCATGCCAATCTAGAATCATATCCTATCATTCGATATCACAAAATTATTTAGGTATGATATGATTAAGAAAACTTGTATTAATATGTTTAGCATTTTATTTCGATTTTCATAAAACTTAATATGACTCGACAAAATTTTGCAAATTTTATATGCATTAAATTTCAAGCTATTCAGTTAGGTATTTTTCGCTGTTATATGTGGACAGACGAATGGATCATACGATGAGTACAGGTAATATGATTTTATATAATTATAATTGCACATAAAAATAAGGATACATAAGAAAAATTTACTTGTAACAAAATCTAATAAACAGGTAATAAATCAAGATAAAATGAAAAAAATCTGTATGTTACGAATAGGTTCATAAAATCTAGCTTATAAAATTAAATTATGTAATGTGATTTTTTGCAACTGCGGCCGTTCAGATCATAAAGATCGAAAAAAAAAATAACTCTATAGTGGCACTTGCATCCCGATTTTCGCCAAACTTTATAAAAGGCTCTTATTTCATCTACTTAAATAATTTCATTGAAAAATATTCCGGCATTCTTTATTTTTACTTTAAAATATAAAGAAAAATCGTGCAAAAATCATTATCATACTATTATGATTTTCACACTGTGAGCAAAATACACTGTAAAAAAGCTGCAGCAGAGATTCTAGTCAATGTCCTTAAAAAAGCGGACTTTATTCCTATATCAACGGACTTTGCCATTACATTAACAAAAAATTACGGCAGTTGACCGTTTATGTGAAAAAAGTGACACATTCCGTAAATATACTGTACAATTCACGGTAAAGTACCGTAAATTTACAGTTTTTTTAACAGTGTATCTTTTGGAATATAGAATCCGAATTATAGCTCTAGTAAAAATAGTTCTTTATTGCCCCTATAAATTGTATTTTTCTTTGCTCAAGATTTCTAGAGTGTCCTACTAGTTTTCATGATCATTTTCTTATATCCTCGTTGTAAAAATTATTTAAAAAAATCAGAAAATAGATGCACAAGAGGTTATTTTTAATAACTATAATTATAGTTCTTGAACCCATTCCACGCATCTAGCGATAATTTTTTATTACTGAAAATTTCAATATCACTTCATCACCGAGAAAACAGGAGATTAGAAATTCTAGATCATTTCGTCTATTCAGATTAGTAGTTATTCAAAATAAACTTTTTTAATGATGAACTTATCTGCTTTCCATTTTGTTTCGTTGATTTCCTGTGATCAGTCAAAAGTGCACAATGAGTTTACTGACACACTGTAGAAAAAATAAAGAAAAATATTAGATTTTTTTTGTGTAGACAATACAGATTTATGTAAATGAATTTTCTTTATTTTTTGGTTTGAAGTATTCAACAAATATGTTTATAATATGCAGAAATAATATTGCTTGCATGTTTTTTTTATTATCGGAAATTTTGTATGCATTAAAACATACCTAGACCACATATCAGTAACCAAAGTGTGTATCGGGACCACTTTGGGCTTTTTTATACCATTACACTAAAGTAACTACTAAATTTTTAATGTTTCACACATTGCATGAATATCACACATTTATGTTTCACACATATAATAAAATATCTCTTTTTAAATATATTCATTTTTCAACCTTTAAATAACAAAATTTTAAATTTTTTAAAAAATCGGCAAGTTTTAAATTTGAAAAAAAAAAAACAGTTATGTTTTTACATGTTCTAAACCAATTATATAAAATACTTAATCACAAATATATCAATTATGGATGAGCTGTTTTCATGACTTGTTCATGAAAAATTTGTAAAATCAATGACTATTGACTATTTGCCAGACAATTTTTGTCTTTGGAATTTTATTTTTAAGAATGTTTAATTAACTGTTATTTTTTAATTAAACAACGCAATTTATTAAAAATTGTGAGCGCGCTATGTCAAAAGCTGGTTTGAAATCTGTTCGAATAGTAGAATACTTATAGTGTAAGCATAGCGTACTGAAAGAAAAAAAAGATACGAGCTGAAACATTATATATGATATAAAATAGTTTGTCCTGACTGTCAGATAATCCACGCACAGCCCAAACTACAGTACGTAGAAACATGAAAATTGGGGAGAATATACTTCTAATAATGTAAGTGTGCACTAAGATGGGATTTTTGAAAATTCTTATCCTATGGAGGGTAAACGGAGGGCCGAAAAATGTCGAACATCTTTCTATATTTCAGCAGCTGTTTAAGGTAGCAGCGTGAAATTCTGGAAAATCAATCTACAGAAAAAATAATTAAACATGTATTTCAGCGATTTAAAAATTTTCCCCCCTGAAGAGGTTAACAGGGATGGGGGGGGGTCAAACAATTTAGAACATTTGGCACATCTCAGGAGCCATTTTAAGTAGAAGCATGAAACCGCAGAAATCGAATCTATTAAAAAATAATTAAAGATCTATTTCAGCGATTTTAAAATTTCCACCTCTGAGGGTATTAAAGTAGGGGGTTGAAAAATTCCACACTTATTTTGAATCCGTTATGCGACATATCATCAGAAAGCACTCTCATCGCTCTTTTATATGATTAACCTTTCTTCCTGCACCACGAATTTTCCCACCGGGGATAGTTTTCGAAATATTTTTGAGATTGTAGTGTTTTATCATTACAGATCGGCGATTTTTAGGGCTACCTCTGATGAATATTATTTATAATATATGAAAAGTTCAAAGAGAAGTATACTTTTTATACTGGGAAAGCATGGCAATTGGAGCTCTGAAGGGCAATTTCCTAAATTTGACTTACACTCCTCGTGTGATGTACCATTGGAAAGCTTTCTGACCATTATTTAACTTTATGTATCGCCAGCGCCTCTCTCCTCACTTTGATTCCGCGTAGGTACGTTTCTAAATTTAGCCGACACCCCTCATGTGATATATAGCTGGAAAGATCTGTTACCACTTATTCATGTTATGCACTTCCCGTCCCCATTTACAGTGCAGTTATCGTATTCCATCAGGCAGTTTTCTAATAATGGGGAAATTATTGAATTGATCTCACTGACATAGAAATATCAATAAGAAATATGGATCCAATTTACCATCCATTTAGTTCCTGTTTTTGCCCCCTAGATATGCTTTTATTCTATTATTTATTTATTTATTTTGACATTTTGCTGCAAATTGTTGAAAAACTTTAATTTTTCATAGTTAAACTTACCGTAAAATGGGGTGAATCGGAACGCTTTTCAATTTTAACGTTAAAAAAGAAAAAATAACTGACAACTGATTTTTTAATTCTTTTATTTTTTTTACTAGAAACTTCGGTCTTGTTTTGTTCTTTACTTTTAAGAAAAAAGTAACATTTGTTACTGTTTTAATATATATTTTTAATTTTTTTAATTGGTGTTCCGATTCATCCCGCAGATAGGGGTGAATTGGAACAAATGTTACAATCTTTATTTATTTTTATTCAAACTTTAAAAGTGTTGGTAAAATAGATAATAATGATAAGAGAGGAATAGTAACACGTAGTTACTATGAAACCAAGCCTTTATTTTATATGCAAGTAAAGATGTATCTTTTTAAAAATTAGAAAACAACTTTGAGCTCAAGAAAAAATAAAATATATTCTAAAAATTGTATTTGAATTGCAGAAGTTGGAATTTAATACAAATTCAGCACTGTTCTGTGTTATCCTTTTCTAGTAGTCATTGCGTAAGTGAATCTATTGATTAGCACCAATCGCTGCATGTATTAATACGATCTACTAGTACACACTCATCCCCAATCCTTAGTACTGTTCACTGTTAAAAATAAAGGTGATGAACCGGTTGCATTTGACGCCCAGGGGTGAAAAGGTTAAATCACTTGGCACCAGCGGGCTTGAAAATGTATTTGGGATGCCATTAGGTGTTTCACGCTAATTAGGGTGCCGCGCAATGCATACCGTTGGAAGATTTTCACCCCTTAGTGATTTGCGCATGTTCTGTAATGTGCATCCTTGCACTTCAACTCGCTGTCACTGGTGGATCAACACAGCAATTTTTTTCCTACGATGACTATCACCGCTATACGCTATCCCAATTTTGTTTAGAACTTCGGATGGCTAACTTTTGGTGAGCTTTTTTATGTAAAGCAACTCTTGAATTTCAGGACATATGAACATTTCAGGGAGACTTTGAAGGTGAGCTTGATGGCCGAGTGGATAGGGAGCTGAGCTTGCAATTAGACGTTCTGCGATCGAATCCATCGAGGGCCGAAAGTCGGTTAGAATATTTTTTAATTTTTTATCATTGGGCACTCTGGATTAAGGGTGCCATCTTTTCACCCTTATTAAAGGTGCTATTTTGGCTCCTTTAGGGGTGTCACCAGTGAGACAAGCCTTTCACCCTTAAAAGGTGCAATGTCTTTTTTAATTGGCTTTCTATTTTGAGATTTTTGTGTAGTGTTGTGGATGTCAGAGAATAATATTGTGTAACTTTTCTTAGTAATTTGCCATTTTTAAATTATTTTATTGGGTGTTCCATGTCTGCTGGATTGGGCGTTCAGTTTTATGATTACCTAAGTAATTTCTTGGCACCTTTCAACTTTTCAAGTAATCAAAACAAACAAGGAATTGTTACAATACATATTTATACACATATTTTCAGATATTACAATAACCTATTACTGCATAGAAGAAAAAAACCATAAGAGAAAACGTGTATCCACTTGCAATTTTTTATATACTCCAGTAGTGGTGCCAATATGGCAAAACTGAATTTCCCAACTCTTAGTGTTATTACCTTCTTATAAAAAAAATCAACTAAAAATATCATCACATTTGTTTATAATGAATTTATTTCCATGACTGGAAAATTTCGTTCCTATTCACCCCATTTTACGGTACTTATCTTTTTATGATTATCCGCGACTTTTCAACTTTTTGCAACCAGGGAATACCGCCACATGACTTTTCGACTACTATTGCTCACTTTTAGTCTCTCTTTGGTGCATTGTTTTTTAACTCCATTCGTTTTTAATTACCATGTATTTACTATTATCCTTTACAAGCATGTAGGGAGGAGGGGGGACCTTTGAACTGGGGGCACCTTGAACACTCTAAATATTTTCCTTCAAATAAATTATTTTACAAAAAATGTATATGGCAATACATTACTGCTGCTTCAAGGGAATAGTTATACAAAACTGTACGATTTTGTATTAGCAGTACTGCCTCAACAAGATATGTATTTTTCTCCCTCTTGAATCTAAACTTTAGAAAATAAATTTGTAAGATTTTTCTTTACAAACTTCTATCTCTAAAATTTTAATTTATTGTTCAATGCTTAAACAAAGATGTTAGGTTTAGCTTATAAACATTGTTTTATTCAAATTCTTCAGTTGAATTGAATAAACCTTTGTAATGTTGAACTGTATGTAATGGGGCACCATTGAACAGCATAGAAACACAAAATAAACTGGTGATAAATAATATTTGAAATAATTTAAAGCGAACACTTGAAACTATGAAGAAAAGAGTTGTTAATGTATCTAAATACTATTATTTCTAATTTTTTTTATGTCAAAAGAGGCTAATTAAGACTATCAAAGAACATGGACTTATACTGCTAACGATTCCCCTTACTGCACACGTAGGTTCCAACCTCTGTATGTATCATTGATGGGAAGTTTCAAATCTAAATTCATTTATTGGATAATTGCAAATCCTGGATACAAATAATGATTCATGATTTAACAGGTTTCCCAACATTATTTCTGGTTTCCGTAACGGATAAAACGGAATTTTATATCAGGTCTCTTTAAAAAAAAAAATAGCGAATGAAAAATTTTAATTTTCCAGAAGCATCAGATATTACATTGGTTTTTTTCAAGGATACAGTAAAAAAGTTTTTACAACCAAAAACAACTGGAGGGACACTTTGTGTTCTATCAAAAATGAGTTTTGACATCGACTTTGATGGATTTAAGTTTGGTTAAATAACAAAAAAGTAGTAATTTCAACAAAATGTAGTTATTTAATTTTATTCATATTACTTTATATTTCTGTAACATATGCAATTTTTTATAAAAAATCTCAATATTTTCATATTTTATTCATTTGTTCAAAGGTGACTCTTGCTTGTTCAAAGGTACCCCTATATTGGGCACGTTTAAACAAAAATCTTTCAACTTTTTAAATCCTCACAACTTATTTAATTTCTTTGAAAAATGCTTAGTTTATTGTTTATATGGTGAAGAAATGTGTTGTTTTATTATGAAATATTTTAAACTCAATAAATATAATTCAAGTAAGAGATATATTGATTTTTTGAAAAAATATTCAAAAGTGCCCCGCTCTTCCCTACATACAATTTTTTAAATCAGCGGTTTTAGGACATCTTGATTGTTGATTCTCGGAAATAATCGATGACTGTTTCGATTGTGTTTTTTATAATGACTATTTTTCTCGATTGGTAAATTTTCGAGAATTGCCCATCGCTAACCATTTGCTAGTAGCAGTTTTAAATAGAAGCGTTAAATTCAAAATAAGAAACCTATTTAAAAATAATTGAACATTTATTGCAACGATTTCAGAAATTCTCCTCATCCAAAGGATTAACAAGAGATACGAAAATTTAGGCCATTCCACAATATCACAGCAGCAGTTTTAGATAGAGACATGAATTTAAAGTTACCTAATCTACTAAAATAAACTTAAACATGTATTTTATTTATTTTAGAAATTCCCATCTAAGCGGGTTTAATGGAATGGCCGCACAGATATTTCCTTATATCTCAGCAGCAGGTTTAGGTAGAAGCGGGAAATTTAAATTAACATACCTACTAAAAATAGTCAAACATAGATATTTCACTCATTTTAAATCTATTTTATTTATTATGTCGTCAACATCGACTTTGGACAGGATAATGTAAGGTTACACGAATAAGACAACAATTACGGATGTTTAATTGGATATTAAGTTTGTTTTTCTTATTATACTTTACGTTTATTTTTTACTTAATACTTTACTATTTTATTATACTTTTACTTTTATATACGTTTTACTAATTATATTTCGTTTCATTCAAGAATATTTAGAGAAACCAACCAGCGTAGTGCGTAAAGACTTCTAGTATTATATATGATAATGAACATTTTTTAATGTTCACTGTCTTATAAGTAAATCTCGATTTTAATTTAACATGTCCACGTATCATTTCATAATAGTCACAAACATAATATAAATAAATATCAATATTCTTCATTTTATTTATTTATTCATCAAAAGAATTTTTTTTTCAGTAATAGTTTATAAAGTTTTCAAATATAAATATATAGCAATCCCCATTTAATCTCATGTTTTTGTAAAATGTGAAAATTTGTCATTTTTTTTTTTTTCTTTTTTTTCTTTTTTACTTACCCATCATACGTAGTATAGGGTAAGTCTTGCAATCGTTTTGAAAATCGAAAAATTTTTTTTGACAGATTTACACGTTTTAGATAGTGGAGATTCCGAAAAACATATTTTTAGAAAAAAAATTTTGCCGTCCGTCCGTCTGTCTGTCTGTCTGTCTGTAAACGCTCTATCTCCCGAACGAATTGAGATAGAGACTTGAAATTTTGTATGTAGTTAGTATGTAAGAATGGGACGAACCCTATTTAATATCAGCAACCTCGATTATCCGGAACTATTTTTTTCGGACTCTCGAAAAATTCTTTCTGATGAAAGGTATATAAAAATTTTCAAATTTTTTTGTTCTAAGGAATGGACGTAAAAGGCAATAAAATAACACACATTTTGCATATAGAACGAAGTCGATCGGATTATTAGTTGCCGAGATATTTGTAATCCTGTTTTCCACATTCTTCGATTTTTCATGACCCTGTATTTCATTCAAATTTCAATTCAGAGGTATGTTTTAATTGGAAATGAGACGCTTAATCCGATGCAGTTAATTGTTAGTTAATATAGTTATTATTTTTGGAGTTATAAGGATGTTTCTTTTACGCAGTTCGGTACTACTTGAGTAGTTTGGGGTTTTATATAATTTGTCGATATCGGTAATCAGCAGTTCTTTAATATAGCGCTACTATGTATATTAACAATATTTAAATTTTGTTTATGAATTGCAATGCATTGTATAAATAGTTTTCACATGTTTTATTTTCATATACATATCCATGATGGGTAAGTATTACGGTGGCCCCCAACGACTAGTTTTCTGTTGATGTATATAAATAGAAAGCATACAATCGTTTAACAAATTGGCAGCATATAAAACTTGTATACATTGCATTAAAATGTGTATTGAAATCATAAGCATCTATTATTTCAAAAAGAAAATATATTACTTTTTGTATCAAAAACGCCATTTTGCATGAAATATACAGTTATATAAAACAGTATTTTAAGGTAAAATAATAAAATACCGGCGAAATAGTATATAATACATGCTATAAAAACTCAGAAAAAAAAAATCTCGTGTGCCTTTGGCCGTATATATTTTTTTCCAATTTATTTCTCTATATAACATATACAATTTTTTGAAAAGAAATTTTCATAAAAAACGATTTCTATAAATAGATTTCAGTTTTTAAATTGCAGTGATATGCTGGAAATAATATCTTAAAATTGCATTTCAAAACATTGGATATGTATATGAAATATTTAAAAAAGTCGATATCATTAGAAGGAAAGTGTATTTATTTCACATTTATTACGTATTTATTCATATTTATTTTGTCTTAGTGTTTTATTACAAAATATGTATTAATATCATGCACCAAAATATCCAAAAAATATATAAATTTTACTTTTATATAGAGAAATGCAGATATAATTAATTGACTTCTATTTTTTAAAATTAATTTGTGTTCTCAATGTTATAAAGATGGATATAAATTCTGTGTTTATATAGATATAAATTTGATAAAATGAGTAATCTAATTAACAATTCTCCGATATCGAATAAATTCCTTGTGTTATAACAAGCTATGCAAGTGGCATAAACTGTTAAGTTATTTATGTAATTATGTTTTTACATCCTTTATAATAGTTATTTCAGGGCTGCAAAACGACTATTTTTTAATTCTAATTGGCACCTCTTTCTTTAAAAAGAAATTCTTAACACACACTATGACAACATTAGCAAGAAAAATATTTTTTTTTTATAAGAAACAAACCGGCGCAAACGGAGTATAAAAATAGTCGCCTGTGGCAGCCCTGTCATTGCAATATAACGGTACTTTAAGGTATTTCTTCCAATGTTTAATTAAGATGGTAGAAATTTGTAATTTAGAGACGAGTTTCATTATTTTTTAATTTTGTATGATCTATTTCTTTAATAAAAAATAAAAATACTATATTTTATATCAAAATAATAGACTAGTTGATAGATCGTTAAAGAAATATATCACCACTGAACTTTTGAAGAAGAAAATTATAGATTATATGATGAGTATTTTAGATTGTATAATGTATACAAATATTAAAATATATTTCATAAAACTTTTTTTTTTCAAATATATTGAAATTACTGTAACAAATCCTCCATGTTTAATAAATTGAATAATAATAATAATAATAATAATAATTTGGAAAACATAACTATTTTCAATAATCAGTTTTAGCTGTTATTCCCCGCAGTTAAAAAAGTAATCGAATTCTTATGTAAAATTTTATATATGATCATACTTAAATAATGATGATATTAAATACATATTATACATTTTATATTCTCTATTCTGTGCTGTATAATGAAAATTGCATCAGTTATAAAACGGTACAATGAATTAGTTAGGTTTAAAAATGCAATTAACAACCAAAAATTCACTTACAACTATTATAATTCATAGGAATTCGGTAACAGGATAAACTTTTGTGCTCGTATTAATGCATGATAAATTTTTATGGACACCATATTTTGCAGGAGTTTTCTTGTAGCGTACCTTGGTGATATACAGGGTGGTCATGAAAAAACTTTGCCGATATACGGTTTTCACATGCGCTGAGCATTTTGCGATGAAAAAAAATGGGTGTTGCCATTGGAAATTTTCGAGTTTCTGTAACTATAACCGTAACCGTGAGCGCCATTTTGTTGCCGTTCACAGAATCTCGAGCTCATACGTCTGAATAGCTATATCTGAAATTTCACCTCGATCGGTTGAGCGGACTGGCCGCTAGAGCTCCGTATATCGGCAAAGTTTTTTTATGACCACCCTGTATATTAATTGTAAGAAATTTCAAATTGAGGGATATTGCTTATGATATGAGGGATTTCAATTAAACAGTTTTTTCTCTATAGATCATAAATTAGCATTATTGTTTTTCGTATCCTTATAAATGATATATAAATGTTACACTCTTTATTTTCGACTCTAATTTATCTATAGTAAACTTCAATCAGATATATAAACTACATGACAAACTCAGTACATTTACTCGAACTAGAGCACGGACAATTGGACAGGCAAGCATTCAGACAGATGGCGAGACAAACATAATTCATATATATATACCGGGTGTCCTAAAAATGACTGATGGATTTTAAAATTCAATTACTTGCAAACGGTGACAGCTATTTAAAAAATTTTAGCAGGAGGGTTATGTATAATGTCAGGAGTTTTTTTGCCGTAATTTTTTATTTTAGTTCGCATCTCAAACAATAGGTGGCGCTGACGGCGATTGAAGGCCAGGTCGACGCTTCACCCACCACTGATCATCTGGCCTTCAATCGCCGTCATCGCCATCTATTGTTTGAAATTCGAACTAAATAAAAAAATTACGGTAAAAAAAACTCCTGACATTATACAAAACCCTCCTGCAAAAATTTTTTAAATAGCTGTCACCGTTTGCAAGTTATTGAATTTTAAAATCCATCAGTCATTTATGGGACACCCGGTATATATATATATAACTTTGTTGGAACGCTATAAAAAAAACTAACATTTTATTAAAATTTCCCCCATCCTTCTTTAAAATAAATACAGGATCTTATTTAGTTTATAAAACTGCGTGAGAAAATTTGTATATAATCTGCCGATGTCGGATCATCACAAGCTGCATGTATTAATATTTGTAAAAAAAATGCAGTGTATTAGATTTGCGTTTTAAATATTAATTCATTTTTTTTTCGAGATTTTATGAATTATAATTATTGAATTTTCCCACTAGTTTTTTGTAAAATTCAGTACTTAACTTCTGTTTTTTAATTGTAATTTATGTAGTAACCATTCGTATGTAATTTACAAGAAAAAAAAAGACATAGAACATTATTAGAAAAGAAATTCGCATTTAATTTTCTTGCTTTTACGCATTTCTTTGAATATTTTTAAGGGAATTATTAATTCAAAATGCCATGACCTTTTTAAAATATAATGTAAATCTGTATAATAAAAATCAGTGATGTATGTCTAAGTACTTTTATATTAAGATGAGCGTCTTAATATAGACTTATACAAAGGGAAATAGAATATTTCCTGTATTCGGTAAATATGCTCCCTTAAAATTATTGTCTTCAAAAAGTTATGGTTTAAAAATTATGATGTATTTTTTTTTTTTTTTTTTTTTTTTTTTTTAAATACAACATTATTAATTTTCCGTTTCAAACAATTTTCTGTATTTCATAGAAGTTATATGCATACATATAGGATTTCCTATTTTCAGAAGACCTCAATTCCTGTTACGCTAATTATTATTGCAAACTATTTATTTCTTATCATTTGCATGTATTCTACCAAGATAACATACTAACAGTACCATACATTGAATTTTAGGATGTTATGTTCCTCTTACAACAATAAAAAAAATCCGTCATGTTGGTAACTTTCGATGATCTTTTTACGTCCTTCATGCAGTTTTTTTTTTGTCCCAGAGGCGAAATCACGACCGCTTATGTATGAGAAATAATTTAAAATGAAAATGAAGTGGAATATATGTTATTATTTGCTTTATAATGCTTTATGCTGAATGAAAAGAAAACTGATTGTCAAATCAACCTGGTAGAAATGTTTGAAAATTGCAAATCGCACAACTTTTGTAAGAAACTAACAGGCGTGATGTCGTTGTTAAAACTGCTCTCCAATGGTTTAAAAAATAAAAGCATCATTCCATTTAAGCCTAAAATATTTGTATCTGAAAAATTTTTGATGAAATCTCATGCCTCTTCATTTTGCGAAAATTTTATAGTATGTGATCAATCATCATAGATTCAGCTAAGTGTTGGCGTCATCTACCCTAAAGAGATCAGAGAAATGCCAGTGACGACACCAGCAGTTTCTTCACGAAAAAAGGCAGCAACATTATTCACTGGATATCCACATAAAACTAAATAAAAGATTACCAGACGAAGAATTAACGTACAACTTTAAAATACAAAATAAATCTAATGGCACCCACTATTCTCAAAGGAAAGGGGGAGTATCCACAATGTAAACATTCCAGACGTAGTATTCCCAGCGACTATGATAACGAAAGTGACTCTTCTGTTGACATTCCTCATGATAATAATGCAAGTGAAAAGGATACAGAATACATTATCTGCTTAAAGCATTTTTCTCACGATAAGCATGGGTAGCAATGGGTTTAGTGTCTCAAATGCTACACTTCGTCTCATGAAATGTGCTTAGGAACCAAAACCAAAACAAAATTTATGTGTTTCTCATATATGGATAGCTAATGTTTTATTTTATTATTCTTCCATTCATTTATTGTGCATTTCCCTGTGCTTCAGTTTAAGGTAAAATAAATTACATACTCATTTTGAAATAAATTTTGGTTTTATTATGAGTTAAGCCTCGATATTTTATATTTTTTTTGTTGGAAACAAAAATTTATACAAAAAATTGGTTCCATTCTATGCATAACTTCATACATTTTTCGATGGTACAATATAGATAATGGCACAAAAATCGCTATTACAACGCCCCTTTCGGTAGAATATTCCAAAATTGAAGAAGCGCCTGCTTGCCACAGCCCAAAACATACAGAAAAAATGTGGTTAAATTCTATGCATATTTTCATACGCTTTTCGAAGATAGAATGGCGATATACGGACACGACACACGGAGAAGCAGACATTTTGTAAAAAAAGTGTTTATTGGAATCTCTGACCTCTAAAACGTGTGAATTCATCGAAATTCGGAAGTCGAAAAAATTTCGTTTAGAATACTTTTTTTCTATTGCAGATAGAAGAAATCTGAAAAATGCAAAATTATATACAAATGTATAATAAAAATATATGATGTTTAAAGATTTTTCCTGAATATTCTCTTGACTTTTAAATATGTTCTTCTAATTAAATTAACTCGATTCGCATAAAGCTAACTAAATAGCCCTGAGAGAAATTATTTGATATTACAAGAAAAACCTCGTTGATAGTTACATATAATAATAATTTACTGACGTAAAAATTTTTACTAGTATTAGATTTATAGTAGTAGTAGTAATAATAATAATAATAATAATAATAATAATAATAATAATAATAATAATAATAATAATAATTATAATAATAATAATAATAATAATAATAATAATAATAATAATAATAATAATAATAATAATAATAATAATAATAATAATTATTATTATTATTATTATTATTATTATTATTATTATTATTATTGTTGTTGTTCTTGTTGTTTTTGTTTCTCTTTTTATTTTTAAATTCTCTTCGTTAATTGTAAATAGAATTGTATGTGAAAGAATTCTTTCATTTGTGCATTTATACTGAAATAACCCATTTAAAATTAATTTATTCTAATTAATGTCATTAAATATATTCCTTAAGAAATGTTTTTAGAAATGCAATTTTGAAACACTCACGTAAGTTGTATTTGATAGTAACCCTGTATATTTATATTTTAATCACAAAAGAGCAAAAGCCCACTTGGGTTCAGGGTTCGACCAACCTTTCATGGAGAATAATAGCAAGATTTAGCATGAAAATAATTAAAGTTTATTTTAACAATTTGCATTTTTTAGAAATAATACTTATTACATTAATGGGTCTCTTTTGGCGATTAAGACCATATGCAGTAACCTCATTTTCCCTTATGTCAGTCAGCACCTGTATGTGTTTTTTATATTGAAATCTTTAATCATAAGTTCACATGTTTCAAGCATTTTCAAATATTGGAACTGCTTTTAGTTTAATGTTTCGTGAAAGCACCCCTTTTTAATAAAGACATAAAACATTCATTAGTTGAGTAATAATTTTTAAGTAATCAAACTATTTTGATACAATCAGCTTAACAAACTGTGCCATCTTCACCTGCAAATAGAAATTAATTTGACATTAGTGTTGTTGCATCAGTTATAATTCAAATATAGTAGATAAATTCATTAATTAAAAGGTAATATTAAATTACTGTTATCGCATCAGTTAATATTTAATTACAGCAGATAAATGCATTTGAAATAACAATTGCTTTTACCTCTAGAGATTCTGAATACATCAGAGTAAAGTAATTTTAATGTAGCAAGAGCATAAACAAATAGATATTAACAATGAGTCATGTGTAATTAGAATAGAATGCTTTTTTTTATGCCTTCTAACAGCTGCGTCTCCAGTTGGAATACAGTTCGCTCAATTGTAATTCAGTTTATGAAGCTGTTTAATATTTGTGGTACTACAATTCTGATTTTGGTGACGGAAAGTTGTTGTAGTTAATAGAACATATCGATTGTAATCAAAAGCCCTATTGGGTCTTATATATGTCTAATAACATCTATTTAAATTGAGCTGCAAAGCATAATGTAGCGAAAATAACAATGTTTAAATATTTAATATTTTTTTTATTACGTAGGAATAATTAAAAAATTATACACTCAAAGCAATTGAAGTTTTTTTTTCGTTTTTATGTATATTTCATTCAAATATGGAACATTTAATAAGTTAAAATAATTCCTTTTATTTATTTTATCATTTCCGAGAAATATCATCGCAGCAGACAATAATCATCTATAGCATACATGTTTACGTAAAATGACAATTGATCTTAATTCTTCATTATAACCATACATGAAAGGAATGTAAATCCAGAAGGCTAAATAATATACAAATATTATTGTACAGAATAATGTATAATCGAAAAAAGCCGTTATTTCCTTTTTTTCAATTACTAAATTTTCTTTTTGAATAAGAGTTCAACCGAAAGCTAAATTTGTTGAATTTTCTGAAGCACTCGTGTTCACTTACGCACCCATACATTTTGGTATCATAAAAAAGGCATCCTTAACGGACTGTGTTGAGAATAAACATAAAAATATGCAATATACCTATGCACATTACATATGTATAAAATCATGGTAAACAAGTGAAAACAGATTAAGACAATCTCAAAATTTGAAATACACCAATATATCCATCGGTTTTTATCATGATTACTTTCCTCACATTATGTGTTCATTACAAGTAAAAAAAATCAAGCTATAATATCTGCTAAAGAGAAAACATCTGTTCCAAATTTCTCTATATAACGAACATAAGCAACTTAAGCTCAATTATATCGAACATTTATTTGAGTACATTTCCGTATAAAATAAAGATTAACGTATTCTTTTTGCATGCAAGGAGCACGTTAAAACATATAGATAATATATAAGCTAATTTGTAATATATTTGATATAGAACATGCTTACATTTAAAGTATTTCTTGTTTTTGTATGACAAAAAAAGAAAAAAAATCTTATGTAGAGACTTTGATGCATGTTCTTTTTCGTAGTTTAAAAATCTTAAGATTAAATTTGTTTTTATGGAACATGTCTACTTTAATATTAATTACCATTTAAAAATCTGTCGGAAATTTTGCCCCTGAAAGATTTGTTAATGTATATTAAGTTTAAGGGATTTTACAGGAAACATCAATTAAGGTACGGACAATCACAGAGGTATGTAATTACTATTTTGCAAATAGTAATTACATACTATTAATGTGGATAAATGTGGATTAATGTGGTTAATGTGGATAATAATATTAATCCACATTAATCGCAGCTTCAGAAAAAATGCTAAATAAATGCCTTCAATAACTGGGGGGAAGATTTTGTTCTGTCTCAATATAGAAGCGCGGAAACGGAATGGAACCTCAACCTATCCCTTTTATAGCAATAAAAACTTTTTGTCTTGATTTAGTAACAACGTCCTATTCTGAAGGGTCCATGCAATTTGTTTTCTGAAATCGTTATTTATCGAAGGTTTGAATGTCTGTGGATAGTAAATAATGCAAGGTAAAAAATCAAAATTAAGAAGTAATCAATAGCTGAATAATAGCAAGAAGTCTCATGTGGCAATCCAAAACTCTTCTTCAACCTCATCCATGTTAATATTTCAAAATTCGTTATTACAGTACTAAAATTAAATGGTAATCGATGACCGTCATGGGAATTCTAATGATATTAAATTCTATGCATTAGTTCTTGAGCTGTGATAAAATCGCTAAAATAACGTAAATCATAAAAAATGCAGCGTAGTAGCGTCATTTGTTGGATGATTTATATCGAAACCTAATTTGGAACAACTTATTTCAACACTTAACTGATTCTGAAATTTGATGAAAATCTGTGCATTATTTCTTGAGATATGGCTATGGCGGAAATCGTGAAAAATTCAGAATAGCAGTGTGACCTACTAGACGTTTTACACTAATATATAAACAGGATCAAGTCATATTAAGGACTAACTGAATCTGAAATTTTATGAAAATCCGTACACTCGTTCTAGAGATAGAGATATTTCGGCAATGGTGAAAATGTTGTACAGGGCCACATTTTGAGTGATTTACGCCAAAATGTAGAACGTGTCAATTCATATCATTGATTAAAGGGATCTTAAGCTTGACGAAAATCCGTGTATTAGTTCTTAAGATAGATATATTGCGGAAATTGTGATAAATGCAGCATAGCAGCGACACATGTCGAGATATTTACACCATAATGTAGAAACGTTCAACACATGTCATGGACTAACGGAATTTAAAGATTTGTAAAAATCTGTGCATTAGTTCTTGACATAGATCTATTGAAGCAATCGTGAAAAATGCGGCATAGCGGCACCACCTGAGATATTCTGAGAGATTTTGACTAAAAACTAATAAGCACTAATGCATATCACGGACTAACTGAATATAAATTTTTATCATATTCTGTGCATTACTTTTTGATATAGGGCACCCACAAATCTTTTGTCATATACAGATAGACGGACAAACAAAGACACAGACTCACGAATCCAATACTTCCTTCTTGTAACGATTGAAGAAAGTAAAAGTACAAATCTATATTTCTTTACTGTTTTTTACTACAAAGTAATTAAGTTAATGTAATTAAGTGTGGTACTTTCAAAGAGATAAAACAAATCGTGCGAAAAACACCGTTCATAATTAAGGCGACATAAAACGACGCAAATTCGTCATTGTCACGATAATTTGCATATTATCCAAATATATTAGGCGCTAAAGTTAACGAACTTTTATTAATTTTAGGCGCTAAAGTTAACGAACTTTTATTAATTTTACTCCGTTTCAGTGGAGACTAGAGTCATTTAATTCTTCCATTTTTTTTTTTACTGGGGCTTGTTGACTACTGCAATAAACGTATTATTTTGTTCATAGCAAGAATGTTTTTAAAACTTGATTGAGGTTATCAACTTTCTAAATATATATCTCCTGAGTCCTCATGTCGCCTGTAAGAGACACTAAAAACATCCTTTAGATTTAAATAACCACTTCGAGAATTGTTAAAATTACTGCATGAACTTTTTAATAAATGCTTGCTTACAATAAGTATCAATATACAGATAAATATATATTTATAGATGCTTTACAGTAATTTTTATTGGATTATTCGTAATATTTGTTCCAGGGTGAGAAAGTTAAGTGTTTTACAAGTCAAAAAATCACGAATAAAGTTTCTTAATGAACGTATCTCAAAACTGATAGTTGAAAGAGATTAACGCATGTAAAAGCTCTTTTTAAACATGTTACTTATGTTAAACTTCGTAATTAGATTTTTCCGATATTTTTATTGCATTGGAAAATCAAGAATTTAATCATTTCATTGAAATTTAAAAACAAGAAAGACAGATAAAAAGACAAATAGATGTCAAAATATTTTATTCCACTTTGAGTATCCGTATTAATACCGAATTTCTTATGCAAAACAAAAAATTAAATTTTTAAATTTAAAATGATTATATTAAAAAAACCGTTTCAGGTATAATCATTCATCATTATTTTAATGTCAAATATTTTATAATGTATGCAAACAAATCGTGAATTCCAAATATGTGAATAAATAATCGATTTCGAAAAAATAGTACTGAAAAGCTTTTTAATTTAATAAAGCAGATATAGCTATTAAAGAGAACAAAGGATTTTCACTGTCGAAAATCTGCAAATATGAAAATAAAGCAATCTAAAAAGATAAACGCATGATCAAGTGGATACTAAATGTTAACGATGCTTACCTGAAACAGGACGCCTTTACCTCTCAGTAGCTAGGTTTCTTCTTTGAATGTATTTATCGAGGTTTTTACAGAAAATTTAATAAGGTTTTTTTCGACAATACTTAATGCTTGTATTATATCATTTATATACCATTATATTTGTATAGAATATCATTATTCTTAGTTCGAAATTAAATAAATGTCTTAAGATTTCTGATTTGGATTTATATTTATAAAGAAATGAAAAATTATTTGCAGAAACATGCTACTTTATATCGATAATTATAATAAAATTAGGAGAAAAACAGTTTTTTTTTCACCGTAAAGAATTTTTCTGAAATGTTAAAGAATATGAGTAGAGTAATAATAATAATAACTATAATAATAATAATAATAATAATAATAATAATAATAATAATAATAAAAACGTTTGATATTTTTATAATTTCTTTTTATGGTAAAATCTGAACACTTCTTAAGCGTATGATTTATAACACAAATAGTTCTATAAAATGTCAATAACATACAAACAGGTCTGTGTACTTTCATTATTCTGCTGTTACAGCTTATGTATATAGCATGTCTAATGTTTTGAACACTGGATAAAAGATTACAGGTGTCTCAGTTGAACCATCCCACGGTTTGGATTTTAATCACGGCAGCATGCCAGATTCTATTAAAAATTTAGCTGGAGGTTAACCTTTGTTTGAGAAATATATGTACGACAACTTTATGGCTCAATATTTATCCAATCATGTTTTAAAATTTTACCAAGATCTATTGTTTACACTTTTCACCTTTCTTTGATATTTGGCATCATGTTCCATTTCAGCTTTGTTTTGTCTTAATGTCTACTTACAAATCTATGAGTTTGACGACAGAATACCTGAACACTATATATCTAATGTTTATAATATTTGTACTATATCTACTAAACTATTGATTGAATATCATACAATTTTAATATAAAATAAAATACATGTGAAGTTTTCA
Source organism: Maratus speculifer (assembly GCA_964019185.1). Lineage (NCBI taxonomy): Eukaryota > Metazoa > Arthropoda > Arachnida > Araneae > Salticidae > Maratus > Maratus speculifer. The sequence goes on along the minus strand of OZ025297.1, from coordinate 70,283,309 downwards.
TTTAGGTTTTTTAAAACTAATGGTGTACCTATAATTGTTAAGTTTGTGATATAATACTGTGCATGGAAATGTTTCATTGTACGCATACAGTGGCGGTCAAAAGTTTCCGGCCAGTTAGTTTCTTCGATTTATTTACCAAAAGGTTTCAGCAAAGAAGAAGCACAATTGTTTCAAAAGTTAGGAATATGTGAATGAACTCTGACCACTTGATCATTTTGATTGGATACTGAAGATGCTTCATGCAAAGGGATAAAATTCGAAGTTCGCGTGTGCAAAAGTTTCCGGCCACTTATCATTCTTTAGTTTTTTCTATCGGTAAACTGTTTTTTGGTTGTGTTTATGAATGAATCAAAGTGTATAGCATAGTCTGAATTCAAAATTGAAAAGTTCAACAATTATTGTTCATAAATGAGTGATTAGTTTGTCGCTAAAAGGCCAATCTTCTCGAAATATTGCGGCAAAGTTATCGATCGGTAAAATCGACCGTAAACGATATTTAAAAAATATATAAAGATGGCCGTGGTCTTCAGGACTTTCAGAGGTCCGGGAGATCCCGGAAAATTACTATTCCTATGGACAGAATTATCAAGAGAAAAACGATTGATAATCCGCATAAAAATTCCGCTGTTCGTATACCGTATCAACATGCTGACGTGATGCATAACTGTATAGAAGAGTCGATATTAAAAAAATTTCAGAGTTAAAAAAATACAAACATATCCGACTGGCGTTTTCCAAAAAAACACAAAGTCTGATCAAGTTAAAACTGGTAAAAAGTTCTATTTTCCCATCAGTCGAATTCGAAACAATTTTGGAAGTGATGGCAGACACAACGTCTGATGACCTAACAACAAAAGATATGATTCGACCTATGTTATTCCTACAATGAAGCATGGCGGAACACGTTATGCTGTGGGGAGTATTTTCTCAAAAAAGTGCCGGCCCGTTATTTGAAATTCACAGCCCGGTGAATGATACAATGTATAAGGATATCTTGCAAGACTATTTTCTGCCTTATTAGAGAAAATAAATGGTCACAACTATTTTTCTCAACAGGATAACGACATAAATAATATATGCAAATTTCGATAAGCAATGGATTTCGCACAAAAAACTTCGTTTCTGAAATGATCAGCCCAAGCGCCCAACATGAATCCAATAGAAAATCTTCGAAAAGAAGTTGAAAAAAGTCTGCGGAACTATAAATATTCCAACTCATCCAAAATTTCGCCAAAATTGCAAGAAATGTGGGAAAAACATACCATAGACGATCTTTAACCGTTTATTGTATGAATGTCACGGTGCTGCGTCGGAGTATTTATTACTAAAGCTAATAAAATAGTAATACGATAAAATACTAATTGTAAATGTTGTTGATCACTGTAATTTTATGTTACAATGCCACTTATTTACATACTGGTGAAGTTGGCCGGAAACTTTTGAGAACATGCGTTTTCCTTTTTACTTAATTTTGTCAGTTAAATTTATTGATATTTACATGTTCTTCTGTAAGTAAGTTAATAACTATTATGTCAATAAAATGTATAAATATCACTTTGAGATTCCTCTTTATACTGGTACATTTACAAATTAACTGAAAAAATTTTGCTGGCCGGAAACTTTTGACCGCCACTGTATTGTACATGTAGGGGAAGATGGGAATACTTGAGCCATTTTTTAAATTTTAATTTTTTTATAATTTCTTAGAACAAATTAAAATATTAAAAATGAAAATTTGATCATTTTTGTTCAACTGAAAACCACTTTCAATTAATTTTGAACTATTTTTCTATGTCTAATTAATTTTTACTTTTTTTTTTACATCGTGGCTCAAGTATCCCCTGACGGTATACTTGAGCCAGTACCGAAAAATACCTGCAAAAGTAATTCTTTTCGCCTTTTTTTGCAAAAATATTTTACAGAATAATAAATTATGATGCATAAAGTCCTTCAAAATCAATTGAGATTAGAATCCAGATGTTTCAGCTTTTTGGCAACATGTATGAAGAACATATTCAGAATGGTTGCAAAATCACACATCTTTTTTCTTTTACCTACATGGTAACTCAATAGTGTCCTCTGTTGGGGACAATAGAAGTCATTTCTTTGATTAAAAAAAGTTACAGTAACTGAGGTTACAATTTCAATATAAAATATTAATCTTAATATATTATATTAAATAATAAATATTTAATATGTTGGACCTAACTAATTAAAGTATTAGAGTTATTTTACATTTATCTAGACAGGCTATTTTGTTAGTCAAAACGAAAAATAAAATGGATATTTTCATTTAAAAAAATACATTTTAAAAGTTTTTTTTTTTCTAAGTCATTATTTTTTTAATAGAAAATAAATTAAAATAAAAAATTATGCTCTCTTTTATTCAGAAAAATATCTATTACTGGATATAAGGACGCAATTTTATTTTTTGTTTATTTTACCCATGTCTAATTTCCTAGTGGGGATGGTTGAGCCATGGCTCAAGTATCCCCAATCTCACTGGCTCAAGTATTCCCATTACCACTATTTTTGTTTATCAGAGTTTTACTAAGTAAAGCATGCAGCTATTTGAGCCATTTTAGGTTCAAAATGCAATTGAGATTATACTTATTAAATTTATATATATTGTTGCAACATTAAACGAAACTGATAACAAAAAAAAAAAAAACATGCATTTAAATATTATTTTAGATAGGGAAAAAGAACTATTAATCACCATACTTTCAAAATGGTACCAAGGTATGTGATTTCTTTTTTACATGTTCAGAACTATTAATATGTTACCGCATATTGCCAGTTTTAGACAGAAAAATTAACCAACTGTAGAAATAATAGGGTGGCTCAAGTATCCCCTATGCTCAAGTATCCCCACTCTCCCCTATATGCGATAAATGCAGTCCATTTATACTCTGTGTCGGATAAGTTGATAGATAAAGAACATGTTTTGGTGTTACATGAATAATAGATCATTCATACCTAAATGTTGCTTCATATTAATAATGTTCTACAGATAATATATTACACATACCTGTCTTTTCTTTAATGTTCGATATTTCTTTTAATGATACAATACTGTCTGTTGCCAGCTTTATTTGTCTCAAAGCAAAAAATATAAACCTGGTAAGTGTATTATCATTATTTATCCCTTAGAAATTACAACATTTCTCACTTCTTTTATATATATTACAAAAAATGTTACACTTGCAAAATTTCTCTGTGAAAATAAAATATAAAATGTAAAAAATATATAATAAATAAATAATATATAACTAACCACTTGGATATGGAAATATTATATAATATTGGGGATTATTTACATTGTCGAAAAGAACCTCGTCTGTATATATTTAATTATTTTTCTTTTTTCTAATGAATAATTTCCATGCTTCTAGAAAACATATTTTATCCGTGAATCCTTAGAAAACGACGAATAAAGAGGATAAATTCCATTTATTTCTTACACGCGTGCGTATTTGTATCATAATGGCTTTAAAATTCTATGAATAGTACGTTTTCTTTTCGGAATATTTAGAAATTAACTTCATTTTTTAACAGAATAGAAAATTAAACTACCGAATATAAAAACACTATTATTTGTTTTTGTAATAATAGAAAAAGAAAGAGCTAATCTTCCTGTACATTAAATATAATTAAGTTTCGTATCCATTTTTATTCCAATATTTCAGGAAAAAAAAATTATATAAGCAACTCAGAATATTTTTATAACATATGGACCTGGCAGTTTTTATCTGCTGGCACTGGGATTTAAAAACTATTTGGAGGCTACACAGATTTCCTCTCAAATCCTGATAATGGAATATTAAATCTTATTTTTTATTCGAGATCGAACAAAATTCCCGAAGAAGCTTAACGTAGGAGAAAAATTCAAATCATCTATATGGAAATAAGGCTTTACAGACGGTTAAGAGTTGGTTGAAATTTATGATGAAAAATATTTTAGTTTGGGCAAGCTGAATATGCTGCGTTTGAAGTACAAAAAAATGATAATTAAAGGCAATGTTAGTATTAAATATAAAAGAATATAAAGCACGTTTTACATTTGAAGAACTGTGAAAAAACATGCACGTAATAATAAAAATAACACTATTGAAAATTAAGGGGAGAGTTTACCAGACATTTTCCTTTTTGTTTTTCTATTTTATTAATTAAAAAAATTATAGTTAAGATGGTGAAGTCATCTCATTTCAATATTGAACTGAAAGTATATTAAACAAGTAAGAAAAATTATACGTTAAGCATAGATTATGAAGCACTTTCCAACACTTAATGAAATCTTTAACAAAACTTTGTTATTTAGGGAAATAATAGTGTATAGCCAAATATACCCAAATATGTATTCCAGTACATTAGAACAGCCCTGTATTTCATATGTCAGTTCATATAATGGGAAAATTTAGCTTAGCAAGAAAATATCCAGTAGCTTGAAATTTCTTTTTCAGCAATTCATACTATTAGATGGAAACATACTTGAATACTTTTGTTCAGCCCTGTAGTTTACATTGTACCTTTATTACAAGTCAGCATTAGGCTAAAATTTATTGTAAACTAAAACACTTTTAAAACAACTGAAATCACATTCTCATAAATCATCATTCATAGGCGTCCATGTACCGAATTCTTTGCGTGGCCCTGTATATCCCTTTATCTATATTCTGCAAACATTTTTCAGTAAATTGAATGCAGCTCAGCGTAAAAATGCATAGCTTATTTAAGAACCACGTTTAAATAATTTACGCTCATATTCAGTAACGTTGGTTAGCTCTTTTGGGTAGCCCTGTATATCAACTATAACATTTATACACACCATATAATGTGCATATATTTAACGAAATATAAACGCGAATATAATAATTAAAATGCATTTCATCCCTCCATCAGCCATCATCAGACACATATACGGTACTTCGGAAAGAATATACTATTTGAAATCTTTTGTATGGCCCTGTAAATGCTATGTACTTCATATTATGCAAGACAGTAGTGTATAATTTATATTAAGCTTCAGTGACATATATCAATTTTATTATACATGAAAAAGCTTAAAATCTTTAAAATATGTCACACAATTCCCCCTTTTACCATTATCTAATGGAATTCTTTTGTGTGGCCCTTTAAATGAATAATAGCTACATTTTCCCCTTATATTTTATAGAATGCATATTTTAATATGTTTGACAGGGTATAACATCTTTAAAATTCCTTTGAAACGATTTTTTTCCATAGGCCGTAATGTAATAGGAAAATTTTGATTCGCCCTGTAGATAAACTAATCATGGTAGAAACTTCATTTTCAATAGGACTTGTGCTAGGGTAAACGTTAATAACGTCCTAAAATTTCATGGCAATCCGAGTATATTAACGATTTTTCCCCATAGGCCGTAATGCAATGGAAAACTTTTGATTCGCCCTGTAGACAAACTAATCATGGTAGAAACTTCATTTTCAGTAGGGTTCGTGCTAGGGTAAACCTCAATAACGTCCTAAAATTTCATGGCAATTTGAGTATATTAACGATTTTTCCCCCATAGGCCATAATGTAATGGGAAACTTTTGATTCTCTCTGTAGATAAACTAATCATGGTAGATACTTCATTTTCAATAGGGTTCGTGCTAGGGTAAACCTCAATAACGTATAAAAATTTCATAGCAATCCGAGTATATTTACGGGAGTTAGAGCGCGGACAGACGGACAGACGGACAGACGGCCATCCGGCCAGACGGACAGACGGACAGACGGCCATACAAACCGAATGCATAAGCACTTTTCAACTTTGTTGGAAAGTGCTAAAAATGAAATATATTTAATTAAAAAAAAATGTTAGATATTTTAAAATATATTACTAATTTTTTAGTTGATAAGCTGTCAAAGCCTGAGAACTAATGTGGCCGCCGGTTTTATATGTATATATGTACGTACGTACTTATGTATACATGTAGGGGAGAGGGGGGCACATTTGAACTGGGAGCACCTTTGAACACTCTAAATATTTTTCTTAAAATAAGTTATTTTTAGGTAGCTTTCATTACAAAAAGTAAAAAGCTACCTATTGCAGCCGTCCGGAGGAAAGCACTTCCGGAAAATTTTGGTATATTTTCACCGATCATGACCCCCAGACCCCAAAACCACCCTCCGTTCAAATGTTGACATATATATATATATATATATATATAACCATATATATATATATATATATATATATCTGATTTTTGTCATGCGATAACTAACGTATTTATGAACCGATTTGAATGAAACTTGGTATGTACATAGTACATACAAATGTCTCGACCGAGTTCGTTGGTCAGCATCATCCGCCATTTTGTTTCAAAATGGCGGCCATTTTAATTTTTTAAAAAAATTTAAAATTTAAAATTAAATGCGAAAAAATTAAAAGTTGAAAAATATTTTTCTTTTACGTGTTAGAACTTAAAACAAAGATTCCAGAAAACTTTTTATTTTGTGTATATCTTAAAAAATGATTGAGTTATAGCACTTTGAATTTTTCTTATGGCTGACATTTTGAAACGATCTGATTTTTGTCACGTGATAACAAGCGTATTTATGAACCGATTTCAATGAAACTTTGTATGTACATAGTACATACAAATGTCTCGACCGAGTTCGTTGGTCAGCATCATCCGCCATTTTGTTTCAAAATGGCGGCCATTTTAAATTTTTTAAAAAAATTTAAATTTAAAATTAAATGCGAAAAAATTAAAAGTTGAAAAATATTTTTCTTTTACGTGTTAGAACTTAAAACAAAGATTCCAGAACACTTTTTATTTTGTCTATATCTTAAAAAATGATTGAGTTATAGCACTTTGAATTTTTCTTATGGCTGACATTTTGAAACGATATGATTTTGTCACGTGATAACACGCGTATTTATGAACCGATTTCAATTAAACTTGGTATGTACATAGTGCATACAAATGTCTCGACCGAGTTCGTTGGTCAGCATCATCCGCCATTTTGTTTCAAAATGGCGGCCATTTTAAATTTTTAAAAAAATTTTAAATTTAAAATTAAATGCGAAAAAATTAAACGTTGAAAAATATTTTTCTTTTACGTGTTAGAACTTAAAACAAAGATTCCAGAACACTTTTTATTTTGTCTATATCTTAAAAAATGATTGAGTTATAGCACTTTGAATTTTTCTTATGGCTGACATTTTGAAACGATATGATTTTGTCACGTGATAACACGCGTATTTATGAACCGATTTCAATTAAACTTGGTATGTACATAGTGCATACAAATGTCTCGACCGAGTTCGTTGGCCAGCATCATCCGCCATTTTGTTTCAAAATGGTGGCCATTTTAATTTTTTAAAAAAAATTAAAATTTAAAATTAAATGCGAAAAAATCAAAATTTGAAAAATATTTTTCTTTTACGTGTTAGAACTTAAAACAACGATTCCAGAACATTTTTTATTTTGTGTATATCTTACAAAATGATTGAGTTATAGCACTTTAAATTTTTCTTATGGCTGACATTTTGAAACGGTCGGATCTGAACGATCCACAATGTTGCTTTAAAATGGCATACACTTTATGATATCGTGGAATTTAGTGACTCTCCAAATCGCTTAAAATAAAACCAGATTGAATAAAATATGACTAATTTCTAAAAATTCCTATTAATATTCAGTCTTGACAAAAACTAATATTCAATCTTATAAAATCACTAATTTTATAAGATTATTTCCACTAATTTGAGATTAGTATTTTTGAACAATGTAACTTACTTTAAAATAAATAAATATATATATAAGTATATGAAAGCTACCTCTTCCTCCCGGCATTGCCGGAAGGACTTTTTAAAAATTCATATGGCTTTACATGACTAGTACTTCAGTGCAATAAGTATATAAAGCTGCATCATTTTGCATGAACAATGTTGATTAAGCAAGGTGTGTATTTTTATCCCTATTGAATCTTAACTTATGAAAAAAATTTCTAAGATTTTTGCTAACAATCTTGTATTTCTAGAATTTTAGTTTATTGTTCAATACCTAAATAAAGATTTTTATTTTAGTTTAATCTTTGTTTTATTCAGATTCTTCAGTCGAATTGATTTAACTGTTGTGATGTCGAACTCCATGTGAAGGGGCACCATTGAACATCTAAAACTATTAAGTAAAGGGTTGTGGATGCATCCAAATATTATTATTTTTAGAATTTTTTTATGCGAAATGTCGTTAATTAATAATATCAAAGAAAATAGACTTATACTGTCAATTCTTACTACACACATAGATTAGAAGGTCTGGATGCATCAGTGATAAGTTGCAAATTTAAATTGATGATGGCATTAATCTATTGTATAACTGCAAAACCCGGATACACAATAAGGATTCGCCATTTAGCAGTTTTGTCTAACAAAGCCTGTTTCATTTTCTCTTTCCGAAACATTCTGGTTTTCATAACTTAAATGGAATTTTATCTCAGGTTTATTCATAAAAAGAGTGAGTTAAACATTTTAATTTTCTAGAAGTATCAAATATCACATTAGTGTATTTCAAGGATATTGTAAAAAAGTTTTCACAACCATATATAACTAGAGAGACACTGTGTGTTATTTCAACAATGAGTTGTGACATCAACTTTGATGCGTTTAAGTTTGGTTAAATAATAAAAAGAAATAGAAAATAAAATAAAATAAAATGTAGTTATTTAATTTTATTCAAATTATTTTATATTTCAGAAATATATACATTTTTTTAAATTATCAATATTTTAATATTTTGTTCATTTGTTCAAAGGTGCCCCTTACTTGTTGAAAAGTACCCCTACATGGGGCAGGTTCGAACAGAAATTTTCCAATTTTTAAAGCCTTACAATTTATTTAATTTGCGTGAAAAACTTTAAATTCTGGTTAATATGATAAAGAAATGCATTGTTTTTATTATGTAGTATTTAAAACGCAATAAATATAATTTAAATAAGAAATGTATTAATTTACTAAAAAATTGTTCAAACGTGCCCCCCCCCCCTCTCCCTTACGTAACGGGATGGCTCTTGATACAAATGTGAGATTTGCTTCAAACTTTTTTCTACATTCATCCTGTTAAGGTGCTTTCCTGAATAGTTTTTGAGGTATATTGGTTAAGTATGGTACAAGAAGGGATGGGGGTGCTAATTCCTTTTTAATTTAATTATCTATGTTTTCATACAAAACTGTTCGGTAAAATTGAATTTCATCTATCTGTTTATTGCAATAAGGAGCTTTCATGATTAGATTTGGAAGCTCATTGATTATATATAAACGGAGTAGGGGGTATAGCTTCCCTCCTTTATTTATATAAGTGGTTTTATCGTGTAGAATTATTCGATTTGCATGAACTTGATACGTCAGTTTATTCAAAAAGGAGCTTCCCTGATTAGAGTTGGAGGTTCATTGGTTAAGTACATAAGGGAGAACAGATGTTACTTCTCTTAATTTAAAAAATGAATTTTTTATTCTGTTGAGGCTCTACCCTGATTAGATTTGTAGGTTCATTTGTTAAGTACATTTGAGTAAACGGACGAAAGTTAACCCTCTTAATTTATTCTTTGAGAGGCATTTTTATTTGAAATAAAAGTATAGTATATAATTAATGTGAGTGAATAGCCAGCAAGCTCAGTGCCATCAGTTTAACAAGGCACTTTCCCTTTCTATTTAAATATTAATATATATGCCCATTTACTTTAAGATTTTCAAATGTGTATTTCACAAAACTACTTATATGTTTTTAGATATATCTTATATTTCATTCAATTTTTTAGCGGTGTATTTAATGCGAAATAATGATATCTAACACATCTTCATATGTTTATATATATATATATATATATATATATAACTTTAAGTCTAATTCCATGCTCAGATTTACACACACACACACACACACACATATATATATATATAAAAACATGCGCAACAAATTTAAATGTTCTATCTCGAATACAAGAAGGCTTTAGCATTTTTAAAACAATAAAGGGATGAAAAAGAGAACATGTAGAATAATCCATTTGAATTTTAATTTGTATGTGTAACTGCCATAGGTGCTTTAACAAAATTTACAATATCCCGTCGTATAAATGACTTTTAGGCAAAACTGACGCGTTAAAATATTCAAAATTAAACAGGATTTCACATAATATTGAAAAACAAAATTCTATTATTTGATCAATTTTCAGGTAAAGCGTCCCCTTAGATAATATATCTATGGCATAGGGAAAAAAGCACCATAAAACAATATTCGTAGTACTTAAGTATTCGAAAGAAAAAAGAAGATAATGAAAAATAAACTTTACATAATTAATTTAATCTGAATTTAATTAATAGGAAATGGAAGCAAGAAAGATAAATCATGCTTCTATCTTAAATAATAAAACACTTTGCATCGTATTAATTACATTGCAATGAAACTTAAATATTTAATAAAGTAAAAGTTGATATCTATGTAAACAACATAGAAAAAAGCATAAAATATTTCAAAATATTTTTGAAGAACGACCATCTATCGTCATAAAGATATCTGAACTACTTTTGTTGAAGAAAATAAATGTAATTTGAATATTAATACATGTTATTTTTTGCGTATTTTGCACGAAAAAAATTACACTAATTTCTTTTATCATTTTTATGGATATCATTTTTGAGAAAGCATTATAACTCAAGCACAGACAAAAGTTTTAAAATGGAAAAATTCAAAACGCATTGCAAACACATACATACATCGCATATAGCAAATAAAAAATGCTTGATTTTATAAATTTTCACACTAAGAATGCTGAGAGTTTTTAATATGTTCAGTTGAAATGCGTTAAATTAATTTTAAACCAAAAAATTTGTTTGTCTTAATTATATTTTCTATTTAAATAGACTCAACTATAAGATTAAGCAATAGCGCAGCACTACGAGAAGATCTTACTTATAATAAAAAACTAAAAACTGCCATTTTGTGCATTTATATTAAAACACATTCATTAATGTTTATCAAGTAAGAAATAAATAATGCTATTTATTTTATGCGTTAAATATTGTTTGCATCTAAACTTTTAACATCGTTGAAAACTCTAAATATGTTACTAAAACATTAATTTTAGAACAACTATCTACTATCACATATATCATTTAAATAAGAGTAGATGAAAGGACATTTTAAAAGAAACTGTCGTTTTTTCCTAAAAGTTCTCTTACTCTTGTCTTTCTTTTATGTTTTTACAGAGTTGAAAAATTCTGAAAATTTCCTCTTGATTTTTTAATATGCCCTTCTAATTAACATTAACCTCTTAATTGATCAATATTTTTGAAAAACAAATTTCAAATAATGGCTATATTTTTACTGAATATTTAATCTCTGAATTAAAATTTGGTTAAACAGAATTTTAATCATATTGTTTTTCAAAACAGAAATTTTTGCCTAATTGAATCGGAAAAATGCTGGTATTCAATAATTCAAAATTTACAATAACAATTTACTGCTGAGAATAATAAATCCTAATTTGAAATCATTTGCCCGTACGTGGTACGAGCAAATCATGATTAACAAAAGCACGTTGCCCATACGATATACGGGCAAATCAACTTAGAGGTTAACACAATTCGCAAAACGTTATTTAAATAGCTCTATAGATAATACTTGATATTGCGAACAAAACATCGTAGATAGTTATTTCTACTAACATTTAACACAATAAATGTGCTTAGAATTTTTGCTAGGATTATATTTTAATAATAATAATAATAATAATAATAATAATAATAATAATAATAATAATAATAATAATAATAATAATAATAATAATAATAATAATAATAATAATAATAATAATAATAATAATAATAATAATAATAATATAATTGTACTTCTGCTAAAATCTCTTTGTTTTTATATTGTAAACATAATTCTATGTGAAAGAGATCTTTCACTTTTTTTTCTTTATAAATATTGCAATAAACAATTTAAAAATTATTGTGCTTCAATTAATTTCATTAAATATTTTCCCCACGAAATGTTTTTAGAAATGCAATTTTGATACCCAAACATAGCCTTTGTCTAATAGTAACCCTGTGGATTAATATTTTAATCGCAGATCTGTAAAAGTCCACTTTTGTTAGGGTTCGACCGACTTTGTTTGGAGAATAATAAAAAGATTTAGTATGGAAGTCATTAGGATGGTATTTTGCAACAATTTGCATTTTTTTAGAAATAATACTTGACGATTTGCTGTATGGGTCTTTTTTAACGTTGGGGACCATATTCAAAAACCTTTTTTCAGGTACGTTAGTCAGGACCTCTATCTATATTTTATATCCAAATCATTTATGTATGGTAATAGGTTTCCAGTATATTGAAATATTGTAAGTGTTTTTAATTTAGCGTTTCATTAAAAACTTTTTTTTTAATAAATACAAAAAAAAAAAAAAAATAATTAGTTGATAAATAAATATTTGATAATCAAATATTTTGATGCAATCAGCTTAACAAACCATGATGTATTAGTATGCATTTAAACGCTAATTTGAAATCACTGTTATTTGAAATTATTGCATCAGTTATAATTTACATGTCGTGGATAAATGCATTTATTTAAGTGTTGCTTTTATGTTAGTCTTATTGCATCAGTTAGTATTTAAATATAGTAGATCGATGCATTTAAAATAACAAATGCTTTTTTCCTCTAGAGAATCTCAATACATCAAAATAAAGTAATTTCCATATGGCAAAAGCATAAACGAATCGATATTAACGATGACTGATGCGTAATTAGAATAGAGCGCTTTTCTTTGATGTTCTTTTAACAGCTGAGTCTCTTGTTGGAATACAATTAACTTAATTGTAATTCAGTTTATGAATCTGTTTAATATTTGTGTTACTACAATGCTGATTTTGGTGTCGAAACATCGTTGTAATTACTAAGGCATTAAACTGGTATCATCAGAAGTACCATTGGATCTTATCATATGCATCTTTATGTCGGCATTTAAAGCATAGTTTAGAGAAAATAAAAAGTTTGAAATATTTAAGGATATTGTTTCATTACGTTGGAATAATTAAAAAAAACATACACGCAAAGTAATTAATAGTTTTTTTTTCAGTATAAAACATATTGCACTAAATTAGACTCATGAAATATTTAATGAATTAAAAGTAATTCATTTTATTTATTTTGTTAGTCTATAATAAAACAATACTTACGGCGAAATGCTGTCGCACCCTATTATATGTAGAGTACATGTTTACGTAAAATGACAATCGATTTCAAATCTTCAGTATCATAATACATGAAAGGAATGTAAATTGAGGGGTAAAAACAATTAAAACATTAATAGAAGTTTTATCATTTAATTTCCTTTACAAATAATATGGTTAACCTCAACAAAAAATTTCAAAAGTTTAACTCAAAATAAATAAATAAATAAAATAAACGAATGTGTCCCGGACCCCTTTAATTTAATTAAGAGTAGTACTTCGAAAGTAGTGAAATAAATCACGCGAAAAAACACCGAACATAATTAATGCGCAATAAAATAAAAAAACTTCGTTATTGTCACCATAATCTACATTTTAACCAAATATATTAGGGGTGAATTTTGTGATGTAGAATCACATATAGTTTTCTTAAATTATACATTTTTCTACATTACAGTTAAAACTAATCTTTAATTACATATCCATTTTATCTTAACGTTTTATTTCGACCCCACAATAACTTTCCTTCAAAAGATAAGAAAGAAAACATATGTAGCATCTGCTTTATCATTAAAACGGTTCTCAGATAAACAGATTTCCTTTAGATGAATTTTCTCCTTCGTTAAAAATAATAAAAGAAAGAATAAAGAATCACGTTGCTTGCGGTTAGTGAAATTTCTCTTTCTGTGTGATTTTGAGCCTAACTTCCTTATTACATAATAAACTTTTCATGTACATGCTGTATGCTGTGTCTTTCAATCTAAGTTCTCAAAATATGCTCCTAACGTACGGATTAGCTATCAAATCCTTTTTGGCGTATATTTAAGACTGCCTATTTCTGGTTGCCCTGCCATTAAATTCAAAATAATCTTAAATGTTTAAGGCGTAACAGAAAATTTCGCGGATACGATATCATTCCTTTTTCATGTGCTCTTTGTCGCCAATTGTGTGGTGTCAATATGGGAATTATGTAATGAGGAATTCATTACCTCGCGCTCGCTTCTCGAACTCAGTCATGTGAAGACTGCTTCTTAAAAATACTTATAGGCACCATCCCTAACTATTTTTGTATGGAAAACTTTAAATTTATAGTTTTACTCTAAATAAATAAATTTCTTAAAATGCGTTTATTTTGTTATAAGTGATCACAGCCTGAACTCTTGCGAATGCATTAAAAATGAACCTGGTCAATATTCTTTAAAATACAGAACTATGCTACAAATGTTAACGAGCTTTTATTATTTTTTTTCGTTTCATTAGAGACTAGCTACTTTTTTGCTTATAAATTTCTTAATAGGGCTTGTTTTATTACTGTAATAAACATATTATTGTGTATAAGGCAAAATTGTTTTTTAAACTTGATAGAATAAAAAATTGAAGTTATGGACTTTAGAAATGAATGAATATATATTTATCTCCTCAGTCCTGATGTCACCTGTAGGAGACACTAAAACACCCTTTAAGTTTAATTAACTGCTTCTAGAATTGTTAAAATCACTGCATGAACATTTTAATAAATTCTTGTTTATAATAAGCACCACTATACAGACTAATACATCTTTGCATATGCTTTATAGTAATTTTTATTGGATTTTTCGTAATACTTGTTTCAAGGCTGAGAAGTTAAAAAGTATTACAAGTTAAAAAATCACAAATAAATTATTTTCATGAACGTATCTTAAAAACTATAGTTGAATTAGATTAACGCATGTAAAAGCTCTTTTAAATATGTTACTCATGTTAAACTTCGTAAATAAATTTTCCCTGTATTTTTATTGCATTGGAAAATGAAGAATTTTATCATTTCATTGAAAATTAGAAACAAGAAAGACAGATAAAAATACAGATAAATGTCAAAATATTTTATTACACTATGCGTATCCGTATAAATAGTGCAATACAAAATCTCTTAAACAAACCAAAAAAAAAAAAAAAAAAAAAAAAAAAACTTAAATTTTAAAATTTAAAATGAATTATATTAAAAAAGACCATTTCAGTTTTAATTATTCCGAAATAATGTTTGGGATAGAACATCACTGTTGATAGTTTGACATAAAGTAATTGTCTTAAGAATTCTACTTTGTATTTATATTTATAAAGAAATGAATAATTATTTGTTCAAAAACTTTTTTTTATTTAGATAAATTAAATATGATTAGGATTAAAACAGATCTTTTACCGTAAGAATATTTTCTGAAATATTGAAGAATACAAGTAAAATAAAATAAATGTGTAAAGCAAAAAGAATCGTCAAAAATGTTTATCATTTTCTTGTGGTAAATTCCAACACCTTTAGTACTATGTAATAGTCAATAAGAACAAATATGTTTAAGCACACTCGTTATTCTGTTCTATAGCTTATACATATATCCCTGCATATCTAGGGGTTTGAACACTGACTATAATTTTAAAAGCATTATAATTAAACCACGTCACGGTTTGAATTTTAACTTTCGTAGCATATCAGATTGTAATGAGAATTCAGTTCCAGCTTAACCTTTGTTTAATAAATATATGAGTGGTAACATTATGGCTTTATATATATCCAATCATGAATACAAAAATTACCAAATATGGTTTATAATTTCACCATTTCTGGAAATTTTGACATGCTCTTCCATTGCAGCTTCATTTTGTTTTAGTGTCCACTAACAACACTGTAAAAAATTTTCCCGTTAAATAACGGAAATAGTTCTGGTAATCTAGACGCCAGTACTATTTCCGTTATTTAACAAAATTTTTTTCCGTTTTTTCCAGCAATATTTCCGTTTTTTTATAAAATGTTTCCGTTTTCATATTTTTTTTATATAAGAATTTTTGCTTGAAAGCCAAAAAAGAATTTTCAAGGACAAACTGGCTTTTTTATTCTTTAGACAAGGACACATCAGATTAGAACACATACATTTAATTTAAACAACTTTGAATAAATGTCACTTACCCTCGATGGGGATCGAACCAAGCACCTGTCCCATGGCAGCTTGTAGTAGTGTAATACCATTACGCCATAGTTACGCATACAGTGCTTGCAAATATCTTTACTTATTTCGAATGATTTTATAAAGCAAAGGCCTTATGTTGAACGCGGCATTAATTTTTATTGAGAATTATTTTCTATATGAGTGTATAGTTCTAAATATTTAACAGATTTTATTTCCATAATTTCGAATATTTAGTTTTTAATTTCAGTTCTATACAAAACAAATTTTAGACTTTAAAATATTACATGTATTAAGAGTTGAATGCATTAAAAAGTTTTTTTTTCTTTTTAAGGAGATTTTTTAAAGTTTATTGTAATATTATTCATATTTATTTACTTATTTATTTTTGAAAGGATATTCTTAAAGTAATATTAAAATATGTTAAAATTAAAGTTATTTTATTAATATTTTATTATTACTTTTATTAAAATATATTAAAATTAAAAGTCGGAACGTTTTTCCATTATCCAGATTCCAGATTTTATTTCCATAATTTCGAATATTTAGTTCTTAATTTCAGTTCTATACAAAATAAATTTTAGACTTTAAAATATTACATGTATTAAGAGTTGAATGCATTAAAAAGTTATTATTATTTTTTTTTTTCATTTTAAGGAGATTTTAAGTTTATTGTAATATTATTCATATTTATTTACTTATTTATTTTTGAAAGGATATTCTTAAAGTAATATTAAAATATGTTAAAATTAAAGTTATTTTATTAATATTTTATTATTACTTTTATTAAAATGTATTAAAATTAAAAATCAAACGTTTTTCCATTATCCAGATTCCAGATTTTATTTCCATAATTTCGAATATTTAGTTTTTAATTTCAGTTCTATAAAAAATAAATTTTAGACTTTAAAATATTACATGTATTAAGAATTAAATGCATTAAAAAGGTTTTTTTTTTTTTTTTTTTTTTTTTTCATTTTAAGGAGATTTTTAAAAGTTTATTGTAATATTATTCATATTTATTTACTTATTTATTTTTGAAAGGATATTCTTAAAGTAATATTAAAAGATATTAAAATTAAAATTAAAATTATTTTATTATTATTTTATTATTACTTTTATTAAAATATATTAAATTTAAAAGTCGAACGTTTTTCCACTATCCTACGCATATTTTAAAAAATAGGCTATAAATGTGGTAAACATCATTTAAAAATGATAATGGAAATAAACTAACTGAAAATAAACTAACTAACTAATCTCAAACTTAAAAGAGATTAATAAAATTTTATAATTTTTATTATTTTTTTAATATTGTAAAAATATGTTAGCTTTATATTATTAAAACAGAAAGAAATAAAGGACATTATTATACAAAGTTGTTCATGAAACAGCTTTAAAATGTTTTTGTATCCCAGATATAGATGGCGACACTGGTGTTATTTATGGAATTCATGCTGTTTTAATACGGAACTCCTCCGTTTTCAGGAAATTTTACGGAAACGTTACTGTCTTTATAATCTCAAAATATCAATAGCGGAATTTCTGCTGTTTTTTCGGAAAAACGGAACTATTCCGTAGAATTTTAGGGAACAATTTCTGTATATTATCGGATATTTTTTACAGTGAACCGTTTGAGCTTATTGAATGAATTGCTGAACATCCTGCATATGTATATGTTTATAATATTTGTACTATAATATCTACTGCACTATTGATTATCATATCGTTTAAATATAAATTGATGTATATATCAAATATCCGTTTATGGGTTTGAAACCTCACGCTATATCCTCAATTGTTAAGTTTGTGAAATTAAGATTCTTGTACTCATAAAATCTCTATTTTAGATGTATAAGAAATGCAATCCACTTATATCCTGTTTCGTATAAGTTGATGGATAAAGAACCTATTTTAATATTATATGCATTATACATTATTCATGCCTGTGTATTTCTTCAAGGGAATAATGTCTCTCGAATAATACATAAAATTTACCTGTCATCTCCTTAATGTTCGATATTTCTTTAACTGATACATTACTGCTTATTATCATCTAATTATAGGTCTTATTATATGAGCGAAAAATATAAAGCTTATAGTATGCCTCGTAGGTTTGTTATCACTGTTTATTTCTTAGAAATTATAACTACAGATTTACAGAAAATTCGTTTTCGGTCTGAAAACAGAATTTTTCCTAAAATACTGCTGAACATTTGGCCGGACGGAAATTATGTACAATTCCAAAAATCTCATTTCTTCCTTCGTAAATTTTCAACATTACTCATCGATTTGATCTATATCAGCTGAAATGAGGCTATTTATTGATATGAAATTTGTTGTTTATAGTTATCAGTCATGAGTGGCTTAAGGAATGAATGTAAATTATAAACCAAACTATGCATTTATAACTAAATATTTTCATGTTTTCATTAAGGGGACAAGGGACCTTTGAAATCATTTATTTTTTATTTTTAAAACTGCACTTTAAATATTATTTAAGGGTAGATTATTGCATTATATCATATATTTATCACAAAAAATGTTAAAAAGAATTTTTTTTTGAAAAAAATAGGGACATTTTTCTAATATTTTCGATTTAATGAAAAATTTTCAAAATGCTCCATGCGCATTATTTTTTTTTCTGAATACTTTGAAATTTTTTATAGTTATTTATCACAATATATGTCATAAATCTGTGCATGGTTTTTTTAAAATAAAAATAATTTCAAAAGTTATAGGTAGTTAATTGTAAAAATAGGTTCAAAAATGCTCAAAATTTCAGAAAAATTGAGAAAATATTTTTTTTTACCTTTATATTCAGATATATAAAATTCAATGCACAGTTTTATTTATATATGTAAATCAAACTTGTATAAATATTATTGGAGATTTTTTTTATATGGAATGCTCATGGGACATTTTGAATAATTCCCGTTAAATCAAAAATTTTACAAAAATTTCCCTATTTTTTTTCAAAAAAAAAAAAAAAAATTTTGCATTTTTTGTGATAAATATATGTAATAGTGCACATAATATACAGTTTGAATAATATTTAAACTGCAATTTTAAAAATATAAAAAAATTGATTTCAAAGGTCCCTTGTCCCTTTAAAAGCTGCAAACTTGACAAAAATAGAAAATTTTTAGTGTGAAACCGCAAAAGTGTTTTGAATACTCTTTGAGAAAATTCTAGTATAACACATGATCATCTGCAATTAATCATCTAATAATTAAATAATAATTATATATATATAATAAACGTGGATAATTAATAATTATGTATATAAATAAAAACATATAATTATTTAATTATTATATATATTTATGTAACAGTTAATTATTTTACAGAAATCGACATTTTTGTTTTCGGCTTAAAATAGAATGATTGCCTAAATTCCGTTTCGTTTCGGTTTCTACTACAATAGGCTGTATTATTATAACATTTAATACTGCTTTTCATAAAATATGAAAATTGTTACACTTGCAAAACTTCTGAGTGTGGTATTTTATAAAATATAAATAAATAATAAATAACCACTTAGATAATCAAAGCATAAAGTTTATTAGGGATCATTTACATTCTACGAAAAACTCGTATGTAAACATTAAATTCTTCCTCATTCATTATTCAAAAAATAATTTCTATAAACCTAGTTAACGTAGTTTAACCTTGAATCCTTTCTAAACGTCCAAAAAATAAGGGGGAATTCCGTTTATTTCGAGCACGCATGCGTATTGGCATCTATTAGTAGTAAAATAAATATTTCCGATTTAATTTTGTTTTTTGACATAATAGAGAATGAAACTACCAAGTATAAAATATGTATTATACTTATATAATAAAACTAGTCGGATGGGGAAATCTCAAAACCGGTTAGGTAATTTACGCCAAATTCTGATCTGATACAACTTATTTGAAGTACTAACTGAATCTGAAATTTGATGAAAATCGTTCATTAGTATTTGAGATAAAATCATCTCAGAAATTGTAATAAAGAGCTGAATAAAAGCGCCACATGTTTAGCAGTTTACTCCAAAAGCTAAAGAATATTAATTTATATATGGGTTAAACTGAATTAGAAGCGTGCATTATTTCCTGAGATAGAGCTATAACGAGAATCATGAATAATGCAACATAGCAGCGCCGTCTGTTGAGCGATTTACGCCGAAAATTACAGAATACTAATTTTTATCATGGAATAACAGTATCTGAATTTTCATGAATTTTGTGTTTTAGTTCCTGAGATAGAGCATTTCCTATAATTATGTATAATTTTGTATTGCAGCACCACCTGTTAAGCGATTTACTCCCAAAACTAAAGAATACTAATATACATTAGAGTTTAATTGAATCTGAAGTTTGATGAAAATTCGTGCATTAGTTCCTGAGATAAATCTAGTGAAATAATCATAAATAATTCAGCAAAAGCAGCGCTTCCTGTTTAGCGATTTAAATCAAAATATTTTTACAATTAGAACCATATTTCATCATGACTAACGGGATTTTACATTTTATAAAAATCCGTACATTACTTCTTGAAATAATGCAATTGTGAAAATCGTGAAAAAAGCAGCATAGAAGCGTCATCTATTGGGTTATATACACCAAAAACTAATAGAATCTAGTCTATATAAATGTCTAACTGAAACTAAAGTTTTATGAAATTCCGTGTTAGTTTAATCAGTTCTTGAGATTTATGTCACATGCAAACAGACAGACTGAATTAGAGATTGACAGACTCACAGACAGACATTTTCTAAAAACATGTTTTTTTTTTTTTGGAATCTCTGACCCCTGAAACATGTAATTCCTCGAAAACCAGAATTCAAAAATTTTCAGGAATTCAATGCTTTTATCTTGTAAAGATAGAAAAAAGTAAAAAGAAGTGAAAGAGCTAATCTTCCAGTATATTTAATATAATTAAATATCGTAACAATTTCCATTCAATTATTTCAGGAACAGCTTTTTTATATAAACAATTCAGAATAATTTAATAGCATATGCGCTTGACAGTTTTTATCTGCAGGCACTAGGATTTAAAAACTATTTAGAGGCTAGGCAGATTTCCTTTTTATTCCTGATAATGGAATCCCAAATCTTATTTTTTATTCGAGATCCAGCAAAATTCCCGAAAAAGCTTAACGTAGGAGAAAAATTCAAATCATCTATATGGAAATAAGGCTTTACAGACGGTTAAGAGTTGGTTGAAATTTATGATGAAAAATATTTAAGTTGAGGCAAACTGAATATGCTGCGTTTGAAGTATAAAAAAATGTTAATTGAGGGCAATGTTTGTATTAAATAAAAAAGAATATAATGTAGGGTTTACATGCGAGAAAAGAAATAAAAAAAAGAAATAATCATAAAAATAACACGATAGCAAATTAAAGAGACATTTTTATCTTTGGAAAATTTAAAAAAGTTTTTGTTGTTGTTGAATGTATGTCGGCCAATTATCTACACTATGAGATATAGGCCCTAAGGGGTGGGATGCCCTCCGTGGGAGTCTTTCTAAGGGAACCTAACCCGTATTTACGCAAGGTTCGAAGAAAACCACGGAAAACTCCGAACGGTTAGGCCGACGATCGCGATGGGGTTCGAACCCAGCACCTACCGTCTACAGTTTGAGGTCAGAACCTCTCGGCCACTGGTGGGGCCAATTTAAAAAAAAGAAAAAAAAACGCTTAAAAGTGTGAAGTCAGTGCATTTCAATGTTCAACTAAAAGTATCTTTAAAAATATTGTATATTTAGTTAAAATTTAAAAAAAAATATTTAAACTTTTCTGAAATTTTAAAATTTTTTACTGCTTTTTAATCAAATAAGCTACTTTTAGATGAAATCCTGGCAGCTGATGTTTTTAACAGGTGTAAATTTTTCAAGTGGGTGATTAAAGTCCGGGCCAGGATTCGAACCAGGGATGTATTGGCTGAAGCACCCATGTTCTTCCAACTGAGCCATCCCGGACGAATTCTGGAGGACTTCTTTCACCCAAATGACGTTAACGGTCACTGAATCTGGTCTGATACAATGGATCAGCTCAACAGAATAAATCGAAGGTGAATATTTGGAACTGTAGAAATCATATCCCCAGTAGCCAAACTATATTGGGTCAATATTGGCTACATCTTGGAGCAATATTGGCATATTGGTGCAATACTGGCATGAAATATTGCTCCATATTGGGGTGTTTACATTTTGCACTTATTTAGCCAATATTTTAGCCAATATTTGCAGCCAATATTATGTCAATATTGGGGTTTCATTAGAAATATTGCCAATAAAATGCCAATATTGGGGATTCATTGGAAATATTTCCAATGGAACGCCAACATTTGTACAATATTGGGAATTCATTGGAAATATTTCCAATGTAATGTCAACATTTGTGCAATATTGAGAATTCATTGGAAATATTTCCAATGAAATGCCCGTATTTAACGAATTTTGGCATTTTATTGGCAATATTTCTAATGAATGAAATATTGGCACAACATTGGACCAATATTGGTTTGCTACTAGGGATTAGACTTTTTTTCACCGACTTGGAAAATTTACATCTATTATAATTAATTTACCGATAGAATAGATGTCTGTCTTTATAACATAGGTCCGACTTTTCCTCAGCCACCATTATCGACCTATTGCCCTTCTAACCTTGATTTTAATTTTGGGGAAATTTACTACATCATTAGAAATCCCCCCTCTTTAGTCAATGACGCATTTAGTATTCCCCATTTTTCAAGTATTTTACAGTCTTTAATATAATTCTCCTTTTCAATTTAGTTTGTTCGCTATATGGTCTGTAACTGTACCCTCAGTTTTTTATGTTGTTTTGCTCTCATTGGTTGTTTTAGTCACATTCGTTCTAGTGACGGGTATATAAACCAGCCCCTCTCTGTCGCTTTGTTCAGTCTTGCCTTTTTACAGCATGTCTTGCACTGATGAAGAATATCGGTTGTCGATTTAAAACGGCTCTTTTCTACTTCTTCATGCATTATTTGTGCATTTCGAAACGTTTTCTTTCTATTTTTATAAATATCTACTTTCATTTTTTGCTGAATACATAAAAATATAAATATTAAAAAGTTACAGAGTTTTAAAGAGATAAAAATAATTAATTTATACTCATTTAGTTGCAAAATATGATAAACCAATATTTTAAATACATATTTCACACTCCATAAAAATTAAAATTTTAGCTGAAAATTTGAAAAAAAAAATTTTTTTTACTATTTTTTGAATTATAATAGATATATATATTTCCCTTTATAAAAAATAAAGATAGAAAAAATGATGCAATAAAGGTTTATGTTATGAGGTAAACGTGTGTTTTTTTCTCGAGCTCAAGTATTTAAAGAATTCAAGAAAGTAAACTTATTTATGTTGAACTAATCAAAGTAATTTAGAATTAAGCACCAATTTTGTTTACTAATTTTATTTCTTTATCACTGTTAACAATGTTTTGATTAGAGATTTGTTTTCTTTATTTATGGTCCTTAAAATAGTTTTTGCTAATTAGCGAAAAAGTTGAGGTTCTTCCATTAGTTCTATTTACAGAAATCTTATTAAATTCTAATTTATCCTATTATAAATGTTCATGAATTTCGAATTAACTTAATTTATGGTTATTTATTTTAATTATATTTCGAATTTATGGTTATTTATTTCAATTATACATAATCTTTAAAAACACACAAGAAATGAAGTAAAACTTGTTGTTTGTATTTTCACAAAAGAACATATATTTCTTTTCGAAAGGCAAAGTCACAAGATCTTGGTTTGTACCGTAACTATGCAAAGAGAAATATTCTGCTTCTTAACAAATTTTTAAACAGCTTCGTGAATTTTTTATCTTAAAAAATTCCAATTATTATGTGGTGGAGGTTAATTCGCGAATAAATATGATTTTTTAACATATATGCATGTAAATTGCATACAGTTTTTTCGCACTTTCAAAATGTTTAACAATAAAAATAAAATTTCCCTATATGTTCCTTTATTAAAAGAAAAAGAAAAACCTTTTTGATAATTAGAAACTACATAGTTAACATTTCATTAGGTGTTTAATTTGATTCAAAGTAGAACCATTGCTATAACTATTGTAACAATGTATGTACAAAGTATAACTATTGTATTCAAGAAAGTCTTTCTGTAAATGAAATTAAAAAAGAAATGTAAATACTCATAAGGAATTTAATCTGTTTAATGAGTGTAAAAATGAAATAAAATTTGAGCTTTATTTGAGTTACAACACGTGCAAATTTTTACTGATTTCAATTGAAATTAATTGGTTTGGCCCGGTTTTGTTCGACCTGGTCGGACAAAACCGGGAACTGGAGAAAATAATTAAAAGAACATTGTAACTTTGCAATAATACTATTTATTAAAGGAAAATTTACACATTATACTTATAGAATGTGAATCTGTATCAAATCTACAAAAAATAAAAATGAGTTAAGTTATATGCTTTAAGAGTTGAAAGCGTTAAGCACAAAAATCACACATGAAAGTTCGAACTTGCTCATTTGCATTGCTGCATGATTCATGTGCCCATTCTCTGCAATGAAGGCGCCGTATCCAACTCTCCTGAGGTTTAGATTATTCATATAAGCCGTTGTAAAAGATGCATGCTTCACTTTCATCTTCTTCCTCGTTTGATGTCAAGGTTTTTTTTTCTTTAGACTCTTCTTTTTCACATCAGTTTTTTACTGTGATTTTCTGTCATCATGGAAAGTTTTCGCTTCAGGGTTAAGTTCTTGTGTTTTTTTTCATCCTTTCTTTTTCTTCTAGTTGGAGTTCTTATTTGTAGGGGGTTCAAAAAAGGATAGGTGTTGGAATACAAATGAGTAAAAACAGTCTTCTATATAACAACTTAATTTAAATAATATTTTTGTATATTGCTTAAATATTTATAGATCATCAAACAATGCATAAAAACGTTAATTCTATTTCAATCATGGAAATAAAAAATTTGTCCAAAACCGGAAACTTCCCGGCTATGTCCGACCATTTGCATCCCGGTTTTGTCCAACCATGCAATTTTGATGAAATATTACATTGCATTGTTTAGATAACTGGTAGACACCAATACAAAACGTTAAAATAACGAGTAAATAATATACTACCAAATACTATACTTTCCTAAACTAAATCTTTAGTCATTTAGGATTTGTAACGTAATATTGCAGATGTCGAATTTTTAACTTTTACACGTAAAATCTAAAAAAAATCACCATTGCGAAATGGGTTTGTTTATGCAACTTGTGCTTACTAGAAACTGGCATGCCGCTCACTCAGAAGTAATTCTAAAAGTTTCATCTATATACCACCATATATAAACCATAAAGCCTAGATCCCGGTTTTATACACCTACCCGCTTTTATCCAATTTCCCCCTATACTTCATTTAACTACGTTTTTTAAATATAAAAGGTAATTTAATAGAAAATTATGCAACCGAGTATTAAATTCAAAATTAAAAAGAAATGAAAAATTTACCTTCCAATACATTAAATATAAAAAATATCGTAACCGTTTGTATTATATTTTCCCAGGAACAACTTTTTATATAAACATTGCAGCATAATTTAATAGCATATGCGCTTGACAGTTTTTATCTGCTGGCACAGGGATTTAAAAACTATTTGGAGGCTACAGAGATTTTCTTTTTATTCCTGATAATGGAATCCCAAATCTTATTTTTTATCCGAAATCCTACAAAATTCCAGAAAAGAGCTTAACGTAGAAAATTTTTTAAATCATCTGTATGGAAATAAGAATTTAGAGGCAGGTAAGGATTAACTCAAGTTTATCAAGGAAAATAATTTCGTTCAATCAAACCAAAGTTCGAAATATAATAAAAAAGTTTATCAAGGAAAATGTCAAAATTAAATTTTTAAAAATGCACCGCTGTTTTTACATTTAATAAAAATATTTAAATAAAACGCTTATAAAAATTAAATCTAACAATGTAGCATATTAAATAATTATATGTAATGTATAAGAGAAATGGTTAGTAGAAACTATATTCATATGTGAAAATAGAGTTATTTTCAAGAAAAAAAAAATGGTGGCGTTATTTATAACCGTCATTTTTTATAAGATCTTCTCCATTTTGTAGCTGTCTTTCTAAATGTACCTAACCCGTATTTACACAGCAAAATCAAAGTTCGGAGAAAACCACGATAATATGCGAAAGTTTTGGCCGACGGGCGTGACTTAGTTCAAACAAAGTATTACAAAACAACTCATTAAATTACTTTAAACCATTTTTCCCCAATATATCATATAATGTATTGGGATTCTTTTAAGTGCCCCTGTGAATGAATTATTAATCTTACATGCTTCATATACAATACCAAATATGCATTGTTTACCTTAAATGATCGTTACCAATTGCATGTATAATCCAAGTATATTTACGGGAGTCAGAGCGTTGACAGACTACACACAAATGCATTGCATAAATGCTTTTCAACTTTATTGCAAATATCTGAAGAAATGTTTGGTGCCTTTACACTATAACAAAAATTTTTAACATTATTTAAATCATAATATACGAAGAATAATTTTTCATTATCATAAAAATTACAAATTTTTACAAGGCTCTTTATTTTTAATAGATTAAAAATTTAATTTCAGACGCACTTAAAATAATGAAAACTATGCTTTTTTTTCCATTTTCAGTTACGTATTTCCACTATTATTGAAGAAATAAATTGAAAGAAAATAAATGAAGTTGGTTTCGAGAAATGAATTTATTCAATTTTTCTATTTTTGTATTTAGTAGAACTGATTTATTATAATTAAATTATTCTACAACAAAAATAATAATCTAAAAATATTTCTTAAAATACACTCTATCTTAAATCACAATCTCCAGTTACAAAATATTATTTTAGATCATTATTTCATTGAAATAAATGCCCGTTGAAGCAATGCATTAACATTTGGTTACAAAACTTTAATAAATATTTTTAATTAAATACGAAACTCGGAGGCAATTTTTAATTTTCTCAAAACATCAGTTTAGTTCAACAATTGAATTATAACGAATAATAGAAATGACTTCCAAACGTTTTCTGTTTTAGTCTTTTTTTAATTATATATTTATTGACACTTTATAAAAATAATCACACTGGAAGATTACTAAGAATTTTTTCAGTCTGCTTATTTATCATGGATTAACAAATAAATGAGAGGGATCATTAATTTTAATCAATGAAGCAAAAAAATGAGGGGTTTTATCCAAATGTAGTAGTATGTCCTACATTGTGTGTATATTGAGACTAATCAGTGAATATATGGATACAACCCCTCTTGTTTTTGCTTCATTTGGGGAATAATGGATTTTCAACTTATTCTACTGACGATTATTTTCAGAATTTTAAAGCTATGATTTCAAGACTTTCTCAAAAGTTGCGCTATACATTTAGTTAACATAATAGGCAAATGAAATTTTGATATCGTTGACGCATGCGTAGTGAAAAATTATTTAATAAACCTACACATTTTTAATACGATTTGTATTATATTTTAATTTTGATTACAGGGTATTGTGTGCAAAGTTGTTTGTCATATTTTCAGAAAAGAATATTATTTTACATTAAGAACTCTGTAAATTTTAAGCAGAATTCTTGGGAAAATTTGGGACTGTTTTTATAAAAACCTTAATTTTTCTACGAGTATACATGCAAACGACATAAAAATGAAAACAGTTAATTACAATAAGCCTCTTAATCATAATCTACAGATTTAGTGCTTTTGCTACATTAATTTTGACAGAGTTATCCAAAAGATATTAATTCTTTTTAAATTTGTTGACGGTCCCCTATGAAGTTTCAGGGAAGACTCTTCACGGAAATGTATGACTTGCACTAATTTATTTATACACTTGGAGTTTCAGGGTAATTCCTCATGTATTTTGATAGATATTTAACAAAATGTCTAAAATCGCAAGTGGCCGGTCATCTTTGTCCATGTAGTGTATCTCCGCATAAACTACGTTCTTTTTACTCACAATAAATCCAATGAAACGGAAAAAATACTTGTTATTCTTTCAGCATTTTAATCAACAACTAGCATTATTATTCAATAACATATTTCACTGAGATATCATATAAAAAATTAAATACAAAGGCGTCAATACGCCGACATTAGAATTAAAGTATAGAAACAAAAAAGTAATATATGAGACTTAATGATTCAGGAAATGATTACAACATAAATAAATCTCTCTTAATGATATAGAAAATGATTAGTATAGAAGAAAATCTATTTTAACGATTTCGAAAGTTATTTTACTTTAATTTTGAATAATTTATTATGTTAAATGATTATGTTACCAATAACACAATTAATTTTTTTAAACTAGTTAAAGTAATAAATAAAAAAATTCAATGATTTTTTTTAATGTAAAAATGTGAACTATATCATTTTTTACAACAATAGTATCCTAGAAAATTTTTCGAAATTGTCACCCGTTTTTTATTTTTTATGCGCTGATATTTTTAAAAGATATTTTAGTAATAAATAAGAGAAAAATTAATAGAAAAAATACAATCTAATATTGAAAAGGGATTTTTTTGTTTTCATTATTTTATTAATTTGGCGTTATATGTTGTTAGCAGATTAATATTTTTTAAAGTGAAATAAAAATTAAATAAATAATTAATAAATAATGAAATAAAATAATAACAATTGCATTGTAATAATAATAACAACTTCGAAATAATACTACGCAATTTACTTTCAGTCATTCAATTTTTTTCACAATATGTTTTTAGCCGTTATGGGATTTGAGCCCGAGGCCTCTGGAGCGATAGTCTAACAGCTAAAAGTACAAAAACCTATATTATTGAGCACAAGGGAAAAAACGTTTGTTTCATGGAAAAGTAGTAATGGGCGAATTTAATAATCAATGTCGATTGGAAGTGAAGTGGGGCAAAAGCAAAAAATTAATATCACTTGTCGCTCACTCGTAGATTTATCATTGTGTTTTCCTGCTCCCAGTTTTCTATGTTTCCATACCTTTTATGGTACGCCAACCACAATTTGATACCTATGAGTAAACCACTAGTAGTATTAATTTTTGGCTTATGCACCACTACATTTTCGGCAGATATGGATAATTAAATTTCCTTTTTACTACTCTTCCATAAAATAAACTTTTTTTTTTACTTGTGTTTGATAATATAGTTTTTTGTGCTGTCGGCTCTTGAACTATCTGGAAGAACATCGCAATAATACCAAACTTCTGGTTTATAAAGAAAGAAGCTACAAAGTGATTGTCGATAAAAAACCCCACTAAGTATGAGGAAATGATTTTTGAATTACAAAATTATTCTAAAGTTTAAAAAAAATCAATATTTAAATAAATTTTCTTCTTTAATATCTCTAAAATAAATTCAAAAGAATTATATAAGAGTGTATTTTGCATCACAAGTTTAACAAGTAAGAAAAATCATGCGTTAAGCATAGATTATGAAGCACTTTCCAACACTTAATGAAATCTTGTAAGGGAAATAATAGTGTATCGCCAAATATACCCAAATATGTATTCCAATACATTAGAACAGCCCTGTATTTCATATGTCAGTTCATATAATGGGAAAATTTAGCTCAGCAAGAAAATACCCAGTAGCTTGAAATTTCTTTTTCAGCAATTCATACTATTAGATGAAACATACTTGAATACTTTTGTTCAGCCCTGTAGTTTACATTGTACCTTTATTACACGTCAGCATTATGCTAAAATTTATTGTAAACTAAAACACTTTTAAAACAACTGAAATCACATTCTCATAAATCATCATTCATAGGCGTCCATGTACCGAATTCTTTGCGTAGCCCTGTATATCCCTTTATCTATATTCTGTAAACATTTCTCAGTAAATTGAATGCAGCTCAGCGTAAAAATGCATTGCTTATTTAAGAACCACGTTTAAATAATTTACGCTCATATTCAGTAACGTTGGTGAGCTCTTTTGGGTAGCCCTGTATATCAACTATAACATTTATACACACCATATAATGTGCATATATTTAGCGAAATATAAACGCGAATATCATAATTAAAATGCATTTCATCCTTCCATCAGCCATCATCGGACACATATACGGTACTTCGGAAAGAATATACTATTTGAAATCTTATGTATGGCCCTGTAAATGCTATGTACTTCATATTATGCAAGACAGTAGCGTATAATTTATATTAAGCTTCAGTGACATATATCAATTTTATTATACATGAAAAAGCTTAATATATATAAAATATGTCACACACAATTCCCCCTTTTATCATTATCTAATGGAATTCTTTTGTGTGGCCCTGTAAACGAATAATAGCTACATTTTCACCTTATATTTTATAGAATGCATATTTTAATATGTTTGACAGGGTATAATATCTTTAA
The DNA here is from genome assembly GCA_964019185.1 of Maratus speculifer. NCBI lineage: Eukaryota > Metazoa > Arthropoda > Arachnida > Araneae > Salticidae > Maratus > Maratus speculifer. Next base: position 70,252,747 of record OZ025297.1, on the reverse strand, counting down.
AATTTCTTTGAAACGATTTTTCCATATAAGCCGTAATGTAATGGGAAACTTTTGATTCGCCCTGTAGATAAATTAATCATAATAGAAACTTCATTTTCAATAGGGTTCGTGTTAGGGTAAACGTTAATAACGTCCTAAAATTTCATGGCAATCCGAGTATATTAACAATTTTTCCCCATAGGCCGTAATGTAATAGGAAACTTTTGATTCTCTCTGTAGATAAACTAATCATGGTAGATATTTCATTTTCAGTAGGGTTCGTGCTCGGGTAAACCTGAATAACGTCCTAAAATTTCATGGCAATCCGAGTATATTAACGATTTTTCCCCATAGGCCGTAATGTAATGAGAAACTTTTGATTCGCCCTGTAGATAAACTAATCATGGTAGAAACTTCATTTTCAATAGGACTTGTGCTAGGGTAAACGTCAATAACGTCCTAAAATTTCATGGCGATCCGAGTATATTAACAATTTTTCCCCATTGGCCGTAATGTAATGGGAAACTTTTGATTCTCTCTGTAGATAAACTAATCATGGTGGATACTTCATTTTCAATAGGGTTCGTGCTAGGGTAAACCTCAACAACGTATAAAAATTTCATAGCAATCCGAGTATATTTACGGGAGTTAGAGCGCGGACAGACGGACAGACGGCCAGACGGACAGACAAACCGAATGCATAAGCACTTTTCAACTTTGTTGGAAAGTGCTAAAAAAAAGATAAAAATATCTTTAAATACAGACATGTAAATTCAAACAGGGAATTACATGTACGATAAGGGTAATATGATGTTCAAAAAACTTGATCAAATGCATTTGACCGAGAACTTGTGTAAATTTCCGGCGAGTCTCAGCATTATTTCTGTGTTTTTACAGAAATTTTTATAAGTGTGGATGGATTTCTGTTTATTAAAAACTTTATTCCCTTTACTAACAAGCTTCCCAGACGCATTAATGCACATTCGATTACGTTTTCAATCACTGAAAGTCCTTTTTCAATGCATCATGGATTTATGTAAAGACATTTTCCAATTTTTTTCAAGATAAACAAAAACTGCAAACAAACCAAAATAGTGTTGTGCGTAAAAAATGTTACAAAATCTTCATTATGGTTAACGTTGTCAATGAAAATCTGTATAAAACGATCATGATGGAAGAAGAGTGTAGTAATGTCTGTAATGTAGTAAAGTGTACATAAAAGATTGTGGTAAAACGTGCAATATATAGATTAGACTATGCTTTTTAATCCTTATTTTTAGTTAACGTAATATTTGTTTGAGTTTTGAAAGACCTGTCACAAAGGAAATATTTTCTAATTTATCGTTTAATGATTATACTTTGTCTTTATGTGTATTTAGCATATGCCATTAAGTCTGTATATTTTTATCATCTGATAACTCAGAAAGGTGTGCAAATTTAGATAATACCTGGATTTACACTAATCATTGTATGTATAAAAAAACTTTAAGTGTAGGTTAAACATTTGGAAGATGAACTCAAGAGATATTAATGGAGAATTAAAAAGCACACATTAATATTAATCACGTTGTTCAACTACATATTATGAACATAGTTTCTCAACGTTTTTATTTAGTTCATTAAATTTTATCCCAAAGTAATTATTTTGATTCCTTATTAAATTTTATGAAGGTTATATGATGAATATCGTACATTTTAAATAATATTAATACATTAATTAATATAAATAATTTAAATATTTCTGTTACCTGAAATGAGCCATTAATGTGAAAACATTAAAATTTCTGCCTTTATTTGCAATAATTAAAATGAGACGTGTATATTATTTTTAAACAATTATGGATAAAAGGAATGTAAGCCATGTTAATTGACCCATTAAAAAGCATTTTGCATATTGTTTTAACATGTTGTCTAATACAGCGAATACTAAAATTTTATTTTATGCCGGAATCTAAATTTAGTTATTGGAAGATAGACGTGTAATCAAAATATGTTTTACTTCTCAGAGAGTGAAGCATAAAAATATTCTTTTTAAATATTGCAACAAAAAACTGCACTCTATTCAAGCATGATCATTGTCTCATGAAAATAATGACTCTCACGGGTTTCATTAATTTATTTGTCTTCTCCGTTATATGCTATGCTTTCTTAGCTGATATATTATAACAAAGAACATTAGTATTATTTATACCAGAATGTAGGAAACATAACTAGGGCATATTCAGTAGATTTGTCATCGTTATTTATGTTATAAATAAAGTCAGATATAAATATTGATTTTTAAAATAGCACTAATAAAAACGAATAAAAAATCAATTAATAAAATACTTTTAATTCAAAAAACGCCTTTTTAAATAAGAGAAGTTTAAATACTCCATTTACGTTTTGATTCTTTCTTCCTTTTACGAGTGACGTATAAAATAGTATAACTTAATATTATAATAAAAGTAATTTTAAGAAACAAAGGAACCTAAAGATGTGTCTTAAATATGTGCTTTTCTGGCAACATTTTACTGTCATCTATATTGAAGTCCTTCTTGTGTTTGGTATTGCTTCCCTTGAACCTAGAATTTTTCTTTTGGTTAACCAGGAATAGAAACTGAAACATACAGAAAAATGTAAATACGAAACCCCGGCGTGAATTTAGAGAAACTTAATTTGAAATCGGCCTAAAATGAAAGAAAATTAATTAATATTTCAAAACTGTTATTGAAATACACTTGTAATAACACCTTTAAAAACAACTTTATGTCGGAAAGAGAACTTACATATATTCATAAATATTTAAATCGAAAGTTTATATATATATAATCTGAAACGATATTGTGTATTTTTGTCTTGAAAAAAAAAAAAAAAAAAAAAAAAAAAAAAAAAAAAAAAACTACCTTCAAGTTTTAAAATTTATCCTGAATCGGAAATAACTATCGAAGTCCGAAAACGTACGACTGCCAGAACTGGCCTGAAACGTGGTTCAAGTCGCGTTTCCTTAAAATCCTGTTACCAACTAGGTGTCTAATTCAATATATTAAAATTTATTGACTGTATGTTAATGTTTTTGACATGTCTCGGTAAAAGCAAAATAACAATAAAAAATACACGATACAAGAGATCTGCTAAAATGTAAAGTAATTTTATACTCCTTTATATCATAATAGAGTATCATAATAATTGATCATTTTTCATAAAAATTAAAAAAGTTTAATATCAAAAATAAATTCATAAAATACAGATAGGTAAATACAGTATTGATTTATCCTGATGTTTTCGTAATGGCATAATATGCAATTTGAGATTTTTCGAGTAGAGGAGTTTAGCGAATTCGTTTAAAAGTCCTGTTTGAGCATACACAAGAAAAAGAATCCGTATATAAGCAAGATAATGACCTCCTACACTGGTTTAAAAGATATGTCTGTTATCCTAAATGATCATTGCTCTAAGTGAATAATGAATCTTATGGTTTATATTACCTTTGAACTTATCTACAGACTTTTATTTGTTATTTCTATATTTTAAATAATATCCTACACTGTCTACAACTCCTCACAATCTCCTACACTGGTTTAAAAGATATGTCTATTATCCTAGATGATCATTGCTCTAAGTGAATAATGAATCTTATGGTTTATATTATCTTTGAACTTATCTACAGACTTTTATTTGTTATTTCTATATTTTAAATAATATAAAAAGGCATTATTATATATATTAAGAATAATACTAGTGAGGAATTACATAAATAATATGGAAAGCATAATACTAGTGAGAAATCACAAAGAGTTTCGAAAGCATAATACTAGTGAAATATATGATATATTTATTTTCACTTTGTACATATTAATAATGTAAGGTATGAGCTTTGCTTTTTAAATAACAGAGGATACAAATGCAAAATGATTTTTTTTTTTTTTTTTTTTTTGCATTTCAGTAATCAAACTAAGTATTAAATGAAAAAAAAAGCAACAAGGGTTTTATTTAAATTTTTGCAGAAAATTCTATTTTGGACGTTCATCTGCAATAATAATAATAATAATAATAAAATAATAAATAAATAAAACAAGTATTTTAACGTTTTTCCATAGGGAGAGTTGGTTTGATATAAATTTCTAATATGCGCCAGAAATATTTTATATATTTTTTTCAGTAATGGGTAACTACATAAAACAAAATGTTGTTTTTAGTTAGATACAAAATTTGAAACGTTTATGCCAATAATCAAGAATAAATATGTTGATTCCTTTACTGCTTTCATTTTTTAATAACAGAAACATTTATTCAAAATGTTTAATGTGGGGTTATTTATTAAAGGGAAGTGTAAAACAGTGATTTGATACTAAACATGTATGTTAAATTAATGTATTATACTTTACTTATTATAGAAACACGTTTCCACTCATGCCCAAGACTTTAAAGACTAGAACACAATTAATTTCAATTAGATCTAACCTTTAAAAGTAATTTACTATGAAGAGCCATTTTTTTGCTAATTTTACTTCTTTATCGCGTTTAATAAGGTTTTGCTCGCTATAAATGTTTTCAAATTTCCTTATACTTAACGTACGATACTAATAAGTGAAAAAATCGAATATGTTTGATTAGTTATTGATCATTTTAAGACCAATTGATCCTTGTCCCTGAATTTTTTACTATATTAAAAAAAAATAGAAAAGTAACGAAATCTACGGTGATTTATTTTAGTTATACCTAACCTTTCAAAAAACGAGAAAAAAGAACTAAAACTTGTTGCTACTGTATTCACAAATACATACATTAGTATTTCGAAGTAAAGAGTTATGAATTGTAGTATAATAATAATTATAATGACGATAGTACTCCAATTTCTAATTCATTTTATATGCAAGTAAATTTTATACAGCTATTGTGGTTTTATAAAATTTTATAAATAAAACTAAAATGTGATTATACTTTTTTAAATAAAAGTTAACTTCTTGATAATTAGAAGCTAGAAGCTTAGAATTTCATTATGCGTTTAATTTGATTCTCTGAATAAAGAATAATGTATAATTATTTATACATTTAGGAATTCCTTTGTGTAAATGTAATTAAAGTTGGAAATATTTAATACTAATCGAGAATTTGATTTGTTTAATGAGTGTAAGAAGAGAAACAAAATTCAAAAAGTTTTATTAATGTGAATTGTAATTAAAGAACTCATGATGCATAAAGAAAGATTTTATAAGAATAGATATATTTATTTTTAATTTATACAAATTAATGAATTTAAGCATACAAACGAATATTTAATCATATTTTTAATTTTAAAATTTTGCGTTGTTTAGTAATAAGTTTTTGTAAATTATTAAAATATCTTTATTTGATGTTTATTTTCGAATACTTCTTTGAACCATTTTTTTAATTACGTAGCATTTCATTGAAGTTTTTATGTTAAGATGATATAGTTATGTATCATGAATATGCGCAATTAAATCAATATTTACATTCACAACATTCAAAATGTACATATTGCCTTTCTAAAACATTTTTTGGTATCAAGCAAGCACCGCGATGTTCCGTAAATTTAATATATTGCATAATAAATAAAAAAGAGAAAATATTCGTATTTTACTAGCAAGATTTATGAATTATACTGACCATATGCTATTATTTACAATAAAATATTTTCTGATATCGAACAAACGTTAAAAAATCTTACTGTGGCTACACAATCAAACGCCAGTGTCAAATAAATAAATAAATAAATACATATTACCACTTTAATTTGAAAAAAGGTCCAATTCATAGAAAAATCTTTAAACAAGACGATCCTGAGAACCTAACATAAACCATAATTTATTATTATATGGTCAGAAAAGAGAGAAGAGAGCACATGTTTTAAAGAGCGTGTACCTTTCGAGATTTATGGATGCCCGTCGCATAACCTGTTTTCCATATCAACCAAACTATAAAAAACTGGTTTAAGACTGAAAGCGTAACCTTTTAGCGAATGCCGCCTTTTCTGGTTTATTACGAGTATGTAAAATGTTTCAGAACATTTAACTGTGTACTTAGTAATTTTTTTAGAACGAATAACTAGATTTTCTATTTTCTGTTACACATATGTGTATTAGAAAAAAAAATAATAATTTAATAAGTACGAATAATATTTACGCATTTTTATGTCTGAGCCTCGACAAAATTTTTCATGAGTAGTTGGAACCCTCTTAAAATTTCATACCTACCCCTTAGGACCTTGAAGGTACTCTTTGCATTAACTGTTCACCATGTTAATCAAACTATAAAAAAATTGCTTAAGACTGAAAGCGTAACTTTACAATGTATATCACCTTTCTATTTTATTACGAGTATGTAAAATGTTTCAGAACATTTAACTGTGTAACTAGTAATTTTTTAGAACGAATAACTAGATTTTCTATTTTCTGTTATGCGTATGTGTATTAAAAAATAATAATGTAATAAGTACGAATGATACTTATGTAAATTTATGTCTGAACCTCGATAAAATGTTTCATGAGTAATTGGACCCCACTTAAAATTTTTTACCTACCCCTTAGGATCTTGAAGGTACTCTTTGCATTAACTGTTCACCATGTTAATCAAAGTATAAAAAATTGGCTTAAGACGGAAAGCGTAAACTTTCAATTGTATATCGCCTTTCTATTTTATTACGACTATGCAAAAAGTTTTAGAACGTATATATGTGTATCTAGCAATATTTCAGAACGAATAACACGATTTTCTATTTTCTGTTATATGTATGTGTAAGTAAAAATAAAAATTTTATGAAATTTTATGAAATAAATATGAAACTTTTGTGTTTTTGTGTTTTTATTTCTGAATCTCGATAAAATTTTTCAAAAGTATTTGTTACTGTCTTAAAATTACTTGCTGAAGCATGGTGTGAAGTAAACATTATCTTAAATGCCTCTTTAAAATGATTTTGATAAAGCCGGATCTTACAGAAAAGTGGAAAATTAAAAACTCGCCAAAAGTAGATGGATAATTTTTTTGAAATGAGTTTAACTCTAATCTTGAATTATTTTTGTTGGTAAAACTAGTACACTGTAAAAAAAATCTGTAAAGGTACTACACTTTATCTGGGAAACTGGGATTCCAAGAACTTTTTCTGTAACGGTAACAACAAAAACTCAAGTTTTAGGATCGATTACATGGATCTTTCCTGTTATCGTTACATGAAAAGTTCTTGGAATCCCAGTTTCCTAGAAAATGTTTAGTACCTTTACAGATATTTTTTACAGTGTATTTAATATTGAAATGTACTTCCCTCTGTAGTCCGAGCCAGCTGTGATTTTTTTCCATCATTTGATGTCAACATCTTTTATAAACGATAGTAAATTTCTTTAAAAATATGCGAATTGAATGTGAATTCAAAATAGTCCTGCGATGTGTTTGCTAACTAGAATATTTTGGAGAAAATACATGTTTTTCGTGCAATGGGAACCACTTCTATTATTTTTTTTTGTTTATAAGTTGTTGTTTTTAAATACATTTAACTTTAAAAGTATTAGTGTCACTAATAAAAATTTTCGACTGTCTATACAACTGTCTATGCAACTGTCTATATATTATTGGGCGATCAGCTTGGTTTCAGCTAGATTTCAGAAGAAACGCACTTGGATCTGAAAGAATGTTTTTATTGACTAGCATTCATTTTTTGAGTACGCCGAGTTCGCTTTCGTTAGAAGCTAAGTAGATTATTCTCATGTGTTTTGTGGATCACGTATACCATAGTAAAATATATTTTCTGATAAGCGGATTAAAGATAGGATCATGCTGTGAGCTGTAGAGCATTTTGATATTGTATTAAGTAAAACGCTTTAGTAAAGCTGAAAGTTTATTAAATCTTCGTGTACGAAGGCAGTTTCATATGGCTGAAGATGGAAGGGTGGCTTTGAGAAGAAAAACGTATTTTTTGTAAGAAAATGTACTTTATTATTCAACATAATCTCCTTTTAGTACGATTCACTCAGCCCAACGTTTTTTAAATTTTTTTATGCCCTCTAAATATTACGATTTGTCCGACCCTTTAAAATAGGCGTTTGTCTCAGCAATAGCCTTATCGGTAGAGCCAATTTTTTTTACCTACTGAGCTATTTTTTTCAAATTTGGGAACATAAAATAATCGTCAAAGACTGAATCATGCTATTACAGTCGATGCAGTAGCATTTCATATCCTTTCGTAGAATTTTTTCCTTGGCGGTTACGCAAGTGTGCACGTGTGCGTTGTCTTGATGAAGCAGAATTTTTTTCTTCGCCAAAATGCCTACGTTTTTCTTTAACCAAACTGTTGAAACAATCCAGTAAGTTGACATAATATTCTTCATTGATCGTTTTGTATTTTCCAAGGTAATCGACGAGAATTATGTTGAAGGCTTGCCAAAACACGTAGTCATGACTTTGTTTGCAGAAAAAGCCTTTTTAGCATTTTTGGCGCAGGTTTGCTATAAAAATCGACTGTTTGAACTGTTCTTTAGTTACTGGCACACTGTGATGAATCCATGTTAATAAACTTTTTTGAGTTTTCCTTTAATCTCGTAATTTTTTTTTTATAGAAAAAAAAATATTTTACCATTGTTCAATATTTAGTTATTTCCAATGTTGAAACATCACTAAAGTTGCTCCTATTCACAACTAAATCATTGAGTGACATCACTTTTACGAAACAAATCATTTTTTTAAATACTAGAAATATCATCTCTGGCCGAGGCGAGGTACTTATCAAATTGCCCTCGTACTTACAGTTAATTTAATTTACTGCGTCAGACATTTTACACATATTTATTGGAAAAATTATTTTTCATGTTCTCAATGAAACATGATATTCTGACTTTTATGTAAGTAAAACTCACATTATTTTTATCTTTCAAACTTGTTCTTTGAGAGATATCAAATGACACTGCTGATATCATGGAAAAAATGTTACAATCTTTTAAAATCTTTGTAAAATTATGAAAAATATATAAAGATCATTTACATGAATTTAAAAACTAAATTGAAGATGTTACATAGTTAAGTATCGAAAATATTCAATTACTAACCAGAAATATTACGAAGAAAAATTAAAAATAAACAAACTAATGATACATAAAATAAGAATACTCAACCCTCATTTAAACTTTATTTCTCTTTATTTGTTTTTGTCCAAAAAACGTTTAACTAAAAAAATTGCTATACTGTTTGTTTTTTCAAGCAATATTAATTATGCTATTAAGAGTCTTTTTCTATGTTGGGGCACCCGCACTATAGCTTTATTCGTCTTTGCCTTTATGGAACTAATGGAACATTTTTCTTTTTTAATTGCTTTTCCTATTTTTTTTTTTTTGTAATTTTTCTTTTTTCTTAATATTTTATTTATACAATACTTTTTTACTTCAGCTAATTTTATTTTTAACTGTGGCTCCCTTATGATCATGCAATATGGTTTACAATGTTACACTGGATATAAAGTTGCCTAAGAGGTCCACTAGGAGTCAACTAAGAGATCCATTGTACTGATTACCTTGTTCCTTACTTAAAATAAAATATTGTAGAATTTCTAATTCTGCATGTGTTATAATCTAAGACTTCTTGTATGTAAGGAAACCTATAACGGAATACGAATCTCATTAATTGTTGAAAAATAAAAATTTTCAATAACTCAGACATTAATGATAAACTTGATATGTAACAAGCGATAGCTTCCTCTTCAACGTATCTTTATATTTTTATGTGATAATTTTTTTTTTTATGTTTTGCGAAAATATTTTTATAAAAAATGATCTTGTAAATGTCGCCATTTACAAGATCGACTAAATGTATCTTGATTTAAATAATGATATGTCTTCCACCATTAGCAATGTCTAAGTTTTCAGTATATTAAAAAACTTCAACTAACTTATTATATTTAAATATTAAATCATTTATTCAGTTAAAAGTGTGTTACATTTGAACTTTTAGTTATAATATTTATTAAAACTTTAATATTAAAGAAAATCTATATTCTATAAATATTTAATGAAATTCGATATATACCTCAGATACATAATAAATGCTACTATGCATACAAAGAATATATTAAAGTAACGTAATCCTTTGAGAGAATTAATCTCTTTTGGAACTAATAATAAGTTTTGTGAACTTCTGAAATTACGAAGATTGTAATAGAGGATTTATGTACTATAGATTGAGAAATCTTTAAGGATTTGAAAACCCAAGAATTTCCTGTTCAGATCAACTTAAATTTTCGAAATTATAAATTATTGAAAAGTTATGAGCATTTTTAATTTGTCAGAAGTAACTAAGAAAATTTTTCTTCGAAAATTTGGGATTAAATTTCTGGAAATTTTCGTATACTCTTTCTTGAATTTTATATGTTTATTGCATATATAATTTCTTTTTTTGTTGTGTTTTTTTTAAACTTTAAAAATAAGATAGTATTGTGTTATAGCGTACCCCCCCCCCCACACACACACACAGTGGATGGGGGGATTTTATGGGAAGATAGTTATTAAGATTTCGCGAAGTCCATTGCCCAAGCCTATGTATACATTAATAACATGGGATGTACGTTATTTATATCTCATACATATGTAATATATGCATAAACTTTACGTTTTATATGTTATATATATACAACCTCTGACAATAAAGTTCGGTGAATAGTCCTGTAACATTAATGTAGAGGAAATATTAACGAATATTTTTTATATTTTGAAACTTCTAATTTATGCTTTTATTGTAAAAGAAAATTTTTACTAAAATACTGTTGGTGATTTCTGAAAGCTTGAAATTAAAATTAGGTGTACCAAACAGGGCACAGGGGGCCGGAAAGTGTTAAAACGGATAAATCTATTGAATATCGGAAGTCAAAAATTTTCAGGAATCCAGTATTTTACTTTTGATGCAGAAAAGATTTCATGCAGACAAATTGTTTTTATGATTGTATCCAGTTTTATATATTTTTTGCTGATTTTTTATTCCGCAGTACATAGCATACGAGCCTCTATTACTAATTTCATCATATTCACTCATCATAGTATGTTTTACTAATTGCATATTCGAATAAGGAAATAGAATTTCGGTAACGTTAGATTAAAAAAATATTTGTATTAGGAGTCAGACTAAGTAATGTTCGATACATTTTTACTGTAACTAATTTTCTAGGATTTTTTAAGAAATTTATGAAATAGTATCTTCTTAAATATATTCATTCGTCGAATTCGACAAGTTCCATCTCGTTATTTAATATTTTCAATTAATATTTACGATCAGAGAAATAACATCATATAAAATACTAAACGTTATTAGTGTCTGATAGTTAAGTGAAAAGAAATATTTTGTTTTTATCTAAAAGTTTAACTTATACACATTTTGAATTAATTAATATGAATTATCATTCTTTTTATTTTACATTTTAAACCATTTTAAAATACTTAATGCGCGCTCTTTCCTGACATGTAAGGTTATTAAATACTTAAAAATTTCACCATTAATTAAGAAAATGTAAGCGGGTCCTCTAATAAATTAGCATCAATTGTCTAGCTAAATCATTATTTATGATCAAAGAGAAGATAATTAACTATCATCTTATAAAATAAATGACACCAGCAATATATATGGCATTTTAATGATTGCTTTTTAAGTAATGACTGTACAAACTTCAAAAGCAATTAAATTCTAAATTGCTGCTGAAGACGTTTTAATCTGTAAAAATGCAGTAATTTTGTTAAGTAGTTCTGGCACTTACTATTTCAAACAAAGGCATTGGATTTGTTTGTTTAATCATTGCTGTAGAAGAAAGAGATTTATTATAGTAAAACAAAAGTGCATTCAGTGACAATATTTACTTTAATGAATTATATTTTATGAAGTAAGTTTAATTGTTCAAAGGCATATTTCATACAAATAATTTAAATTTTAAACATTTACATAACATACAGGAATGCCAAAAACGTCTTAAACAAATTTCGAAATTACATTTACATAGTTTTTGTTAAACACTAGCTTTAGCATTCTTCTTTTTATATGTATATAAATTGCGTTTTTTAAATGATAATTTATTTATTACACGAATTTTAATTGTGTTTAATTCTATGATCAAGATGCTTAATTGTAATAAAGGATGTTTACCACTTAATCGTCGACGACCGAGACATTTACGGGCTGCAAGTTTAAACTTTTACATAACATGCAGGAAGGTCTTAAGAAATGTTAAACATTATTTGCAATTACATTTACATGACTTTTATTAAATACTAGGTTTAGAATTTTTCTTTTTATATGTGTATTAATTGCGTCTTTCAGATAATAATATATTTATTACACAAATATTAATCATGCTTAATTCTATCATTAATGTGTTTAAATGTACATAACGTTGTTAATAAAACAGAATCAAAACAAAATTTTACGTTAAAAGGGCAATGGCATGTCTAAATATAAATACATAAATTAATGTTGCAAATTATTTAAATAAAAAAAAATGGTAAAATGTTCTGGTAAAAAAATTTTTGAAAGTACGGAGTTCAATTATTGTCCTTTTTCTTTGCATACCTACTTTAAATAAAACATGTAGAAAACTCGGCACGACACAAAAAGCTCGCTCTTTTTGTAAAAAATCGATGGCAATTGAAAATTATTGCCGATTAGCTAAGTAAACCGTTAAGTTCCATATTTATTTTATACAATTCTTTTAAGTTTATGATTAAAAAAACTTACCAAACTAATTGTTTATTTTACGTGTGTAGCTCTTACATTAAAAATGTATATTTTAATATTGATAAATTATAGTTAAAACTTTCAATACATGTAACGTTTTCTAAAATTAATCAATTAATTATCGCGTTTTTAGAATGGTTAATTATTCGATTCTTCGGATTTTTCCGTTTTAAACAAAATCCATTTGTAATATTGAAATGGGAAAAATATAGAGTTCAGCCAGAAATATTGTTTATAAATGATAACTTGATTTTTTAATCACCGTAAGATTCTTTAAAACTGTACAAAATGTCCAAGTGATTTTTAGTACTGAAATATTGATTATTCAAGTAAATTTTTCATTAAAAAATTGGTAATTTTATTAAAATTTCAATTTATCTTTTTTCTCAAATCTATTCTTAATATCGAAATGGGCAAAATTCAGATTGAAAATTTCCTATTTTCACATGCTAAGTTTTACGATTCTTATGCAAATTTGTTATGAGCCTTTTCTGTATAAATAGGCATACAAATAGGGGAGAGGGGAGCGTGTTTGAGAATTTAAAAAAAAATCAATACATTTCTTTTTTGAGTTATATTTGTTTTGCGTTTTAAGAATTACATCATAAAAACAATGCTTTTCTTCTTTATATGAACTAGAAATTAAAAGTTTTCCATGCAAATTTAAAAAGTTGTGAGGATTTAAAAAGCTGAAAGATTTCTATTTAAACCTGCCCCAAATAGGGATACCTTTGAACAAATTAATTAAATATGAAAATATTCAGAGTTTTCATAAAAAGCTGTTATGTTTCATAAATATAAAGTAATGTGAATAAAATTAAATAACTGTATTTCATTGAAACTATTAATTATTAAGTTCAATCCATCAAAGTTGATCTCAAAAATTATGGTTAAAACAACACAGAATGTCCCTCCACTTATGTTTGTTTGAGAAAACTTTTTTACAGTATCCTTGAAATGCACCAATTGAATCATGTTTAATATCCATTAAGAATACTTATGTTACGAAGTTAGTTTTTTTCCACATTTTTTTTTTTTTCCTCTGAGTATTTTTATGCGTATTTTTCGGACAGATGGCCAATTATTATTCTTTTTTTTTCATTTTCGAAACCTAATGATTGATTTTTTTTTTTTTTTTTTGGAATAAAATAAATTTATTATCTATTGTGTACTATATTTTAATGTATTGTGTTTTTGTATGCATATTTAAAATTTAATTGCCGCATAAGAGTTATATTTTAGTGTATTAATTTTATTTTGTTACTTAATTCGTCAATTGAACATTGTTTATTTGGACTAGCTGAAAAAAAAATAGCATTTTGTTTTTTATTATGTTGCCATGAAAATATTTTTTGACAAACCTCCAAAATCCGGTATCGCCACGTCTCCGGAGATTCTGGATGTTCGAGGTTTAATTGTAGAATTTTTTTTTCTACTGAAGTTGTGATTATTAATTTCGGATAACTTGTATACATATGCGAGCGGTATAAAAATTTAGGCATGCATACGATATATGTGACGTTTAGTACTACAGTGTCAGTAAAAAAATATTAAGACTTGTGATTTTAAACGTTTTAATAAATATCCAGAAATATGCACGAGGAATTATTCTGAAACTCCAGGTATGTAAATGAAATAGTACAGGTTACATATTTTCGCTAAGATTTTTTTTCCGAAATCCCATAGGGCGCGATAGTTGAAAAAGAACGAAGATCTTTTGCATAACCCTGTGAAAACTTCTGTAGCAAAAGTATTAAAAATGCAGATTATGATTAAGTGGCTTATTGTAATAAACAGTGTTCATTTTTTTTGGGGGGGGAGGGGTCATAGTTTGTATACTCATAGAAAAACCCAAATTTTGCCAAGTTTTTTGCTTATAATTTGCAGAGTTTTTAATATGAAACAATGTTCTTTTCAGAAAATATGACAAATAATATTGTACATAATACTCTGTATTCAGAATTAAATAATAATTGTATGAAAAATGAGCATGTTTAGTAGATAATGTTTCACTGCGCATGAGTGCACGCTATCAAAATATAATTTGCATAATGTGTTAACAAAATAAATGGATCTACTTTTGTAAAAATCTCAAAAATAATGCTTGTAAGTTCTGAAAATTATCGTGGATAGAATAGGATTCAAATCCGCTATTCCCAAAATGAAGAAAAAAGGTGATGGGCTGTATCCATATTCCATTGCTTAGTGTCAATATATCATATGCACAATATTACACGTACTACTATATTTGGATACACCCCAGCATCTTTTTGCTTTCTTTTTGGAATAACGGATTTTGAGCTTATTCTATCGACAATAATTTTCAAAATTTTCAAGCTATGTTTCTTGAGACAGAGCTTTACACGGACAAATTTTTCAAGAAAACCCTTATAGTAAAAATAAATTAAACAAAAATAGGAGTTCTCAAATCTAACCTGCTTATATTCTGATTCACTTTTAAATTAATTTTTTTATTTTAAATGCATCCAAATAGCACATTCTCTTATTTGTGAACAATATAAAGTGATGTATAGGGCAGTTCTTTGATAAAGCCAAATATATTTCAAAAAAGGCTGTCAAAATGGCCATTTTGAACAGAATTTCCCGAAGCGAATCATGATTTAAAAAATTGAGGAAGTCTTGAAATACTAAATTGTTTATTTTCTGACTCATTTTTAAATCCATTATTGCTCTCAAAAGCATCCATTTAACAGGTTCTTTTATTTAGGAACTGTATAATGTGCCGTATTGGTCAGTGTTTTGATAAAGGCAGAATATATTTTTAAAAAATGCATTTTGAACAGAATTTTCCGAAGCGAACGTGGTTGAAGAATTGAGTATGTATTCAAATAACGAATTGATTATTTTATTATTGATTTTAAAACGCAATTTTGCTCTCAAACGCATTCAGTTGACAGTTTTTCTTATTTAAGAACTATATAATGGGCCGTATTGGTCAATATTTTCATAAAGTCAGAATATATTTCAAAAAATGCTCATAAAATGGGTATGTTGAGCCGAATTTCTCTTAAGATAATTCTGATAAAACCAGATTTCATAGAAAAAAGAAATTAAAAGTTCTTCAAAAGTAGCCAAATGAAATTGTTAAACTGGTTTTAACGCTAGTGATATTTTACTTTTTGTTGTTGAAACACTTAATTTCGAAATCTTCCTGCGTCTAGGCCAAGCCGACAGGGATTTTTTTATGTATATTTTGATGTTTTTTTATCTTTTGTCAAAAACAGTATACAGAGTTTTAATTAATAATTAATAATTAATAATTAATAATTAAAAAATCGATTTATATAATACTGTTCGAAACTTTGCTTTTGTTCTCCCAAAAACTTAAAAGTGAACATGTACCTATTACCTTTGTTCTCCAATGTGTAAAATTGTTTATTTTTATTAAAATAATTAAATAGAAGGTTCTTAAAAAGTTGGTGGTTCTGATGTATGAAATGTAATTTAGTAAGTAAGATGCAATATCTTAATTTTGTATATTAAGGGGGCTCAGGGGTTGAAAATTTTTCAAAAAATCGATTTCTTTTATGATCTACTTTTATTCTTTTATTATTCAATTAACTCTGAACTCAATACAAAAAACCACATAAAAATATTTACATTTTTATTATAAAGAAGAGTTATAAGAATTTATGTATCAACACATTTCATAGCCGCACCTATATAATTTCAACTTTAAGTCGCGATTTTTCAAAACTTGATTTTTGACAACTAACAACGACTTAGATTTTTTGACGACTAAGATTTAAAAAAACTATTTGATGGAAAGGCTTAATTTTTTTTTCATGCATATAACATCATTAACTATAGAATGAATTAATATAGTTTAGATAGTTTAATATTTTGAATATTTATAATGAAAAAAAAAAAGTTGTATTTTTTAGGAGTTTTTTAAATTTTCAAGAGAGTTTTTTAAATAATGCTGCTTTTGGAGTGATAGTTATATCCTTAATTCATTCTATAGAGTAAAGTTTCCAGATCATTTTAGAGCAAAAATTAAGTTCTTATGTCAATTCAACGTTAAAATATCTTGGTGTTGGTGATATAACACATAATTTTTTTTCGAAAATTGTGCTCATAAATTTTGCTATATTTCTTATTATATTACATTTAAGTACTTCATTTTATAATTTTACAAGACTACAAGCATACCTTTAAAATATCAGAAAGTTTTAATTAATTACATTGAATACTTTTTTTTTATATGGACTCGAAGCGAGAGCTCTGTTTACTTGTTTTTCCGTAACGATCAACCCCTGGGCCCCCTTAATGCTTTTTCTTTTGTTTTCAGATGCATGTTGAATATAAGTACAAAAAGAGGAAACAAACAAACAAACTAAATATTAATAATGGTGGAATATTGCCACACGTCCTTTCTTTTGCATTTGAAAGACTGTAATTTTTCATTGTTTTGCAATAAAAATTTTCTTTACTGAAATTAAACTTATCATTTCTTCCTAAAAATATTACCTAAGAAAATACAAGCTTAATTTTCAGCAGAACCATAGATGTCTGATTTATTTACATAATTATATTTAATGTGCAAAATAGTAATTTTAAGTGTGTCTGAAAAAAATGAATGACTATTTTTTAAGATTATGTTATAATTTGGAAATCTGCTTATCAATTAAGATTCATGATTATAAATTATATTTTTCAGTGACAGGTAAATGCAAAAAAAAAAAAAAAAAAAGTTTAAACAAAATCTTAATCAAGTGGATACTATCTAATACAGGGTGTCCCAAAAATAGCGCCTAAGCTCAGCGCAGCCAGATTTCTCGTTGGGAGTACATAAATAATGCCCAACGAACTGTATCTATACAATCCAAAGTTTACGAGAAAAATACGAAACACAAAGTATGATGTCGCAGCCGGTGTAAGAAAAGCACCCGCATTTGGCACATCAACAGCATTATTTACATACATTTACAGACAATAACGTTCAAAACATTCGCTGCGCATATCGGTTCATGCATGCGTGTGGCATGTCTAATCACTAAGAATTCACTTGTGTAGCTTTTAGGCGTTATTTTTGGGACACCGTGTGTACATAAATGTGGCTTACTTATATATTTAATAAATAATTATTATTACAGTATAATCTCGATATCTTAAAATAGAAAAGACGCTAAAAACGTTTTGAGGTAACGAATTTTCAGGATATTGAAACCTTTTAGAGAAACAGGTAATATAAAAGAAGAAACTATTTTTCTGAGGTACTAAGGTTTTCGAGATATCAAGAATACATTGTAGTTTTAATATTAATTTATAAGCTTGTACATTTGAATAATTTTAACTAAATTACTTGTAACATTTCAAAGTTATTAGTGTTTAAAACAAGCTCAACTGAATTTTTTTACAATTCCTTAATAATTTAAAATTCAAAAAAAAAAAAAAAATCATGTTTTATTATTTATTGTACAATAATCAAACAAAACTCATGATTTTAATAAGTAGTGTGTGAAACTGATAAAATCCCAAACGAGTGTTGATATAGCCATGCCACTTTTCAGAGTTCATATTTCAAGAATAACAAATATTCAATTGTAAGTTCTGAAGTTATTTTTTCATCTATAATGTCAAATTAGAATACCTTAAGTATCGTCTTTTGCCACAGTTAACACATGTTCATTTTTTTAATGGATTCCATTTAAGTTATTTTTTTATTTTAATAATTTAAAAACAAAGCATTTCGCTTACACACAAATTTTTAATGTACATTTTGTTTAAAGAAAAATTAACTTACACAAATAACAATTTTAAAAATACTTGCAAACTACTAAAGATAAAGAATTATATGCTACAATATATTAGACTAGAGACTTTTATTCAAAATAAGAAAAATCAACAGATATTACTTGAGTAGATATCTTGCATTAGCGACAGTATTGAATAATAAATGTCATCCTTTTAGCTGTTCATCTGTTTTGTTAGGAACATTAGTTTTGATACTTTGAACTTTTAATCTGTTTATTTCCATTTTGAATAAATTTCACCAAATGTTGAAAAAATCGTAATGCAGGCAGTCAATGCTTTGGCTGTTGAATAGAATCACTGAAGGGGGCGGGGTAGTTAATTTATGAAATTAAGACAATAGCAATATATTCATTTATTAGAATAACAAAATATATTAAAAAATGTTCTTTTTACAAAACTGCCTTTTTTTTCCTTCAGCGATTTAGTTAATTCTATTTTTATTTTTAAGGTTAAAATCAAGACTCACAAGTTAAATTTTACTATGTTTATATTTATGAACATTTTCTTTGACAAATGTATGTTTTATTTTTTACATTTAAAAGAGGGTAAAAAAAGCACTTACAATTCATAAGAGATTACTCTTAAATGCGTCCAGTTTAAGCGTCTTCTCAAAAATAGATTTGAAAGATACTTATTACATCAATGAAATGAAATATTTGCGCTTATAGACTAGTGGTCTAAATTTTTGTATATTTATTGTATATTGTATTTATATATTGTTTGTATATTTATTTTGTATATTTATTACAGATGCACATCAATTTTATTAGAATTTTAAAACTAAATAATTAATTTTAAATTTTAAAACTGCATGATTTAAATTTTTTTCAACTTGTGAAAGAAATTTATTTAAATTAATTATTTTTTCTTTTTACAATAAAAATGTTCGATGGCTAGCAAGCATCAAAGAAATGTATATCATTTTCAAAACGAAATGTTACTTGTTTGGTATATTGTGTATGAAGATTTATCTTTCCCCCCTTCTTTTGCTGTAAGAAAAAAATAGTCATATGTGGCAATCTCAAAACTTTCTTCTGTCTTATGCATGTTAATACTTCCTGAAAAATGCAACATGGTGTGCTTTATGGTGTGGTGCTTTTAAAAGAAAATCTATAGTCAGCAACAACTTATATCAACGTATAACAATAACTGATTCCGAAGTTTGATGAAAATTCGTGCATTAGTTTTTGAAATAGAACTATTGCAAAATCTTAAATAAAATCTGAATAACAGCGCCATCTACAGGGTGATTTACACCAAAAACTAACCAAGATAAATCTTTTATCAGGTACTAAGTGAATGTGAATTTTGTTGAAAATCCATGCATTAGTCCTTGAGATACGTTTGTTACCATGTCGTGAAAAATGAAGCATAGCAATGCCATCTGTAAGGCGATTTACACCAAAAACTAAACAACACTAATCTATATCAGGGATTGACTGAATCGGAAGTTTTAGAAAAATTCGTGCATTAGGTCTTGAGATAGAGCTATTGCGATAATCAGGAATAATGTACCATGGCAGTGCCACCTGATGAGCGATTTACACCAAAACGTAATCAGCACTATGTTATATCAAATACTAACTAAATCTAAAGTTTTATGAAACTCCATGCTGTAACTTTTGAGATATGGTTATTGTAAAAGTTGCGAATAATGCAGAATAGCGGCGCCACTTATAGAGCGATATACACCAAAACAAAACCACTACCATTTTATATAAAGCACTAACTGAATCTAAAGTTTAATGGAAATCCATGCACTAGTTCTTGAGATATGATTATTGTGAAAATTGTGAATAATGAAGCATAGCAGCGCCACCAGTTGAGCGCCATACACCAAAAACTAATCAGATCTAATTTATATAAAGCTCTAAATGAATCTAAAATTTTGTGAAATTCCGTGCATTAGTTCATGAGATAGAGCTCCCACAATTTTTTTTGTCACATACACACAAACAGACTCTTAGGCAAAAATTTTGTTAAAATATGTTTTTCGGGTTCTCTGACGCCTAAAACGTGTAAATTCGTCAAAAACCGAATTTCGAAAATTTTCACGAATCCAATACTTTTTTCTTGTAAAGACAGGAGAAAATAAAAATATTATCATAGTGAATTATTGTAAGCACAACATTGCTGTAACAATAGTGAAAAACACATAAAAATTAATAGTAATTTTAATTGTGAAACAAAAATGCAACTCAGTTGTAAAAAAAGAGGTTGACATGCATTAAAATATACGGTTGGTGCTGTAAAACAAAACTATGATTTAACTTTAAAAAAATGGCTAAAAATACATTTAAATTTATGGTTGTGTTATAAAATTTAAATACATCACAGCTGTAAAAAATAACGGCTAAAAGGACAATACAAATTACAACAATAGTATAAAAAGAAATTATAACACAGCTGTAAAAATAATGGTTAAATGTACCGTGAAAATTACAACAATCCTGTAAAATGAAATTACGACACTTCTGTAAAAAAAGCTAAAACTGCAGTAAAATTTACGTCTGTACTGTGAAATTACAGTAACGCTATTGCTGTAAAAAGAATAGCTAAAATATCAGTAAAATTTACGCCTGCACTGTGAAATAAAAATAATGCCGTTGCTGTATAAATAATAGCTAGAACTGCTGTAAAATTTACGCCTGCACTGTGAAATTAAAATAATGGTTAAAACTGCTGTTAAATTTATGCCTGGACTGTGAAATTAAAATAACGCCATTGCTGTAAAATAACTACATAATATGCTGGCACCCAAATTGCCAGCACTTTTTGCTGTAAAATTACAGTACTTTTTCTTACAGTGTGTAAATGAACTATAAATGCGTCATATTTTGTTTTAAATACCGAACATGCCATGGTAAATATCATCAACAATATCAATTGCATAAAGATCTAAATCTATATACGCGAATTAGCGCGTGGCTAGTCTCACAGACATACGGGCAACCAGACAGATTAATAGAATTCATGAAAGTAATCCAAATATGATTGAAATGATTTAAAACCCACTCATCTTTCTATAAAAACTGTTGATATCATAAGCATTGAAAATTGCTATTATTCCTGTTACAGTAACAGTGTGACGCTTCGTATTTCAGTAGCTGTCAAGTAAAGATACTGGGGTTCTTGGTGATAAGTTTAAATTTGTGTAATTCCACTGGATTAGCATCATTTATTGAACGTAATAATTCCATACCTGGTATATCGGTTATAGAGCATTAATAATGATGAATAGAGTGTCAAAGTTTAAAATTTAGTCCATTATAAAACAATTGCTGCTAAAGAAATGAGTACGATTTAAGTTTGCTTGAGATTCTTACACAGCCATACATTAATTATAATCAATTTTAGTAGCGGTATAGACATAGATATACTGCAAAAGTTACTTCAAAAGGAAATCTGCATAGAAGATTTTATATAAAGCTCTAAATCGAGCATAAATAATTTTTATATGACAAAACTGAGTATATATACATAGATTTAATGTTAGTAGTAGGAAAAGGACAGTACGGGCTCAGCAGGCGGCACTGCGGCACCGTGCCGCCTGCTGTGCGGCACGGTGCCGCACAGCAGCACCGTGCACCGGAGGCACCGCAGGCGGTGCCTCCGGCTGTCCCTGCTCAGTCGCTGGGATGAAGGGACCGTCCCTGCTCCCACCGTGCCACCGCCACCCTCCTGCCCCCTACTATGCATCCCCCTCCACAAACGCCCCCTAGCGGAAAAAAGGAACATTCTATTATAACAGGATAGGTGAACAACCTTCCCTATTCAAAAATATTGTCAATCACATCTCAACACAGAATCATATTATATGATGAAGATTAAATTTATATTTGAATTTTGAAGAACCGTAATTTTAATGAGTATTATTAATTAAGCGAAACACTGGAAAAATCTCAGTTTTTAACCATTTTATTTAGATTTCTTCAACTACAAGATGAGATTATCAATTTAACTCAAGAAAGTTAAACATATATTTGAATTTTGCTTCATAGACATCTTAATGAGTAGTATTAATTAAGTAAAAACAATAGAAAATATCCAGTTTTATAGAAAAAGACTGATTTCTTACGATTTTTATCAACTATATGATCAATGTAACGACTTAAAAGTTGAAAGTTAAACATGTATCCTAGTTTTTCAACAGCTATAGCCTTAATGAGTATCGTTAATTAAGTAAAAAAACAATGGAAAATATCAAGTTTTATGGAAAAAGACTGATCTCTTACGATTTTTATCAACTTAAGAGAGAAAACTTAAACACACATTTCAGTTTTTCAAACGCTATAACCTTAATGAGCATTCATAATTAAGTAAAAAACAATGGAAAATATCGATCTTTATAGAAAAAGACTGATTTCTTACGATTTTTATCAACTGCAACATCACTGTATCGACTTACAATTTGAAAGTTAAACATGCATTCTAGTTTTTCAACAGCTATAATCTTAATGAGTATCGTTAATTAAGTAAAAAACAATGGAAAATATCAAGTTTTATAGAAAAAGACTGATTTCTTACTATTTTTATCAACTTAAGAGAGAAAACTTAAACGTACATTTCAGTTTTTCAACATCTATAATCTTAATGAGTATCGTTAATTAAGTAAAAAACAATAGAAAATATCAAGTTTTATAGAAAAAGACTGATTTCTTACATTTTTTTCAACTCAAACTTCATAATATCAATTTGAGATAAAGAAATTTAAACGTGCATTTCAGTTTTTAAGTGACTATCACTTTAATATCGTCTTAATGAGTTTTGTTAATTAAGCAAAACAACGGAAAATACCGATTTTTAAAGAAAGAAAACCAATTTCATCATACTTTTATACACCAACTAAGTAGAATTTTAATACATAAACGAATTATTTAAAGAAATATTCAACACATACGCACATTTGAACCTACGAAGCATTCTTCATTACGTCATATCCAAACTAAAACTTTTTTCTACAACCCCTCCACCCATATACTCCAAGTAGGGGAAACACACAATAGAGTTCTGACGTCACAACTTACAAAGGTATGCAACAAAATGTTTACGTTCAAGTTTGAAAAACTAGAATGCATGTTTAACTTTCAACTTGTAAGTCGATACAGTGATGTTGCAGTTGATAAAAATCGTAAGAAATCAGTCTTTTTCTATAAAAATCGATATTTTCCATTGTTTTTTACTTAATTATGAATGCTCATTAAGGTTATAGCGTTTGAAAAACTGAAATGTGTGTTTAAGTTTTCTCTCTTAAGTTGATAAAAATCGTAAGAGATCAGTCTTTTTCCATAAAACTTGATATTTTCCATTGTTTTTTTACTTAATTAACGATACTCATTAAGGCTATAGCTGTTGAAAAACTAGGATACATGTTTAAC
This sequence comes from Maratus speculifer, assembly GCA_964019185.1. Taxonomy (NCBI): domain Eukaryota; kingdom Metazoa; phylum Arthropoda; class Arachnida; order Araneae; family Salticidae; genus Maratus; species Maratus speculifer. Next base: position 70,228,919 of record OZ025297.1, on the reverse strand, counting down.
TTTCAACTTTTAAGTCGTTACATTGATCATATAGTTGATAAAAATCGTAAGAAATCAGTCTTTTTCTATAAAACTGGATATTTTCTATTGTTTTTACTTAATTAATACTACTCATTAAGATGTCTATGAAGCAAAATTCAAATATATGTTTAACTTTCTTGAGTTAAATTGATAATCTCATCCTGTAGTTGAAGAAATCTAAATAAAATGGTTAAAAACTGAGATTTTTCCAGTGTTTCGCTTAATTAATAATACTCATTAAAATTACGGTTCTTCAAAATTCAAATATAAATTTAATCTTCATCATATAGTATGATTCTGTGTTGAGATGTGATTGACAATATTTTTGAATAGGGAAGGTTGTTCACCTATCCTGTTATAATAGAATGTTCCTTTTTTCCGCTAGGGGGCGTTTGTGGAGGGGGATGCATAGTAGGGGGCAGGAGGGTGGCGGTGGCACGGTGGGAGCAGGGACGGTCCCTTCATCCCAGCGACTGAGCAGGGACAGCCGGAGGCACCGCAGGCGGCACAGCAGGCGGCACGGTGCCGCAGTGCCGCCTGCTGAGCCCGTACTGTCCTTTTCCTACTACTAATGTTAATAAAGATATTTCTTACAAAAAAAAAAAAACAAAAAAAAACATGCATTTTATATTGCAGAGAATGTGATGATATCATAATATATGAGGAGCCCAGAAGCCAAGGGGTATAAGTGACAAAATTGAAAAAAATGAGTTAAGTACACAGACTATCTGGAAATAAGTCTATTTATTTGTAGGTAAGAAGTTATGAGTTATTTTTTAATTATATACTGTGTTTTAGGGGTCAGTTACTTAACCTCTTTCCCAAAACTGTGAAACGCTTGGGGGCCAAAGGGTATAAGTGCAATTGTATCCATTAACGTCTACAGCAGAAGCGCGACCAACAGCATACAAGGCCATTTGCTTTTTTATGCATTAAATAAATGCATTTTAACTGTTAACATGTGAGAAAATCATGCTTAAGAGTAGATTTTGAAACACTTTCCAACACTCTCTGAAATCTTTAACACATTCGCTGCCGATTACGCGCCAACATTAAGGGGCCACTCACGAGCCAGCACGTGATGTGGGGTAATCTCAATAGCCAGTCACGCGCTGGCACGGGAAAATCTTTCACTGTTTCTTTGTAATAAAAAGTAAATCGGCTTCTGGGAAAAACCCACTTCTACAGTGCGGCATTAACTATCATCACATCTTCACGTAAGCGGCAGCGAACGTGTTAAAAATCTTTGCTATTTAGGGTAATAGAGTGTTAATGTCCATAACCAAGCATGTGCTCTAATAATTTTGAACAGCCCTAGGTTTTATCTGTCGGTTGCTATGCACTGCCTAATAGGGAAATTTAGTTTAGCAAGAAAACGCATAACAGTTTGAAATTTCTGTTTCAGCAGTTTTTACTAATAGATGGAAACACTCTTGTATACTTTTGTTTATCCTGTAGTTTACCTTGAACCTTTATTATACGCCAGTATTTAGCTAAAATTTAATTAAACTAAAACACTCTTAAGACTACTCAAATCACTTTTCCAGAAATTATCATAAATAGATGACAATGCATAAGATTTTATGCATGACCCTGTATATCATTTTATCAATGTTTTGCAAGCATTTCTTAGCAAACTGAATGTAGTTCAGCATAGAAATATATGACTTATTTAAAAGCAATCTTTAAGTAAATTACGCTCATATTCTGTAACCTTTACGAAATATTTTGTATAGCTCTGTATATGAACTACAGAATTTATATGAACATATGCATATATATTAACATGTATAAATTTAGTGAAACTTAAAAGCGCAAATCATAAATAAAAATTCATTTCGTCCATCCATCAATCATCATCGACAATATACAGTACTTCGGATAGAATATACTATTTGAAAGCTTTTTCGTGTCCCTGCAAGTACTGAGTACTTCGTATTATGCGCGAAATAACTTATATTAAGCGTCTGCAATGTATATCAATTTTATTATGAATGAAAATTGTAATATAATTAAAATATGTTGTAAAGAATTCCCTCTTTATCATTAAGTAATGTAAATCTTTTGTGTAGCCCTGTAAATAAAAAATATCTATTCGTTTCACCTTATATTTTACAAAATGTTTATTTTAATGCAATTCGTAAATGCATATAAATTTTAATGTGTTTGACAGGTTGTAACTTCTTTAAAATTCATTTGAAACGAATTTTCCCATAACCCATAATTTAACGGAAAACTTTTGATTGTCCCTGTAAATAAATTAATCGTGTTAGAAACTTCATTTGCAATAGGTTCGTGTTGAGGTAAACGTGAATAATTCCCAAAAATTTCAGGGCAATCCGAGTATATTTACGAGAATTAAGGCACGGACAGACAAACTAAAATCACATTCACTTTTCAATTTTGTTAGAAAGTGTTAAAAAATATAAAATTTCAATGTTTCAAAATTTATAATAAAATTTTAAAACTTATATTAGAGCAAAAAAATTTTCTTTCATTCATTTATATCAACATCGTTCATTTTTTTTTTCGTAAATTCATTTTTTATTTCATAATTTTTCCGTTTTTGGAATTTATATTAAAACAAAATTTTGTACTTTCATTTATGTGTATCAACATTGTTCTTAATTTTTTCACAAATACAATTTTTTATTTCATAATTTTTGCATTTTTTGTGCTCATTCGGCACTTGTACCTTTAGCTTCCAAGAACTTTTCATTACTGTTTGGAAGCCAAGGAATACAAGTGCCGAATGACGATAAACATTGCTTAGTTATAAATAAAAAGAAAAATTGTATTCCACATTTTTTAAAACAGTTCTTGAAATAAGAGTTCTAAGATCATTAAGATATAAGCAAAAGTTTCATATCTCAATTCATTCAATTACAATTGATGTTTAACTTTGAACTCAATTTACTCGAAGTCTAAATTTTGTCACTTGTACCCCTTGGCTTCTGGGCTCCTCATATGTAGCAAGTGTCCATCAATTTTATCATTTGTAGTCTGACGCTTCGTATTTCTGAATGTAATGTGACAGATTAATATAAAAAGAGCTTAGCAGAAAATTTAGATTTTATAATTCATAAGATTCCTCTCAATAAGCATAGTGCTTTTATACCTAGCAAATACGATATTGGGTTTTAACAAAAATTCGGAAAATGTTCAAAATATCGTTCACTTCCCTTCAAAGATAATAGTATAAAAGTAAGTATAAATAAAAGTATTAAGTTAACTTATACAAATCTTAAATATGTCATGCATTCAGGTAATCCATTTTTGACACATTGGGGTTTCCAAAGAACTGAGTTAACCAAAAATAATTTCTAGGAATGAGTACAGCGACCAATGACAACTTCTTTTTCTCAGTAGATGACGCATCAAAACAGGTATGCTGCATGTTCATCGGAAGTAACAAATCGTATAATTATCATAATAACATAAACATATAATGATTACCACTAATTTATAGTAGTGTAAGAATCACACTTTAGTTTAAATTATGCTTATTTCTTTGACGGCAAATACTTATTATTGACGAAATTTTTAACTTTCATCTAGCCTATGTCTTTATAAATCGTTAAACCTCTGACCGCAGAGCAAAAGAGTACACTGTAAAAAAAAAGGGTCGATCTACTAAAAAAACTTTAGTGATCCTTGTAATTACTAAAAAATTTTTAGTAATCTTAGTCGGTTACAAAAAAATCTGTAAGAATTACTAGAAAAAAGTTAGCAACGAATAGTTAATAGTTTTATATTTTTAATAGCTCTTACTAAAAGTTAGTTGGTGTGGCCTTCATAGCATAGTGGTTATAGTAACGGACTCCAGGCTCAAAGGTCCCGGGTTCGAAACTTGCCACCGCTAAATACGCCCCGAATGTATGTAGTGTCTCGTTAATAAAGGGATTATGAAAATCCTGTCGGAGCGGGTAGGAATGTTTGGTGCTGCCATCTGTTGCGGTTTTGCCGAAAATCTTCCGCTTCAGAAGTCTGAATGCAGTTCGAAGGCAGCTCCTGCCTTTCGGGCGCAAGTAATGGTTATTAAAAATAATTTTGGAGCTATTACTAAAATTTGCTTTGTGGCTCATCCTAAAAATTTTTAAGTTAGTTATACAAAAAATTCTTTTGTTCAGTTTACAAAAGAAATGCTTGTTTCACTTGCAAAAAAAAAGTTTGTAATGGTTACTAAAAAATTCTGTGGAATACAAATTTACTGAGAAATTTTTAGTAACCTCTTAAATTTTTTTTTACAGTGTATAATTGTAACGTTGTTTTATCAGTAAATTATTCAAAAGTCTGAAAAAATATGGTTTTTGTAACATGATCCAAAAAATTTAATTACGGATAGGAATATAAGCCTTGAGAGTATTAATCGTGACAAAATATTTTATACATGCATTATATTTATAAAATTATATTAATTTTAAAAATGAATCTACTGCAGTGAAACCTACAATTTTGTGAACGTTTATATTAGAATACATTTTAGAGAACTTTTATATTAGAAGATTAACAGTAGATATGGAGGGGATCTAATTACTAAAATCAATGAAACGAATACAATAAATTTTAAAAATTCCAATTCGCCACCAAGAACACTAGTACAATTTGATTGAACATTTGCTTAATTTTCCATGCAGGCTTAATGTGACTTATCAAAATTATGTATATTTCATGCATTCCTCCCGATGTCATAATAATTACCAGAAAAAAGGTAAAGACATGTTTAACATGTATTTGTAATGTCTTTTTTTCTTTTTAGATTTTAGAAAAAAAAATCCTGCTCATCTTTGAAGGAGATCATCTAATAATTATATTCGAAATAATTGTATAAGAAAGATATTGGCATATATACCAATATACAAAAAATAATGTATTCTGGGAATAAATCCTACCTTTAAATAATTTTTCGGGCTCATAGCATTTAAAAAAAAGTATTGAAATCTTTTTTTCTTTAGAAAAATATTCATTTTAATTATTTTACTTAATTTACTTCTATACTTTCTTTGAAAAACAATTCTTAATAATCAGTAATTTTCCAATTTTCTTGTAAATATTTACTTTTTCTCATCCGGAATATCTGGCATACATTGTACAACAAATTTTACGGTCGTAAGTGTACACCTTCCGTATAAAATTTCACTATAGTTGATTATTAACTTACTAGCGGGAGTTTAAATTATTGAATATTTTCGATTGTACCGTAACTCAAAAACACAGTCTTTCTTTAATTTTTATTCTAAAGGGAGTGATTAGTGATGGGTTTGAAGAAAACAATTTCTTTTGAAACAAACCATAGAACTAAACATACCCTAGTAAATAAGGCATATTTAATTATTAAAATGTATATTATACCGGATTTATAAAATCTTAAACTTTGAAAAAAGTTTGATTTGAATACAGTTATTTCAAAACGTTAAAAAACTTCGCTATTCATATTCGATTTCAAATAAGCCATATTAAATGGTATAACTATATTTGTGTCTTATGATTCAATTTCTAATTTTGAATCTCGTCTAATACAAATATTATCACTGACAATAGAAGTCTCTATTTTAGATGCCTGTAGATTTACTCTGTTTAATTAGGTTCAGTGTTCAGTAGATATTTCGTTTTTTTAAATGTTATATTATACTTTTATATTATACATATAAAAGTAAGTGTGCCATTTTTACTAGTTATACCATTTCTTGTTTAAAAGTCTTAAGAAAAGTCTCAGAAGATAGCTATTTATTCAAGCTATTATTATCTTTTAAATTAAAACTTTATTTAAATATCATCACTATTTATACATCTATCTGTGCCGTATGCCTTTGCTTTAATTTTATTCTCTGAAAAAGAATAATTAAATTTCTACCGTAAAAATTAAGCTCAGAAATTTTTGATAAACCTCACCAGGAAAAAAAAAACACAAAAATTTATTTAACACGTGAAAATTTCCTCTTATGCAATAAATTGTTTTAATTAAAATTAAATTTATCCTTACAAACTAATAAAATAAGTTTCTTTTTCATTAAAAAGGCTCATTTTTCCCTAAAAAAACTTCAATAACAAACCTAAAAAAACATTCATTATTCCGAAAATTTTGCAAAACAGAAAACAATTTTCAAAATGTTAAAATATTCTAACATAACAGTGAACAAAGTATATCCTACATTCAACTAGAAAATCGACTTTCTAAACTTCAGATTGAAATAAATGGAAATGTGGTGCTGTAAACTTACAATTTTAAATTCAAATCCGTCTTCATTTTGGATAAAAATTCCGCAGGCAAGAAAATAAAGAAAAGTAATAACAAAGCAGTTTTCCATAGCAAATGGAGAAACGTTTCATTTTCCAAATTGTTTAGAAAGAAAGCATAAAAATTTAACTTTTGTGCTCTGAATGCATCCAGGGAAATTTTTAAAAAGTATCTTTATAAATGCAAATTGAAGATATCGCATGAAAAAGAAAAGCAAAGGAATATTATTTGCTACCAATTGCTTTCAGAATATTTTCCAGATGTTGCAGAAAATTCTTTAATTTTGACAGAATAAATGAATATTTATGGCAAAAATTCACTTTTATTGATGTATCATTTGTAATTATGCGTAAATATATTTCTTGTCTGTATATTAGATATGTTTTTATAATTTTCATATTCGACTGGTTTGAACTAAGTTTAATTAAAAATATCATTAGTTAATTTTGTCATCAATAGTTCAATTAATTAAAGGCAACAAAGTTTCAAAATTATTAAGATTTTGATTAAAATAAAAAATAAATAAACTGAGGACAACAAGTGAAATGTTATCCATACATAACGTCTATGATTTTGTCGAAAATATTTAGAAATGAAAATACAGAAAAGATGATCATTTCATTTATAGAACACTAAGATGTTGTGATTCATTTATTTAGAAAAAGGAACAAAGTCTAATTTCAATCTGAACTCAGAGTTTTGTTCACATATTTAATATTAATGTAGCAGTTTCAGTGTACAATTGAACAGAATAATTTTGTTTTTGGTGTAGAATCGGATGATACCATAGGAATTAGTGAACAGCATTGTAAATTTCCTTATTATCGTACAATCTGAATTACGGATCGTCTCACTCTGTTAGTTCATTGCACATGAATGTTTTCCATTTTAAAATATTTATTTGAAGTCATCACATTTTACTCAATATAAAATAACCTTCTAAAAAATATCTTTTCAATATGTACGCTATATTAAATTTATAACTGTAAACATGATCTCAACCTATAAGTTTTTTTCCTGTACATGTTCATAAAAGAATATTTGATAAACCTGGTTATCTTCTCTAAATATGCAAGTTTACTTTTTTAATCAAAGATAAAATTAGAAAGAATGTCTCGAAAATGCTAAAAAATAAAATTTACATAATTAATAAAATAAACATAATTCATAATTTGAGATATTAGGGCATATATACATTTTTGACTAATTACAGATACACACGCATACGTATACAGGGTGAGTCATAAATATCGAAACAATAAGCTATCTCCTTAAATATTGCCCCTAGATCCATATTTTTAATTGCAAAATTTCATAAAATAAGGTAAAATTTTTGATAAGATAAGTTGCAACTCCATGGAAGGTATATTTAAAAAATTACAAAAATTAAATTTTTATACGGGGCCCCCTAGGATAAAAATTCCAATTAGGAAAACTTTCCTTATCCAGTCCTGAATTAGACACAAAAAATTGCATCTTCATATCTTCAAAACTACCATAGTTATAGCCGTTTAAATAATTTATCAGATTTTAAGGGATTAGACACAAATTTAAATGCGCGCAATTCCAGAAACGATCTTACTTTAACAGCTCCAGGAAACATGTAAAAAAAATATATCTTTTGAGTTAGAATTTCGATTATTTTTCCTTTTTTGTGATGGTTAGCCATATATTTTGCTAAAAAAATCATATCCTAAAATTTCTCATAAAATTTATACAAGTTTTCTAAATCTAATTTAAAAAACTAATTTAAATGGGATAATTTAAAATCGTTATAACTCGAAACATTATATAACAGATTTTAATTTCTTTCCATTTCATTAAAGCAGGAATTTTTTTCAATATTAATTTTCAAACTATTAAAAATATTTATTTAAAAATGTTCTAATTAAACAAATAATCATATTTTCAATATAAATATTTTTTTCAAATTTGCCGAAACAAAACTAATGTAAAATAATCAAAAATGACATGTTTCGTGTATTTGTACTTTTTTTCTTCAACACTTTTTGACTTTTAATGATTTAAAGACGAGTTCCTAGGTCTGCACTGGACAACATTTTCAAACCCGGCCTCGATCCGTATTAAAATCACTGTCTCTGACTGACCTGATACATGCATAAAATAAGTAAAATTTGGCTCAATCAAAATTTTTACGAAAAACACATAGATTTTGAAATTGCTTTTATTTTACAAAAAACCCCTTAAAAATTCTTTTTTTTTTAAGAATAGCATATTCAAAGGCAATTTAAATACAATAAAGCCAGTGAAAAAAACCTCTCTATAACGGAATCCTGTCTTAAACAAAAATTTGTTGATCCATGCAAAATAAATATAATAATATTTGATAAAAAAAAATAAACTCCATTTAGATACCTCCTAAGTACGGCATGTGTCTATAACCTTTTTTTTCCTATGTGATTCCGTCTTAAAAGGTTTTAGTCTATAACATTTTTCAAAGCATCAAATATGGATTAACGATATCAAAATATAAGTGAAACATTAGCATATAAATAGAGATTCATTGATAAAATAAATGTATCACAGCCTTTGGCGATTCTTTAATAGTATAAAGTATAAATATGAAAAACAAAAAGCTATAATAAGTATTTTTGGCCAGAATTCCGTCATAGGAAACAATTTTTAACCACATTGAAGTAAAAATCTATGTAAACATTCACGACTGAACCGGGATATGATTTAAACTTTTTTCCAGGCCGGATCGGGTTATGGTTTTAATATTTTTCCAGGTCGGATCGGGTTATGGTTTTAATATTTTTCCAGGCCGGACCAAATTTTTCCCTATGGATCAGTTCGGAACCAGACCTAGATAATTCGACCGATGCAGACTTCTAGCGTCGATATCACTAACATATTTTTTTATAAAAAAATTAGCGTAAAACCTGTACGCTGTTGTTGAGGAATTAATGTAGATAAATATGTCTGAACACAAATATTTAGTATATCGTTGAATCGTATGTGCTCAAGGTTTTGGTTTACTTGGAGCTTTGATCTTCCACTTATCAAAACCGCTGGAATGGAATGTGTCCACACTTTGCACTGAACGGACCGTTCTCATACTTCATTACATGAGCCTGTAACCTATAGTTATGAACCCAAATTTTTAAACTGGTTATGGATGATTGTAATATGGAGTGAGTTAAAAATGCCTCTTTTTCTCTGATGGATTTTAAGGCACCTGTATAGCTCAGTCCTCATTTTCAGCTAATAAAAATTTGAGTTATTGCATGAGCTTTACAGATAATCTGATTCCATTTCTTTTCTATACACATTTTTAGATTGATAGTATTTCCCAATTTTTACTGCAACTTGTTTCAGATATAACCCTACATTTCTCTCTGGTTCCACCAGTTTTTCATGTGGTTATAATGAGCTTCTAAAAACATGATTTTAAAAATTTATACGTGATGAGTCAGGAAGCCATCTTGCAAATAAAAGTAGATACTTAAAGCATGAAATGTTAATTTAAGCAGCATTGATCTCGTTATTTGGAATTTAACCGAGAAAAAACATTCATTCTTGGACACATGGAATGATCTATCCTGTACTGCATAAATTATTAAAATCGTATTTTTCAGAAACATATTATGATGTATTTATTAGAAGAGAATTATTTCCATTCAGACATAATATGGATATCAAATAATACTTCATAAAAAATCAAAATTTGCATTAGAATACAAGTTTTTCCATTCCATATTACCCTATTTTTGCAAAATTTTACAACTACTCTCCTGCTCATTCTGCAAGTGAATAAAAATTATGATTTTATTAGTAACTATTAAACTTGCAACTATAAATATAAATATAAATATAAATATAAATATAAATATAAATATAAATATAAATATAAATATAAATATAAATATAAATATAAATATAAATATAAATATAAAGTTATAACTATTAATATAGAAGATATATTAAATAATGGATTTTAAAAACAACAATGTATTATAAAACAAATACTTGGATAACATTAGGGAATTAAATTTTAAGAGTAATAAAATATTCTTGAGAATATTAAAGTAAGGACATGTTTAGTGTCTTTTATACAATAAGTTTTACAGTGTTTGTCAAAAAATAAATAAAATAAAGCTTACTTAATTTTGTACTCAGCTTTAATTACTTTATAACATGAAATTGTATATTTTATGACTAAAAACTTTATGCTTTATGGCGAGATAGAAATAATTAGTGCGTTAAAAGATAATATTACGAGAAAACACGTAAGGAATGGGGATACATGTGCATAAATATCACAGTTGGTGAAATTTCCTTCGCATAAAAAGAATTTAAAGAACCCAATGGATTTAACTTTGGTGAATTATTCTTGAGATTTTATTGAGGAGTAAGAGAAAAGTTTTATAAATCTTTAATAAATTTTAAAGATATAACTTTAAAATTGTTTTTAAGTTTTGTATATAATAAACTTACTTTCGTTCCAGAGACATTTCCGCATATTAAACAATAATAAACACAAATTTTTTTTTTTTTAAGAAAATTCATTTAATTAGATAGAATAAAGTTAATCTGTCCATTGCTAAAACACTGATAATACACCGCATTTCAGAAGCTATGTTACAACTTTTATTATTGTTTTCCATATTATTTCATTAAATATTCTCCGTTAAATTTATTTATACAAAATTCCTTATTAAACTTTTATATGCCTATTTTATCGCAAACTACAATTATTTTCATCAGCATTCGATAAAATGGGTATAGCATAACATAGTAAAACATGATTGCTCTTTATTAGCGCATTAGCGCAACGTCTGCTGCGGTGGTGTTAATATGTAAGTACCAAAAAAAATTTAATATGTTTAAAATTTAACAGAAAATTATAACTGAACATCTAAAACTATTGAATATTTTACCCCTTTTACTCCTTTGGGCTCTACGCAAGAATAGAGTTATTTTTTTTTCAATATGATTCTTTTACGTTCATTTTTAAACACTACACTGCAAAACATTTGCGTAATGTTACTCCATAAAGTTGGTGGCAGCCAAGTTTCTACCAAGTTTATGGTGGGTACCAGTTTAACCAAGATAAGCAGTGTAACACTACAGTAATATGTAATGTTACACCCGTAACACATGTGTAAATTACACCATTATATAAGTAAAAAAAATCACACCACAACACTGGTGGCAGCAAAGCTGCCACCAGTTTTATGGAGTGATGTTACACAATTGTTTTACTGTGTACAGAGTACCTACAACAATTCTTAACAGCTAAATTTAGCTTTCGTATTTTAAGTTTAAAAACAGAAAAAATAGTTCATTACTTTAGCATTTCTTATTTATTTAATGTTACTTGTAAATCCTAAATTACTCCTTGTTAGGTGCGTTCGTAATTATGTAAATACGTAGCACCTATAGATGTCGTCCAGTCCGCCCCTTCGCATATAAGAACGAAAAAACTACCCAACCGAATCGTTTGAAATTCAAAATATATAATTATTACATAATTTTGTCGAGTCATTTAAAATTTTATGAAAATCGGATGCATAGATCAATTACTGGGACGCTCAAAAGTATTCGGTTACATTACGGTAAATGGGGGAAAAAGTTTCAAATGCATTTTAATCGTGTGACACTCATTCGAACATAATAAAATATATATGCATCTATGAAATACATATTATAATACACATTCTTCCCAATCTGTGGTGCAAAGAACATTTGTTAATCGTAATTAACTATTTAACATTTTTTGAGATTGATATACGTTGCTGAGGAATATTACAAGTTATTTCCTGTATAAAAGAAAGCAGATATTACTTACAGGGACACACAAAACATTTTGGCTACTATACTGTATCCGAAGTACGTTGTACTATAACAGTAGAATCTGAATATTTTAAGAACATCGTTATCGTACGAACGCTCCTCATTTGCTACGCTTCACATGCAATTTCCAACTCGTTTGTAATATTCCAGGCTTTATATATTAAATTCCTAAATGTATTTTTATACGGGATGAAAAATTAATTACGATATTAATTTTCCTCTAAATGCTCACATTTTAGTGTTACGTTGATTTTTTCTTGATATACATGTACAGGATCCTTCACAGGACATAAGAAATCTTTTAGTTTAATACTTTTTCATATGGCTGTGCATGCACAAAGGCCCAAAGAAAAATTATTTAGGACAATCATTACTGTCAAACAACATCTTATTTTCTCTAAAATATAGCGATATTAGTGTGGTTTTTTAGTCAATATTTTTCATTTTTCTCAGTCAGACCTGCCGAAACACTGAAGAAAATATGTAAAAAAATAATTAATGCTTATAAAAATAGGCAATTCAATCTCCAAGCATATTAAGAACATCATTTGCAAAGTTTGATCGAACAGGTTCCATTGACTGATGGCAAATTGGGCATGAATATCAAATAAGTGACAGCAACGACACGTAGGAAAAAGTATTAGCGTGATCAGGACACAATATGAAAATCGTGTCTTTGTAGGGAAGTTAACGAATACCTTTGACTATGGAATTTTTTGCACTCTAATAATCCGAAATTACCTTCACTAGACATTTTTATGGGGCTATAGTAAAGATCATGTCTACAGAAATCGATCAAAAGTCGTAGAAAAGTTAAATACAGTGATAACAAGTGTGATAAAGTCTATTCCAACGGAAAAATTCAGGCAAATTATTCGAGCCTGAAAGAAATCAAATTATTCGAGCTGAGACTTTCAGTACTAGTCTCTTTAATTGGCCGAATTTTTGAAAATCTCTGCATTTTCGTTTACATTCCTCGCGTGTGTAAATCCTAAAATTGTGAAATAAAAATCTTTTAGTCAGAAGTATTTATTTCGAAATATTTATCATCTATTTCAACAAACGGGTATCGGAAATTTTATTACTTTTTGTTATAGAACAAAATGATTTAATTTTTTTTTATTATAAATAGTAATCTTTCGATTTTAAGATTAAGAAAGATCTTTAAAATAACAAATAGAATAAAAATCATACAAGTGTAATTCATCTTTTCTTTCTAAATCAATAGAAATTAGCGACTTAACAGTTTTACGTTTTGTAGCCAAAAAGAATTAATTGAACTGATAAAGTTAATTATTTCTGCGAAGGAAAGGATGACTTCATTTTAAAATAAATCCCTTTAGAGAAAACCAGATTGATTGCCTAAAAAAATGACAAAACCCAACTGATTTTTAGGACAATTTTGAAATAATGTCACTTATGCGTAAAAGAAAGTTTTGGGAATGCTTAAACTTTTCGAGAAATGGTTGAAGTCAGAGTGTTGCAAGAGGGGATAATTCCAACGAAATATAAAATGCCCCTCAAAAGAAGGTGTGGTATGCTTAGTAATGGTTTAGCAGATCCATTTTCCTCCGGAACACCAGAAAAGTTTATTAACGAAAAAATTAAAATCAAAATTGATTTAGGATAATATTAAAATTTTAAGTACACAGAGAATTTTTATAATCTAATAGGTCTTATATATGTTAAGCAACCATATGTTAAATATATATGTTTTCAGCAATAGATCTATTCTCAATTTATTAGAATAAAGATAATCTGCTAAAAAGTAGTACAAAATAAAGATTAATCAGTAAAGTATTAAAATATTACTATAACTAATAAAATTTTTTTTTTCAAAATGTTTTGAATTATAATATTTATAAAAAAATGTACAGTTAATTCAATAAAAATAGGGATTGTATTATAAAGTTCAAAAGAAAGGCAAATGGCAGACTGCATTATTTTTTCACGCAATATAAAACTATAATTATGCAATTAAATAATTTTTTACCATATTATTGCATAACGTAGATATGTCCTACTAATCAAAAATTTATTGCGGTTTAAATATAATTTTCAAAAAAGATTTAAAATAAAATATTGTATTTCATCTGAAGTAACGAAAAAAAAACTATTAAAAAATAAACATTGCCGGATATTTTAATGGCAATTTTATTCCTTCTTACAGTTAAATAAATAAATTAAATTAATAACATCCATACATAAATGTATTTTTTTCTGTAATGTTAAAGAGGTTATACAACTTATATTTTATTTATAAAAATTACCACTGTGAAATATATTTCTACATGGAAATAAAATTGTATATATTTTTAAATAAATAGATCAGAAAATGAAACCTTTGTTGTCATAAAAAAAATTTTGTGTAAAAGAAATGAACTTTGTCCATTTTTCGATCTTTCGAAGATTAAAATGAAAATTTGAATGTACCTTGTAGTCATTAAAAAGATCCATAAGCATATATTACGCAAATGTTGAACCTGCTTATTTTTAGATCCTTTCTTTTTTTCTTTCATTAAAATTTCAACCTGTTTTATTTTCACGTTTTAAGATACAGAAAAATTATTCTTCATTATTTAACAAATATAGCTTACGTATTCCTAGAAAACTCGATTTATATGTGATTTCTTTCTGAAAGAGAAAAACAGAAAAAAAAATTCCGTTCATTCCTAACAGGTATACTTATTAGATACAGTAATACTAAAATCCGAAATTTTTCTAAAAACCAAAAAATCCGTAAATTAGGCTTTTTTATTTAGTAAAATAAATCAAACGATAAGTAAAACTAAACTAACATCAAAGAAAAAAATGTTTTTGAATAAAAAAAAATAACAATTATAATTCACATTAATTTGAAAATATTCCCTATTTATTTTTTAAAGCTATATAAAATATATTTATTGTAATCAATATATTTACTGTATACATTCAAAATTGTTATATTTAAATATAAATGTGTTTAATCATATATAAGATGCATGTAAAACCATAAGGAGCATAAATATAAGGACATAAGGAAAGAAATTGTATAAGGAAAAATATGATAAACGTGGTATATACAACAGTATAATAAATTAAAATAATCTGTTGATCTTAAACAAATTACTGGGTAATTAAAATTCTTTAAATTATTTTTTTTTCAAAGCATTTTTTGGTTATTTAGACAGTTTAATAATAAGACAGGTATTTATGCATTTTCTAGAATCATTCTATTATAAAAATTATCAATAAATGAAAGACTAACTTCGTATTTATGTACAAATATTTTTATCCCACTACAGAAAAAATAGAAAATAAGTCAAATATAAAAAATAAATGAAAAAATAAAAAAAAAGAGAAAAAAAAAAAGATTTATCAGAAAATGTTTTTATGTTTCACTATTACAGTAAATCCTTAATATTGCAATAGAAATTCTCAAAGTTTTCAACAAAAAAAGATAGAAGATGAGAAACACTTACATTTCTTTTTTGACCAATAAAAATTTTATAAATATGGCTTATGGCAACGTAGTTTAGAATTTCTCATGTTTGAAGTTGCTACTTGATTTAATGTAATGCCGTCCATAAGAATTGTTTTTTCGGTGTTCAATTTTAAATTCGTTATACTCGGATAACATACAAATAGGGTTACTTAATCTTCCAAAAGAAGCATTCAAAAGGCATTTTAAAATCTCTTTTTATAGATTTTATTTTAAGGAATAATATCTATAGTCTGAAAAGATATTTGTTAATATTTTCCTTTAAATGGCACTTTCATTATACATTATTAGGATAAAAGAAAATTAAAAGGACCTGAATATTTTTGCTATTTCTAGTATATTGTTTCTAAGTAAAAACATGTAAGGTACTTGTACCCTATATGGACATTGCTCTCAATATGAACACCCCTAATATTTTAAAAAGTAACAATTTTGATAAAGAGATCGCGGAACATATCCGCGAAGAAAATCAGTTGAAAAGATAATTAACCCTGGAAAGTAAAAAAAAGCGCGCTATCCGCCATTTAGAAGGAACTTGTTGTTTCGTGGTGTGCTGATCGTAATTACAGGCAAGTTTAAATTCTTATTAGGTATTGTAAAATTACTTTAAATATTGAAAAGTGTGGTGTTTTAGAAAGCTTTTAAAACATATTTTCGATTGCTATTCCACATATTGCTTTAAAAAGTTTTCTTTCTTTATTTATTACAAGATCTAATAAAACTACTCTCGATTCCCAATATGGACACCTTATGTCCACATTGGAAGTGCAGCAGGTGAATCTTCACATTCAGAAAAATAGAAAGCTAAGCAAAACCAAGTACATTATTTCATAATATTTTGTAGTAACTGAGGTGCTTTGCATCGGTTTTGGAAGAGCCGCAACCGAAAATGCCCCCCCCCCCGCTCTAAAGTGCATGATCTGAAGATATTTACTTTGCCCTCCCCCGCAATACTTTAAGATATATTTTTTTATCCCCTCTCCTCTAAAATTCCATAGAAGAGTGACTCTTTGCTACACCCTGTGTAGTAGGTCAATAAGGAGGCACCTGTCCATAATAGGGACTGGTGGTTCCTTATATGGACATTTGCTAACATTTTTTGTTTTTATCATTTAAATAAAATCGGAATAGTTACTAGGTCGCTAATTTTAATAATGATAGTCAACAGTCCAGGGATCATGGTCATATATATTTTGAATCCTATCACGTGTGCAAGTACATGGTTGTGAAAAAAATACATTTTCCTTAGTTTGTCCAAATTAGGCACAGGTACCTTATATAAGGTGTTTTAAACAGAATATTACGTGTAAAAATATAAGCAAAATATTCTCATTAAATATGCACATTTATGTCAAACATACTTTAAAATAACACTAGAACACATAGTTCACGAACAAGGTTGCTGGTCTGGGAAAAGTTTTTCATTCAAATTATCAACAGCTTGGCCAGACTGTAATATTTGTTTTATTTTATCATGCAAAGATTGCTATTTAAAGCGAATTAAATTAACTTGTTAGAACTGAAAACTCCGATTTAAGAAACTCTTTACTTAGAACAAGTTAAACTAAAAATTATTAATATTGATAAAAAGTGTACTCAAAAAGGCATAATACCCTTTATTTGATTAACGTAAATTCCATCGTACAAACGGTGACAGTAATTTTGATTTTCAAGGACCTTGTTGATAGGAATATTTTCGAAAAAATTAAAAGAAGAACAAGACATTGTTAAAAAAAATGTCACCGTTTGTGTAATTACACATAATGTTAACCAAACGAATGTATTATAATTTTTTTATGTATTTTATTACCATTATTAACAATTTTTAATTGAGTTTGATTTGATTATAAGTAATTATCATATATACTGTTATTTACTCAGACGTTAGAATATAGCTTTTGACGGATGTAAAACAATAAAAATAATTTTGAACATAAAAAATAACAAAAAATGACTAAAATGTATTTTACATTTCAAAAAATTAGAAAATAATAATTAAAGAAAAAAAATAGCCTTTGTGAGTAACAGGGCAAAACCGCTCAAATGATTATTAAAATTTAATTAATTCAATAATTGAGAAAAAAGACAAATTGAATAGACATATTAAATTATTTTAATATCACCGTATTTTGAAAACACAATGACAATATATATATATATATATATATATATATATATATATATATATTACAACTGTTATGTTGAAAGATAGCGGCAATAAATAAAATCGTCTTTTAAAACTCTCCCTATATGTAATTCTGAATTTTGTGAATGAAGCAAATAAGCAACAGGCTGATACAAAGAGTTAATCTGAAATAGTACACTGTAAAAAAAAATCTGGAAACCTACGAAACTAGTTTTTGTAAAGCTGCAGAAAACTGCAAGTTTACTAAAATTTTATATGTAGCCTGGTATTATTTTTACCACTCGCATAGAACAAATACATGAAATATCGTAGTTTCACCTGTCAGCCAATCAGAAAGCGCTTCAGTGGTGACGTAAGGACTATTCACGCAGCCACAGAGCCGAGTAATGCATCCATCTTGAATCTGGTATTGATGAAAATATTTCTAGTTAGTAAGTAGATTTTTAGTCTATATGATTTAAATTTTATTATATAATATTTGATTTTTAGTTATTAGGAAGCTAATCTTCCTAAATATACGTTAAATCTGTGTTTATTACAAGTACAAAATTTCTAATGTTTTATACAATAAATCAAATTTATCTGTTCTTTTTCTGAATGTCATTTCACTTTTTTGCCCCCTTTTCCGCAGTACAAAAATTTAAAGTGTTTAAAACTTACTTTAAAAAATCATTATTCTATAGCGAATAAATTCCATTAACCATTCGTTAAATGACATTCATTTCACTAGAACTTCATGTGAATTTCACCCTTAAAATTTTGTTCCCGAACTTTCTTCACACAGTAACAATACTCAATATTTAAAAACTCTTTAAAACTGCTTAAATTAAAATAACATAAAATACAATATGTGTTCTATGCGTTATTTTATTGTCATAATAAATTATCAATTAAGACATTTCTTCCCCCTCAAAAACATAATTTCCCCGTTCATCCACACTCCTTGCGAAATTTAAGAACACAAAGTTTTTAAAATTCTTTATAGCCCAGTGGTGGAGGAGGGGAAAAAAATACGAAATCGGAATTAGTTAATGGAAAGCTGGAAATTATTTAAATTCATTTAGTTTAGGTCTAGAATAAATGTATTAAGTTTTCCCCTCTTACTATGTGCGCGTTAAAAAATGGGTACAAATTTTATAATTGAAAAACACGATTTTATTGATTACCATAAAATATCAAAAGAAAAATAAACTTATCAAGAACATTGTTATTGCAAATGTTTTAGAACTTAAAATTCTGAATAAAATGACAAGCGATATTTAACATTTTTGCTGAATTTTTACAATTCAACAATTGGATTGAACTATTAGATTCAAGTATTGCCTAAATCACTAAACCAAAGCTTTCAGCGCGAACAAACGAGGTTATCAGTTTATACGCGATTGTTATTATGTAAATGTAATTTTTAGTTATTGATGCATTATTTATGATGGATATTTTGAGAATTGAGGCTTAGCCTCTTGATTGCGGGTTATAGACCAGAAATTGTATATGAAAAAAAGGACGAAGTCTAATTTAATTACGGGAAATCCAGAAATTGTTTTAATTTTCATCGGACATAGAATAGAAATGAATCTACTGTGTTTCTTTCTTTTGCTAAATGAGCTACAAACAAATTAACTTAAAAAGTACATCCTTTCATAATTTTTAGAATTTTTCAAAAATGACTCGTAAATGATGGCAAATATTGTTTATTATTTCCAATATGAAATGGGTGTAGCTCCTAATATAATGTATATAGAGTGAGCAACAGTGCATGTCTATTAGAATTAAGGAAATTGAAAATAAAGTGCAAGAATGGGAGAGAGGGGGGGGGCGGTAGAGCGACAAATGAGTGTGCATAAGACTTTTTCCTAGAGAAATTCAAGGTCAACGAATAGCGCGATTTTAAAATTCATATTTTGTGTTAAGGACAAAGATCGCTCTAATTAAATGATTTTCGACTAGTATACAAGAATCTTCATTTAAATTCATAAAAGTTTAAAACCTTAGGAATATTGAAAAAAATTAGTCTTTAAGTAAAAAATCTTTCATTTAAGGGTGTATTCGAAAAAAACGCTTTTCCACCTTCAACAGCTCGAAATTTTCCGATACAATTTCAGGCCCATTTTTAAAAGTAGAAACATGAAACTTGCTGAGAGGATTCTTGAAGGGACGTATGAGATGCCGTGTGATGTATTTTTACGCTCAATTCATTAGGATTTGAGTTATAAACAATTACCTTATTAGTATGACCCTTTTTTTCCTTCCGAGATCTCCCACTTGGGAAAAATCGGTTGGAAATGCCGTTTTTGATTGCTTTTTTTGCAATATTTTTTGCATTTATCAAAGAATTGACAATCACGGCACCTTGTGTGCTTTGCAAATAAGAGATTTTGTAAGTTTCGTGTATTTGAGAGCAATAATGAATTCAAAGATAAATCGGAAAATAAGCAGTTTGAATCGAAATACACCCTTAAAACAATGATTTATGTCTGGGGGTGTGAGTTGAGAAATGAAATGTAAAACATCTATCATCCATGCACCATTTTCTCAATAACTACTAAATTATAATTCTCAAAATATGCAAAATAAAATCCTTACATAGCTACAAAAACATCGTGAAGGCCTCAACAATTTTTAAAAATGTACAAGTATGTAACAAATGGAGACAGAGCGGATGGATAACTTGATCTCTCCTATAGTTTAGAGCTTTGGATTAGCGATTAAGATAAAATTTTGAAATTGAATTGAGACAAAAATATGCTTTTTTTTAATTGCGAATTTCAAACTCTGAGAAATTTGTATTCAGAATGGTTTCTATAGACTTAGTTGTTTTGGAATATTGTTAAAATATTTTTTAATAAAGTGTATTTTCTAACGTTCATCTAGTACGTGGGTAAAAAATCAGCACATTAATTCTAGACCTAAACTGAAGGGATCAAAGCAATTTCAAGTTTTTCCCTAATTATTTTAAGATAAACCTCTTGACCATTGCGGTTAAACTTTGAAATAGAATTGTGCCATTAATGTTCAGCAAAAATATTAAATGTAAGTGTTCATTTTACTTAGAATTTTAAGCTTTATAACACTTATATTAAGTGTTTTTGATAGTTAGTTCTTTTGAGATATTATTGTGGCATTAAACTGTAAATCTAATATATTTCTAACACTCCGCTAGTATGAGAATAAAACTTACTATATTCATTGTAGATCTAAACTGAAGAGATTAAACCTATTTCCTACTTTCCCTTAATATCGAATCCTACCATATAATCACTGGGCTATTAGTACTTATTTTCAATAACGTAAATAAGTCATCTAATACTCCCCTTTCTAAAAAGAAAAATAAATCGCTAATTTTTCCCCCTCAACATATAAAATTTAAAACCTTAAGTCATTCTTTAAAAAAAATTCTGATCCGTTCCTTTATTATAAGAATAAATAATAGGTCATATCCATAAAATCCAAATATAAATTTCCCCCCCTCTCGCCTTACAAGCATAAATATTTAGTCTTTTACCCTAATTAATTTTCATTTTTTTTGCTAATTGTAAGTCTTCAATAAGTTATATTATCAATCGTTTGAAATATCCCCTTTCCTTTCTTCAATAATACAAGAAAATATGGTTATCTTTGTCTCCATTCTTACTCGTTGAATTAAAAATCTTTAAAAGTCTATTTTTCTTCCTGCTGTATTTGTTACTTTATTATGATAGCAGTTAAACACCTGAAATCTTCCCTAAATCCCTTAACCGAAGATTTTGTTACTTAAAATGGGAGAGTGGGGTGGAATGGGACAGTAAATTTTTCTTTTTAAATTCTATTAATAAACATTTCACCAGTCACGTATTCCATTAAGCAAAAGCATCCCCCAATCTTCAGTTGAATAAAATAGCTGATTTACATATGCTTGCAATTGTAAAAAGGAAAAGAATATTTTAAGAATCAAAAGTAAATTTGCAATATATTTTTATGCTTTCTGCTATTAATGACTTGTTTATGTAAATATGTAATTATTTCTCTATTTATAGAACATTATACTGCTAATCATACATAATTTAAACTATGTCTAAAAGCAGCATTTATACCTATACAAGAAGTTTAACATAAAATACAGGGAGGAATGGGACATGCCAGCAAAGAAGGAATGGGACAATTACAATTTTTTAAACTTTTTTTTTCTCTTAGTTAGTTTCATTAATTATAAAATCGTTTCTGAAAATTATGTTTCTCCCATAATTTCTTTTATATTCCTCTAATTTCAGAGCTTTAAGTGAGTAGTTCAGTTGCATGTCTGTCAAATTTGTTTTATTTATATTATTTTAATTACTCATAGAGGAAGTTTTTATTTTTATGTAAAATCAGCCGTAAAAAAGGATGAACTCTTTATGTTGTTTTAAGAACAAATTAATCTTTGGGGTTGTGCAAATATAATGTTATCATTTCAGGAGGGAGGAGGTTTGTCTTTTGATATAAATATCATTTCTGATCATCAATTGTTTCTCTTTTTATTTGTAACATGGTCTTTAGTACAGAGTAGTACGTTATTTTTATAGCCTGTTACATATTTTTTTAAAGTTATTAAAATCTCTTAATTATTATAAAATTATTTAACTCTAAAATATAGTATCCTCTAACGTTTAAAATTCTTATTTTTCTTCATATGTGTATGCATATATAATCACAATGCGAGAAACAGTATAAAGTGTATTTGAAATTAAGCTTGTACTTACTAATAAATAAAGAGAAAGAATGTTGTCTTCGTTTTGTTGATATGAATTTCTATGTGCTCCCCACCCCTCTCCAATCGGTGCAAGTACAATAAATCTTTATTACTGTTGAATGTATTATGTAACAAAAATGTATCATTGGATTCATTTAAATAGTATTGCTTTTAATTGTTATGTGATATAAAGATTTTTCATATGAAAAATGATATATTATCAACTTCTCATCATTTGATCATAAAAGTTTGCGGAAAATAAATGAAACAAGTTTTGTATGTCTTTTCGAGCAAAATAAGTTATAGGAATAAAATTTTTTTACACTTTGATATCGATATCATTAATGGGGGGGGGGGCAGTTGAAGGATGATAACGTATGAATCAGAAGTAGGGAGGAGGGAATCCAAAATTAACAAAAAGTTGATAAAATTATATTTGCACAGCCCCCTTCGTAAGCGAGCTCTACGCGACACCGAATAATTAAAAAATATTTCATGCTTCAGAATTGTTTTTAAAACCATAGACAATCGGTAAGGGGCTATGCAACTATAATTAGTTATATTGCATAAAATCAAGTGTACGAATTTATTTAAAACGTACGTAATATGAATTGTACAGTAAAATACACAGAACAAGGGAGACTTTTAACAATTAAATGTTTCAAACATAATTTTTGAATATTTTATTTTTTCTGTTATTACGAAAAAAAAAGTATAAACTTCGTAAAAAGTTTCGTCACATTT
Organism: Maratus speculifer; assembly: GCA_964019185.1. Taxonomy (NCBI): domain Eukaryota; kingdom Metazoa; phylum Arthropoda; class Arachnida; order Araneae; family Salticidae; genus Maratus; species Maratus speculifer. The sequence continues at coordinate 70,205,767 of OZ025297.1, read as the reverse complement.
AGATGTTTTGGGGGCCCGATTTCCCGTTTTTACGAAATGTCAGCCTGCGACTCTATTTGCATGTGACACACATTTCGTGGGTACTCTGTCACAAGAACTAATGCACAGAATTTTATATTTAAAATATATATGTTTAATATAGAAATTATGCCCAGCCTGTCTCTGATATGAATTGGTGATGATTAGTTTTTAATGTAAATTCTAGTTTTCAACGGATTTACACGTTTTAGGGGTCAGATATACCAAAAAACTTGTTTTTACTAAATGGCTGTATGTATGCGACCTAAATTTCGTAGGTGCTCTGTCTCAAGAACTAATGTACAACTTTCAATAAAAAAAAATATATTCAGATAGTGCTTGTTATAAATTGATTCCGATTTTTTTCGGAACAACTTCTGAAACAACTCTACCTGAACGCATAATGGACGGATTTTCATCAAACTTTAGATATAGTTTGTCCCTAATATGATTTGGTGGTTTTGTTAATATTTTGGCGTAAATCGCTCAATATATGGTGCTGATGTGCTGAATATTTCATAATTTGCAAAATAGGGGGGGGGGTAATCTGCATAATTTCCGCAAATTCTAATCTTAAGAACTAACGCACGTATTTTCATCGAACTTCAGATTCAGTTATATGCTGACACCAGCTATTGCAGTGTCACCATTGCAGGTTTTGGTGTAGATCACTAAACAAGTAGTGCTTTTAAGGTGCATTTTTTACGTGATTTCACCGATATTCATATCTTAAGAACTAATGCACGGAATTTCATATTATTAGAATCCCCATGATGGGCATAGACATAGATTGTCTTTTAATTTTGGTACTTCGACGAATTTTGAAATAGTATTATGTATGAGATAGAAGAAAGTTGTGGGATTTGGAGTTGTGGACAACGTACTTCCGGTATTTTACATCCTTAAAAAACTTGACATTATCAACCAAATTCTTTGAATTTTTTTGGTATTAAAAACATACGATATACGTAGCCTGGGTGAAAAAATATTGCTATTTAGTGTAAAAGGGCTGGTAAGATTTTTACCGAGATAAAACTCTCGGGTTTTAACAAATTTTGTCAAAATTTTCACACATTTTATTTTGTAAAAAAATATTTCTAATTGTCTGAATGTTTCGAAATTTTCGTAGGTAATGCAAGTATGATCTATTGATGTGCTCTGAAAAGATGTTCAAATACGGAAGTTTAGTTACATTTATATGAAGAAAAGTACATATATTTAATAAACATATGCTTTCCTTGTGGTGTGAAGTGATCTGCCTTCGCCAGTGTATTTGAAAGAGTTAAAATTCCATTAATTTTGTTAAAATTCAATTAATTTTTATACATGTAAATATAAGAGGTATTTAATATGGTTTTACGTAATTTTTATAAAATGTTAATATAATGGGGATAGTGATATGAGATAGCGGGAGGAATGGGACAGTAGGTTTTTCTCTTTATGTAACATTTTAAACATTTCATCAATCGCACGCTAGATGAAGCATTGGTAGCCAAACTTTAGTTGAAAAAAATTGTTGGTCTGTATAAGCTTACAATTGAATAAAAGATCATTTCAAGAATCAAAAGTAAATTTACATTTTATGCTTTCTGTATATTAGTGATTTGTTATTCATAGGTGTAATAGTTTCATTATTTATGGAACATTATACTGTATATTATTAGTTATTTAAAACAAGTCTAAAAGCAACACTTTTGTTTATACAAGAAGTTTAACACAAAAAAAGAAAGTGGGTAGGAATGGGACATGCCAGTAAAGGGAGGAGTTGGATATGCCTTTCTTTTTTTAATGAGATGAATGTAAATTGATAACATGCAAACATATTTAGAGGGTAATATATTAATTATAACATTGATAGTATATTCATTTACTTCAAAATGTAAATAATTTGAATTGACGATTTTTTAATGTTATCTATGACTAACAATACTGAATTTCCATTTCGTTATGAAAATCTTGGAATTTTATATTGTGCCACATACATTATATCAATCTACAATCTTTATTAGATTATATATCTAGCCGACACTTGATTATTTGTGCCTTATAGCTTTATTTTACTGCAATTCGATATATCTCTATAAGTGGTGAGTTATGGGGCACATTTTAAAACTTACAATTTCTTTAATTATAAAATACCTTTTGAATGTTTTGTTTCTATATAGTTCAAGCACATTAAATGGTGTTTCACCTTGCACTCTATAAATTGAAATTTTTGTTTTAAAGTTAAACAAAGTTGATTTTCTAAGTTTTGTAAAAAGTGTCGCACCCCACCGCAATTTTCTCTATTTTAACAAAAATTATTAACAAAGTACCCAGATTCCTTAATAAATGGGCCTGTCAAATGATGGCTGTTTGCATTTATTCGAAGATTAAGCTTTTATATTACAATGCATGCCTATTGGCATTATTTATTGGGTAAGAAGGCGTATTGTGTTTCAGCATTTTTTATTTATATAGACTTGCCGTCGAAAGACAATGGCAACATACAATGCTGATGGTTTTTTAAATCTACATCTTCAACATTATGAATGCCTTCATAAAATCATTTTAAAAACAGTTGAGCAGTTTTATTGATACATATTTAGCATTTATAAAGCATATTCAATATTTTTATGTATTACAATTCCACCTATCAATGGATTTTTGTATTTTTATTTCATAAGTTAGAAGAATGTCAAGCCTTTATAAAAATACCTTTTCAGTATGGTTTTGCGAGTTCATTTTAGATGAAATTAGTAATTAAAAATGAGAGCAATTTACGATTTATTGATGCTATGTCAGTAAATGGAAACATCTCAGATGAGAAAATCCTACGACTGTATATGTGACTTTAACTTTTCCAAAATGCCGATCATCAGCTTGAATTTAAAATGCATGGTTTCTCTTCATCAAGTTAATTTTTAAATTCTTGTAACATTCAATACGAAGATGAATATTGGCTTTTCCATAATATTGTATTCATTATAAATTTTACTAAATTTTTCTTTTTTTTTCGTGTTAACATCTAACTTATTATTTCAGATGCATGAAGAAACTGGAGTTCAATTTAAAAACAATGCGAGCTCCTTGATGACGAAAGTAGAAGAAAAAGAAGCACTATCTTTCAATGAGAAAAATCTTGCGAACCTCATACTGCAGCCCTGAAATTTTCCAATTATTTTATTGCAATATATCTTTAACATTCACTTTATGATATTATCTCCAAAAATAATTTTTTAAAAGTATGCAATTCATAGGTATTTGTATAAATACTAATTATGTAGTATTTGCAAAATGTGAGTCATATTAAAAAGATATAAATGCGTAATGAATTAAATAAATAGTTATTCAATAAAATTTATTCATATTTCATTGTATTTTGTTATTTAATCATATTGCATTTATTGGTGGTATAGATATGCATATTACATTTATATCAAAAACGACAGCCCCATAATATTTTCCAAATCAATGTGTATTTTTTTTTGTTTCCATTCTAGTTTTTTACTTTCAGAAAGATTGCTTAGGAAACTCTGATTATAAAATACTGATAAACATAAAAAGTGCAAGACTTGCCCACAATTACAGTTGATAAGTCAAAGATGCATTTTTGTGTACATATGTTAAAGTGTGTATATTATCTCTCCTATATGTAACTATTTTAGTTAAAGATTCTAATTCCAGAGCAATATTAACCACAGAAGAAGTCTACTAAATTCATACATATTCGACTCATTCTTCTAGATCTTTAAGCCAGTTTTAAATTTGTGATCCATCAATAATTAAATTTTTCCTCTTTAATATTTTAATTTAAAACAAAACTCTCAAGCAAATAAAGTATTAAAAAATGTATAATGTATTAAACGTAGATGGTGGAAGAAATTTGTTAGGAATAAGTCGAGGTAAAAGACAATAAAAAATTAAAGGTCAAAAGATTCTAGTAATTAGTAAGAATTGTACGACATATCCACCTGAAATAAGAATAAGGTTTAAAAAAAATCTTAAATGTGGCATTCAGATAAAAGCATTAAATTTTTTGCAGAACTCTTATCTGTTTTGAACCATTGAATTAGATATTGTATAGTGTTTCAAATATATGTAACAGAAGACGTTTGTTAATGAAATTCATATGACTATAGAACTGAACAAAACATTACTATATTTTCATTTCTAGCATTCTAGTTTAAAAGCATATTCGCATAACGTTTTTTCATAATATACAATGTTTTTTTCATAATATACAGTTTTTCTAATCATGTATTGGATTAGGTGAGGCTCAGTGCTTTATATGTATAAATTAAGCATTGTGCTTCATCTAAAATCATATTTCTTTTAGGCATATTTCAATACTCAGTTATGGTAATTTATTAACATTATTCTATCTATTTGCCTTTTTTTAGTTTAACTAAAGACCGTAAGATCGGCTTCAGCTTATCTGCTCATTTAGTGATATTGTTATAATGCTCATATAATATAAAAAATGATTTTGCACCTATTTAAATATCCACATTGAAACTTCAGTGAGTTTTCTCATGCGTAACATTTATGTTAATTGTTGTGGTAATATTGAAACACATGTTAGGCCATATTGCTTATTTTGCATCGAAATATTTTGATACATGAGAAAAATTCCACTCTGGATATTTAAAACTGTAAAAATTCAACTTCATATTGAAAAAATAGTATAATAACTCCAATTAATTCAAGTATTAGAATAAAAAAAAAACGTAAAATCTTTTTGGAATACTGCTGTAAAAAATATAGTAATAACATTGCAAACAAATTGTGCAATTACAAATACATGTTGGTATGTGCAAATAAAATATTTTAAATACAATACAAAAGAATCATTAACAAATTTACCGTATTAACACTTGTACTGTAGCAAAGAACTTTCTGGCGAGAATACAAAATGTGGCTTAAATACAATACTAAAAAAATTTTGGTAATTTTTCTAACGATATCTCATTAAAATTACATTTTTTTTGTAAAGTACATAAAAGGTTTAAGGTGCAAGCATAAAAAACCCATAGTAAATATGCCATAAAGTCCCCTGCAAATGTACAACAAATCCTCAATCTACTACAAAATGTTTTGTAAGAATATTAAAAATCATTAGAATAGTCACAAAATAATGTATAGAAAACTCGCTAAAAATTCGTAAACACGTTTATTAAATAATTCTCAGTAAATTTACCAATATATATATAGTGATCACTCTAAAATATCGCTAGTAAGCTTACTAAATAATGTTTAGTACATTTATATAAAATGATATGAGAACATCCCTTACAAATCATTAGTAAATTTACTAAATAATCAGTAGTAAGTTTACAAAACGTTCTTTAGAAAACTCCCTAGCAAATCGTTACTGCATATACAACATAATCATTGGTAAATTTATGAAACATTCCTTACTAAACTCCCTGAATAATTTATAGTAAGTTTACTAAAAAATATTTAGAAAATTTACAGACTATTCTTTAGGAAACTCACTAAAAAATCGTTAGTATGTTTACTAAACAATATTTAGTAACATTAACTAAAGCAACTTTTGTAATTGTACATGATTTTCTTCTGTTGTGGTTACATGAAAAGTTCTAGGCATCCCAGTTTCCTAGAAAATTCTTAGTAACCTTACAGAATTTTTTCTACAGTGTAGTTCATTTCGAATAAAAAATTTCATATCTTAGCAATACGTTTCATTATTTCGATTAAGAGCTGCTCTTTATAAACAAAATTAACAATGAAATACATAACAACTGGCTTTACAAAAAAAAATGTCAGTTTACATGATTATGAAAATTGATAATATTCTCGATTATTTAAAATTTCATAATTATAAAATATATACACGCACGCACACACACACACGTGTATATATATATAAATACATAACAACTGGCTTTACAAAAAAAAAAATGTCAGTTTACATGATTATGAAAATTGATAATATTCTCGATTATTTAAAATTTTATAATTATAAAATATATACACGCACACGTGTATATATATATAAATACATAACAACTGGCTTTACAAAAAAAAAAAAAATGTCACTTTACATGATTATGAAAATTGATAATATTCTCGATTATTTAAAATTTTATAATTATAAAATATATACACGCACACACACACACGTGTATATATATATACTAACAGGGGTGACCAAACTCAGATCGGTCAAAATTAACTTTGTGTTCAACTAGATATAGTATTTTCCCTGTATCATTCACTCTGCATTAATACTGTAAAACATGTTATTAATAATAGTATTATTTATAAAAACAATCAATAAGAAAACTATGTTTGTATGCACATGTTCATAAATTTTACTTTATTTTAAAATTTACAACGAAAGGACATTAAACCAAATCAATTTTTTTAGCTCGACTCTGATTAGTTTAACTATGCATCTCGAATACTATTAAGAATGTATAAGAAATTTCTCCACATTCTGAAAGACAATATTTTTTGCCAGATATAGCCAAATTTGGACACATTCTTTTATTTGGTGCCAAATAAGTGTTCTGGTTTCGTAATCTTAATAGTCGATTTTTCGGCCAAATTTCGCCAGTATTTTGTCAAATATTACCAAATTATTGGCTTTGACATATTTTCGTGATCCTAACCCTTATTACCCAAATGATCCACTAATCAAATGTGATCAAACATGTGACTTAGCTCAATGGTCTTCAGGTAATCAAAATTAGAAGCGTATAAAATAAATCAAAATCGTTTAAGCCATTTCTTAAGTAAAATTAGCTTGACAGAATTCAGCAATGAAGCGATATGACCCACTAATATAATTTTGTTTAATATGCAACTCAGCCCAATAGTCTTCTCGTGACAAAAGACGTTTCGTTGCAAAATTTAGGTAAAATTAATTGAGTCGTTGTTATATATAATTAGAATGACCCGAACCCATTAAGACCTAAAATGACCCACTAATTGAATTGTTACGAACATGTGTCCTAGCTCAATGGTATTCTCTTGCCCAAAAACGATATAAGAGAAAGTGTACTCAAAATTTTCTAGATAAAATTAGCATGATCCTCAAATAACCCTTATATCGAAATCTCTCGAAAATGTGACCTAGCTCATTAATTTTTGCGTGCCGAAAAAGTTAGATACAAAATTTAAATAAAATCGATTGAGCCAATTTTTAGGTACAAATAGTTTGACCTTTACCCATTATGACCCAAAATGACTCATTAATCGAATTTTCTCAAACATCTGACCTAACTCAATGATTTTCTTGTGTCCTGTGTGTGGATGTAGAATATAAAATTTAGTCAAAATTGCGCGAGACATTGTCTAGATAAAATTAGAATAACCCAAAAGTGACCCACTGATCGAAATTTATCGAACATGTGACCTAGCCCATAGGTTTTCTCGTGCCAAAAATATGCTGTACACAAAGTTTCGTTAAAATCGATTCACCCGTTCTTTACACATAGCTTGACCATTACCCATCATGACCCGCAAATGACCCTTATAATCGAAATCTCTGGAACAGGTGACTTAGCGCATTAGTTTTCTAGTGTATAAATATTGTTACACACAAAATTTTGTTAAACTCGATCCGGCCGTTCTTTAAATATAAATAGCTTAACCCAGACCATTTATGACCCTCTATGACCCATTAATCGAAATTTCTCGATCATTTGATCTAGCCCAATGATTTTCTCGTGCCAAAAAAATGATGTATAAAAAAGGTCATTAAAATTGATCCGCATGTTCTTTAGATGTAGCTTGACATGACCCATTATAACCCATCATAACCCATAAATGACTCTTACATTCGAAATCTCTCAAACATGTGAGATAGCCCATTAGTTTTCTCGTGTCAAAAAACTGTTACATACAAAATTTCATTAAATTTGATACTGTCGTACTTTAAATATAAATAGCTTGACCCCGACCCTTTATGACCCAAAATGACCCAGTAATCGAAATTTCTCGAAGTGAGACATAGCCCAATAGGTTCTCGTGCCAAAAAAAAACGTTGTATACAAAATTTCGTTAAAATCGACCCACCTGTTTTTTAGATATAGCTTGACCATGACCCATTATGACCCACAAATGACTCCTATAATCGAAATCTCTCGATCGTGTGACTTAGCCCATTAGTTTTGTTATGTCAAAAAACTGTTACATACAAAATTTCGTTAAAATCGATCACTCCGTTCTTTAAATATAAATAAATAATTCTTTAAATAGAGCTTGACCCAGATCCTTAATGACCCAATATGACCCATTAAAATTTTTTCTCGAACATGTAACCTAGCCCAATGTTTTTCTCGTGCCCGAAAACCATAGAATGTAAGTTTTAGTCAAAATTGCGTGAGAAAATCTCTAGATAAAAATAGCATGACCCACAATGACCCCAAAAATGACCCAGTAACCGAATTTTCTCGAACATGTTACCTAACCCAATGGTCTTCTTGCAATCCAAAATGATAAAATATAAAATTTGATCAAAATTGTTAGAGCCGTTTTTTAGATAAAAATTGCTTGACCCATAATGACCCCAAAATGACCCACTAATTGAATTTTTTCGTCCCAGCCCAATAGTTTTCTCTTGCTAAAAAACGATTGGATACAAAATTTCCTTAATATCGATAAAACCGTTTTCTAGATATAAATAGCTTGATCCTGACCCATTATGACCCAAAATGACCCAATAATCGAATTTTCTCGAACATGTGACCTAGCCCAATTGGTCTTCTCGTTCACAAAAATGGTAAAATCCAAATTTTTCCGAAAATCGTTAGAGCCGTTTTTGAGATAAAATTTACACACACAGACACACACATACAATTTTTGCTCGCATTATAGTATAAGATAATATTAAGCTAAATTGTTTTAACTACAGAAGATATTTTGCTATGATAAATTAAAAGTGCTATCCTTGCAGGTACCCTCTTTTTTATCCTTTTAACTAAAAACCACACTTTTCTTTTATAACGCATATGCACAGATTTATTTTGATTTTAAATATAAATATAATTATAAAGACTGCTGCTTCAATTTTCAAGGATTTATTAGATATAGGAAATAAATTCATATTCCTTTCTATTGAAGAAAAAATCATTTTAATATTGCTAAACATATAAATATTAATATTATTAAGAGACAAATTAAAAAAAATATATTCAATATTCTTTTCATAATCACAATTAGCAGCATACTATTTTGTAACTATTTCTTCTAATCCTGGTTTTTATACAACATTAAATGTAAAATAGATGAAATGATATTTGAAACTGCGGTTATTATTATTGTTATCATTATTAAATTTTCTAAAAATATATTAGAAGTTTGGTTGTAAAACTTAGAAAAAACCCGGTTTAAACAAGGGAATAAACCGGGTTTTTAGGAATAAATCTGGAAAAATTCCCGGGATTTTTTTGAATAATTCGGTTTTTGGGGAATAAACCTGGTCTATTGGAAATAAACCCGGGAATAAACCGACTTTTTGCAACGCTAATTAGAAGTACTATACTTCAGAAATTGTGTGTTAGCGAAAAAAATGTATATAATGATATCAATACAATTTTTATGGGGTGTATTAAAGTATAGTTTGTTTCAAATATCATATCTCTGGAAACACATAATATAGGCATTAGAAAGGAAAATAGAACTTTTAAATGAAATGTACCCTTTAGAGTTGAAATAATCATAACATGACATTTTATACAATGGGTTTTGAAAATCCCATTTTAAAAAAAGGTTGATGTTTCGGCTTTTGGTAGAGAATGGCGTATTAAAAATTTATAAAAATATTTAAAAAATACTTGTTTTACTTTTCTAAATAGTTGTTTGCTTGCTTTTTCAGTTATTGTTTACAACTGTTACATTTTACCCTTTGTTGTAAGCTACGTATAATGATACTTTACCTGAAATTTTTTTTTATCTCATATAAGTAAAACTTAGGCTGAAATGGAATCTCTTACAGTATATGTTGTCGTCTACAAGAAACTTTTTAATTAAAATTACTTTAAATTAAATAACTTTTTGAAAAGTGTTGCCTGCTTTTAAAATGTGAGTAACAATAATCTAAATTTAAATAAAATGGCATTGAAAGATAAGATTATTATTATAGCAAGACTGCTTATATTAATTTTACTGGGACAAATATTAGATTAATATTCTGCATAGCACAAATAATATTTACAATTGTGAACCGCGATTAATTAAATATGTTCTTCATATTAAATTTATTTACAGTGTTAGTATTCCTTGTTGCAAAAGTTTTGGAAATAAAATATGAATATTGAATATTTCAGAGATATTTGTTTAGAAAAACCTGGTATTAAACGTCTGAATTTTCTTTTTTAAAATAAGCCTTTAAAAATAATTCAAAGTCTGTCCAAAATATTGCAGAATTTATTTTCGATTATAGTCTGACTTAAAAATAAGACGTGTAACGTACTTTATTTTGTAATATATGAAACTTTGTACATCATTTTATATTCATAAACTTTTAATTTTTCCTCATCCGTAAATCTAGCGCTAAATAAAAGCAAATTACTTCTGAACCAAACTTCCTTGCATTCTCGTTATTTAAGTAAAGTTATTTCTAATAATCTTATTCTAATTACATAACAATCTTTCTGAGCTAAAGTCCTTATTTTAAAAATGATTCATATTTCATGATATTAATTTATCTCTTTGGTTTGTATATACTTTAAATTAAAATCATATTAAGGTTAGACTAGGCGACTGTGAAAAGATATGTGTATGAAAGACCCTTCGAAACACTAGTGTGATTTCGGCATTGCTCCCAATGCTGTAGTCAAGCATTGCTTTCGTCTGTTGTAGTGGCCGTGCACATCCGTCCAGATCTCGGTCTGTCCAAAACTTAATGATGCTCCTCACTGAATTGGTGGCCCTATCTCCGCAACTTTTGTTTCGACTTCACGCATGATCCACAGACTTCTACAAAGAGGCATCACATGTTGGACAGACCGAGACCTGGACGGGCTTGTACGGTTGATACGGTTACTACAGTCGAAATAAATGATTGCCTACAGATTTGGAACCAATGCCGAAATCACACAAGTGGTTCTATGCTTCTTTTGAATGCAAAGTCCTGCTTTTTTCCTGGAAGGTTCTTTAAAGCTTATAAAAGAGTATGGCAAATGTGTCAACTCACTTGGCATATATGTAGAAAAGTAAAGTTACGTCTTATCTTTAATGTTTCATTATATGTTTTTTCTTTCATACCTACCTCTGTCCACAATTGCAGGGGTAACATATTTTCAGGCTCTCCCTCATATATGTTCAAATATACGTAATACAATTTTGGTACGCTTATTACACTTTATTAACATAACATACATTTTTAAAAAAGGAAAGAAAAAACTCCTGAAAAACTTTAATGTTCAGTATGTATACAAAAGACAAACAATTAAATTCTATAATTTGCTACGATTTCTGCTGTGGAATAAGTTTTATATTTTTTCAAGATATTATAAAATGTGAAATTTGCATGTCTCTTAAAATAGAGGTAGCTGTAGAAGGTTATATTAACTTTTAAATAGAAGTAGCAATATTTTTAAAAATAAACAATATTCATGCGAATTGTTTCTTCATGGTATTTTTATTAGTAATATAAAAATACAAATACGTTTATTTGGTAGTTTTTATATGAAATGATATTTTAAAATTACTGAAGAAGTTATGAACTACAGAATTTTAAGAAATATGCTATTTATTTATCACATAATAACATTGCGTTTGAAATGCATATTTAAAGTCAATGTACAATATTTTGTTTTAAATCATAGCAAAAAATTTTGAGAAGCTCTAAAAAAATTAAAATTAAATTTTCCTTTCTTTCATTTAAAATGTGTTATTAATACTATATCTAAAACGAAAAGAATAGCAACAAAAATACAAAATATCAGAGAAAATAATTAATAATACGTGATTTGAAATTGTATATATATACATTTTTTTATTATCTTCAATTAAAGGAAGATATTTTTTATAAATATACTATGATATAAAATGTACTACACATACATATTATAATATATTTCGACAAAAAGGTAAATGTTGTAGTGTAATACTTAAGTATTAATACTTTCAACTTTAATAAAAATTTGTTTATAAAGGCTTTCATATTAATATATATTTAAATCACATTGTAATTTTAATGTTTATTTTGTATTTATTAAACGAAATCAGTTTTAATTCTGTAAAGCAAATCTGATGCATATAAATATATTTTGAATTATAATATATTATCCTACAAATCTACCGGTGAGATAAGAAACAGGAAATAACATCATACCTTAATTTAACTCACTTTTCAAATATACCTAGATGCATGAGTCTGAGAATATTTTTGTCTCTCAAAAATATATTTCAAGAAGACATTTACACATCTATAATATAAATGATGGAATTCTAAAGTCGCATTGTCATTTTTCAACCTATTCCATTCATTTATTTTCATTCAAAGTTCACATAACTGGTGAATTCTAATTAATCTTAGAATGCTGCAACTAGAAATTTGTTCTTGTCTCTAAAGTAACCTTGATATACAAGTTGCAAGGATTCGGTTTCAATATTTATATAGGCCATATGCTGTATAATTCGAAGAATATGTCACTTTACTTTGTTCAATTTAATGTGAATAATTGTCTAATTTTTTAACACTTTATCTATTGACAGTAATTGTAAGTACCACTAAAATAACTTATGAAATTCATTTAATCCATCAAGCGGTTGTAATATAGTTTAAAATGAGTTATAGATACATTAATTTATCTTTTTCTAAAAGTATTACTGGTTATCGAAACAGATAAATAAATAAATAAATAAAACGATAATTTCTTTTAATATATTTTCTTTTCAGCTTTCTCGGCTTTGGGGGAAGGAGGGGGGATTTTTCAGTTCGGAAATCTTTCTATATTTATATTGTAAGATCATCGCATTTCTACATTTCTTAATTCTGAAAAATACTAAGGAAAAAAATAGGATTAAAGATTTTAGTGAGGTTGAAAATAATACTCAAAATCTCTATAAATTCAAATTTAATTAAACCTTCTAAATCTTTTAATCCTTCCAAAATCTTTCTGTAATTTATTAAATTATTATGTAAATGTTCTAATGTAGCATAAAAAATTCACGAAAAATGCTTTATAAGATAACATTTTCATGAATTCATAATTTAGTAGATAAAGGGTTAAAGTAACCCAAAGTTAGTGTTTGGCTATACTTAGTAGATATTCCCTGTATTTGATAAAAATTCTGCCGAAATTGGGTGCTCTAATAGTGATTTTTGTACCATTTTTAAAATTGTACCTCCAAAAAGTGAATGAAGGTAGACATAGAATAGACCCAAACCTTTTGTGTAAGTATTTGGCTATAATCAGCAGCCCCTCCGTGAATTTGAAAAAAAAAAAAAAAAAAAAAAAACGCCAAAAGGAGCCTGTATAATTAGAATGTCTGTGTCGATTTAATTATTGTATCAGCAAAAATGCATCAAGGTATGCATAAAACTAGACTAATTTTTTGTATATGATTCTTTTTTTTTGGGTATGACAAGCAAATCTTCCATGAATTACAAAAAAGCTGCTGGAAGGAGAAATCGTTAAAACGATTTCCGTGGTATTTATTGTACCATCGAAAATTGCATAAAATTATGTATCAAATATTTTGTACCGTATTTTCGGGTGTATAGCCCGCAATCCTAAATCAGGCAGTGCAGTAAAAAAAGTTCGTGTATAAGCCGCGGAGATGCATCGGTGTATAGTCCGCGGGCTATACATCATTTACGAACGTATATTTCGATCAGTGTTCGAAGTTAAAATCCATTACCGTAAAATCCCGTTAATCCGCCCTTCCCGATGAAACGCCTCCTCCCCACTTTATAAAAAGTTAGAAATTTTCAAAAAATCCCGAGAAAGCGTTTTCCCTCTCAAAAAAATAGTTGAAAACGGATAGCTTGAGAACGGCTGAATCATGATGAAATGAATGAATCATGAATCTTTGATGAAATGTGCGTTTTTTCGAGATTTAATTGATTTCGTGCTTTTTTTTTTTTTACAAATTTCTCCTTTTTTGAGATTTTTCGACAAAATTTACGTTTAAAAAAAAAAAACGCAAATTTTTACAAGTATTGCTTCAAGTATAAAAATTCATGATTCATTCAAATATTCACGATTCATTCATTTTATCATGATTCATCCCTGCAAATTTTCTGAAACGACCGAGGAAAAATCCCGTGTAAGAGCCCCCTCTAATTATTTAACGATTTTTCGTCACATTTTGGAGGGGCGGATTAACGGTATTTTACGGTAAAGTGTATACGCGCGTATAAGTCGAAAAATTTTAGACAAAAAATAATTTCATAGTGGGGGGGGGGGGACTTATTCGCGAAACCTTAAAAAAATCTATGAATAAAATATCGAAAAATAGTTTGCTAGCGAATCGGTGCTGCAGCACCCCTTTGTGTTTGTAGAGTACATAATCCAAAATCTGGAAACTTTCTTACCTTGACAATTCTGAGTTTAAGATCATTTTTAGTTTTTTTGTCAAAAAAATAATCTACCCTGCCTTGTTGCAAAGAACAGGAAAAAAGTGTGTGATTTGTGTCATTTTGGCACGAATCAGAGGAGTCGCTCTTTTTCAGAACGATTCCGAGACATCCTTCCTTTTCAGAGTCGTTTCATTACGGAACAAGTCAGAGGAATTGCTCCTTTTCGGATCGAATCCGAGGAATCGAAGATTTTCGGAGTTTCGTATCGATTCCGAGGATTCGAACCTTTAGGGAACCTTTCTAAAAAAGGATCGATTTCGTTCCTTTTCGGAATCGTTCCGAAAAGGACGGATTCTTTTTTACAGACTGGAATCGTTCGTTTAGTTCCACTGCCAGAATCGCTCCTTTTGAATCGTTCCTCAACAAATGACACATCTCTACTAAAAAACTGATTACAGTTAACGTTAAAACGACTTATTCAGCAAAAAGTAAGCTTAAAATAAGTATCATGTTATACTGTTGTTTTTATTCTCTCGAATCAAGAGCAAACTGCGTTGGAGCGTCATTATTTCTCGCTGCCGGTTAGTACAATATTTGGCGATAGTTGCGATAGTTTTCCAAACCCAGAAATAATTGTATTTAAGCAGTTAAAAAAAACCTTTACAAACATGAGAGAACTCTCTATATTTCGTGGCATAGTGAAAAGAATTTATAAATTTCGATGTTTTTTTTTTCAAATGTTTTGAGGTTTAAAAATTATAGAAAAAATATCATGATTTCTAACTTTTGGAAAAAAATCTTTGTATAACCCGCACCGTGTATAAGCCGCAGCAGCTTTTTCGAAGGTTTTCTTTTCTTGTATAAGCCGCGGACTATACACCCGAAAATACGGTATATGCTTTTGGCAATTGCCAGCAGATCTTCCTTGAATTTAGAAATATCGCATGGAAAGTAGCATTGTGATAGAACTTTTGTATCATTTTCTTGATTTTACGTCGTTCTATTTGTCGACTGGTTTCTGCAGAGACGGGAACTCACCACCTGATCCTGATGAGCCGGTAGTTTACAAACAGCTGATGAAACCAGAATAAGGGGATGCTATTGATTTTATTAAATATCATGATTCACATTAAGTCGTTTTTACTTCTATTAATTGAATGAAGCAGAAAATTAAGATAAAAATCAAAGTTGATATACATTCAATTAATAATATTAAAGTAATAGCAAATGTAACTAAGTTTGAAAAATGAAAATGTATGCGTGGGATAAAAAAAATTTTGGGATTGGCTCATCAAATTAGCTTAAGTTGTGATGGAATAGTCGAACAAAATAAGTAAAGAATCTTAAAGTAACTGTAGGATCTTCATAGAACTCTATTCATAAAATAAGAAGGTTGACTATACACTATTTTATTAAAAGCTAATTGTTTTTTGTATGGATATACGGAAATTTGAAAATTCGTACACTGTAAAAAAAATTCAAGAGGTTACTAAAATTTTTTTTTAGTAAATTTGTATTCCACAGAATTTTTTAGTAACCATTACAAACTTTTTTTTTGTAAGTGAAACAAGCATTTCTTTTGTAAACTGAACAAAAGAATTTTTTGTATAACTAACTTAAAAATTTTTAGTATGAGCCACCAAGCAAATTTTAGTAATAGCTCCAAAAGTATTTTTAGTAACCATTACGTGCACCCGAAGGGCAGGAGCTTCCTTCGAGCTACATCCAGACTTCTGAAGCGGAAGATTTTCGGCAAAACCGCAATAGATGGCAGCACCAAACATTTCTACCTGCTCCGACAGGCTTTACATAACCTCTTTATTAACGAGTACTTACAGTACATACCCCATTACAGTACATACAGTACATACAGTATTTGGCCGTGGCCAGTGTCGAACCCGGGACATTTTAGCCTGGAGTCCGTTACTATAACCACTATGCTATCAAGGCCACACCAAGTGAGTTTTAGCAATAGCTATTAAAAATATAAAACTATTAACTCTATTCGTTGCTAACTTTTTTCTAGTAATTCTTACAGATTTTCTTGTAATCGACTAAGATTACTAAAATTTTTTTAGTAATTACAAGGATCACTAAAGTTTTTTTAGTAGATCGACCCTTTTTTTTACAGTGTAGAAAGGAATGGATTCGTAACAGTTCGTACAATGGATGCGCAGACATGAAAAGTCGTTTTCTTTTTCGAAAAATTTTCTGCTCTAGCATTGATTATGGATACTATTTATACGCCGCGCTCATTCATTCTACTTTAAACGTTAATGGTGATTACTACGCATCTAATGTCGAAATAACACAACTTATATTCAAGCTACTAAAGTGAAATAAAAAAGCAGGATGGTCGTTTGGATTAGATAGGTCCGAAAGACTTGCAACGTCCGTTATAGATAGTTCAGGGCTACTTAAGGGAGACCCGAACCCCATTTTCGGCCAAAAATCATCAAAAGTTCAATTTTTTTTTTCTCAGAAAACGATAAAATACATATTTTCGAATATCCATGCAAAAATTCAGAACTCGGGGACACTTCGAACAGGTAGAAAATGAGCTTTTTAAATTGTACTCACTATAGAGTTTAAAGGACTAGCGGCCATTTAAAACGTGTTTTCCTGAAAATGACTTTTTTCATATTTTGCCTAAGTTAAAAGTACTAAGGCTTAGTGGTAAAATGATTTAGAAACAAAGTGTTTATGTTTTTAGAATCTTAAAAAAAATTTGCAACAAAAGTAAGGAGAAATATTTTTTTAACTGTTTCTGAAAATTTTACATAAATTGGTAAACATGAAAATTATAACAAATTTAAGGAAATTTACCATGCGTATTTTTTTAAGCCGATTAAAATAGAAAATTAAAAATATCTCTCCTTAGTTCTTTTCTATGTACTATAACACTATTTAAGAAATTTTAGTAATACCAAAATATTGAAAATTGAATGAGGAGTAGTAATTTTAAAAAGTATATTTTTCGACAAAAAAAAAAAAAAAAAAAAAAAAAACCCATAAAAGTATACTTTTTAATAAAAAGTGAAATTTTTTTGCTAATTATTCCTTACAAGAAGATTCTTAAATAGTACACCAAAATTCATTACTTTAAAATCAATAATAAAAATTTTGGGTTTTTTCTTACGGGTCTCCTTTAAAGAACTATACATCATATATTTGTTATCACTATATATCCCTTAGTAATTTCTTATACTTTTCGTACAGATCATGAAAAGTTTTACATAAAAAAAAACTATGCGCCATACGTAACATATATATAATACCTATTTTGATAAGAAATAAAAAAACTCAAAAGAGTCCGTTTTGGTCTCAGAAAAATTCATCTATACATGTAAAAGTGTTTGGAACTTTTTATCAAAAATTAATATACAGCTAGAAAACTTCAGTGTCTTATTTAGAAATTCTTCTCAGAGACTGAGAAAGAAGAGAAAATTCCAATTATTTCAATTACTTAATCTTTATTAATACAAATTCCCATACAATACACTCTTTATTTCAATATATAAGTGGTTATTTAATAAAAATTTATACCACCGAACATTAAACCTTTATTATTTTTTATGTAATAAAAAAAGAAATGAAAAATCCTATGTTCCAGAACATTAAATATGTTTAAGTATCGCGACCGCTTGCATTCCATTTTTTCAAGAACAACTTTTTATATAAATAATGCAGGATAGTTTAATAGCATATGCGCTTGACAGTTTTTAACTTCTGGCACTGAGGTTTAAAAACTATTTGGAGGCTATGCAGATTTCCTTCTTATTCCTGATAATGGAATCCCAAATCTTATTTTTTATTTGAAATCCAACAAAATTCCCGAAAAGAGCTTAACGTAGGGGAGAAATTTAAATCATCTATATGGAGATACGGCTATACAGGCGGGTAATGTTAAATGAAGCTTATAAAAAATCTAACTTCGCTCAGGAAAACCGAATCTATTGCATTTGAAGAACAGTAAAAAGTTTATTGGCGGTATTATAAAAAAAAATGCATCGTTGGTTTTACATTTAAGAAACATTTTCAAATAAAACACTTATTTAAAATTAAAAAAAAACAGTATAGCATATTATATAGTTAAATATAATGTGTGAGAGGATATTTAGAAACTATATTCATATGTGTGTCAGGGGTAGGGAAACACTGGTGGTGTCATTTATAACCATAATTTACATACACAGGGGATCCAAGGGGATGGTCTTCCGCCCTCTGTAACTGTCTTTTGAAAGGTATTAAAGCCATATTTACCCAGGAAAACCAGTAATTTTAGAAAACCACGGAAAAATTCGAAAGATTAGCCCGACAGGGCGACTTATATCGAACAAACATTACCAGGCAACTCATTAAAATACTCTATAAACCATTTTTTTCCAATCTATCATATAATATAATGGGATTATTTTGAGTGCCCCTGTGAATGAAATATTACTCTTAAATACTTTATATACAATGCAAAACATGCATTGGTGACCTAAAATAACCGTTATTAATTGCATGAAAATTCGAGTATATTTACAGGTGTCAGAGCATTGACAGACCATACACAAATCGAATGTAGAAACACTTTTCAACTTAGTTGCAAATATTTGAAGAAAAATGTGATGTCTTTACGCCATAAAAAAATTTGACATTATTTGAAACATAAAATGCGATAAATCATTTTTCGTTACCATAAAGAGTACAATTTTTTTTTACAAATGTCATTATTCTCAACAGATTAAAAATTGAATTTCAGACGTACTTAACATAATGAAAACCATGCTTTCTCTTTTCATTTTCAGTTACTTATTTCCACTATTATTAAAGAAATAAATTGAAAGAAAATATATCAAGTTTCTTTCGAGAAATGAATTTAATCAATTTTTCTATTTTTGTGCTTAGAAGAACTAATTTATAATAAGTAAATTATTCAACCAACAAATAACCTAATAACCTAAAGCATTATATGAAATAAAAGCCTAAATTTATTTCTTAAAATACTCTCTATCTTAATTAAAATCATATTCACCAGTTTCAAAATATTATTCCGTTTTCAATATTTCAGTAAAATAATTGCCCTTTGAGGAAATGTATTAACATTTGGTTACAAAACTCTAATAAGTATTTCTAATTAACTACGGAAGTCGAAGGCAATTTTTACTTTTCTCAAAATGTCAGTTTAGTTGAAGATAAGAAAGATAACGAATAATAAAAATTATGTTTATTTTTATAAATTTTCCATTTTAGTCTTTATTTAATTATAAAGTTAGTGACATTTTATTAATGTAATCACACTGGGAGATTGATAAGAATTTTTCCAATCTGCATATTGCTAATAAAATTTCAAATAAATGAATGGGATCAACATTTTAAAACACACAGGTAATAAATATGTACATATACATATATAATTTTTATATTCTAAAATATTGCATAGTTTTGAAGAAAGTGCATGGATATTAAAATGGGTATGAGATGGATTTTTTATTCGCGATATCTTTTAAATGTCGCCTTAAGGTTTGATATACGCTGTATAATTTTTAAATAAAAAGATCTTTAAGTTTTTATGGAAATTAAAGACTTGTGCTGATAATGGTGTGTGTACTTATGAACGAAAGTTTTTAAAGTGGTACCTTAATTGTTAACCAGTTAGTCTATACGCCGGGATAAAATTTACACTATTTGCAGCGCGCAACTAATTTGAAAAATGTAGGCGCAAATGCTGACGGGTTAGGAAAGATATGCAGAAAAATGTGAGCGGACACATGATCAAAATATAATTCATCCTGAAATCTTTAAAAGCGATTTTCTGAAAGCTGCTTTTTTTCAACATGGATAGTATGATAACTTAAATATATTTTTAGTATAACATTTTTGCTATTCTATTCATAATTAAATTAAACCATCACATCCCACCTTCATTATTTGACGGTGGGTATTTGATATCGAATATAATTTTTTTTATAAGTCGAATGTATTTAATTCTTTTAGATGACACTAAATTAAATTTCATTTTCATAGCTCCACAAAACATTAGACCACTCTACACTGTGCACCATTTATGATTTTTTGCGAAAGCAAGTCTAGTCTTAATATTCTTAGCAGATACCGAAATTTTTTTCTATTCCTCGGCCATGTAGCAGATACCAATTTTTTTCTGTTCCTCGGCCATGTAAACCATACTGTTTTAGGCATTACTTTACTGTTGAAACGTGCATCGATGCCATATTTTTCTTTTAATTTATTTTGTACTACTACAGTCAACATAGGACAGTCATTTTTAAAGAATTTTTTTTATAATACAGTCAACATTGTAAGTTTTCTTTTCGGACTGCGATTTCGAGGTTTATTTTAATCTGTTAAATTTTTTACAGTGGAATTACAGATAATCTAAGGTTAATCCATTATTTTAAGGCTGATCAAAAATTACAGTGATAGAAAAATCAAGATTATGTTAAATATCAGATAAGTTATTCGATAAATTTAAAATAGATTCTGTAAATTAACTTTAAAAACACACAAGACTCTGTAAATTAGTTTTTACTGATAGTAATTTAGTTTATTTATAAATAATAGTGAATCACCCAGACTGCTGAAAGCTTCAATATATCAGAATTTTTCGTGTAATTTTGAATTGCTGTATCATTTAATTTCTTTACTATATTTTTCCAGTCGTCTTGGGGTTTGAACCCGAGACATCAGGCCGAGCATCTTCTTGATTGAGCTGTAGAAGCTATTAACTTGGATTACAAAATAGGTGTTTTATAATTTACAGGGAAAAGTCTATTATACTTGAATTGCTAAACATTTCGCTTCAAATATATTCCTTAAAAAATTCGGAAACAATTTATTTTAATTTACTTCAGAGCGATGCATAATTCATGCTTTTTAATCAATTAATTCTAATCAATTATAATCGACTTTAAACTAGTGTAAGTAATAAAAAATGCAATGATTTTTTAATATAAAAATATGAATCTAATTCATCTTTTTCAACAATAATATTTTAGAAAGTTTTTCGAAACTGTCGCACATTATTTATTTTTTGTGCGCTAGTATTTTTTAAAAGATTTACTCAGTAATAATTTAAAAAAATAAGTAGAAAAAAATAAAATTTAATATTGAAAAATTATTTTTTACTTTTTTATTATTTTATTAATTTTGCGATATATGTTTTTAGAAGATTCATATTTTTTTTATAGCGTGTAGCGATGTTTTAAAAATTCTTCATGATATTACTGCAAGCGAAACAAATGCAATCTTGTGCGAAAGAAAAGGTTACAAAATCTTCACCATGGTTAAAGTTGTCAATTAAAGTCTGTGAACGGGTTGTAGTAAAAAGTGCAGTACATAGATTATATTACTTGATTTGTAAACCTTATTTTCAATTAACGGAATTTTTGTTTAAGTTTTGGAAGGCCTTTCATTAAGAAAATATTTTCTAAAGACTCTTTCATTGTTACAGCATCAAAAGAAACAAATTGGATCAAACACATCAAATGAGAGGCTATGAAGTTCGTACTACAAAGAAGTTTAATAAGTATTCATATCTTTGTGTAATAGCATACATTACTTCGGATGTAGTATAGTAATTCGAAATCTTTTGTGTACCTCTGTAAATACTATTCGCTTTCTATTACACAGGAAGTAACATGTAGTACAACTCAGCAACCTATATCAATTTCATAAAATGTAAAATAGTTTAATATAATTAAAACGCGCACCAATGATTCCTCCTATTCCGTTCTGTAATGTAACTCCATAGTGGTCCTGTAAATTAATAACAAGCACTTTTTGCTTCTCAGATTGTACAGAATGTATATTTTAGTACATATATCACAGAGGCATATCAATTTTATTATGATCGAAAGAGCATGACATCTTTAAAGCTACTTTCCCCATTGATCTAATTCTAACGGAATACTTTTGTTTCTCCCTGTAATTAAAATATGCATCTTATTTTCAAAAAATTTGGAATGATTGGACGAAATTATATATTAATTATATAATTTAAATTTCAAGTAATTTGGTTGGGTTGTTTTTGCAATGTTATATGCGGGCTGACGGACAGAACGTCTGACGGTTGGACTGAACAACGACAATAAGAGCTAAGTATTAACATAGTTACCTATACACCTTAAAAACTATAGGAAAAATGTTAAGCGTAGAGACCATGATATTGTTCTTTCACGTAGAAGTGTATATAGGTCGTCAACTATGGCATAATGATAAATAATAAAATGTAAAAAAAATATATCTAATGGTACAAATAAAATATTTTTTTTTATTTATCAGAACAAATGTTTGTGATCGTCCTGTATGTTTCATCTAATGTACACTAAGAAAAAAAAATATACCTCCTTCACCTAGAATGAATAGTCAGTCACTTTCTGAATATTCAAACTAGAACTACAGATGACCGAACTATGTGAATAGATTAAACAACTATGTTGAATAGACGCAATGACCTGACATTTCTAGTCTAGTGTTTTCTAAATGACGAAACGATATTGAACGGTTTCAGTAACGAGAAATTATCGCTTAATTTTGGAAATGGTTTCATATACTAGAATTCTAGTTACTAAATTAAACCTCTCGTGTTCGCATATATTTGCAAAGATTTTTAAATAGATTTGACAACGAGAATATAAGTAAACAATCTTGAATTCTAATAGGGAACTCCAGAACTCTCTGGCATAGGGAACTAGAATTTATAAGGATGACATGGAACTATTTTTTCAAGAGCCACAATTTAGATTGTAGATACTGGAACTATATTTTTTTCTCAGTGTAATTATCAACCAATAAAAATTTATCAGTATAAAATGAAGATAAAATATATTTAATTAAAATTTTCTTAGCAAACATTAACTGCTTCAAACAAGAAAAATAACTGAGTTCTCTAATTTTAAATTCAAGGAATAAAGTCTAAGAAATATCTAACATATTTATTATCGGAATTTAGTCTTTGTTTCACATGCATTATATCATTCACTTCGGCTAATAAAAAAAAGTGATAATTTTATTACACAAATTATGAAACTTTCAACTTTAATTCGACTTTTAAAAATATTAATTATCATTATTATTATTTTAAATATTAGAAATTATGATCCAGAGTGAAATAAAACATCTTTAGATATTTTGAAATCTAAATTGAATCTAAATGAAATCATTATTTGCTTTATACAAGTAGAATATTTTAAGCTTTACTTCTATATGCAAGAAATAAATATTTTGGTGAATCTAATCCGTTTATTAAAACTGTTTATAGTCTTTTTAACATGTTGTATAACATGATTCCATGAATCTAAACGCATGTTCAACTTATTGTGAAAGTTACTAGTATTTTTAAATGCTGCCTTAATTGTATATTTTAGTCTTGTAAAATTAAACAAATTGTCAAAAGATCTACACTAACTAAAAATGCAACCGCAAATAATTTTTAAATACTAAGCAAATATTATACAACATTTACCACTTATATATTAGTGATTCACTATAAATATGTGAGTAACTCATACATATTATGTAAGAAATTAAGATAGTTGTATCTTAACTAAAGAAAAAAAGCATACAATAAAGAAACTGGCGCAATTGATGAAAATAGTAAGAAAAATAAATAAAGTTGTTATAATTTTTTAAAAATGGTATAACTTTGTTTTATATGCATAAATATAACTAAAAGTAACATTGATATAGATAATGTTAATGTTTAATTGATATAGATATAGATAATGTTTAAAAGCATTATATCTATATTATAAAGCCCAAACGTATCTGTGCGTAACGCATATGTCATTTTGCGCATGGCAACACTTTCAAATTTTAAATTAATTTTGGTATTGCAATTTTTGCTACTAAAAGTTTTTAAACTTCTTAATGTCACACATTTTCAATTTTTACACCATCGTGTAGGAAAAAAATGTACTTTTAAATGAAATTTGTTTGAAAGCTGTATCTTAATTTGTTTTTGAAATATTATAATTTTTTTGTAGCTTTTAATACCTCTTTTCTAATTGTGGCAACAGGAGTACTCCATTTCTATTTAAAGCAAAGGAAAAAAATGAAAAAAAATGAGGGCTGTATCTTTATGTTGCCATTTTTTCATTAAAAGGGAAAAAATAGAAATTTAAATATCTTCTGTTATAAAACCCGGTGAATTTTGACTTCATTTACAAAATTTGATTTACATGTAAAAGAATATCAACAGTTAATATCTATTTCAGCAAATAGCCCCGTTGAAACTTCAAGTTTTGAATCAAAATTTTCAAATTAAAATGCCATTTTTTAAAAAAAAACATGAATACAGATGTGAAATATACATTTGTAAATTTTGATATGGTGAAAATGATGCCGAGTTTAGATTTCACGGGAAAAAATTCTATGATTGAGTCAAAGTTGAATAAATTTTGCTTTTTATCATTTTGGAATACTAGCATAAGAACTTTAATTGATAACTTTATCATAATAACATATCTTTATTACTTTTTACTGCTTACATATACGATTAAAGTTTAATTTTAACAATTTATACAACTGCGTTTTATAGAAATAGTATTTTGTTAATTTGACGATAAATATCGTTTGTTTAAGAGTTAGACGTACCAATATCAAATGCATTTTTTGCTATAACTAATTTTGTAGGTTTAGTATAAGTTAATGAAACAATTCCTTCTTAAACATTTTCTTTCATCAAAATTTGACGGGTTCTACCTTGTGTTGTTAAAGCATAATTATTGTTCATGAGAATAATGACTCTCATGGGCTACATTTACCTACTCGTTTTTTTCTAAGGACTCAATATTTCATTTATTTATATAGGAGAATATGGCAGCATATCAAAGAACGCAAAGAATTTTTTTTCGTAATATCTACTATGTTTTTATACCTATTTATGTTTTTCTACATTATATACGTATTTTCTAGAAATTTGAACATATGTACAATTTCTTGTTAATTTAAAAATAATAATAATATTTCCTTTTTTTTACAGAATTTTTATGTTTTTAGTAAAAAATTTTATTTTTATATAGGAAGCTAAATATTAAAACAACAGTTTATGTGTTGTAATTTTGTTATTTTAATGAAATATGTAGAAAACAAGCATATAACAAATTTAAAACAATAGAACTGTATTTAAAAAAGTTACTCCTTATATTAATTTTTCTATTTGCTCTAAAGACATGCAAATACCACGATTTTTTTAATCACTTTCTATTAAATTGTATAACTTCAATATGATTAAGTGAAATATTTAGGGCTTAGCAAAGATTAGTGTTCCATTTGTGTAAATTAAAATGGTTTTTAAATTCTAAAGGGAAAGATTTGCATATTTCATGTCCGTTCATTTTTTTAATTCTTAAAATCTATGAAAAGTCACAAGAACAAGTCCATTTTTTCTTTTTTACTACTTTATAGAAAATAGTTGTTGAAAAAAAATAATTTCAATTTCTGTTATGAAAGATTTTCCCTAAAATATAAAATGTAAAACTCTGAAAAAAAATACTCTTTTAAAAATCGACATGTGGTACAGAAAATAATAATTGTAAATGCTGTAAATGAGAGATCTTAATAATCTACTTAAGCAATAAGAATATATATTTTGTTAACACGAAGAATTCAAACATTGAAATGTGTGGAATAAAGCAAAAATACATGTCTTGATAACAACTGAAACAGGCATATGACATACCATGTCAAATATATACCATGGGAATTTATTTAAAAGTCTTATTAGATATAAAGTGTGCAATGAAAATAAACGTAGTTTCGTAAAGAAAAATGTACGCAAATAAAACGTATTTCATATAATGTTGCTATCATTTTTTTTTATCAATGAGAAAGTGTTTTTAAAAGTAAAATTGTAGAATTTTAATATTATTCAGTAAAATAGTGAGTGCGTATTTCATCTGTCTTATTTCTGTTCGTGAACATTTCTTGTCATTTCAATTGTTAAAATATAATAAAGCGTCCCAATAAGAATTCCATTTATAATTCCTACTACTATACTGAAAATAGCTGCGGAAAAAATAAAACTACGTTATTGTTATGAAATATTTTCCCTGAAATAAAAATTATAAAACTCTGAAAAAAAAAAAAGACATGTGGTACAGAAGATAATAAGTGAAAATTCTATGAGTCAGAGATCCTAATGACCTAGTAAAGCAATAAGAATACGTTTTATGTAAATATACAAAAGGTCAATGTGTTCAATAACGCAAAAATACATGTCTTGACAAGAACTGTAACAGGCATTAGATTTAGTGTGCCACACTTCATAATTTATCTAACAATAAAGAATGAGGAACTGATAAAGAGTAGCTGTACTTGTCAGGGAGGGAATTCTTTTCGGTTGAAAATACTGGAACAGTTGTATAATACCATTTCAATTATACAACTTAAATTTACTTTTAACCTACAAAAATAATTAATCACCCATCCCATTTCATCAAACTATTGAATCATTCCAAAACTTTCTATATATAGTTAATTTCACTGGTATCACCTTTTGGAGCTGTTGTGAAACTTCCTGTAATGACCCTGTGTGCTGTACAGGGGGTGTATCAATGTGCCCCAAGTAGCAATGTGCCCCAGTTCCCCCTACATAAAAATACATACTTCATATAATGTTACTATCATTTTTCATTAATTAGAAAGAGTTCTTTTAAAAGTAAAAATTGAGGTTTAAATAATTTAAGCTACTACAAAGTGAGAAAAAAACAAAAACATGTATGTTTTTCTTATTATTAAACACAGATTTTTAGTAACATATTGATTATGAATTAATACTAGAATACGACATCTATCACATCTATGTATTAAAAGATATGCTAACTTAAATATAATAGATATTAACTATAAAAAAATTATAAAACAAAATACACGAACATGTTAACTAAAAAGATTCTTTTATTAATTAAGATTATCACTAGATAATAAATGTATATATAAGACTTTGAAGAAATCTAATTAAAAGAATTAATTAGTAAAACTTTCTGCCAAATTTTTAATATGAATTTTAGTTCTGATTATAAAAAAATTATGAAATGACGATAAAGTTACATTATAAAGCATTTAATTAAAATGCTTGAAAGATAAATTTTCTTCTTCATTAATCATCTAACAAGTCAAATCTCATTAGCACTGATTCTTTCAAATTCACCTTCTTCTTCTTCCTATATAAATTTTTTACTTAAAACCTAATGATTAAAAACACGATATTTTATTTTCGCATTTTAGAAATATGAAAGATAAAAAAACACCCCTTACGTTTTATTGAAAGTTTTGGTGAAAATTCTATTTTGGACAATTATCCATTAAAAAAAGCCTTTGTTTTCGGGGAAGGGGGGGGGGCGTAGACTGAATTTCATGTAAATTTCTAGTTTGTGCCAAAAATCTTTTATACTTTTTTCAGAAATGTGTAACCACATAAAATATTGCAAAAGAAATACTTTTGTTTATGCGTAAAATTAGAAAATTCAAGTCACTGTCAAGAGTAAAAATATTTCTTTCTTTTTCAAAATAACTAATGGGGACTATTTTTTAAATGGCAGGGTAAAACAGCATTTTTATACTAAAGCTTTATGTTAAATTAATGCATTATACTTAATCTATGAGACAAACATATCTTTTTCTTTTCAATGCTCAAGACTTTAAAGTCTAGAGCAAACTTAGAGTTATTTAGTTCTAACCTATCAAATTAATTCACTATTAAGCACGATCTTTTAATAATTTTATTCCTTTATCGCTCTTAATAAAGTTTTGGTTGATATGTTTTTTTTCGTTTTTATGATACTTAACGTATGATACTAATCAGCGAAAAAAAAATGTCTTCGATTAGTTATCAGCCGTTTTAAGACCAAATGAATATTATACCTGATTTTTTATTATGTTACGAAAAATGGGAAAGTTGAAGAATTCTATATGATTTATTTTAGTTTAAAAATACCAGAAAAAAAATTGTATTGCTCGTATAATATCAAAAAACTTATTTTTATATTTCGAAATACAGAGTTATGAATTCTTGTTTAATCATCATCATTTATATAATAAAAGCCTAATTCATGTGACTGTCATCAGCAGTTCCGGTCTGCCTGCTTCTTTTTTTATGCGCCAAGGCTGCCATTTTTCTATTTTTATGTTTGTCGGGCATAGGTGATAATTCGGCACATATTCTTCCCCAACCATCATTTCATTTAAAATAATAACGTATAAAAACAATGAATTTGAAGCACATAACCTCACATAAATTTGAAATGCATTTTTCAGATCTATTTAAAATACACATCTTTCATTTATCTCTTTTAAAAAACGATAAAAGTATATAAATAAATAAAAAATCCTATTTTTTTTTTCAATGTAGGTACTTGGTGTAAAAAGAAATTTTATAACGTATTTTCTAGCAGCCTATTTATTTTTTTATATACGAAAGTAATTTTTCTCCATGTATATAATTTAATTAGAATGCAGAATTTATTTATCTGTTCTTATATGGAAACATAATTTGCATATAAAAATAATATATATATATATGTATCAACAAAATGATTACATATATAAACATACAAAAAAAAATAAAAGTTTTGGAACATATGTAATATAAGCACAATAATTTAGTACAATAATTTTTGATGCCTTGTCAAAACAGAGTTTTTGAATACCAATTACGTATATATTTTTAAATTGTTTTATGTTCTTTAAAAAAAGGAAAGTTTTATTAATAATTGAATTTATGCAATTTTAAAAGAAAATAAAGGTAAATGATTAACAATAAGTGATGAAACTAAAAAAGAAACAACAATTGCCGGGTAACTAAACCAGGAAAAATAACATTATATTGGTGCCAATTAGGTAACCCAGTGCGTCTATGACATCTGTGCAATAATTTCATAGCTGTTTATACATTTTGGAAATCTATATCCTTCCTAACTCAAGAATTGCACCAAGCTATTTAATATAAATACCTAGCCTCCTATAGTAGAAATTACCTAAATAAATAATTAAAAATTGAAAATTGAACCAAAGAAAACATATTTATTATTAAGAAGTAATTACTCTTAGTAATATTTTTAATATGTTTGCCGTTTTGCCAACATTAATAATAAGAATCATTTTTATGATGATCATAAAGAGTCATATATTACGTACGACATACGTTAAACTTTAATATTCCTAGACCAACGATTAGAAAAAAAAAAAAAAAAAAAAAAAAAAAAAAACAGTAGCTTATACATATACAACTGTACCTGTTTAAAATGTGCATTTTTATTATATGGAGTTAATCAGACTGACTTCTGAACGCATCATATTACGTACCATATGGATTAAACATTAATAATCCTGGACCCATCACAAACAAATTTTAAATGAAATTTCAGTTTTACAATTTTTCTGAACCGCAAATTTTTAACTTCTAAACATCGCACATTTAAAATTTTTGCACCTTTGCGTAGAGAAAAAAATGCACTTTTGAATGAAACTTCTTTGAATCTTTATCATAATTTGTTTTCAAATCATTATTATTATTATAAGTCTTTATTACTTTTTTTGTCAACGTGGCAATAGAAGTACTACATTTTTGGATATTAAACATGGCCCAATCAGCAAACTAATGAAGTAAATTAAGTTACGGAATTCATCCAATAAAAAGATTCAGATATACTTCAGATTTCCCAATTTACTACAGAAGACAATAACTATTTCCCAAATAGTTAATAATAAAAATAACAAAATTGTAATTTAACAAATTACAACGACTATTTGGAAAATGATATTTTCAAAGGATAATATTTAAAGACTTATAAATAAATTCTATATTTAAATTAATAATAATAACAAACATTATTTTATGATGATCATAACGAATCATATGTTACGTACGCCATGCGTTGAACATTAATGTTTTTAGACCAATGATAAAAAATATATATATAGCTATACAACTTTAACTGTTTTAATTGTGTATTTTTATTTGATGGAGTCTGCAATTTTTTAAACTTCTAAACATCGCGCATTTTAATTTTTTACAACGTTGAGTAGAGAAAAAATGCACTTTTAAATGAAATTTGCTAGAAGTCTTTATTACAATCTGTTTTCAAATTATTATTTTAAAAAAAGTTTTTGATACTTTTTTGTCATCGTGGTAACAGAAGTATTCCATTTTTGGGCACTAAACATGGATCATTCAGAAAACGAATAAAATAAAATAAGTTTTGGAATTCAACCAATAAAAATATTCAGATATACTTCAGATTTCCAAGTTCTCTACCGAAGACAACAACTATTCTCCAAATAATTAAAAATATAGTATATGAGACTTGGTATTTCAAAACGAAATTTTCGCCAAATTGTCGTCAAAAAATCGAGCCAGTGTGGTGCTTATATGACGTCTGTTTCACAGAATGCAATGGTTTTTCTTTATTATTTTAATGATACTTGTGGAAAAGTAACAATTTTGCAAAAATATTTATTTATTTATAACCTTGCAGCTTTTCTCTTAAACAATATTTTTCTATAGGTGTAATGTCTGTAATAATAACGTGACTGTTCAATAGTTCAACCGCTTCACTTTTTACATGCCAATCGGATATTTTGGTTCTTTGTGCTGATGATAAATTGCCAAAAAACTGTCCTATAGCCGTCATATTATCAATATTTTAATGGTACAAATCTCGTTGTTGTCATAAACAATTATGTGTTTTATATGCAAGCGTAACGAGGCCATTTCCAATCATTTTCTTTTTCGCTACATGTATTCGATAACATATAAAAGTTGCCATGATCATAAAGAAATCTTGGTATGATTCTACTAGCTGGATAAAATTCTTACAAACTTTTAAAACTCGCCAGTTTTATATATAGATAGATAAATAGATATGTATTTCGCGTGGTAATTAAAAACAATGCTTTGATGATGGAATTATATGGCATATGGTTTCTGGTATTATTTATTAGTTCTTTAGGTGCGTTCGTAATTATATAAATAAGAAACACCTATAGTTGTCGTAGTACGTCCGTTCGTCTGTCGCAATTTAACAACACAAAAACTACCCAATCAAATCGTTTTAAATTTACAATATATAATTATTACGTAATTTTGTCGAGTCATTTCAATTTTTGTGAAAATTTTACGCATAGTTCAATTACAGGAGCAGTCAAAAGTATTCCATTTCATTGCGGTCAATGATAAATAATCTTTCAAATGCATTTCAATTGTGTTACACTCTTTTGAATATAGTAAATTTGATATGCATTTATGAAGTATGTACTTTAGTATAAATTCTGCAAAATCTGTGGTGCAAAGTACACTTTTTATTGAATTAAGGGTCACACAAAAGTTTTCCATTATATAATGGTACAGGCAGAACATTTTTGGTGAGCGTTTTATTTGTATTAAACTATTTAACATTTTATGAAATTGATATATGTTTATGACGAATACTACAAGTTATTTCCTGTATAATAGAAAACAGAATGTATTTACAAGGACACACAAAAAAATTTGGCTGCATTAATTCATGCAAAATACTGTATACTATTACATCAAGATCCGAATAGTTTTAGATGCGTTCAAAATTATATAAATACGTAGCACCTATAATCATCGTTCAGTCTGTCTGTTCCGCCTTGTCTGTCTCTCTCCGTCTGTCCGTCCGTCTGTCTGGCCACATATAACAGAGCAAAATCTAACTAAGCACAACATTTAAAATTTAAAACATATAATTTTGCATAGTTTTGCCAAATCTTTTCAAATTTTATTAAAAGTGTATGTACAATTTCAATACAGGAACAATACAATGTATTTCATTACATTACGGCCAATAGAAAAAAAAATAGTTTCAAGTATATTTAAAATGTGTTGCACTCTTTCAAGTATAATAGTATTGATACGATTCTATGATGTATATACTAAAATATACATTCTGAACAATCTGTGATGCAAAGAATATTTATTATAAATTTACAGGTCCACACAAAAGTATCCCATTACATAATGGTATACGGGGAAACAATGTTTGGGATGTTTTTTCTTTATATTAAACTATTTCACATTTTATGAATTTGATGTACGTGGCTGAAGATTAATACAAGTTCCTTCCTATATAATGGAATGTAGGTAGTATTTAAAAGGACACACAAAAGATTTCAACCACTATACTGTATCCCAAGTGCTGCGTTCTATAACAGCAAGATCTGGATATTTTTAAAACTTCTTTATTGTAGTAACGCACCTCATTTGCTACGCTTCACGTGCAATTTTCAACTTCTTTTTCTTTTCTTAATTTTTTTAAAATGATGACTTAAATGTTTTTGTTTTAAATGAAATTTGTGTATTTTAAATAAACTGAATGAAAGAATGGAAGGATAATATTTGGGTATTACTTGATTATTCCATCGACCAAAAAACTATCACTAAATACTATTAAAATGCCAGTAATTGATGATTGTAAGTGTCACATTCACTTGACATTAAACTTGATATGCGGCTTTGTTAGTCATTAATTGATTTCTAACTCTACATTTTATTTACATTTTTTATTCATGATTTACTACTTTATTTGTTTTTTCATTATTTAAAATAAATATTTCTGCTTAATTTGCTAAACTGATCGACAGAAACAGTGTTTATCGATTAATCCCCTGAGTTTAGCTAACATAATCATACCAAATTATTGATTTATCTATTGGAATCTTCCAAACTGGCGAAAGATATTGAAAAAGTAAATTAAACTATGAATAAAAGTAGCATAATAAAATGCATTATATTTAAGGCCGACCAAACTGGTTGCCAAGAGCGGTTAGTAAAATTTATAATTACGATAATACTTACATTTGTAATGTATTTTCTATGCGAGTAAATATTATAAAGCTTTTGGAATTTTACAAATCTTTATAAATAAGACTATACATTTCTTTAATAAAAATTAAATCCGAGATAATTGGAAACTAGATTATTAGAATTTCATTAGTGTTTAACTTGATTCTTTGAACGGACATTATTGTATAATTTTTTATACATTTAGAAATTTCTTTGTGTAAATGTAATTAAAGTTCCAAATATGAATACTGATAAAGAATTTGATTTGCTTAATGAGTGTAAGAAGGGAAACACAATTAAGTTCTTCTTTAAATTAAATGTGTAAAATGTTTTAACAATGTGAATTGTAATTAAAGAACTCATACTGCATAAAATAGGATTTTATAAAAATAATCATGACTATTTTTAATTTATATAAATTAATAGCTGTAAGCAAACAAATGATAATTTAATCATATTTCAAATTTTGAAATTTGTACATGTCCTGTCACAAAAGCTTAGCGACTGCACCTTTTGCATCCGTATTAATAAAATACTATCAACACTTTACCGTATACTCTCTGGTATACTTCAAGGCTCGGTTCTCGGGCCTACATTGTTTATCTCATTCTTTAATGAAATTCCTAGAGCACTGAGAACCTCTCTTGCGCTGTTTGCGGACGATATGGTAATGTACGCCTCTGCTTACCATCTACTTACCCAGCACAAAATCTTACTGTAACACATAGATGATTTTTTTCAAGTGGTGCACACTAAGGTGCGTTAAACATAACGAGCAAAAAACTGCTGATTTTTATTTTTCAAGAAAATTAACCTATCCCAACGGTATCATTATTAATAACACTACCATTGCTTGGACTAATGATACTAAATACTTGGGAGTTACCCTAGACAGAAGATTTACTTGGAAAAAACATATCACTAATATACGAGGCAAAGCAGCCAAATTTCTCAAAAAAAGCTGGCAAAGGATTGTCAAATTTCTTTCTCCACTTGTTAAAAGTAACACTCCTTCCATAAAAAATAAATCCATACTTTATACCACATGCATTAGATCTATTTTTACTTATGCCTCTCTTATCTAGGGTTTCACTTACAATACTAGTAAGAGATCGCTTTATGGCGCTCACAACAAAAATCTTCGCTATACCCAGGATAGAAATGAAAAAAAAAACAGTTTCGGAAAAAACACTATCCGAAGAAATCTTAACACCGTGTCCTTAAAGAAATACATAAATCAACACTCTAAAATTTTTCATATATCTGTGTACAATATTCCTAGCAATTTCCAATAAATGCGGAATTACCGGACTACGAAG
This sequence comes from Maratus speculifer, assembly GCA_964019185.1. Lineage (NCBI taxonomy): Eukaryota > Metazoa > Arthropoda > Arachnida > Araneae > Salticidae > Maratus > Maratus speculifer. The sequence continues at coordinate 70,171,134 of OZ025297.1, read as the reverse complement.
TATTCGACCCCATTAATAGAAAACGCCCTAAATTTACACTTTTATTTAACGGGGACATTTGAGATTTCCTCACTTCTCACCTATATATAAACTTTCTAAATTTATTTCCGTCTTTTTTTTTTAAGGACTAAAAGTTATTTTTTTATTTTTTAGCATCTTTTTGCTCTTCTAAAATGTATGATCTCTGAAGGAATTTCAGAATTTCAATATATTTGTGTAAAATACGTTTTTTACTTTTTAATTACATTTATTATTTATTTTTTGTTTTTGTTTTGTAATAGATATTTTTTGTTTCCGTGGATACCAGCTGGATTTAAATAACTTTCTTTTTATGGCTTACTAACGCCCAAGCAACACAATTTACCTATAAACTGGATGTAAAGTTGCCACGCAACTAGATAGTCTATGAAAAACATTACTTCCATTGTTTAATTTTTCCATTAAAATAAAATAATGTAGGATTTTTCATTTACATTCTAATCTTTCTTATATGTAAGGAAACCGATAACTGGACACGATTCTCATTGATTGCCAAAAAGTAATTTTTTTAATAACTCAAAACTTAATAGTATATTTCATGGGTAACAGTCAGTTCCTTCCTTTGTAACTAAGTATTTTTGTATTAAGTTCTTGTTTTTAAAATACTTCTACGAAGAGTGATCTTATAAATGTCACCATGTTTTCGCGAAATTTATGTCGTTTGTTGTATTTTTACCACTATTAGCAATTTCTTATTTAGTTTAGAACTAAGTTCTATGTGTAATAAGAAACTTCAGCCAACCTACTACATTTGAAGCTTAAACCAGTTATTCAGTTAAATGTGTGTTACATTTGATTTTTAAGTTTTAACACCTACTACAATTTATTCAATATTGAAAGAAAATCTATATTATATAAATATTTAATGAAGTTCGAGATATACGCAGATATATCAAAAATGCAACTACGCTTACAAGGAATCGATTGAAGTAACGTAATCCCTTGAGAGAATTAATCTCTTTTAGAATTAATAATAAGTTTTGCGAACTTCTGAAATTATGAAGATTGTATAAGAGGATTTATCTACTATAGATTGAGAAATCTTTAAGGATTTGAAATCTCAAGAATTACCTCTTCAGATCAAGTAATATTTTCGAAATAATAAATTATTGAAAAGTTATGAGCATTTGAAATTTCTCAGAAATAATTAACAAAAATTTTATTTGAAAGTTTGGGATTAAGGTTCTGAAAATTTAGTATATACTTTCTTAAATTTTATATGTTTATTGAACATATAATTCTTATTTTTGTTATGTTTTTTAACTTTAAAAATTGGATAATATTATGTTATAGCATACTCCCACAGTTATAATTATGGAAAGATAGTTATTAAGATTAAGATTTAACCACGTCCATGGCTAAACCTATATATACATTAGTTATACGGCATGTACGTTATTTATACCTCATACATATGTAATACATGCATAACTTTTACGTTTTATATGTTATATATATATATATATATATATTAATATAAGGTACCCTGGGGTAATAACGCCACGTTAAGGTTCTACTAATTTTCACGGCTTAGTTTTAGATTGTATTTTTCAAACAAATATAGGATCTGATACAGCAACTCATTGACTATCTATATAAAATAAAATAATTTAACAGATATGTATTCATAAAATGTAATGGCGTTTTTTCTTGACCAATACTATTTGGCGTTATTACCCACCTATATGGGTAATAACGCCATGCAAACAAAACTATGAAATAAGATGGAATAATTGCATGTAGATAGCCCAATTCTAAAAATACAAACTCTTTAAACTTAGAAATTGACAAATTGCATTCTAAGCTATTGAAAATGTTCAATTTTTTGTGAAAGTGTAAGAAAAATAAAGGTGTGGTGTGGGAGGAGGGGATGAGGCAAAAGAATATCAGACCGTGAGCTTCTTTTTGCTTAAAAAGGACCGCTTAAATAGAAATATGAGAAACATTGCACAGTTTTAACTGTGTCTAATTTGAATCAGCATTTAGGATGTAGCTCGGCCACTGTAGGGAATCAACCGGGGTACTAAAGTCAAGGATTGGCGTTATTACCCCGGTATAGTTATTGCGCAGTACATTTTAAATTACAAATTATCTCGAGAAGATATCCAAAATCTTCAACAACAATTTAAAAGTACATGAAATGCACTACAAATTTATGTAATTAACAAAGTATTTTCGGATAAAAAGATAGTCTTCACATCACAAAACGTATCTCGCAAATTTTAGATCAAGCGTTAATTTTAGTTGTTTGTAAAAACAATAAGACCTAAAAATGAAACAAATTAACTTGAAGCTGTTTTTTGCAATTTATATGACTCAAAACCCTTCTGTGCAGAGCACATGGGTGTCATTTACCTGATTATTTCATAATTATGCAAAATATAAGCACTTGGCGTTATTACCCCGCCTGGCATTATTACCCCAGGGTACCTTATTACTAATCATACGTATCATAAAATATGATACACGTGTTACAACGTATGTTTGTAGTACATGTCATACAACTTATATACAACTTATATATATATATATATATATATATATATATATATATATATATACAGGGTGAGTCATAAATATCGAAACAATAGGCTATCTCCTTAAATATTGCCTCTAGACCCATACTTCCAATTGCAAAAACTCAAAAAAAAGGTGAAATTTCTGGTAAGATATGTTGCAACTCCATGGGGGGTATATTAAAAAAAAATAGGAAAATTAAATTTTTATACGGCCCCCATAGAGCAAAATTCCCAATTAGGAAGTTATTCCTTATCCATTCTTAAATTGAACAAAAAAAATTTCATCTCCGTATCTGAAAATCTGACAGAGATATTAAAATCCGAAATTCTCAAAAATTCGTGACTTACATCACTTTACCATGCCTGTAAGTAAAGTGTTTGTCATCAATTTTCAAAGCAAATAAGGGATCGTCCACAAATTGTTCGTTATTATATGTCGGTTTAAGACCGTGCCTCTTATTTGGACATAATAAAGCATCGTATTGCTTTAAATCGAAACTTGTTTTCAAAACATGTTGATCGTTAGCACTTTAGGTCTGAATAGATCGAAATATGTAGGTCCGGTTTTAAACCGACCCATAGGGGAAAAAGTTCAGCTCGCCATGAAATAATGTTAAAATCATAATCCGGACGAGCCTGGAAAAAAGCCTAATCATAGCCGGCCCAGCCGTGAATTTCTACATAGTCTTTTACTTCAGTGTAGTTAAAAACTGTTTCGCGTGGAGGTGTTCTGACCAAAAATTCTTAATATAGAATTTCGTTTTTTATATTTATACTTTTTATTATTAAAGAGGCGCCAAACGCTGTGATACATTTATTTTATCAATGAATCTCTGTTTATATGTAAATGTTTCACTTATATTTTATTATCGCTAATCCATATCCCATGCGTTGGAGACTTTGAAAAATGTTATACAGTAAAACTTTTAAAGACGGAATCACATAGGAAAGAAAAAATACGTAATAGACAAATGCCCTTCCTAGGAGGGTTAAATGGAGTTTATTTTTTTCTCAGGTATTATTGTATTTATTTTGCATGGATCAAAACATTTTCTGTTTAAGGCAGAATTCCGTCATAGGCAGATTTTTTTTCTCTGGTTTTATTTTGTTTAATTTTTTAGCATTTAAATATAGTATTCTTAGTATAGTATTTTTTTTTTTTTTTTTTTGTAAAATAAAAGTGATTTTAAAAGTTATGTGGTTTTCGTAAAAATATTGATTAAACCAAATTTTACTTATTTTATGCACGTATTAGGTTTGTTCTTTTAATACGGATTGTTCGATACCGGGAAGGAAATTTCGTTCAGTGCAGGCCTGGGAAAAAAGAAGCAGTTCTCTCCGGTATGAAAAATACATTTGACGACTATTACAGGACTGACATAGGCGAGTCTTCAGAAAAAAGTAACGTCTCGGTCTTGATCTGACCTGAGCCCTGAATACAGATTTTTTAACAGCCTCTCCAGGACGATAAAAAAGCTTGAAGTTGTGAGAGCTAAATTTTTAAAAATGACTTATACTGTATCTTAGAAAAGCATTCTTTTAAATAATTGATGGGCAGTAAAACAGTACATTTCGTTTTTCTGTATAATGACTTTTTTCCCGACTGTATGTTGTCTTTAAATTATTAAAAGTGAGGAATTGTTTAAGAAAAAAAAAGTACAAACTTGAAGCATGTCCATTTTTAATTATTTTACATTAATTTTGGTTAAAAAAATGAAAAATTATATACTTTTGAAAATATAAATTTCTGAAAGTTATTATTTAAAAAAAAAAAAAAAAAAAAAAAAAAAATTAATAGTTCTAAAATAAATATTGAAAAAGAAAAATCCCGAAGCAAAACTAAAATCAGATTTTCATTTTTAATTAAATAGAAAGAAATTGAAATCCGATAAATAATGTTTGAAGTTATAACGATTTTTAATTATCCCATTTAAACCAGTAGTAACCATATGAAATTTTTATAAATTTTATGATAAATTTTAGGATGTGATTTTCTTAGCAAATTATATAGCTAACCATCACAAAAAAAGAAAAAAAATCAAAATTCTAACTCAAAAGAATGATTTTTTACGCTTTTCCTGCAACTGTTAATGTAACACTGTCTTTTGAATTGCGCGCATTTCAATTTGTGTCTAATCCCTTAAAACCTGATGAATTATTCAAACGGTTATAACTACGAAAATTTTGAAGATATGAAGATGCAACTTTTTGTGTATTATTCAGGACTGGATAAGGAAAGTTTTCCTAATTGGAATTTTTATCCTACGGGGGCCGTATAAAAAGTTAATTTTCGTATTTTTTCAAATAGACCCCCCATGGAGTTGCAACTTATTCTTTCACCTTTTTTTATGAATTTTTGCAATTGGAAGTATGGGTCTAGGGGCAATATTTAAGGAGATAGCCTATTGTTTCGATATTTATGACTCACCCTGTATATATTCATATATGTTGCCGCCAATACCCGAAATTGGCCAATTCTAGAACTGACCGGCCAATTCCCGAATCGGCCAGTAACATTAAAAAATGACTGGCCAATTCTAGAAATGGCCAGCCAATTCGCGAACTGGCCAGCTGCAATTGGCCAATTCGCGAACTGGACAGATGCGATTGGCCAATTCGCGAAATAGATATGAGCACTCGGCTTAATCCTTTTTAACGTAGTTGAAATTGTCTATGAATTCAAATAGTCTAGACGTCTGCCTGTCCGTGATCTTATTCGAGTAAAGTTTCGGGTTAACTTGTAATTGTCATCATATTTGGTTTATCAATTAATTTCGATATTGAAAGGAAATTGTGTACTATTTTTGGTTAATTTAGTTGGGTACACAAAAATATTTCGTTTCAATATAATCAATGGGAATATTTTTTACTGCACATTTTAATGTTACATTATCTTAATTACAAAAAAATTGATACTTATGCATCATAGTTCGGACGTTGGCTAAGGCTTCCCGGCCAGTTCGCGAATTGGCCGGCCAAAACCCGAAATACGCTATTCATTTCATGTATTTCGGGTTTTGGCCAAGAAGCTTGGCCAGTTCGGGTATTGGCCGGCCAGTTCTAGAATTGGCCAGGCTCCGGGTATTGGCTGCAACATATACATATATATATATATATATATATATATATATATATATATATATATATATATATATATATATATATATATATATATATATATATATATATATATATATATATATATATATATATATACTATCTGTGAAAAAAAAAGTTCGGTGAATGAATTCAGACCGACCGATCTGGCAACACTGGGGAAACAAAATGCTGCACCTGCACAGAGTCAAGTGCTGACCATCTTCCCCCACCATTGTTCAGTTGAACTTTGTTTATCTTTTGTGTAAGACGCGTTTTACTAAGTGCTTGTTCAATGGGTTGGTTCTTAACTAAGAACAAGAAAATGAACGAACAAAATATAAGTTTAAAGTTTGGTTTTAAGCATCCACCATACTCACCAGATCTCAACACTAAACGATTCCTATTTTCACAACTAAAATTATTTTTGAAAGTGATCTGACCATATTGTTGACATCCAACGAAACGTGACGAAGCTTTTGAAATTCATCCCAAAAGAAGACTTCTTGCGAATTTCCCAGGACGGTTATAGCAGATCTCAGCGGTGCATAGTTATGGGAGATGGCTATTTCGAAGGATGGTATGGTAACTTTCGTTAATATTTCATCTACATTAAAATTATAGAACTATTGTGAAAGTTATATATATAACATTCACATCTTATATATTTATAGATAGATTATACAGAATTCACTTATGTATAATCTCCATGCATTCCCTACATATACATTATATATCACTATATGTTAATCTTATGCATCATAAAATATGATACACGTGTCGTAAATACATGTCATACAACTTACTGTCTAAGCATGTTTATGGTTATTCTGGATGGCAGAATGCCAAACTGATTCCATTCACACTGTAGGGAGAATAGCGTTTGGAAACGTGATGACCTGTTTGTATCCAAGGAAAATATTTTCATTATTGTATTCTGTTTTCTTTTCCGAATAAAATTTTATTTAAAATTAAATGTACTCTGCACCTTATACGAATTTTCGAATTAAGACTTTCCGAATTACACACAGCGAGATTATAATTAAAATTTAAGTTTTAAAACGCTGTAAAAAATAGATCACTGATTAGAATGATGTCAAAATTGAACGGCGTATTATTGAAGAAGCAGGAAAAAACATGAAAAAAAATTCCAAATTTTAGCGAAAGATGGAACTGTAAGCGTCAGAATTTCGACTACAATTGACAAATTGTAAAACAACGGATAAGGCTTATTTTACATGATAAACAAACTATGATGTTCAGTGTGCATGGCTGTACAGCTGTCTTACTATTAGTGACGTAAGCTCATCCACCACGGCAAGGTCGTGTCACATTGTATGGAAAAAATCGGTTTTATGGAAAAAATCGTCCTAAAACCACATATAAAGCATCTAATCGGCTTTTAAGTTTCGCGACACAGGCGCAAAACATGTTAAACATGCTGTCTGCTATTGTGTGCAACATGATTAAATCAGGGAACAGCCTGTACCACAACCTATTAAAGTGTCACCGGGGTCAAGTTTAGAATGTTTTGCGCAGAGCGCGCCTTTAATTCAACTACGGTGGTAATCAGAGTACTGAACACAATTCGGTTGGATAGTTCTTGCTCTGTTAGATGCGGACAGAAGGATAGACAAACGTAAGGACTAAATGACGACTGTAGGTCCTGTGTATTTACCTAAATAAGTACGTATCTAAAAATAAATTTATAGATTTGTTGTAAATTTATAGGTTTACTGTTATATACAATTGTTATATACAGTTAATTAAATGAACTAAAACTTTAAATAGCATTAATTTTGAAGGCAATATGGTCTTTTCTTTTACAAATGCGTTTTAAAAGCAATATTTCTTTAGTGTTTAATGTATGTTAATGAAAAAATAATAATTTGGTGTGAAACATGCTTTGCACAACAATATCTAAAATAGATGATTATATTTCTAAATAAAAATATGAACAAAAGGAAAGAAAGTAATACTTTACGTAAAATTCAATCACATAAATATTTAAAAATTTGGACCAATAAAAGAAATAGAATTAAAAAATTACATTGTTTAATGAATATTTTCCGTGCTAACAATGTTACAATAAGTAAATTGGATAATGAAAGATTTTACTTTCTCTCCCAAAAGTTCATTTTTTAGTGCACTTTGGCTGTATTTATCCCGAAAATATTCAAATTAATTTTATGTTAATTTTTGTCTCTGTACTTTAGATAGACGGACATGAAGCAAATTCTGAACTAGAATCTTTATTAAGAGAGATATCAGAATAAAAACTCAGAACTGATGCTTGGGCTATATTGAACACCGTTCCTTCGAACGCATTGGTTATTCTCCCTGTAATCTGAATGGATTCAATTTGGCATTCTGCCAAATAGAGGTCCAACAATTGTGGTCTTACCGTAATCAGCAAGATCAGCGATGTCTAACGTAATTTTGTAATTAATGAAATTAGCTTTTTGTATTGAAATTTCTGGAGTGAAACGTGATAGAACTCTTTCGTGAAACTCGATTAAGTAATTTAATAAAAATTCCTTATTTCTTCATTTTTTAATCTTTTGCAATTTTACTCAAATTTTGAGAAGCTAAAATGCAATAAATTCTATAAAAAGAAGCTTCATCATTACTGAGTTTGAATGAGAATTGTGCCAAATCAGCAGCTAAAGCCGAATTGGCGTCTTTTAGGTAGCTTTCATTACAAAAAGTAAAAAGCTACCTATTGCAGCCGTCCGGAGGAAAGCACTTCCGGAAAATTTTGGTATATTTTCACCGATCATGACCCCCAGACCCCAAAACCACCCTCCGTTCAAATGTTGACATATATATATATGTATATATATATATATAACCATATATATATATATCTGATTTTTGTCATGCGATAACTAACGTATTTATGAACCGATTTGAATGAAACTTGGTATTTACATAGTACATACAAATGTCTCGACCGAGTTCGTTGGTCAGCATCATCCGCCATTTTGTTTCAAAATGGCTGCCATTTTAAATTTTTAAAAAAATTTAAAATCTAAAATTAAACACGAAAAAATTAAAAGTTGAAAAATATTTTTCTTTAACGTGTTAAAACATAGAACAAAGATTCCAGAACACTTTTTATTCTGTCTATATCTTAAAAAATGATTGAGTTATAGCACTTTGAATTTTTCTTATGGCTGACATTTTGAAACGATCTGAATTTTGTCACGTGATAACACGCGTATTTATGAACCGATTTCAATGAAACTTGGTATGTACATAGTACATACAAATGTCCCGACCGAGTTCGTTGGCCAGCATCATCCTCCATTTTGTTTCAAAATGGTGGCCATTTTAAATTTTTTTAAAAAAATTTAAATTTAAAATTAAATGCGAAAAAATCAAAATTTGAAAAATATTTTTCTTTTACGTGTTAGAACTTAAAACAACGATTCCAGAACACTTTTTATTTTGTCTATATCTTACAAAATGATTGAGTTATAGCACTTTGCATTTTTCTTATGGCTGACATTTGAAACGATCTGATTTTTGTCACGTGATAACACGCGTATTTACGAACCGATTTCAATGAAACTTGGTATGTACATAGTACATGCAAATGTCTCGACCGAGTTCGTTGGCCAGCATCATCCACCATTTTGTTTCAAAATGGTGGCCATTTAAAATTTTTTTAAAAATGTAAAATTTTAAATTAAATGCGAAAAAATTAAAAGTTGAAAAATATTTTTCTTTTACGTGTTAGAACTTAAAACAACGATTCCAGAACACTTTTTATTTTGTCTATATCTTAAAAAATGATTGAGATATAGCACTTTGAATTTTGCTTATGGCTGACATTTTGAAACGGTCTGATGTGAACGATCCACAATGTTGCTTTGAAATGGCAATACTTTATGATATCGTGGAATTTGGTGACTCTCTAAATCGCTTAAAATAAAACCAGGTTGAATAAAATATGACTAGTTTCTAAAAATTCCTATTAATATTTAGTCTTGACAAAAACTAGTATTTAATCTTATAAAATCACTAATTTTATAAGATTATTTCCACTAATTTGAGCTTAGTATTTTTGAACAATGTAACTTACTTTAAAATAAATAAATAAATATATAAGTATATGAAAGCTACCTCTTCCTCCCGGCATTGCCGGAAGGACTTTTAAAAATTAAGCGTCTTTGCTAAATTTTTGTCCCCAAATTTGGTGATATTTCACGAAATATCGCCAAGCCTTTTAGAGTTTTGATGCATAATTTGGCAATATTTTGCAAGTGTCGCCAAGTTTGGTAATAATTTGAAGCGTACATTCTCTACCCATAAATTAATACATGATTTTCCTTTCATTCTTCTCTTATTTCAAAATTTCAACCCCCCTAAAATTTCAACTGCTATATCTCAACCATTTTTTAAGTTAGAAATGAAATAAAAATTACCCCAGAATCCTTGTGTCAAAGCTTAAAAAGCGCTCAGTTTCTAAATTTATGTGATTTTTTTTTTTAGTTTTTAATATTAAACGGCTGCAATTTTGAAACAATATGGCGGGTGAAGCTTACCAACGAACTCGGTTGAGACATTGGTATGTACTATGTATACAATTTATTTCATACATATCGATTCATAGATACGAAAGTTCCAGCCTGACAACGGTCATCATTGTGCGCGCGGCAGCGCGCTACAATAATATGATTGAGCGATGGTGCACACGGGTTTTTCAATTTTTCTTTTTGCAATAACTAACTAAATACTTATCCAATTTTGATGATTTTTTTTTAAATGTTCGTCTGACCAAGAAGCACAACATAGCACAAAAATTATTTTTTTTTATGGCATACTGTAGGTGTACTGTAGAGTATTCTGAAAATCGGACAAAAATTTTGTGTCACAGCACTTTTCTCGAAAACTACTAAAGATAAAAACTTAATTTTTTTTTAAAACAAAAGAGAAACTTTTTATCCCGGGGTAGTCATCGAGAAAACGTTATTTCGCTGGGCGGTTTTTCTGAAATTGCGTATTTTCCAAACTTGGTCATAAATGGGTATATCTAACGTTCGATTGCAGATAGAATGTTGCGGTAAAGTTTATTTTAAAGATTTTGCGATGCTAATTAATCCTGCAAAAATTCATAGCTTTACGTTAAACAGTTTTTTTACAAGATGAAATAAAAGAATGGCAGTCATCAATCTAAGGTACTTGTGATCATCGGAGAGAAAAACCAGTTACACCATTCGATTAAGCATAAAAAAATACAGAATGCTTTTTTTTCTTTTATTTTTAACTTAATTTTTTAACGAATTATGAATTTTTTTGAAATTTTTGACATGCTGATTTTTGTCATTTTTTAATGAATCATTTACTGAATAATTATGCACGGTGTCTAGCCCTGGTGGCTGTTAAATTTGATTTTTAATTTTAAATTAGGCAATTTTTTGCACCATACCGAATTTATATTTTATCCATTTTTTTCATTTATTTATATTTTGTTTTTAGCACAATGGCATCAATGGCAAAAATGCCTGGCATACCTGTCAAATATTGGGGCCCTGTACTTTAACAAAGTGTATTTACTATAAGTATATACCGTATTTATTCTAATAGAATGCGCCCTCTAATAGAGCGCGTCTTCTAATAAAGTGCGCACCTTGGTGCTGATTGAAAAAATAAATATACGGAAACGATATAGTAGATAAGTAGAAAACGATTACTTAAATGCATTATCGAGGATTCTCATCGATCAAAATAGAGATATTCTATCAAAGCGATGGAGTGGCGATGCAGCAAAAGTTTCAAATTTTGTACAATGTACCACTCCTGTAAACTATAGCGCCAAGGATATGCACACTGTTAAAAATCTGCTGCATTTTGCTGCAACGCACTCCCCTGCTTGTATAGAAAACGGTTACTTGGCCGTGAAATGGCGCTTTCTCATTGGTTGGAATAGAGATATATACAAGTGGTGGAGGACGTTGCAGCAAAATGCAGCAGATTTTTAACAGTGCACTGTTAAAACTTTGACCCATTTGTTGCAGAGTCACTCCACAGCTTTTATAGAATGTCTCTTTATGGCCAATGAGAATGCTCCATAACACAGTAAAGCAATCGTTTCCTATAAAAGCGGTGGAGTACGTTTTTAATAAGTCCGTAATAAATACGGATTAAGAAAACAAAGAAGCATGGTTTTTGTATCAAACTTTACTCTTGCATAAAAAAAGTTCCTGTTTTTGGCAAAAATAATGGATATTTGAATGAAAAATCTATTCTTTGAAAGAATTTATTATTTTATTCACTTTAGTAAAAAACTGATTTTTTTTTTTTTTTTTTTGAAAACCACCGTAGAATTTTGGTATAGAAAAACCTGTTTAAAAATTTTTTTTCATTTGTAACACCAGAGTATTAGAGTATGTAGCCTTTTTTAATTTCAATACAAATAAGATTTTGTTTTCTATATATAAAATACAAAACAAGTTGTGCAGTATCCCTATGGAATATGGAAAAATAGAAGGACTAGTGAAAAATGCTCCAAGGAGCAGTGCAAAAGCAGAATATGATTTTAATTGAGCATTAAAAAGTAATGGACAAGTGCTTCTGTTAATTACTGAGCATGAGGAAGGATAAGGGATCCCTTCTTGGCTACAACTCACTTCAATGCCAACTTTGAAAAAATCATATTTGCGCTTTTTTCGTGAAAACAAATCAGTCGTAGTTACTATAAAAATGTATAGTGTAAAGACGTAACCATTAAAGATGCAGCTTAATTAGACATAAATGTAAAGGAAGGCGACATAATGCCAGATACCTAGTTCCTGCAGGTATCACATTAATGCACTGCCACCAAGCATACCCTAAGTGTATAATTGCACAGAAAATTGATTTGTAGTATAGTGCAGAGTGAACAGTGCAGTTAACATCAGAGATGTAGTACAGGCTATACGCCGCACACCTTCTGGACTTTTTAATAGAACACCATATACCCTCTGTTTTTCAAGAAAGCTTATAGTATACACATTCTAGAATATCCCTCTGCTTATGTTATTTTTATGACTACACCCCTGGTTAACATCTAAAGCACGGTGGAAAATTCTACTAAAGAACCGCAAATTTCTTTTATATGGAAAAAGCGCAAATATGATTTTTTCAAAGTTGGCATTGAAGTGAGTTGTAGCCAAGAAGGGATCCCTTATCCTTCCTCATGCTCAGTAATTAACAGAAGCACTTGTCCATTACTTTTTAATGCTCAATTAAAATCATATTCTGCTTTTGCACTGCTCCTTGGAGCATTTTTCACTAGTACATATATATATATCAACATTTGGACGAAGGATTTTTTTGTGGTGTAGGGGTTATGATCAGCGAAAATATACCAAAATTTTCTGGGAGTGCTTTCCTCCGAACGACTTCAATAGATAGCTTTTTGCACTTTTAATGAAAACTACCTAGAATGGATTAGTGTCATAATCAGCAAAGTCTAATTGAATCTGTAATTTGATGAAAATAGCTCTTGATATAGAAATTTCTGCAGTTTGTGCAAAAATCGTAATCTAAATCACAAGCTCCTTTTTTCCAAAAATTTACACCAAAATTAATCAAAACCAATTTATGTCACTTTTTTTACTGTCTCTAAAATTTTGTTAAATTATGTGCATTAGTTCTTGAGATAGAGTGTTCACAAATTATAATTTGTGTTAACACTTTTGTCAATTAATGTTTAATTTGTTTAATTTGTCGGTATGTTACAAATAATTATTTGTAACGAACAGCCATGCGGAGAGATTCACAGATAGATATTTTCTAAAAATAGACACATCGCATCCAGGATGTTCTAAAACGTATAAATCTTTCGAAAATTGGAACTTGAATAATTTCAAGAATATTACTTTTCATGATAAAAAGGTATCATGTAGATTTCATTTAATGACTGCAACTGGTTTAAATGCTTTTTGCTTATTATGTATTGCTTAAATGTAGCATAAGTGTCTCCATTGATAATTTCATTACATTTAGTATGACTAAATGTAATGAATGGAATGACATTATTTACTTGAGCATGTTTTACTAAGTGTACATTCAAACAAGGAAAAAAGATTTTGGTAATGTTAGATGGAATAATGTTTGTTTTAGGAATCAGTAATGTTCATGCATTTTTTATTATAACTAATTTTCAAGGTGTTAAAAAGGTATTGTCAAATTGATGAAGTGATTTTTTAAAAAATATTTTCATTCTTCGAAATTCAACAAGTTACATCTTGTCATCTAATATTTTCAATCAATAATTATGGGCAGAGAAATAATACCATGTGAAGTTCTAAAAGTTATTAGTGTCTTAGGTTTATGTAAAGAGAAATATTTTTTTTTTATCCGTTAGTTAAACTTATGCACATTTTATATTTAATTAATATGAATTACCATTCTTTTTATTTTGTACTGTGAACCATTTTAAAATACTTAATGCACGCTTTTTCATGTCACGGATGGTTGAAATTATTTATTAAATACTTAAAACTCTCACCATTAATTAAGAAAATGTAAGTGGGTCCTCTAATACATTAGCATTAATTATCTAGCTAAGTCATCATTTATGATCAAAGAGAAGATAATTAACTATTATCTTATAAAATAAATGACACCAGCAATCTATATCGCATTTTAATGATTGCTTTTTAAGTAATGACTCTGCAAACTTCAAAAGCAATTAAATTCCAAATAAATGTTGAAGACGTTTTATTTTGTAAAAATGCAGTAATTTTGTTGAGTAGTTTCGGCACTTACTATCTCAAACAAAGGCATTGAATTTCTTTGTTTAATCTTTCCTTTAAAAGAAGGGGATTTATTATAGTAAAAGAAAAGTGTATTCAGTGACAATATTTACTTTAATGAATTATATTTTATGAAGTAAGTTTAATTGTTCAAAGGCATATTTCATACAAATAATTTAAATTTTAAACATTTACATAACATACAGGAATGTCACAAACTTCTTAAACAAATTTCGAAATTACCTTTACATAGTTTTTGTTAAACACTAGCTTTATCATTCTTCTTTTTATATGTATATAAATTGCGTTTTTTAAATGATAATTTATTAATTACACGAATTTTAAATATGTTTAATTCTATGATCAAAATGCTTAATTGTAATAAAGGATATTTACCACTTAATCGTCGACGACCGAGACATTCACGGGCTGCAAGTTTCAAGGCTTTTATTCAAAATTGCTTCAATACCATCATTTTTATAAAATAGTGTAATTGATTTTATTTTGGTATCAATTTATTTGCCATTAAATAGATGAATATTTTTTTTCAAAAAAGTGGTGGCAATAATGAATTTGAATTTTTAAACCGTAATTTAATGCGACCATTAAGTGGTTGATAAAATACAATCAACAAAAATCTCGCTTGATAAAATGGACAGTAAAATATCTAAATATAAGTTCATGAAATTATGTTGTAAAATATTTAAATTTAAATGTAATGTAAAGTAAAATATTCCTGATAAGTATATCTAAAAGTATGGAGTTTTATTGTAAGTTTTCCCTGCACACTTTGGACAAAACTGGTTGAATAATTCGGCACTAAACAATAAGCTCGCACCGATTGTCCTAGTTATCAGATGTAAACAATATCGATGGCACTTCAAAATTATTGGCGATTACCTAACCAACCATTTAAGTTGCATTTGAATTTTATGAAATACTTTTAAGTTTTATATTAAAAAACTTACCAATCTAGTTGTTTTTTTAACGTTCGTAACTCATACATAAAAAACGTATGTTTTGAAGTTGATAATTTTTAGTTAAATCTTTCAATAGTCGTAACATTTTTTTAAATTAATCAATCAATTCTCACGTTTTTAGCTTTTAAATATTGGATAATTGTTTGATTCTTTGAATTTGTACTTGCTTACCCAATTGTTTATGATTTTAGAGTGTATCCAGAAATATATGGTTTATAAGTTATAATTAGATTTTTCAATCGCCGTAAAATCTACTAAAACTTCTCAAAAGATCCCCGCAATATTTTAAATTGAATAACAGGTTATTTAATTAAGTTTTTCTGTTTTTTTTCTGTTTTTTTTTTTCAAATCTATTCTTAATATCGAAATGCCCAAAACTGAGATTATTGTTTTCTTAATTTCAACTGATATATTTAACGATTCTTATGCAAATTTGTTAGGAGTCTTTTTTAGATAAACATGTCTATATAAATACAAAATAATTATTTTTTTTTTTTACTTTTGATAATATACTGCTTACGTAGTCAAATGAAAATAGAAATAACTAGTTATCTGAAAATTACCGACATACTTATTATTTTTTGCATGGAATTCTAGATCTAGATATGCTTAAAAAAAAAATGCGGAAATGTGATCAACATTTTTGATTTTCTAATAAGTTTAAACTCGATGATGTTCAACAATTTTCTAGGCATCAAAATTAAGTATTACTATATACTGCTATGCGGAAATCAAGAACTAGATTTTTTTATTATTCATATTGTTCGAAATTTCCACATCAGCTGAAAACATACTTTTACAACAGGATCTCTTAGATGTGACATTATGAAACAACTGATAAAAATAAATTTAAACAATTAATTCTGTTGGCTCATTCGGATTTTTATTGATCAGCTTTTGCATTAATTTTTCCACATCAGTGTATAGCTGTGACATTAATAAAGATGTAGTTATTTTTACAACTTTTAACAAGAACGAAAAAAACATTAATTAACGCGTCAATTATGAAACACTTTCCAGCACATTCAGAACAATGTACCAAAACTTCAGAATTTATCAAATAGAAATGTTATGTCTAATTGAACCACTTAGAAACAGCTAACACATATAAAATCCTAATTTCAGCAATTTCTATTTCCAGCCAGAAAAAGAAACAACTGTTGTTGAAAGTCATTGAGCTGTATATGATATATAAGCTTGTACTCATAAACAAAATGTATGCAGCAATTAAGTTCATTAAGGAAATACATATCACAATTGACACTTTAGAAGTATAAACTTAGTATGATATCTGAAGACTTCTGTGCAGATCTGTATATGAGGTATAGAGTTTATGTACAACTAATATTGTTCACAAATTCTTTAAATATTTAAACACATATCTGGAGTACAACATACAACAGATTTTATGATCATAAGCATGTACCTCTCTTATAGAAATACACAAAAATTGATTTATTTACTTATTACAATATGTTTAATTTATTTACAGTTAATAATCTTACTGTAATTCAAAAACACAGTCTACCTTTTATCTCTTGTTCTAAATTTCTCATTTAGTGAGGGATTTGACAAAAACAATTTCTTCTCAAAAGAACCACTCAACAAGGCATACACTAGTGCATAAGGCAGAAATAATTATTACAATACATATTATACCAGGTTTATAGAAATTTAAACTTTGAAAAATTCTTGATTTTAATATAGTTATTACAAACCGATAAAAAAGTTCGCTATTCATATTCATTTTCAAACAAGCCATATTAAAAGGTATTTTTTTCTATCCCTTCTATAACTATATTTGCCTCTGCTGATTCAGCATCTAATTTTCGATCACATTTTGATCTTTTATAAAAGTCTCAAAAGATAACTTTATCGCCCATTTTCAACTTAGTGTCGAGTCCATTACCAAATGTCAAGTCTGTTACCGCACGGGTTTTTAATGATTTCATTTTTTTCACCATTCTATTTTTATTTTTTATTCAACTAAGAAACAAATATGCAATTTCCTTAAAATATAATCATTTACATGAATATATACTGTAATTATTAGAAAAAAAAGTTCTTGTTTAATGTCTACATGATCAAAATCTTGTGGCTAAAACCGTCTCATCTCAATTTAATTTACTTATTATTATTAAATATCATGTTTTGAATTTTAGGGACATAAGTCACATTAAAGTAAGTTGATTTTAGGAAATTTAATAAATTTAAAGCTGAGTACTTTCAGTAATTTTGTATGGTAACGGACTTGACAATTTGCTTTACAAGCCAAATTTAAACAGAAATTACATATAATATTGTAGGGCAAAGTGAACAACCAATTCTTTTCATGTACCTTAAACATTTACTTTAACACCTGTCTGCATTTTAAATGAAGTTATTAAGTTTGAAAAATAAAAATAAAATTCTGAATTGTAAACGAATGCTGAAAATAGCCCTTATATTCAAACTATTATTTTTTTATTTTAACTTTATTTAAATTGCATCTTTATTTGTATATCTGTCTGTGTCGTGTACCTTTGCTTTAATTTTATTCTCTGAAAAAGATTAATTGAATTACATCCATTATAATTCATCTTAGGAATTTTTGATAAGGCTTACCAGGAAATAAAAAAGCGAAAATAAATTTAATATGTGAAGACTTTCCCTTAAGTAATAAAGGGATATAATTCAAAAACAAATTATATCTTTACAAATTACCTTAATAAAACAGGTCTGTGTGATTCATAATTATAAAATTCTATTTTTACAAAAAAAAAAAAAAAAAAAAAAAAAAAAACTTTTAATAACAAAGCTAAAAATCATACAATCATCTGAAATTATGTATTACAGAAAACTATTTTCGAAATGATAAAATATTCTAACATAACAGTAAACAATGTATATCCTACTTTCAACTAGAAAATCGACTTTCTAAACTTCAGATTGAAATAAATGGAAATGTGGTGCTGTAAACTTAGAATTTTAAATTCAAATCCGTCTTCATTTTGGATAAAAATTCCGCAGGGCAAGAAAATAAAGAAAAATAATAACAAAGCAGTTTTCCATAGCAAATTGAGACACGTTTCATTTTCGAAATTGTTTAGAAAGAAAGCATAAAAATTTAGCTTTTGTGCTCTGAATGCATCCAGGGAAATTTTTAAAATGTAGCTTTAAAAATGCAAATTGAAAATACCGTACGAAAAAGACTAGCATAATGAATATTGTTTGCTATCTATTATTTTTAGAATATTTTCCAGATGTTGAAGAAGAAAAATCTTTAATTTTAATAAAGTGGATAAATATTTATGTCAAAAAATCTATTGCCTATCTTTTTTTTTTATTCATTTGAAATTATGAGTGAATGTATTTCTTGTCTTTATATTAAACAAATTTTGATATTTTTCATATTTAATTGAGATTTATTAATAGTTAAATTATTTTAAAGTAACCAGAGCTTCCAAGTTATTAACGTTTTGATTAATAAATAAATAAATTGAGAATTCTTAGAGAAATGTTTTAAATATACAACGTCCATAATTTTGACGTAGAGATGATAATACGCGCAAGCTGATATTTTCTTTTAACAAAGCTTCATTTGTGATTCATTTATTTATCTAAACATATAAAGTGTCATTTCAATCCGAACCCGGATTTTTATTCACGCATTTAATATTAATATAACAGCTTCAGTATACGATTTATCAGATTAATTTTCTTTCGTTTGGAATCGGATGGTACTATAGGAATTTTTGAATAAAATTTCGGATTTTCTGTAATAGAGTATGTATTATCAGTTACAATGTGAATCACGGAGCGCCTCACTCCCTTCTTTTTTTGTACGTGAGTTTTCCATTTTAAAATATATGCAATTAATTATCACATTTTACATGAAATAAAATAAACTTCATGAAAACAGTTTTACAATATGTACATTATATTAAATTTGTAACTGAAACGGTCTCAACATGAAGTGTTACTTCCTGAAGACCTTCATAGAACAATATTTGATAAACCGGGTTATCTTTAGAACATTTACTAATTTACATTTTTAATCAAAGGTAAAATTAGGAAGAATGTCTCGAAAATACTAAGGAAGTATGTTGCTACTAATGCTGCTTTGTATTTGTTACTTTAGTTTATGTCACAAAGTTTCTTGGAAAGTACTTTGCTTCGGTTGCTCTTACTGGATTTTATGGCTTTTAAAATATTTTCCAAGATTATTTAATATATATATATATATATATATATATATATATATATATATATATATATATATATATATATATATAGCGTAAATCTCGATTATACATGATTAGCACGGTTACACACAAAGTAAAATAAATAGCTCTAAGTATGTTCCGACTAATATTCCATAAAATAAGTAAAACTTCATTAATATGCATTAAAATATTTACAAAACACAAAGGTACCAGACATGTAAACATACTATGTACTTAAATATATTATTACTATTGTTGTAATAGGCAATATTAGAGATTCCAATTTTATATTGTTCTGTATTTCGGTCGAAACAGGTTTGAGTTTGCTACAGTGCTATCGTAATATTTTCTATGACTTTTTTTTGGTTAATCATTTAACATCAATCTTAGACAACTCCAGTATTGCTACTTGACGTTACGCGGCACTTTCTTGAATTTTCCCTTTAATTTTAACCGCATGATTCAATTTAAGAAACAAGATAAACAAAGATTTACTTAGATTTTTAACAAGAATTTGCCTCGTAGTACATTAGAATCAAGGAAAAATACCTAATAACAATTTCCAGACACATAATGTAATAGAAGTAACTCGATACTAAAATTGAAGTTAAATATTTCCGTGTATCGGAGAATAGAATGCAAGATAAACCTCAGCCATAAGAAACCTACTTCTTAATACAATATTCTAGATACGTGAAAACATTTTGTACAAAAAATAAAATTTAATTCAACATAAAGATATATTTTAAACAGAATTTTATCATTTTTCAAGATTTATTAAAGGATAAAATTTAATTCGACATAAAAATATATTTTAAACAGAAATTTATCATTTTTAAAGATTTATTAAAGGATAAATGCCCGTTTTCTACCTTTCAGAAATTAAAATAATAAGTACAACAGTTTTGGTTTTCTTTACAGCCACGTACTCTCTAAACGCTAGTTCGAAGCATACTTGGACGGGATTTTAAGCTATAATATCAAAGGAGCAGATCAAAAATTTGAATTTAAATGCAAAATATTCAAAAAGTCCATATATTTTTGAAGCAAACTATTGTAATTTTGATAATAAAAAAATCTCTAAAAGCTATAATATACTTCTTTGTTGAAATAAAATTGTTTTATGATAAATGCAAAATATTCAAAAAGTCCATATATTTTTGAAGCAAAATATTTTAATTTTGATAATAATGAAAAAAGATCTCTAAAACTATAACATATTTCTTTGTTGTAATAAAATTGTATTATGATTTCGTATGCTTATTATTTTTTCCCGTGTTTAGAGCATTACTTTTTTAATATTTTTTTTTAAAAAAATCGTCTATCTGCAAACTTTTAAGATGCTCTATACTACATTTAATTTGTTATATTTATCAAGTTTTCATATGCTTGTCAAATGCTTACATAAAGATATGCTAATGTAAATGTGACACCTCTCTCTTTTCTAAGTATATGATGATGTGCTTCTAAAAAACGGATTTTTAAAAATTTATATGTGATCAGTTCGGAATCCATCTTGCAAATAAAAGCAGATACTTAAAGTGCGATAATGTTAATTTAAGCAGTAACAATCTCGTTATTAGGATTTTAACTAAGTAAAATCATTGTCCTTATTATATACATAGAATGATCTAGCCCATACTGCATAAATTAATAAGATGATGATTTTCAGAAATACCTTATGACATATGTATTAGTAGGAAGGATTTCTATTAAGAGAAACTATATAGATACGCTTTACATGTCAAATTATATTTAATATAAAATGAAAATTTTTCTCAGAATACAAGTTTAGACATTTTATATACAAACATGCAACTAATCCCACCTCATTTTTCAAGTGAATAAAATTTTCGATTTTATTACTTACTATTAAAGTTTTAATATCAAATAATAAATTTGCAACAGCAGTGTATTTTAAAACAAACTACATGGATTACATTAGGGAATTAAACTTTAAGAGTAATAAAATATTCTGGAGAATATTAAAGTGAGGACATGTTTAGTGTCTTTCATACAGAAAGTTTTACAGTTTTTGTCGAAAAATAAATAAAATAAAACTTACTTAATTTTGTAGCTTTAATTACTTTATAGCAGGAACATGTTAAGTTTATGACTAAACATTTTATGTTTTATGGCGAGTTAGAAATAATCAGGGCATTAAAAGATAATTTTGCGACAAAACACGTAAGGAGTGGGGGTGCATGTAAATAAATATCACAGTGGGGAAATGTTCCGTCTCATAAAAATAATTTACAAAACCCTACGGACTTAAGCTAGGTTCATTTTTCGTAAGATTACACCGAGGTTTAAAAGAAATGTTTTTCAAGTACTCAGTTAAAAATTACAGAGGTAATATTAAAATTATTTTTAAAGCTTTTTAGCCAATAAATTTGCTTTCATGTCAGAGAGACTTTCACATAATAAACAATAATAATTATAAAAATTTTGTTAAATGAAAATTTATTTCATTAGATATAATAAAGATAAGCCCAAGATATACCAAGACATTGTTAAAATATTGATGATACATTGCGCTTCAGAAGCTAGGTTACAACATATAAAATTGTTTTCCATATTATTGCATGAAGTAATCTCTGACGAATCTATTTATAAAACATTCAATTTAAACTTTTATGTACCCATTTTATTCCATTCTGCACCCTTGTTCACATGCGTATGGTAAAATGGGTAGAGCCATATTCATCCACTAAAAGTTTTCTTACAGACATGATTTTGTAGCCTAATAGAGAAAAAATGTTTATTTATATTCCAAGAACGTAGAATAAAAAAAAATACCCCCCCCCTTTAGAAGTAGCTTTTAAATGTTTAAAACGTAACAGAGAGTTTTAACTGAATACCTAAAAATATTGAATGTCATTACCATTTTATCCCATCTGTACTTACGCAAGAATAGGCTTAAATAAATTGAATATGATTATTTTACCGTCATTCTTTAATTAATATAGAGTACATACAATAATTCTTAATAGCTTAATTCATTTTTCATATTTTAAGTTTAAAAACAGAAACAAATATTTTATTGTTTTAATACTTTTTTATTTATTTAATATCATTTGTAAATCATAAATTACTCTTTCCTTTTAGTATTTCAAGCTTTATATATTACATATCCTAAAAGATTTTCATATTTGATGAAACATTAATAATGATGTTAAGTTTCCTCTAAATACTCATATTTTAATTTTATAATGATTTATTTCTTAATATATATGTTAAAGATATTTTACAGGGTATAACTAATATTTTAGTTCAACACTACTTCATCTAGCGGTCCTACTGAAGTGCAATTGGGCATGCAGAAGACCCGAAAGGTAAACAATTTAGGGGAACTCGTTGCTGCTGAAGAAAATTTTATTTTCTCTAAAATATTGCAATATTAGATTAATTTGCAAGTTTTTTAAAATCAAGATGTTTTATGTTTCCCACCAAACATCTGTTGAAATACTTAAGAAAATAGGGAAACAAATACTGCTTTTAAAAGTAGGCAAATACAGCTTCAATAATGTTAAGAAAATTAGTTGTAAAATTTGATATAACAGGTTCAGTGGCTAATGGCAAACTGGCTATAAAGACCAAACAAAATAGCCCATCAATGCGTCAGAAGATATCCTAGATTGTCCAGAACACAATACGACAATCACATCGTTGCAAGGGGCTCCCCGGATCCCTCTGATTCTAGAATTTGTTAAACTTTTATAATCCAAAGTTATCTTCACTAGGTATTTTTTATGAGGTTATAGTAAAGGTTATGACTACAAAGATTATTCAAAAGTAGAAGAAAATTTTAAAACAGTGATAACAAGCGTTATAATATCTATTCCAACAGACCAACTCAGACAGATTATTGCAAATATAGACAAGAGATATATAGCAATACTAAAAACATATGAAAACTTACTGAATTCTACAGGAATGAGAGATCATTCGGTAAATAAGAAATATTTTAATTGAATAATGTTTGGAATACTTGTTAAAAAAGAGTGAAACAAAGAAAAATACTTCTATACTTACTCATGAAAAAATATTAAATTCCGAAAAAGAAGTAAATTATGCCAAAACAGCATAGCAAATTTACTACATGACTATTGGTTAATTCGGACTTCTTATATCCTAGAAATTCAGAAGATATAAAAAAAATAGTTTATCCCATTAGCAGATGCAAAACATGGTGTCAAATTTTATTTCTCAAGAGATTTTCTCTTTGATACTTTTTTATATCGCCTAAATATAATGACAGAAATAGTATGAAAAGTAATCCTAACAGTCAAATTACAGAAAACCTTGTTCTTATAAATAATGAAATAAAATAAAGGTATATTTTATATTTTAAATCAATATACTGATGGGTTATTAATTTCAAAAAAGTTTATAAAATGTTGTTTATTATATAACGTAATTATTCCTGCCAGAAAGCAATTATTTAATAATATTTTAAATTATTATTACATTTTTTTGTAAGCAATATTTAAATTTTGTTTTGGGGATAAAATTTTAGTATATATATATTTTTTAAACAGCTTTTTTTCCAAATATGACAAAGTAATGTGATAATTATGCTAAAATAATTTATTTAAACATATAATTGATCCCTCTGTACAATCGGTTATTTTGAATTACTTTTAACTAATATAAAAATAACATTAAATTACATATTCATTTTTATATATTATTTACCAAATCATCTATTAATTATTTTGAATGTGTTTTTTGAATATCTTTAACTATTTATCATCAGTTAATTTATAAAACAACATTTTCTTTAAATGTTAAACTGTTTATTTTAAACTTTAACGGTTAGGCAATCGTTATTCTATAAAATAACTAGTTAAATCATAGAATCCACTATTTTTTCACATTTTAACGAATTTGGTTAGTTATGTCATGAAATAACTAGGTATTTCATGAAATAACTGAATTATATACTTTAACGATATCATATACAACAGGATGGTAATGCCTAAATTAATATAATCCGTTGATCATAAGCAAATTATTGAGTAATTAAAATCCAAATGTTAGTCAGTTCTTTAAATTAATTTTTTTCAAACCGTTTTGTGGTTATCTAGATAGTTTAAGAATAGGATAAGAAAGGTATTTATGCATTATGTGAATCATTCCATTTTAAAATTTATCAAAAAATGAAAGGCTGGTGTAGTATTTATGTGCAAATATTTTTATTTCATTACAGAAAAAAAAATAATAATCCAAAAATGAAAAAGAAAAGAAAAAACAAAACAACAACAATAACAATAACAATAACAATAACAAAAAAAACATTTAAAAGAAAATGTTTTTATGTTTCACTATAACAGTAAACCCTTAATATTGTAATAGAAATTCTCAAAGTGTTCAACAAAAAAAGACATAAAATAAGAAACACTTGTACTTTTTGTTTCGTATGATAAAAATTATATATATATGGCTCATAGCAAAGTAGTTTAGAATTTTTCATTTTTGAAGTTAATATTTGATTTAATGCAATACCGTCCATAAAAATTTTATTTTCAGTTTTCAGTTTTGAATTTTAAACTTGTCATACTCGTATAATATATAAATGTGGTTCCTTAATCTTCAACATAGAAACGCCGGAAAAGCATTTTACAGTCTCATGTTATGGATAATATTTTAAATAATAATATATCTTGTGTGAAACGATTTTTGTCAACATTTTCCTTTAAACGGCACTATTATTATAAATTATTATGGAAAAAAAAGTTTAAAAGAAACAACAAACCTGAATATTTTTTGCTATTTTTACTATATTTCAATTAACTAAAAATATGTATAAGATGTTTTGAACAGAATATTACGTGAAAAAGTATAAGGGAAATATTCATGTTAAACTTACACATTTTATTTAAATATACTTATAATACGAGAACACATAATAGTACGAGAACACATAGTTCACGAACATGCCAGTCTGGCAAAAGTTTTTAATTTAAAATATCTACAGTTTGGTCTGATTGTAATCTCCATTTTATTTTATTATGTAGCGTATGTCATTTAAAGTGAACACAAATAACCTTTTGGAACTGAAAACTCCGAATTAAAAACTCTTTATTTAGAACAAGCTAAACTAAAAATTATTAATTGTGATAAAAAGTACATTCATGAAGACATAATACCTTTATTTGATCTACATAAGTTTAATCGCCCAAACGGCGATGTTTTCAAGGTTCTTCTTGATATGAATATTTTCGGGAAAAAAAAGACTTCGATAAAAATAAAAATGTCACCGTTTGTGTAATTACACATAATGTTAATCAAATAAAGATATTATAGTTTTTTTATATTTTTTTACCATTGTTAGTTATTTTTAATTGAGTTTTATTTGATTATAAGCAATTATCATATATACTGTTATTTACTCAGATGTTTCAATCCAGCCTTTTAAGGATCTGAAACATAATAAAAAATAATTTGCAACATAAAAATAATAAATAATGAAAAATGACTAAAATGTGTTTTACATTAAATAAATAAATAAATAAATAAAAGATTTAAAAAAATCCTTTGTGAATAACAGTGCAAAACATCTCAAATCTTTATTCAAATTTTCGAATGAAGAAGAAATTTAATATTACCGTATGTGTGGCACTGTATGTTTAATATAACCGTAATATTACCGTACGATAATAAAAGAATCGCAAACGACGCAAAGATAATTAAGGAAATAATAATAATTATTATTATTACTAAATGCCTAAACATAAATGAAGTCATATAGTAAATGCATAGACATATACTAACATTACTACATGTAAATAGAAGCTAAAATATGTCTTAAAACAAAATAATAGTCCATTTAAAGACATGTACTATTAATAGTACACCAGACCCGAAAGGGTTAAATATGAATCTTATTTTTTGATATTGATTTATCTCTTTTGTTTTAGTATGCTTTCAATGAAAATCATATTAAAATTAGACTTTTAAAATAACTGTAGATGTTAAAATATATGTAATATAATTTTAGTACGCTTATCACTTTATCAACATGATACACATAAAAAAAAACTTCGAACGAAATTTTTTATTTTCAGTATGCATAAAAAGGAAAACATTTAAATTCTATAATTTGTTACAATTTCTGCTGTGGAAGAAGTTTTGTATTCACTCAAGAAATAAATTGTGAAATTTATGTGTATCTTGAAATAGAGGTAGCAGTTTTTTTTTTATTATATAAGGTTATATTAACTTTTAAATAGAAATAACAAGCTATACAAAAAGAAACAATATTAATACATATTGCTTCTTCTTTTTTTAAAACTTTATGATTACTTTTTATAGTAATATAAAAAAACAAGCACGTTTAATTGATAGTTTTTATATGGAATGAGTTTTTAAAATTAGTGATGAATTTATGAAATTTGAATTTTATCAAACGTGCCATATTCTTATTAAATAACAATATTGCGTATGTAAATGCATATTTAAATTCAATGTGCAATATTTTACTTTAAATCATAGCAATAATTTTCAAGAAGTATTAAAAATATTAAAATTAAACTATTCTTTCTTTACTTTCAATTATGTTATTAATCTTACATCCAAAATGAAAAGATTAAAAACAAAAACAAACTAGTTGGATATGCCAATCCTAAAACTTTCTTCTATCTCATACGGACATTTTAATATTTAAAAAAAATAGTTACTCATTTTAATGCTTCAATAATTTTAATTCAATACCATACCAACTTTGATTTTCATCTTAAATTTCTGCTTCAATCAATTAATCGGAGTAAAAAAGAATCTCCGTCCCTGCACGAGCCGATGAAGAATAGAATGTTAGGCAGATTTTTTTAAATTCAGGGTGGACTTACTTGCTTTACCAAAAAATAATCATATAAAAAAAATTAGTAAAAAAAATGCAATATTGAAAATGGCATAAAATTTGCTATTGCAGCGCCCCCTTCTGGCGGATTTTTTTTCAGATTCAGGGCGATCCAACTAGCCATAGCCATACACTTACACAAAAAATTTCATTCAATTCGATGCATAAATTCATGTACTTTAGGTTGGTAAAATATTGAAAATGGCACAAAAATCGCAATTGCAGCGCCCCCTTCCGACGGATGTTATTCATATTCAGGGAGGACCAACCAGCCATAGTCATACATATACACAAAAAATTTGGTTCAATTCGATGCATAACTTCATATACTTTTGGTCAGTACAACATTGAAAATGGCACAAAAATCGCGATTGCAGCGCCCCCTTCCGACGGATCAAAACTGAAGTAGGACTTGCTTGCCACAGCCAAAAACATTCACAAAAAATTTGGTTCAATTCTATGCATAACTTCATACACTTTTTGATGGTAGAATGACGACATACAGACACACAGACACACGGACAGACAGACATTTTGTAAAAACATGTTTTTTGGAATCTCTCGCCCCTAAAACGTGTAAATCCGTCGAAAACCGGAAGTCAAAAAAATTTCGATTACAATACTTTCTTCTATTGAAGATAAAAGAAAGAAAAATTGGGAAGGAATTAATTAATAATACGTGACTTAAAATTAGATATATAGACATTTTTTTTCATCAATTAAAGCAAGATTTTTTTAATATGAATTAACAAGAATTTTTTAATATTTTTTTAATATATTCATAAATACTTTATGAATATAAAAAGTACTACATATGTAGTACTTTTTATATTCATAAGATTCATAAGATATTTCACAAGATATATCGTAATAAGTATATACTTATTACGATATATCTTGTGAAAAAAAATAATTAAATATTTTGGTATAGTACTTATGTAATAATACTTTCAATTTTAATAAAATTTTTTTATAAATGCTTTCTTATTTATAGATATTTAATACATTGCATGAAACTAACAAACAGAAGTAACACTGTAATGATTTAAGAATGTAATTTTCATTTTATATTTATTACATGAATTTACATGTGAATTACTAAATTTGAAATAAATTCACACCTTAGTTTAACTTACTTTTCAATAGACTCTAAGAGTTTTTTTCATTTCTTAAAAATATAAACTGATGTAGAAATTGAGACACCTTTACTACTTTTAGACAACTATTACTATACCATCGGATCCAATATATATCTAATACATGTAATCAGAACTATATATACATGTTTGGACAGGCACAAACTTTTTTTGTTTTCATATCTGTTTGTAATATTTGATTGCATTTTATCATCAAAAATTTTAACCGATTCGTTATAATTTTTCCCAATTCGTATACAAGCACAAAGTCTTCAGTAATGTGAGCGTTAAGCTCGGATTACTGAGCCGAAGTTGTTATACATCCATAATAAAGAAACTATAAAAAATTAATTGAGAAATTGATTGATATCAAAAATATATGTGATTTACCGATACTGGGTCTCTTGTGTCTCGTGTTATGCCGCGAAATTGTGTGCTCATGAAGATGGATTTAGTGCTGCGATTTTCAGCTTAACCAACATGTGAAGGGAAAAATGCTAAGCTGGTCATCTTCCTCGTAGCTTCAATGGTAGAGCCCTTGGAACGCTATACCAAAGGTTCCGGGTTCGATTCCCGGCTTCGACATTTTCCACTAAGTTGGTATTACGCTTAGTAGAAGTATGAATATTCACGTATATATACAAAATATGTTTTTATGATTCTTCGAATGCATTTCAAGCTGCAATTACAACTTTTTTTTTTATAATGTATACTTCAAGCCTGACTTGGTTGAATAATAATCACAATGTTTTTTTGAAAAAAAAGGTCTATGCCAATACATATTATTATAATTTTTAAAAGTATTTTAAGCTGATGCAATGAAATTATAATATCGATAAAAATATATCGATAAATTAGGGGCTTTGAAATTCAAATTCCGAAAATAATTTCTATTAAAGTATAAAGGAATAAATCTTGAAGAACTATAAAAATTTTCTTTAAACCATGATAAAAAAAAAAAAAAAAAAAATTCATCTCGTAACATGACCTGAAAACGTTAATTTTGCCAGAAATACCAGGAAAGATTCATGATGCCAAACATGTGCATTTATTTTTTTTTAATAACTTTTTTAAATTTTCTTTTATAGTAAATTTAAGAGATTTACAGTGGCATATCTTATTTCTATGCATGTTGTGATTCTTACAGTACATTATTTATTTTCTTCCACTGCAGTTATCTTCTTCAGAATAAAAAAAATAACATATTTTCATAACGTAAGAGAATTTGAAAGTTTTAACCCTTTATCTACCAACGGTATTTATAAGTACCATTAAAATAACTTGTTATAAAATTATTTTAATAATTGTAACACTGTTTAGAATGAGTTACAGATACACTACTGTATTTGGTTCAAAAGTATTATTGGTTACACAAAACAAAAACATTTTTAAAAGGATGAGTACTTTTGCCTTTGCATTTTTTCAGCTTTTTTGGCGCTGAGGGAGGGGGATGGGGATTTTCCAATTCGGAAATATTTCAATATTTATATTATAAGAATATAATATTTGTACATTTAAAATTCTACAAATACAAAGAAAGTAATTAAAAATAAAAGATTTGAGTGGGGTTAAAAAAATTCCACAAAATTCCATAAACCATTCAAATTTAATTATTCCTTCTAAATCTCTCAATCCTTCTAAAATCCTTCAAATATTTATTAAATAATTATGTAATTTTTTATATAGTTTAAACAACTTGCGTGAAATGCTTTAGAATGTAAAATTTTCATGAATTCATAATGCGGTTGATAAAGGGCTAAAGCCATATCGTATAACAAACAAAATTGGATAATGCAAATAACAATAAACTTTAAAAGAAACTTTTTATTTGATGATACAATACTAAAAAAGTTTTATATTGCATATACCGATTACGAAATTGCTTAATGAAATGTCATGAATAATTTTTCATGCATTTTATAAAATTATTACTTAGAATCTGAAATCTAGAAACAAATTTCTGAAACGTGTACAGAAAATTTATTTGAATATATATGTATATATATCCAAAAACCGTACTAAACTATACAAAATTACTGAAATGAATCAAAAATAAAATAAAAGTATGTAAACTGAACAAAGTAATATCAATATACCTTATTAACAATCCCGACACCCCACAAAACCAAATCACCAAACATTAAACAATATCATAAAATATTAACCATAAAAAACTCGAAAACTAAAGCACATTATTATATATATATATAGCACATTATGTTTAAAATGTATTAGGCGTGTTCAAAATTTGGAGCCAAATAGGTAAATATAAACAATGTAATAAAGATAAAATATGCTTCATTTGTACTTTTACAAACAAGTTTTGATAATTTATATTCAAACAAGATTATTATTCGATAAAATGAAATATTAACACTTAAAATTGTGTCGGTTAATTCAACTTTTAAATATGTAAATACCTTGAGTAATAAATTATTTAATTATAGTGTAATTATATAGAATTTAGACTCCTATTTAAATATGCCCTGAGAGTGTAAACATTATCAGTATCCATCCTACTAGGATAAAAATGTATAATGTATAGTAACTGGAGAAATTAGTTCATATGCGGTGATGATTTAAAACAATAAGTGAAATTGCTATTAAATTAAGAGTAAACAGGAAACTGAATGAAATGAAATCTATCAGTCTGTTTAAATCTGAGTTACATATGTTTATACTTGATTTTAATTAGATATACAGTAGGAACAATATCTCTCCCTTTTCAATGAATGATAATGAAAACAATGAAAGATTTGAAAGCATTTCAGACAAAACTGTACAATAACGCAGTAAGGTTACAATGCAGGAGCAGTGTAAAAAAGATTTATTACACAGAAAATAGCAGACAGCTGTTGGAAATGGCGCCCACTGGCATAAATGTTGTATGATCCCCATGCGACATGGATTGGAGATCATTTCAAAGATTTAGATTATTTTTTAGTTATTTTTATATTTGTAGTATAATACGCTACATTTGTAAAAGTAAAAGAATCAGCTTATTAAACTAATTAATTTTTCAATAGTTTTATATATAACTCTCATTAAAACCTATTTTGAAGCATTAAAAAATAATTTTAAATCAGCAGTACTAAAACATGTAAAATTTCTATATTTCTTGATCAAATCATTTGATGTTCAGGGGATTCCATAATTAAAATTTGGAATCAGTATAGAAATGTATTCGAGTTATGTGCATTTTGTGTATATAGAAGGCGTTCTAACAAGATTTTAAGAACAGTAGAATTAGCTGGCGGTATTATTGAAATATTAATGCCAGTTACATTTTAATAAGGTGATAAGAACCACAGCTAGTGTAAAATATTCTGTTACTCCCTCTTTTTTGGCCAATATATATAAGTAAACTCAATTATATCATATGTTAAGCTCTGTTTAGCTCTATTTTTATGCTTGCCAAATAAATAAATAAATAAACAGCATAATTCTGATTTCTCGAATATATGTATATATATATATATATATATGTATAAATGGCAAACACTGCAATTTAGCTATTAATAATATTCAAATATCAAAAATTTTTAAATATCCGATAACTATAACTTTAGCTGATAGTATAATCCCCTGTAAATGCAATGATCCCTCTCAACAAACATACATTAATAATTATCATGGACATATTATCACTGAAACTCCAAATATTGTAGATGATTTTACGCTGTAAAAATTAATACGTTATGGTACTAACTACATAATTTCATCCAAATTAAACATTAAATCTATATTAAAAAAATTACATATGCCAAAGATACATTTATTTATAAAATTACAATAAATCACAACAAACCAATTGCAACCAATTTCATTCAATGGAAAATTTTTGTTATTGATAAGTAAACTAAGGCTAAATATAATATTTCATATCTAGTTTATGTTAATACAAAGCATTTTTTCCAGCAAATCACTAAATTGCAACAAAACTTTGTAATCGTTTCTTTTTACAAATCTCCAAAAATTTTTTCAATTATAAGTAAATCATATTATCATCAGCTGTTTAAATCCAGTATATCTTCTAATAGCTCTTTTCAAAAAAGTAGTGATGACATAATTATTAACAATCGTAAAATTAGAGGTTATTATAAAATATTGGACGTTAACTCTACTAGCTTTAAATATCCATATATAGTTCTTATACGCAAATTTCAAAAAAATCCAATTAAATTTAGAACATATACAAATCGTTGCAATACATATAATAATACAGCTAATAAACTTCTATTAAAATTCTTAATCAAATATATACAATAACAAAAACCAGCGATAATACACATTATACAAAGAATAGCTATGAACTGGTCGATATTATGAACAATCTTAAATTTATAAACAATAAAACTAGATATGATTTTAAAGATATTTTTAATAATATAGATTTATTAGATGTACATAATATAATTAATGTCTTATTTTTAAAGTGTCTAAAATATTTTTATATACTAACGAACATTGATACTGATTATTTTCACATTTTAACAAATTTCATTATCTATAACAATTTTATAATACAAGATAACATAATATGCATACAAATATTCGGTACACCAAAAGGTGGTTGTATATCTAGTATAATATCAGACTTATATAATTATGAACGTAAATATATTAATAATAAAATACATTTATATCGATATATTGCTGATATAATTTTAATTATATTTTTAATTATTTATATTTATAATTTAATTATTAATTTAATTATAATTTTAATACCAGTATATCTCAATTTCCAGTAGATTATCCAGCTAATTAAAAAAGTACAAAAAAAAAACCTGCTTTCTAACAATACCATTAACTTTTTAGATCTTAAAATTATATTAAAAGAAAACAAATCAATAACTGATATGTAGGACAAATGGAACAAATTTGATTTTAAAGTTAATACATTTATTAATCTTAAATCCTGTCTTCATAATTCTGTGTATCATAATATAATTGTTAATCATTTATATAGAATAAAATGTTTATGTTTTTTCTCATTTAATAAATGCAAATATTAAAAAGTCCTTCCGGCAATGCCGGGAGGAAGAGGTAGCTTTCATATACTTGTATATTTATTTATTTATTTTAAAGTAAGTTACATTGTTCAAAAATACTAAGCTCAAATTAGTGGAAATAATCTTATAAAATTAGTGATTTTATAAGATTGAATACTAGTTTTTGTCAAGACTGAATATTAATAGGAATTTTTAGAAATTAGTCATCTTTTATTCAACCTGGTTTTATTTTAAGCGATTTAGAGAGTCACCAAATTCCACGATATCATGAAGTGTATGCCATTTTAAAGCAACATGGTGGATTGTTCAGATCATACCGTTTCAAAATGTCAGCCATAAGCAAAATTGAAAGTGCTGTAACTCAATCATTTTTTAAGATACCGACAAAATAAAAAGTGTTCTGGAATCGTTGTTTTCAGTTTTAACACGTAAAAGAAAAATATTTTTAATCTTTTAATTTTTTCGCATTTAATTTTAAATTTAAAATTTTTTAAAAAATTTAAAATGGCCACAATTTTGAAACAAAATGGTGGATGATGCTGGCCAACGAACTCGGTCGAGACATTTGTATGTATTATGTACATACCAAGTTTCATTGAAATCTGTTCATAAATATGCGTGTTATTACGTGACAAAAATCAGATCGTTTCAAAATGTCAGCCATAAGAAAAATTCAAAGTGCTATAAATCAATCATTTTTTAAGATATAGACAAAATAAAAAGTGTTCTGGAATTGTTGTTTTACGTTCTAACACGTAAAAGAAAAATATTTTTCAACTTTTAATTTTTTCGCATTTAATTTTAAATTTAAAATTTTTTTAAAAATTTAAAATGGCCGCCATTTTGAAACAAAATGGTGGATGATGCTGGCCAACGAACTCGGTCGAGACATTTGTATGTACTATGCACATACCAAGTTTCATTGAAATCGGTTCATAAATACGCGTGTTATTACGTGACAAAAATCAGATCGTTTCAAAATGTCAGCCATAAGAAAAATTCAAAGTGCTATAACTCAATCATTTTTTAAGATATAGACAAAATAAAAAGTGTTCTGGAATCTTTGTTTTAAGTTCTAACACGTAAAAGAAGAATATTTTTCAACTTTTAATTTTTTCGCATTTAATTTTAAATTTTTAAATTTTTAAAAAATTTTAAATGGCCGCCATTTTGAAACAAAATGGCGGATGATGCTGACCAACGAACTCGGTTGAGACATTTGTATGTACTATGTACATACCAAGTTTCATCCAAATCGGTTCATAAATACGTTAGTTATCGCATGACAAAAATCAGATATATATATATATATATATATATGGTTATATATATATATATATATATATATATGTCAACATTTGAACGGAGGGTGGTTTTGGGGTCTGGGGGTCATGATCGGTGAAAATATACCAAAATTTTCCGGAAGTGCTTTCCTCCGGACGGCTGCAATAGGTAGCTTTTTACTTTTTGTAATGAAAGCTACCTAAAAGCTAATTTATGATACATTAAATAATGGTTTTCCTAAAAAAGTTACATATTGTTTAATATACAATGAGTTGTCATATGATTTTAGAAATAATTAACACATTACGTAAAAAATATAAAAAAAATATTGAAAC
This sequence comes from Maratus speculifer, assembly GCA_964019185.1. NCBI lineage: Eukaryota > Metazoa > Arthropoda > Arachnida > Araneae > Salticidae > Maratus > Maratus speculifer. The sequence goes on along the minus strand of OZ025297.1, from coordinate 70,135,917 downwards.
ATGAAAATTAATAATAAATAAAAAATATATAAAACTTATGTGTAATAGGACGACTGAGCGGGTAGATGTTAGAGTACGGCGGAGGGCGATGTTGCTTGTATAATACGCAAAGGTTATTTTTAATAAAAATAAAACTGGAGGCATTTTCTAAATTGCAGAACAATTTATGCAGGAAATTCAATTGACACAGATGTATGGATAATTGTACAGCTACATCCATCAATTCTAATAATTAAATTAATTTCCATGATTGACTTGTACCTAAATTTTAATTATTTTGAGAATTAAAATACTATTTTTAAGGGTATAAAATGTATATATGAATTATTTAATTTTTTTCATATTTCATCTTATATTGAGATATTAAATTTATGGTAACATAGTCAAATTAAATGATTTTGTTTTACATCTTATTAGTGTAAACTATGGTGCATGGTATTTTTTTCCCATTATCATATTGTAAATGTGATAATTACATTTCTTTCGTTTTTATTATCCGTTTTTATTTTTCTATCCAATTTACTAAATTTGTGGTGTCTTGTTTTTGATATTTTGTTTTCATTTAATTTGGGTTTTATGTGTATTGGTAGCCCCAAATTCGTATGATTTTGATTTTTCATGGCTAATATGAAATAGAAGCCACGCACTTCAGTTGTAGTTACAAAGTATTTGGGGTTTGAGGATTGTGCTTCGGTTCTGCTAATTCCATTAGAGAATTCTCTCCCCCCCCCCATTTTTCAATTTGGTAGTTTTCTATTAAAATCAATGGTTCATATATTGTAATACAAGTAATGGTTATATATATATATATATTTTCTGTGTGTGAGTAAACGTTAGTTACACTAAACACCTTTTTTAATCTGACTAAATGTACAGTGGCACTCAATAGTTTCCAACCACTTAGTTTCTTTGATTTATTTATTAAAAGGTGTCAGTGAAGAAGAAGCATGCTTGCTTTAAAAATATAAAATATGTGAATGACCTCTGATCACGTGATAATTTTGATTGAATATTGAAGTCTCTTCATGGAAAGGAGTGTAATTGGAAGGTCGCATGTGCAAAAGTTTCCGGCCACTTTTCATTCCTTAGATTTTTCTATCAGTAAAGTGTTTTTTCGTCGTGTTTCTGAATGAATGAATAGCATAGTTTAAACTCAAAATTAAAAGTTCAACAATTATTGCTCGTAAACGAGTGATTAGGTTTTCACTAAAGGGCCAATCTTCTCGAAATATTGCGGCAAAGTTATAAATGGGCAAACTGACTGTAAACGATATTTAAAAAATAAATAAAGATGACCATGGCCTTTAGGACTTTCTGTGGTCCAGGAGACTCTGGAAAATGACAATTCATGTGGGCAGAATTATCAGAAGAAAAGCAATTGATGAACCGCATAAAAATTCCGTTGTAATATTTTGCAATTTACGGAATTAAAATATTGCTGAAATAAGTCGGTATATTGTGTCAAGATGTTAACCTGATGCAGAACTTTAAGAAAGAGTCGGTGTTCAAAAATATTTCATAGGTAAAAGAAAAGATATATTAACGTACCCAACTGACGTTTTCTAAAAAAAAAGTCTGGTCAAGTGAAAATTGGTTAAAAGTACTAATTTTCCAAGAATCGAATTTCAAACTTTTTTGGGAATGATGGAAGACACTACGTCCAATGACCTAACAACAAAATATATGGTTTTATTTACGTTATTCTTGCAATGAAGCATGGAAGAGGACACGTTATGCTGTTGGCAATATTTATTTCAAAAAGTATCTGTCTGTTATTTGTAATCCACAGCAAGATGCATGATGCAATGTATAGGGATATCTTGCAAGGATATCTTTATTTGCTGCCTTATTAGAGGAAAAATTAAGGACGCGACGAAGTGTATAAACTTTATAATGACCTAAAGAATGTATGCAAGCCTCAACAAGCAATGGGTTTCGTCCAAAAAGATCGCTTTTGAAATGGCTAGCCCAAATGCCCGACATTAATCCAATAGTAAATCTTTTGAAAGAAGTTGGAAAACGTGTGTGGAACTATATATATTCCTACTCAACCGAAAATTTCAAAAAAGTGTAAGAAATGTCGGAAAATGTACCATAAACGATATTTAAACGATGATTGTGTTAATATCACGTTGTTGCGCCGCAGTACTTATTACTACAGTGGTGATAAAATACTAATTGTAAATGTTGTTGCTCACTTTAATTTTCTATTAAAAAATCATTTTTTTACCAAACTTGCGAAGGTGACCGGAAACTTTTGAGAACATGCGTTTTCCTTGGTACTTAATTTTGTCAAATGAATTTATTAATATTTATTTGTTATTCCATAAATAAGTTCCAAACTATTAAGTCAATAAAATGTATAAGTATCATTTTAAAATTCCTCTTCATCCGGGTATACTTACAAATTAACTAAAAAATCTTTGCTGGCCTGAAACTTTTGACCGCCACTGAAAGTACAATCTAATATTTTCAAAGTAAACAAAAATATTTTTTCTGTATGTTATCTTATTTGTTAAATAATATTCCACCTACTATTTAAAGATTATTTAGCTTGATTACATCGAATTTGTTTTAATCAGTTCCGGTATAACAAGGTGGAGGGGGCTATACAAATCCTCAAAGTGAATGTAGATTTAGTAATTCTATAAAAATGAGAAAATAACAAAGAAATGTTTAGCCTTAAAAAGTAATCTTTAATTGCTAGTTTTTCAAAAATGACCTTATACTAAATTGCATTTTCAGTAATGTATGTGCAGTTTTAATTGTAAACAGAAAAAATATAGTTTTCAAAGCTAATGTAAATCTATAATGAATTATAAAATTGTGCAGCCTTATTATATATGTTTATACTATGATTGTTTTTAAAATAATAAATGCATTTCAGAAAATAAAGCATGATAATGATGTATCATTAGTAATAAAATCATGATACAAATAAATAAATAAATAAATAAATAAATAAACGCTTTGTGAAAATATGCCCTAAAGTTTAAAATGCGTATTTTTTCTATCTAAAATGACACTGAAAGTAATGCAGTTTTAGCGGTATTAAATATGCACAACGGAAAATATTATGTTACTTTTTTAACTTAAAATGCATGAAAATATACACATTTTTCAAACTCAAAAAAGGTTGATTTTAGAGCATACATTATTGCATAATGTTTTAGAATAAAAAATAGCGGAATAAATTTCGTAATTCAATATTGAAGAAAACATTTCTTCTAGAGAGCAAAACTTACATGTTTGGCATTAAATTTCAAGACGGAGTGGTTCTACAATACTTGTGTTATTGACAAAAATATTATTCCCTGGACATTTTAAGATATGTGTACTTTCTTTCAGGTAATATAAATAAAGATTTATGCAATTTTTATAAGAGACTTATGGAAAATAGCTGTATAGGATTACTTCTATAGTTTGTAGTTTAAAGTTCATAAAGTACATAAGAAAACATTTCTAAACGTTTGAAATTTTTTTGTTATTTTAGTTGAAAATGTTATGGAAAGCATAGTAGAAAATATTATTAAACTTAATCCTTTATACAAAATTGTAATTTTCAACTGACCAAATATTACATTTACCTTTACAACATATACCAATATTTTGTTATGTATGATTTATGATTTATATGTTAGAAAAATATAATTTCACAGTCAAAATGTATTAATGTGGCTAATTTCTGCATTTAAAATTTTACACCCAAATGAAAACTTTTGTGTGAAAGTTTATTAAATGTACTAATTTAAATCTAAAACTTTAAATTTAATTAACTTTAAATTTAAATTTAAATAACATTTAAATTTAAGTTTAAATTTAAATGATATTTAGTCTTCATTTAATTTTGATTTTATGTGTATTGGTAGCCCCATATTCGTATTATTTTGCTTTTTCATGACTAATACGAAGATGAAACCACACACTTCATTTGTAGTTCTGAAGTATTTGGGGCTTGAGTATTGTGCTTTGTTTCTGCTAATTCCATTTGTATTCTTTTCCCCCATTTTTCAATTTAGAATTTTTCTATTCAAGTAATGGTTTGATATATATATTAATATATATATATATATATATATATTCCCTGTGTGTGTAAACGTTAATTACATTAAATACCTTTTTAATCTGACTAAATGTATGTACAGTCTAATATTTTCAAACTAAACAAAGAATATTTTTTATATGTTATCTTATTTGTTAATAATGTTCCATATATCATTTAAAAATTAATGAGCTTGGTTACGCCGCGTTTGTTTAATCTGTTCCGATATAACATGGTGGAGGGGGCTATACAAATCCTCAAAGAGAATGTAGATTTAGTAATTCTATAAAAAGAGAAAATAATAAAGAAATGTTTACTCTTAAAAAGTAGTTTTTTGCAGCTAATTTTTCAAAAAAGACCTTATAGTAAATTACGTTTTCATTAATGTATGTTCTGTATTATTTCTAAACAGAAAAAAATATGTATATATAGTTTTCAAAGCTAATGTAAATTTATAATGGAATTATAAACTTGTGCAGACTTTTTATATGTTTTTGTACTATGAGTGCTTTATAAAAAATTAAATGCATTTCAGAAAATAAATTATGAAAACGGTCTATCATTAGTAATAAAATCATGAAGAAAAAGAAAATAAAAAAATATTTTGTAAAAATATGCCCTGAAGTTTAAAAAACTCGCGAATAGATTGATGCGGATTTTTCCTGTCTAAAATTAACTTGAAAGGAATGCAGTTTTAACGGTATTTAAAATGTACATTGGAAAACATTACTTTACTTTTTAAACTTAAAACGCGTGAAAATATAAATATTTTTCAAACTCAGAAAAGTTTCATTTTATATCATACATTATTTCACAACGTTTTAAAATAAAAGATAGCGGAATAAATTTCGTAAATTCAATATTGATGAAAACATTTTTTCTAGAGAGCAAAACCTACATGTTTGGCATTAAATTTCAAGACAGAATGGTTCTACAATGCTTGTACTATTGACAAAAATATTATTTCCCGGCCATTTTACGATGCGTGTACTTTTTTCAGGTAATATAAATAAAGATTTATGCAATTTTTACAAGAGACTTATGGAACAATGCTGTATAGGATTACTTCTATAGTTTGTATTTTAAAGTTCATAAAGTATATAAGAAAACATTTCTAAACTTTTGAATTTTTTTATGATTTTAGTTGAGAATGTTATAGAAAGGTGCTAGCAGAAAATGCTATTAAATTTTATGCCAAATTGTAATTTTCAGCTTACCAAATGTTACATTTATCCTTACAACATATACCAATATTTTGTTATATATGATTTATGATTTATATTATTTCACAGTCAGAATGTATTATATTGTTTAATTGCTTTTAAAATTTACACCTAAATGAAAACTTTTGTGAGAAATTATATTAAATATCCTTTATATTTCCTAAATATTATTCTAAATATTAAGTAAATAATCCTAAAATATTAAAAATATATTAATTATTAAAAAATAAAATTAAAAATATTAAATATTCCTTAATATTAAATTCTTCCTAAATATTATTTATATCAAACATCACTTTCTTTATCATTCCCAGAGAACCAGGTTGGTGAATATTATGTTAAAAAGCAAATTGACTGTAAAAAGTAGTCTATTTTTGTTTCCAATGTTCGTATTTCTCATTCATTCTGGTCAAGTTTAATTATCAAATAAAATTTTAGTATATAATTCACTAGGTTTTATTATTTTGTTAAACACATAATAGTAAAAACTAAAAGTAATCAAGCTAACTAATGTTTTGTGTAACTGACAAGCCTTTTTGATAAAGTGCTGTTTAAATTTATACTGGCAGGTGTTGCCTAGCAACAGACATACCAAAATATAAGAAATTTTCTAATTGCAAACGATAAACTGAATGAAAGACATTATCTCTTTATTTCTGCAGCTTTTTCTAAGCTGTGTGAAAAAATAACATCTTTATTTTTTTTGTTGTGATTCGAATTGTTTTATGAGAATGTAAGATCTTCTGTAGTGGCACACTATCTCAAGTCTATTGCTGTCTGTTTATAACTTGCTTTATACAATTTAGATTTTTTATTTTTTTTCCTACTAATATTTCTCTGAGTTGAAGGCTGATTTGTGTTATAAAATACTAAGAGTGAAGTGCCTTTAAACTGAAAATGGACATAAGATGGAATAAATTTTGTTGTAATCCATTTAAAAAGCAAAAACATTGGGTAAGTAAAAATTTAAGAAATGTTACATTGTGGATGACAACATTAAAATATGACATTGAAAAAGGCATGAAAATCTGCGCTTCTTACCGTTTACAATTAGGCAAGGAAAAACATCCTTCAAATTGTGAAAATGACATTGATATTAATTTTTCAGACATTCCAAATGATGCCAATCCAAAACCAGATTGTAGTAAAGATGACCCTGAATTCATGGATGTGGAATCTGGTTTTGATTATTTGAATGCATCCTTAAGAGCCCACAATAGTCACAGAAAAAGTACACAAAAAGACCCGGATGACCATGTAAAGTCTATGGGAGCGTTCTTTTCTAATATCTCGCTCAAATTTTAATATTTTTGCATGATTTTTTTGCACAAGATATCTGAGGGCAATCCACAACCGGGCTAGTTTTTACTTTTTCGATTTTGGTTATATAATTTTTATATTACGATAGTTTCAGTTTCAGAACCGGTTTAAACCGGTTTCGAAAGTTAAAGTAATTTTTTAAAGAAAATCTGAAACAAAAATTAAAAAAGTAAAAACTAGCCCGGTTGTAGATTGCCCTCAGCTATCTTGTGCAAAAAAATCATGCAAAAATATTAAAATTTGAGCGAGATATTAGAAAAGAATGCTCCCATAGACTTTACATGGTCATCCGGGTCTTTTTGAGTAATTTTTCTGTGACTATTGTGGGCTCTTAACATCTATTGGAGAGTCACCTATTATTAAAAGTAAATGTTTAAGTAGTAAAAGGTACTGTAAGGAAAAAGAATGAAAAAGTTACGCGCAGGTTGAATGAATGTTTCTTTCAATCAGTTTCTGATGAGAGTGACATAAGGTGTAAGTGAGGACGAACAGAAATGATTGAGCAGCTAAAAGATAAATTTTTTACAGCAACTAAAAGTGAGAAATTACAAATCTTAACAGTTTTACCTAAAAGCTGGTCATGTGCAAGAATTGAACGTGAATTTGGTGTAAGCAATTTCATTGCAAGAAAAGCAAAAAAACTAGCTGAAGAAATATGTGTTTTATCAACCCCGGACCCAAAGCCTGGTACAATCTTATCAGCTGAAACATCTGCTACAGTACAGGATTTTTATAATAATGATGATGTTAGCAGACAAATGCCTGGAACAAAGGATTACATTTCTATGGGCAAGGATGTTGATGGTAAGCCAATTCATGTTCAAAAAAGACTAATTTTAGGAAATTTACGTGAAATTTACAGTCTTTTCAAATCAAAATTTCCTAATTTAAAAATTGGCTTTTCGAAGTTTGCTGAGTTAAGACCCAAAAACTGTATAATTGCTGGTGGTAGTGGCACTCATTCTGTGTGTGTCTGTACAGCACACCAGAATATTAAGTTGATGATTGCTGGAGGTAATTTACATAAAATTACACTACCTGGATCTGACGATCCTCTTAAGACTTACAAAGAATGTATAGCACAGATAATGTGTAATCCACCGACACAATCATGCTTTTTAAACCAATGTGCTTTCTGTCCCAATGACTTCAAAGAAGCTCTGATGGAATACTTTGAAGAAAATATGGTTGAGAACATAACCTACAAACAATCGATTAGAGTGGATCGTTGCACTTTTGAAACCATGATTAAACCAGTTGAAGATTTTGTTCAAGAATTCAGTAAAAAGTTAGTGCATCTAAAAAGACATGATTTTGTGGCAAAACAACAATCGCAGTTTTTTGCTGAAAAAAAATCGACATTGCAAGAAAATGAAACTGTAGTAACGTGCGACTTTTCAGAAAACTATTCGTTTGTCTTGCAAGATGAAGCACAAGGGTTCCACTGGAACAATTCTATGGCCACTGTGCACCCAGTTGTCGTTTACTACAAAGAAAAAGACCAAGGAACAGGTAATCTAATTCTACTTCATAAGAGTATAGTTTTCATCTCAGACTGCTTAACACACAACACAGTCCTTTGTGCATGTTTTTCAGAAAAAGCTAATAGAATTTCTGAGAGGTATTTTGGCCAACTTGAAGAAGCTGTACTACTTTTCAGATGGCTCAGCAGCTCAATACAAAAACTGCAAAAATTTTATTAATCTTTGCTATCACAAAGAAGATTTTGATGGAATTGAGGCTGAGTGGCATTTTTATGCAATGGCAAATGGAAAAGGTGTATGCGATGGAGTTAGTGGCACAGTCAAGAGGCTTGCTGCTAAAGCTAGCCTCCAAAATCCAACAGATAATCAAATATTGACACCTTTTCAACTTTTTTATTGGGGTATGAGAAATATACTCTCTGTCAATTTTTTTATGTGAGTATTGACGAATATGTTGAAAAAGAAAAGGTGTTGAAATCCAGATTTAAAGAAGCAGTAACAGTTGTTGGGGCTCAAAATTTTCATTCGTTCATTCCTCTCGATAAAGACAAAGTCCAAACGAAAATATACTCTTTTTCGAACAATGATATGGAAACACACAAAGTTCGAAGATGAGTCCTAGTGAAAACGTTTTGTTTGAAAAAATTGTGGGGTATGCTGCTTGTGCCTATGAAAATGAGTGACGGGTGGCATGTGTTCTCACAAAAGATCAGGTTGAAGAAGACGTTAAAGTTTCTTTCCTTCATCCAAGCGGACCATCTCCGTTATTCACTTATCCTACAAGAGCAGACATTTTGACAGTACCAAAAGACTTTATTTTATGCAAAAATACATCCAATCACTGCAACATGCAGAACATACACAGTACCCAAAGAGGAAATGGAAAGAGCAGGTGAAATTTTACAAAAGAAGAAAAAATACTTGTACTAAGATCTAAAAACTGAGCTCCACTGTGCCAAATTGGGTACGTAATTTGTTAAGTAAAAAGGTTTGTTCATTAAATATCTAAAATTTATTATTTGTTTTTAATAAAACAGGCTATTCTTAAATTTCTCCAATTTGTATTTCTTTCCATGTAAGTAACACTCCGGGCTAAACTGTGCGGCATACCTTAAATTGATTTTTTTTTACAGATTTACATGAACATTGACGCAAAAAATATTTTTTTTCTTTATCACACCGTAGGAGTTCCATCATAAAATTTGGCATAAAAGTTGCTATAAGAGTGTTTAATGAAATATATTTAAAAAAAAAAAAATCAAAAATTCCGATTTTGAATTTTTAAAAATTTTACATAATTTTTTTACAGAAAAAAATATTTTTTTAAAAATAAGTTGCTCATGTTATATATTCTATGAAACAGCATAAAAAACTGAAAAAAAAGATGCAAATTTTAATTCCCTAGATTAAATAGTTAAGAAGTTATAACCGATTAAAGATTACAAAACTATACAAATTTTGTAAAATTTTCAAAATTTCAAATGTTTATAAATTTAAAACGAATTGTCTAAAAAACTTTAAACATGACAATTTTAATCTCATAAGTAAGTACAACAAACAGATAAAAATCAGTACAATTTAAAACATTAACATAAAAAAATATTTTTTTATTGGTTGATTTCATGTGGAATTACTCTCCCCCAGACCAGATACAGTGAAAAATGTTTTAGTGGTAATTTCCGAGATCTCTTCATTTACACGTGGCGGTCTAGCCGGGGACGTCACAACCTTCAATTTTAATTACAAATACAGTTTTACATATGACTTCGAATTAATTAAATGTATATTTAATTGCAGGGGACTAACATTCGGAAATCACACTGTAATCCGGCTTTTTTTTTTAATTTATGAAACGAGATTATTATTAATTCTACAAACATGTGCGATAAATACAAATATATTTTGGGTTTTTCATATTATCTTGTAAATATGGATGTGAAATATATTATATGAAAGAATGTCATATCTCAATACAACACACAATTTCGAATACACCACCATACATGACTCGAGGAACATTTTCACTTTTGAAAAATATAAATTACAATACAAATTTTGACATCCTTACATTGAATTCTAGTTTTGCTTCGTCGTTTTTCAACCCATAAGAAATATATTTTGCGCTTTTCACACATTTATTTTCATTCCAAGTTCATGGAACTTGCTAAATCTAATGTATGTGAATACTACATCAGAATTTCAATCTTGCATTTTAATAATAGGAATATATGAGCTTTTTTGATATGGTTTCGATATTTATTTGCATGCAGGTAATATTGAATATCATAAAACCGTTGGTTTATCACATTTTGCAATAAAAATATCACGTATTACTAATTGTTTTAGTATGATAAATAACATTTTTAATGAAATAAGACATTGTAAATAAAATTTAGTATTACAGATGTATTTGGTTTTAGGCGTATTACAGATACATTTAACTTTTTATAAAATTACGCAGTAAAATTAGTAAAATTAAAGATACAAATATTCGGATATTTATTCTAACAATATATCAGCTTTAAAGGAACTTTTATATTGGTGTTGCACTTTTATGTAACTTTAAAGAATAACAGAATTTATGTAGTTCATTTTTTATAAAGAGTTTTGCAATATGTATGTAATGTATGTATGTATATATATATATATGTGTGTATGTATTCAGTAATCTTACTTTTTTTCTTGTTAACAACTAAATAATGTCTGAACAAATTGAACTTTTAACATGTCACTTTAAAAAGTTAATGAATGTGCAATTGAATAATATTGTCATCTTTTTTTTCTAACTAAACATTTAAGAATTGACTTTAGAAAAACTTATGAAATATTATACACAAATTCTATCTGCTTTAGAATTCCAACTCTGAAAATAATTTATATAAAAGTATACATAAATAAATCTTTAAAAAAAACTGTATAAAAGTTCATTTTTAGCACATAAAAAAATAATCATACATATCATTAAATGACCTAGAAATAATATTTTTCTAGAAGTTTCAAAGATATAGATTTACGCGATGACACAATTTTATCCCAAGTGTGTACTTTTTGCATTTTTGGAGACATTCTTAACGTTCTCTCAAAATTGAATTTAAGGAATTTATTGAGAATCTTCTATTTTCACCCATCTTGTGAATTTTTATATTAAAAACCCATTTCTAACAAAGGAAATATAACATATTTTAAGATTGTGAAAGAAATTGAAAATTCTTAGGCTCATTTTATTTTAAAAAAATTGCCAGATGTGGGAGTCCCAAAACTGTGTTCTATCTTATGCATGCTAATACTTAAAAAATGAAGCATACTACTGAAAAATGAAGCATAGCAGAGCCATGGGCGGGATGGTTTACCAAAGTCTAGTCAGCAACAACTTGTGGTAACTTATAGCTGAACCTGAAATTTGATAAAAATCGGTGAATAAGTTTTGGAAACTAAGCAATTGCAAAATCTTGACAAAAAGCCTGCATAACAGTGCCACATGTTAGGTGATGTAAACCAAACACTAATCAGGGTATTTTTTATTTTTTATTTATATATATTTTTTAATTAGATACTAACTGAATATGAAGTTTGGTGAAAATCAATGCATTAGTTTTTGAGATACATTTAGGGCGAAATTCTGAAAAATGCAGTATAGCAGGGACTAACTAGGTCAAACAGAATCTAAAGATTTGTTAAATTTTGTGCATTAATTCTTGAGACAGAGCGCCCACAAAATTTTTGTCACATACAGAAACAGACTGACAGACTGACAGACTCACATACAGATATTCTGTAAAAACAAGTTTTTTGGGTTCTCTGACTCCTAAAACGTGCAAATCCGTCGAAAACAGGATTTGGAACATTTTTATCAATATTTCCTTCTTGTAAAGATTGAAGAAAGTAAAAAGAAATCAGATGTAAGAAATTATGGATAAATAAAAAAATAAAAATTCCTCCTTGATGCTTACTAAATAAATAAAAACTATAATAGTTCGCAGAAATCAATTTATATACAGAACTTTGTTTAAGAAAAACTTTTCACACAATTGATAATTTTAAAATAAAAATAATACATAAATCTTAAAAACTATATCTACAATATCAAACTGGATTTTTATTCCAAAAATATCCGATGCAATTCGTAAAATGACATCGGAGTTACATTTCGACCTCTAGTCGAGGGATTATAGAATCACATGAACTTAAAGTTTGATTCCAAACGTGTAGTTTTTGCTCTCTCAGGAGAAATTTTTTTAAATTTTCGTTAGTATTAAAGTTTTATTATTAATATTTTAATTCAGAACATGTTGCATTATTTTTTAATAAAAACAATTTCCTCAGTATGTAAAGATAAAATATTTTCATAATATAAAAGAGCTTGTACATGTTTTACTTTATCTTACAAAAAAAGAAATTGGGTAAAATTATTCAACATAAAAAAAAATCTTTTTTTTTATTTTTATTTATTTATTTATTTATTTTTTTTTGAAGAACAATATTATATTTTGTCCGATTAAATGTTAATAATAAAATAATATTATATTTTGTACGATTAAATGTTAATAATAAAATAATTATTATATTTTGTACGATTAAATGTTAATAATAAAACATATTATATTTTGTACAATTAAATGTTAATAATAAAAAAATACATCACAAAAGTTTACAGTTTCTTATTCATGCTTTTTGCAAATTTCATATTCTGAAATCTGGCAGTAATTATGAATATATACAGAACTACATCAACAATAATTTACTAAAAATAAGATAAATAAATAACAAACTTTAATTTTATTGCTTTCAAATATCAGACATCTTTCTTTCTAACCGATGACCAGATCCTAACCTGCCGGGTTATTCCAACTTAACATTTTGAATATTTCAGACATGTATATCGCTGAGACGTTTACAGTTTTTAATCCAATCAGGGAATGTTATCATTACTATTACGTACAAACCCACGCAGTTTGATTGAGAGCGAAGACATTTGGAACCGTTGTTGGGTATTTATTATTAAAATTTAGCACCCTAAAAGTTTTTTTTTATTCCAAAAGAGTTTTATTCCAAATACTTATATTGGGCTTTGTATTTAAATTTTATTTAAGTCGATGCATAGTCCTATTATAAAAGGTGTTATTAAGACTTGCATGAAAAAAAAAATCGTAGACAGAAAGATTTAAATAATTACTCTATAATTTCTTTGCTAGATAAAAAAAATTATAAACGAAAACTTTTTGCAATGTTTGACGTATTTTAAAATCTCTTAAAGTAGGGACGCTTCAATTTCAGTGAGCTGATTGTTTTGCAAATTACAGCATCATATTATAAAGTGTGCAATTAATGCATAGGTTTTTCTTTTCCTATGCATTATATTATTTTTCTTTTCAAGGTTAAAATTTCATTGTGCATTTTTTTGTCTTTGTACACCATTATTCTAAGAAACATGATGTTGTTAACTAACAGATTAATAAACAAATGCACCCTAATATGTTGTCTGTTAAAGAAAAAAAAAACTTTATTTGAGAAATTCCTTTATGCTTTTTAAACTTCGATGCGTATGCTTATTACCCCAACCCCCGTTAATACTATTTTTATTTATTGATGATAGACATAGATTTTATCCTAATAAGTTGTTTAGATAAATTTTATAAATAATAATAAATACTAATAGAATGACAGAAATACAATAAAATTGAAACTAAATAGGAACAAATTTTTTAATGTACAAACGAACAAATGTCCAAAAATAAAGGAAGAACGGAACACATATCTTAAAATTTGATGTTAAACTAGGAGTGACTGCTTTCTGGAGGAAATTTCATGCTTTTGATTAACCACTTCAACGGCTGCCCCGAGATAAATCGGGGTTTAAAGCACTGTTTCCCCATACCCGTCGCCGGTTAAGTGGTTAAAAAACGTTATAATATATATATTTATATTATTTTATAATATCTTTATATTGCATTTTTATAGTGCAATTGAATAACTTTCTAAAAATGAAAAGAAAAATTACAATTGAAAGTTGCCTGAATATTTACCAATGTCATATACCGGGTGTCCCAAAAATAACTGATGGATTTTAAAATTCAATAACTTGCAAACGGTGACAGCTATTAAAAAATTTTTTGCAGGAGGGCTATGTACAATGTCAGGAGTTTTTTTACCGCCATTCTTGATTTTAGTTCGAATTTTAAACAACAGATGGCGTTGATGGCGGTTGGCGGCCAGTCGACACTGAGACTTACTTCATTCAGCTTTGACGCAAAAGAAGGAGATTAGGGCTATGGAGTACGTCTCATTCTACAGTAAAGTGTTGCTCTCAGGCCCCGATTCTGGACTCATTCGATATGATTTGAATGGAATGCGTTGTTTCCATGGAAATAACAGATTGTTCGATAGTGGAATACATCGTTCAGAAGTGGGCATAAATTTCGCAAGCAGTATTTGAGTTTGCAGAAGATTTTCGTTTAGGAAGTTTTATTTTCCCGGATTAAATTACTTTTTTATGGCACGATTTAAAGAATATTTTATGCATCATATTTTAAAACTAGATAAAGAGATTTTTTCAATTTGATGATTTTTGTTATATTCTTAAGAAATTTTAGATCTTTTAAGAAAATTCGTCAGTAGATTTTTATGAATGTTCAAAAAATAATAATGAAAACAGTTGATAGTACATTATTGTGTAAAATAACTACCAAAAACAAATAATATAAGTTGCCTTGTTTAGACCTTTTCAACAGGATTAGTCTATCGTAGCATTAAAATAGAAAAAAAAATATAAAATAAATGTGAGTTAATTAAAATTTATTTTCCCGGATTTAATTACTTTTTATGGCATCTATTTAAGGAATATTTTAGGCACCATATTTTAAAACTACACTGTTAAAAATTTGAATCCTTTGCTGCATCGTCATTTCTCCACTTTTATAGAAAGAGATCACTGTATTATGGAGTATTCTCATTGGTCAAAATGGGGGATATTCTAAAATAGCAGTGGAGTGACGATGCAGCAAAAGTTTCCAAATTTTAACAGTGTAGGTGAAGATATCTTGCTCTTACACTGTAAAAATCTGCTGCATTTTGTTGTATACGCACTCCGCTTGTATAGAAACTGTTACTTGATTGTATTATGAAGATGAAGCATTGTTATTGGTCGGAAAAGAGATATTATATACAAGCGGCGGAGTGCGTTTGAAGCAAAATGCAGCAGATTTTTAACACTGTGGGGCCCGATTCTGAACTCATTCGATATGATTTCAACGGAATGCTTTGTTTCCATGGAAATAACAGATTGTTCGATAGTGGAATACAGCGTTAAGAAGTAGGCATAAATTTCGCAAGCAGTATTCAAGTTTGCAGAAGATTTTCTTTTAGGAAGTTTTATTTTCCCGTATTAAATTACTTTTTATGGCACGATTTAAAGAATATTTTATGCATAATATTTTAAAACTAGATAAAGAAATTTCTTTAATTTGATAATTTTTGTTATATTTTAAGAAATTTTAGATCGATTTAGATTGTTATATTCATGCTCAATTTTGAATATTGTATTTTTCTATAGAAGAATTTCAATGACAACAACACATTCCACTGAAATCATATCGAATGAGTTCAGAATCGGGCCCCACAGTGTTAAAAATCTTCTGCATTTTGCTTCATACGCACTCCGCCGCTTGTATATAATATCTCTTTTCTGACCAATAACAATGCTTCATAATACAATCAAGTAACCGTTTCAATACAGGCGGTGTGCGTATACAACAAAATGCAGCAGATTTTTATAGTGTAAGAGCAAGATTGTAGAAAGATATCTTCACCTACACTGTTAAAAATTGGAAACTTTTGCTGCATCGTCACTCCACTGCTATTATAGAATACCTCTATTTTAACCAATGAGAATCCTCCATAATACAGTGAAGTAATCTCTTTCTATAAAAGTGGAGGAGTGACGATGCAGCAAATGTTTCAAATTTTTAACAGTGTAAATTTAAAATACGGTGCCTAAAATATTCCTTAAATCATGCCATAAAAAGTAATTTAATCCGGGAAAATAAATTTTAATTAACTCACATTTATTTTATTTTATCTATTTTAATGCAACGATAGACTAATCCTATTGAAAAGGGCTAAACAAGGCAACTTATAATATTTGTTTTTGGTAGTTATTTTACACAATAATGTACTATCAACAGTTTTCGTGATTATTTTTTGAACATTCATGAAAATCTACTGACGAATTTTCTTAAAATATCTAAAATTTCTTAAGAATATAACAAAAATCATCAAATTGAAAAATCTCTTTATCTAGTTTTAAAATATGATGCATAAAATATTCTTTAAATCGTGCCATAAAAAAGTAATTTAATCCGCGAAAATAAAACTTCCTAAACGAAAATCTTCTGCAAACTCAAATACTGCTTGCGAAATTTATGCCCACTTCTGAACGCTGTATTCCACTATCGAACAATCTGTTATTTCCATGGCAACAACGCATTCCATTGAAATCATATCGAATGAGTCCAGAATTGGGGCCTGAGAGGAACACTTTACTGTAGAATGAGACGTACTCCATAGCCCTAATCTCCTTCTTTTGCGTCAAAGCTGAATGAAGTAAGTCTCGGTGTCGACTGGCCGCCAACCGCCATCAGCGCCATCTGTTGTTTAAAATTCGAACTAAAATCAAGAATTGCGGTAAAAAAACTCCTGACATTGTACATAGCCCTCCCGCAAAAATTTTTTTAATAGCTGTCACCGTTTGTAAGTTATTGAATTTTAAAATCCATCAGTCATTTTTGGGACACCCGGTATCTACTTATTAATAATAAATTACTGTGATAATTTCATTGTTGACGTGTGACCGAAGTACAAAATGGGTTGCCGGAGCTTTCATTTAGACTGTATCGAGAGAGTTTAAGGTCAGTCTTCTGCAGAAAAAAAGCTCGACAATGCTCCAATAGATGGCAGTACCAGCGCTACAGAAGTAGAAAGAAAGGATTCACCAGAGACATTAGGAATGCAGAAGTTTCTGAACCACTTTATTTAATAAACGCGTGCCCTGCATACACTCGGTAGGTCTTTGATTATGTCGAGAATCGAAACCGAGACCCTTTAGTCTGAGTTCAGTGCTATAACCACTAGGCTACCAAGGTCCTGATCAATTGATTTAAAATAATTAAATAATTTTATAAAATTTTATAAATGATTTAGAAATTGCTTTGAAATGTTTTATAAAAGAAATTTAAAATTTTTCTGTTACAGATGCATTTTTAAAAGACCGTACAATTTATTAACAAATGTTACAATATTTTTATGGAAAAAAAAGATTAAAATCTTATAAATGCTTATAAAAATATGTTGTACATTTCTTTACTAAATTAAAATAAAGCTATTTCGATTAGGCTAAAACAATATACATCTTTCAAAATGTCCTGGGAATAATATTTTTGCCCTGAGTGCAAAAAGAAGTATGGAGTCATATAATCTTGAAATTTAATGCGAAACACGTTGACTTTGCTCTCCTTTGATTTTTTTTTCCTTCTATATTGAATTTCAGAAGTGCATGCTAGTATATTTTATTCCCATACATTTTGACAAGTATTTTATTATAGAAAGCTTTCTTGAGCATGTAAAATATAGATTTTTTTTCTTAATTAAAAAATATCTTGTCATTTTATATTCTTGCCTTATGAAAAGTATAAATGGAGTTTAACATAGTAAGTGTTTTTATGGAATGTTTAAGAAATATTTTCTTTTTAATGGCATAATATTTTATTCTACAAACTTTAGATAAAGTGATTAAATGTAACTTATAAGGTATAAACAAGTCTGTTGATGTCATTTTGTCAGTTATAGCACCTTACAAATCAAATTCGCATTCATTGCAACTTTGCAAACTTCTAAGCATCACATACAATTCATTTTAGCACTATATAATAGGGATTTGTTTTCAAATGCAATCTGTTAAAGAACTGTACTTCAATTTGTAGTGTTCTTTTGTCTTGCCACTATTATTAAAAAATTATCACGCATCAATTAAAAAAAATATCTCTAATTTTTGCTGTCCGAATTTGAAATTTTAATCCGATATTTGTTTCCGTCTAATACAAAATACAAAATAAATAAATAATAAAAACTGCTATCAATAAATAAAATACCATCATTAAATCATACATTTAATAGTGATGTTACAAAATTATGTGCTTAAATTAATAAAATAAGCAGAATTAAAAACTTGCTGAAGATAGCAAAATCTATTGGCGCTTCTTTGGCAAACATCTTTTGCCATAATAATAAGAAGGAAATGTTAGTTTTGAAAGTCATAATTAGTAATTTTTACTTTGAACTTTTTTTTTACTGTCTGCTGATCAATATAAAAGAAGCATAATCCCCTAAAATATATTAGAGTTTTCAATACAAATTTATTTTTTGTACTTAAGTTCTAAAACACGAAATGCGTATTGGTTCCCATTAATTTTTAAAATAAAGATCAAGAAAAAATCCATTAAAATTGTAGATTTGAAATTTGAATTTTCAGTGATTCCTTGTATGTTGAGAAGCGTTCTACCGTTTTGTTTTAGATTGAGGGAAAAATATTGTACGTCATTTGAGAAAAAAAAATGAAAATAGATCAGCACACTGTTAAAAATAAAACCTACACGCTTTTAATGAAAACTAACTGAGAATAATAAGTTTTCTGGAATTATTTTCCCCCTTTTGGACGTTATTTTATTCGTTTTAGAATCCTGTAGATGAAATCTTGAAAACAATTCATATCATTGTATAGAGAAATTATTATATATTTCTTATAAAACATACAAACAATTATTATTTTTGTTACCGGAAAAAAACAAACATCTTATAAAATGGCATAGAAAAAAGCGAAATTATCTTACCGGAAGTAGAGATACTTTTTTTTAAATTTGGATGCCATGCATAGATGTTGATTCGCTACATCCATGAAAAAGAATAAGTTTTCTTAATTATATGATTTCGGAAATTTTTGTAAATATTTTTGCTTCTTCCGAATTCTTCTAAATTGTGTATCACGAAAACTTTTTTGGATTAATGAAAAAACAATAATCTTTTAAACAAAAAAATAACATGGCATTTTTGTATTACTCTTAAAAAAATAATATAACTGATTTTAAAGATTTAAATACGTTTTATGGATAGTGTATAAAGAACTTTCATGGTGTATTTTCAAGAGTGAAAAAAAATATTTACTGTACATTTCAGGATCAAATTAAGCGCAGTTTTATTTTCCTGATAAATAACTAAATTTTACTTAATTGCAATCTATGTAGAAAGATCTATTTCTGCATAATTTGTCTGAAGTTGTAAAGTTTTTCAAAAGTTAGTACCATGATTGTGATAAAAAATGAATGAAATATAGACAGAGATACAATTTTTTAAACTAATGAAGCACAATACACTTTTTTATTGATAGCTAGCAAATCAAGACATTTATCGTAATGCAATGCAAGCATTTGTATGCATTCGTGGAAAAGGTGGACTCTGGTGAGTCTAGATTATCTATTACTGGAATGTATAGTTTATTACAAATATTACTCATCTAAATAAATTACCTTCGAAAAATCTGAAGAGTCTTTGTAAAAAACACTTGCATAAATTTTTAATAATATTCAAATAAATTTGATACACAAAGGCTGGTTCATTCCAAAGAAGTCTTTAATTCGAGGATTTTAGACAAAGAATCGGAAAAGGAAGCTAAAAACATTTTATTTCCTTCTTTCTTGCACACACTTATTGAAAAAAAGGGATTATTATAAAACTTATATTATTATCCTTTTAAAAACTTTTAATAATGTTTTCAATATCAGAGTAAAAATAAAAATGTTGAACTATTCCTAATTTGAAAAATAATTATTTTTAGAGGCTTATAAATATTTTTCATAATGTGATATTTAACAAAAATTTGGGACATTAAAAAAGTCAATATGAACTTCTGAAAATTATGTAGACGAAACGAAGATTCATGAAGAGAGTACAGAGTTTGTCATTAAATTGTAATATAAGGTGGTCCTATATATGCCTTGAACTCTTTCAAAAATGCAACATCCAGATGATTTCAATTTAATTGTTTATTTAATAAAACTAAGTTTTTATTATTGCAAGAACAAAACTTTAACATTATTTTAATATTTTATTTTATCGCAGAGAAAATAGAGTTCTAGATCTAAATAAATTTAGATCTAATAGAATGTTTTAATATATAAAACATTAACATTTTAGTTGTTTTTCAATATTATTTCCACATCTTACATTAGGATTCAGAGTCGTGAATATTTTTAGTAGCGAATCTACTTTAATCGCTACTTTTTAATCCTTTTACTTGTTTGTGGCATAACACTGCTACAATTGTAATGATGAATGAATCTGCTAAACAAACCAAGTAGCTTTTGATTTGTTTAAAAAAAAGAATGAATTACAATATATTTTGCAACTATTAAAAATATATTTAAATGAAAAGTTCTAGATTAAAACCCGCATTCTTCCCGGAATGATTATTTAATGACTTCTTTCGTTCATTTCAAGCTTAAAAAATATCAGATAATCTAAATATTTTATTGAAATGATATGTTAGTATTTAAAACTATTCGATATGTTAGTATTAAAAACTATGTTCAATTTCTGAATCTAGACGAATTTCTAAGCAAATTTTAAGATTAGCGAAGTTACACCCGTTATTTTTAACACATTGTTAGCAGTTGTATTTTTATTCGTTTACATGTAGCAGATGTAGTTATATGGTGTGTTCTTACTCTATTTCTTTTTTTCTGAAATGCAATAGTAATCTTTCGTTACATCGCTTGATAACATACATGACTCTATTTTCATACTTGTTAAAAATAAGTAATCTGCGTTTTTATCCCTTTCTTATGTAGCAATGTCTAAATGTCGATTACATTCAGAATTGAACTGGATCAAGTAAATTTTTCCCATTTTCAAGATATATTGAGTTGAAGTTCCTCATTGTGATTGTAATTTTTTTTTCATTTGACTAAAAAAATTGGCATAAAGTTAGCATGGGAGATCTAAATCAAACATCAGTCTTTGCTGAAAAGGAGCAACTTAAGAATTTCAAAAATAGCAATCATCCAATTTTAGCTCACGACTGGACTTAATCTCTTAATACTATCTTGGGTAAAGTTGTTCATTTGAAATTATATACGATCTTCAGGATTTTCATTCAAATTGATATGAAAATAAATCGCGTAAGTTGAAAATTTTCATCATGCATGTTAAAAATTAAAAATTTACATAAAAATCTGGATGCCTTTTGGCAATTTGGAATGAAAATGAATGTACTATATAAGATACATCATTCGTCAATGGATTAATGCGCTATGTTCTATTGCATTACTTTTTTCAATACACTATACACTGACGAGTAGGCAAGGATTAATCCTCGTCTAGATACATAATATGGATTTATTAATTCCATAAAATGTTCAAGCAGGAGAGCAGTGACTTGTATTTTAAAGCCATTTTGTAGTTGCTAATTTTTTATGCACGTTTTTGTACATTTATTTATCTGTGTTTTCCATAAAGTAGAAAAATGAAGTTGTAATTTTAAACAGAATAAATATAATATTCCACGGTCACTGACCATTTATAATATAATACAAAAGCAACAGAACTACACTATCTCCGTTAGTTTTATGGACTCTTCATAAAATTGTAAAGGTCTTTTGAAAATATGAGCCAAACATTTTTTCTATCACTAGTAGGATTGTCATGGGAATCAAAAATCTAAAACGACTCTGGAATCAACAAATTCTCTCTAATAGAAATACAATGATTATTAAAATTATTCTAATAGCAATCACTTTTACATTTCATTAACCCATTAAACATAGCGGTGCCATATGGTACCAAAAAGTTTTAATAGCTTTATTGTTTGAATACCAGTATTCAATCAATAAAATTATTATTTGATAACTTAAACTTCATGATGATTTCTAACAAAAATTGCTGTTAAAAAAAAAATAATCTGGTATGAAATGCTAGATCGATTAAAATGAACAACAAAAAAAGTTATAGTATATTTTAGAAACAACATATCGTTTGCTTTATGAGATACTAATAATTAATATTCAACTACGAAAAAAATCTTTTTACAATTTCAGAAAAGTTTGTTTTTATAACACGCATTCCTGCATAATGTTTGAGAATAAAAAAAGACGGTATAAATTTCGTAAATTCAATACTGAAGAAGACATTTCCTTCAGAGAGTAAAGCTTACAAGTTTGCCATTACATTTCAAGACAAAGTGGTTGATGATACTTGTTCTCTTGACAAAAATGACCCCTGTCATTTTACAATATGCATATTTTCTTTCAAATAATAGAAATAAATAAACACTTAGATTTTATAAGAGATATATAGAACAAGGTATATTAGAAATAAGTTTATAGTTTAGATTCTAAACCTCCAAAGGCATGACTAAAAACATTTCTAATCATTTTAAACTTCATAACTTTAGTTAAAAATATAATGAGAAATTCCCAAGAAAATAAAATTCTAAAATATATGCACGCGTAACTTTATAATTTTTAACTTATCAAATGTTTCATTTACTTTCAATATACCAGTATTTTAATTTATCTATTGTAGGTTTTATAGATTACAAAATATAAAAATATAATTTAATAGCTAAAATAATAGCATATTGGCTAATTGATGTATTAAAAATTCACACCTAAATGGAAAATTTTGTGTGTTCTATTGTAGCTATAAGGTCTTTTTACAATTTCAGAAAACTTTGTTTTTATAACACTCTCTCTGGAATAATGTTTGGAAATAAAAAAAATGTCAGTATAAATTTCTTAAATTCAATATTGAGGAAAACATTTCCTCCAGAGAATAAAGCCTACATGCTTGGCATTAAATTTCAAGACAAAGTGGTTCTACAATGCTTGTTTTCATGACAAAAATATTATTCCCTGGCCATTTTAAAGATGCATATTTTCTTGCAGGTAATAGAAAAAAAATGTTTCTGTATTTTTCCTATGAGGTATATAGAACAATTCTGTATCGGAAAAGGTTTATAGTTTGGATTCTAAAGTTCATATTGCATGTATAAAAACATTTCCATACTTTTTAAACTTTTTTATTTTACTTGAAAATGTAGTGAAAATCACATTAAAATATAATATTCTAAAACGCATGTGTATGTAACTTATATTCAATTTACTTTTGATAAACCAGTATTTTATTGCATCTATTTTACGATTTATAGATTTAAAAACTATGAAAAACATGATTTGATAGTTAAAATAATATCGTATTGTCTAATTTATGTATTTCAAAATTCACACCTAAATGAAATTGTGTATTCCATTACAGCAAAAAATCTTTTTACAATTTCAGAAAACTTTGTTTTTATAACATTCACTCTGGCACAATGTTTAGGAATAAAAAAATGTCAGTATGAATTTTGTAAATTCAATATTGAAGAAAACATTTCCTCCAGAGAATAAAGCCTACATCTTTGGCATTAAATTTCAAGACAGAGTGTTTCTGAGATGCTTGTTATCTTGACAAAAATATTATTCCCTGGCCATTTTACAAGATGCGTATTTTCTTGCAGGTAATAAAAAGAAAGAGTTATGCATTCTTTCCAAAAAATTTATAGAACGATTCTGTTTGAATGGATAGCAATAATTTTTATATTTTATTCAAAGTTCATAACATATAACATTAAAATTTTTCTAAGCTTTTGTAACTTATTTTATTATTTAAACTGATAGTGTAATGATACGTATATTAGCGATTATTGTTCTAAATACAGGTATATCCAAATTCACGATGTTTATCTGATCAATTATTGAATTTACTTTTGCAGTCTAAAGCAGTAATATGACAAATTTGATTAACTATTAACACAGAAGCAAAACGATTTTGGCAATAATAAAAATAAAGTACTAGTTTAATTCTGTATGTCAAAATTAACATATAATAAATGGTGGTTATAAATATGTTAAACAATTTAAATAACTGAAAAGATGTAAAAATGTTTATACTTTTGCCAATTTGTTTCAATTGTAGAATATTTGCGGTGGCACTCAAAAATTAAAAGAAAAGTTTGTATTAAAGAGTAAAAATAGTATACATATTTTTTAAAAATCTATTTGGAATATTGTTTGCATTTCTGCATTAGTTCGATAATATAAACTCTTGGAGCATAGTAACGACTTTATGTTTTAAATATGTTAAATAGAAATGTAATTATTAGCTATGTTTAAAAAAATAATAAAATATGTAATCAGTTCAGCTACATACAAATTCATTCCTTAAAGCTATTCAATTCAAATTTCAAGAATATGATACTTATGGTTTGTTGATTTACTCACGTAATAATGCCCCGTTTCTACAAAATGACAGATATTAAGCATTACAATGTTTCAAAAAATTACTAGTTATAGAATATTCATGTAGTATCAAAATAGTGTAAATATAAAATCTAAAGCAGTAAGCATTTCTTAAGTACGTATTTTGTTGCATTTTATAACACCAATAAGAAATCGTTCTCCTTAATTTAAATTTGAAATAAATGATAAGCCACTTGATATTCTTTAACTTTTGGAGTGCATAGCATCTGTAATCCTACAGATATAAAATTCTAGAAATCTGTAAGCTTTGTAAAATTTTATTTATACATTCTACAAAAAAATGTACATGTACAAAACTTGTTGCCACAAAATTATGTAGCTTTACAAAAAAAAGTACTAAAATTGCAGTAATCTTACAAAAAATAAATCTGTAATCCAAGTTGCAGTTACATAAAAATTTCTATCTCTCCCAGTTTTTAAAAAAAATTTTTAGTAGCATCGTAGATTTTCTGATTTACAGTACAAATGTGGTGTCTGTTTCATGAATTTTTGATGGTGTCGATCCATAAAAAAATCTAGAAATACCAGTTCCCTTGAAAAACTTAACAACTTTCAAATTTTTTTCAATGTTCTGTTTAGTGATATTTTGAAGTTATAATTGTTTTTTAGTTCACAGGCTGCCAAAGCCTGGGAGCTTATGTGCCCGTCCGTTCTGTATGTGCGTATGTGCGTAAAGCGATAACTCATGATAAAAGTATCGGATTTACTTGACATTTTGGATATATGTACATTCTGATAAATCGCTTCCCTGATTAGTTTTTGGAGTTCATTCGATATGTATAAGAGGGGGAACAGGAGCTCATGCCCCTCCCCTTAATTTATATAAATGGGTTTTTCATGCAAAAATATCAGTTTTCGTTTAAAATTTAGATATAGGATCATTATGATGAGGCACCTCCGTGATTAATATTAGATCATCATTGAATAAGTATAAAGAGGGGAAACGGGGGGCTCATACCCCTCCCCTTAATTGATATAAATGGGTTTTTCATGCAGATTTCTGAATTCTGATTTTTCGAACGGAATTAACCATTGAAAATATAAGTCTGTAATGTACAATTAGTATGCGTAGCCTGTGAGCTCAATGTCATCAGTTTAACTGGGCAATATTATTTATTTTAATATTGGAGAATTCTACACAAGTTCTGGGAAATTATCAAATCCAAAGATATACTTATGTTATGGTACTAGACGAAATGAAAATTTTCTTAATTCTGCAGATTTTGCTATTTAACCGCTGAAAATCATTATAAAACCAGATTAACATAACACATAACATTAACCCATCAACATATTTCATTTCTTACTTGTTTATTATAAAATTTCGTTACGCAACATTCACTTAATTCAGTAGCTTCCCGTTTATCACGTCAACTTATTTTATTCATCCTGATATGTTGCTCTTTTCCCGTGTCAGTTGCAATGAATAAAAGACGTTTTAATGTATCTAACAAGAAGTAACTTAACTAAGTAATTATGCCTTAATATAGTAAATATTAAACAGTAATGCGCATTAGGGTGGAGCGAAAAAAAAATTTTTTTGAAAATCAAAAACGGGTAGGTGCCAAAAGTTGCCTTTATACTAGTACATCAACTGTGTGAAATTTTACCGCTGAAAAAAAAATGGCTTGAGTCTGCGCTTTTGCTCCAAAAATCAAAATTTTGGGTAAAATTTGTCATTTTTTGATATTTTTTCAAAAAAATTTAAAAAATCCTACAGAGCTGGTTAGTATTTAAAAGTGTTGCTTAGATCTTTATATTTATCTGCTTAACATATTTAAACTATAAAACAATATCTGTAGTCTGTAAATTTGGAGCAAATCTGACAACTTTTTGTGAAAAATCAGCGTTAACCTCTTGTGATGCCCGCGCATACCTCTGTTCTCAAGCGCCCCCCCCCCTCTTGTCTTGAAGCGCCCTCTCTTGGGAGCTGAGAGAAAACCTGCAGAACGAGAAATGGTCACCACCTGAGAAGGTGTGATAAAAGGGCGGTCCGGTTACTTCGACCGTAAGTGGATTTAATGTGGAACTAGAACGAAAATATTATTTGAATGTTATTGATTTTGTGTCCCTCTTCGTGTTTTGTTGTGTTGTTCAAGTTATGTCCTGCTAATAAAATGTCTTCGTAAAAATGGAACTGCTCTGAGAATTTATTGGCCCACAAAGAAGCACCCACACCCAAGGAGTATCACACTGGTGTCAGAAAATTGGAATACGTGGGCCTAATTTCCTCGAGTGTGCATCTACAGCATCTTAATATAACTACCTTTGTGCGTTTGGAATAATTTGAAGAATCGATTTTATAATTCAGGTAAGACATTTTAATCATTATTTTGAATATGGCCGATAAAATTGCTAAAATTAAAAAAACTCGTGGGGTCACTAAATCCGCGATTACTTCTATAATTAAGAAAATTGAAGAATTGTTTATAGCAGACCCACCCGAGTTAGACAAATTAGAAGAGAATCTCGCCCAATTAGAACAAAAAGGGTGCGATTTAAAAGCGGATGATAAGGAAATTTTTAATTTGTTAGACGATTTAAACGAAATAGAAAAAGATGTGAAAGCGTCGGCAGAATACCACGATAAAATTAATTTATGGAGGTTCAGAATCAACAAAAAACTGAAAGAAAAACAAAACAATAAAAAAGAATCCCCCATTATAAACAACGAGAACAAACCCGTAGACGCGATTACAATTAAACTTCCAACGCTTAAAACTGAAAAATATTATGGAGATGTAACCCTTTTTCAAAATTTCTGGAATTCTTTTAAAATAGCGGTACACGATAACGAACAACTGTCGAACGTAGAAAAAATGAATTATCTGTTAAGTTATTTAGGCGGGAATGCATATAACGCGGTTTCTGGTTTCGCTTTATCCGATAAAAATTATTTGGAAGCAATTGATGTTTTAAAAAGTCAATTTGGGAGAACAGATTTAATCGTATCCAGTCATATTAACACTCTTTTAACTTTACGACCTGTTACAAAGCAAAATGATATAATCGGTTTAAGAAAACTATATGACACGATTCAAACGCAAATACGCAGCTTAAAATCTTTAGAGATTGAATCAAATAGCTTTGACTCTGTTTTAACACCAATAATATTAAAAAGTTTGCCCTACAGCTTGTCCCTTAGCTTTGAAAAGGAATGTATTAAAAGTCCTGAACGATCGCAGTATAGTATTGATAAATTATTATCTTTCATCCGAACTGAATTGGAAGCGCGCGAAAAACAGAATCATCTAATTAATGCTTTCGATTCGAGAACGAAAGAATATCCATCAGATTTGTTACCTGAAATGAAACAAAAAAGCAATAAATTCAAGGCCAATCTAACTCATGTCAAAGTTAATGAAAATATTTGTGTTTTTTGTAATTCGCTTAGTCATTTATCAGAGAATTGCGACAAATATTCAGTTGAGGAAAGAAAAAATAAATTAAAAAGTGAAGGCTTGTGCTACGCTTGCTTAAGGGGCCACCATTTAATTAAAAATTGTCCCGTGAAAACTAAATGTAGGCTTTGTTTCAAATCGCATAATACCGCAATTTGTAATTATTTACTTGGAAAGGATAAACAGAAAAAAGGAAACAGTGATACGAATGACGCATTCATCGCAAGAGTAAATTCGAAGGTGTTATTTGGTTTAAAACAGCCACGGCAAAAAGGAAAATTAATTGAATCACTTCAAACGGTAGAAGTCGAAATAGAAAATAAAATACTACAAGGGGTGATTGATAGCGGAACTCAAATTTCGATTATAAAGACAGAGTGCGTACCAGAATATTTTAAAAATCCTTTCGGGTCGATAATACTTAAATCTGCTTTCGGGCATGAGTTGAAAGCACCATTAATAAATGTTCCACTAAGTTTAGCGGCTGATAATTTACGTTGTAAGGTGTTTCCAAAAATGGTAATAACATGTGCGATGGTTGATAATTTAATAAATGATTTATTATTGTCTTTGAATGCATATAATGAATTGAATAATATAAGTGAATGTACCGAAGCTGACAGTGCAATAAATGATTGTAATAATGTAAATTTGCCCTGTACGAAAGAAATTAGAACGGCAGACGTATTCGGCGCTGCCACAGATTTAGTTCCAATTGAAATAGGGAATGCAAACGAGAACATTGATCCCGATTGTAGTAAAAATACTAATATTTTTTTGAATGATTCGGAAAAATTTTAATGTGAGCAGAGAAACGATGCGTCACTTAAGCAGTGTTGGATTAATGCTAATAATAATCGCAATAATTATTTTGTTCATGATAATCTTTTGTATCACCGAGATAAAATAATGGGAGAAACGGTGCATCAATTACTGGTACCCGAATCACGTAGAAAGCAATTGTTAGAGTTAGCACATTCAAGTCCTTGGGGTGGTCATTTAAGGGTAAAGAAAACTACGCAAAGGTTGAAATATTCCTTCTTTTGGCCTAGTATTAAGAAAGATGTGACCGATTTTTGCGAAACATGTTCATCCTGTCAGCTTCGAGCGAAAACAAATAGGTTCGATAATGTACCTATAACCCCAGTTACTCGTCCTGATGAAGCTATGCAAATTATGAACATTGACATAATTGGTCCAATCGAACCCGCCAGTGGAGGATATAAATATGTACTGACCGCGATAGATCAGTGTACGAGGTGGCCGGATGCTGTTTGTTTACGAAACATTTTTGCTAAAACTACATGCGATGCCCTTTTACAAATATTTTCACGAACTGGAATTCCCAAATTAATAGCTAGCGATCAGGGTAGAAATTTTACTTCGGCTCTCACGAAGGAATTTATGAAACGTTTAGGGACCTCCCCGCGTTTTTCCGTCCCGGGTTACGCACAATCCAATGGCTTAGTTGAGAGATGGAATGGTGTCCTTAAAGGAATGATACACCATGTTATAAGAGAAAACGCCGGAAGTTGGCATAAACATATACCCTTCCTTTTATGGGCTTACCGAGAGGTACCAAATGCTACAACAGGTGTTAGTCCATTCCAGATGTTATACGGTAGGCATCCAACTGGTCCTCTTTCCATATTAAAATCGTCGTGGACTAATGAAACACCGTTACCAATTGGTCAGTTAGGCTCAGTTACCAATTATTTGAACGATTTGAAAATGAAACTAGAAAAGGCCGCCGAACATGCCGGAATTTCTTGTACGGATAAGCAGCGAGCTTATGCTTATTATCACAACAGGACAGCTAGACATAAAGAATTTAAACCTAATGATCAAGTTATTGTATTAATTCCAGACAGTAACCATAAAATTTACGCTAGATGGACAGCACCAGCTACGATACTCGAAAAGAAGTCCCCCTATAGTTATTTAGTACAATTACCAGACAATAGTATAAGGCACTTACACGCTAATAAAATCCGAGAATTAAAGGCTCAAACGACACATATAGGAGTTATATATGATGACGATATTGATTTTGGTGAAATTGAAAATGTTCCGAAAATTACTAAACATGATCCGAACAAATTTGATAAAGAATTACACCTTGACCATTTAACACATAAAGAAAGGAAACAACTTATTGATGTTTTACACAAACATTCGAATCTTCAATCGGGTATCCCAAAAATTGCAAATGTAGGCGAACATCGGATTAAATTGAAACCAGATAGCCAAGCTAAACGTCAAAAACCGTACCGAATTCCAGAAGCACTTAAAAGTGAAGTAGATAGGCAAATTGAGGAATTATTGAGTTTAGGACTTATAGAACATTCAGAAAGCGAGTATGCTCACCCGATCGTTTGCGTAGCTAAAAAGGATTCCTCAATCAGACTATGTGTCGATTATCGATATTTGAATTCCCAAACCGAAATTGATTCATTTCCTATGCCTAATGCAACTGATCTGATATACAAAGTAGCGTCCGCGAAATTTATTAGTCTGTTAGACTTACTAAAAGGCTATTGGCAAATACGGTTAAGTGAAGATTGCAAACATTTGACATCATTTGTCACACACCGAGGGCAGTATTCCTTCGTCGTTATGCCTTTTGGGCTTCGGAATGCTAGCGCGACCTTTCAAAGATCAATGAACCGTACCCTTGTCCAACATAAAGATTATGCTGAAACATATATAGACGATGTAATTATTTTTTCGGATAATTGGCCCGATCATCTTAGACACTTAGATGCTGTATTGACCACACTCGAAGAAGCAAAATTTACAGTAAACTTTAAAAAATGTGAGTTTGCTAAACCACAAGTCAAATTTCTAGGACATGTAGTAGGATCTGGCATACATGCTCCTGATCCAGAAAAAGTAGCAGCGATCCAGAACTTAGAAATTCCGAAATCGAAGAAAGATGTCAGAAGCCTTTTAGGTCTTCTATCTTATTACAGATCCTATGTTCCTACATTTTCCGAAATAGCTCGTCCCTTGATTGAACTAACCAAAAAACGAGCACCTAATGAAATTATATGGACCGAGTCATGTGAAAAAGCCTTCAAAGATCTGAAGCAGGCCATTAGCGAAACGCCAGTATGTTATTCTCCAAACTTTGAGAAACCTTTTATTATTCACGCAGATGCATCCTCATATGCGATAGGTGCTTGCCTATCCCAAAAAGATGAAAATGGAAGAGAGCATCCCATAGCTTTCTTAAGCAAAAAATTGTCTAAATGCCAAGAAAGATATGCCACCATCGAGAAAGAAGCATATGCAGTGATTTTCGCCTTGAAAAAGTTTGAACATTACATTTACGGATCACAAGTGACTGTCGTAAGCGATCACAATCCCTTGAAGTTCTTGTCTGATTGTGCTTCTCAAAGTGCGCGTCTTCAAAGATGGGCTCTTGCATTGCAGAGATTTCAAGCCCAAATCTCCTACCGACGTGGAAACCTCCATGGTAACGCCGTGATTCCCTGAGATAGACTGTATGCATCACACTGGAATTAGACCAAGAAACTTTCCGTTTGAAATGCACCAGGATACTGAATTAGTTCCCATGCTGATCCTGTGACACCTACTAAACTTTTACTTGTTATTTCTTGAACTCTTTTATTTTTTTTTCTTTTGAACTTTGACATATTCATTTTAGAACTTTAAAGTTTTCATATTATTAGTGTTGTCATATTGCACAGTATATTAGATATTTTTTTTTATTATCTTTGTATTAAGTAAGTATATAATTTTGATTTTTACTAATGATGTGTATTACTGAATATGTATATAGATGCACCAGATTTTGATTAGTCATAAGGACTAAATCAAAACTTCAAAAGGGGGAGGTGTGATGCCCGCGCATACCTCTGTTCTCAAGCGCCCCCCCCTCTTGTCTTGAAGCGCCCTCTCTTGGGAGCTGAGAGAAAACCTGCAGAACGAGAAATGGTCACCACCTGAGAAGGTGTGATAAAAGGGCGGTCCGGTTACTTCGACCGTAAGTGGATTTAATGTGGAACTAGAACGAAAATATTATTTGAATGTTATTGATTTTGTGTCCCTCTTCGTGTTTTGTTGTGTTGTTCAAGTTATGTCCTGCTAATAAAATGTCTTCGTAAAAAAGGAACTGCTCTGAGAATTTATTGACCCACAAAGAAGCACCCACACCCAAGGAGTATCACACCTCTCTATTGGAGCATACAACGAAATGTTGTTTTGAATGCATTTCTTACCTAGTTGCTTTCAAAATTACTGTGTATATAACTCATAGAGGTGGTTGCATTATCCCACCCGTCTCAACAATCCAATCATCTAGGCCCAGTGTTTTATTTATGTATTGAATTGTTAATTTTTTTCCCGAAGACGAGTATAAGTTTTCTATAAATCAAATTGATTTATCTCTTCTTTATATTCATTGACATTGGATGATTTGGATCATGCTGGTGTGACCTGCTGCACGTATATTTTTATACCATGTATAACACAAGAGAAGCTGAGCAATGTATTGGGTATGTTCTTAATTGAACCTATTCAGCAGTCTATTATCTTCATTAAAATTTCATGCAATTAGTACATTATGACTGGAAGTTTTGTTATCACAGCATTCTTTCAATCAATTATATTTTATATGCAATGATTTGCCTAAAAATTGATTGTATGAATTTAATTTCTAGTATGTCATCATTTATTGAACCTATTACATTAAATATATGCTGGGAAGCTAGCTGTTTAATATTATAACGATTGCCACAGAGGATTGCAAACAAAATTTGCAAAAACTACTTGTTGTAAAACAACAATATTTCTAAAGAAGTTTTAGTATGCTTTATGTCGTTTCCTGTGTTGTTCCGTAGTCTAGTAATTTCTAATAAGATTTTAGATCTATTATTTAGGTGTGTAGTACATTTGGTATAAAACATCCCGCGGTATAAACTTGGATTATACATTTTGTGAGTGAACATATAAACGCTGATTGACAATCTGTGCTTATATAAAGCGGAAAATTTTATTAATTTTATGAGCTGTCTTTTGTGTGAGATGTATTCTAAATTGCTATTCCCCATTCTTTCTGAGAAATAGCTTTCCTTATGAATTAGCTTTGCAATTTCCGACAGAAATTTCTAGTCTGTTCTGAGTATCTTTTTCTCAATTTCAGAAAATAATTTTTCAAAATTATTCTCTATTTTATAAAAAAAATTGCAATAGGAAGTGAATAGTACGCAGACAAAGATTTTCCTTATTGATCCGGTGAATCTATGTAGCTTAGAACGTTTTATATCGACTTCTCAAATAATTGACGCAGTGGAAATTCACTGAAGTTGAAGTAGCGAATGATTCAATATCATACACAATTCTAAGCTTACCCCATGCAAAATGGTTCACAGTGACAAATAAAATTCTCCTAATTTTAGATGAGCACTTATAGTCGATTAGAATCCGTACATTCCCTCATAAAGTACTATGCATTATAAGTTTATGCCCAGGATATTTCATCATTAAATGTTGTCCGCTCATAAAAAGGGGATCTAAAAGTTAATAGGAAATTACCTAGATACGAAAACATTTAGAAAACGGCATAAAACTAATGAAAAAAAAAGTTATTTACAACAGCGGTTGCTTTACACATGGAGAACAATTTTTCATTCCAATTCTCTCTGACGATCACCATCACATGAAACAGCTCGCTTAGCAACATATAAAAAATGCAAAAGTAGAATAAAGGATGGCATATTTATAGTTGAAATATCTGAAATCATCTTTGAAGCAAATCATTACGTAAAAAAATACAATTGACTGAAAAAATGTTGTGGTAACAGAAGTTCCAATCACTATTCATTCGGCCATCTATTATATTTATCAAACTGAGTGTAAGTTTGATAAATATAATAGATGGCCGAATAGATCCCTTTAATATTACTCCCGTGCATTACTCTGCTTGTCATTTGTTTGTATAAACTGTAAAAATATACATGAAGATAGTTACAGCAGCATGTGGATGCAAAGAACAGATGAACAAGGTGGAAGCATCGAAAACATGCCAAATTTTTATAAAGAAAATCGCAAATCAATGTATAAATAAAACACTGTACTAATATGATCGAGTAGTTGGGCCGGGTGGTATAGGAAATATAGCCACTTCCACGACGCATGTCCAAGGTAGTTTTGAAAACAAGAGCTGCAATAAAAACAATAATTCGTTGTATGACCCAATAGAGTGGTAATGCTGTTTTCTCACTAAAAGTTGTCTGTTTTGCTCCAGCTATAGGGAATAAACATATTGTTTTATAGTTTAAATGTGTTAAGCAGATAAATATAAAGGTCTAAGCAACACTTTTAAATACTTACCAGCTCTGTAGGAATTTTTTAATTTTTTTGAAAAAATGTCAAAAAATGACAAATTTTAACCAAAATTTCCATTTTTGGAGCAAAAGCGCAGACTCAAGTCATTTTGTTTCAGCGGTAAAATTTCACACAGTTGATGTACTAGTAAAAAGGCAACTTTTGGCACCTACCCGTTTTCGATTTTCAAAAAAAAATTTTTTTCGCTCCACCCTAATGCGCATACTTCCCAACATTATCTTGTTGTTTCATTTCATTTCTTTTATAAGACAACCATCATACAAGACATTTTATAGAAAGTTTAAAATATTTAAATAGATCTAAAATAAACTGAACGAAATAAGCTCCTTATTTTGTTTAACTAAAAATTAGAAAATAATAGGCATTGTTACTGAATCCTTGCAATCCATTTATTCACATTTAAACACGAAGTTCCGATACTGTGTTTGCATGCATTAAAGTTTGAAAGTTTTCCCTGTTTTAAATAATAACAAATGACTGGCATGATAGAAATTTCGATTTATGGAACGAAAGATGGGAGTTCAAAATCATAATTTCTTATTTTATTTGTATCTATTTGTGGAATTGTGAAATGTGTTTCTTTTTGGATACATATTTCAATTTTAAACTCACGATATAAATAAATTATCAAATAGAAAAAGTAAATATTCATCAGAATATACATGAAATATCTAAAATTGTATTTTAAATAGTAATAGTAAAGAAGACGAACAGAAAAATGTATTTCTTTTTTATTCTAGAAAATATTGTTTGACAAATATTCTAAAAGTCATGGTCTGTAGAATGTTTACGCATTTGGCTTTGGAAGCATGTTCAGGTAATGTTGCTATATACTAAGGAAAATATGAAGAGACATAATTTATGGAACAAGAAGTTAGATTCATACTAATTAATTTATTTAGATACACAAAATTACAGAGTATTATAATCTATGTTCGCCCACGGCTGACTTTAGAAGTAGCTCACATTGTTCTTTTTGATTATACCGCCTTAGGATAGAATTCAGAACGTCAGATCGCGTGATCTCCGGCCTACTCAATTATAAAATACTTTTGTTTGTTATTCTGCTTCCTTCCTTGAACAGTTTTCTCGAATGATAGTTTTCAAGATCACATGATTTGAAGCTATCAACTCCCGAGTCACTACCTAATAAACAATAGCTTCCTCGCCCATTACTGAACTATTTACTATTCATAATCAACACATTACTGTTCATAATTGTAGGAAAAATGAAAATTAGGCAACAAAAACGGTAACAAAAAATGATCATATCGAATTTTACTGATATGTTTTCAAGCATTCTTAAACATTTAATTATTTTTCTGCCTCTGGCCACTTTTTCCGCTAACAGCATTTTCGAAACAATAATATTCAACTTCAAGATTAGGAGAAATTTATGAGATTTCTTTTGAAAAAGTGATAGCCATAATATTAATAAAATGAGGAAGAAAAATCATGCGTCAAGCATAGATTATGAAACACTGTTGAGAACTTCTCGAAGCCTTTAAGAAATTTTCATTCTTTAAAAAAATAAATAAGATACATAAGTAAACTTTTTTACGAAAGACATAATACATTTGAAAACATGATTTAAGAATTTACCGTCCATAACGGATAAAATACTTTAACTCTTTTGTGAAGTCCTGTATTTGTCACGTTTGTTTATATCCGATGCAAAATAGTCAAAATTTGTTTAGTTATAAAGCGTATATATATTTTTGAAAATTCACTTGCAGCAATTTCCGATAATAAACGTAAACTTACTCGAATCCTTATGTTCAGATCCATGCATGAAGATGCATGAAAATTTTTATATATACCATAGGCTTAAATGTTATTCAAGATGAAATCATACTGAAATCACACTTCAATGATTCCTAGGCCGCCATGTATCCATCTGATTTTGTGGCTTCCATTTGATTTGATTTCTTATTTACTAGCATCTTTTAGAATATTGAATAGAATTCAGACTTGAAAATGTATATCTATATTAAAAACCTATCTTTATGCAATTCACAGTTATTCAGTAATACTTATGATTTTTTTTTTTTTTTTTTGCATCCATGTCTACAATCTGTAGAATGTAAATATCACGTCGAATGCATTTTTGATTGATTGCAAAATATTAATCAAACGTAAAACCGCATCAATAAAATGAAACATACTTTCAATAATTATTATTAAAGAGCGATATTTCAGCTACTTCTGTATCTAAAACCTTTTGATTGTTTCTCTAAATGAATGGTAAATGCTATGCACATTATTTTCTAGAGAATGTATGATGTAGAAGATATAAATGGGACTGACCGATGTAAAAAAATTTTAAACGGATTTATTATCAATCTAACATCACGATTAGTGTTATGTCGCGATTTAACATGGATTTTATACTTTAGAATATAAAACATATATTTTAAATTTTAGTAAGAAAATACAATATTTATGCTGCCTTCCCTCTTGCATTAACTTAGCTTTTTATGTTTCAAATAACTTTAGAAAGAGGTATATTTTACACGTACATGCACACACAAAAAAAAATCTGCATGTCTCAAAATGTGTTTTTTTTTTTTTTTTTTTTTTTTTTTTTTTTTTTTTTTTTTTTTTAATAGCGATTTGTTTTAATACATTTTATAAACTCATTCTTTAAGAAATAAAAATTAAAAAAAAGAGATTTTTCTAATGTGTCGTTTTGGACACTACAATCTGAATTAATTAAGGACTATTGTGGGGGGGGGCTTACCCTATCACGCTCAAATATTATTTAATTGCTAACAACATGCATACACTTGTTTTTACAGACACAGAGTTAAAAAGTTATTGAAGTAAAACAGAAGCAGATTCAATGATGAATAAACTTTTCATTTACCATTATGAGAAAAGTAGCATAAAAAAGACGAAGGGGGAGAAATGAGAAATAAGGTGCAATTTTGTTTCTTTTTAACTTAAAGATTATAATAAAATTTGTTTAATATAAATGCTGACATTCATTTAGTGATTGGAGAAAGATCGAAAGACCACATAACCGAAGTTAATGAATTTTTCAAGACAATTGACACCCTCTAAGATTAATAATAAAACATAATCTTACAATATATATATTTTTAATGTTAAAGAAATATTTCGTTTTAATGATTAAGAAATAATGATAAAGAAATACTACTACTTACGTACGCAAAACATGTAATGTGCAGTAACTTATTTATATTTGAACTTATTTATTTATATTTGATTTGATGACATATTCAATAATAACAATAGAACTCAAAACTTGCCACATTTTAATCGTTTAAAATGAAACACGGATTAATATAATGGGTTTCTTTGCGTTACCTTTTCTTTAATCTGAAATTTATACATTTTCTACTTCATGGCCCCAAATAATAGCGTTATGTTATCAGGAAATGTTTTTGTCATTAAAGAGAATGACAAAGCGGCTTCACAATTTATCTTTATTTCTGTAGTCTCAAAAAGTTAGGATGGATAATTTTATCAGAGTTTTGGATGGATAATAATGGTTTAAAAATAAGTGCAATAATTTGAGCAAATAGGTTCCGACAGAGATCTTTAATTAAAATATACGCAAGCAAAAAATGCACCTTTTATAGGCAATTTGTGATTGGTCTGAATTGTCAGTGTAACTTCAAATATTTCAGAATAATCTGAAATTCTATGTTAAGGGTGAATTAAAAGAAAAAAACATATAAATAATTTTGTTTTTTTGGACGAAAGATTATCAAAACAAATTTTGTAACAGTTAATGGGCTAAATACTGTAGGCAAAATTAACTTCAAAAACGAAAACATTTTCGTAAAGCAAATCAAACTATAATGTTTATTTATATAGTTTTCATTCCTTACACCTCAGAAATTGTATTATCATTAAATATTCAATATTGTGTCTAATTATAACGATAATTTGAATAGTTTATTATGTAAATATCGTTATTGGAATACTGTAATCTGAGTAGTTTATTAAGGAAATATGGTTTTTGGATATACAGTTTTTGGAAATATAATAATGGTTTAAAAATAAGTACAATAGTTTAAGCAAACAGGAGTCAAGGTAGATCTTCAATAAAAATATTCTCCAGAAAGAAATGTACATTTATAAGCTATTTGATTGATTTTCATTATTTGGTAACAGCTTTAATTTTTTTAGAATAATCTGAAATTTTGTATAAAGTAAATGTAAAATTGTACATCAATGAGGCATTTGATAGCGATAATAACAAAAGATACTTTAAAACAAATATATATCTTTTTCCTCAATCACTAAAATAAATAAAAAATAGTTAAAGCTGTCATAAAAACTATTTTTTTATTTACTACATTCGTACCCAAAGCACTTCATGCACAACAGTTTAATTTATATTTTTTGCTAGTGAAACGTTAAAGAATAACAAAAGGTGTTAAACCCTGACAAATTTCAATTATTTAAGTTGAAACACGGATTAATATATTAGATTTCTTTGTGTTATTTTTCTCTTTAATCTGAAATGTATACATTTTCGAATTCAAGGTCTTAAATAATTGCATTAACTTATCAAAAGATGTGATTTTGTCATAAAAGTAAATTTCAAAGCTAATTCACATTTATCTTTATGTACCAAAACGTTTGGATTGATAAATTTATCAAAGCTTTGGAAATATAATAATGGTTTAAAAAATAAGTGCAATAGTTTAAGCAAACAGGAGTCAAGATATATCTTTAATTAAAACATTCTCCAGAAAACAAAATGTACATATATAAGCTATTTGTGATTGATTTATATCATTTAGTAGAACTTCGAATGTTTTAGAATAATCTGAAAATTTATATTAAGTGTGAAATATAACAAAAGAAACAATGTAAAATATTTTGTATATTGTAATAATCATATTCTCAAATTTAATTATTTTAACTATTAATTGGATGAAAGCAATTTTCAAAACTGAACACATTTGCGTGAAGTAAACTAGACTACGATACTTATTTTTATTTTTTAATTTTTTTACACTTCTAATATTTTGCTAAGATTATATATTTAAGATCATTTGTGATTATAGTGATAGATTATTAAGTGACTGTAAAACTTTACACAAATGAGGCATTTGAGAGCAGCCATAACAAAAAATATTTTAAATTAGATGCATATATTTTTCTCAATTATTTCTAAAATATTTAGCAGTAAGTAGTTAAAGTAATTGTACAAACATTTTTTAATCTACTGCTTTTGTACTCAAAACATTTAATACGCAAAATATTATTTATATTTTTAGCTAGTGAAGCATTTAATAATAACGAAAGATCTCAAACCATGGCATATTTCAATCGTTGAAGACGAAACACATATTAACATAATAGGTATTTTTGTGTGTTACTTTTTCTTTAATCTGAAATTTATACACTTCCTACTTCATGGTCTTAAATAATGGCATTATCTTATCAAAATATGTTGTTTTTGTCATAAAAGAAAATGTCAAAGTAGCTTCATATTTATTTTTATTTCTGACGTATCAAAAAATTTAGATAGATAATTTTATCAGAGTTTTGGAAGTACAATAGTGGTCTAAAAATAAGTACATTAGGGTAAGAAAACGTGAAACGAGAGAAATCTTTAAAATAAAATACACCCCAGAAGAAATGTACTTTTTAGAAACTCTTTGTGATTAATTTGCATTGTTTGGTAAAAATTATAATGTTTTGGAAAATATGAAATGTTATTTTAAAGGGTGAATTATAATGAAGAAGAAATAATTTTGTATATTCTTATATAGACAAATTCTCCAAACTAATTTTTGAACAGTTAATTGGCTCAAAACTTAGTCAAAATAAATTTCAAAAAAAAAAAAAAAAAACTCAGCTGCAATATTACCTCAGAAATGTTCACTAACATTAAACGTTTAATTTAATATGTAATTAAATACTTTTTACTTAATTTATCAAATATATGTAAAACGTTACACAAAGGAAGTATTTAATGATAATGCATAATAAAGAATACTTTAAAAAAGGTGTATCAGAGTTCGTATGAGTACCGTTATTTTCCAGGTGAAATATCATTTTTTAAAATCCAATGTAAAAGCACGTAAATTCCCTCTATTTAAGCAGAGATTTTCTATAAGAATGTATTGGTACCAAACGGTTTTCTGTTCTGGAAATTCCTGGACCCATATTAACCCTATATATGTATAGTTTTCTGTTTATAGTATTCTAGTTCTACGAACTATTTAATCTAGTATGATCTCCTTTTGATTTTGCTTATGTATTTTTCTTATTTATGTTTTTTTTCTTTTTTAATAATTTATTTTTACTAGTAAGATATAAAAAAAAATCACAAAAGCAAGTAACGTTAATAAATGAAAAACAAAAATAGCGTTCATATAATTTTCATTTTGTTTTTTAAACTATCTGATACTTATACTTCTGCATTGTATTTATTTTTACTTAACTATTTTTTCATGCTCTTCAGTGTCTGAAAATATTAACTCGTATTTTCTCATGTATCAAGAATATTTAAAATGATCCTTTATACAGAGATTTGGAATAACGTAAAATAGCCTACAAAAACTGTACGTTTAAAACTTAGAGAAACTATGAATTTATACTAAATACATGTAAACTTAAAACAAAATGTGCATTAAGACTGCGGATATAAACATTACATTTGTCGAATGAATCATTGAACTTTGACACATGCTCGTAAATAACCGAGAGAAGAAAAATCTTTTTATGAGGATTTAAAAATTGATGTTCGTTGATCTTTACACACATAAATTGGAAGTATAAGCGTAAGCATCGTATAAATTGACAAAAAATTCGCTGATTGTGGCTACACTTTTTGGAAGCGCTAATAAGCCTTTGCTAACATTAGAAATAGATGGAAAACATAGCTGACGTAGGAAGTGGCATTTATATTTTATACAAACATTTATGTGCTAGAACACTGACAAAAATTACAGGCAGACAGACGGATACACGGACTTACGGACAGACATATTTTTCAAACATTCAAACAGAGTTCAAGACATACTAAAGCGTATAAAAGCAATCACAAATTCATTTTTGTATGGATATAAGTAAATAAAACATAAACCTTCCAGCATGACCTCTGTTGCAAATGTTAATAAAAATGTCATTTTTGCGAAACTTTTTCCTCACAAATAGTCACAAAATTAAAATTCAGATTTTTTAATGAATTTATGTTTTAACTTATATGATGTATTTTATTATTGTAAGTAATATTCAGCAATTTAA
Source organism: Maratus speculifer (assembly GCA_964019185.1). Lineage (NCBI taxonomy): Eukaryota > Metazoa > Arthropoda > Arachnida > Araneae > Salticidae > Maratus > Maratus speculifer. The sequence goes on along the minus strand of OZ025297.1, from coordinate 70,094,436 downwards.
ATTAACTATCTACTGGGTAAAACACTTTTTCTATGTTTATGATTATATGAAAAAAATAACAACTGTTTTTGCGAATTTCAGTTTTCGGAGTTTACCCTGCAAAATTAATAATGCTAATATAAAATTAAATTTGCCCAAATACCAAATGTCTTTTGCAGACATTTTGAATGTAGAAAAATCTTAATAGAGAGGGCCAATTTAAGGCTAAAATATATATTAAACGAATATTTTTCATCATATCAGTTTAGATTCGTATATACACTCATGTCCATAAATTAAGGATAATGCCAGTTACAGCAAATAAAGCTACGGAAGCAAAATATACGTAATTATTCGGCAAGCCCATTTATTAACCAAAAGAAAATGATCAAAAACGATAGTACATGTATGATAACATTCATAAAATCTACAACTGTTGCTCCATAGAGCAATTAGAAAAGGTATTATTCTTTAAAAAACTTAACATTACATGGTTGGTGTAATAGTTAATAAATTGTATATCTCCCAAACAATGAAATACAGTCAGCACAACGCCTAGGCATGCTAATTATCAAATTCTCAAGCTGATCTTGTGGAAGATTACTCCACTCAACAAGCAATGCTCTCCGCAGTTTCGGCACACATCTAGAAGGTGGTTAAGGGGCTGCAACCCATCGGCCAAGACTATCCCATACATGCTCTATTGGATTCAAGTCAGGCGAAAATGTTGACCAATCCATACACGTGATATCCTCAGCTTGAAGGCATTCATTTACGATATTTGCTCGGTGAAGACGGGCGTTAACATCCATAAACACAAATGGTGCCATGGCACCCTTAAATAAACGTACATGTTCTTCCAGAATGATGTCCCGATGAATTTGGCCTGTCATAGTTCCGGTTTCAACATGTAGATGTGTTCTGGAGCCCAGTATAATTCCACCCCAAACGATCAGTTCTGCACCACTCACTGTAAACGATGTCGTTCATTTATGTTGTCTTGGTGGTAATGAGTGCCTGGAGTTCTCCATATGAAAGCCCGACGTGAATTAAGCTGCAACTTAAACCTGGACTTGTCGGAAAACATTACACAAGCTCACTGTCACGATGTCCACATTGCATGTTCTCTATTCTAGGTTAACCGCGGGCGACAGTGAATTGCCGTGAGCGGAACACATCTAACAGATCTGCGAGTATATAGACCAATATTTCCTAAACGTCTATACACGGTTTGCCTTGAAACAGTCGTACTAGTGGCTGACGAGGCAGGTCTAATGCTGTGCTCCGTCTTCATTCGTGGTTGTAACTCGGGAAAGACCTTTACTGTAACGTCTACTGGCATTTCCATCATCTTGGAATCGTTGCCAAGAGACTAGAGATTACACTTTGGGCAATTCCAAGTTCTTCGGACACTACCATCTGAGTACGCCCACATTTCAGATGGCCGATAGTTCTACCACGTAAAATATCATCCACATGTGTCCTCTGTATCATAACTGTTTTTGGCACTGAGAGACTTAGAAAATGACTGTTAACAATTTTACTTCTTTGCCACCGTCCCTTATATTCGCCTAGCTTATACTTTTTACACTTTCGTCATTGTGGCACACTATCGGAGTCATCTGGTGGATTTCTGAAATGTGTATGTTAGTCTTGAAGATGTGTGTGATAATTCGGCAAGTGAAATTTTTAGTTTAGAGTATAATTTCCATGTGATTCTGAATTATCCTTAATTTATGGACATGAGTGTAAATAAAACGAAAAATATTCATTATAATATTTTACATTAACATGTAAACAAAACGAATTATATAAATCATAATGGACTATACAACATAAAACAAGAATTAAAATCATACATTTTTGTAGTTAAAAGTCAGAAGTGTATAATAAAATAAAATGTATGTGATTCCATTTACTGGTATGTGTATACCTATTTATTATTTAATTTTAGACTTCGTGTTAGCTTTAGCTGTACGGTATAAGACGTATTAAATTTAATCAATACTTTACAAAGTATTAATAAAAATTTCTAATAAGTAATTATTAGAAATACACATAAGTTATTAGTTATAAACGAAAAAAATATCCCTAACATTAATGAAATATGTATATAGAAAACTTCATAATTCATTAGCTTATTTTCAAACAAAAAATCATGACAATAAAATTGTAGTGAAGTTAAAAACAATTTTTTATCAAAACCTATATACACTGTCTTTCTTTATATTGATTTACTACAACGCAATTATAGCACCAAATATCTTTAATTATACACATCAACATCTTGTTCCCCATTAAAGCACTTTTTTTTCATTTTGGAAGTGATCGATTATATACAAGGATTAAGTACTTTCCTAATGTACTTTAATTGAGATAGACAACCCCAGTTGTCAATTAGTCTTGTTACGTGAAAGAATGTTATTTTTAGCCTTTCTTTGAAAATAAGTGAATTTATCGAATTAATGATTGAATTAAAACATTATCATAGAATAATAATAAAGGGTAATATTCAATATCTCATAAAAATTGGATTTTTTAAATTACTGATTTAAAAAAAATAGATATGTAGTTTTATTAAGAATATTATAATGCAGTAAACATTTATAATTCAAAATCTATTACAAATTGGTTGAAGTAATGTATTTTTATATAATAATCATTAAGAGTAATATACAGCAATTTACAAAAGTTCAATTTTTATGTATGGTGATATTTCTTTGAAGAGTAGAATATATGATTAAGATATACAGTTTGCGGAAGGTAATTCAAAATTCATCCTGTTATATTTAAATATGTGCTTTTTATTTTTTACTGTAAACCAATTAACTAAATTTTTTTGTATTAGACTTACATTAAATTCTAATTTACACATGTTACAAGTAGCTACCAGTATTTGTGCATGGAGCAAAGAATTAGAATATTATGATCAAATTACATAGTTAAACCTTTTGTGACAAACTCATTTTATTTTTGAAGTAATATAAATCATTAATTTCAGTGTAAAATATAATATTAGTGGTGAATAGTAATTTACGTTTAAAATGAAATTTTTCCAAAGTTCAAGATTTAAAATACTATCATTAAGATAGGACTAAAATGTATATTGTAAATGCGAAATAAAAAAATGCATATATATAAATAAAAAAACTCAAATACCAAAAGAACAATCCAAAATTTTTATTTAACATTAAATAATTAGTTTTAACTGCAAAATCAAAAAATGTCTGGTATTTTCTTATTTCTTTATTGTTTAGAAAAATAACATTGATTAGGATAAAAAAAATTTCATTTTTTTATTAGCATTTTATATTCTAGCTGGAACGTGTTTCTGAATTCGGTGCGTCTGTCTGTCTTTCAGAATCTTTAACTATTTTAAATATATTTCCATTTCTACATTATTCATGTGTGCAAATGACATTTAGCATTTTAGCTTTGAAATAAAAACGAAACGTGAAATATTTAAAGTTTTTCAGATCTATTTAAAAAATTCAATTATGAAATGTGCAAGAAATAACACCATTTGCAATGCTTTTAAGAGAAGACAAGACTATTTGCAATCCTATAAGAAATATGCGATCTGTAAAAACTGTTTCTACGAGATCTACCCATTTGATTTTGATAATTTTGTAATCCATACTTGCTGGATTATGCTTAAGACTTGAGGCAGACAAATTATTTCTGCGATTAAAACTTTTTATTTTAGAACAGTGGCATTTTTTTCATTTTACTGATTTTTTAAAATATGTTTTTTTAAACTACATGCTCCTTACAATCTTATATTTATACATTATCATAAAAAAAATTAGTGTGTGTGCGTGGTATCTATGCTGTGTTTTTTCTTAATGATGTACAATGTTACAAGCAACGTTCCTGTATTGCTCAACATTGTTGGTCATCACAACATAAGTTTAACTTTTCATTAACCACCATCATCCATAAATGTCTTTCCTTTCTTAATCTTGATTTTTGGGAAGCTTACCACATCATAAAAAATTCTCACTCCTTAGTCAATGACTTATCTAGTCTCCATATTGTCCAAGTATTTGGAAATCTTAAATTTAATACTTTTTTTTTCACTTGCTTCTTAGATTTTGTTTTGCTTGTTCTCCGATAGATGTCGCTACCCAGTTGTTTTGGCTGTTTTCTTCTCATTGGTTGCTTTTCTTTAGGCGGGATTGTTCCCATAGCGGGTATATAAGCCTGCGTCCCTCTGTCTCTTTGCTCAGTTTTGCTATTTTTTAGCTCGCTGAGTTTTGCACTGATTAAGAATCTCGACAGTAGATACGAAATAGCTATTTGCTACCTTCTCATACTTTTTTGTGCATTTATAATCGTTGGTTTTCTATCTTTAAATGGATATGTATTTGTGATAAGCAGCAAAACAAGATTTCTTTTGAATATGCAATGCAAATCATTGATCATTCATTTATTAGGTCACGCAAAATAATTCATTTACATAATTATGTGCGGTGGGAGAGGGGATTTCAAAATACATTTTAATGATATACAATATTTTAAACATGATTAAACTGATAAGGCTTTTATGAGGAGCAGCAAAACATTATTTCTTTAGATTCTATAAGCCAGAACTATATTTTTTCTCAGTATAGCAGTCTTTCAAATTGATTATGATTTCAAATGAGCTTAAGTTCTGGAAAGAATATTAACCCCAGTCTTATTTATTTTATTACAGCACTACTACTTATACATCTACTTCATTTTGCAATAAGAGAGCCAATAATTTTTGGAGTTGAAAGCAGAAGTGGCTGTCCCTTGTATCGAATTTAAATAGATGCGCAAGTTGTAGTTTTGTAATAAAATAAATGGAAATTGAGCTATTACATATTTTCTCAACTTTAGTTCAATCCAAGGGAGTTTTTGTTTCTACTTTTAACTTTCGTAATTATTGGCTCTCTTACTTCAATATAATATTATGTATAATAATATTAACTATGTGTAAATATATTCGTAAAAAAAACCTAGTGAAAAATTTTTAATTGTATAACAGGAAATTTCAGGCCGAAAATATTAAGAAGTTTTAAATAAAATGTTACTTTTTAACTTATAATATCGGTTTTATGTTTTTAGCCGCATTTTAAGCAAAAGAGCGAGCTTTTTAAATTTCATGTTGTATATTTTACGATTTGAGGGCTTTATTCTTTATACATGTGATTAGTTTAATAAACTTGAACTGTGTAATATTTTTTTAATTCTGTTATGCATTTAGAAATTGTAAAAAACTATAAAAAAAAGAAAAAACTCTAAAAAGTGTTTGTAAACTGAAACTGTTCATACATAGTACTTCACCAAGGAGTATATACTTTGGTCGTACTTGCTGGGAGTGCATTTTTTCAATTCCATTGTGGACTTTTAAACTGTTGCATAGCTTTTATCGCGGGCTTTGAGCGCAGCGACCGAATCTAAAAATTCCGTAACGAGAAAACCTAACACTTTCGTAACGAAAAAACCTAACACTTCGGCTAACGTCGTTTTAGTTCGGCAAACTTCGGCACGTTATCCTTCGGTAAATTTCTGCAGACATTGACGCCGTATTTTTCAGATATTAGGATATAGAGTTTCAAACTTATGTTTCTTATGATCTAATTTTCAAAGCGCGGCCAAATTTTGTTTTCTAATTTATTATAAGACAGTGTTAATTTTTGGTGACAGGAGACCCCACACAGTGAGGATCGAAAAGTTTAAAATGCTTATAACTCGCGATCTAACTTTCGTAGCGCGGCCAAATATAGTTTGCTAATTTATTATGAAACATTGTTAATTTTTGGTGACAGGAGACCCCCATGGTGAGGGTCAAAAAATTTAAAATGCTTATAACTCGCGATCTAATTTTCGTAGCGGGGCCAAATTTTGTTTGGTAATTTATTATGAGACATTGTTAATTTTTGGTGACAGGAGACCCCCATGGTGAGGGTCGAAAAATTTAAAATGCTTATAACTCGCGATTTAATTTTCGTAGCGCGGCCAAATTTTGTTTGGTAATTTATAATGAGGCAGTGTTACTTTTTGGTGACGGGAGCCCCCCCCCCCCACCATGGTGAGTGTTGAAAAATTAAAAATGCTTATAACTCACGATCTAATTTTAATAGCCCGGCCAAATTTGGTTTGGTAATTTATTATGAGGCAGTGTTAATTTCTGGGGACAGGAGACCCCCCACGGTGAGGGTCGAAAAATTTAAAATGCTTATAACTCACGATCTAATTTTCGTAGCGCGTCCAAATTTTGTTTGGTAATTTATAATGAGGCAGTGTTACTTTTTGGTGACGGCAGTCCCCCCCCCCACGGTGAGGGTAGAAAAATTAAAAATGGTTATAACTCTCGATCTAATTTTCGTAGCCCGGCCAAATTTTGTTTGGTAATTTATTATGAGACATTGTTAATTTTTGGTGACATGAGACCCCCCACGGTGAGGGCCGAAAAATTTAAAATGCTTATAACTCGCGATCTAATTTTCGTGGCGCGGCCAAATTTTGTTTGGTAATTTATTATGAGACAGTGTTAGTTTTTGGTGACAGGAGACCCCCCCCCCACCGTGAGGGTCGAAAAATTTAAAATGCTTATAACTCGCGATCTAATTTTCGTAGCGCGACCAAATTTTGTTTGGTAATTTATTAAGCTATTGCATAGCTTTTATCGCGGGCTTTGAGCGCGGCGACCGAATCTAGAAATTCCGTAACGAGAAAAAATCCTAACACTCCGGCTAACGACGTTTCAGTTCGGCAGACTTCGGCACGGTATCCTTCGGTAGACTTCGGCAGACATTGACGCGGTATTTTTGCATAAGTTGATAAAAAAATGCTATGCAATAGCTTTACCGCGGCAGTCCTCGAGTGCCACACGTATTTTTTTTATTTGAAAGAAAATTTCAGCTAAACATGTATTGTGCTAAAAATATCCAGATAAGTTATGATATTTTACAAAAAGAAAAAAAATTAATTAATTAAATTAAAATTAAAATTAAAATTAAAATTAAAATAAAATAAAATAAAATAAGTACTACATTACAATGTTTTTGTGAATATTACTGAAGGTGATTTTCAGCAGTGTTATACATTTTCTTACAACAATACAGAAGTATTTAGTATATTTTAAATCTATTGAGTATACATAGGTTTGCACAAAAGAATTAGAAGAATTTTTCGACTACAAATTAGTTTTGAAAGTGAGATTTAGACACATTTTATCAGCTTTCTATATGGTTTTTATAAAACATCTTCTATCACATAATTAAAATATAAAGTTCCGTTATAGAAATTTATTATTTTGGAAATTCGAGCATCTGAAAGATTTCACAGTTTATACTTCACGCATGTTGTTACTGTCAGGATTTCTTACAAATGATCAGGATGGAGGTTCTAAGTTTATAAATTGGTTTGATAATGTTCCTACATTATAATTGGAGTTTTTGACTCAAATGACATTTTTAATAACCATGGTAGCATTTTTTAAAAATTATTTTTTCTTTTCTTTTAATTCTAATTTATATATTTTTTTTATCTAATACCAATCATGATTTCAACCAAAATGTCAGAAAATTTTATCTTAAGATATTTAGAGAAAAAAAGCAGCTATTAAGTAATGAAATTGCTTTAACTTATTTTCAAATAAATTGCATAGAAAATTCTGGTTTAATTTCAATAATAGGAAAAACTGAAATATTTGCTCCTAGAAGTCTTTTTTAAAGTTTTATTTATTTAAATAATGCTATGTAGAGTTTGAAAATATATTTATTTTAATAAATGTGTATCTTGTAAAAAAAGTTTTTTAGCAATTTAACAAATAAATTTATTAATTTAATAAAAATAATATCTGATCTAATTTAATAGCTGTATTTTTTTTTTTTTTTTTTTTTTTTGCAATCGATCGCGCTAAGTTTTATTGAAAACCCATTTTGTGTAGAATTATACATAATCATTCTAGATTATTTTAAGTGGCTGAAAATTCCGATTAAATAGGATATTTTTTATTTTTTATTCCAATAATACAAAATATCGACAGAAATATAAAATTGTATCTAACTCAGTCTTAATATCGTCGTTTAACTGACAAATCAAACTAATATCTGCAATTTTCCAAATTATTACATTTAGAAACTAAAATATTATAGAACAACAATTTTATTATTTTTCGTTTATTCAAACGATAAAAAAGGGGTTTTCATATTACTGTGTATTGATAATAATTATATATTTTCGCTGTGGTGTTAAACTAAGCAATTTTTTCTGTTAAACTGGCTGTTTTATTGCATTAAGTAATTTTTTTTTTCAGAAATAAGAAAAAAAGGCCTAATAACAGTAATTTTCCAGATTTTTATTATAAAAGGGTACTTAAATTTTATGGAATTGCTTATCTAAATTGTACCCGTATATAAAAACATTAAGTATTTTTAAGATTCATTAAAAGAATTGTTTCTAAATTATAGAAAACTTTTTTCAGTTATACTTATGCCAAGAACATAATAAAATCATTTTTAATACATTAAAAATGATTTTTCATGCTGTCAGTTGTTTCAAATTACATAAAACTTTGTTGCGATAGTATACAGGATGTCCCCAAAAGATTCAGACACACTTAGTTTTTTTTTAATCTGGTAGAGATCAAAAGGAATGTAAATTGAAAGATTGGACAAAGTAAGGTAGAGAATGCGATTTTATTAGTAAAAGGATTATTTTATGATTTAAAAAAAAAATGAGTTTTTTTAAACATCTATAAGGCTTCCTAAAAAAATCAGAATTTTTTTATCCATTTTTCTGTAGTACACATCGCGAAAAACTTCTCTAAAATTACAATTTTACGAAGATGCTTAATTACCATGGGAGCCAAAACTTCATAAAAAGGAAAGAATTGTGATAAAGGAGTACGGTTTGCATGAAAAGGCTCACAACGTAGTAGGATTTTTTAGCCGAAAAAAACTAAAAATAAAAGGTTAAAAAAGTCAATCCTAAAGAACACTGACCATACAAAACACAACGAACAGGACATAAGAACAAATGCTCAACATGACTTATTCTCCGACACGGCTATGGTGACTCTAACGTCCGTTACAGATGAATATATCAAGTCAAAAGTAATTGCCGAATCTTCAGAAGAGACGAATCTTTAAAATCGTTCAGTGCTGAACGATTTTAAAGATTCAACGGTAAACAATTTAAATAGTCCCGGAACGAGAATTCATTTGGAATAAACCCATAACCAGAAATCGATCGTAGTGAGGTCGATTGATCAAGAAGAACATGCTAACTTGCCACCTCTACACTGCAAAAAATATATTATCGATTTTACAGTATAATACTGGCAGCTGTGGCGCCAGTTTGTAACCGTAAAATACGCAGTAATGTACGATCATGCAAATGAATTCAACAATATATTAATGTTTAAAGGTATATTACTTGCTAATTTTACTGTTTATTACTGCAAATTTTACAGTTTTAAACTGGCACCACAGCTGCCAGTATTATACTGTAAAATCAGCAATTATTTTTTGCAGTGTAATGGTGAGTCCGTCACAAATGGTACTCATTAAACACCGTTTTACTCGATTTGCACATTTTAATAAATCATCATCTTGAACTTTATTAACAGACAACATGTTTGTTTCATTTAATGCGAGCAATAGCTTTCGTGAAAAAAGTGATACAACGTTCAGCCATTCAAGCTAGCCTTACGTTTTCTAGTCAAACATTATTTTTCGAAGATGAATGGTCCGACAATAAAAGTTCAGGTAAAGCCACATCATACATTCAACTTTACTGCATGCAGTGACTTCTACGTATATTCATGAATATTAGACTTCGCACATATGCGAGTTCTCTGCTTATTGAAATCCAGTCTTATGTGATGTGTACTTTATCCTCCCAGAAAACGTTCAACTAGCATTGAGGATCACTTTCAGTTCTTGCCAAAACTCATTGTAATTGATTAACTCAGAGCTATATCTCTGAATTGTAACTTCTACAGTGACTGTAATTTGTAAGGATAAGCATATAATATCCTGTAGAAGAATATCTGAATGAGGTACATCTAATTTAATCCCAGCTTTGTGACCACTGCTAATCCACATACACGAATCCACCTTTAATTAATTCAAAACACTTGCCACAAAATATTTTGGACGTCTCCCACATTGCAGCCGTTTCTCCAAAGAACCAGTTTCTTCGAGCATTTGGGCAAGCTTTACTATTCATGAACACGATATGGTGAAATATTTTGTCTACATTCGTTTAATCGTTCTAAATGTTTGGACCGCAAAAGTTACTTGTTCACTCGTCTAAATAGCTCAATTTAATAGAAAACACTAAATCAGGTAATAATTTCATCCGGAAAGTGAATGAGAATAAGTCGGTTGTAAATTTTGCTGAAGAATAATTTGCAGAATCCTGTTGAATCTCTCACATGTCAGCGCCGCGCCGCTCACAGGTGACTTTTTAAAATACATTCTTTTTTGCTGCTTAAATTATTCCGATCCCCTTGTGAGTCTTTTCTTAAACACTGCATTTTTTAATAGAAAATTTTGCCTTTTTATGAATTTTTGATATTGCCCTTTTTTATATAAATGTAGCATAGTAAATAAAGATCACTTGCCACATTTAAAATGTACATAGTTGAAATAATGTTAGAAAAATGACATAATTGGATATTTTTGTAGTATTTAAAATTACTTTTGTCTATTTACATCATATCTATTTCAATATTACTTAAAAGAGATATAATTACCATGAAATATTCAATTGTTAATATATTTGTGATATAATAACTGGATTATCAATTCATACATGATTCATACTTTCTCAAATTAAACGAGATTATAATTAGTTTAGAAAAGTCATACAACTTATCTTTAACATTTGCCATAATTATTTTAATTTTAGAAGCAGATGTTTGTAATTTTTTTGTAACGTTCTTCTTTCAGCGGCGAACAGAATTATTTACTGACTTTTTTGTCTAAGAGTCCGTAGAAAAATTAAAATATGAAACTTATATAAAACTTTTTGAAAATAATTTATAGACTTATTTAATTAACATAATGTTTTTAAAACTTTAGGTACGTTTCAGTTCGTCGGGCGCCAGTGTTATAAATACATACATATAAATGCATATAAACATATATGAATGCATATGTTGCCTATATTCACATATATACCTATATATGAAAGTATAAGTACAAGTATATGAGCATATATATATATATATATAACACTGCCACTGGTGAAACTGAAAAGTAACAAACTGTATTTTAATCATTTTTGTATATTTACTTCGTCTTCATATCTTCTCTACTTAAAGGAAACTTTTATATTTTAATAATGAATATTTTACTCTTATAAATGGTTTTTAATATGCATCTCCTTACAAGTTTTATTTAATTGGATAATTTTTATTATTTATTAAAAAAATTTCTCATTATTGGGCTATTTTTTGTTCTCATTTTGACTTTGTTTTGGTGCAGCATGTTCCCAATGAAACCTTACGCCGTAAAACTCCATTCCCCCAACCAACACCTACTTATAAAGTTAAGTGCGTTTCTGTAATTTTGGTGCTCTCTGTACCAAGAAATTCTTATCGCGGCTTAAGACTTCTAGCTGATATCATGCTTGATACCGTATTTCTTTTTCCTAAAACTTGTACTAAACTAAATAGAAATTGCTCCAAAATTAACAACCCTTCATTTTATGTACAGTCTTTAAAAAAATGTAATTATACCTTGTTAATTCTGCCGCAAATAATTGTACAAAAAAAAAATGCGCGTACGAATTGATTGAAAAAATTACAAATTAATAATATACTTAAAGCTTCTTTAAATGTCTTTGAATGCACAAAATTATACCAATCTTTTAAAATTGGATGATTTTTTTTTATTTTGTATTTGAATTCTTCAAACTGATTTCTTGTTAACGCGCGAAAAGTGATTCACTCCAGTAGTTTAGGATCTTAGTTTTTAGGAAAATATTTTTACCAATGCAAAACAGATTGGAATGCTGATAGTTTCTTAAGCATAATTTCAAAACAACTCTTATTGAATGTATATATATATATATATGTGTGTGTGTGTGTGTGTGTGTGTATGTGCGTAATATTAATATACTGCATATATAATGTTATGTATAACTTTATGTATAATGTACATAAATTTCCAAAATATCCTAAGAGAAAAAAAAAACTATAAGAATTGTAATCAATAACTTATTCAATACTTAAAGTAGAAGAATTATTAAATCTTCAAATATTTGAATAAAAATCTACAGATCATTCGATACGTATATTTATGTTTTTCTTCTAAAACTATCTTAATTGCAATAGGGTTTCCTAAGTTTAAAAATTTAAGAGTTCCGAAAATTTTACCTGCATAATTTTAAATGTATTTTACAACACCACTGGCAGTTGTGTATTATAATGTTAAAACTACTCTCCTTTCTAAATAGGACGCCAAAATCAAGATTTAATATATATTTTTATTTTTCGTACATCTTGATGCACACGCGAATCTCAAAATAAAACTTGACGACAGGATTCAACACAATATGTTTTTACGAATCAATTGGATTATATTGTTGCACAATGATTTGCCCCATATTTTAATAGGGTCATTACTTTATTTTATTTTAATCTGTAATACTTGGTCGTAAAGTTATAGAAAATACATAAATTGTCACAAGTTTCGAATTATTAAAGAACATAAATTGTTATGTCAAATTAATACATTTAAATTAAATTGAATATTAAACAAAATATCCATACATTTTTTAGCTTATTTTTTATTCAATCTTACTTTTATTACACGAATGGAAATTAAAGATATCTTCTTTTTTTACTCCAATATCTTACCATTACTCAAATAAAAATATCTAATAGAACTACTGTTTTAATATCTTTTTATTTCTTTCGATCGATCAAGTCGGAGGCTGAAAGTTATAGGGTGTTTGATAATAATTAGACATTATTATAGTAGTGATTTAGTGAGCATACAATCATAAAGCTGATAGTTTAGTTACACTTATTGATATATTTTTAGAAATCTGAAAAAAATAATTATAGTCATGTTTCTGATGTTTCTTTTAACCAGTTCATATATTTTTTCCGCAATAAGGGTTCACTGTTTAGATCAGAATAAATTATGTCACCTGTGGTTTCATATTTTATTTGTTTGATGAAATATTTTAACATATTTTGGGAATAATTAATTATATATATCCCTGTCTTTGTTTAATCGTGATCAGGAGAGTGATATCCACAAAAAATCTAACATAGTTTTATTAGGCGTATGTGTCCGAAATACAGCTATAAATTATTTAAATGTATGATATAATTTTAATTAACAGATATTAGAAAGAAATAAAGGGTTTCCTTGTAATGCAATATTCTGAGTTTGTATTATAGTGCCAGAAAAAAAAGAGAAAAAAATCATTCTGGCACTCATTGAAAAATGTAGAGTTTATGACAGATTTCCCTTACTTATAAATTTATTAGTAATGCTTCTATTTTTCATCTTATTAACATTACATCTCTTTAAAAAAATTATCATATTTGGTTGAAGACTGTCTAACATTTTTTTATTCATTTTGATGTACTGCCATGTGGTAAATTAGCATTGCTGTTTTTAGGCCATAAATACTTTTCTCCGATGCTTGTATATTTAAAGCTTTACGACTTACAGATTGTCCAAATAAAGCCAAAGCACGAAGTTATTCAACATTTGTAAACTTTTTACGCCTATTATGCACACAGGAAAAGTTACTTTTTGTAAAGAAAAAACTTTAAATTGTCTAACTTTTCAAACTATTATTAGAACTACAAAAAAGAAAAGGAGAAAAATTTTAAATCATGTTAAGCTGCATGGGCCATCACTCTACGTAACCAACGAGTGATAAAAACTCTCACCTCTTTCTTCTATTTAAAACTGAAAAACATATAACAAAACATTCGAGCATTGAGATTGTAGCTGAAATGTTAAGATTATTTTTCTGGCACAGTATTTACTGGAATGCCGTTTAAAACAGAAAACATCTGATAATTCAATTTATCGTTGACTCTGCTCTAAGATCTTCATTACATCATTGATAAATTTTAGCATATATTTCATACATTTTAGGAAATATTCTGCTATTTGTCTATATAGAACCATTCCTATCATTCTCATATAATCTGATGAATTTATTTAGGGTATGCTGATAAAAATACATTAATCCACCTTTAACTGATCAAAATTTCCTGCTGCATTTTTAGATTGATTTTAAAAAGTAGAAACATAAAACTTGTTGCTGTGATTTTTGAAGAGATATTAAGAGTCCGTGAGATCTTATTTTTTGCTTAATCAATTAGAATTTGATTTATAAACAACCATTTTTTCAATATAATTATTTTTTTCCTTCCCATCTGATTCGCTTCAAAAAATTCGGTACAAAACACCAAATTCGACAGCATTTTTGCAATATATTAAGTCTTTATCAAAAAATCAACAAGCACGGCACAATATAAAATTTCAGTATAAGATAATCTGCAAATTTGATGCGATTGGGAGACAAAATGAATTTAAAATAATTCAGGAACTAAGCAATTTCGATTTAAATACAATCATTTGAGTATGACCTAATTTGGTTTTGGTGCTTCATAATTAAAAGCTATACATGTTTTTATGATTTAAAAAAAACGCAAGCGTCTCAACATTTGAAAATAGCTTGTAAAAAATTGGCAACATCAGAAATACAATTTTTTTAAACTTGAAAAAAATTACGCATATATATATATTTTTAATTTTGTCAATTGACAAATCAAGAATATTCCTTCTAGTTTTCAAATCTTTATAGTACATTTAAAAAAAAAATGAAATAAAAGTAATCATTTCCTATTTTTTTCTCCTTTTTCCGATCGTTCAAGGCGGAGAATCCAAGTTAATGTTCGTGATAATGATTATATTTTATTATCGAAGCCTATTAGTTTTCATTACGTGTACTCTCCTACTAAGATGGCTGTTTTCATTATTATTATTTTAGGAATCGAAAAATAAATCCTAATGACAGTAATATATTTTGAAAACTTTTATATGGCACAAATATGTTATTAAGATAGTTAGCAAAATTATATCTAAAAAGAAAAGTTATAAGTAAGCCCTATAAATTAATTATACATATTTTTCTAAGACTAAAAACATTTTCTGTCAAAATATTACGGTAGTAACATAGAAAATGCATTTGTTTAATACATAAAAAATTAACATAAATCCATATATTGATAACATACAAATACTGTGATAATTTTCAAGATGAACATTAGAATATTTTCTCGCATCTATTATAAGTATTACTCAGTAAGTATTAAATAAGTAATAAAAATAAGTATTAAATATTTTAATAAAGGCAGTAATGTAATCCCAAATAAAGGCACTATTTTATTTTTTTAAAAGAATGATTCACGTTATTGATATTTGCAATATTCGATAAATTGTTTTCACGAGATTAAGACAACAGACATTCCTGTTAAATTTTCTATAATTACATATGTATATTTTAAATCAGTTTCTAATATATATATACATGTATATGTATACGTACTTTCTAAAGAATCTTTAGTGTTGATACAGTTGTTTTATCTTTTTCTATCCAGTTTAATCTTAAATTTCATTTAAAAATGATTGTATTTTCCAACCTCAGCGTTTGGAAATCGCTTCTAAAATATTCCTGGCAACATCAAAAATATATTATTTTAAAAAAACTTTTAAAAGTTATCCATACTTTTTATTTTTTCAACTGACAAATCAAAATTATTTCTGCTAGTTTTCAAATCTCTTTATTATATTTCGAAAAATATAATAAGGTATTTGTACCCTATATGGACAGGGCTCTCAATATGGACACCCGTAATATTTTTAAAGGTAATTATTTTGATCGAGAGATGGCTTAACATTTTCGCGAAGAAAAGCAGTTGAAAAGATAATTAAGTCTGGAAAGTGTAAAAAAGCGCGCTGTTTGCCATTTAGGAGGAAACTTGTTATTTCGAGATGTGCTGATCTTAATTACTTTTAAGCTTAAATTCTTATTAAATATTGTAAAATTACATTAAATGGTAAAATACGTGCATAATTTTTTGTTTCGTTTTTAATAATTATCAGATAACAGATTTGTGAATATGTAATGCATTGTTAATGGAGCTAAAATCAATTATGCATTAAAAAATCTTTTATTTTTAGGATTAAAAGAAGCCATTATTTGAGATAAATCAACAAGTTTAAACAGAAACATCTTTTTTCATTCTAAAAATGGACATGAAAATGACATAATATCTGGTGTTTTTCTTAGTTATTGTGGATCCTAATATGAATAAGAATTTAATTTTCTTCATATAATATTTGTAAAAAATGCCTAGTTTTTTATCAAAGTTTTTGAAATTCCAGTGTCTATGTATATTATTTTGTTTACTTTAAATGTATCAAAATGCGATAAATACGTTATTAGAATGCAATTAAAGTATTTTTTATTTTAACGTCGAAAAATTGCACATTAGCTATCCAGAAGACTATAAACACGTATTTTAGCATACTTACAATTATTTATCACTGGAATTAAAGAGATGTAAAAGCCACGTGTTGGAATATTCTTCTTTTTTCAAATTACCTTTTAGCATCTTGCTCATTTGTTCAGATGTTGCAACCGAAACAAAGATAGAAAAAATACATATGTATAAAGATATTTTAATGCAGGGGATTTTACAAAGAGATCAGATACAATTACAAAAAAATGAAATATCTTATGTCAGAATAAGTAAAAGTTACATTCGTATAATTTTAAATATATATATAATTATATTTGGAATTTCGAGCAATTGCACTGAGAAAAAAAAATATGTCGCCTTCACCTAGAATGAATAGTAAGTCACTTTCTGAATCAATAAACTAGAAATATAGATGTCCAAACTATGCAAGTAGGGTAAACAACTAAGCTAAATAGGCCAAATGACTTGACACTTCTAGTCTCTTTCTTTTCTAGGAGACGAAACGACATTGAACCGTTTCAGTAGCGAGAAATTATCGCTTGATTTTAGGAATGGTTTCTTAAGCTATAATTCTAGTTACTAAGTCAAATCTCTTGTGTTCGCATCTATTTGAAGAGCTTTTTAGATAAATTTGACAGCAAACATATAGGAAAACGCTCTTGAATTCTAGTAAGAGACTCTGGAACTCTCTAAGAAATGGAACTAAAATTTATAAGGACGACATGGAACTAATTTTTTTAAGCCATTACTTAGATTCTATAAGCCAGAACCATATATTTTTCTCAGTGTGAAATGTGGAAACACAAGTAGTCCCCGAATGACGTGTACAAACTTGAAGGGGAGGCAAAGAAGATCGTTAATAATTATAATTACATAGAAAAAAAATTCCGCAAATCGACAGTTTGTAGTGTATGCGAGGCCTCATGGTCGGCACAGTATTGTCAGTGGGTTAACCATGAAACGTGTGCATTAGGGTGGTCACAAGAAATAAATTTTCGAATTTTTTCGGGGGGACCCCTCAAAAAGTTGCCAATTGGTAAGAAAATGAGATTGGAAAAGTTTCAGCTCATTTGCATAATATTAACCCGTGCCGCATTCGGGTCAAAGTTCAGAAAAAACGTGATTTTTCTCAAAAAAATGCAGTTTTTCCTTCATAAAATGAATAAAAACAGACATAGAAACATAACCCTAGTTTTATTTGATAAAGTAATCTTTTGTCTTGAAGTATCACTTACCATCATTTAAAAAGTATGTATATAGATGTATAATATATGCATTTTTCAGGATGAGACGTAATCGGATCCTCAAAATAGACTTCATATGATAATGCGAAAAATAAATGCAAAATTTTCTTTTATCTTTTTCCAACCTTTTTATTTTTATATTTTTTTCATTTTGCACTTAAAAAATGTTATAATTATAAAAAAAAAATCAAAGTAATTGAAAAAAAATTGAAATTTAAAGTGAATGAATGAGAAAAAAAAATAAGAGCAAATAAAGTATAAGATGAGAACAAATTATGTTTAAATGCAAAAGTTTTATTATTAACAAGGAGCTTAATAAAGAAACAACATTATCACTTACTACTGTCACGTTAAGATGATAATGGCTTAGATAAAGTGGCTTTGGAAGAATCCGAAAAAGTTTTTCTATATTCAGACACAACTTGTAACAGAAATTGTTTTTGTTCTTCGTCTTTTGTTAAACATGAATTGAAATCTTGTATTAAATTTATTCCTCTTTCAGCTGGGTCATTGACAACCTTAAAACCATTCACCATTTTTTTCCTTTCAAATAATCCTTGTTTTCATACCATAAATCGGGATCAGCGTTTAAAAATCGCACATTAATATCAAGCCTTTTAAAAAAAATTTACAGTTTGAGATGAAACAAAAAAATCGACTTCTTTGTCCAATAAATTATCCACTTCGTTGAAACATATTAATGTTCTTACATTCCTATTATCAACCTCATCCTCATCATATTCTTTTTCAATTGACATTATTTTAGCGGCCATGCTTATTTTTTCCAAAGTATCATCAAAAAATGAAAAAGCAATTAGCTCGGGGCTGAGGTATCAAAGGTGTTTTATCATTTTAGACAGTGCTTTGTCCGCAATCTCTTTATCTATATTTCGATATTCAACAAGTGATTTTATTAGTTTTAGATCTTGATTGGGGGCCAGAGTGGGAATGGGAGCGTTAAACCATACTTTTACATAAACGTTGACTATAAATAGACAAATGTGTCTAAAAGCATCTTTTTCTAAGTCTGTTAATAAAAACAAATTCCTGAAAAGATAAATTTTCAGAGAATATATAGCTTTTGCCATCCATCTGGCATGATGAATAGCACCAGGAGCTCTGAAGAAAATGTCTTTTAAGGATAACGTCCTATAAAAATTAAACAAAGCTGAGCAAATTCTTTATAATCATCCCTTGGTTGTTCGGATTTTAAATGTTCGATGAGGAAACTTGAAATTTCGTTCAAATTGAGTATTTTATGTTTAGCATCTTCATCTTCAATAGCTGTTTTGTATTTGGTCTTGTCTAACTTAGACCAGCTTAACTTAGACTTTAAAAATATCTGGCTGAGGACCAGTGGTTTTGCCTATTTTGGTATCAAAAACAGCTTTTAGAATAATTTTTAAAATATGGTGGCGACATGCTAAATGCAGAAGATTATTGCCTAATAACTGTTGTAACAAGACGCAGGTTCCTCTCAGATGACCAGTGTTTACAGAAGTTGTACCAAAACACATTGCCTGTATTTTGTCAACTGCTCCCCACTCTTCAACTGCAGAAAATACAGGTTTTGCCTGAGTTATTCCCAGTGCTGTAATTGGGTGGGAACGCGTGGGAGCGCCGTTCCCAGAAATATTTGGCTTATTACTGTAAAAAAAAAAAAAAAAAAAAAAAAAAAAAAAAAAAAAAAAAATTGCATTAAAGCGAAATTTATTTTTTCTTAAAGCAAAACATTAATTTTGCTAGTTTTAAGAAGATCCATTTCCATTCATCAAGAAAGGAGATATTTCAACCAGTCAGGTGTCTTGAAGCCGTCGTGCTGCCACCGCCTCTTGAATACTAAGTCTGAGCTCTGACACAAAAATGCCGAAGACAAAATTTTTTAAACGTGTGCATGGTCCACTAAGATTTGACTCCAGTATTCTATAGAAGATTTCTTAGACTTCTTTAATTGCAGAAAAATAAAGCGAAAAATCTTTAAAAAAGTTATTGGTATCAAAACTGAAGGAACCATAGACACGCTGAAAAGAGTCCACCTTCGGCAGCCATCATTATTTTGCCAGCGCTGAGGCCTAGTATTTAGGGGGCAGAAGTTCTGAACTGATATTAGCTGCCCAATTTTTATTGAATGAAAACAAATTATATTACTACAAAAACTTCAATATAAGTATAAATGTCAATTAAAAAAAAAGTCTGCTTTTAGCTAAATGTTTCAAATTGTCTTTTGGGTTAACAAAAGTCTGGAAGCATCAAGCATCATAATCTTCTGTATATAAAGGGAAGTTCCCACAAATATTTTTTCCAACTACAGCACTGGTTATTCCCATGCTATTTTCAAGCTGGGGAACACCTATTAACTGCTCTTCATTCCCACTGCTAATTAAAACCGCTATTCTCTCTACATTTTCTTTATTGAAAATATGTGGAAGCAGTTTTCCATCCCAGTGAACAACAGCTCCCTCTAAATCGGAATTTTCAAATCTTTTTTTAATGAGTTCAGTTCCCTGTTTTCGAAATAACTGTCTGCGGAGTCGTATTACACTTCTGCTTAAAATTAATGTCTGTGAATTGTGACCCAATGCTTCTGCAATAGCTGTTATTATTCGAAATGCATCTCTATCAGAAATGCTACACCTATCGACAATTTTTCGCTCATAATTTCCTCCGTTCCTCGAGAGTACTTCCTTTTCTTAATTTTTGCCTCGCATTCATTTGCATCCGAAAAATTCTCCGCCGTATCATCTTGAAAAGGTTCCTCTTCCTCCGACTGACTGGTGCTGCTTGTTCTTAGTAAATGCTCCAATTCAGCACTATCTTCTAAAAATTAAAAGAAACATCATAAAAAAAGCCCTTAGAGAAAATTGTATTTTGTTTAATAATCTTAACAGAAAATATAATAAAGAAATTTAATTAATTTCTTAATAAATATTAAAATATATGCAATTAAAACTATTAAATTTGAATAACATTAAAAAATAGACAAAACTCACCAGCAGTTTTTCTTGATTTTTCTAATCGTGCCATTTCAGCTGCTCGTCTTTTTTCTCTTCGTTCTTCTACTTTTACAAATTTCATATCAACGCCTCCCATGCAGCCAGGGCACCCTTTCTTTCTCTGGAGTAACAAAAACAATTTGTCTTCCTCAGTAATGTTTTTAAGGGCATCCTGATGAGCAATATCAAAAAAGTCATCAAGAGTTGACTTAAATGTGTCTATTTTTTATTTTGTGCTTTTGAATTGGATCTGCTAACACTTTTTTGTAGATTTCTCCATTCTTCATAGAGCTTTTCAATTTTTGCAACACAATCTTTAAAATGCCTAGTTGGTATCTTGGCTTTCTCTCAGAAAAGTACAACTTCTTGAGCTGTTAGTCTAGCAGCTTCTCTGGTCATGAGTTTTACTTGGCGAATATTATAAAATAAACTGTGTAAAACTTGACAGTTACTGGGTAACTTACTGCCAGTTATTTGATGTGACATGTGGCCAATTAGAAAAATCCGGTCTTGCTGCCTTAAACTCATATTCACTGTTAATTTAGAACACGAATGTTCTAAATCCATTGTATCTCGAACTTCACAAAGGAAAAAAATCACTAAATGAACTTAACCACTTGAAATCTAATCAGTAACTGTAGCGCTCTTTTCTGTTTTTACGAATAAGCGGGGGAGGTAATGTGAAACCTCCTGTCAGTCATTACGGAAAAAGGGGTGCAGTTTCGGTATAGCTGGGTGCCGGAATGTTTCGTATTCTAAAAATAGATTATGGTAGCATGTAACAGAAATGTTTCTTGCTGAAAAAAAGGAAAAGAAAAAAAAGAGAGAATTAAAAGGTTTGTTTTTAATGCATTTTTATTGAAATATAAATTAGATAGCTCTTTCTTTAGAGATGAAGGCCTAAATACCCATGAATTAATTATAATTCGGGAAAATACTTTTTTAATTACAAAAATTGTTATTTTTCTTGTCTTTCAATACAAATAATAATAATAATAATAATAATAATGAAGATCCGGGGTAATTAGAATTATTCCTTTCTTATTTTCCCCTTTTTTCAAAAGCAAAGTTTGAGAGTATCGTTCACATACTTTCCCTGAAAAATGCTAAATGCCATTAAATATAAGATTTAAAGTGGGTAAACGTCAAAGTTAATAAAGTGTTATTTGAAATAAGATAAGAAATAGGTTTCTAGAATAAATAGTTTTTATTTAATAAAGGAAAAACCACAATTTTTTGCAAAAAATTGCATTTTTTCAATAATTCAACCCCGATGCGGCACGGGTTAATATTATTCAATTGATCTGAAACTTTGCCAATATCCTTTTCTAACTAATTGGCAAATTTTACAGGGGTCCCCCGAAAGATACGATTTAAAAAAAATTTCCCCATGTATCTTGTGACCACCCTAGTGTGCATCCGTCAAAACAAGATTTTGAAAAAAGAAAAAAATACAAATCCAATACGTTCTTCTTGTGAAGGTAGAAAAGGAATAATAAAAAATCAGTGTAAAATATATGGAAACAAATTTTCTACCAAGAAATGAATTTCATTTGCTGTTAATGTTTTTTACTTTAATACATTTCATCCTTTGCTCCTAATTAAGTAATATTATAGATATGTTTACAAAGCGGAAAAAGCATATCCGAGCATGTGCAGTACGTATACACAAGATAAAAAACATTTAGTAACGCATTTAAACATATTGATAAATAACTCATAACGTAAAAAAGTAAACTAATAAAACCGTCTATGAAATAATTAATTGGAATATATGGAATATATAATTTATATTGATTCTGTTCAATAGATTTTCTTGTACTGTTATTTAAAAAACTTTAAAGGAATTTAAATTCGTGTACTTAAAATTATAATTCAAAATATTTAATTATTAAACTTACAACTGCAGATTTTTCTGCTTTTTTTTCTTTATTTCTTTATTAATCATCAGTATCTTTATAGTTCTTAAAAGCACTGAATGTTCTCTAATTCAATTAGGGCAATTGGTAGCTATTATAGCGTATCAAACCGGGTGATCATAAAAATAAGTACCGGATTCATTAGTATATTTAAAAAAACTAATTAAACTTTTTTTACAAAAAAAATTAAATTAAATAAAAAAAATAAAAACAAGATTGAAAGTAAACTAATCTAGATTTTCTTAAAAATGTTCATTATGTGGCGATTTCAAGATACCGCACACATACAATTTAAAGTTTAATAAAATGTATGTAATTAGTGGTGTCGGAGTCAGGTATTATGCAGGACAATAGTAGCAACAGTAATCATGATTTCCAGATGACTTCTAAGATGACGTGTAATAAACATATTCATTAATTGCTACACTAAATTATATGATAAATTTACACTCTATGACTTCACTTTCAACTGATTGGACACTTTTAATTTTAGACATTTTGTCGAATATTTAAAAATATGCTTAGTGAATTTTTCTGGAACTTCAGGATTATAAAGATGATTGTTTGACTTTATCTTTGTCACCCTCTATTTGATACGAGGAATAACTAGGAGGCTCAGAAAATATCAAAGAAAAATAATAATATTTTGGATCACCCTGTACATTAAAATGCACAAAATGATATATCGCTGCAGAATACAAATATGAGGATATTGTACATCATGTCCATCGATTTTATGTAAGAACAGAACGTATATTCATGTACATATAGTGATATTTTTTTTTAATTAAAAAAATTCTGGCTTGTTATTAGGTCATGGAGAGTTTTCCGTCAAATTTAACGAAATTTCAGAAAAATTGGCAAAATAAAGTAACACAAGTGTAATCGAAATATAAATATATTATTATGGTTTTTTAAAATATGAGTAGTTGTATGAAATAATTTTTATCTGCTCATGCGCGAATAATAACAATTATCTTTTTACATAATTTAACAATAAACTCTGAAGCAACTCATAAAAATATAGAGTAAAATATCGTAAAAATATCATCGTCAGAGTAAGCTGTTTTTTTTGTTGCTTCCTAAAAGCAGCTGAATTACAAGGGATTTTCCAGAAATTATTATATTTATATGAAGTGAGTTTTAGAAAACAAGTCAATTTTTAATGAATACGTATGAGAACATTTGGAACAAATGTACGATTGTGATGCTTTTTTTATCATGGAATATTTTCGTTCCGGTAGTTATCCAAGAGGTTCTAAAGCATCAACTGAAAATTTAAATAAAAAAAAATGAATTAAATTAAAATTGAGAATTTGTGGAAAATGACTTTCAGTGAACGTATATATGATATCGCGGTAGTGAGAAGGTGGACATTCAACGTGTTTTAAGTAGAACTAAAAATCTATCGTTGATTTGTCTTGCTCACTGTTAAAAAATTTAAACTTTTGCTGCATTCTCACTCCATCAATTTTATAGAAAACGATTACTTTAGTGTATTATGTAGTATTTTCATTGGTCAAAACAGAGATATTCTATAAAAGTGGTGGAGTGAAGATGCAGAAAAAGTTTCAAATTTTTATCAGTGCTGTTGTCTTGTGTGTTTTTTAATAGTCATCTGCGGTAGACAGAGTGAGTATGATATTATGTTTTTTTTTAATACATAAATTATAGTTCTTTAGTGTACGTTCTAATTAAAATGAAAATGATAAAAAAAACCTCTTTAATGAGAAGGTTTTGGAATTTTACAAATGTTGAAGAATGTACACTCAGTTCACACCAAAAACAAAGTCTTGTTGTGTATCGAAAAAACAATCAGTAAGTCTGGCACTCTGGTAATTGTATTATTCTTCCGCTAATAAATGCTTGTAATATATCTAATTTATATACAAAAAAGTCAAAATTAGGGAATTTTAGGACATTCTTAAGATCCCCCGCTTTGCAAATTGCGCTTTATTAAATTGATATAATTATCTGCTATTTATACTTTATGATTGCAGAAAGGGCCACCTAATTCTCTGTCCCTAGCCTCGTGTCCTCGTAAGCATTGCATAATAATAGCAATATACTCGAAAGCATATGAAGATCTTAATCAACTCGTTTTCTCTCTTAGTTTGCCAATTTATTTAAAAAATAAGAAAAGGTAATAATAATAATAATAATAATAATAATATTAATAGTAATATATATACACACACACACACACACACATATATATATATATATATATATATATATGTATATATATGTGTGTGTGTGTGTGTGTATGTGTTTATGCGTATTTCAGATATTTTTTAGTAAATGCCAGGTATTAATGCAAAGATTTATTTTTTTTTTCATTTTTTAGGAACTGATTAAAATATAGCAGATTGAAATGTTAGGATGTTTGACATTTTGAGACAAAATCTTTACTTTTAATAACGGAAGATTAAATTAAGTTTAATGAACGTCGTTTCTAGCAAATTACCTTTTTTGTCGTAGAAACAACTTCCATATGCATCTATATATTCACAACTGTTAGTGTGAAATTCTCACCAAATATGACTACTATTCTCAAAATATCACCAGACGTGGCGAAGAAAATTCAATCATCATAAAAAGCATAGCTTTGCTGTGGCTAACTAATTTGAGAAAACAGTCGTTTGAATTCAGCATTGACGAAAATTGCGCATGAAACTTCTCGAATCGGATTTCTCGCATTTTAGCTTTGCACTTTCAAGTAAAATAAGGTAAAATCTAAATTAAAAAAAAATAATAAATAAATCTTACCCCAAAAAATTTTTGCTTTTCAGGTAAAGTAAGTATTTAAACAAATTTTGAATTAACTGCCTTTTTTATGAAATTCAGACTGTTCAGATTTATGTTTATATAAAATTAAATATATTACATTCCACAATAAAACAATTCTCTTTTACTCGCTTCATGATAAAAATACATGTCTTGACACGAAATTTTTATGACGACCAAAAAATAAGCATCCCTGTTGCTTATGCTCTAAAACATATCTAATTTTAAGTAACTTATAAAAGTAATATTCAAACGCAGATCTCTTATTTTTCAACACAATAACGTTCATTTCTCAATGTGTTTTTAATAAAAGAGAATGACAGAAATAACAAAAATACATAAGGTGTTTGTCAGGTTCTGAGACCACCTCTGCTAAATATTGGAATTTCCGTTATTTCTCTATCTTAATCTCTTGTGTATTGTACTGGCTGTGTACTAGAATTTTCAAGGTGACATTCTTTCTTTGTTGAAGGGTAATCCTCTTTGTTGACAGGTTATCCTCTACAGGTGGTGAATGAGAAAGAGGAGATTGCTGAGAGGCGTATTCATCCGTTAGTGAGGTATGTGGATGATGAGCAGACAAGCAACATGTCACTAATCAAGAAAGGAATGCAGAATGTGTCCAATGAATAATCTCCAAAGGGGGTTGACATTGGGGAAACACAGTGATTTGAAAAGAGCAAGTCTTATCTCACATGAGTTCAGTTCGTATCTGGGCTCGTACCTAGAGTGTAGTGTAGGACCGAGGCCCTTGTGCGTAGTGTTCTGGGCCGGATATCGTAGGCCGAGTATCCATGCATTGGGAGATTCGAAGTTGATCTCCGATAAAATGAGTCTAACGTGCATTGAGTGTGATGTGGAAGGTGTAATTTGAATAGTACACAGCCAACCTTTACTGTATTTAATTTAATGTTGAACCGGATCACCTATATCCGAATTGTAATTGTATATAATTGTAAATAGCGTATTTAGTGTGTACATATATTCTAAATAAACTGTTAATTCAGTTAATTGACAGCGTCAGTGTACATTTACACAATCCTCACAGTGGGTGACCGATATCACCTAATAATATCGGTGGTGGCAGCTATAACTACCACGGACTTTCTTCAAAGCTGTGCGGGCTGAGATGAACGTCCGACAGTGTCCTAGGGTAATAACGCCACGTTAAAGTTCTACGAATTCTCTCGATTTAGTTTTAAAATTATTTTTTTCAAAAATATACAGGATTTGATACAGTAATTTATTATTATGGGCTAGGTATATATGAAAGTATATTTTACCAAATAAGTATTCATAAAATATAGTGATGTGGTTTCCTTACCAATACTAATAGGTGTTATTACCCACCCCCTATGTAGATAATAATGCGATATATGTAAAATTATAAAATAAGATTGAATAGTTGGATAAAAATCATCCAGTTCGAAAAATACAAACTCAAAGACCCTAGAAATTGACAATTTGTTTTTACTTACCATTAATTGCGTTATCAAGATGCAAGAATACTTTTTAGATATTTTATTCTTCGGACATGAACAAATTCAAAGCAATTTCTCTTCATCCTTTTGTTTTTCAACAATAACATTAAGAATCAATTGTGTATAAAAAATAAACAAAGAAAGGAAATCAAAATGTAAATTCTGATGGTGAAAATAATCAACCAGAATAAATAACACGAGAGGATGACTTTATTACCCCCGATATATTTATTGCGCAGTTTATTGAAAACTACAAATTTCTTCGCAAACGCATCCAAAATATCCATCAATATTACATGACATACACTGCAAATTTATGTAATATACAAAGTACTTCTTAACAAAAATAAATAGTCTTCTCACGACAAAACTTATTTATGTGCTTATTCTAGCGATAAGGTCTACAAATGTAACAAAAAACTTTAGCGTTCGTTTTTGATTCAGATGACTTATAGCCTTTCAGCGCAGAACAAATTTGCCAGATTCTTTCATAATTACACATAATTTTATCACTTGTCGTTATTAGTCACTTTGGTGTTATTACTCTAGGGAACCTTATGTTTCTTTCTTTTTATTTTTTATTTTACTTTATGAGGAAAATTCTGTTTTTTTTTTTTTCAGTTTTATATAAGTATGGAATTTGAATGTTCTATATTTATAGAAACATACATTTAATTAAAAAAAAAATCTGAGCAGAATTTAATAACGTATGCGTTTGACAGATCTTATTTTTCTTTGAAAGTTGGTAAACGTCTGGTAAAGAAAAATCAACGGAAAGTAAAAATTCAAATCATCTATATGCAAATGAGTTTTTATGCTTTGAAGACATTAAAAGTTGACTAATGTTTTCTAAAGAAAATATTTTCTGTCAAGTAAACAAAATTTACGGTAGCAGATGTAAAAGAAAAAAAAAAGAAAAGTTCAAATGCTAATAGAAATCATATTAAAATTATTAAAAAAAAACATTTAAAACAGAATTTAAATAATTGACTTTAGAAAGTTAAATATTGGCAAAAGATCAAAAGTTACACTTTAGTTTTCAATTAATATCCATTTTTGTTGTATTACAGATATATTTAATACATCATACTACATATGCTACTTTAGTGTTCAAGAATTATTTTACAAATATGCAGAAATTAAGAATCGAAAGAAAAATTATTTTAATCCATGTTTGTAATTATTTTATCCAAAAATTATTTAAATAGAAGCAAATTACGTTTAATTTATGGAAAGTAGAGTAAATTTGTAATTAAGTGAATTGTTTGAGTCTAAAGAGACATAAATCTTTATTGGTAGTGTTTAAAGAATTAAAAAAGTTTGAAGATTAAGAAATATTCCTCAAGTTTGAACGCACCTTCATATTGCTCTGCATTGTATATTAAAAATATTGTCTGCTGATAAAAACTCATTTTCCCACTTGCATATTTTATGCTAAATCTGAGCTCAAAAGTATGCTAACAAGAAATACGCTCGTGATCTTCCATGGGAGAAAAAATAGTGGGTTACTCAATAGTCGATAATTATTATATAAAACAATTCACTAATTTTTTTACTTACCCATCATACGTAGTCTTGCAATCGTTTCGAAAATCGAAAAAAATTTTTTGACGAATTTACACGTTTCAGATACTGGAGATTCCGAAAAACATATTTTTAGAAAAAAAATTTTGCCGTCACTCCGTCTGTGTGTCTGTCTGTCTGTAACCGCTCTATCTCACGAACAAATTGAGATAGAGACTTCACATTTTGTATGTAATTAGTATGTAAGAATGAAACGAAGCCTATTTAATATCAGTAACCTCGATTATCCGGAACTATTTTTTTCGGACTCTCAAAAAATTCGTTCTGATGAAAGGTACATAAAAATTTTCGAATTTTTTTATTTTAAGGAGTGGACATAAAAGGCAATAAAATAACACAAATTTTGTATAAAGAACGAAGTCGATCGGATTAGCAGTTGCCGATATATCTGTAATCCTGTTTTTCACATTCTACGATTTTTTATGACCCTGTATTTCATTCAAATTTCAATATAAAGATATATTTTAATTGGAAATGAGACGCTTAATTCGACGCAGTAAATTTTTAGTTAATATGATTATTATTTTTGGAGTTATAAGGATGTTTCTTTTACGCAATCAGGTACTTACTTGAGTATTTTGGCGTTTTGTATAATTTGTCGAAATGGGTTCATCAGCAATTAATTATAGAGCATATATATAGAGCTATGTATATTAAAAGTATTAAAATGCATGTTTAAGTTTTGTTTTGGAATTGCAATGCATTTTATAAATAGTTCACACATGTTTTATTTTCACATTTTATATTATGCATATCTGTGATGGGTTAGTGTTACGGTGGCCCCCAACGACTAGTTTTTGTTTGCTGATGATTGGTGAAAAGTTTCGGAACAATGAGAAAAAATATCACTCATTTATAATGTATTATAAACTATTTATAAAGCATTTTATGTCATTGTAATATATTTTTGGAAGAAGTATCCTGTTTTTACCTGTATATAACCATACATTTTCCATACATTTTCCATTACAAAAAATAAGAAGCTACTTTTTGCAGCAACCGAAAGAACATAATTTTTCATTCCAACTATTTACAGATAGCAAAAGTGGAGTTCGCCCTAAGAAAAACCTTTTAAGTATGAATATCATCTATACTAATAAAATCCGTGCGCCTCTGTCTGCTTGAAGGCGATTAAACTTCGCAACGCGGGCGAGTTGGAAGTCGCGAGAGGTGTCTTTCGATTGGAAAAATTCCGGGGAAGTCATTTCGGGCATTTTCGAGACCGTGGGACCAAAATTAAAAAAGTTATGAATTAAAAACCCCTTGGGAATCGGAACGAAAAATGTCTTAAATCCCAAACGGCGTTCAAACGGAGCTCTGAGGCAGAACACTGCGCCACCTTGCGGTGAAGGAAAAGAACTTTTCCCCTTTGGCTAAAAGAAGAAGCAGTCGAAAACCTCTTTTTCTCCCTTTTTTGCGCGTTTTTTCTTAAACCATCATGCAGACAGTTTTTAAAGTAGAAAAAAACTGATTACATATTCAGAATCTGCGTAAAAGTCTGCTTCTGATGAACCAAAAAATACGAGAAAATGTCTTATGGGCGCGCAGAGCGAACCGTACAAAAACCAAATAGTTTTAATGGGACGATGGCGACCATGGAGCGTAGAGCCCACTGTGCGAAATCACATATTTTTAACGGGATAATGGGCGCATAACAACCATAGCTCTTTAATTTACTTTTTTTTGTGCTTGAGGATTCGAACACCAAGACTTGCTTATTAAATGAATTTTTTTGTTTATTATATATTGCTTAATATCGAGGTTCGTTTGGAAAAACTGACCCAGCTAGCGGGCGTAGCTCGCTAGTATACAGTAAAAACCCGATCTATCTTTCCTGCATCCATCGTTTTACCGCATTGATCGTTTTATTTCTACGGTCGTTGTACAAATCATACTTAATCCTCTAAGCGTCTGGAACGTAATATTCCGTATACTAAGCTCCAGTTTTCCCTGCAATATAAGCAATATTTAAAATACTATAACTCTACAGATTTAATGAATTCTCAATACTTCGAAGAATGATTCATACTCTGGAGGATTAAATTCATGCTTATAATGAAATTTTTATTTATAATGTTGAAAGTTTCTATTTTCTTAACATTTAAAAAAAAATGTTGAAAAAACAACATTACAATTTTACCCTTTTGCAAGACGCTAACGAAACCCGCAATCATCGTTCTTCAAAATGTTGTTTCCCGAATTTATCGTTGTAAAATGTTTCTCCTTGAAGATATGACATTGAAGGTCATGTGAATCCATATAACATACGAATTGGAATTACTTCTTTTATCCTAAAATAACTCATTTGTGTTATGTGTGATGGCGAGAATAATATAAATTTATGCTAAATTCATAACTGAATTCATACATCTATAAATAGAAAAAGTTATATTAAAAAAATTTGCACATACTTACCTTGCTTGTTCATCATCTTTTTCTTCGGAAGTGTTTTTTCTTCTTTTATTCCTGTCACCCTATCCGTACACAAACGCTGTATTACTTTGATTTTTCTTATTCATCATATGTTTTTCAGTTGAATGACAGGCCTCATAGATTTTCTCCTGAAATTAATTTTTGTTTCTGCTCTGTCATATTTCATGGCGATAAAAGTCACTCATATTTGTTTAAATAACATTTGAATCAGATATATTCATGACAAAGCAAAGTTTCCCGTCAAAGACAAATTAACAATATATGAATTTTTGAGGATCTTGTACAGTAATATTAATAAAAAAATCATGTTAACTATTGAACTGCAAATAATATTATTATAAGAAAGTCATAGAAAATCAATAATCAATCTTATAGTTTAATGCCCCTGGCCACATCTATTCCAATCGATGTATTTACATGTTATCGTAAAAGAATCACAGCATTGAAACAGAATAAATTAGCCTTTCAAGTAAAACGTAAACATAAAATATTCAATATATTTAATACGACAATGTGTGTCTCATGTAACTAGAGATTCGGGAAATTTATGTTCTATTTTTTATATATTACCAGGAATAAGGGAAAGAAATATTTCATGAATGAGATTTACAAATAGTTTTCAATTTCGTAAATTGCTGTGATATTCTAGAAACACAAATTTGGACATACAGTATAACATATGGGATATGATTTATCAAACAATAAAAATATATATGCTTTTAGAAACTGGTTTTATTTCCATTTGTTCTGCCTAATATCTTTATTTAAATTTATAAAATCCTGTATCGATCGCAAAATGGCAGCGAATATATGTATTTTTTAATTACGTAAAAGAGATCGATAAATTGGACCTAAAATAAATTTTAGAATAAAGGTCTAAAAAAACATACGTTTATACGGATAAATTGTAGTTAAAAAATCTAGTTTATAAGATTAAAATTAAACATAGTAATGTTTTATTTTATTTAGTGAAATAATAACAATAAGATCAACAAAGAATAGACAGGTAAAAAACTAAATAAAAGTGAAAAAAGATATTACGTCTGTTCATAATAGATTAAAAACAATTACAAAAAATACAGACAATTTAATTTAATATTTAGAAAATGCATAAAAATTATATTGAACTAAAGCAATAAACGTTTCGAACTCATTTAAAGCTCTTCATCAGTAATAAAAATAACACATAATCACGAAATACAGCATAATTCAACAAATAGTTGAAGCCCCGTTGTTAAGTTGTCTCGAGATTTTGTGTTATTTACATTACTGATGAGGAACTTTAAATAAGTCCGACACGTTTATTGCTTTATTTCAATATAATTTTTATGTGTTTTCTGACTATTAAATTAAATTTTCAGTATTTTTTGTAATTGTTTTTAGAGTAAAAATCTAAACACAACGTTTTTATTAAATGTTGTTTCAAATTTTATAATAAACATTATACAGGATGTTTATAAAATCCCGGACCCATTTTGATGTTTAATAACTCATACAATAATAAAGATATATTAAAATCAATAACATAAAAGGTTAGATAGACTCAAAAAGTTTCATGACCCTTGTCAATGAACATTCACGTGTTTTTCCTTCGTCGCACGGAGAATATTAAGTCGATAGTCAATGGATACCGATATGCTTGTCACTACCTCGTGTGAAATTGACTATCGACTTGATATTCTCCGTGCGACGAAGGAGGCTCACGTGGAAGTTCATTGACAAAGGTCATGAAACTTGTTGAGTCTATCTAGCCATTTATGTTATTAATTTTAATCTATCTTTATTATTTTATGAGTCATTAAACTTCAAAATGTGTCCGGGACTTTATAAACACACTGTATATATATATACCGTATTTACTTGTGTACATTGAGTACAGTTCTGAAATCTAGAATCTAAATTGCGGCTCTAGAAAATATAGTTCCATGTCATCCTTATAAATTCTAGTTGCCATTATATGCGAGTTCGAGAATCTACTACAGGAATTCAAGAGAATTTTCTTTTATTCTCGTTGTAATACTTATTTAAAAATCTCAGCAAATAGATGCGAACACAAAAGGTTTGATTTAGTAACTATAATTCTAAATTTTGAAACTATTTCCGAAATCAAGCTATAATTTCCCGTTACTGAGACGAGTCAATATCGTTTCGTCACCTTAAAAACAAAAGACTAGAAATGTTAGATCATTTCGGCTATTCAGCTTAGTAGATCAACATAATCGCATGCTTCGGTCATCTATAATTGTAGTTTAGGTATTCAGAAAGTGACTAACTATTCATTCTAGGTGAAGGCGGTATATTTTTTTTCTCAGTGTATAAGGCGCACGCGTGTATAAGCTGCACACCTACTTTACAAGTAAAAATGGCGATTTCTTAAAATCTCGTGTGTAACTCGCACCATAAATTTGATACGCTAATGAAGAATGACCAAATGAATTTCAGTAAAAAAAAAGTCGAAACAAACCAGACCAGAAAACACGAAAATGCATTTTTAGATTTCGGGTTGTAAGAGAATGACGGGAAATAGGAATGAGTGGCGGTAAAGAGAATTGCTAATTAGCGTTTAGATAATGTCACTAGCTCTGTTGTATAAAAAACCGGAAGGAGTGAAATAAATATGCAGTAATAATTCAATTAACATTTTCCGAGTTTTAATATCTTCTTTGAATAATTTCTTGTTTCATATGTATATAATTCGACTGCATCCAGCAGTAAAAAAATATTCCGTGTATAAGGCGCACCTAAGAGTTTTGCCCTAATTTTTTGAAAAAAAAGTGCGCCTTATACACGAGTAAATACGGTATATATATATATAGGGTGTATCAAACGTTTTCCGAGGAGATAGACGCCATTAAAGTTTAGGATCCAAAATTCCAAATAAACATAAAAAACTGAAAAATTGGCCGATTGATTTGCGGTTTTCACTGAACTATTCTTTATGTCAGTATTTTCTTGAAAATAAATTACAAAGATAAATTTCAAAAAATGCTGATAGAAAGTGCTTAAGACTTTGGAGTAACGTACAACTATTTTTAACTATTATTTTTTCAATCTCATTAAATGCTTGCTTATTTTTTGCATCGCATTAAAAGTTTTCGGAAGCTTAGACTTAAACTTAAATTCTGAGCTACAAATCTGAATAGTTGGGAGTGGTTAAGTAGCGCAAACTGATCTGTCTTCAAAGGGGCGGGAGGCTGGAGAAGCTTCAAATTTCAAATGATTATAAAAAACTGTAAAATTGGCCGATTCATTTGCACTTTCCGCTAAAACTATTATTTAAATAAGTATTTTCTTGAAAATAAATTTTAAAGATAAATTTCAAGAAATGTCGATAGAGGGCGCCTTAGACTTTGGAGTAACGTACAACTATTTTTAACCGTTATTTTTTCTCATTAAATGGTTGCAAAAGCTTAAACTTAAATTTTGAGCTTAAAATCGGAATCGTTGGGAGTAATTAAGTAGCGCAAAATTGAAATGTGTTCAAGGTGGAGGGGAGGGTTAATTTTCAACTCCTGAACACTGTTCAATTTGTGCTTCTAAACCCCTTCCAACGATTCAGAATTTGAGCTAAAAAATTAAGTTTAAGCTCTTCCAAGCATTTAATTAGATACAAAAAATAACGGTTAAAAATAGTTGTTGGTTATTCTTAAGTTTAAAGTGCCCTCTAAAGAATTTTTTTAA
The DNA here is from genome assembly GCA_964019185.1 of Maratus speculifer. Lineage (NCBI taxonomy): Eukaryota > Metazoa > Arthropoda > Arachnida > Araneae > Salticidae > Maratus > Maratus speculifer. The sequence goes on along the minus strand of OZ025297.1, from coordinate 70,059,831 downwards.
TTTAATTTTAAAATTTATTTTTAAGAAAATACTGACATAAAGAATAGTTTTAGCGAAATCGGCAAACGAATCCGCTAATTTTTCCGTTTTTCATAATCATTTGAAATTTGAACCCCCGCCCCTCCCTTGAACACAGTTCAGTTTGAGCTACTTAACCACTCTCAGCAAATCAGATTTTGAAGAAAAATTTTAATTTTATGTCTAAGTTTCTAAAGAAAATTAATGAGATGCAAAAAATAACCGTAAGAAATATTTGTCCAAGGCGCCCTCGATCGACATTTTCTAAAATTTATAATTTATTTTAATAAAATTACTGATATAAAGAGAAGTTTTAGCAAAAACCACAAACGAATCGACCAATTTTTCATTTTTTATAATCAATTGAAACTTGAACCTCTGAACATAGTTCAGCTTGCGCTACTTAACCACTCCCAACTATTCAGATTTTGAGCTCAAAATTTAAGTTTAAGTCTAAGCTTCCGAAAACATTTAATGAGATGCAAAAAATAACGGCAAAAAATTGTTGTTCGTAACTCCAAAGTCTAAAGCGCCCTCTATCGACATTTTTTAAATTCATCTTTATAATTGAATTTCATGAAAATACTGACAGAAAAAATACTTTTAGTGAAAACCGCAAATCAATTGATCATTTTTTCCCGTTTTCAATGCTTATTTGAAATTTTGGACCCTAAACTTTAATGTCCCACATCTCCTTCGGAAGACGTTTCGGATCCTTAGTTTCCCATTTAATATTATTTGTTTTGATGTGTACTATCACCCCTTAAAGTTTTGTCCAAGAGTTTAGATACACCCTGTATATATTTCCCCTATTAACTAGATTGTGCGCATTTGGAGATGTTTGTTATATTCATTCAGTATAAAGTATCTAAAATAACAACTCCAGAATGAATAATAACGCCAAGTACTAATATTACGTGTAATTATGAAGAAATCTAGTAGATAGTATGAACGGGTTCTGCACAGAAAGCCTTTGATTCATTTGAGTCATAAACAAAAGTTCAAAGTTTGTTTCTTCCTTTTTTAAACCTTATCGCTGGAAGTGGCACTAAGAGGTTGCGAGGTAAGTTCTGTGATTTGAAGACTATACAGGTGCATAGCAAAGTCTATTTAGTCTGAAATACACTGTAAAAATTGAAGACCCAAATTGGGTTGAAAGATTTCTGGGTATAGTAATGTTCCTACAATGGTACAGTAAGGATTCCAAAATGGTAGAGTATTGTTCTCAAAAGAGATAACCCAAAATGTTTCAAAACAGAGCAGATCTTTATTAACATTAAATTAATCAAAATTTCTGAGGTATAATGTATATACTATCTAAGATATTTTAATTGTTTTAATGTCATTAAAAATCAGACTTTTTTAAAACGATTTTGTGCTACTAACTGAACTTTCCAAATTGGAACAATGCTGTACCCAAAAATCTTTCAACCCAATTTGGGTATTTTGTTTTTACAGTGTACTTGAGAATGGAAATAACGGTTGTATGCAAATTAGGTTATAGTACATTAGTAACAGTTAGGTAATTTCGAAGATATTAGAATCTGTCATAACACGATTATTGAATCGGTAAACGATTTATAACAAATGTAAATTTTTTCAGTCGATGAAAAAAGTCTGGGCCAGTGTTCGAACCAGGGATGTATTGGCTGAAACCGCTAATGCTCTTTCAACTAAATCATCTCGGGCGAATACTGAAGGGTTAATTCACCCAAAACACCTTAACGATTTCATAATCTGATCTTATATTCAGGATCAGCTCAACAGAATAAATCGAAGGTCAATATATGGAACAGTTTTCTGCAGTTCTATACATTGACCTTCGATTAGACTTTAGAATACTTGAAATTTATTATTTTTGAACTAAACCATAATAATTAAACATAAATAAATAAATAAATGGATAAAATAAGTCTTATTTTTTTATACTAAATAATCGTCCAAAACAACGAAATAAAGCTCAGGGATTAGGAATCGTCAAAAGTTCGCGATATTTTCTCTGAAAGTGTACATATGAAGTCGTTATACTACAAAACATATTTTGCATCTTGGAAAGTACACTGTTTGTGAATGATATTGCTAATTCTATGTGAAGTGAGAAGTGTAGTATTTGCAGTTTTCATAACTGAATCTTTTCTTAATCAGAAATCATTCCTTTATTTTTAATTATTTATCATTGCATTGCTTTTTTCTCTTCACGTTTTTTAACGGAATTTCAGTTTTAACACTAGTAAATTCTATAGTGTTGTTAGCCTATTTAATCTAAAAAATCTACAGTTAGAGAAGATAAAAATTATGGCTAAAGTATCTTAGCATTAAAGAATAAAACCATACTCATTGTATGTGGCCTGAATACATGACATTCTACTGAAGTTGTTATTTGATGAATGTTAGTTGTTAAATTCCAAGTATATCCCCACACTCTCCCAATTTTCCTAAGTAATTAACAAAAATTCTAATTATAAACATTTCTTTAAATTATTGAAATTTTCTATCGAGTAACGGGGGCTTAATTATGGTAAGTTATGCTAAGATCTAATTGAAATAGAAGTAGATATTAAAAATTTAGCAATAACAATGTCCATGTTGTGTTTTGCTGTGCATTCATTTTTAAATATTTGTGGATTATTCAACTGACATGGAAAATATTTTCTTTTTTGCGCAAGCTATTTTTCGTTTTTTAAAACCTTTAATTCTTTATATAAACTTTATTCTTTTTCAAATATTCAAAAGATTTTCAACATATTTACATAAGTTAATTCATAGAAATTGTTTGCATCTCATATCAAAATGATTTAATTATATGAAAGATCTTCAGTAATGAATTTCGATTTAACTAAAAGGAAGACTAACACAATCATTATGAGGCATGCATTTCCATGCTATATTGTATAACAATTAGAAATGTATATGTATATTTGCTGTTGACTTTTATCTGAAAATTAGTGTCATCTAATACCAATGTTTTAAGAGTACTTCTATGTGCTTAAGGGACTACGCTAGTAGTGGAAAGCACGAATAAGTTTTCAATAGACAAATAAAAGCGTTTATATTTTAATATCATTTAATATAAATGCTTCAAAGTTTTCGTTTATATTTTAATATTATTAAAAGGTTTTTTGCAAAGAATATCTTATGTTTGTTTTGAAAAAATTAAGGAATTATGCTTTATTGAATTGAGTTGCTTTTTTAATGAGATTTTCTTTACTTTGTTAACAAATTCGCTGCTGCTCACGCGAAAGCGCGTTATATGGAACCAACGTTAAGGGGCCACTCACGCGCCAACGCGTGATGTGGGGTGATGTTTAATGGCCAGTCACGCGCTGGCACAGGAAAATCTTTCACTGATTCTTTGTTATAAAAAGTAAATCGGATTCTGAGAAAACCCCACTTCTACATTGCGGCATTGACTATCATCATATCTTCATGTAAGCGGCAGCGAAAGTGTTAAACATTTCCATATCGAATGTGATCACATGAAGAAAGAAAAATTCCGAAAAACATCTGCAATAGTTGTAATTAAATTCTAAAAATAAATTTTGTGTAAATTATTTACAATTTATAGTGCAGTGTTAATTGAGAAATGTATACTATATACCCATCAAGATTTCACATAAAAATATTAAATAGTTTTAAAAAAATCAACAATGAAATTTATTAATTACATTTTTTAGATTTTGAGGTTCACCGCTTTAAAATAACCCTTCATTTATGTTTGACGTCGCCATAGTAAACACCAAAAAAGCATGAAAATATACCCAGTTAAATTTTAATGTTAATTATACTATGTACGCCCCCCCCCCAAAAAAATAACCTCCTCAGTCCTGAGACAAAATTCACGTGGCACTACAAAAACCACTTTGAAATTGTTATAAAAATTATTCAAAGATGCATCAGTCTATGTGTCGATGCTTCTAATATGTTACATTTATTTTAAAAGTCTAGATGTATATTTATCCATTATAGAAGATGTTATGTTATTTTAAATGATGTTTTTAGTGCCGCCTCCAGGCAACATCAGGACTGAGGAGCTTAAAATATTGAAATGAAATCGAGAAACTTGAAATGAACTGACAGTTATTTAACATTAGCTTGCGAACATGTAGGTCGGTTTTTCAAAAAAATTTATGAATAAAGCACAAATTTAACATTCCATGAAGAAACATTTACTTCTGTAGTTTTGATGCAAAGAGAAAATGTAGTTTTGCAAAGGTACTTAAAATCTTTAAATCATTTAGTAGAAATTATTTTTAAATACATTCACTAATAATTTATCCCGTTCCCTTCTTTTGATTCAGAAATATTTTACGATGGCAGACATTTAAGCAAATCGTACTTTGTGTTTCCATGATAAAAGCGATCGGAAGAAACGTAACATTTATTACTTAAATATCGCAGATATTCTTATTTAAGATAATAAAAGGTTCTTACACTAAAATATCTGAATACACCAAAGCATTCCTAATGCAGTCTAAAGAAAGCAAAAGCCTGAACAAATGGATATCAAAGGTGAATAATGTTTTCCCGTAATGGAAAACAATTTTCACTACAGTTAAATATTTTCTTCGAATGTAATAATGCATTATTTACAAAGATCTTTTAAAGATTTCTTAGCAAAGTACTTGATCTACGTCAGAAAATATCGTTGATAGTTCCTAAGAAAGTACGAAAATTTCTTATGAATTGTCTTTAGGGTTAAAGCTTGGAAAGAATTTATTATTTATGTTCTAATAACTTTTAAGATTCATCTTAGAGTAGAATTACATGGGAATCCATCAACATAATTCAATCTAAAGAAGTTAAAAACATACGAAAAACGATTTATTAATGTTTAATATTTATTAATATTTATTAATGTTTATACAAAATAGAAATTTTTTTTTGTTAATTTCCCTCCAGCGAAATATTCTCATTGAATGTAATTAATGCCATCTTTACAAAACTATTTAGAAGATTTATTAGAAACGTAGATTTTTTTTATGACAAACCACTGCTGATCGTTATTAACTAAACTTAATTATTTTAGGATTTTTTTTTCTTTTTTTGAATTGAAGCTCGAAATAATCGAATGTTTGCATTTTAAATATTTTTTAGTTTTATATTTGAGTAGAATTATGTGTAAATATATCAAAGTAATCTAATTTAAAGAAATTAACAGCGTATGCAAAGCGTTAACAAATGTGATTAATGTTTATACGAAATAGAAAAAACAATCTTGATGTTTTCCTTCCAGCTTTTCCCATTTCTTTAAATGGGATTAATGCAACTTTTACAAATCTATTAAGGGATTCGTAAAGAACGTACATTTTCTCTGTAACAAACCTTTGTTAATCCTTATTTACAAAACAGGTTATACTTCATTATCCTGTGGATTTATAAACTACCGCCAAACTAAAAGATCAATTACCAATAATGATGGTCAAAAATGACATATTCACGGAACATTAAAGTCGTATCACGTGTTTTTTACGCCATCAAATGATTTTTAATATGAAATTTTATTGGTATTCTTATTAATATTTTATTAATTTATTTGTTCTTTCGCTAATTAAAGTAAAACAAAAATGCGTTAATTTGTTCAATTTGGTGACTAGTTGGGCGATTTTTATAATTTGGAGAAAGTGGTCGACGAAATAACCTAGTAGTAGCAATAAATATAATTATTTTAGGAATTCTTATTTGATTTTAAGGTCGTAAAGAAACAAATGCTTATGTCTTAACCATTTTTGATATTTGAGCAGAATTATGTGTGAATACATCAAAGTGATGGAATTTAAATAAAAGAAAAGCACAAGAAAATCAATATCAATAGTGATTAATGTTTATTCTAAATAAAAAACAATCTTGTTGATATTTTCTCGATAGCTAAATATTCTCTTTGAATGCAATTATCACCTTCTTCACAAAGTTGTTTAACCTCTTCAGTCCCTGAGTACCCAAATGATGGGTACATCAGTTTTGTCCCATTTTATTAATGATACTCAAATATAAATGAAATTTCGATATAAGAATAATATGTTTCGAATTCTAAGATACGAGCTAATGAAAATAAAACAAAAATCTCGCTCTGAAGTCAAACGAGAGAACAAATAATTCAGTAATAATTAAAAATATTGTAATAATCGCCAGTAGCGAAGAGGTTAAAAGGTTCCTTAGCAAGTATTTGATATTTGTCGGAAAATTGTTGACAGGTCTTAAGAAAATAGATAATTACCTAATGCATTATCTTTAGAGTTAAGGCTCGAAAAGAAACCAATGCTTGTATTTTAATGCTTTTTAAGTTTTATATTTCAGTAGAATTATGTGTGAATACATTAAAGCGATGCTATTTAAATAAAAGAAAAGAATAAGCAAATAGTTATTAATAGTGATTAATGTTTACTTTAAACAGAAAGCAATCTTTTTGGTGTTGTCGGTTCCATTAAATATTCTCTTGGAATGTGATAAGTGCCATCTTTACAAATTTATTTAGAAGATTCGTTAGTATAGTACTTGATCTTTGTGACAAACCATCGTTGTTGAATGCTAAGAAAACAAGTAATTATCATAGGAACTGTTATTAGATTTAAAGATCGAAAATAAATAAATATTTACATGCTATTCGATTTTAAATTTACATTTGAGTAAAAGAACCTTTGAATACATGAAACCAATACAATTTTTAATAAGCAAAAGTATATCCAAATTGTTATTAAATTTTTTTTTTTCCTTACAGAAAACAATTTTTTATGCTTTTCCGGTTGTTAATTATTCTATACACTGTAAAAAAGGGGAGATGTTTTTAAAACCACGAAAATTTACTATAACCACGAATAAAAATATTAGATAACCTCTTTCAGTCACCCATATATCCGAAAAGCGTTCTGTTATCTCTAAAAACTTCAGAAAATAATTTATTTTTAAATTTTAATGAAGAATTTATAAAACTAAATTTTTATTAGCATACCGTTACTTTTGAAAACGTTTTTTAGTAGTTATTCTTATGCATTAATCAGTTGTTTTTATTCGGAATATAGGTATTCCGGTTTATGTGAGATCTCAATTAAATGGTTTCAGCTGAAAAAATGCAACATTGCTTTCCAAATTGCAATAATGTTAAAAAGTTGCAAATCGGAAAGAATAAAAATTGGATTAAAAAAAAAATAAAAAAATAAATAAAAGAAATACAATTAGTTTATATCTTTTGGTCGCGCAGGCGCTGTAAAGTTTGCCAAAATGTTGAAAAAAATCACATTATTACAAAAAAATTTTAATTAGCCATTTCACGAAAGTAATAGCTGTAATTCTTATGCAATAGAATAACAAAACATAATTCTGAAGTAATATTAAAAACTCTCAAAAATTTCCGGTCTTGCATGTGCTCTAAATTTGTAAACAGCTGTAAAACTTAAATGTTGACGAGCTAAAGAAGATGTAGGGTTAGATAAAAACCGTAATTTTTTGCAAACATTTTATTACTTTGTTGACAAGATAATATGCAGCACAACACAGTTTAAAAAAATATTTGGTACTACTTGGTTATCGACCAAAAAACGATCACCAAACTATAAGATTAAATGCCAATGATGGATGATCGTGAATGTCACATTCAATGACATTAAATATGATACACTTGTTTAAAACGTCATTAAGTGATTTTTATTTCGACTTTTTATTTGTATTTCTATTAATATTCTACTAATTACTTTTTTTCGTTATTTAAATTAAAAATTATGTCAATATGTATTATTTGGCTGTTAGTTTGGCAATTTGTATAATTTGGTGAAATGGGTCGACGGAATAAGCAAGTTGTACCAAATATTTTTATCAACAAAATTTACAACACTGTTTCAACACAATCAACACCACTATTTTTAGAACATATTTTTACATAGCAACACATTAATATCATAATCAGGACACAAGAAATATTTTGTATATGGAGTTTTCTAATTCACAACTTTAATTTGTTGTAAATTTGGCGACAAAAAGGAGTTAAAAATTTGTTTATTTTTGCCGGTTGAGACTTTACAGTGTATCTGACATTAATATTTTAAATGTGCTCTTATAAGAAGAAGAATGTCTAAAATTTCTAAGGAGAAAGAAAAATAAATATCACTGTTTTAGTACTAATAATTGAAAATATTTCGATATTTCGTTTTTCGAAACAAAGTTGATGTTTATGTAATTTCCTAAATATTATTTTAACTGCTTTTGGGTAATAATGTGAAAATTAATCAACTATATTATATTTTTGTTTATTTTCTCTGTGTATTTTAAAAGCACAGAATAATAAATGGGGAATCAGAAGACGGCATCATTAAATCAAGCACTCTTTCAATAAGTGAAACGAAAGATTTTTCGCAAATCATCGTGAGCAAAAGTATAAAAAAATGAATTTTAACATGTTCAGCAATGATATATTCCAGTATTTAAATTATGAAAATAAGTAAAAACAACACAAATATGCAATGTGTGGATGGGTCCAAACTGTATTATTTGATAGTTTAAAAAAAACCCTACTTAAATCGAAATTGTAATTATTTAAAGAACAATCGAAACAATGGTATTTCTGGTGTCTGATATATATATATTTTACAGTAGACTAAATGGTACTTTATATGTTTTCAATTTATTTTTTCGTTTATTTTTCTTTCTCACATGCTTGTTCGCTAAGCTGAAGTCGCCATTCCCTAATCCAGTTAAAATACTTTTTTTTTTTTTTTTTTTTTTTTTTTTTTTTTTTTTTTTTTTTGGCGCGGATTTTTTACTTGCTTTCTTCAGTTTTTACTGCAAATTTGATGCACTAAATGAGATATTATTTTGAATCGACTAATGTTGTTTACAGACAAAAATGTTTATCCTTAATTTACCTTTAGAAGTTTAAACATACATCTAAACAACATTAGATATCAATATATTCAAAATATTTGACTACAATATCCTCGAATGGATCCAATGGAGTAATTTTTATTGGTAAATTTATAACATATAAATAAAAAGCATTTAATTTTTTATCTTATTGAAGAATGAAAATCTTCTAAAATACCAATCCAAGGAACTTTTTAATCCGAGTTACATATTCGCTGTTCGATTTATTTTCTATGCATTCAATATACGTGATTATTATATCCTGAAAGTAATGACTCTCGTGGGTTACATTAACTCACCTGTCTTTATCTTACTACTCAATATTTCTATAGTTGAACTATGAAAAACATGGTATTATCATTTATCACAGATGGTAAGAAATAAAGGACAAAGAAAACGTTGCTTATTTATTAATACTCGTAATGTCTGTCTGTATTAGATAAAAGAAATGTATAAAATGTAAAGTGTGTTAAATTTGTTCTCTGAACAGTGCGAATTCATTAATTAGGCTAATTTTTTGCATCCCAACTTCTAAATTATTAATAATAGTTTGCAGAAAAGAAAGAAAATTGGAGGAGAGTTTTATTTTCTGTTTCTGTTATTAACCGATGTGGTTGCGATCGCCTTTCTATGCGGTTTTATTTTAAGAATTATAATGGACGTTATTAATTTCTTTTTTAGGTTTTTTTTTTTCATTTAGAATGATTTTTTCGAAAACGTTTAAAGCTTTTGCTTTTATTTGATATGTATAATGAATATAAGAAATATATAAAATTTTAAATATATATATATATATATATAAGTGTACAGTATTTTAAAATTGTTTGCTTTTTAGTTTTTGTTTTGCTTGTTCTCCGATAGATGTCGCTACTTGTCCACCCAGTTGTTTTGGCTGCTTTCTTCTCATTGGTTGCTTTTCTTTAGGCGGGATTGTTCCCATAGCGGGTATATAAGCCTGCGTCTCTCTGTCTCTTTGCTCAGTTTTGTTATTTTTTTTAGCTCGCTGAGATTTGCACTGATGAAGAATCTCTATAGTAGATTCGAAATAGCTATTTGCTACCTTCTCATACTTTATTTGTGCATTTATAATCGTTGGTTTTCTATTTTTAAATATACAGTATTTATTTATAGGTGTATATATTATGTATTCATATATTTATAACTCTATGTATAATTTCATATGTATAGACACGTATCTAAAATGAATATGTATAAAAACATTATAATTTTTCAAAATTTTCGTATATTTCTTCAATATTTGTCATACATAACGCTTATTAATTAAATATAAATTAATAACTTATTTAATAATCATCATTTTCCGTTATTTTTATAAAACGCAAAAAATGGCATTTTTGTAGCCATTTTCGATCAACTCTTTACAAGAAATGTTTCAAATCCAAATAAAAATTTGTTGAAAATTTTGAAACTTCGTCAAAAAGTATTGAATGCGTTTAAAATTAGACATTTAATATAACAAAATACAGCGTATGAAACTCTAGGGGAACTTTTTTATACGTTTTATGAAATCGGAGAAATTTGTGCAGCATCATTTATGAATAACGTTTTAGCTCCAATTATTATTAATATGTAATAATCTCCCAATAAAATTTTATTTTTATGGAACTAATGTGTATAGCTTATGCTTTGCTGTCGTTAACTTTATTGAGAATTACCAGATAAAATATCTAGAGAAAACCTTGAAATGTTACCACTGTTTAAATTTCTATGTTAATACTTTCTTCTACGTTTACAAAAAGACAGTACTCGACTCATGAAAAAATATAATTTCCAATTTTTCACTAATCTATAAGTTTAAGCGGTCACAAATTCCAAAAAAGAAGCTTTAACAAAATATCTGTTTGTGAGTTTGTGGCTCTGTGATTCTGTCTGCAGACATTTAAGACATACAAATATCACTTGGCATATTTCAAATATTACGCGAGCAAAGTCGCGGAATTTGCTGTATGTTATAGTTGCTTTAATTCACCAAGTTTTGCAAACTGTTTAAAATAGCTTACCACACACTTTACCCGCATAATTTTGCAATTTTAATAAATTTAACAGAAACGGGTGGGGAATATGTGGAAATGAATGGAGACAGAAATCATGGAGAACAGTAAAAAATATTAAAAAAATCATGATCTGTGTCTTAATATGTGCGTTCAAGTACCTTAATGTTGTATTCAATAATATAAAAGTATACAAACTAAAAAATAGGTAAGTAAAGTACTTACCAGTCCAAAGGTTAGTTGCCTTCGGAAAAGATCAAGAATCTGTTATAAAATTCCATTAGAGCAAAGAAGTCAAAACTTTGTTAAATAATGAAGGCTTCATTCTTTTTCTAATTATTTATATGATACTTAAAATTACAAAATAGTTATATTTACATTATATACAAAAATTTACTTATCGTTTTAATTATAACAATCATGTTTTGTTTTTCTAGAAGGGGAAAAAAACCCGTTTCTTCGCAACATCGCAAAAAAAAACATTCTAATTCTGAAAACAATAAATTGTTGTTGCCAAAATTAAAAGAGAAAGTTTTAAAGTTCTAAAATAAATGTTCATGGAGGCTTGCGTTTTGCAATATCCTCCCACCGTTGAAGTTCATCCAGTGAAGCTCAAAAAAACTATAGATCAAGTCGCTTTGGCTGCGTCAGCTTTCTTCCAGATTGAGATCGACGGTTGTCATCATCAGGCAAGAAAGACTGGTGCATAGGAGCAAGATCGGAGGCATGGTCTACAGGCTCAACTGGAGTTGTAGAATCTGAAGTAGGAGTGCTGTTCGCAGGCTCAAATACAGATGCAGGATCAGAGCATGCTAACAAGAAGTCAGGAACAGGCGTGTCATCTAAAGAGAGAGGAATTCTACGAACTAAAAAAAGAATGCACTAGTTTATCATCAATTTTGAGAATATATAATTTTTTAAAAGGTCTTAAAAAAGAACCAGTTTTTGTTTTCATATCATGCATTTCATCTTGGAGCTTCTGTATCATAATCAACTGATTTTTTGACAAATTTTCTGCAGCCTGACACTTGTTCTGAGTAGATATGAATTTATTCTGTAGGTCCGCAATGTATTTTTCATAATCTAAGCTTTCTTTTCTAGTAGCTTTGAATTTATTTTATGCTGTAATTCACTGATCTGTTCTTCAAGTTTTTCTTTGTTTGCTCTTTCAAAATCTAAAAGTTTCTGCAATTCTTTAAGCATCAAAGCATGATCTTGCTGATCCTTCTCTAGTTCTCTTTGTTGATTGCCAATTTTCCTTTTTAGATCTTGAATAAGTTTTTCACACTTTTCTTTCTCTAATTACCATTTATTTTCCTTTTCAACAACAGTTCGTTCTAGATCTTCTTTTTCTTGCAATAATTTTTTACGATCTGTTCGAAGTTCATTTTCTATTCGAGCTTTTTCAATAGTCAAAGCTCCAAGGCTTGATTTAAGTTTTATTTGTTATTTGTTATTTACAGACTTGCATTTGATCTTGCAATTGAGAATTCTTACATTTCAGCCTTTGATTTTCTTTTCAGCTTTGACATCAGAGAGCAAAGAAGCAGATGTTTCGTTGTATTTCTCTTTAAGAGCATTTTCAGCTTTAGATTTCAGAGCTTCTATCTTTTCTTTTAACTGTAGAATTTCGGCATGGCATTGAACATGGGCATTTTCTGAAGGTTTAAAACTAGAATCAGACAAAGTCCTAGTACTGGAATTCGGTTGATATTGGACATCTTTTAAGCAATTTTTATGAATACTTTCACCTTCAACTCTAGACTGCTCATACTCCCAAAACCTATTATCATCAGGAGTAACTTTGTTGATATTGCAACATTCAGTATGTAATTGCTTTATTTTTTCTTTCAGTTTTTGAATGGTAATAAAATCTTGCTGCCTTGTTTTGTCGTAATTTCCAACCATTTCAGACAATTCAGATATTCTGCTTTCAAGATTTGCTATTCTCTTTTCTTTTACAACAGTCACGAGCTTTAGATTTTCCTCTGTCTCACCAGCACGCTTTGTTTCTTCATCTGTTAAATTTTTCTCAAAGTTTCGTTCATTCCGCAACTTTCTGATATTTCCAAAAATCCTGGCCTATCTGACTTCTAATGCTGCTAATTAAATAAAAGTATATAGCTTAACTAACAGTAACTATTTATCAGCAATAGAAACTCTAAAAGAAAGATTCGGTAAGATACATCTGGTAATAAACTCACATCTTAATAAACTGTTATCACTTAATTCAATTAAGAAATCCAATGATGTTTATGCACTTCGTAGGTTATTGGACACTTGCCAGACCGAAATCCGAAGTCTTAATTCTTTAGGTACAGAGATTGAAAATTATTCAGCGTTCTCGCCCCCATTCTGATTAAATTATTATCTTCTGATATAGTGTTACAAATAACAACAACAAAAAAAATGCTGTAATGATGAAGAATTAAAAGTTACAGATATTATAGATTGTTTGAAAATGGAAGTCATTTTGCGAGAAAGAATTGCTTTTTTAATTTGTAATCAAGAATCATCGAATGTAGACATTACGTCTGGAGGTTTACGACGCGACAAGCAGTTGCCAAAAATAATTCCTATAGCCTCTGGATTGATTAATGAAACTGTATCATTTTCTAAATAAATTACGTGCCCCGAATGTAAGGGAAAACATTTCTTGACTGAATGTGAATTATTTAAAAATAAATCATTGCAGGTTAAGAAGGAAATTTTAAAGCAGTATGGTTATTGTTTTATTTGTCTCAAAAAGGCAAGGCACATAGCCAAAAATTGCAGAAAATTCGTTAATTGCACTAATTGTTCGAAACGGCATTATAGAATTTTATGTCCTGGAAAAGAAAAGGCTAAACCACTAGAAAATAATGAAAGCACATCTTTGTCAAATAAAACTTGTAATCGTGCAATGTTAATGCAGACCTTAATTGTCCGTTTAGAGCTTAAAGATAAAAATAAACACATATTAGTATGTTGTTTAATCCAATCCGGATCTCAAAGATCTTACTTAACTAAAGATGTTATTAATCTTATGGGATATAAAGCTGAGGGAAAAGAAAAAATGATCCACGGCCTTTTTGGTGGGATTCAAGAAACACACCTTCATAAGAGATATAAAATACATTTAAGTAATTAAAAAAATATTTTTAAATGTAATTTTGATGTCTATGATCAAGACAAAATATGTACTGAAGTTCCTAAAATAAAAAATGGGCCTTGGATAAAGGAAGCCGAAGAGACTTGATCTAAAAAATTTTATATATATTTTATTAACGCTTAATAACCCATATGTTAAGGTGTAACAATACGAAATTTGTATTATTAGCTATCTAAAAGAGAAACAAAACATCTAGTAGAATGATTTTTTTGAATAACAAAATATAGTTAAACCTAAAAGAAGATAATAAATCGAACTATAAAACATATTTATATGTCTAGTCGCATTCATTTTCTACCATTGAAAATAGATTTATTTCTTAGAATTTGTAAAAATCAGTTTATGAGAAAATAAAGGATAGGTTTGAAATTATTATTTTGACAGCATAAATAGAATTTATCCCTAAAAGAGTCATATCATCCAAAGAATATAACTTCTTTAAAAATATACATAATTTCTTTTGGCACTGCCAAAGAGGTTTTTAACTCTTTTGGCTGTTATTTTTGAAATGTATCTGATGAAACTTTTTAGGAAAATAATGTATTTTGAAGCTACATTTTTGTAAATTTCATATATATATATATATATATATATATATATAATTATTAATGATGAGCAACGATTCAGATACTCTGATTACATAAAGTATATTCATGTATAAAACTAGTCGTTGGGGGCCACCGTAATACTTACCCATCATGGATATTTATATGAAAATAAAACATGTGAAAACTATTTATACAATGCATTGCAATTCATAAACAAAATATAAATATTGTTAATATACATAGTAATGCTCTATAAAAGATTTGCTGATTACCAATTTCGACAAATTATATAAAACGCCAAGCTACTCAAGTAGTACCAAACTACATAAAAGAAACATCCTTATAACTCCAAAAATAATAATTCTATTAACTAACGATTAACTGCGCCGGATTAAGCGTCTCATGTCCGATTAAAATAGACCTCTGAATTGAAATTTCAATGAAATACAGGTTCATGAAAAATCGAAGAATGTGGAAAACAGGATTACAAATATCTCGGCAACTAAAAATCCGATTGACTTCGTTCTATATGCAAAATGTGTGTTATTTTATTGCCTTTTATGTCCATTCCTTAGAACAAAAATATTCGAAATTTTTTATATACATTGAATCAGAACGAATTTTTCGAGAGTCCGAAAAAAATAGTTCCGGATAATCGAGGTTGCTGATATTAAATAGGCTTCGTCCCATTCTTACATACTAACTATATACAAAATTTCAAGTCTCTATCTCAATTTGTTCGGGAGATAGAGCGTTTACAGACAGACAGACAGACAGACGGACGGCAAATGTTTTTTCTAAAAATATGTTTTTCGGAATCTCCACTATCTAAAACGTGTAAATCCGTCAAAAAAATTTTCGATTTTCAAAACGATTGCAAGATTTACCCTATACTACGTATGATGGGTAAGAAAAATAGTAAATTTTAGAATTATATCACAATTTTAGTGTTTAATTTTATTCAGTTAGAATAGGTATTATCATGTGTATTTATCTAAAGTTAGCAATATTTATTTCAAGATTAAGTGATAGCTGGAATTTAATAAAATATTAATATAAAATAAATTTTTTGCAATATATCTGTAGCTTAATTTTCTAATAATAATAATAATAATTACCGTGAACATTGAGCAAAAAGCATACAATAATCATTAGTGTTA
The DNA here is from genome assembly GCA_964019185.1 of Maratus speculifer. NCBI lineage: Eukaryota > Metazoa > Arthropoda > Arachnida > Araneae > Salticidae > Maratus > Maratus speculifer. The sequence goes on along the minus strand of OZ025297.1, from coordinate 70,044,092 downwards.
AAATTTCAGTTAACTTAAATAACTAAAATAGCTTCAGAAAAATCGATTCCCGAAGTATTTCAGCGGCTATTTATTTCTAGAATATGCCGCCTTAGATAGGTCTTTGTTGTTTATTTGTTATAGAGACATAATGTGTGTTTAAACGAGTTCTGATGAAGAGATTTACTAGTGTGCTATGTATAAAAGTGGGGGTTAATTATTATATATGTATATATTGATTATAGAATACATTCTGACACATTCATTGAATATAGAATTCATTCTGAAATTGATTATAGAATTTATTGCTGCGTCATTGCAAATTGCCCAATGCTAAGGAGATCACAGTTTTATTATTATTATTATTATTATTATTATTATTATTATTATTATTATTATTATTATTATTATTATTATTATTATTATTATTATTATTATTATTATTATTATTCTGTTTTCTTGTTAAGGTTTTATATGTTGACTGTTCTTTGATGTTTAGTTATTTATATTCTGTATTATTATGGTGCGAAATTCTGAGTCTGCTTAATACATTTTAAAGATTATGTGCTATATATAATTTATGTGGTTATTTGCAATTAAAGTGCTTGTCACGCGAAATTAATAAAAAATAAATTAAAAACACTCCTTGTTATTTTCCTTATTTGGAACCTTTTTTTTCTTCATGCAGCACTTAATGATTTTTCTTTACAATTTTTATTATAATAAAATAGCACATTATTGTAAATACAAATATTGAGATTTAAGAATTTCCATATTGATTAGAATGCGCATGCATCAAACACTTTAAATTTTTTGTATACACACAAAATTGCTCCATAAAACTAAAAATGAGGCTGATGACGCCTTTTTCACCCGCTACGTACGGTACGTAACCTTGGAAACTGGTACTGATAGACGTGACTACTTCAATTTACAGGGAGATTCAACAGATGAACATAATTGGGTACGGGGCGTCAAAACACTCCGCGCTAGTCATGTCGTATTAAGGGTGCATTTCGATTTTAAACTGCTTATTTTCCGATTTATTATTCTGATCAGTGGTATTTATATACTAATTAATTTTAATACTAATTCTATGAACGATTACTGCTTCAGTTTACATAAATCATTTTTTTTTCCTCTAGAATATTTTTTATTTTAATAAAACTGTGTAAACTTCTATGGAAAATAATGACATGAAATTTTTAAACGTATTTTTTAATTATGCATTTTTTAAACGATTTTAAAATTCATTTTTAATTATGAGCGAAAAACCTGAAAATAACATTCTTAATATAATAAAAAAAATCCTTTAAATATTAATTTTATTTACCTATGATCCGTTGAAAGCATTTTTTTCAATGTTGATATTAAAATAAATTTAAATTTTTTAAATAATTTATCCCTTTTTATAGAATATAACTTGACAAAATTACGTACTTGTGCAATACATGTAATTCCGAAAATCAATAATAGAAGGAGTGGTAGGTTAAATGGTGTTGTGATGATTATACGCTATTATCGTATACTTTAAAAGAGAAAATCATTGCATTAAGTTTTTTTTTTTTTTTTTTTTTTTTTTTTTTTTTTTTTGGGGGGGGGGGGGGGCTATTTTCTTACACTAAATTTCTTAGAAAACGAAAAAAGTAAACTATAATGATAGTAATTTTATTGTCAACTTTTTATGAGTGTCATCATATGATATTAAGTTTAGAATTTATTATTCCGAAGAAACACTGTAAATTTAAAAATCCTAATATAAACTACCCAAATATAAAAAAATGATTATTATATTATGTATGTTTCATTATGAGGATTTCATCCATGGTGCATTTATTGGGCATTAATTAAAACATATTTAATTGAAGATTTTTTTTTCTACATTATGTGATTGTAATAACGCTAAAAAATTTTCAATACTTAGATGCTTTTAAAATAAGGATATAAAATAAAACATGTTATTGAAATATATTTTTCTGATATATAATTAAAAAAATAAAACTCATGAAAGTCACAAATTTATCTCAATTAATATGAGTATTTTACTTTTATACGGTCAAATTCAGAACAATATGGGAACTCTAAAATGATTCTGAATTTGAACACTCTCAATGGTCGTTGAGTAATACATATTATAGTATATTATTTACAACTCAATCATACTTACTGATAAGATTATTATATGAAATCAATTTTTACAACGGAACAATAAAAAATGATAGCTTGGACATGAACTCAGAACCTTTGGTCTACCTTTTGAGATACCTCGACTGATAACCCGAAGACACATTTCGCTCAGATAACTTTATAAAGCCATGTGTATAAATAGATCACATTGTATTGAAAAAGGCGATTATGTACAAATTCGTAATAAAAGGGAGCACAAGAGAAACAGATATTTGTAGTAAGAAAAACAGATATTTGCAGTAAGATTTTAAATCTTCTAGTTATATTACTATTAACACTGCGCACACCACAGCAAGTCATCGTCACTCTTTAAAGATCAGAGTACAAACTCAAAAGTTCTAAAAATCTTATTCTTTTAGGAAAGTTAATTTTATCGCTCATCAGACGAGTAACATCAGACGAGTAAGATGTTTTTTAATCAACGAAAGTTTATTATAATCACGAAGGAAAATATTGGATAATCGCTTCGAAGCAATCCAATATTCCGAAAACCATTCTTTTATTTTTTAAACTTCAAATTACAATTTATTTTCGATATTTATAAAAGAATTTATAAAAATAAGCTTTCATTAGAAGCCCGTAATTTTCGGAATTTTTTTTAAACATCATTTGCAATGTAATTATGAGTTCTCGCTACCAGGGAAAGGATCTTTCTAATGCTATAAGCTCTAAAATAAACATTTCCATAATGTTAATGTTCATGCTGTTATTTATGTATACTTGTCAGTTACACATGTTAGCTGGACATGAAAGTATTGATTCGAGGCCTAATACCATCAGAAAAAAAACGATTTTCCTTGCACAGAGAATTGATTAACGTATAGTAAATTTTACCCGAAAACGCTTTCGACAATTACGGGCAGGTAGTAAAAATTTATTTTATACATTTTTATTTAAATTAATAATAATAATAATAATAATAAAAGTCTCTAAATATAACGAAAAATGTTTCAGAAACTTATTTGATTCAGAAGATGTTCTTCGTTTGTGATTATAGTACATTTTTTTTTAAATTGAGGGTGCTAATCACTCAGCGGCCTAATTCTTCACAGTAATGTTAAGTTTATGGGGAGTCTGAAGCATTTTTTAAATTTAAAATATCTCTTCGGAAAATTAATATCTTTTACTTCTTTTTCAATGTTCTCTTCTCAAATAAAATCTTTTTTTTTCTTAGTTTTCAAAATATATTAAAAATCTATTCATAATTTTATATGAAGTGTTAAAATTTTACCCCAGTTTGTAAATTTTTAAAATTTAAAATAAACTAGTGAGAAAAATCCTGCTTTAAGCATATATTATGAAGCACTTTCCAACACTTCCTGAAATCTTTAACAGAATTTCGTTTCACAGGAAAATAAGGTGTTAATGTCCAAAACCAAATATTTATTCCAATTCTTTTTAACATCACTGCAATTGATCTGTAAGCTGATATATATACTATCTATTTGGAAAATTTAGTTCATCAAGAAAATTCCTAGCTGGTTGAAATTTTTCTTTCAGCTATTTATACTAATAGATGGGAGCATATTTGAATACTTTTGTTCAGCCCTGTAGTTTACCTAATATCTTTATTACACAAAATTGTTTTGCTATAATTTAGTTCAAAACAAAATATTTTTAAGCTATTTAAATCACATTTCTAGAAATTATCATCCATAGGCGACACTGTATCCAGTTCTTTGCATGACTCTGTATATCATTATATTTATATACCACAAACATTTCATAGTAAACTGAATGCAGTTTAACGTAGAAATACATAATTTATTTTAAAACCACCTTTAAGGAAATTGCTTTCATTTTCAGTAACCTTCGAGCACTTTTGTGTAATTCTGTATATCGAGATAGTGTAACTATCCCCCTTTATACACACCATATAATGTGCATACATTTAGTGAAACTTAAAATCGTATGTCATAAATAAAAATGTACTTTATCCATCTAACAGCCATCATTCATAGTACAGTTCTTCGAAAAAAATACTATTTAAAAATTTTTGTGTGTCCCTGTAAATGCTATGCGCTTCGTATTAAGCGTGAATTAACTCATATTAAGCCTCAGCGATGTATACCAATTTGATTGTGCAGGAAACCGTTTACTATAATTAAAATATGTCGCAAACAATTCCCCCTTTATTATTATGTAATGAAATTCATTTGTGTGGCCCCCGTAAATCAGTTATAACTATTCTTTTCACTGCATATTTTAACGAATGCATCTTTTAGTGCACTTCATAGATGCATATAAATTTGAATATGTTTGACTCGGTGTAACATGCTTAAAACTCATTTGGAACGATTTTCCCCATAGGCCGCACTATAACGGAAAATTTTGGACTGCCCCTGTAAATAAATTAATCATGGTAGAAATTTCATTTTCAATAGGGTTTGTGCTTAAGTAAGCGTCAATATTGTCCAAACATTTCATGGCAATCCGAGTATATTTACGAAAATTAGAACGCGAACAGACGGCCAGACAAACCGAATTCATAAATATTTTTCAACTTTGTTGGAAAGTGTTAATAAAAACTGAACATCAATTTTATAAATATATTAACAATTAAGTGAAAATCTTACAGGTTTTAAGAAGGGAACGCTGAAAATCAAGTTAAAAATGTTAATTGCAAGAGGAGATATTTTGAATATAAGACAGCATCAAATGGCCATAAACTTAACATTACTGAGTAGAACTTTGCTACTCAGTGACAATTACTCTTAAGAAAAATCTTTCTCTTACAATAGTATACGGTGAAATGCTTTGTAAATCCTTTTGTATGTATCCTAAAAACAAAATCATTATTTTCCTTTTTATTTGAATAGGTTTTCTTAACAATGTATTCTTATAATAACTTTCCAATAACTTTTATAAAGTATGTTATATTTATTTCAATAAATGCCGTGAGATTTATTTGCATGCATTTTTTCGTAGATCTTGTTAAAAATTACTCTTTGTTCACGGTTTATTAGAGTTTCAACATTCGACTTTTAAAAAGAGTAACTTAATTAATTTTTACTGAATACGTTTCCTATATTAACTCAAATATAACTTTGAAAAGCCGATTACCTACCTCTAACGTTCCTTTAATTCTAATGCTGTCAGTGCAAAAACGTGCGATGTTAAGCTTCATTTCTCTTAATTAAAATGTTTGGTGAAAGATTTTCTGAAATTATATTATACATAAAGACGAATAAGATTTTATTGAGAAAAGAATTTTGAAGACATTATTGATTATAAGGAGTTAAATTCTGTTCACTGATTTATTGTTATTTAAATGACTGTTTAATTTTATGGTTATTGCTATGGTTATTGTTATTAGTGTCTAATAAAAAATCTATTTTGGGACCAAAATTTTGAAAATATGACACAAGAAGTAATACACTAATACAATGAAATAAAAATATTTAGCCTTAAAATAAAAATGTCACTATCACATTAATATATATATATATTTTTATACTGTAAAATATTTCAATTAAATTTTGACAAAATATTCGTTTAATATAGATAAGGTTACGTGGGGCAAGTGAGCAAAGATTTTAAAATGTGATTGTGAAGATATTAGAAATTCAGCCTTCGAAAGCTAAAACTCACTTGAAATGTTTGAACCTTTGTAAATGTGTTCAATTAGGTTCACTCTGGAAAACTGAAATTTTGAAAATTACATTTAAAGGCCCCACTGAAAAAGACCCGGATGATAATATAAAGTCTATGGGAGCATTTTTTTCAAATATCTCGCTCTAATTTTATCATTTTTACAGGATTTTTTTTGCATAGGATAGCTGAGGACGATGCACAACCGGCCTAGTTTTTACGTTTTTGATTTTGCTTTTATATTTTTATATAATGACAGTTTCAATTTCAGAACCGGTTTAAACCGGTTTCGAAATTTAGTGCAATTTTTTTTTTAATTTGAAACCAAAATCGACTAAAATTTGTGACTAGTGTTTCGCATTAATGTTGAGAATAGATAAATACATATATTTCATTGTTCTTTTTACATGGATTCTGTCGTCCTATGAAAAGGGTAAATTGGGGCATATGGACAAAGCCAACTGACGTTTCTGAAAAATCTTAACATAAGAACAGATTTCAAATCATCTTTAAATGATGTTTTGCATTTTGAGGACATTAAAAGTTGAGTAATTTTTAGCGAATAATTTATTTTATTTCAAGTAAACAAAGTTTACAGATTCACAGAAAAATCTTAAATAGATATACATAAAAAAGTTTTATTAAAATAATAAAAAGTTTGTAAAAATAATTTTATTAATTGATTTTAAAGATTTAAAATTTGACTAAAAAGTAAAATTTTAAACTAAAACATAGATGGCATCAACAATCAAATAATTTTTATGTATTTTCTAGCAATTAAATCAAATTATTTGCATTTTTGTTGTAATTTTTAATTAATTATATACAGTCAAAATGTCTTTTTTCACTTTAATTATACTAATTAGTTATTCTTTTTTTATGTGTTGCAGATTTTAAGAGTTAAAATGCTATCACCTACCTTAATTGTACTATTCATTTTATTTAGCTGTTGAAAGAGACTTGTGTTTTAAATTTGTAATTTTATTTTGGGCAAATTTACAGTTTAAGACGCTGCGATCATGTATCTTGATTAACTCTGTTGTAAAAAAAAAAAAAAATAAAAAAAAGAAATAAAACTAGTATTATCACACATGATACATGTGTGACATGTATGCATGTATCATGTGTGCATGATACATGTGTGCATGACATGTATCATGCACATGTATCTATACATGTGTGCATGACACGATGTCCAGTTTAATCAAGATTCATTAACTCTTCTTTCAAAACAATAACGATCACCTTAAATGGACTCGGTACATTTAATTCGTCAAAAAATGATAAAGGTATCAATTTTCTCATTTTTTTGCTTAAGTTATATTTTATTACCCCTAATACATTCGTATGAAATTTTGTTGAGCCGAATATTAAAACTACAGTTAAAAGTGATTTTATTACATCGCTGTCCCTTTAAACGCCACAATCTACTTCCCATTTCATTTTATTTATTTTTTAAACAAAAAATGTAAAATAAATTCTGTTTTCTGTTGAAACTTTGTACATACTTGCACATTTTACTTCTTTTTCTCCTAAATTAATTTACTTATGATAAATCCTACACTTAAGCTACATCTCACTTCTAGGAATAGTTAAAAAATAAATTAGTTGAAAATGTTCAACGTTGTAAGAGAATATACAGTTTAAAATTTATTTAATTTTTTTTTCAAAAAATAAATAAATAAATATTTTTTCGAATTTTGGAGGGAAATTTGACAAATTCCTTGATAGAATAATTTTTCTACATCGAGTTCTTTACAAATACGCCAAATATTTACCTAAAGGGTACGGTGGACATTAATTTTTTTTTCTAATTTTCATCATAGCAATATGAAATTTTGTGTATATATGCATTTCACCAAAAGCAATAAAACAACCTCAAAAAAATTTCCAATCTTATTAAAAAAATAATAAAAATGAAATAAAATAAATAAATCAAATTTTAAAATGCACCTCGTGTCTTAATTTTTGAGATTTGTTCCTGCTTTTGCATTTTTATCACTTAGAACTCTATTATAAACAAATTTGTGTAAGATTTGTTTAATCTCTTGAATAGCTGATATTTTACAGATTTTTTTCTAAATTCCATATCGATTTTCATCAAAATTCTGCGTTTTTATAAGTAAAAAATCAAATTAGATTTTTTTAATGAAACGAATTTCAAAAAGCTTACACAATTTCTTTCTAAACAATATCAGGATACTTCCTTATCAATTTCATAAATATTGATCAAAAATTACGTCGCAAAAAGCACTTCAAAAATCTAAAAACGCTGAAAAATTAGTTTTGAGTAAAACAGAAATTATAGCACATTTAATGTATATAAATATACTTACCTTTATTATTTACTTCTTAATACCTTCATAAATGGTATTTTATTTAAAAAAAAACTGTTTTGGTACTATTATACCACAGAAAAAGACCTTTTTTGCGACGATTTTGCTATAAACAATTTTACTCAAATAAAGGTCCACTGCCTCCTTAAAATGCTCAAATAATAATACTAATAATAAAAGCTCAAAAGGCACTCTTTAATACTGCTTACGGATTAGCAAAGAAAAATCTTCTGTAACGTTATGCAAAGGAACTTAGTCACTGCATTTTAGTATACTAATGGCCACACAAAATGCAACAACCTGAAGGAAGCATGCAAATCATGTGAAATTTACAACATGCATTTATGGCGATGAAATGTGCAAATCATTAGCTTTGCAGCGCAGACGCACATCACGGGTGGCTGTAGCGCCACACACAAGCGATATAAAAGGAGATAACTGATTGGTGATTTCAAGTACGGCAATTGTTTTTTCGTGCGTTTTTTGGCGTAAACTGTTTACCTACACGTCGTAGAAGACATCCAACGTCTTTTGACTAAGTTTCTGATTCGACCGAGGAAGAATAGTAGGCTATAGGGATTGCGGATTATTTTTTAAGGAAATCGGTCAACGTATTGAACGAAACCAAGCGAATATGATGCGGATCTGTAAACGCTAGATGAAGGAGGGAACGACGGACCAACAGGGGCCGATCGTACCCACGTCGTTTCATCACTGTCTGTGATGACAGGCGGTTTGTGCGCATGGCAGTGATGGATCGCGCAACCACATCGTGAACAATAGCACAACAGATTCAATCTGCTACGCATCATTCGGTGTCCATTCGTACCATTCGACGCCATTTGCAGCATAATGGAATGTCCTCAAGGCATCCATTGCTCTTTTTAACCCTGACTGCAAACCACAGACGTTTGCGCCGCCATCGGTGCAAGGAACGCGGACAAGGACAGCAAAATGGAATGAAATTGTGTTTATTGATGAATTCTGCTTCTGTCTGCAGCATCGCGATGGTTGGATTCGAGTTTGGAGACACTGGGTTGAGAGGCTGCTGAACTGTTGCACTATGTATCGCCACACTGGTCTTGCATCCCGTATCATGGTTTGGGGTGGCATTGGATTTCACTGCCACACTTCCCTAATACGCATTGCCGGTACACTGAACAGCCAGCGCTACATCTCTGAGGTGTTAGGTCCCGTGGTCCGCCCATACATTCTGCTCCTGTCATCAGTTATATCCCAGCAGCGTGTCCACACGTTTCAAGCAATGCTCAAGAGTTCTTCTATACACATCAGATTGAATTGCTTCCTTGGCCTGCTTGTTCTCCCGATCTATCGCCAATCAAAAATGTGTGATCCATTTTTGCACAACGACTGGCCTGGAATACACCACCCGCTACTACACCAGATCAACTTTGGCTATATATGGAAGCCACATCGACTGCTGTAGCCCTGGGAGATGTCCTAAGATTCTTTGATTCTATGCCGAAGCGTGTGGCATTGATTACAGTAACTACTCATTTTGTCGTTATCCATACGTCACAAGAGGCTGTATTGATCGTTTTATCTTTAAACAACAGGCTATCTACCATGTAAATTTCGTTTTGATATCTCGGGTCCTTCTTGGTGTTGCATTCTGTGTGGCCAGCAGTATATTAAACTTTGGATGCTTACATCTGTTATGTTATAAAACAAACAAAAAAAAGTTTTATTTTTAGAGACTCTGTGAAGCATAAAAATAGAAGAATATTAAGAAAATTTTGTCGTCACGAACTAATAATTTAAAATGTTATTGTTTTGTTTGCTATTTTTTTAATCCTGTCGTCACCTTAAGCCTCATATAAAGCTCCTATTTTGAAAGCAATATTTGAGAAAAAAAAAGACTTTTTTGTGTCTTTTTCTTTGAATAAATCCTTTAGAATATATAGGAGTCTTCTAAATAGTTGCATTAATCGTACTTAGATGTAAGTACTAGATAATTTTTAGCATTGTTTACAATTGTTGCCTTAATTTTTAAAGAGAAAAACTAATTTTTGAGCTTTTTTTCTGTTTTTTTTCTTTCTTATGTTTGTAAGGTAAAATATGTTTTATTACTATTTTACATACTTATAATATGTGTGTGATTTCAAATGAACATTAAACATATCAGATTCCTTAAATAATGTGGAAGTGTTTTTAGCCTCTTGTGAGGCTCAAACAAACAAATAAAAAGACCAACATTACAAAACAAAATCTTTTTGCGCTAGATATATAGTTGTATTTTAGAAGTAATAAATGTTTAAAAAATCGTGTGTACTATAGTAATTTGGTACAGTTTTTATATTTTTAACATAAAATATATGAGTGTTAAAATTTAGTTGAACTGTAATTTATTATTCTTATTGCAATAATATACATTAGCATAATTTGATTCATCTTTCTTATTTATTTAGTTAGATCTGAAATCCAAACACATGTTTGTGTATAAACTTTTGGGACACATTGTATCATGTCCAACGTATTAATTATAATCACGAATTTCAAAATTTCGAAAAGTTCAAACACTCTTCCATATGTCTAAAACTGAAAGTGATCGGTTTTAATTCTCTATATAGTATATATAATAAGATTGTAGTGCGAAGGCACCAGAAAACCTACAGTAATAGTCCAAAAGCCGACAGCACAAAAAACTCTGGTATAGAGCAGAAGAAAAAAAACCCTTTATTTTATGAAAGAAAAGTAATAGAGGAATCTAATGATCCATGTCTGCCGGAAGTGAATTGTAGCATAAGCCAAAAATCAATATCACTATGGGTTTATTCGTACTTTTAGCATTATGTTTGCCATGAAATCATTTTATAAGTTTGATTGTACGTCAAACACAATGTTAAACCTACGAGTAAACCCCTAGTGGTGTTAGTTTTTGGATTATACACTACTTCATTTCCGGTAGAAATGGATCATTAGATTCCCCTGTTACTACTTTTCTATAATATAAGGGGTTTTTTTTCTTTTGCTCGATATCGTACCTTTAATGCAGTCTGTTCTTGGATTATAAACAGTTAGAAACGCTCTTTTCAAATTTCTCATTTTTAATTAAAATTTTTTCAAGAGGATGTTAAAAAAATGTGTTAAAGATGATGTTCTTTGGAAAGGATAACGCATTCTGACCTGTAGCAGAAAAATATTTTACTTGTTTGACATTAGGTGCAGATTTATATGAGGATAGTTTCATTTACGGATTTACTGGTTCCAAAATCAAAAGTAATTTCTTAATAACGCATAACAAGCACAGTAAAACATGCAATAATTTAAATTAAATTTTAAAAATACATTATTTTTCTAAAATATGCATCATCTTAAGTACAGTATTTAAAGGTGTATTCGAAAAAACGCTTTTTCACCTTCAACAGCTCGAAATTTTCCGATACAATTCCAGACACATTTTTAAATGTAGAAACATGAAACTTGCTGAGGGAATTCTTGAAGGGACGAATGAGGTGCCGTGTGACATCTTTTTACGCTCAATTCATTAGAATTTGAGTTATATACAATTACCTTATCAGTATGACCCTTTTTTTCATTCCCCAGATCTCCCGCTTGGGAAAAATCGGTTCGAAATGTCTTTTTTAATTGCTTTTTCTGCATTTATCAAAGAAACGACAATCACGGCACCTTGTGTACTTTCCAAATAAGAGATTTTAAAAGTTTGGTGTATTTGAGAGCAAAAATGAATTAAAAAATAAATCGGAAAATAAGCAGTTTGAATCGAAATACACCCTTAACAAAAAATATGCAGTGTTAAATACCTGAAGTGTGTATGTGAAAATATTACAGGGTCAAAACAAACTGCATATGCAGTTTTAAAGTTCGAGTTTTTAAAATTTCGTGATATACAAAATTAAATTATCCTTATAATGATGGATTTCATTGACAAAGTAGACTCAAAAAATATAAAAAAATATACCCGGATACAGATTTATGTCAATTACCCTATGAAAAAACAAAACGAAAATAAAACTTGCTAACCAGAAGTTTGAAAAGAAAGCTTAGTGGGATTTAACGTTAGCTTACTAGTATATTCGTGTGACTAATGTATGCTTTAATGTGCAGGGACATTCTAGTTCCTTCACAAAATTGAAGTATGTTACAGAAATGTAATTTTCATCAAAATAAAGAAATCGCTTCTTTTATGGCTTTGATGCACGATGAAATGTGCTCTATAAAAAGTTATATACTTTAAATCTCTACCTTATTCAAAAACATATTCCAAAACGCAATCATAAATAATTTATTTATTTTATTTATTCTAACTGTCACACAGTTTAGGAGGGTAGACATTTAAACATATTTTACTTTGTATCTCCGTGATAAAAGCGATTCAACGAAACATCATTTTTATTATTTAAATATCGCAGACATCGTTACGTAAGATAACAAATGATTCTAACTTTGAAATATCTGAATACATTAAAGTAAAAACATCTAAATAAAGCAAAAGAATAAACAAATCGATCCCAAAAGCGAGTAATGGTTTCCCGAAGTAAAAAAATAATCTTGATGCTTTCTGGACAGATAAACATTCTCTTTGCATGCAATTAATGCCACCTTTTAAGCTGTTTAAAAGATTGCTTATAAAACACTTGATTTTTCTGAGCTTAACCTATTTTAAGAAAAGACAAAGATGAGACATCATTCCCACTTACAATAACTTTACTCTAATGTTTTATACTCATTTATTATACGTAATGAAATTTCATTCAAATGTTATATATAGTTTAAATCATGTGTCTGATGCTACTGCGCAAGAATTTTACACAAGTTAGAAATGTCTGACAAGTAGAGGACCAATCCTGATAATCACAGATTTTTAATATTTTTATATATGCGGTAAAATAGAGGAACCTTGTTCTCAGGTTCAGCGGGTTTTATACAGCACTCTTTAATTCTCGAGAAACCGGGTGGTCTAATATTGTAACACAACTTAAATATTAGATTAATTTACAACGCGATTTTTCAATCAATAAATCAACTATAACAGATGTAAATTTTCCATGTTGGTGAAAAAAGTTCGGGCCAGAATTCGAACCAGGGATGTACTGACTGAAGCCGCCAACGCTCTTCCAACTGAGCGATCCCGGACACGAACACTGGAGAACTATTTCACCCAAATAACCTTAAAGATCACATAATTTGGTCTGATACTATGGATCAGCTCAACAGAATTAATCGAAGGTCAATACATGGAATCTGCAGAAAACGTTGCATACGATATTATATTAAATTAATTTATAATGCCATTTTTCGATCGGTAAATCAATTATAACAGAGGTAAATTTTCAGTAACAGAATTACTGCTGTGATCATATTACGATTGATTCGGTATCTGTTTCGTAATCTGAAGACTTATACTTATTGAGGTTCAATACTGAAACAGGATGCATTTGGTTTGAACATTTTTTTTGTTTTATAAATACACTTGTGATTGCGATTTCATAATCTCAGATAAAAGATTTAATATCAAACATTACTTATAATGAAAGAGTATTTAACTTTTTTATTTAGTATTTTTTTTAATTTTTAAACAATTACTAAGCATTTTGTATTTTTTAAAGAGATTTATTTTAAACATGGATGTATTATTGACTGTTGTATCTATAAACAAATCTTCCATTTGCGCAATTAACCCTTACAAATGAAAACTTTAAATTGATTTTTCTCTCTTTTTATATATTTTTATAACCTGCTTGTCAAAAAAATACTAAGGCTTTTTTTCTACTTTAGATAGAAATTTGAAATTTGATTTAATTATTCTCCATAGTGTTACGTGCGAGGATCTATTATTCAAGCCTATAGTTATTTTTTAAAAAAATATCTACATTTAGAGTTTGTTGAATTTCTTCAATTTTTTAATATACACGCGAGAAGAAAATCATATTGAATGTAAAGTTCATACATCTAAAAAAAAACATGCACAGTTTTATTTCGTGTATTCTAATGAGTGTGAAACAAAAATATAAACAAAAATATTCAGTTGTAGATATTTTTAAAAAGTTATTTTTTTACTCATATTTAAGTAAAATAGGCTGTTCTAAAAATTCTTATCTTTTAATTTAATTTTTAGTATTAAGTATTGTGTTACAACATATATTACACCATTATTCAAAATTGGATAGATGCTTTTAAATGTACTGGTGTCCCCTTATGGAAATAATTAAATATTTTTTCATTAGGAATTCACATAATTGTTCGATATCACTGCATCAACAAAGATTACATGAAATATGTTTTCAAAGTTATAAAAAATATATAAAGATTTATGATTCTTTTTACAACGATATAATTACAATAAAAAAATAATTAAAATCTACAGAGGCTGGCAACATTGTTGCCAGCAGTTTTTGCCGTAAATTTAACGGATTTTTTTTACAGGGCGTCTCAACATTTTCTTTGACGCGATTTTTACAAAGCCGTTTAAAAGATTCGTTAGGAAACTCGATCTTTCTTACAAATTTTTTCGATAGTTGTTAAGAAAATAGATAATTGTCGTAAGAACTCTTTTTAGATATAAAGATATAAAAAATTAATAAAAATAATAAATGTTAATATGCTAATATTTTTTAAGTTCACATTTGAGTTCAGAAACATGTTGATAAGCAAAAATTATGAAAAAATTCAGAGGAAAAGCAAAAACAAATTTCTATCTAATGCGAGTAATGTTTCTTTGAAGTAGGAAACAATATTTTTTATCTTTTTTCTGCTGTTAATTTTTTATATAAATGTAATTAACGGCATCGTTATGTAGTAGATAAACATGTTTACTTAGATAGTACATAATCTTTATGACAAAAAACTGTTGATAGTTTGTTAATAACAGGAATAATTTTCTTAGGAATTCTTATTCGAATTTAAGATTGAATTAACTGAATGTTTACATGATAATCTCCTGTTAAAAGGGTATATGAATAGAAACAGGTATAAGCAATAAGCTCTCTTCGAAACGCTTTGGTAACGCTTTGCATTTTCTAAAAATTCAGCACGTGATAACGACTTGTCTCCATGCAGAATTTGGCAAAATCCATTTGAACAAGCCAGGAAAAATAAAATTTATTTTGAATTTAAATATTTTAATAAACTTTCCGTAAATATCATAACACTTCTTGATAGGTATCTCTCCATGTAAAATTTTGGTATGATGAAAATCGCTACATTGCCACATACATCGTTATAACTTTATGATATGGAGATAATCCGATGTACAAAAGTATCAGTAACTTTTAAAGCAAGCAAATAAATATATATATTTTTTTTTACACTTACCGCATTTTTTCGATAATAACTGATAATTGCCATCAATTATTGACTTAGTCAAAGCCTGTTCAATACAAATGATTTTTTTTAAATATGAGAAATAGAAATCAGCATTTGCCTGATTTAACATAACTTTCTATAAAAAATGTTTACTTTTAAAAGTGACAAAAAAAAAAAAAAAAAAAAAAAAAAAAAAAAAAAAAAATCCTGCTACATACACAGTTTTTTGGTGTATTTCTTAACTTTAAAATATGTTTCATATGCAGTCGCATGAATTTCGGAATGTAAACCTGAATTCTGCACAACTTTAATGTCTAATATATAATAATAAAGATTTTATATGACTATATATATAGTATTTATATATATTTATACAGGGTGGTCGTAAAAAAACTTTGCCGATATACGGAGCTCTAGCGGCCAGTTCGCTCAACCGATCGAAATGAAATTTCAGATATAGCTATTCAGAGGTATGAGCTCGAGATTCTGTGAACGACAACAAAATGGCGCTCACGGTTACGGTTATAGTTACAGAAACTTGAAAATTTCCACTGGCAACACCCATTTTTTTCATCTCAAAATGTTCAGCGCATGCGAAAACCCTAAAGAGCGTTGGAACCGTACGTTTATCGCAAGAAACGGACATGTGATGCACGCACAAAAAACCGTTCTGGGAATCCTCCCCCCCCCCCATAGAAAAAACTCGATTGGGGCGCAAGGAGGAATTTTGCATATGACGCAGAGTCAGTACACTAATCGCTGATTACAATACAGATCGGAGAAACTGAAACTTTTATTTTGATTACACATTTTCCACATGGGTGACATCACAGGAAATTACACATTGTATGGTGGCGACTATGGACAATACAGCCGAATGTTGCATCGCATGAGGGATGTTTGCAAACACACGTTTGTTAGAATCTTTCAAATCCGGCAAAGTTTGCGGATTCCACATGTACACTCTAGATTTTAGATATCCCCAGAACCTGAAATCCATAGGAGTAGGGCACCCATGTGGAAAATGTTTAATCAAAATAAAAGTTTTAGTTTCTCCGATATGTATTGTAATCAGAGATTAGTGTACTGACTCTGCGTCATATGCAAATTTCCTCCTTGCGCCCCAAACGAGTTTTTTCTAAGGGGGGGGGGCGGATTCCCAGAACGGTTTTTTGCGCGTGCATAACATGTACGTTTCTTGCGATACACGTACGGTTCCAACACTCTTTAGGGTTTTCACCTGCGCTGAGCATTTTGCGATGAAGAAAAATGGGTGTTGCATTGGAAATTTTCGAGTTTCTGTAACTATAACCGTAACCGTGAGAGCCATTTTGTTGTCGTTCACAGAATCTCGAGCTCATATCTCTGAATAGCAATATCTGAAATTTCACCTCGATCGGTTGAGCGGACTGGCTGCTAGAGCTCCATATATCGGCAAAGTTTTTTTTTTATGACCACCCTGTATTAAAGTTGACACTCCGTATAAACTTGACTCAAAGTTTGTTGAAATTTCAACAGAAAATAATACATATACTAATAATAATGTATGTCATTTCTATTTAGCCTGAAATATCATTTTTAAAAAGCAAAATAATTTTAACATTGATGGTGGTAACTTTATGAACAATAAACTTCCATTGAACAACAATTTTCAAATTTGCTAAATACTAAATTATAAAAATGTACCAAAACATCACTTACAAGGAAAGTCTCCATACGGGCATACTCCGAAAAATCTGAAAAAAATTACACAATGTTTTTCTCAATAGGATATATACGTTTATTATATATATATATATATATATATATATATATATATATATATGTATATATATATATAAGAAATCAGCCGAATTTTCGTACCCTTTCCGTAAAAAAATAGTGGAAATTTCGTTATTTAGCGATCTATCACCGGTTAGCGATGAAAAGCAAACAAAAAAAAATACTTTTTTATGCATCAAAAATGTTTTTTTATTTCAAACGAAAAAAGTTTTATTTTTATGCCCAACTTGTTTAAATAAATTAAATATCTTTGGTTTTGTCAGTTTTAGTTTGTTTTAAGCATAATTTCGTGATATCGATATTTATATGCATTTATATTCAAATTTAACCACCAAATTTTGAGATTTAACACGAAATCCAAATTTAAACTAATTATTTTTTTTAAGTTCAAAGTCCAGTTGAGCATTGCCAATGTTGTCAATTCGATTTTGTTGCTATGGAAACATCTGGTTTTTATTTTTAAATAAACTAAGATGTTTGAAAATAATTTTTCTGAATAAAAATTTTTTATGTATAAGAATATTTTTTCCAGAGGAAAATAAAAAACTACGGCAGTAAATGATATATATATATATATATATGCAATACAATATACATATATGTATATAACATATTAAACTCTCTCATTAATTATGTTTAATTTCATAAATTATTATTTACACGCATTCTAAAAATCCAAAAGTTTTCAGTTGCATTAAAATCGTTTGCTTTTGGCGGGAAAAACTATTGGTCGCCAAATCGTGTGACATTTTCTTTTTTTCGTGCCAAATATTCGACAGTTTTTAATTTTTTACAGGTTTTTACTGTAATTCCGCCGCTAATTTTGACTTATCCTTTATTACATACATGAGTAATTTAATTAGATTATTTTTAAATTTCTGAATATGCCCAGTATGGAGACCTTCCTTGTTAGTATCGCGAAAATGGAATGCATTTGCTATAAATGTTTATAATTAAAAAAAAAAAATATTTAAAATGACTAATGTTTAATCTAAGCAACAACTAACAAGATTTACATAAAATTTCTGTATTTTACTTCCAATTTTATATTTGGTAGATAATATGTATTTACAAGAACAGTATAACATTATTACTTATCCCATAAAGTTAGACAAATTAGTTAAGGAGAAATCTATTATAAATTTATTGCAGTTAATTGCTTTGTTATTTTACAAGTATTATTTAGGTATTTCATGTTCTATTTTGCTAAAAACTGTCCATATAAAGTGTACCAAATCTACCCTAAGTGCCCTTAATATTTACCGAATATCAGTCGATATATGAAATTTTATTTTACGTATATGTCTCTTACTTTTGAAATATATTCATGGATCTACATATTTATTATTTCTGATCTATATAGTTTTTGCTTACTAAGACATAATGGAAGCATTATATTATTCACACATTATTATTAATTATCACTTGTTACGATAACGCAGCTGTCTTATCATTTCTGTCGGATATTGTATTACGAATGCATTAGACTGTAATATTATTCTTATTTATTTTAAATGACAATAAATGAATTCCATACTCTGCACAGTATTTTTTGTCAGTATTTATACTTATTTGTTTGTATTATGTATATATTCGAAAAGTAAAACATAGATGTTTCTAAATAAAGGGAAATCTAATGTATTTAGGAACGAAAATATCATTACTGAGCTACTGACAATTCTGAAAAGTATCTTTGAGTTGTTTAGAAACCTCTCCAAAAATACATATTGTAGGATCTATAAACACGAAGTTACTTTTGTTACCCCTGATTTTCTGAAATATTTCTAAATAGTATTTATAACGTAATGATCAGTCTTTTCGTCCAATAATATACTGTTTTCTAATGCTATACATTCATAAATAAACATTTAATGCTAAACAAAAAATGTTATCTAGCAGCTTTATGTATCATTTTATATACAAAATTAATCGACCGCATTTCAGAAGAAAAAAACTTGAAGTACACATTTTGAAAAAAGTAAGTTTTTAATGAATTCTATATGCTCTACATACTCAAAAGTCTTCAGATTTATCCTATTATAAATATTTTGTCACTTTCCAGTTTTATTTTGGATTCTTCTGTTACTTTTTTATGCAGATTTATGCTTACTACTTAGATAAATTTCAGTTCAACAAGAAAACGCGCAGCGCAATCCAAAATGTTTTTCAGGGAATTATCATTATTAGCTATGTATGTTTACATATAATTTTTGAAATCGGTATATGAATTTATATTGAGCCCATATCACATATGATAGTGAAATTTAGTTAAGTTTAACTGAATAACATAATTAAAAGGAATTACCAGCTAATTCTTTTTACATAAGAAAATTAAATGTGAACAAATTTGTATAAGTATCTAAATACATGTTCTGCGTGAAATTTACATGCAATTTAATAGACTAACACTTACACTGTACACGTATAAATTTCATGAAAATCGAGGTATACATAGGACTGTTAGAGCCCAGAAATAGACAGAAGAACCAAAGTCATAAAACCTTTTTCATTCAATATGTCAGAATATGTTGAAAATCACTAGAAATAATAATGCATTAACAAAGTAATATCTTCTTCACCAAAACCAAACTTTTATAAAATTCACTGACTGAAGAATTTTTCTAAAGGAGAACATAGCTTATTTTTTATTGATATTTATGCTCGTTTTAAATATTTTTCAGCATACTGCAGAAATGTTTATGAATTTAGTCATCTACTTATTTTTCCGCTCCCTTAATCTATTAACAAACTTAACTTCGTCGGCATGTACATAGTATTATATATAGTAAAATCTTTTCCGCATATTTTAATGACAATAAACTGTTACGCACATATTAAAGTTGACAGGAATATCACAAATGCACTAAAACTTTATTTGTGAAGATTATGGAGAGTAATCTCATTGGTACTTTCTTTAATTGGTTATTAAAAAAAATGCTTGTACG
Organism: Maratus speculifer; assembly: GCA_964019185.1. Classification (NCBI taxonomy): domain Eukaryota; kingdom Metazoa; phylum Arthropoda; class Arachnida; order Araneae; family Salticidae; genus Maratus; species Maratus speculifer. The sequence continues at coordinate 70,023,985 of OZ025297.1, read as the reverse complement.
ATTTGATAGATTGGGTAAATATTTCACGGCATGATTTAATTATATTACACTGTTACAATTTTAATGAACATTTTATGAACTTCAAAGTGCACTTAAATATGCGGTTTGAGGACTGTGGTGTGAAAAGAGTTTATAAATAATTTATGGGTAAACACAAAGAATTCGGCTTCAGTATTGCCTCTAAGTAACAACAAGGTGACAGCGTATTTTGAAATGTTTTATTAGTGTTTAATATACTTCATATAAAAACCCCTTTAAAACATAAATATACACAATGTTTGCTACAAATAATACATTGTTTCATTCCTTCCTACGGTAACATTCTCAAGAAAATAAAATGATAAAATATTTTCGCGAAATTCTTCAAATTGAAAAACTTGCAAACAAAAAAGAAAAAAAAACACGCGAACACTAGCATACTTCGCAGCCTTTCTAAAATCTTTAAATTAATTACAAATATATTCAGGTGTGTTTTGAGTTATTTCTGCTTATTTGGATAATATGTATAATGTTTATCTTTTGAAATACAGTACGATATTCCAGGTAAATTACATTTGAAAATCGCTTTTGGTCCTGTAGCACCAATGAATGGCTTGAAGGATCGTTATAAAACACAAAAACAAGAACAGCCAACATTTTTTTCCATTACGAATTTATATATATGAATCGGACACTCACAATTACATCGATGTTTCACATGAGGATTCAAATTCCGGACCCTCGAAATGCCAGAAACGGTTGCAAACCACTGCTGACAAGTAGAAATGTTGGAGATTGACAATAGATTCATGCACTATATGAAAAAACAGACTACATTGTCGTATATGCATGTTAAAATCACCATTACCGCGTTGAATCGTGTAATGAAGTATAATAATAAATAATTATTTAAATGTTTCATATTATTTTTCTTAACATGGTATTTCAATCGATTTAAATGTTATTTTGACAAGTGACGTTTATGGTAAGGTATTAATGCAACAGTATATCAAAAATATAAATCGAAAAATTTTTTAGGTATGATAAAAAATATCTAGCCTTAAAAGAGAGTAAAAAATAATGTTGTAATTCATATTTATATTTCAAGCCAAACAATATCTTTGATATCAAATGAAATTTATGATTAACTAAAGTTATTTTAAACGTAATAAGATTTACTGTAAAGCATAGTAATAGCAATGCAACAGTAGTATAAATAACAATACGAAATGAAACAAGTATCGAAAATACGTTTCAGGAAAGATAAAAATTAACTAACCCACAACAAGGTAAAATACTCTGTTTTAATACAAATTTATATTTCAAGCAACATATATCTTTGACAATTCAAAAATACATTTATTTTTGTAAAATCCTAAAAATCAGATTCAGAGCAAATAGAAGATAGGATTGAAATGATTATTTTGACAGCAAAAATAGAATTTATCCATGGAAGAAATACATTTTCCAAAAATATAATCTTTTTTAAAAATATATATCATTTATTGTGACATTGCCAGAGAGGTTTTACGTTTTTTTCCTGTCATTTTTGAAATATATCTAATAAAATTGTTTTTAGTATTTTTAAGTTTCCAATTTTTATAGAATTCAAGGACTTACAGACTTCTGATTTTAAATAAATATGAGCAACAACTGAGTTGGTATATTTCTTGAATAAAAAGTACTAAATTTAAGAATTATATCATCACAAGTTTTTCTTTATGTTTATTTTTATTGAGAAAGAATAAGTGTAATCAAATAAGTGAATTAAACGCTAGTGATATTTATTCAGTAGTAAAGCATTGTTTGGAATTTAAAAAAGAGTGAATTAAAATGTAATCCTAAAATTAAAAAATGAAAGAATTGCAATGAATTTATTGCTTCATTTTCTAACAATAATAATAATAACAATAATAACAATGATAATGACAATAATAATAATAACAATAACAATATTAATAAAAACAATAATAACGACAGCAGAAACAACAACAGCAACAACAATAATAATGAAAATAATAATAATGTTTCAAATCAAAAAGAAGTATGCATTGATTATTAATGTTAAAATATGTGTTACTGAAAATCGCTTCTTAAAAATCGCTTTCAAAAACATTTCAGCAACTATTAATTTTCAGAATTGTCGATAATAGTGAGGCAAGTATTACTCCTTTATTGTCTAGATATTTGTTATTAAACGACTTAAGATAAAAGGATTATTAGATCTACTATATATTTGGATGGTCAAAAAGTTTGTAGGTATTTTTTTCATCAATATACCACGTAAAAGTTTTAAATTTGAAAGAAAGAAAAAATGTATGTAGGGGAAGATGGGGATACTTGAGCCATTTTTTGAATTTTAATTTTTTTAAATTTTTTATATTTTTTTAGAATAAAATAAAATATTGAAAATGAAAATTTGATATTTTTTCTTCAACTAAAAACCACTTTCAATTACTTTTGAACTATTTTTCTATGTATAATAAATGTTTATTTTTTGTTTTACATCGTGGCTCAAGTATCCCCATGGCGGGGATACTTGAGCCATAGTGAAGGGATACTTGAGCCACTAAGGAAAAATACCTACAAAAGTAATTTTTTTCGCTTTATTTTTGCACTAACATTTTACAGAATGATAAATTATGAAACGTAAAGTCATTCAAAACCAATTGAGAAAACAAAGCTAGTAATATGATCATTTTTTGTCGTTAAAACTGGTTGTCGGATGATAATTTCAACTTGAGTTATAACGACGGTAGAAACATCCTCAGTTCAGAGCCATTTAAATTTGGAATCTGCAATTCTTCGGGCAAATTTCATTTTCAAAATATTAAGCACTTATCCAACAAATATTTTTACAGTTTTCTTTCTGGCATATTTTATTAGTAACCAACCATCAATAGAAGGTTTTCTTTTCACATCATCACCATCATTGACAGAATTTTCCTCTAATTATATTGTCGAACTCGTGCTTTTAATTTAGTAGCTGTCGGAATTTAAGCCAGATGTATCATTCTACTGTTTCAAACACCTTTTTTGATTTCACAGGAAAAGATTTTTCTTCCTCTTTGGCTCTATGCAGGTAAGTTTGAACTGGGATTTTTGTTGCTTTTCTTGTTTTTTGTGCGCTCGTTTTACCAATTTTTCTTCAATTTTCTTAGTTAAAAAAAAGTTACAGCAACAGAGGTTACGATTTCAATATAAAATATTAATCTTAATATGTTATATTAAAAAATAAATATTTTAATATGTTGGACCTAATTAATTAAAGTATTAGAGATTATAGCCTGTAAAACCGTTTTAAAAAGTTATTTTAATTTAATGAAAGTTAAATTGAAAACTATGTTTACATTTATCTAGGCAGGCTATTTTGTTAGTCAAAATGAAAAATAAAATAGATATTTTCATTTAAAAAATATACATTTTTAAACATTTTTAGGTCGTTATTTAAAAAAAAAAAAAAAAAAAAAATATATTCTCCCTTTTATCCAGAAAAATATCTATTAGTGAATATAAGGATGGAATTTTATTTTTTGTTTGTTTCACCCATGTTTAATTTCTAGTGGGGATGGTTGAGGCATGGCTCAAGTATCCCCACTCTCATTGGCTCAAGTATCCCCACTATTACTATTTTTGTTTCCCAGAGTTTTACTAAATAAAGCATGCAACTATTAGAACTATTTTAGACTCAAAATACAATTGAAATTATGCTTATTAAATGTATGTATATAGTTGCAACTTTAAACAAAACTTTGATTACAAAAAAACAAAAAGCCATGCACCTAAATATTTACTTCAGGTAGGGAAAAGACAACTATTAATTACTATATTTTCAAAATGGTACCAAGATGTGTGATTTCCTTTTTACATGTTCAGAACTATAAATATGTTATCATATTGGTAGTTTTAGAAAGAAAAATTAACCAACTGTAGAGATAATAGGGGTGGCTCAAGTATCCCCTATGCTCAAGTATCCCCACTCTCCCCTATAAGCTAAGAAATTATTTGCTGCCTTGAGACATTGTACAAACATGCAACTATTTCGTTTGTTTTCGCTAGAGCACTTATAGATCTAGCGACTTCTAAATCTTCTAAATCTAATTTAATATTTGAATGTCACTAAATGAAAAATGTATATTCAACATACAGACATAATTATATGCCACGCAGACACATGTATATGTGTTTGCGTTTGTGTTCTCTTATAATAAATACATTAGAATTTAGTCCAATGTGGACTGTGAGTATAGAAGGAAGTGAAAAAAAATATGTGTTGAAGGCTTTGAAAGGAAACGTGTACAGAACGTGTACGCACAAGATTTTCGCAATTAAAATAAATTAAAATATTAATTTACACTTAATACACAATAATGATGTTATCGGTGACCGTCCCAACAAACGCTACAATGCCATGAGAGAGTAAATGCTGCTACTCACTCGCAAGCAATCAAAAGCGAGCTGAGGCAAACAACAGCATGCATATTCCGTCATTTCTATACAACGCACTCTAGAAATCGTATATAAGGTGTTGTCATTCCTGTAACAAAGAGTCATACGTAAATCGACCCCATTCCCGATTTTTAGTGTCCACAAGTAATGTCGTCAAACATGACAATTGTAGTCACAGTTCTAGACTACATTGCTATAATGCGCAGTTAGCATTGCAAAAGTGTTTTACGAATCTGCAGTGTACTACTAAACCACGTGTTTACCGAAAATTGCCATGAAGAAATTTCCTCTTGAAGTAATTAGCTGCAAAATTTGAGGAGGGTAAAAACAACTACGTTGAGAAAGAAATAAAAAATTTAAACTTTATTTTAATAACTAAAAATTTTATTATATTTCTGAATAATTAATATTTTATTGAATCATTAAACTGATATGACATAATGAAATGTATAAAAGTATACTTTTTACAACATTTTCAATAAGAATATACCTCCAATATTGTAGTACAGAAATAGTTATTGCAAAGAGATGTTCGCCATTTCGAAAGAATTTTTGATTTTAATTGCGAAGACTAGAAACGATAAATGTTCTTGAAAATAGTTAAATGTGCAATTTTACATAGTTATTTATGATTAGTAAACGTTATAATATCTAGATTCTATGCCTCGCTATAGTTTTAATTACTAAGTACTTGCAAAATTAAAACACTAGACATAATAATTAATATTAGACAGTCTCTTCCGGTTACCTATCAACAGCAAATTTATGAAAATTTAGGAATAAATTTTACACTCACATATATTTTAATTTTTTTTCTTTCCTCATTCGTCTCTTCGCTAAATAAGAAGATAGTTTTTAGTTATGCTGAGACAATTTTATGTTTACGAGGAAGAGAGGAATAACAAAAACATGCTATAAGATGGCCTGAATTTGTTGTTTTTAAAAACTTGAAGTTCAGTATGAACCAAGTGATTCTGTTTAAGAGAAGTTATATATTTTTTTTCTAGAGGTAACTAGCAAGAGCATAATTTAAAAAATATAACACATAATTGGTGACACACAAAATAAAAATTTGTTTGAAGAAACCTTATATTTTTCGATTACAAGATAATTCAGCTCACAGTTATATGCATTACAAAAAATAACAAATTATGAATGTAATATGACAAAACAATCATTACTAAGAAGTTATGAAAATCATCTAGAATATTTTTTGACCTAGTATTCAGCAGAGTAGAGTGATTTACATTTAAGCCACTGAGTACAGCTTTTCTACTCTTTTTTTCATACATATTGTTTTAATCCTACTTTTTAATTTAATAAAATTTATTTCATATAAAAGAAAAAATACGGAATATTTTCGGATTATATAATCGGATTAAGTTATATTTCATTTATTTTAAAAAAATGAAGTAATAATAATTAAAGGGCCTTAAATAAAAAATAATGAAATTTAAGTTTATCAGTAAGATATCAAAATCGTCCACATCAAATTATGCTCAAATTTCATACACACTTTTCTTCAATAAAGGATGAACTCTTTGAAAAGTTATTCCTTTTAGTCAATTTCCTTTACGAACTATTCATATGATCTTGCATTCTACTTTAATTTAAGTAAAAAATGGCATACATCATTTTGCATAAAAATAAATAAAAAGTGGCAAATTTGAGATTAATCAAAAGGAATAGTAAGTGCTAATATGAAGTGTAAATATATACACTTCTGTACACAGTTCATTAGTATTCAACACACAAGACAGTTCTATTCTTTGTAGTATAAACATTCCAAAGTTACACGAAATAAAAATGTGGAAATAACAATTGAATATAAAATTACTGACTGTTTAGCTAAATCAAAAATTTCTACTTTTAAAGGGATTTAAATTGCATTAAGAAGTGAGCTACAATGTATTTATTTATTTTATACATAATGTATATTTTAATTATAAAAATTAGAATTTACATTTTTTAAAATTTATATTAAAGGTTTACTGGGTTAACATCTTCAAGCCCAATCGTGATCTTTTTGAAAGAAATACAGTATTTTCTCTCATATTTTGCAGTTAATATCTTACAATGCAGTGCAGAAATCATTAAGATCACTACCAACCAGGAACGATTAAAATTTGTTTCTACCCACAAATCGCCACATATCCACATTTTTTCCTGTAATTTGAAGTTCAAACACTTAAGATTCCAAAAATGCTTTGTTTTCGGTTCAATGATCGAAAGACGACTTGTTATAACCTAAATAAATAAACTGAAAATGAATTTCTCAAACCGAAAGTGGCCATTTAATTAGCAATAGAAAGGCAAAGAATACATTTTAATGCACAAATATAAAACATGAAGCAAATACACAAATGTATAAATACCTGCAAATAGGGTGAATTTTAAAATTGTAAATTTTATATATAATTTTTGTGCTTTATCAAAATCATAATTTGTGTTTTCTGGAAAACTGCGTTTTTTATTGTGTACGCTTATGGCAAACATTACACTGTTAAAAATAAAGATGACAAAGGAGTTGCATTTGGCACCATGGGGTGAAAAGGGGTTACTATTTGACACACCCAGGCTTGAAAATTTATTTAGGGTGCCATTTGATCCCTCACTGTGTGATTCACGGTTTTTAGGGTGCCGATCAATACATACTTTATATACAATGGAAGATTTTCACCCCTTAAGTCATTTGCACATCTCTGAGACGTGTATCCTTACCCTTCAACTCACCCTCACTGGCGTATCAAAACAGCAATTTCTTCCTACGAAGACTATCACCGCGCGTGCGCTATTCCAATTTCGTTTAGAACTTAGTATGACTAACTTTTGGTGAGCTTTTTATATAAAGCAACCTTTAAATTTCAGGAAATTTGAACATTTCAAGGAGAGTTAGAAGGTGAGCTCAATGACTGAACGGTTAGAGTGTTGAGCTTGCAAATAGACGTTTTGGGTTTGAATCCTTCGCGGGCCAAAGTCGTTTTATAATTTCTTTTTATTGTTTGGCACTCTGGATTAGGGGTGCCATCTTTTCACCCTAATTAAGGGTGCCATTCTGTCTCCCGTAGGGGTGTCACCAGTGAGACAAGCCTTTCACCCCTAAAAGGTGCAATGTGTCACCTGTAGTTTTAACAGTGTATGTTTAAATTTTTAAAGAAGATATTGAAATAAAATTTTGTGACAATGTTCTACTCTATAGTCATGAATTTTAGAAAATCGACTTTATCTAAAATAATATTTCCTTATCATTTTTTAGTATTTCATAAATTTAATATAATTACTCATAGAGATTTTAAGACATGTTATTTATTTACTACATTGTTTCAACAAAAAAAGAAGCAGTTTATGTGTTATAAATTACAGAATTTACGACACATTAAAAGGATCGCCGACAAAAAAGGAGAAAAGTAATACGATGCGTAAAATTCAGAAAGATATAAAATTCTTATATATAATAAAAATTGTGGATACCTATTACTGTTTTTAAAAGAGCAAATACGATTTCTGAAAAACTATTGATTTTGCAATGAAATTTAACATAATTTAAAGTATGAACTAAAAAGCTTAAACTATTTTTAAAAGCCTCATTCTTGTTGAAATAACATTTTATAGGAAAGTAGATACTGATCAAAGTTGAATTTACGTTACACTGTTCTGTTTCAAATATATTATTAAGTAAGAACTTTGTTTTATTACTTAAACTTTTTTTTTTCAGAAAATAGTCTTTGGCTCTTCTGAACTTTAAATGCATTATTTTCACAAAAGATTTTCACTGTCAAAATAATACGAATAAATGTACAGAATGCATGACAAAAATATAAACTTAAAATTAGACTATGCGCAAACTGCTGAAAATATAACAAGAAATATTTATATAGATGTTAAATTACTTTACCTCTTAGTACTTTCAGCTGTAAGCACAGCTTTAATAAGAGAACACAAAAAATACTGATATGAACGTCTTTTTGTCAAATATCATGTAGTTAGCTTCGAAAGGAATGAAAATAAAAGTCAGTTTTCAGATCTGAACAAAATTGGGAAAATAAAATATTGTTATTTTCAGTTTAACACGCATTTTATTTTACATCTAAGAATTTATTTGATTATACTACGCATTCTCACCGATATTTAAAAACATTAACTTAATTTTCTTCGAATTCAGCTACTTTCTTCAACCAACTGAAAGACTTGAAATCCAATAAGCTACCTTGAAAATTCATTTAATTCCTAGAATGCAAAATTGCGGGGTGTTAAGCTTCATTGGCATTTAATTAAAATGTCTGGAGAACAGTTTCTGCATTTAGCTTAAAATGCAAAAAAGAAATCACAGTTTATCTTGAAAAGGAATTTAAAGGCAGTATCGGATAAAAAGGAATTATTTCGTGTCGCAAATTTATTGCAGAAAAATCACTCTTGTGAAAAGTTTTGGTTTGTTGCGATTACTATTAGTTGCATTTGTTGGCTGGCGTTACATAACATTTAAGATGTTATATTTTATAAAAATATCTTTTATCAGAAATTTCTCTGGAATCTTGAATTTAAATTTAAAAAGAAAGATAAAGAAAAAAAGGATACTAGGCTCTTTTTTTTCATAATTTAATTTAGTTAAAAATTGTGAAGTTATAATTAATTTAAACCAACAAACAAAGCTGTTTAATAAAATATCTTTAAATTTTTACCAGCTATAACTATTACTATCAATTATTTCTATCTTACTATAGTGTGTGAAGGTTTATAATGCATTACCTAAAAATAATTCTGGAAAGAGTTATTTTAATCAAAGAATTATTTCATCCAAATTCACGTGTGACTAACGTAACTGCATCAGGTAAAATGACTTCATTTATGTGAATTATTGGTAGATTCATATGATGCTATATTTGCAATTATTGACGAATTCTATGAAAAAAATTTATTATTTATGTTTTCATTTAAAAACTATTTATTTTAATGTAAATTCGAAATATAAAACGTATTTTTTTCGATGTGTTATTCAATAAAATGAAAAATTCAGCATGCAACGGAATATAATTCATGGGAAATTTTTCAGGGATCTAATTGAGAATCAGCCTCCAGGACGAATTAATGTTAAATGTAAAACAAGATGGAAATTGCACATGAAGCGTAGCAAATGAGGTGCGTTCGTACGATAACGAAATTAAAAATATCACTCTCATATATAAATCTTACAAAATTGAAAATAGTAAATAACAATTAAAATGCGCACCAAACAATGTTGCACCTATACCATTATGTAATGGAATACTTTTGTGCGGCCTTATAACAAATCAATAACAAATGTTCTTTGCACAACAGATTATGCAAAATGTATATTATAATATGTACTTTTTAGATGCATACAAATTTTATTATGTTCGAATGAGTGTAACACCATTAAAATACATTTAGAACATATTTCCCCATTGACCATAATGTAACATAATATATTTGATTGTTCCTGTAATTGATCTATGCATCCGATTTTCATAAAATTTGAAATAATTCGACAAAATTATGTGGTAATTATATATTTTGAATTTCAAACGATTCGGTTGGGTAGTTTTTGCGTTGTTATATGCGGAAGGGCGGACGGACGGACTGACAGACAGACGGATGGACTGAGTGACATATATAGGTGCTACATATTTACATAATTACGAACGCACCTAATGAAAAATAGCTGATTGTAGCAATATTTAAATAACGCAATGGCCGGATTTTGTCCTCTTTCAAGATTTCTAATGAAAGGAATAATAAACTTTGTCATAAAGCAATGATTGGAAATTATTTTTTATTGTATAGTGTGTGTTTTTGAGAGAGAGAGAGGAGTTCATAAAAGTCTCTGTTCAACTGTGGGTAGAAATGTAACCTCATCAATTTCCAATCTGGGCAAAATCTTCATCAAAGTTGGTGATTAGTGGATAATCTGGACCAACAAAGAATTAAACATTGAAGAACCAAAGGAATCAAAGCATTGAGAAATTAAATGGGAACGGAAGTAAAATCTTTTAAATTTTTATAACTAATAAATTCAACAGATCAAAAACACGATTGTTACCTTTTATTAAAATGTAAAAAATAAATAAAAAATAAAATAATGATAAATAAATAAATAAATAAAAATAAATGAACAAATAAATAAATAGTTAAATAAATATAACGATAAAAATAAATAAATAAAATAAACTGATAAATAAATTAATAAAAATTTTGAATGCTAGTTGACGAGAAGTATGATTCTAAGGTAGAAAAACAGATGTAGCAAAATGATAAATATGGCAAGTAATAAGATGTGCTGTAATTTCATTTTATACTGAACGATTAATATATGGGATAATAATGTAACTTCTAGAAGCTCAGTAAATTGTGAACACGAAAATATCTTTTGTTTAATTAAAGTTTGCAAGTTTTAAGTGTAGAAATGGATTGGCTATTACACGGTTAAACATTTGAAGTTGGTTTCTTGAATTTAATGTAAAAAATAGTGTTGAAAGAATTTCATTACCAGCAGAGTCTAAAGTTATATAAAAAAAGAATATGTTGCACATATTTGAGTTTTATTAGATTATCTATCATTACCAATAATTTGTTAAGTAAAAATAGTTAGAGTTATGAATAATTTTAAAAAATTCACGAAACTTTATCTTGTAATGATTTCAGTCCAAAGACACGTCGTTTTATCGTCGTGGTATTTATGTATTATCAGAGAGATGGCAAAAATTTGTGGCTAGCATTTCAATAAACCATTTTTTGTATTTCTCTTGAAATTTATCATTTTTCATTGATCAAAATACCCAAAAACGTAGTTGCGCACCTAATAATTTTTCAAAAAGTATGGCATCTATTTTTATTCTTTCGAAGAAATTTTGCTACACCTTTGAGCGACACAAGTACGCTATACGTTAATGTATAAATAGGTTCAAAAAGTTATTTATAAAAGTATAAAAAGGAAAATAACTTAGAATCTGAATTTATTTCACTGTTTGCCACAATAGATAATATATCTTTTTTTCAAGAACCATACCTTTTTATACTCTATCTAAAATTTTCTTCATTTTAATATTGTCCTAACTGGTGGCTACATTCTTGTTTATCTGACATTTTGGGGTCGAGTAGTTTTCATATATTAAAAGCAAAAATGCAAAGAAAATTGCAACAGTTACAGAAACACATATTAATAGCAATTCAACCACGTTTTGAATTCAAGAAAACACATATTATGAAATGTGGAAAGTAAATTGTAGATATCCCACTTAAAAAAGGCCTAAAAGTATGTCTAACAATGCCAGTGCGCAACTCAATGTGCATCTAAATTTCAAATCGAAACCGTAAAACTAAAAAATCCTGATATTCTTTTTTTTCTTTTTAGTTATTGCTGTACCAATGAAATATGATGCCGTTAACTGATACCGTTTTTGAAACAGAAGACACAAAGTCTGCTGTTTTCATGCTTTTGCGAAGATACTTTATTTCAAAATTACCATTTTTACTCGTTAATCTGTTTCCTGCATATAACACATTGTTTGGAAACCACACAAGTACTTAATGACCAATTGCAGGTTCCTGTTCTATTTTCTGGAGCCTAAATTATTCATTCGCCGTGAGAAGTATCGTCTAGAGATCCATGTATTAATGATTCCATGTGGTTTTTGATTCCATGTATTTATGTTCATCACATGTGTCATCTAAGGACGAATTATTTTACACCGTCTTATTTATTTTTGTAGACTTTGAAAATAAAGCTCTGGATTCTGACTTTCCTGTCTTCTTTTTACGGAAAGGGTTATGTTGCCTAGAACAGCATTGCTTCATTTTGAGATGTTCTTTATGATTTTTAATAAATCAATATTTCTGTTCATGTTAAAAGTATTAAACATCTGAATCTTAGCCCAAAACACTGAAAACACTGGCGAAAACTAATAATTTAAATAATACACATTGTAAAAATGACCATTAAAAATATTAGACATGTTTTGATTCTGATAATCTTGTCAATAACCTCACTTTATTCTTTATTTTTTCCTTTTTATTTCATTTTATTATTATTTTTTCCCACTTTTTTCTCAACGTTTATTTCTTTAATTTTTTTTTATCAGTTTTGTCTTCCGCCACTGTTATTTCAAATAACGCTACCTGTGAATCTCTTTGTAATGTCTACCCTCTTTCTTTTAGTTTATCTCTGATATTGACCCCTTACGGACATGTGTATGCTACAGTTGGTGACGATCTGTTATTGTCTTATCTCGAAGCGTGTCCTGCTTTCTTTTTTTAGTGTGATTTTTACAAAGTGTATTATTTTCATTATCTGATCCGTAGGTGTACAATTTCAGAATAAGTCAAGCAAAATTTCAGCCTCGTACGCTCAATACATTTTTCTAGTCATCCACACACACAGAGACAGAGCAAAACTACCAATAATTAATAAATAATTTTTTTAACGCTATGTTCACACAGGAGGTGCACATTAAGAAGCATCTCAATATGTATCATAAATGGTTGCTTTACTGTTTACCTACGTTTAGTTTTAAAATAATGGATGCCATATCTGTTTCAGCAATTTCCTCGCATTTGGAGTTTGTGTCGTTTCGATGATATAGTGTATCATTAGATATAACTAGGTTTGGTTTTGTTTATATATATATATATATATATGTCATAATGAAAGAAATAAACTTAAATTACATGTTTATGTACTTTAATCACCGAAAAAAATTATTTTTTTACTATTCTGTTTGATGATAATTAAAGTGTCAAAACTAAATCCATATGTAACATAGCATGAAGTTATTACGTAAATACGAGCCATAAATGTTAATTTTCATTACAGATAAATGCAATAGTTATTTATTTATTAATTCTTTAATGAATTTATTTTTTATTAATAATTATAGAATAATCTAGGGCATTTAAAACTAATTTAAAGATTTCAGGTTACATTAATTTATCGATGGTTACTAAATTTACCTGAACTAAACACTTGCATTTTCAATATATATATGTATCTAAATATATATATTAAGATTCTGTAAAATTACTTAACAAAAGAAATAAATCTTTTCTGAAATGTTACTTTTTTTACACCAATTTCGATTTTTAAATTCTTTTTTCTAAAAAAGGGCCTTTAGGAATTCGAAATTGTTGAACATTATTTCTTTACAGATCCGATAAATACAGGGCTATAAAGTAATTTAATGTTTCACTTTTGTTTGATGATGCAGAAAAAACTTTAGGATGATCGAATCTACGGTTCAGAAAATCTCATTTAAAACAGTTTTTCAAATTTAAAAAATAAGTTCATGTGGAGGATTTTTCTTATTTTTAAGAACACACTTTGTTCTATTTCTTGAATTGAACATATTTTTTTTCTCAAATTAAGGTTCGAAATTTAAATTTAAAATGACAGGAAAAGAAACATCTTCTGTCAAAATAATTAAAAAATAATTTCCTATAACTTGAGTTTGAAGAATTTAATTTACCAGTATGATTAAAATACTTAAATTTTATTACTTTAGATTAATCAATTAATTGTATTACCGTAAATTTTTCTAAATTGCAGTACCTTCAATATCTGTGATAATGAATTATCATAAATTAGGTTTAATTATAAAAAGTGATATAGTTTAAGTGTATATAATATTATCGATAAAATTTTATATTTCAGTTTTAAAAGTAGCTATATTTCGTGATTTGAATCATTTTCGTGCTATTTATATGCATATGTATATTTGAAGATATACATATATGCAAGATATACATATTTGAAGATATACGCATATGCAAGGCGCTGCCAAATTCGAACCCTAATCTCAGAGGGATGATAATTGGCATCAAGATAAAGTAAAATTATCAGAGAATAGGGGGTCGCAAACGATGTATTTAATAAAAAATGTAGGATGCTCTACACTGTAAAAAAATGTAAATTTACGTTACTTTATTGTGAATTATCCAATAAATTTATGGAATATGTCACTTGTATCATGTAAATGGTCAACTCCTGTATTTTTTTGTGTTTTACAGCCAAAAATCGTTAAAGCAATGGCAAAGTCCGTTGACATAGGAATAAAGTCCGTTTTTTAATGACATTTTCTGGAATCTCTGCTGCAGCTTTTTTACAGAGTGTACCGTGACATAATTTGGATTAACGATATTAAATTTCAGAAAACTTAGAGTAAAACTTTTAATATACATCTCGTCTTTCTTTTGAATATAAAGATATAATATACAGGGTGTCCGAAAAGTCTGGAAACGGCCGAATAACTCGAGAAATACATATGAGATTGAAAAACGTAAATATACGTGTTAAATATTTTAAAATTAGCTACTCAGTGATACCGAATTTGACCTTCGTAACCGACTCCCTGGGGGTCAGAGGGGGTCCAACTTTAAAATCTTAAATTATAACCCCCATTTTTTATTGCAGATTTGGATTTTACGGACAAAAATACGTACCTTTTGTATTTGATGTTTATTTCGACTCCCCGTTTATAACGGTGTAATCGAGCATATTAAATCGATACATATTTCGGCTTTTCCGACGGGATCTTCCCTAATCGAAACTGATTGGGCAGGATTTTTGACGTCAAATTTCTCGTATTTTGCTGGAATAGCGTTTCCTGAAAATCACCCGTGGCGATTATTTCGATAGTGCTACACTGTTAAAAATTTGACCTATTTGCTGTAGCGTCACTCCACAGCTTTTATAGAATATCTCTTTCATGACCAATGAGAATGTTCCATAACACAGTAAAGTACATTGTAAAAAAATGGACCCTTTTGCAGCATCGTCAAAAAATTTCCCATTTGGCGCAGCGTCACTCCACAGCTATTATAGAATATCTCTTTTGTGACCAATGAGAATGCGCCATAACAGAGTAAAGTAATCGTTTTCTATAAAAGCGGTGGAGTGACGATGCTGCAAAAGGGTCAATTTTTTTACAATGTACTTTACTGTGTTATGGAACATTCTCATTGGTCATGAAAGAGATATTCTATAAAAGCTGTGGAGTGACGATACAGCAAATAGGTCAAATTTTTAACTGTGTAGCACTATCGAAATAATCGGCACGGGTGATTTTCAGGAAACGCTATTCCTGCAAAGGACGAGGAATTTGATGTCATAAATTCTCCCCAATTAGTTTCGATTAGGGAAAATCCCGCTGGAAAAGCCGAAATATGTGTCGATTTAATATGCCCGATTATACCGTGATAAACGATGATTCGAAATAAACATCAAATACAAAAGTTACGTAATTTCGTCCGTAGAATACGAATCTGCAATAAAAAATGGAGGTTATAATTTAAGATTTCAAAGTTGGACCCCCTCTGACCTCCAGGGGGTCGGTTACGAAGGTCAAATTTGGTATCACTGAGTAGCTTATTTAAAAATATTTAACACGTACATTTACGATTTTCAATCTCATTTGTATTTCTCGAGTTATTCAACCGTTTCCAGACTTTTCGGACACCCTGTATATCTGTAATAACTATAAATATTGATAAAACTATAATAAAGAAAAAAGTAGTAGACATTTTCTTTTTACAAGTAGCAGAATGGCCTTGTCGCTACTTATTTTGATCCGTGAGGAGAAGTTCACACAATATTATCGACAGCTTGAAGACATTATTTATCTAAAACTTTTCGTGATGATTCCTGAACTTTTCGTAAGCTTTATGTTTTTGTATATTGAGCATTCATGCGTTTTTGAAAGAATGTAGAATGTCTTTAAAAGAAAGAGGCAAAAAGGCCAAAAAAAGTCACTATGTTCTAAGCCTCAAATTTTGTATAATAAATAAAAAATAAAAATAAACTTAATTTATCTCATATTTCAATTTATATTTAGAAACATATTTAAATTTATATTTTATAAACTTGTAAATTCGTAAATAAATATTGAAATGATAAGTTTAAATATATATGATAATAAGATTTTAAAATATCATAACAAGCCTTGAGAACATGATAAAATATTAAAATAAGTGAAAAAAGAGGACATTTTGGAGAAAAAAACACATAATAGTGTTACCTTTATACTAAAATCAGAATATATTTAAAACATTTCCACAAAATAAAAAAAAATAATAATGATAAGTGAACAAAGAGGAAATTTTGAAAAAATAAAGTCATAATAGTGTTATATTTAAACTAAAATCAGAATATATTTAAAACATTTTCACTAAATAAAAAAATAATAATAAAAAAATAAGAAATTTCAATTTTTCAAGAATACAAAAGTACAACACAAAAGAATATATATATATATATATATATATATATATAGAAACAGAAATGTACATATGGTAAAAATTTATTTTGCTTGCCATACATAGTATTTTGGTAAGACTGCAGGCAGTATCAAAATTCCTCGTTTTGAATAAACGGAATGAGAAGTTTAATTATCCCATTTCACATCACATATATAGTTTAAATTAATAAAAAACAATTCGTAAATTAAAGGGATTTTTTAATACTAATTTTTACATATTGTTTAAAAATGATTACAAGATCAAGCCATGTATAAAAACATTTTGAAATTTTTGAAATTTTAGTGGTAACCTACCCCTTAAGGGGACAAAGTAACTTTGAAACTATCTCTGCAATTTTTAATAACATTGTAATATATGTAATGACACAATAATTGTACTACATATTAAATTAATATAAAAAAACAACCTTTTTTTGCTAAAATTTAATTTTTTCTAAATAAGTTATCTTTATAAAAACCTCTTCTAATTTTATAAATATGAAAATCAATTTTTTTTTCATATTCAGTAGAATATGCTACATAAAACTGTGCATGGATTTTTAGATATATGTGATTTTATATTTAATCTGTTTTTTTCCTCTAGTGTATATAAAAATGAAGGAAATTCAAGAAACTCGCAATTTAAATATTTGTTTAAAAAATAACTATAAATTTGAATGTTAAATCCACACAAAAATGTTAAATTTCCAAATAAAAAATTTACGAACCTCTTTCTAAATTAGCAAAAAATACTTAGTGTTTATGAATAAAGTAAGTTATAAAATAATAAACACGGTGAAAAATCAGTTTTATTTTTTTTTGTGTGTGTGTGTGGGAAAATGCGCTTGGTCTATTAACAAAATTTACAATAAGTCGCGATATAATTTTCCTATAAGTAAAAATGAGGTGTCTAAATATTCACAATTGTAGAAGCTTCCAGTTAATATTTTAAAAAAAGTATCGATATTTTGATCATTTTATAGGTACTGTGTACCCTTAAAACCCCGTGAAACACTTTTTCTCAAATTAATATATAAAAAATATTGTTTTCTGAAAGAAAAAAATACATATAATAGTTTTATTATTTACAGAATTGATATTTTACTTACCCATTTTTTCAATTCTGAATAATCTTACTTAAATATATTTCATCGGTTTGCGATAGGTTCAGCATCAACATACATTTATACTTCACCAACTGCGTCATCAGAATTAGAAATCTATGTTTGTAAAATAGTTGCTCGTAGGTATTTAACTATATCGTGTAGACTTTTGAATACAATTATAGTGTCTGATGAAATACACGTGTCCGTAAATATATAATTTTGTATTTCTTAACTTATATATTTTTTAAAATTGCGAAAGATGCCCTATAGATTGGGAAAAATTCGCAAATAACAGATATGTTATGTAGTTTATACTATGGTCTTTTGTTATAAAATTAAAGTCCCTGACTGTTAAAACAATTTTTTAACTATACCTTAACAACGAAAGAAAATCATAGCTTACTATTTATGGAAAAGTAACATCTGTGGTAAGATCTAACTTAATAACGCCAATTATGAGGGTGACATTTCTTCGGTTAGATTAGACATAAATGAAGGTAAAGTTATAATTGAGGAGTGCTTACTCTACAAATTAAAATTTGAATGTAATTTGATATAGATTACTTTGGAAATGCATTGATTTCTTTCTCCTGAAGATTAGGTTACAGGTGGACAAGACAAATACCAAGTACAAGACCAAACCGCTTTTCACGGCTATTTACTAAATTATTTCAGATGTATACATATGTTATATATTTATTGTCGTTAAAATTGTTAATTATAGAGGTCCGGGACACATTTTGAAATAATCTTTATTTATAAGGTTAAAATTTTGAATTTTTATGTGATGGTTAGTCACATCAAATCTAAAAAATGACATTAAAATTCTCATATTTTGTTTTAATTTTAATTTAAAAATTTATTAAAAAAGGGAGTAAACTAACATCACTATAACTCAAATTATTATTTTTAAACATTCCAATTTTTTACATTTAAATAAACAAAATTATTTAAATTTTAATTTTAATTCAGCATTTTTAAAAATAATAATTATAAATAATGGAAATACTTAAAGTGGCAATAAAAAAAAAAGGTGTAACATATAAAATATCAAATTTGCTGAATCAAAATTAAAATTAAAGAATCAAAAAAGACATTTTCTAACTTTGAAGAATTTCTCATTAACAGTGCTCAAGTTATAACAATTTAAAATTGAGAAATTATAAAAAAAAACCTTCATGAAGAAAACTCACTTTCACAAGAAGTCATTTACATGATAACCGTTGCTTGAAAGCTATAATTTGAGAACAAACCCAAACAAACAAACAAAAGAAAAATAATAATTCCTCTTCAAAGTAAGGTGAAAACATGATTTAAGCGTCATTTTAAGCATAAAAAACAGAAAATAATTAATGGAATACATTTTTATTTATTTATTTATTTATTTTTAAGAAAACAAAACAAAACAAAAAAAAAAAAAAAAAAAAAAAAAAAAAAACAGAAAAGATTTTTTTTATGTCCCCTCTTAACAATTATTATTTTTTAAATGATACGCGCATTAAATAAAATTTCAAAACTTATTTGATTAACACATAATTGTGATGTTTCTATTATTTTTAACATTCATTAAATATACTCTATACCTTAATTTAGTCGTATTTTAATATCTAATGTTATGCAGGAATTATCAGTTTAATTATATTCCATTTTACAATGTAATCTTATGGCAATAAATTTGCAGATATTTAATTAAGTTAATCTTCAAACATTTTGCCCCTTTCTCCGTTTCATTGAAAGAATTAAAATCTAATAATAAACTAGTCTGAAAGTCAATTGAATTTTTATTATTGTGAATAGTTATGAGCGTTAAGAGACATAATATATAAAGCCATATTATATTTAATTGAAATTACTGGGAAGAACTTTTCCTATGTTAGTTAAGGTGTAAAAACAAGTGCTACGGAATTTGAATTAAAAACGAATTTTAAGCAGTATTTTTTGAGAAAGTACACTTTTTAAATAAAGAAAATTTAACTGAAATTTTTGAATTTCTTTAAATACATTAATTTTCTGAAATATTTAAATACTGTGTTAACGAAAATATAACATTTGATGTTGAAACGGAATGGTAAGATTGAAGTATGATTGACACATAAATGCATATTCTAATATGTCATCCTGTATATATATAGTGTACATAATGTTATAAATCGAAATGTTTAACAAAAATCTCATTTGTGTAACTAAGCATACAATGCATATGCTTCATATAATTAATAAAAGATTACAATGTTACGCAAAAATAAACATTAATATGCCTTACCCTTAGTATGATATTTTTGAAAGTTGTAAATTGTGAGCAATAATTTTTTGTTGGGTGTTTAGTTTGGGGTTTTTTTGGGTTTAGTTTATATAAAACGTACGCTGAGCAACAATGGTTTGTCGAAGAATTGAAAATAAGTGTTTCTAGATTAATTGGTTTTACCTGATTGCGAATATTTTTGCAAGTTTTTTTCAGTGTTATGGAGATTTTTAAGCAAGTTCTGTTTGAATACTTTTTCTATATAGTATTTGTTGTAATGTTTGCTTCTGGTAGATGTCACAATCTGTATGTTCTTAACATTTATCTGTCAGTTATTAATCATGATTTACATTTGTTTTATTTGTTTAATATTTATTTAACTATCAACATTAATATAGTTGCTACAGGATTGTCGAAGTGTTCCTCTAAAAAGATTTTGATGCTGATTCCAAATATGACATCTAGTTTTTAAGTGAAAATAATTGCTACACTTGTAAGGTATACAAAATTTTGGTATGGTTATTTTAGGGGTGTGCATCTTACTTTCAAAAAAGTTATTAGAGACAGATTCTCATCAAGTACATTAGCAACATTTTTTACAATAGCAAAAAAAGTTGTACAATAAATCATATTCAGTTGACGTACATCGCAAACTAGCATAAAAAGTAATTTCTGCAATTTTTGCCAAAAAAGAAAGAAAAATTACATTTTTTTAAAAACTAGACGTGGTGTAACGAAACATATACCACATTTGAAATTCGCATAAAGAACATGTTTCGATACATATTAGAGCACTCGTGTGGTAGAAAGTATTGGACGTCAAGTAAATCTATTAGAAGAACTTGAAAAAATGAAAAATATACACAACATTTCATTGTCACATGTGTATATTATCTCAGAAATGTCTTCGTAAATTAAATTAAATTGTAACCATAACATAAAATATAAATAAGAGTGTGATAGTATATTATGTTTTAAATTTACATATGATTTTAGAAAATGAACAATATTGTCATAAATCGAAATGTGAAAATATCTCAAAAACACTATCTGCTGGTGTAAATTTAAAACAAGATTTTCAATCACCACACAAAACCTTATGTGTAAAAAACAATTTCTAGTTTGTTAAAGAGCAAAAGTACAAATTTGTTGACTACTGCTATTAATGCCAACAACTGTCAAAATTTGGATCGGGATGTTTTGATATTTGTATTGTGAAGCTGAATGAATAAGTTGAGATCTAAATTTCAAAAAGAATAAATGACATATTATTTACGGTTTTTAACTCTTTAATCTTCTAAACTGAATTCTTACATATTGACTCATTTATTTAGATTTAATGCAATCTTAGATGCAGATATATTTTATTCTAAGAAAAATTCCTTTTTTTTTGTAATATTTCGCATAAATATAATATTACTAGTTACTTAAGACGGCATTAGTATATGTACATGCCGATTATTGGTATTACTTCTTACACATTTTATTATTTTATATCAGAGATTTCATTAATTTTATTCACATACTAGCTGACTCGCCCGGCGTTGCACGGTTCCGTATTAACAATATTAAACGAACTTGAAATTTGTATGAATTTATCATTAACTCGTTACATGCAGAAATGCATTGTCTGAAATACGTAGCCACTGACTGTGTGAAAAATCGGTGTTAAAAACAACAACTAATATTAAGCTCTAAAAATACTCAAAATGAGCAAAGAAAAACACGGGAGAGAATATGTATCCAATGATTGCATGATCTTCGTGTTAAAAAGTTGATATTTACCCGTAAAAATCACTGTTAAGTCACGTAACTAATTATTATTTTCACATACAAATCCCCAGTAAAATATTTTGAATTTCAAACTAATTATATCACTCTTAAATCCGACTATACCATGAATGAAATCGATACACGATGGTAGCTAAAAGATTGGTATATTATATTATAATTTCAGAGCTATTTAACAAAAGTAAGTGTTATTTTTAATCAAATCTGTCATAATGTTCACTCTGTGTATAAATTCCTAACCTTAAACTTTTGTACCGTAACCAGAACCTGCCTGTAACCTAACAGCGACATAACAGTACCCTACCGTAAATTAAATATAACAGAAATGTAACCTAGCCTTCATTTTATTGTAACATATTCTTATTCTAACCATAACATAAATGCAATTTAACTTTAATCTAACTTTAACCTAAATAATATAATAGAAAAAAAACATTTAAAAAAATTACTATTTCTTCGTAAAATATGCTTCAGCTGTAATTCATTTCTTTCAATTCGTTTTATTAATACAAAATTCCTTCCTCGTGCTTTTGTTTGAAACATTAAAATTTCAGCGATAAATGGTTTAATATTGCAAACCTTTTTTTCGGTTTACTTCGCCGCCTCCACCTATCTTTTTCTCCATGGTGTACAGCAGCTGTGATTTAAAAAAATCCTCATTTAAACTGACAGTTTGCCTGTCTATGAATTTTAAAGGTCTGTCCCTGCTTTTTTAATTATTTCTGCGAAAATTTTATGAAACCAATCAACCATAAGAAAATGAAAGGGAAAAAAAGCGAAAAAAGGCGATTTTTTATGAGAGTGAGCTTTGGAATTTAATTAATTACTCAGTTAATAAATAGAATTTTGAAATTCTGAGCTTCAGGTGCATCAGGAGAGACATTGGGCTACTCTCAAAAAAATTTGAGTTTCGTACGTGCTGTAGATTTTGCTAGCCATCGCAGACACACAGACAGACAGAGCGTTTTGTTCTTTTATTAGTATAGATAAAACATGGGATTTACTTGACAGGCGGCCGCATTCGACATAATGCATTTTGTTTTAGCATTAAGGTATGGCAACATTTTAGCATTTTAAGATCTACAATAAAACGGCCGTATTTATGATTAATTAAAAAAAAAATAGTTTCAGTTTTAAAAGAAAGCTTTTATAAATTTCAAATCCGCTTGATTTTTATTTCTACAGAAAAAAGAAATTATAGCTAATTCAATAAACATGAATTAACATATTAAACATCAGATGTGAGCACGAAGTCCATGATCCTGCACGTGCCCTGAAATGTAGTGAATTGTTTTATGGATGAATTTCGTTTTATTAAAAATTAATTAACAAGAAATCTTAACTGACATTGTTTGGTAATATTTATAGATGAGGAATAATTTAGATAAGAAAAGTTCAAACGTGATTTTTGGAAGACAAATTTTTCGTTAATTCCATTAACTTAAAACCTCATTACATAAAAAATCGAAACATATTTTAGTGCGAATTTCTCAAAATGCTTTCAGTATTAGTCATTATATATTGACATAGCATCAAAACTCAATGTGATAATGTAGGTTTTTAATTTACATCTACATAAATATGCAAAAAAAATAATTTTTTATTTAAAAATTATTCTTTTTAATAATTCAGTTAATTTTCAAGATATTTTAAAACTGATGGTTCAGTGCACAATCACGTGTATTAGTAGTTTGTTGTGTAACTGTAATTGAAATACATTTAGTTCAGCTGAATGTACGTCTGATGTATGTCTGATATTTTTTTCTAAATAAAAGGCAATTTCCTTCGGATTTTAGTATGAATTTAAATATATAATTTAGGACATCATAACTTTCATCATTCTGTATTACAATTGTTAAAAAATATATAATTTTTTTTTTCGTTATTATGCAATTTTATTAAAAAAAATCTCCAAATGTATGCATTTACCTTAATGAAGTACGGATATATAAGCTATACAAATAGTTTTTACACAAATAATGAACATCACTGTCAATTCGTTATGAGAAGAAAAAATAATAATGAGACATATCGCTCTAAAAAAATGTTAATGATATTCCAACATATTGCAATAATTAAAAGTTAAAATACCAATTTATAAATTCATTATTTTGATTAATGTATCCCCTTTTAACTGTAAATTTATATATATTTAATATTCTTATTGTAATTAATTACTATAAATATATATATACGTAATTTTATTACATTATTTTCCTTTTTTTAAAATGCATGAGTTATTTAAGCAATATCGATTAAATCCATGTCCATGTTACGGCATTATTTTCTACGAATAATTCTCTAGATACTTAAATGAATCAATTAAATTATGTTAATTCCCACATACTGAATTTACAATCATCCCTTAAACATAGAGGATCAAAACACAATAACTTACTTATAAAATTTATCGAATTCTTTTTTGCGTAAGATATCTTTATTAGCATTTAATTGAAATGTAAGGAGGATAACTTTCTCCATTCGAATTCAGACATAAAAAACAAATGTAATCAGCATTTATTTGCAAGAGACTTTTTTTACGAAAACTATTTCCAAGATAATTAAAGAGCATTTTAGTAACTTTTTAAAATTACATTAATAAAGAAAATCTGAAAAATGTTATAAATGAATATCCGAGATGCTTAAATTTCAGGCAAAACAATTATGGCAAATTTTAAAAATGTCCGTTATGGATAAATTTTTACACAAATAAAGAACATCACTGTCATTCCCTTAAATTAGAAAAGTAAATAAAAATGTGATTTATCATTTAAAAAAAATGCTAAATATTTTTTAACGTATCTTATTTTTCAATTTATATATTCCCTTTCAACTATATATAATTATAAAATTTTATATATAATTTTATTATGTTTCAATGTTTTGCTTTTATACAAAATTTTGTTACATAGTTTTTTTTCTTTAAAATGTATAATTTATTTTAACATCGACGATATAATCCTTTTGCACTTTACAGCTTTATTTTTTACGAATAATTTTTGAGATTTTTAAATGAATCCATCAAATTGTGTTAATCCCCACAAATTACATTTACAATCATCACTTCAACTGAGAGGTTTAAAACACAAAAACTCACTTAAAAAATCAGTCGAAATACTTTTTATGCTTGAGGTATTGTGCCTTATTAGCATTTATTTGAAATATTAGGTAGATATTTTTCCATTAGAATTAAGGCATAAAAACAAATGTAATCAATGTAACAAATGTACTTACAATAGACTTGTCTTCACAAAAACTATTTCCTAGATAGTTAAATTTAAGACAATTTTTTATTAACATTTTTAAACAACGTAAAATAAACTTTATTTTTAAGAAAGTAATAAATGAATTTTTGAGTGTATTAAATTTCAAGGAAAATAGCTTTTCAAAAAATAAAATAAATTAAATTAAAAAAAATTATAAAATAATAATAATAAAAAAAATATTACAACGTATCGAATTAATTTAAAGTTAAAAAATCCATCAATAAATTCATATTTTTGATTTATATATTACCATTTAATTATAATTTTATACATGTTTTTACTAATTTTTATTATAATTCATTAATATAAATATATATGTAATTTTATTATGTAATTTGCCTTCTATTAAATTATTTGATTTATTTAAGGGTGTATTCGAAAAAACGCTCTTCCACCTTCAACAGCTCGGAATTTTCCGATACAATTTCAGACACATTTTTACAAATAGAAACATGAAACATGCTGAGGGGATTCTTGATGGGACGTATGAGGTGCCATGTGGTGTCTTTTTACGCCCAATTCATTCTCCCGCTTGAAAAATTCGGTCCGAAAAGCCGTTTTTGATTGCTTTTTTTGCAATATTTTCTGCATTTATCAAAGGATCGACAATCACGGCACCTCGTGTATTTTCCAAATAAGAGATTTTGAAAGTTTGGTGTATTTGAGAGCAAAAATGAATTAAAAAATAAATCGGAAAATAAGCAGTTTGAATCGAAATACACCCTTAAGCATTATCGATTTAATCCATTACAACTTTACAGCATATTTTTCTACGAATACTTTTCTAGATACTTAAATGAATCCATTAAATTATCTTAATCCCAGTAAATTACATTTACAATCATCACTTCAAACGAGAGACTCATAACATTATAACTTACTTAGAGAATCTATCGAAATATTTTTTTTTCTGCGTAAGGCATTGTGCCTTATTAGCATTTAATTGAGATATAAGGAAAATAATTTTCTCTATACGAACTAAGGCATTAAAAGAAATGTAATCCGCAATTCCTAACAAGGGAAAATGTTTCAAAAAGCTTTTTCTAAGGTACTTAAATTTAAGAGCATTTTTTATTAACTTTTCAAAATCACATTACTTTAAAAAAATCTTAAAAATGTAAGAAATTAATTTCTGAGTGTATTAAATTTCAGGTAAAATAGCTATGGTAAATTTGAAAAATATTGCTCGTTACATTTATACACATTAAAAAAGGTTTCCAGTTAAATATTTTAAATCATGTGTTTACTTAAAAAAAAAAAAATAAGAAGTTATGTAAAAATGTAAAAGAACAAAAAAATGCAGTTTGTATAAACAAAATGGCAGAGGTCCCCTAATGAGAACCCCGAAATCGAAGAGATTAAAGAATTGCAGACATAATACGGATGTATGAGCAATGTAGATTTTTTTTTCAAATAAAGAACAGTACTTTGTTCCCTTATGAGAAAAGTATATAATAATACGACATTTCCTTTCATAAAAATTGTAAAAGTTATTTCAATATATGGCATTTAAGTTAAAGTATAAATCGATAAATGCAACTTTTTGATTTATGTACTACCTTTTAACAATATTTTAAAAAATATTTTTAGACATTTTTATTGGAATATACTATTATGAGTTTTTATATGATTTTATGGTACTACAAAAAATTATCGCCAAAATATGAGATTAAATGCAAATAATGGATGATCGTGAATGTCACATTCAATGACATTAAATGCGATTCACATGTTTAAAATGTGATTAAGGGATTTTTATTTTGACTTTTTATTAATATTTTTATTAATATTCTACTAATCATTTGTTTTTTCGTTATTTAAATTACGGCAATATGTATAATTTGGCTGTTAGTTTGGCGATTTGTATAATTTGACGAAATTGGTCGACGGGATAACAGAGTAGTACCAATTTTATAATATACCCAATATATATTAAAATATATATTACCCAATATATATTTATTATATTACCAATTTTATTCGATTAATATGCATGATTTACTTAACCATTGTGGATTTAAGCTCTTTTCTCTAGATACTTAAATGAATCTATTAAATTATGTTAATTTCCACACATTACATTTACAATGATCACTTCAACTGAGAGGCTCAAAACAAAATAAAATATTTAGAAAATTTATCGAAATTCCTTTTTTTGCGTAAGGAATTGTGCCTCATTAGAATTTAATTGAACTATAAAGAGGGTAATTTTCTTCATTCGAATTAAGGCATAAAATAAATGTAATCAGCATTTATTTACTAGGAACTTTTTTTTTACGAAAACTGTTTCCAAGATACTTAAATTTAATAGCATTTTCTTAATAACTTTAAAAATTACATTAGTAAAAAAAAAAAAAAAAAAAAATTAAAAATGTAAAAAATGAATTTCTGAGTGTATTATATTTCACACGAAACAGCTATGGCAAATTTGAAAAATATTACCATTTAAATATTAACAATAACAAATTTATATGTAACAATATACCAGCATATAATATTGGTAAATATAGCATTGTTAAATATCATAGTAATGTAACAATATAAATATTAAAAATGTTTCCATATAAATATTTTAAATTATGTTAAATAAAGGCAATTAAAATAAGTTTGGTTGTGTTTATGACGAACATGAGGGATATAGGACCTAATTGGGGGAGTGCTTGCTCTCCGTGAGGGGTCTTTCTAAGTGAACGTAATCCGTATTTACATAAGGAAATCCAAAGCACGAATAAAATCACGAAAAACTTTGAGCGATTAAGCAGATCGGAGCAATTGTGTTCGAACGCATGTACCTCCCACACTGTAAAAAAAAAGGGTCGATCTACTAAAAAAACTTTAGTGATCCTCGTAATTACTAAAAAAAATTTAGTAATGTTAGTCGGTTACAAGAAAATCTGTAAGAATTACTAGAAAAAAGTTAGCAACGAATAGAGTTAATAGTTTTATATTTTTAATAGCTATTACTAAAACTCACTTGGTGTGGCCTTGATAGCATAGCGGTTATAGTAACGGACTCCAGGCTAAAAGGTCCCGGGTTCGATACCAGCCACCTCCAAATACGCCCCGAATGTATGTAGTGTATGTATTCGTTAATAAAAGGCTTATGAAAATCCTGTCGGAGCAGGTAGCAATGTTTGGTGCTGCCATCTATTGCGGTTTTGCCGAAAATCTTCCGCTTCAGAAGTCTGGATGCAGCTCGAAGGAAGCTCCTGCCCTTCGGGCGCACGTAATGGTTATTATAAATACTTTTGGAGCTAATACTAAAATTTGCTTGGTGGCTCATACTAAAAATTTTTAAGTTAGTTATACAAAAAATTCTTTTGTTCAGTTTACAAAAGAAATGCTTCTTTCACTTGCAAAAGAAAGTTTGTAATGGTTACTAAAAAATTCTGTGGAATACAAATTTACTAAAAATTTTTAGTAACCTCTTGAATTTTTATTTACAGTGCATAAACCAGTTTTGAGAAAGAACCGCATGGACACTGGTGGCGCTAATTAAATTAAAATGATTAAATTAAGATATGATTAAGAATGTTCATTAACCATCTATATATTTTTCAATGTATTTGTGAATACACATATAAGTTATCTTGGTATAATAATGTCACACGATAATATTAAGCGTAGTTATGAAGGAATCCAGAAAAATGGCACTACGAGTTCTGTAATGAGATGATCTGGATTGTCTCAATTATAAATAATCGCTATTGGTTAATTTGTTACATTTTTAATTACATAATAATGCCGTATTCTTGTATTATTATACCGATTGATTCTTTTCAGCGGCGGAAGTACATTTTTTATTTCATTCTATTTTTTTTTATGCACGAGAGACCAGTATTGTCATTGTTGAAAGCTAAAAGGAATCAAGAGAAATTTGTATGTCTTAAAAACTCTTTTTTAAAAACTGAAGAATAAAATATCAAATGATTATTATTGCATCCTAATATTACAATTAATGGCAACAGGCGGTTGCACATTCAATCACCACGGTTCATAGAGTTCACGGTTGAAATTCTAGAATTAGTTAAATCTCGATTCGCATATTAAAACGCACTTGATCTTCCAATTTATCTCTTGATGGAAAACACCTGAAAACATAATTTTAGCAGTTGACTCTTAGATTTATCATTGAGTTTCCAGTACCCAAAGCTTCATGTTTTCATACTTTTGGCGGTAAAAAAAAAAAAAAAAAAAAAAAAAAAAAAAAGGTAAAATAACGAGTCAACGGGTAAAATTACTTTTCCAAGTGTTTTCCACTGAGATAAAATTGCATTTTAAAATTCGAATTCAGATTTAACGAATCTTAAAATTTCACTCGTGAACTCGATGAGGAACCTCCTCCCAGTCGATAATTACTAAACGAATTTTGTACTTTTCTTTTGAATTCTAAAAATTATATTGGTAAATATAGCATTCATATAATATTGGTAAATATAGCATTGTTAAATATAATAATAAATGTAACAATATAAGTATTAAAAATGATTCCATATAAAAATTTTGAATTTTTTTAAATAAAGGTAATTAAAATAAGTTTGGTCGTGTTTATACGAACACGAGAAATATATAGGACCTAATTGGGGGAGTGCTCTCCGTGAGGGGTCTTTCTAAGTGAACGTAATCCGTATTTACATAAGGAAATCCAAAATACGAATAAAACCACGGAAAACTTTGAGCGATTAAGCAGATCGGAGCAATTGGGTTCGAACGCATGTACCTCCCATAAACCAGTTTTGAGAAAGAACCGCATGGAAAATGGTGGCGCTAATTTAATTAAAATGATTAAATTAAGATATCATTAAGAATGCTCATTAACCGTCTATATATTTTTCAATGTATTTGTGAATATACATATAAGTTATCTTGGGATAATAATGTCACACTATAATATTAAGCGTAGTTATGAAAGAATCCAGAAAAATTGCTACACGAGTTCTGCAATGAGAGGCTCTGGATCGTCTGAATTATAAATAATCGCTATTCGTTAATTTGCTACATTTTTTTATTGCATAATAATGACATATTCTGGTATTATTAAACCGGTTGATTCCTTTCAGCGGCGGAAGTACATTTTTTATTTCATTCTAAATTTTTTTATGCACGAGAGACCAGTATTGTCATTGTTGAAAGCTAAAAGGAATAAAGAGAAATTTGTATGTCTTTAAAACTCTTTTTTTAAACAGAAGAATAAAATATCAAATGATTATTATTGCATCCCAATATCACAATTAATGGCAATAGGCGGTTGCACATGCAGTCACCACATAGAGTTCGCGGTTGAAATTCTAGGATTAGTTAAATCTCAATTCGCATATTAAAACGCACTCGGTCTTCCAACTCATCTCTTGATGGAAAACACCTGAAAACACAATTTTAGCAGTTGACTCTTAGATTTATCATTGGGTTTCCAGTACCCAGACCTTCATGTTTTTATACTTTTGTGGGCAGGAACACACAATGGTAAAACAACGAGTCAGCCTGTAAATTTACGTTTCCAAGAGTTTTCCTCTGAGATAAAATTGCATTCGAACATTCGAATCGAGATTTAACGAATCTTAAAATTTCAATCGTGAACTCGATGAGGAGAATCGATGAGGGGCCACCTCCCAGTCGATAAATAAAGGAATTTTGTACTTTTCTTTTGAATTCCAGAAATTGTTTATTTAGAACTAGGCAATTTACATGCCATCATTCCATCTTTTTTTTTATAGTTAAGTTTGCATGGCGTTATTCTGTTTTCATGGCTCTTAAGTGGATAATAATGCAAAATAGCATTAGTCAAAAAAATCAAGCAACTATATTTCATGTAACACATTTTCTTGTATTTTCAGCCGTCACTAAGTCGCTGATTTTTTAAATCCTAAATTTGTTCAAAATAGAAAAAACAAAGTAAAACTAACACGTAAAAATGAATAGAGCATTAGTATGGAGTTATTATCCCAAGAGAACATATATTGGGTGCAATATGCTATGTAGTCCGATCTTTAATTTCTCAACGGTTGGTCGTAAATGTATAGTTACAATTACAAAAAAATATCTAATGAGGTAAATATTCATACTGTGCCATTGTTTAAATTAAAAACTCAATTTTATAAAAATTACGAAAACGAAAGTAACTTTTCCACACAGTACCACAATCCCTTTGGCTATATTTAGTATATGTTTACACAAATCATTATAGGTATAACAGAAAAAGTTTGACGTCTGTACTACAAGCACAAGTCTGTACTGGCTTAAACATTAAATTTCAGAGTTTAAAATTTTTGCGCATGGTTTTCTATTTTATTGAGGGATCAGTTAAAAAATGAATTAAAGTAATTGGAGATCAAAATAAGAATGCAATGGCCTTTTTACAGCAGAACCATCGCTATCCCGTATCGCGAAATTAAGATATTAGTAAAGAGGATTACTTCCTCTAACAATTTCAGAAGACTTTTAGGACGAGTATACAAAGTGAAGAATGAAAAACAAATAGTACGGAAATATAAATGTTATTTTATTATCATATAAGAAAATTTATATTCTATAAACAAAATAAATACATAAAATGCCGGAAACTACTAGAGATACTTGTCATTTATAGCGATGCACAAATGAATGTCCTGGACATGTTGAAGACAGGTGTAACTGTGCTACAAATAAGAATGCGCTGCTTCGGTTCAATTGCAGAGTCATACAGACGTGTTCCTTGATTAAATATCATAGGTAGTAGTCCATGAGAGTCAAATCCAGCGGTTGCGGTGGCCATATTACCGGACCATGATATCTAATGATCTGTTGACAGATTTCGGTGGTTAGATATGTACTGGCGTTTGATGTTTTATTCTGAGATTTCTCATCTTTCCGAAACAACCCCATATATGCATTTCAGAGAGGCAACTCTTCATACCAGTCACCTACCTTGTTTTGTAGCAAGAGCACGTAACGATCACCGATTAAGTTCTCATCGTAGAAAATGTTTCCAGCAATCTGGGTTCTCCCCAAACCGCATGCCACATTCGTTGAACAGCATACCAAGAGTTGAACTCTGCGGGGGATGTGGAGTTTTCCCTTAGACCAGTAATCAATATGTAAGAAACATATATAGAAACGTCTGTGGAGTTTGAATAAAAAATATTCTAAAAACATATTCAAATGTATTCTATAAAGAAATATTCGGATTATGCCAATACGTTTTTTTCCTTTCCAAGTTCCAATCACGTATAAAGCTGCCTGGGTTCTGTTGTCGGACAAACATCGATGTCTTTAAAGAATGCTATGGCTAATTACAGATTAGCAGCTCTTATTTGATAGCTTAAAGTTTGTTTCTTTTCTGATTTAAGTTTCCCATATTTAAACACTTAGAAATCATATACATTTTATACGCTGATACTAAATTGTGTGAATTATGAAAACCGAAGTCATTTGTAATTTACAAAAGGAGATTTAATAAATAAAATGTCGGTTAAAAAAGAGTCTATTTATTTGTGTATTTAATTATTTATTTTATTGTTGGATGTGGTGGTATCTATATTATAAAGGCCAAACGTATCTGTGCGTAACGCATACGTCATTTTGTGCATGGCAACAGTTTCAAATTTTAAATGAATTTCGATATCGCAATTTTTGCCCCTAAAAGTGTTTAAACTTCTAAATGCCGCACATTTTTGATTTTTACACCATCGTGTAGAGAAAATAAAGTACTTTTAAATGAAATTTGTTTGAAAACTGTATCTTAATTTGTTTTTGAAATATAAATTTTTTGTAGCTTTTAATACCTTTTTTTTAATCGTGGCAACAGGACTACTCGATTTCAATTAAAAGTAACGGAAAAAAGGGAAAAAAATTTATTGCTGTATCTTTATGTTGCCATTTTCTCATTAAAAGGGAAAAAATAAATTTAAATATCTTCTGTTATAAAACCCGGTAAATTTTAATTTCATTTACAAAATTTGATTTACTCGTAAAAGAATACCAATAGTTTAATACCTGTTTCAGATAATAACATTGAGACTTCGAGTTTTGAATCAAAATGATCGAATTAAAATGCAATTTTTTTTGAAAAGGTGAATACAGATGTGAAATGTGTATTTGTAAATTTTGATATGATGAAAATGATGCCGGGTTTAGATTTCACGGGGAAAACAAATTCTATGATTGAGTCAAAGTTGAATAAATTTTCCTTTTTTTTCATTTTGGAATACTAGCATAAGAACTTTAATTGATAAATTTATCATAATAACATATCTTCACATTTTTTTACTTCTTACATATATGATTAAAGTTTAATTTTAACACTTTCTGCAACTGCGTTTTATAGGAATAGTATTTTGTTAAATTGACGATAAATATCGTTTGTTTAAGAGTTAGATGTCCTAATATAAAATGCATTTTTTGCTATAACTAATTTTGTAGGTTTATTATAAGTCAATGAAATAGTTAATTCTTAAACAATTTCTTTCGTCAAAGTTTGACGGGATCTACCTTGTATTATTTACAGTTCAAAATTACAGTTCAAAACTTAAATCCTGTTCATATAATCACTTCATATTTCTGTTAAAGTTTATTACTTTGACAGAGTTGGAAAAGAAAAAATTAGATTCATAACAATGAAATTGGAATATTGTAAATATCAAACTTTTCACATTAACAAGGTAGAAGTGTAATTCTCAGAGAGAAAAACATTATAGAAAAAAATCACAATGTTTATTTATGCAACATATCTTTCATATTTTGATCATGTTTGATAATATTTTTTGTTAAAATCGTAATAAACTTTTAAAGATTCTTTACAAATACAGTATTTTCAAATACAATATGTTGAAATATATCAGCCATAAATATTACTTACGTTTCAGAAAAATCAAAAGAAGGAATTAAATTATATTTAATCAAGATATGCATGAAATAACGAAGTCCTTCAAACTTTCTAATTTACTTCTAATTAAACATTCCTTGAGATATTTAAAAATATTAAGTTAATTAATTTACACTGTCTTCAGATACTTTCTTGAAGCATCTGATAGTCTGAAAATCCAATAAAACGCTTCGGAGAGTCATTTAATCCCAAGTACTGTCAATATAAAAACGTGGGATTCAAGCTTCATTGGCACTTAATTAAAATATCTGGAGAGCGATGTGTTGCATTTATGTTAATTTTTGTTAATATCTATCGTAAAAAAGATAAAGTTTTTTTTGAGAAAAGAATTGAAGTGACATTATTAAATATAAATCGAAGTACGTTCCGTTTACTGAGATATAGTTTTTAAACTTTATTCTAAAGTACAATTTTTAGTGAGAATTGGTCATTTAGATTAGGTTTCTATTTTTTTTTACTTTTTGTTAGCTGAAATTATACTCTATATGACCAATGACGGGCAATTTTAGAAATTTTGTTAAATTTTTAAAAAAGAATGCATATGAAATTACCCTTGTATTCCAAGTGTGTGATCAGAATAAAATAAGTCGTATATTTCAAAATAAATAAATAAATAAATAAAAATAAAATACTAATTCTGTATATGACCGCAAATAAATTGTAAAAAACGATTATCTTTTAAATAACACTTTAACAGCTAAGGTAGTAAAAACATTCAAATTGTGCAACATCTATTGTAATATTGTAACATTTATTAACTTTCTCGTCGCTTCAAACTGATACATCCTTTCACTTAGCTGCAAATTTCACTAAAAGAGAAGCAATACTCAAATTTATATAATTCTACAAATCTCACGCAGCTTTAAAAAATTTCATTATGGTTAACATAGATAATTTTTCATGTGATGTTGCAAATATATATATATATTTTAATTTTTTCAAGAGAAATACTGAGAAACAGTACATTACAATTTTGTACTTTTGTTAGTCGGCCAAGGGATTAATATATTGTAATATAATGCATGATTATTGTATAGATGTATTGTAACATCTAAAAAGAAATATTCTTTTCAGAAACTATGAATAAAAAAATATTAAAAATTAGGTGAAAATGAGCCAATTCTAAATAATGTTTCAATGTGCATGCGCGAATGTGACCAAAATACAATAAGTATAATGTATTGGGTAAATGCATAAGAGCAACTTTTGGGAAAGTCACAAAAATACTGCTTGAAAAACTGAAAGTGATCGTCGATAGAATAAGTTTGAAAAATTCATTTTTCCCAAATGAAAAGAAACAGATAAGAAAGTGTTATTTGGTATATCTCCTAATTTTTCATCTTATTATCTTTATTTTGTTTGCAGGGTTTTGTGTACAATGCTCTTTATCATATTTTCTGAAGATAATTTCTTTTATTAAACACTCTTCAAATTACAAACAGAATACCTAGCGAAATTAGGGATGTTTTTAAAAACATATAAAAAAATTCTCTGCAAGTATACATACTATACTCATAAGAAAGAACGCAGTTTATTGGAATAAACCTTTTAATTATGTTATACAGTTTCATTACGTAATATGTATTATGTACATTTATTTACGTAACTAATGTAGAAACATTAGTTTTTACAGAGTTATCCAAAAAATACTCTTTTCTGTGGTTTTCGGAAGAAACTTTTCACTGATATCAATGGCGCATACTATTCGATTTACACACCTGTAGTTTCAGAATAATCCCTATATATTTAAGTAGATATTTAACAAAATGTGTGAAATCGCGCGTGACCGGCCATCAAAATGTACATGATTTATGCATGTTAATATGTTTAACAAAAAATAATTAAAATCTTATTTATACGTACATTATAAGGATATATGAAAATACAATAAAATAAAATGAATGAAATGACTTAATATAAAAATTACATTTGAAATTAAATTTGTTCGTATGCAAGCACTATAGTCAGTATGTTATGAAATTTTCCTGATTTTTTTTTTGCAGCTTGCCAGCATTTAACCCTTTAGTTTCCAATGAACTCTTAAATGTGCTTTTTTTATTGCTCTGAAATTTCTGAAAAAGCATCGCTCCACCCAATTGGAGACTTATTGATTTCTTCTTTGAAAACCAATGAATGTTTTATTATCTAAGCCTTTATTGTTTTACTCACCAGATACTTTGTCATTTGTCTGCCCTCCAAAAGTCTCATCTCACTTTTAACACTCGACACTTCAACGTAACCTATTATTATGTTTACCATGACTTGTAAATATTTAATATACTTATATTTAAATGTGAATATATGTCTTTAATTTAAAGATAAAACATATTTTAAAGCTCAATCGACTATTAAGAAGACATGTAGTAAAAAACAGTATTTAAAAATGCTTTATTTTTCTGCGCTCTTTTTGTTGGTGAGAAGTGCGCAAAAAAAATGTTTTTACAATGCATATTAAATTTATCAGGGCATATAAATAATGTCTCTGATGACCATTTTTTTGCGTTTCAATGCTAAAATAGATTGAGAAAACAGGGTAAATTGGAATAGTCGAACAGTCAGTCAAACTTTTAGTTTTCAAAAAAAGGGAGCTAACAGAACAATTTTTAAGGAGTTTTTACCCAATTAAACTACCTAAACAATATTTATAACTGGTAAATCTAGTTAAAACATGCAGTTTCTTCCATTATTTATCAAATTAGTTTTCTTGAAACTGGTAAGAATGGTTAGAATGATTTAGTTAATTGATCGATTTTAAGGAATTTCACAATAATATGAAGTATTAATTAGTTTTTATAGATAATGAGGTGGAACCCGTCGAAATTCGACGAAAGGAAATGTTTAAGAAGGAACTGTTTCATTGATTTATAATAAATCTACAAAATTATTTACAGTAAAAAATGATCTTATATTAATCAGTTTACCTCTCAAACAAGTATAAAAAATATATCTTATATTGATCAATCTGACTCAAAAACAAATTTTATTTTAAGCTAATATTAACAAAATACTATAAAACTCAGTTGTCCAAATTTTTAAAATTAAATTTTAATCGCATACTTTAATCAGTAAAATATAATAAAGATCAGCTTTTATGATAAATTTATCAATTGAGACTCTATTATGTATGGTATAAATGCGAATGAAAAAAAATTATTCCAAATTGACACGATCATAGAATTTCACACGAAATAAAAACCCGTCATAATTTTCATCTTCTCAAAATTTAAACATTTTTTTCTCATATCCGTATTTACTAAGTTTAAAAAATGGTATGTTAATTTGATCATTTTAAAATCACTTTAACTTAAATTTTGAAGTTATTTAACTGATGAATAAAAACGAAATATAAAACCGAAATCACGGAATTTTATAAACCGACGATATTTTTTTGCAAAATTTACGCATTTTAATTTTTTTTCTAAAGAGAAAATGGAGTGATTGTGTTGCCGCAATTACAAAAGTGGTACGAAAAACTATAAAAAAATTATATCTTAAAAACAAATTTAGATACAGCTTTCAAACAAGCTGCATTTAAAAGTACATTTTTTCTCTATAAGACGGTTTAAAAATTGGAAATTTGCGATGTTTATAAGTGTAAAATTAGCTGTACCGAAAATTGCAAAACCAAAATTGGCGGGGAAAGTGTTGCCATTCGCAAAATGACGTATACGTTACGCACAGATACGTTTGGCCTTTATAATATAGATATTAATAAATATTTTTACTTCTGAGTCAAACATGTACAGTTGAAAACTGGATAGGTAACGGATTTTTTACATAAATACTGAATAAATCATGTAAAATGCAAAATCTGCTCAGCATGTGTCAGAAAGATAAGTGCTTCATATGTTGATCGTGGACGCTTATCGCAGTCCTTACTAAACTACAGACGAAATGTTTTCTTTTTTCTATTTTAAAAAATTGTAGGATGTAATATTTTTGAAAGCTTGAATCTGATTAAATCTTTCCGTTTAAAGTTTTTTCTGATCATTTTAAAGCTTTTCGATTTGTTTCAAAATATAGTTCAAGCTTAGTAATTTTTTTCTTTGTTAAATGTAACAATAATTATACTTTTATTGTGAATATAACAGTTCGAACGTATTGTTTAAACTGTAAGAGTGTTTTAAAATCATTTTAATATGCAATAAAATAAGGTGTTTTGAAAATAAAAAGTAAAGTTTGTATCATACAGTGTAAATGCACAATATTATCCCAAAAAATAACAGTAAAAAATGGGCGAAAAAAAGTTTTTTTTTTTTTTTGAGTTGCGGTAAAGTGGATTTTTCTTTTATTTTAATTTGTTGTAGGGTGAAACACCCTGTAAATTTTGAAAATAAATTTCTAGAAACAAACAATTAAAATTAAAGCAAAAAAAAGAATAATTAATAAATCATTCGTTTTGCATACACTGTTAAAAAAATTCTGAAATTCACGAATATTTTTTTCCTGAATTTCACAGAAAAAGTCCCTTTTCACAACAAAAAGGCATTGTCCGTTACAAATCAGCAAATCCCACCATATTTCCGGAAAATAACGAAACGGGTGGAAATAAAAACAAAAAACGGAGACACTCCGTTGTGTAAGGGGTTCCGTGGCCGAGTGGTCAAGGCACCATACCGCTAATTGCCTGCGAGCGCAGATTGTGGGTTCGTATCCCACTGGCGACAAGAAATAATGAAAACATAAAAAGTCACTTTTAAGTTACATTTTTTTCTGTTTATTTTTCTCTTATTTCTTATTAAAAAATTATCTTTAATATCTTATAAATATATTTTAATTAATTATCCAATAAATAGATAAATAGTGTACGACAATTTCAAAAAATTGTCTATAACATTATTTTTCTAAAAAAAAAGTTGTTAATAAAAAGTTTTTTCATTCACTCATTCATTCAAAAAAAAAAAAATAAATAAATAAATAAATAAATAAATAAATAAATAAATAAACAGTGGTTTTAAACAGCGATTTTTTTTATTTAAACTATTTAAAAAGAATAATTGATTTTGAAAAATAAGCATTATGCATCAGTCTAAAATAAAATAAAATAAACCGTTTACAAATATTATAAAGAATGCATTTAAAAGGAAATCTTTAAAAAGCACAACAGATTTTCCAACTAACTCATAAAAGACATATTCTGTACACACCGGAATCAGCAGCTTTGGCTCAGTTAGTAAGGATTCATTCCGCTATCAAAAGGTCCCGAGTTCGATCCTGAGCACGGCGTGAACTAAATTGTGCAATAATAATAATAAGTAAAATAACACAGCAGCTTAAAATCACTCGGTAATTTTGAATTCTTCGACGATTAATCGATTTATTAATTTTAAAAATTATATTAAATTATTATCATTAAAAATCAGACTTTGTAACAGAAAGTTACCGCTTCTGCAAACGGAGTTTTACTTTCTTGTATGTCCCACAACGGTAAATCTACTTACGGAACGGTAACAGTTCGGCTACATTGCTGCCGGTAGTTTCACCTGTAATTCACAGATTTATTTTTAACAGTGTACATTTTGCATGCCGTAAGTCGGCGCTTCTAGATCACTTCAGGATATTTTCTTTTACCTTTTAGGTAGATGTGTTTATTATTGTTTTACATATGTGTGTGTTTAGTGTTTTATAATGAAGTGATTAGTTCTCGTTTTTCTTAAAGGTCTTCAGCAGGAAATAAAAATAAAAAACTAAAAAAAAATACCAGCGGTCATTTTTGAAATTAAACTGAGGAGAATGTGCCAAATGCATTGGCAGTTTTTAATAATATAGGAATGATATTTATACGGTTGTGCAGACCAATATGTTGTTAGAAAAGATGTCATTCTGTTAAAGCGCAAAAATGCCCCAACTGAATGCAATAAAATTTTCTCTAATAAAATACCAGTGTTTAAAAACGCAGAAATGTGATCCTTATTAAAAGTATAAGTAAAACACTAACTCCCTCAATCAAATATTACTCTAATACTATATATATACTCTCTTACTATATTAATACCTCTTCCAAATATCACGTAGTATTCTTAGAAACAACTGCTTCAAAATCCGTGAGTGGTCTAACAGCCTTTACTCGTGAAGAAGAGCAGTTGATTTCAAAAATTTTAGGTGTTCGAGGCTGAGTGGGATTTTTCTTAATGAAGCTTGATGTCAAGATAGCAATTGAAAAATACCTTGACTGTAAATTTATATTAATATTGGTATATTGATTAACAGCAATACAGGTGACGATATGATTAATGCTTTCATTCAGAGAAAATTAATATCTTAATATCATGATAGATATATTAATTTAGATTACTTAATTTCTAATTCAGATAAATGTTTCAATTCTTTATCATAAAGACAGCATAATACGCTTCGACAACATACGAAGAATATTCCAAAGACAACCTTTTAGTCAAAAATGACAGAACTTTTTATTTTAATTTCATAACTAATATAGGTACAACGACAGGCTACACACGAAAACCTTAACCTTCCCTATTTAACACTGCAAGTTCTTTTGGTATCCTTTCAGTGAGACTCGGGTAGAAAGCGGCCGAAACGAAATTTCCATTTGTACTTTTTATATGTAAGTAGATAATAATACACTAGTTTAATAGAAAACTCCGTTACTCTCCATATCCACAAACATACAAATTTTTACATTTTCCATCTCATTGTTATTTTCTGCCATTTCCAGTAATTAATTCCGGTGACTAATTTTAAATTCATAAAAAACTTCCCATATTGTAGACTAAAGGAGAAGTTTTTATTAATGAGAGCTTTGATATATCTATTACATTCAATATTTTACTTTTACGTTGTCCACTAACAACATAAAAAAGTATTTTCATATGAAAAATACCAATTATGTATTTAAATAGTGTTTTGAAATTCAATAACAAATCTTTCATATTATCCACATTCCAGGATTTAAAACACAAAGATTTTGCATCTTAAGGTAGATTTTTTAATTCGAACAGTTTTAAGAGTTTAAGCAAGAAGTTCAATTATATATATATATAAAATTTTATTTTTAATTTTGTTGTGTAATATTAATTAGAAACAACGAAATTATTTTTATTGTTTAAAGCGGAAACGTTTTAATTCTTTGTAATTGAAATTTTACGAACTAGACTGATTTTTAATCCTTCAGTACACGCACCCATTTCTATGATGTGACCACAAGCACTGGGTCAATATGACTAAAACGTTTTCGTGAACTTATCGGTAAAATATGGACATTATAAATAAAATAAATAAAGTAAAGTATTATTTGAATCGTTTTCTAAGTAACAAGATATATTATATATTTTATAAATCAAATTTCAAAACCAAAAAAAAAAAAAAAAAAAAAAAAAATTGCTTTTAATTTTGTACTTTTCTTCGGAATTCATTCTTTTTCTATCGTTTTGAAACGCTTACACATCTAGTACATAATTTTAACGATTTTTTTCTTGAAAAAAGATGTTTAAATAGCATTACAAGCAATATTTTGGATAAAAAATTGTGCATTTTCTTATTTTGTACGTTGTGTATAACTGACCCATTCACATTAACCACTATAGAAAAATCTCGTGTTTCAAGTTTCTTTTCCGAGGATCCCCTCAAGCGAGACCACCCAGTAATGTAACGGAAGTGGAAGGTGCAAGTCTTACGAAATTCCTGAAAATCCTGTGCATTATAGGGAGCGTCAAGTCAAAAATGCCCGATGCGTGGGCCTGCGGGTTAAAGACGCTTGAAAGTTATTTTTAAAATCATATAAAGAGGTAAATTACATATTTTTCTTTGTCATACATGTGACGTGATGTACGTCACTTGCAGTGACATACGATGGTGCCACAAAATATTTTTAAATTGTTAAAAAATGTATTTTTTACATCAAGTAACACTTTTTGATTTTTTTTAAAGTTTTCTAAGAAGTTTACATCTGATCACAATGTGACGTCACTCAATCTTGTCATTTTAGTCACAGATTTTATATGACCACACAAATCAGAATGACGCTACTGTAACCATGCATGCTACAAGAAAAAACAAATATATATTTTACAGTTGTAAAATACATTTATTTCTAATACATTTTAAAAATCAGTTTCAGAGCAAATAGTTTGATATGATTATTTTGACAGAATAAATAGAATTTATCCACAAAAGAGATGCATTTCTCCAAAAATATAATCTTCTTTTAAAATATGTATCATTTGTTGTGACACACCAAAGAAAGTTTCCATTTTTATCCTGCTTTTTTTTATAAAAAAAAAAATGTCTAAAAGAATTGATTTTATAAAATAATATGTTTGGAAGTTTCATATTTATTTTTCATCTTTAAAGATTTCAAAAAGTCATAATTCTGGTTTAAATTTAATACTTTTAACCAGACTTTTTAAACACGAACAATGGTTTCTTTGATTGGATTGCAAAATGTTAATTGCCTGGTAAAAACTGATAAGTTTTAGAATTATGGTGCCATAATTTCATTTATGTGCTTTTGCTACAAAAATAATAAAAATTTTTAACGTTGTACATGTACATCTAGGTATATTTATCTTGTGATAATCAGTTATCTTTACTTTAAATCGTCAATTAAACTTGATATCTAAGGCGCAAAATTATAAAAAAAATAGCAATATATTTTTCTCCCGTTTTTTTTTTTTAAATCAAGTTATTGATGGCAATGGCGTATAAGCAAATAAAAGTCATTAATCTTTGAGTTAATAAAAGAAGTTGTTGACAATCGATTATAAAAATATGTAACAGTTATTTATTTCTAGAATTAGCTCAGCACGGCAAGACATATATTAATTCACTATTGTAGAGATATCAGTTTATAACCCATTTCAGTTAAAGGTAGTTGTAGATGTATTATATAAGGGACTAAAAAAAAAAATAATTTTTTCATTGTATCCCGCAAAAGGACAAAAAGAAAATAAAAAAACAATATCTTTTAATGCTTTTTATTATAAATATTAAAGTTTATGAAATTGTGTAAATATATGTTATTAAAAATTAAATTTTCTAGATCATTGGTTAATTTAAAAAGATCTGAAATTGACGGAAACATTGAGAATAAATTTATTAAAATTAAACAATATGCTACTATCTTAATTCATCAGCGAATTTATGCGAATTATTCAGTAAAATTTTTTTCAGGAGCCCATGCTTTATTTTTTCATTCCTTGCCACACTGTAAAAAAAAATCTGCAAACCTACAAAACTAGGTTTTATAGCGCTACAGAAATCTGCAAGTTTACTAAAATTGTAACTGTAACCGAGGTATTATATTTACCAGCGCATATTACAAATACATGCAATATCTTAGTTTCACCTGTCAGCCAATCAGAAAGGGCTTCAGTAGCGACGTGTCATTGTTTACGCGGCCACAAGGGCGTAAAAGACTTCCATCTTGAATCCGTTATTGAGAAGGATTTCTAGTTAAAAAGTAAGTAAATATTAATTCTTAATGTGTTAAATTTTGTTTTAACCTCTTCAGTCCTCACTTCGCCCCCAGGAGACACTAATGAACACTCTTTAAATTAATTAAAATGCTTCTAGAATTGTTAAGATTACTTTTAGACTTCTTAAAATGAATGCGTGCGTATTATAAGTATCGATATATTGACTGATACATCTCTAGAGATTTTTATAAAAAATTTTAAATGGTTTTTGTGATCCTTTGTAATATTTGACTCAGGACCGAGGAGGATATTTCCGTTCTTCTTAAATCGCAGTAACTAAAAATAAAAAACTCAGAAAAGACTATTTGATTTTTTGTTATATTGTAGCATGATCTAGCAAGTAAATATTTCTATTATTTTCTGTTAATTACATGTCATTGTTAGATAACTATTCTTTACGTGGGTTTTCATTACAAGTGAGAAATTTTTAATGTAACAAATCAAACCTTTCTCATTTTCTAAAATTTCACTTACGCTTTTTGAATCCTTCTTCAAAATACACGAGATTAAAGTGTTTAAATCATTTCTTTTCTACTCTATTTGTTAAATTATAGGGAATAATCAATCCTAATTTTCATTAGCAATTGATTACATCACTTTCATTTCATTAAAAATTTCATCTGAATTTCACCCTCAAAATTTCGTTTTTGAATTTTTCCCATACCATACAGTAACAGCACTTAAAGTTTAAAAACTCTGTAAAACCTTTTAATTTTAAATAAACAAAATCTGTTCTATGTGTTATTTTATTTTCATAATAAATTGCCAAATAAGATTTTTTCGTAAAACTCGAAATTTCCATTTCCCCGTTCCTCCCTCATCGCTTCATATTCCGAGCAATGCTGTATATTTTAAGCGCTCCTTATAAAAAACACATAGAATTTTAAAGTCTATTAAACACTTTAGAGCCCAGTGGTGGAGGGGAGGGAGGTCAAAATCTGAATCAATTAGGGGAAAGTTGAAAATTATTTATATCCCTTAATTATTTATATCCCTTATATCCCCTGTTTTCCTTTCTTATTAGGTTAGCGTTAGAAAAATGTGTATAGATTTATAATAGCAAAAACACTTTTATTAATTATCATAAAAATCTTTGAAAAATTATTATCAAAAGCATTCTCAATTCAAATGTCATAGAGATTAAAATTCGGAATAAAATGAGTACTGATAGTCAATATTTTTGTTGAATTTTTAGAATTCTACTTCAAAGTTTTACCTAAATTACTAAGAAAGAGCTTTAAACCCCAACAGACGAGGTTATCAGTTCAAAGTTCTTCTGATTTCTATGTGCAAGTATTTTTTAAAGATATCGATGTTTTATTTAGGGTGGATATATTAAGAATTATGTGTTAACCCACTGCCCCCTCAACAATGCCTATTCACTGAGCAGACGACAAACGTGAAACGTCATGAAGTGGAGGCGAAATCACTAACCTTATTGGTTCCACAATCGCCACGAAACTCAAAACGCGATCGTTGTCAGGGAAACGGCCTCCACTACGTCACAAGCGAGAAGGCA
Source organism: Maratus speculifer (assembly GCA_964019185.1). Taxonomy (NCBI): domain Eukaryota; kingdom Metazoa; phylum Arthropoda; class Arachnida; order Araneae; family Salticidae; genus Maratus; species Maratus speculifer. The sequence goes on along the minus strand of OZ025297.1, from coordinate 69,979,094 downwards.
TTGTAGAGGAGGCAGTGGTTAACCTCATGATTACGGGTTATAGCCCAATAGTGGGCTATGAAAAAAAGTCCAATGTCGCAATTCATTATGAGAAAGCTAGAGAGTGTTTTAATCTATTCGAGATAAATTTGTAATGTAGTAAGTTTCCTCTTACTGCCAGAAGAGGTTTGCTTCTACAAACTTATCAATATCTTAAAAATTGCATTTTTCATTATTTTTATAATATTTCAAAAATGATTCGTAAGTGAGGGTAAACATTGTTTATTATATTCGATATTTGAAATATGTGTATATAAAGTGAATAAAAGTGCTTATCTATTATAATTAAGAAAATTGGAAAAAAAAGTGCGAGAATTTTTTTTCGGTGTGTGTGTGTGTGGGGGGGGGGAACAAACAAATGAGTGTGCAGAAGCTTTTTCGTTAGAGGAAATTCAAAGTCAATTTGTAACACGATTCTAACCTTCGATATTTTCCATAGAAGACAAAGATGGTTTAAAAAAAGGATTTTCGACTAGCATACGATCCTTTTAAGTAATTTTTTAACTGACGCTACTTATCTCACACACCGATACCCCCCCCCCCCCAATTTTTACAGTTTAACTACAAACGCTACCGAAGTTTTCTTTTATTTGAAACTTTTATATTATCATCAGAGACTTTTGATATAGGTGGGTTTTTATTATAAGAGACTTGCACAAGATGTTTAGTACAAAAATTCCATCCTATAATTTTATCGAGCCCTTTTGTCATCTTTCGAAGGAGACCGCTTCACATAGTTGTATGACAATTTCTGGCAAGTTAAATTTATAAAAGTATGAAATCTTCGAAATATTGAAATAAAGTATTGTAGTCTTAACGTAAATTAAAACGATGCTTTATGATTGGTGATATCAGTTGCGACACATAAAACAGCTATCATTCATGCACCTCTTTATCGATAATTACTAAACTATAATCCTCAAAATATACAAATTAAAGCCCTGGCATAATTACAACAACATCGTAAAGGCTTGAACAACTTAACCCTGCTGTTCTGTTCGCATTTGCTATACGTATGTAGTGTTCGGGTCAATATGACCCGATTTAGAATAATACCTTTTCTAGCAGTAAATGAAAATAATTATTTTAGAAATAATTTAAAAAAATAGTAAAATAAGCTTAAATATATATCAAATAATACAAAACACCAGTAAAATAAGTTAAAAATATTTGAATGCTTACTTTTATTTACAATTTGGACAAAAATAGCTTACGTGAAATTTCCAAGTGTGTTTTTTTCAATTGTAACATAATATATTAGTTTTGTTGTCGTTGGTTGATGGGCAGAACTTGCATCTTGCACGTTTAGTACACAATGAAGTGTTCTCATCTGATTCCGAGGGTACGTTTGCACTTTTACTACGCATTCTCTTCACAATTTTGACTCAATCTTCGCTTCTGGGAAGATGCTGTCTTACTTCAATGTGTGGAAAAATTAGAGATTTCCCCAATTCTTCTAAAAAGAGCCTTCGTTTGGTTAATTTATTTTCATTCCATTTGCTGTTTATTGAAATCCACATAATAAATGCATTGTAAGCAGATGTATCAAGCATATTATAGAATACTATCATAGGCCAGCGATTTGTTTTTCTCTTACAAGTGTATGTACTCAAAAGTTGATCAAGACTATCCACCGCCCCTTTAGTTGCATTATAACCTCCTGACTGCCGCTGGCTGATGTTTTCGCACACTAACCTGCAGGTTTCACTGCAGCATAAGCAATATTTAAATTAATACAATTCTACAAATAAAACCCAGTTTTGAAAAATTAAGTTAGGATTAATACTCTCAAAGATTATACACCTATACATAATAATATATTTTGTATCAGGTTGGAAAAAAAATCTTTTTTTAATATTTTTAATAAATTACAGAGAAAACAACATTACAATTTTACCCTTTTACCGGGCAGTCAGGGGGATAATCTAATATCATTTGTGGCTTTTTGTCACGTCTGTCGCTAACTTCATTTTCATGATGGATGATGATGGAAAGTGCTCATAAGAATAACATTTTTGTTCTTTTTAGGAATGTAGTTTACAACTGTTGTATCCTCTGTAAAATAAAATGATGAGCTGTGCACTGCTTTGTTTAGCATTTTCTCAGGAAGTTCGGGCTTATTTTTTCTAATGGTGCCCAGCATTGTCAGTTTCCGTTTTAGAAGAAGTTTTCCCAAGTTATAGGATGTGAAAAAGTTATCACATGTAACATTGTGCCCCGAATACCCATAAGTAAGGTCGCTCACTACCCGCATACCCTGATTCTTCTCTGGCTTTGATCCTTGATTTTTTCCAGTATAAATTTGTGCATTCAGTACATACGAAGTTTTGCTATCACATAAAGTCCATATTTTTATCCCATACTTGGAGGGTTTACTAGGTATATATTGTTTGAAAGGGCATCGTCCACGAAATCCTACTGATTGTTCATCTACAGTAACATTTTCACTTGGATTATACAATTTAGGTTGAATTTCTATCCACTTTTCCCAAATATCTCGAACAGCAGCTAATTTATCTACAGACCTTCTTTATTGCCTGGTAGATTTATTGACAAAACGAATAACTCTCGATATCATATGAAAGGTTTCGAGGAACATTGTAGCACGAAATATATTTCTGCCTGTTTCTTGATTCCACAAACTTTTTCAACATTTGACTTTGCTCTCCTGTCACGTACTGTTACACCTGTGCCAACGAAACAGATTTCGAAATAGATACGTTGCAGTAATTATTTTTATGGAATGATTCCAAGCAAAATTAAAAGTCCATGATAAAATTATTTTTTAACTCGGATCAATATGACCCGAACAGTACATTAGGACTAAGTTAAAAAATATCTCTTGGAAATATAAATAAACGTAAATACTTCTAGGAATATATAGTTATATTACTAATGAACAAAGTCAAAAAGTTTCATGGAAGTAGTAGGAAAAGGACAGTTTAAGGACAGGAGCAGGCGGGACTGCGGGACCGTCCCGCCTGCGGTGCCTCCTGCGGTACCTCCATGCCTCCGGCTGTCCCGCCTGCGGTCCCTCCTGCGCCCACCGTGACACCGCCACTCTCCTACCCCCACTATGCATCCCCCTCCACAAACGCCCCCTAGTGGAAAAAAGGAACATTCTATTATAACATGAGAGGTGAACAACCTTTCCTAATTAAAAATATTATCAGTCACATCTCAACTCGGAATCATACTATATGATGAAGATTAAATTTATATTTGAATTTTGAACAACCATAATTTTAATGAGTATTATTAATTAAGCGAAACACCGGAAAAATATCAGTTTTTAACCATTTTATTTAGATTTCTTCAACTACAAGATGAGATTATCAATTTAACTCAAGAAAGTTAAACATATATTTGAATTTTACTTCATAGACATCTTAATGAGTAGTATTAATTAAGTAAAAACAATAGAAAATATCCAGTTTTATAGAAAAAACTGATTTCTTACGATTTTTATCAACTATATGATCAATGTAACGACTTAAAAGTTGAAAGTTAAACATGTATCCTAGTTTTTCAACAGCTATAGCCTTAATGAGTATCGTTAATTAAGTAAAAAAACAATGGAAAATATCAAGTTTTATGGAAAAAGACTGCTCTCTTACGATTTTTATCAACTTAAGAGAGAAAACTTAAACATACATTTCAGTTTTTCAACAGCTATAACCTTAATGAGCATTCATAATTAAGTAAAAAACAATGGAAAATATCGATTTTTATAGAAAAAGGCTGATTTCTTACGATTTTTATCAACTGCAACATCAGTGTATCGACTTACAAGTTGAAAGTTAAACATGCATTCTAGTTTTTCAACAGCTATAATCTTAATGAGTATCGTTAATTAAGTAAAAAACAATGGAAAATATCAAGTTTTATAGAAAAAGACTGATTTCTTACGATTTTTTCAACTCAAACTTCAGACTATCAATTTGGTAGAAAGAAATTTAAGCATGCATTCGAGTTTTGGACAACCATTTCCATCATGAACAATATTAATTAAGCAAAACAACAGAAAATATTAAATTTTTAACTGATTTCTTCATATTTATTTTTTTTTTATATATATATAAAATCAGAATACACAACTTAAAATAGAAATTTAAACATATTTTTTAATTTTTGAACAGTCGTTACCTCAAAGAATTTCAATAATTGAACAATTAACAAAGGAAACTAATGATTTTTTAACGAAAAAAGACGAATTAAACGAATTTGGTTAACTTTTACTCTAAATGGAAATTTCATCATACTTTTATATACTAAGTAGAATTTTAATGCATAAACGAACACATTTCAGTAAATATTCAACGCACACGCAAATATGAAAACAACACCTGCTTCTTGTGACGTCATATTGAAACCAAAAGTTATTCCTCCGAAGTCCCTCACCATACCTTTTCACCCCCATCTCCCCCAATTTTTTACCTTAGGTAGGGAAATGGACAATGCAATGACCTCTCATTCTTGTATATTTAGAAGTCTGGGAGAAAAAAAGTGACATTTTATACACTCCAATTTCATAACAGTTACCGCAATATCCCAAAATTTGAATTTTGGAAGACATAATCAGTATAATTAATTAAACAAAATAATAAAAATATTATTTTTTAAGGTGAAAAGGTGAATTTAAGCGAATTTGATTAGTTTTACAATAGTCTTTTGAACAACAACTTGGAAATATAGATTTCTAACAGAAGAATTAAACGTATATTTTAATTTTAACAACAAAAACTTAACAAGTATCATTAATTCAACAAAAATAAATATCAATTTTAAAGAAAAGACGAATTTGAATAATTTTACACTAGTATTTTCAAAAGCAACATAGAAATATCAATACTTATTCACATATTTCACTTATTCACTGTATTCAGTACTATATTTAATAAATATGGATACAATTTAAGAATTTTCTAATCTATAATTAAATATTAGCTGTATATTTAATGTTACCCATGTTTTCAACATTAGTTCATAATCGTGAATTTTGTATTTTAAATACCATGTATTCAGGTTCAGATTATTTTCACTTGAAATCATACAGAATTTTTTAACAGAGTTTGTTTTTGAAATCATTGAAGCAACTGTATTTAATATTTTTAACACCAATTTTCTAAGATTTTCTAACATTTTCCGATTATACATTCTTCAGAAGTACATTTCTAAATGTTACAATCACTTTACATATCGAAAAGATATCATTGAAGCAACTGTATTTAATATTTTTAATACCAATTTTCTAAGATTTTTTAACATTTTCCGGTTATACATTCCTCAAAAGTTATTATTACGTATTCTAAACAATAGAAAATATTAATTTTAAGAATAAAAAGACGAATTTAAAAAAATTTTATTAGTTTTACACTATTTTTTCTCACCTCCAACACGGATATATCAATTTTAACAGAAGAATTAAACGAATATTTTAGTTTTTAACAACAAAAATGTAATAAGTATCATTAATTAAACAAAAATAAATATCAATTTTCAAGAAAAGACAATTTTTTACACAAATTTTCAACTTTGAAATACATTTGCTTACATATATTGTTACAGTATATTACTAAACTTAAACTTTTTAAAAAGTTTGAATGTCTTTACAAAGGTTCATACTTATATTTTTCACGTCTTGACTGCATTCGAAATCTTACAACAAAAGTATACTTTTATTATTATTATTATTATTATTCTAGAAAACCTAAAAAATCGTTTCTTGATGCTTTAGACACTTGACATATTAAAACTACTCTACCCATATAATTAATCAAATTAGGACATGATTCATCTTACACTTCAAAATTTCTGAATTTTTACAATACTTATTTTCATCAAACTTTATTCTTGATCCTATATATTTTAATAGCACAGAATTTTAACATCTGTTTTTATCTACTTATCAAAAAATTATTAAAACACCCAACAACATTTTCCAAATATGAATATTATCTTTACAATTTAATAATGCAAAACATACACGAATACAAAGTTTAATTTTTACAAACATTTCATATTTCAAATCAAACTATTCGAAATTTTCACAACATAAGAGCAAACATTAGACGAACTTTTTAACATTAATATTGCTTACATCTTTTCATCATAACTTTTAACTATGATAATTATCCATTTTTAGGTTGATTGTCGAAAAACTGTAACTGAAATTACATAAACTTAATGTAAAAAACCATGTTCTCACACAATTTCTTGAAATTCAACAAAGAATTGACTATTACTCCAATACTTATCTACTTCAATCTCGACTCTCGATAGTATATAGATATTGCATCATTACATACTTACAACTCTTTTCAAACGTTTATCAGAAAATCAAGTCAATCAAAGTCTAGTAGTTATTACATACCTGTTCCTCAGAAATATTACTATCATATGAAACAGTAAAGAAAATTAATAGATATTTAATATTTAATAACTTCATACGTGAAATTACTGCTGAATAAGAATACTAATAATCAAAAAAATCAACTGTTGGACAAAAAATAGTACAGATTACCGAAAATTCAAATCATTTTTTCTACAAAAATTACAAAAATTAACAAATGAATGACAAGTTAGAGAAATAACTAAAAAAAAAAATAATGAACATATTTACAAATTTATTAAAATCACACCTTTTTCTGGATTACAAACCACAATTTCTTGAAAAATTTAACACCGAATTTGTAAGATTTTAATCCTAGTATTACATACACTCAATAAATATTCAAAATTAAAAAAAAAATAATTTTTTAGTCTCATTAATAAGCAGAAATTCTATATTAAAAGAATATTTTCATAGTAGTACTTATAAAAATGAGAGTTTACAAACTGATTTTCATAATTTTATCACATTTAAACTTAATATTTTACATAAAACATTATTTAATCAAATTTTATGCTTTCTAATTCAGTAAAATTCAATACTTTTTTAGTTTTTAAACCAATACCACAATATTTATTTACATCAATCTTGATTCTTCACCTTTTATATTTCCACATTACACACGTGAGATAAATACTAACTTGGATCAGGAGTTGAAGTCAATTGATTCCATTCGATTTTCATCATGTACGCATTGCTCCTACACGAAATTTCTTACTGCTATAATCATCTAATGTATTAAAACTAATCTACTCATATTTTTAATCAATTCATCAGATGTTTCATCTCGCACTTCTGAATTATCGTGCATCAAGTTGCTTAAAATATAAATACTATCTTTATAGTTTTAATGATATATAGTATACATGGTTTATCTTGAGTTAGCACTTCCATAGTATTAATCAAATTATATGTTTCATCTTGCACTTGATCTTAATGTTTTCATCTTGCATCTGAATTATCGTCCATCGAGTTTTTTAAATAATAATATATTTATAGTTTTTGATTATACATAGCATGTACAAATACAATCTTTAATTTTAACATTTCATATTTCAAATAACCTATTTCCCGAAACCAAGCTATGTGAATTTTACCACAATGCTTATTATCATAGAATAATTTGTGTTTCACACTTTTCTAAAAATTATCAGATATGTACCCTTCAGAGAAATTACTATCATATGAATAAATGAAGAAAATTTAATTTATATTAAATGTACACGAAATTGATTGCAATATACATGTATTTAATAAAAATAAATAGGCGATTATTTATACATTAAACCTTTACTAAATATATATTTCTTTCATTATACAGATGTTTCAACAAGATGAATCAAAACAGCAGCAAACTTCAGAAATTAATGACCCGAATGATTCATCCCTAGCACATGTAGCGTTAACGAATAACACCTATGTGAGTACTTATATGAGAAATACTAGAATTCGTATATGAAACGTAATTAGAGTAAATACAAAATGATTTGTCTTACTACCTACACTTTAACAAGTGCTTTTTACCTATATTATTGAAGAGAATCCTAACTGTGTCCATTTATTTCTACTACAGATGTGCTCTATTTGCTACAAACACTTCTTATGTAAATGGAATTTAACAGAACATACAAAAATCTATACAGGTGAAAAACCTTACACTTGGAAAGATTACCATAAATGCTGTTTTCAAGGAGACGTGAATCAAAAATACACACATCATCATATAAAGCATCATCAGATATATGTAAACTTAGCGAAGATATTCAAAAATTAGTCAGACTTTTGAAGAATTTAGAAATAAAGGAAGATATTTAGGCTATTTATCCATCATATTTTCACAACATTTACCACAATATCTCAAACTTAAAATTTGGAAGACATACACACTGCTGAAAAGTAATTTTGTGATTCTTCTAACCAGTATGAATGTATAGATGTTATTTTGCAGTGTATTCTTTAAATGCTCACATTAAATATTCTTTTATATGCATATATCGTTGTGTTTATTTTTCTAATATCTATTACATTAATGAAATACATAACATTTTAAGTGAAATAACACTCTCACAACTTAAAAAATGCATAAGAACATAAAAAAATAAACAGATGTATGAAAAAATATGCAAGTTTACAAAATATTTTCATTGTTTTCTAGAAATATTAACAAAAAATATTTACAATATGAAAAAATTGTAAAAGTGAAAAGAAAAAACATAAATGTAAAAACAAAAACCACAAAGTGAAAAACTCATAACAAAGTTTTTGAAAAAAAATATTTACAACAAAATTTTTTTTACAAAAACCAAAACTTCCAAAAATATTTTTTTCAAAAAATTTTTTTTTCAAAAACATTTTTTACAAAAAAATTTTTTTTTTCAAAATAAGTTTTTACAAAAGTAAAAAAAAAAAAAAAAAAAAAAAAAAATCACAACGTTAAAAAAATGAAAAATTTTTGTTAAAAAAAGTGTAAAAAAATTGCAAAAAAATGTTGCAAAAATTTCAAAAAAAGTTATGAAAAAAGTCTCAAAAATTTTGTTGTTTTTAATAGCAAATGCAATGGTTTCGCCATTGCATACTGCATTAAAACCAACGAAATTTTTGAAGCTTTTTTCATAACTTTTTTTGAAATTTTTGCAACATTTTTTTGCAATTTTTTTACACTTTTTTTAACAAAAATTTTTCATTTTTTTAACGTTGTGATTTTCTTTTTTTTACTTTTGTAAAAACTTATTTTGAAAAAAAAATTTTTTTTGTAAAAAATGTTTTTGAAAAAAAAATTTTTTGAAAAAAATATTTTTGGAAGTTTTGGTTTTTGTAAAAAAAATTTTGTTGTAAATATTTTTTTTCAAAAACTTTGTTATGAGTTTTTCACTTTGTGGTTTTTGTTTTTACATTTATGTTTTTTCTTTTCACTTTTACAATTTTTTCATATTGTAAATATTTTTTGTTAATATTTCTAGAAAACAATGAAAATATTTTGTAAACTTGCATATTTTTTCATACATCTGTTTATTTTTGTATGTTCTTATGCATTTTTTAAGTTGTGAGAGTGTTATTTCACTTAAAATGTTATGTATTTCATTAATGTAATAGATATTAGAAAAATAAACACAACGATATATGCATATAAAAGAATATTTAATGTGAGCATTTAAAGAATACACTGCAAAATAACATCTATACATTCATACTGGTTAGAAGAATCACAAAATTACTTTTCAGCAGTGTGTATGTCTTCCAAATTTTAAGTTTGAGATATTGTGGTAAATGTTGTGAAAATATGATGGATAAATAGCCTAAATATCTTCCTTTATTTCTAAATTCTTCAAAAGTCTGACTAATTTTTGAATATCTTCGCTAAGTTTACATATATCTGATGATGCTTTATATGATGATGTGTGTATTTTTGATTCACGTCTCCTTGAAAACAGCATTTATGGTAATCTTTCCAAGTGTAAGGTTTTTCACCTGTATAGATTTTTGTATGTTCTGTTAAATTCCATTTACATAAGAAGTGTTTGTAGCAAATAGAGCACATCTGTAGTAGAAATAAATGGACACAGTTAGGATTCTCTTCAATAATATAGGTAAAAAGCACTTGTTAAAGTGTAGGTAGTAAGACAAATCATTTTGTATTTACTCTAATTACGTTTCATATACGAATTCTAGTATTTCTCATATAAGTACTCACATAGGTGTTATTCGTTAACGCTACATGTGCTAGGGATGAATCATTCGGGTCATTAATTTCTGAAGTTTGCTGCTGTTTTGATTCATCTTGTTGAAACATCTGTATAATTAAAGAAATATATATTTAGTAAAGGTTTAATGTATAAATAATCGCCTATTTATTTTTATTAAATACATGTATATTGCAATCAATTTCGTGTACATTTAATATAAATTAAATTTTCTTCATTTATTCATATGATAGTAATTTCTCTGAGGGGTACATATCTGATAATTTTTAGAAAAGTGTGAAACACAAATTATTCTATGATAATAAGCATTGTGGTAAAATTCACATAGCTTGGTTTCGGAAATAGGTTATTTGAAATATGAAATGTTAAAATTAAAGATCGTATTTGTACATGCTATGTATAATCAAAAACTATAAATATATTATTATTTTAAAAAACTCGATGGACGATAATTCAGATGCAAGATGAAATCATTAAGATCAGGTGCAAGATGAAACATATAATTTGATTAATACTATGGAAGTGCTAACTCAAGATAAACCATGTATACTATATATCATTAAAACTATAAAGATAGTATTTATATTTTAAGCAACTTGATGCACGATAATTCAGAAGTGTGAGATGAAACATCTGATGAATTGATTAAAAATATGAGTAGATTAGTTTTAATACATTAGATGATTATAGCAGTAAGAAATTTCGTGTAGGAGCAATGCGTACATGATGAAAATCGAATGGAATCAATTGATTTCAACTCCTGATCGAAGTTATTATTTATCTCACGTGTGTAATGTGGAAATATAAAAGGTAAAGAATCAAGTTTGATGTAAATAAATATTGTGGTATTGGTTTAAAAACTAAAAAAGTATTGAATTTTACTGAATTAGAAAGCATAAAATTTGATTAAATAAGGTTTTATGTATAAAAATTAAGATTAAATGTGATAAAATTATGAAAATCAGTTTGTAAACTCTCATTTTTATAAGTACTACTATGAAAATATTCTTTTAATATAGAATTTCTGCTTATTGATGAGACTAAAAAATTATTTTTTTTTTGTTAATTTTGAATATTTGTCGAGTGTATGTAATACTAGTATTAAAATCTTACAAATTCGGTGTTAAATTTTTCAAGAAATTGTGGTTTGTAACCCAGAAAATGGTGTGATTTTAATAAATTTGTAAATATGTTCATCAATTTTTTTTAGTTATTTCTCTAACTTGTCATTCATTTGTTAATTTTTGTAACTTTTGTAGAAAAAAACATTTGAATTTTCGGTAATCTGTACTATTTTTTGTCCAACAGTTGATTTTTTTGATTATTAGTATTCTCATTCGACAGTAATTTCACGTATGAGGTTATTAAATATTAAACATCTATTAATTTTCTTTACTGTTTCATATGATAGTAATATTTCTGAGAAACAGGTGTGATAACTACTAGACTTTGATTGACTTATTTTTCTGATAAACGTTTGAAAAGAGTTGTAAGTGTGTAATGATGAAATATATCTATATACAATCGAGAGTCGAGATTGAAGTAGATAACTATTGGAGTAATAGTCAATTCTTTGTTGAATTTCAAGAAATTGTGTGAGAACATGGTTTTTTACATTAAGTTTATGTAATTTCAGTTACAGTTTTTCGACAATCAACCTAAAAATGGATAATTATCATAGTTAAAAGTTATGATGAAAAGATGTAAGCAATATTAATGTTAAAAAGTTCGTCTAATGTTTGCTCTTATGTTGTGAAAATTTCGAATAGTTTGGTTTGAAATATGAAATGTTTGTAAAAATTAAACTTTGTATTCGTGTATGTTTTGTATTATTAAACTGTAAAGATGATATTCATATTTGGAAAATGTTGTTGGGTGTTTTAATAAGTTTCTGATAAGTAGATAAAAACAGATGTTAAAATTCTGTACTGTTAAAATATATAGGATCAAGAATAAAGTTTGATGAAAATAAGTATTGTAAAAATTCAGAAATTTTGAAGTGTAAGATGAATCATGTCCTAATTTGATTAATTATATGGGTTGAGTAGTTTTAATATGTCAAGTGTTTAAAGCAGCTAGAAATGACTTTTTAGGTTTTCTAGAATAATAATAATAATAAAAGTATACTTTTGTTGTAAGATTTCGAATGCAGTCAAGACGTGAAAAATATAAATATGAACCCTTTGTAAAGACATTCAAACTTTTTAAAAAGTTTAAGTTTAGTAATATATTGTAACAATATATGTAAGCAAATGTATTTCAAAGTTGAAAATTTGTGTAAAAAATTGTCTTTTCTTGAAAATTGATATTTATTTTTGTTTAATTAATGATACTTATTACATTTTTGTTGTTAAAAACTAAAATATTCGTTTAATTCTTCTGTTAAAATTGATATATCCGTGTTGGAGATGAGAAAAAATAGTGTAAAACTAATAAAATTTTTTTAAATTCGTCTTTTTATTCTTAAAATTAATATTTTCTATTGTTTAGAATACGTAATAATAACTTTTGAGGAATGTATAACCGGAAAATGTTAAAAAATCTTAGAAAATTGGTATTAAAAATATTAAATACAGTTGCTTCAATGATATCTTTTCGATATGTAAAGTGATTGTAACATTTAGAAATGTACTTCTGAAGAATGTATAATCGGAAAATGTTAGAAAATCTTAGAAAATTGGTGTTAAAAATATTAAATACAGTTGCTTCAATGATTTCAAAAACAAACTCTGTTAAAAAATTCTGTATGATTTCAAGTGACAATAATCTGAACCTGAATACATGGTATTTAAAATACAAAATTCACGATTATGAACTAATGTTGAAAACATGGGTAACATTAAATATACAGCTAATATTTAATTATAGATTAGAAAATTCTTAAATTGTATCCATATTTATTAAATATAGTACTGAATACAGTGAATAAGTGAAATATGTGAATAAGTATTGATATTTCTATGTTGCTTTTGAAAATACTAGTGTAAAATTATTCAAATTCGTCTTTTCTTTAAAATTGATATTTATTTTTGTTGAATTAATGATACTTGTTAAGTTTTTGTTGTTAAAATTAAAATATACGTTTAATTCTTCTGTTAGAAATCTATATTTCCAAGTTGTTGTTCAAAAGACTATTGTAAAACTAATCAAATTCGCTTAAATTCACCTTTTCACCTTAAAAAATAATATTTTTATTATTTTGTTTAATTAATTATACTGATTATGTCTTCCAAAATTCAAATTTTGGGATATTGCGGTAACTGTTATGAAATTGGAGTGTATAAAATGTCACTTTTTTTCTCCCAGACTTCTAAATATACAAGAATGAGAGGTCATTGCATTGTCCATTTCCCTACCTAAGGTAAAAAATTGGGGGAGATGGGGGTGAAAAGGTATGGTGAGGGACTTCGGAGGAATAACTTTTGGTTTCAATATGACGTCACAAGAAGCAGGTGTTGTTTTCATATTTGCGTGTGCGTTGAATATTTACTGAAATGTGTTCGTTTATGCATTAAAATTCTACTTAGTATATAAAAGTATGATGAAATTTCCATTTAGAGTAAAAGTTAACCAAATTCGTTTAATTCGTCTTTTTTCGTTAAAAAATCATTAGTTTCCTTTGTTAATTGTTCAATTATTGAAATTCTTTGAGGTAACGACTGTTCAAAAATTAAAAAATATGTTTAAATTTCTATTTTAAGTTGTGTATTCTGATTTTATATATATAAAAAAAAAAATAAATATGAAGAAATCAGTTAAAAATTTAATATTTTCTGTTGTTTTGCTTAATTAATATTGTTCATGATGGAAATGGTTGTCCAAAACTCGAATGCATGCTTAAATTTCTTTCTACCAAATTGATAGTCTGAAGTTTGAGTTGAAAAAATCGTAAGAAATCAGTCTTTTTCTATAAAACTTGATATTTTCCATTGTTTTTTACTTAATTAACGATACTCATTAAGATTATAGCTGTTGAAAAACTAGAATGCATGTTTAACTTTCAACTTGTAAGTCGATACACTGATGTTGCAGTTGATAAAAATCGTAAGAAATCAGCCTTTTTCTATAAAAATCGATATTTTCCATTGTTTTTTACTTAATTATGAATGCTCATTAAGGTTATAGCTGTTGAAAAACTGAAATGTATGTTTAAGTTTTCTCTCTTAAGTTGATAAAAATCGTAAGAGAGCAGTCTTTTTCCATAAAACTTGATATTTTCCATTGTTTTTTTACTTAATTAACGATACTCATTAAGGCTATAGCTGTTGAAAAACTAGGATACATGTTTAACTTTCAACTTTTAAGTCGTTACATTGATCATATAGTTGATAAAAATCGTAAGAAATCAGTTTTTTCTATAAAACTGGATATTTTCTATTGTTTTTACTTAATTAATACTACTCATTAAGATGTCTATGAAGCAAAATTCAAATATATGTTTAACTTTCTTGAGTTAAATTGATAATCTCATCTTGTAGTTGAAGAAATCTAAATAAAATGGTTAAAAACTGATATTTTTCCGGTGTTTCGCTTAATTAATAATACTCATTAAAATTATGGTTGTTCAAAATTCAAATATAAATTTAATCTTCATCATATAGTATGATTCCGAGTTGAGATGTGACTGATAATATTTTTAATTAGGAAAGGTTGTTCACCTCTCATGTTATAATAGAATGTTCCTTTTTTCCACTAGGGGGCGTTTGTGGAGGGGGATGCATAGTGGGGGTAGGAGAGTGGCGGTGTCACGGTGGGCGCAGGAGGGACCGCAGGCGGGACAGCCGGAGGCATGGAGGTACCGCAGGAGGCACCGCAGGCGGGACGGTCCCGCAGTCCCGCCTGCTCCTGTCCTTAAACTGTCCTTTTCCTACTACTCATGGAAATATCTCTGCGCTAATTTTTTTTATAAGTGAATAATAAAATTTTCGGGTCAAATAGACCCGAACAGAACAGCAGGGTTAAAACATGTAAAGCAAATGAAGGTTGGGTGGATTGATAACTTGGTCTCTACTTGCATCAATATTTTGTTAGCAATTAAGGCAAAATTTTTAAATAGAATTCGACAAAAATATGAATATGGGTACTTGTGTTATTTTTAACTTCACATTCTAAGACATTTGTCGTGACAATGTTTTTGATAGAATCAGTCCTTTTGAGATATTCCTAAGATAATTTAAAAAAAATAGTGTTTTTTCAACAATAAATTATGCACCTATTTTGTATAAAGTTGACCTCAAACGAGGACGGGTAATCAGTACGTTCATTCTAGACTTAAACTGAAGGGATTAAAACAACTTATTTTTCTCCTAATTAATTTTGAGTTATACTTCTGACCACTAAGCTAAAATTTTTAAACAGAACTGTGACATTTAATGTTCAGCAAAAATTTTAATTGTGGGCGCTCATTTTATTCAGAACTTTAACCCTTAACTACTGAGACAAAATTATTGTTAGTAGTGTGTCAGGCAGATTAATCTAAAGATGAATAAAATATTAAAGTAACTCTCATAATACTGCTTTTGTATTAAACTTTATATACAAGATTATTATAAATAAAATTCAGTTATTTAAAATTCTCTTGCGATAGTAATAGGACTCCAAACGAAACAAAATTTGACCAGTATCTACAGTTACGCTGAAAATTACGAGTTAAACTCTGAAACTTGAAAAACTCAGCTGTCTGTGTGACCGCTAAAAACAATTAAGGAAAAAGCTCTACAATATTTGTTTTAATGTTTTTGATAGTTAGTTGTTTTTGAGGTATTATTATGGTATTAAAAAAGGTTGTTTTTATTATTATTATTATTATTGTAAATCTATATATATTTTCTAACGCTCCCCTAGTAAGAGAAAGAAAAATTAATATATTCATTGTAGACATAAACTGAAAAGATTTGAAATGACTAAGTGTTTCCCCTTTAATATCTAAATTTTAAAATCTTAATAATCTACTGCTTTTTAAAAATCTTTTCCTGATTTATCTGTTACTTTATTGTAAAAAAAAAAAATAATAATCGATGAAGAACTGTTAACTTGTTTGCTTTTCATTTTTGTGCACTATTTGTAAATCTTTAATATGATAGATTATCAGTCTTTTGTGACCCCCCCCCATTAATAATAAATAAAATATAATTATCTTTGTCCCCTATTTTTACTCGCAAAATTTAATTTTTTTAAATGTATTCATCTTTTTACTCCTTTATTTATTACTTTATTATAACAGCAGTTAACCACTTGAAATCTTTCCTCAACTCAAGATTTTTATACTTGATACAACTTTTATATTCTGATAATTTCATAGATTTAAACGCGTAGCTCAATTATATGTCTGTTAAATTTGTGATTTATTTATATTTTATAATTAATTTTAAAGGAAGTTTTATCTCTTTTTAGGGGATATTAGCCGTAAGAAAATGATGATGAAACATTAGTTTTGAGAGCAAGAGATAGTATGGAAATATATATATTTTTAATTTATCTTTTCAAGTTTGTTTTTAAAACCATGTACAACCATGAACTCAAATGAACCTTTCAAACAAATTCCATTTGAATGATTTTTTTCTATTCTGCTACCTAAAAAAATTAAATTGTTTGACTACAAATATGTTAATTTTGTGTGTTTTTAATATTATTAATTGGATTATTCATACAGAAAATATTAATTTCGTTATGGAAAATTTGTCAGAAATAAATATTGAAGAAATTTTGTCGCTTTATGTGCAAAATGTTTATATACTGAAACCGGCACGTGATAAGATAAATTACGAAGAATCGTATTTGAAAATTATTTCTAAAAACATAATATATTGGTCATTTAAAATAGTTTATATATAAATATATTTTTAAAAGGATTGTTTCCATAGAACGTTCTAAAAATTGAATGTGTGCGATGTTTAGAAGTTAAAAAAAAATAGCAGTCGCAGCAATTGAAAGTCCAGAATTTCATTTGAAAGTGTTACCATTCGACAGATGATGTCAGCGTTACGTACAGATGTTTGTTCTTGATAATATAGTTTTTTTTTTCGCATCAAAATCTTGAGTTACTTATTTGTTTTTCGAAATACAAGTTTTTCACCCTTAAATACGCTTATACCTGAACCAAAGAAATACTGAATTGTTCGCTAAAAAGTTAGCATATAATATTAAAATTTCAAAACTATAGTGTAAAAAATTAAGTGTAAGGGGGGGGGGATAGGAAAGATGGGACAGTTTTTATAAAAATATTTTTAACCAATTATGTTTCGCAAATATAAAGTAGAAAATTTCAGAATAACATTTTAAAAGATTTGAACACACTTTAAAATTATAAATTTGTTGATTATAAATAAAATTTTAGACAAATAAATCAATTAATTAGAAGGTCCCATCCCTCCTTCACGTAAGAGAGGAAGGGGAAATGTTTTATAATGAAAATTCATATTTAATTTTCAATGCTGTGGTAGAAAAAATGGCAGATACAGTGTGATATTGACATTTCTAGAGTTTATTGTAAATTACAACAATTATTTTATGTTAAATTATGTTTTGTGAAAATTAAATCTAATGAAAAGTATTCTTATATACAGCTACTGCCGCCAATTGATTTTGGAGGATATAAAAATAATGGATAAAGGTACATACAAATAATATACTGACATACAAACATTAAACGCAATAAACCCAACAGAAGGGAAAAATGAACCAGAGCCAGGAATCGAACCCGGACCACAACATTCAGGCTGTTGCTCTATCCTCTTTCCGGCCGATGCCTGAGTCTGCAAGTTGTCCCGTCATCCTAGGCTGTCTAAATTATGGAAGATATCTTTCCCAAACAATGTATTTTAAATTTCAAACGATTCGGTTGGGTAGTTTTTGCGTTGTTATATGTGGACAGACGGACGGACAGATGGACGGAATGAGCGACAACAATAGGTGCTACGTATTTACATAACTACGAACGCACCTAATGACTATTCATAATATTTTCCAAAGCATTTTATACATTTCTATTTGTTTCAATTCTAATTTCCATACATTGTCTGTTTTTAGAAAGTCTTGTTAGCCAACTCTAGTGCTTAAGCATACTGATAAGCACTAAAAAATGTGAAACCTGCCCATAATGACTGTTGATAAGCATAATATAGATTTTTGAACACATATATGTTAATGGTGTACATCATCTCTGTTGTATGCAATTTTTTTAGAAATTCTAATTTCAGATCAGAATAACCACAGTTGAATCCTACTCAATTTATGCATTTAGATCCATTCTTCCGGATCTTTAGCCAGTTTAGAGTTTTAAAATTATGGTAATATGAATAATTAAATTTTCCTTTTCATCATTTCAATTTGAAACATAACTATCAAGCAAATAAATTATTAGAAAATGTCAAATATATTAAGTGTAGACAGTGCAAGAAATTTGTGGAGAAAATTGAGGAAAGAGATAATAAAATAAATAAATAAAATGAAGAAAGTTTCAAGTGATTAATTACAACTATACGGAATATTCAGCAAAAAATAGAATAATACATTAAAAAAGATATTTTCTTAAATATGGCATTCAGGTAAAGACATTTTTTTTACAGATGTGAGTTTTCTCATGTCTAACATACAAATACTTACGGCAATTGCTGTGATATTACTGAAACACATGTCAGACCATTTTACTTAAATTTTAAAGAAATATTTTGATACATGAGGAAAACTCCAGTATGAGTATTTAAAACTATAAAAATTCAACTTCATATTGAAAAAGGAATACTTTAACAACTCCAATTAATATAAGTATTAGCATGCAAAAAACAATTACTTAAAATCTTTTCAAAATACTGCTGAAAAACTATTAGTAATACTACTGCAAAAATTTTATAGTTACAAATACTTTTTGTAAGTGTAAATATTTTATATACAAGGCTAAGAAATCATTAGCAAATTTACGCATTAACTCTTGTACTGTTGTAAAGAACTGCCTGGCGATAATACAAAAAATGTTTTAGATACAATGTATAATTTTTTATAATTTTTTATGTCTCTTAATCAAGTTATATTTCTAATGATTTTTAGTACAGCTTCAAGGGATTTTTTAGTATATTTGCTTAAAAATTTTTGTGGATTTGTAACCGATTTTGTAATACATTTATTATTATTTGGAATGCATAATAAGTATTTTATCTATTTTATCAAAATATACAAATTTTATTAACCCGGGAGAACTCGCTATGAGAATTTCTCTCATGGTGCTCAGTTCTTTTACTTTAGTCACTTAATATAAATTTTTTGTTTGGCTTAGTACTTTTATTCAAAAAAGGGGTAAAGTAATCGAAATCACATTTTGAAATTTTATTAAAATGAAAAATAGTCTTAAAAATAGTCTTAGAAAGGGTACGATGGAGAAAGAAAATCTCATGCGCGAGTTCTCGCGGGATAAGGATATTTGATAAATTACATAAAACACTTAGTGTGCATTACTAAACAAAAATAGTAAATGTACTTTAATGTCCTTCACAAATCCACAAAAAATTCTTAGCAACTGTACAAAAAACTCCTTTGTAAGTGTACTAAAAATCATTAGAAAACCTACAAAATATTTTTTAGGAAACACCCTTAAAATTAGTTAGCACTTTTACTAAATAATCCTTAGTAAATTTACCAAAAAGTATTTGGTAAACTGTCTAAAAAATCACTAGTAAGTATACTAAATAATATTTAGTACCTTTACTGAAACTAATTTGAGAAACTCCCTTAAAAATTCTAAGTAAATCTACTAAACAATCCGTAGTAAGTTTACAAAAAAGTTTTTTGGAAAATTCCCTAAAAAATCTTTACTACGTTTACAACATAATCGTTCCTAAATTTACTAGACATTATTTACTAAGCTCCCTAAACTATCATTAGTAAGTTTACTAAACAATATTTAGAAATTTACGGATATTTCTTTGGAAACCTCATTAACAAATCGTTAGTACGTTTACTAAACAATATTTAGTAACAGTTACAACAGAAACTTTAGTAATTTTACGTGATTTTCTTTGGCTGCGTTTACTTAAAAAGTTCTAGGCATCCCAGTTTCCAAGAAAATTCTTAGTAACCTTGCAGAATTTTTTTTACAGTGCACTATTGGATTCATTGTCAGGTCTTTAAATCATTTGCCCACAATGTTGCGGCAAAATTCAAATGTATTATAATTAAATCAACAAAGAATAGCGTTATCCAAATTTGACACTATTAACTACTTGAGTATCAGAGTTTTTGCAAAAACCCAGTTAAAAAATCCTACACTGTAAAAAAAAAATCTGCATAGATACTAAACCTTTTCTAGGAAACTGGGATTCCAAGAAATTTTCCTGTAACGGTAACAGCAAAAATTCAAGTTTCAGAATCGATTACATGATTTTTTCCTGTTATCGTTACATGAAAAGTTCTTGGAATCCCAGTTTCCTAGAAAATGTTTAGTACCTTCACAGATTTTTTTTTACAGTGTAAGCAGTGCAAATGCGCTTCATTTATTTTATGCGAAAACTATCTAAGCAGTGCGATAGCCTTCTTTTATTTTATGTTGATAAATCTCCATCGGCATATAACGTTTCTTAAATTTTATGTCGGTAAATCAAATCGGCCAACAATCAGTGGTCCAAACGCTCTTAATGTACTGTTTTTTTCTGCAGAACACTAAACAGAGCGATCGCATTATCAGGGACTCAAACGGTTAATAATTCAATATAATAAGCCTACGACACAAGAAATCATAATTTGACGCATTTTGAAGAAGAGTTATCAACAGTAACTAGATCAGCTAGAGCACCAGTTTTTCAAAATGTCACAGGATTAGTGACTAGCTAATAAAAACTTTAATTAATAATTCATAAATCCTACCGGTTTCGATTATAAAAATGCTCCATTTACCAGTTGTCCGATAAAAATTTAAGAGTTTACAAACATCGTAGGGCAAACAAAACGTCTGTATAATAAAAAAGAATATAAAATCACGCATCACGGCATAAACTATCAACAACTTTTCTCCTGACATATTGTTAAGTGATTTCATATTTTGTACAACATTTGAAATGAGATAAGTAAATAAACATAATTGAAAAAAAAAATACTACACAGTAAAAATTCATAGCAGACAGTTTCATAGCAGATCTGAAAACCCACTAGTTCGAATGTCTGATAATAGAATTTTTTTGTGTTTCTTGAAAAAAAGCCGTAAATTATAAGTACTCATTAATCCGTAGAAACCATGCTGTACTTCAAATATGTAATGTGTATGAAATTTAATTAAATAGTGCATCATCCAAAAATTGCCTTACAACGATATTTCTACAATGTTTTTGTGATTTCTTGTAAAGGCGTTATAGTTTTTACTTATTCTACTATTAAGAGAATCGATATTTCCAAGCACACTACTGTTACATATTAATTTTATTTGTTTTGAATAATCTGTCATACATAAAATACATTAAAAATGCCTTTTATCGATGTACTACATTGTTACAGAATAACATTGATTTATTCTGTATACGAAAGATATTTCCTACTTATTTTATACTCGATAAAGTAGATTTTCTATTGAATCCCCATGACGAGAGTCGATTTAATTATTTTTGAAAAAGGTGTCACATCATTATGAATCAAGTGAATTCTTTCAGTTAAATATGATGTAACGGAATACTTTTTAATGCATTTGTAAACTAACCATAGATGTTACACAATTTATTTTGAATTCCGAAAATGTCATAGTTTTACATATCAATTATATGACATTCCGGGTATATTTACATGAATAGAGTACGAGTAGAGATATGTAAAATTGTCATACAGACAAATGAACTGATAGGCAAACAGAATTATAAGCACATTTTCTTTAAGATAGAAAGTGCTAAAACTGGAGAATATATGCCAATCATCCTACTTTGTTTTTACGCATTGCACCATGCTCAATGTGCACGATAATTTGTGTGTACATCATACTTTGTTGCTTCAAATGTAAAAATTATTTTTTACATACGTGAACTTTACTTAAAAAATACACTTTTTTATAATGTAAACTTTTTATTTTAAACTAGAAACAATAAAAAATAATGTTAAAGAAAAACATGAATATTTCAGAAGAATACAATTTCTTTAAGTAATATTTCATACATTAAAAAATATCCACCGCAATATATCGATTTTTAAATAATGTATTGGAATCTCCGCTTATCACTAATACATCCAGTCATTCGTATCAATCAAATTATGATCTTATTTCATTCGCCATTTTTTTTTTTTATAAAAAGATGATGATTTTCGGATATTTCATTAATTTTACTAGAATTCAACCCGAGATATTGACAAATGCATTTATTACACGATTTTGTACTTGTTTGATTTTTGTTTTTGGTGTCACATTTCATTTTGAATGAAAATAGATATATAGATGTAGTTATGAACGTAATCTTAATAAATAAAATATTTCAAAAGATTTATATACATGCGTCTCAATTTGTAATAAGTTTACAATATATTTTATAATACAGGATAGTTTGTAATTATGAACGTAATCTTAATAAACAAAATATTTCAAAATATTTATATATATGTGTCTCAATTTTTAATAAGTTTACAATATATTTTATAATACAGGATAGTTTTATATCATGCTAGAATAAAATATCAAAATTTCAACGAATTAGTTCTAAAAATAATCATGGTAGAACATAAAGATAACGAATCCGCAATAAAATCTTTATTCATCTCTCTTAAGATGATGTAAACTGAAAAATAAACTAAGCTGCAATGTATCTCTTATGTTGTTACAGATCAACGTTATATATTTTAACAAAAAGTACTATGAAAAATTAGGTATTCCCAGTAAAATCTAACAACGAAAACCTAAACAATAGAAAGAAGTGAACAATAATTACTTTTAACGAAGAACTGGAAAACATATAAAAATACACTATCCATTTATAATTCTTGTAGAGGAATTTAGAAAAGTACTTGGTGCTTTAGAGTTTGGAATTTACTTTGCGCGACAAATATGTATGCGACTACTTCGAAATAAGAAAACTTTGCAAAGGATTTTTCCACATTTATCCTGATTTTTATGTTTCAGGAAGCATGTAATCACTGATGACGTCATTAAAAAAAACTCGATAAAAATAGGAATTCTATGCAAAACAGTCCTATTTCTACTATTAGATTTATTAAAAGTAAATTGGCCCGACGGAGGAAGGAAAATATAAACACCGATACTGTGATGTTTATGCCATCATGTTTATGAACTACATATGGATCAGGAATATTTCTTCTTTACTGATTATATGAGGCCCTGTTCTGTATTAAACGAGATGCGAAATCACACGTTGAGGTTGCATTGCTGAACTTTTTTGTGAAATAAATTTCACTCAGCACTTTATGAGTTTTTTTTCAACTAAAGATCTACTTTCAAGTATTGGAAGTTGCAAATTTCGTAACAGTATTTAAAAAACTAGTTGGATGTGCCAATCCCAAAACTTTCTTCTATCTCATACGTACATTTTAATGTTTAAAATAATAGTTACTCATTTTAATGCTTTAATAATTTTAATTCAATACCATACCA
Organism: Maratus speculifer; assembly: GCA_964019185.1. Lineage (NCBI taxonomy): Eukaryota > Metazoa > Arthropoda > Arachnida > Araneae > Salticidae > Maratus > Maratus speculifer. The sequence goes on along the minus strand of OZ025297.1, from coordinate 69,955,396 downwards.
ACTTTGATTTTCATCTTAAATTTCTGCTTCAGTCAATTATCGGAGTAAAAACGAATTTCCGTCTCTGCACGAGCCGATGGACAATAGAATGATAGGCAGACATTTTTATTTTCAAATTCAGGGAGGGCCTACTTGTCTTACCAAAAAATAATCATATACAAAAAATTTAGTTCGGTTCTAGAACTAACTTCATACACTTTTATGCGGTGCAATATTGAAAATGGCATAAAATTCGTTTTTGCAGCGCCCCCTTCCGGCGGATATTTTTCAGATTCAGGGAGATCCAACCAGCCATAGCCATACACTTACACAAAACATTTCGTTCAATTCGTTGCATAACTTCATGTACTTTTGGTCGGTACAATACTGAAAATGGCACAAAAATCGCGATTGCAGCGCAACCTTACGACGGATTTTTTTTTAAATTCAGGGAAGAGCAACTAGCCATAGTCATGCACTTACACAAAGAATTTTGTTAAATTCGATGCATAACTTCTTATACTTTTGGTCGGTACAATATTGAAAATGACACAAAAATCACGATTGCAGCGCCCCCTTCCGGCGGATTATTTTCAAATTCAGGGAGGACCAACTAGCACACATACACAAAAAATTTCTTAAATTCGATGCATTGCTTCATATACTTTTGGTCGGTACAATATTGAAAATAGCACAAAAAATGCGATTGCAGCGCCCCCTTCCGGCGGAATATTTCAAAACTGAAGGAGGACCTGCTTACCACAGCCAAAAGCATTTTAAAAAAATTGGTTCAATTCTATGCATAACTTCATACACTTTTTGACGGTAGAATGGCGACATACACACAGACATACAGAACACGGACAGACAGACATTTTGTAAAAACATGTTTTTTGGAATCTCTGACCCCTAAAACGTGTAAATTCGTCAAAAACTGGAAGTCGAAAAAATTTCGATTACAATACTTTCTTCTATTGAAGATAGAAGAAAGTAATAATAATATTTAAAAATAGTTTTAAAATAATATATGTGGTTATCCAAGTTTCTATGAATTATTTCTATTTCAGATATAAATATATTTATTTAAAAAAAACCTTTCCTTCAAAAAACTTGTCGTATTTAAGCACACATATTTTAATTCCTGTAAAACATAATGCTACAAAATTTTTGGTTTTCAGCTTTTCATTTAATACGTTTCAAAGAAATTATCCAAAGTTATTTTTTCTTTAGAGGGGAAAAGCCTGAAAGTAATCGCATAATTAAAAAATACACACTTTTTTCTTTTAATAAAATTAATCCATTCAAATTTCCTCTGATCTGTTGAATGATCGTCTTTTTGTTTTTTTATAAAAATAAATCAAAATTTCAAATAGTTCAATCTTTGCCTTTTTCAGATTAAAATCGACCAATATTACAGTTTTGTGTACAACATTTCAACCTATTGTTCAATCAAGACCGGTGTTAATATTAATGGTGTCGTGATGATTATAGTTATTATCGTAGCCTTTAAAAGAGCAAGTGTTCCCATTAAATATTTTTATTGTTTTCTTACACCAAAACGTCTTAGAAATAGAAAATCTATAATTACAGTAATTTTTTTGTTGATTTTTTATGAGGGTAATCGTATGTTATTAAAGTGCATTATCCGAATTATAACTGCAAGAAAGGACTACAAAAATTCGAAAAAATAAATTTCGAAAAAAATATGTTGAAATCTCAGTCATAGTTTTCTTTTTAATGAGGAATAATTTAAAGAATAGTTATATATTGATTAAATATTTTATATGTTTCACGTTGTAATTCGTTTTGCGCAACGTTTTATGTTTGAAGTTATTTAACATATATATATTTTTTAAATAGCGGTATTAAAAAATATAGTTTTTGAAAATACTGTTTTTTTTCTTCTAGATTGCTTTTTAAAAATAAAATTTGTTGAGTTAAAAAATATACGTGGATTAATCTATATATTAGGTTATGTAATTTGACTTAAATATTACCATATTTGCAGAAACGGTACTAAATTAAATTCAGTACTGAATTAACTCTAAATTATTTCTGCTATTAAACAATTTCAGCTGTTGTTGTCATAAAGATACTAATTTTTTTTTAATTAAAAAAAAAAAAAAAAAAAAAAAAAAGAAAAAAAAAAAAAACGGATTCAACACAGGTGTCCCATGTTGCATAATGTACTAATCGGAGTACAGAGTATTTCAAAATACACAGTTTGTTTTCTAAAAACACAATATACATACATTTTAGATTTCAGAATATTAATACCAAACCGTTTTTCTGAATGCTAGGGTTTGTTTTCCGAGTAATTCACAACAGTTTTGAATTAAAACACTCGTTTTAGTTTTATTTATTTCAGTGTTTAAAAGCGCAGTTCTTTTATGTATCGTGTTTTATATCTATTTTACTTTTGTTATATTTTTTTTTTCTTAATGACTTCTGTATAATACAGAATTTTATATAGTTTAACGTGTGTGACTATGTTGTAAATACGTTTACCGTTTTTAAGCTTACAAAAATCCTCTGAAGATGACTCGTTAGAATGAGTTCGAAAGGTTAGATGTAATTATGTTTTATGTGTGATTAATGTTCTTTTTATCTGTAATTGTATGCTGATGACTGTTGGAGTTTGCTTTTAATCCATAAATTTTTGCAGCGTAAGTCCAAGTCTTTCATTTTACAAAAAATAAATAATTATAATAATGTTAGTTCTCATCTGCAAAAGTGAAGCATAGTGAGCAGTAGCATGAAATCTGAATTTTGTTACAGTGGTTCCCAATCTGAGGTACGTGTAGGCCTGGGGTACGAAGAGGACCGGCAGGAGGTACGTGAAAATATTATTAGAAATGGCGAAAATCAGAAAATTTTAGAAATGTCATTGTAATTTTTATCGATTTATTATACTGTTGTGATAAGAAGGTAATTAATGATTTTAAAAAATGTTTGCGTTATTGAATTAAGTGGACACAGGGGAGTGTGGATTGGACATTTTTGTAATAAATGGGGATATTCTTTAATGATAAGCTGAAGAAAGGTGCTTGTGAAAGAAAAAATCTTGGGAAGCGATGCATTAAAGAAATTAGTATAATTTAAACAGAATTTAAAAAAGCGTATTTATTTATTTATTTATTTAATTTTAGCAAATTGAAACATATGCTATCGTTTCTGTCACGCTCTTTGAAAATTTGCCGCTTTAATCAATTAAGAACTTCTTCCGGAAAGTTTCGTATGTTTATTCAGCCTTTTATGATTCAAATTGATATCGAAATGCTCTAAAATTATTTTCTACGGAATGTTTATTATTTTAAAATACACCAGGCATCATGGACTATCTATTTCGAGGCGCTAGATTAACCAAGCTAATAACAAAGCTAATATTTTTTTTTTTTTTGTGTGTGTGTGAATGAGCGATGAAAAAGTCCACACTTTTTAGTTCATTTTCCGTACGTCTAAAATATTTTCAGCAAAAAGCGGTGTCACGCCGATGTGGGCGTAAGTGGAGAGTCATTGATAGAATATCAGAGCTTTTGCAACGAAAGATAACATAAATTTTAAATATATACATATAAATTAAACAAATTAGTGTAACTAAATTAAAAATATATATATGTCATCTTGAGATTTGTTTTATTTTTGAAAACGCATTCTTTCAATATTTAACTTAGTTTAGTTAATAAAACTTTTAATTTGCTTTATTAAATTTTACTAATAGTAAGTGATTTCATTTTTAATTTTGTTGATTTGTTAAACATTACTGTATATATTTTTATTTTTATCGCTTAAAAACTTGCCATTGTTTATTTTTCTAAATTCTCGAGCACGCCGAGATCTATTAACCGAGGTTCCAATATCCGAAAAAATAAGGCTCCTAATTAACTCGGATAGTGGAGTTTTCAGTGTATGTTCCATTAAAATCTAACAAAGAGTAGACTTGGACTAAAATTTTTATCTATTTATTTATTTACATTACTTAAATCTCAGGATTTTACTTTTTAATAACTGCAGGAACCTTCCTTTTCTAAGGTATGATAGTTATTTGAATCCGTACATACTGTAATAAAGAATCGCATATGATCCCGCTAAAAAAATCCGTAGAAAATCTGTAACAATTTGCCATTCTGCAGATATTTGTAAGAGTATATTATAAAATTCTGCAGATACATTTTAGTAAATCCACAAAATTCTACAAATTTCTTTAAAATTTACTTAGAAAGTGGAGATTTTTTCAGATAATCTTAAAATTCATGTTAGTGGGGTGAGGGAGGACTTAAGCGACTTTGAACTTAACGTACATTCTATCACACTTCTAAGAATTTTTCAGGTTATACGCTTTCTTGCCGATATTTAAAAGCATTAATTTAATTTTCTCTAAGCTCATCTACTTTCTTCATTCAACTGCAAGATTGAAAATCCAATAAGCCGAATAGAAAATTCATTTAGTTCCTAGAAGTGTAATGCAATAAAAAACGGGATTTTAACCTTCATTGGCACTTAATTAAAATTTTTTGGATTTAATATGATATACAAAGAAGGGATGGCAGTTTAATTTGAAAAGATATTTAATTGTGATATCGGATAAAAAAGAATTATTTGAATTATGTTTTCGTCACAAATTTCGTATTGTAAAAGCTATATTGCGTAAAGTTTTAGCTTGTTGTTACTGCAAATTAAACAAGTTTAGGCATTGCTATATAATAAGCCTTTGATTTAGGAATTTTAGACTCAAATCGACAAAATAAATTGAAATTATTGCATTGAAATTTCTCATTGATTTTTTTTTCATAAAATATTTTAGGAGGTAAATGAATGTTAAATTAAGATTTCTTGATAATTAATAAGGATTTAATATTTTAATTCATGTTTCACATAAACAAAAATTTATCACGTAATTGTTATTTTCTGAGGTATTATTTTTAAATGTCTGTTGATATTCAGTTGATTTCCATGCATTTTTTTTGTTATGTTTAAGACACGTATTATGAAATTATTGTTAAAAAAATAGTAAACCATGATAAAAATGTAATGTGTGATTTCTAAGAATTGATTTTAATCTGTATACTCACATTTTTTTTTTTTTTAATTCTTACCAACAAAATTTTCGTTATACATTAAAAACAATCAATTTTACATTTTAAGGAATCATTTATTCAGTGAAAAAAATGATTTATTAATTTCCCTACAAATTAATTAAAAAAAACACGATATACAGGGTGATTAAAAAAAGATGGGAAAAATTTTAAGTGATGATAGTACACACCCAAACAAATATTTTGTATCAAAGAATGCATGGTCGAAAACTAAACGTAAAAAAGTTAGAAGGCGCCAAAAGTTATGTTCTTATACGAGGCAAAAACACACAATAAACGATTTAGTTAAGTTAAGAAAACAAATTTTATTTCATTTGATTACAATAAGTGCTCAAAACAGAAAGCTGCATTCCTGTTGCGAGTTACCGCGCTACGAGTGATAATTGCATGTTATGGGAGAAAGAAGAGCTGGTATTAAATTTTCTTAACATTTCACAGATAAAAGCCCCTGATATGAGAGTGCAATTTTCAATCTTTTTAGTAACGCAACTGAAGATGTTACCCTTCTCTAATAAGGAAAAAGCCGATATGCATTTTGTTTACGGAGCTGCAAATGGAAGTAGCGCGGAAGCTCAACGGTTGTACTGAGAGCGATTTCCCAACAAGCGGTTGCCCAATCTGGAAACATTTGAACGCTTGCATCGACAGTTGTGCGAGGCGGGTTCCTTTCTTGCATCCCGGTTGGATGCAGATCGTCCAAAAAGGAATGTTATGGTAAAAGAAGCCATTTTGGATATGGTGGCTAATGAGTTAAATAAAAGTACACGTGCAGTGTGTAGAGGATTACAGATATCGCAATCCAGAACATGGCGAGTACTCCATGATGAACGCTTGCTCCCTTGTCATGTTCAATGAGTCCAGGCACTGAGGCAAAGCGATTATCCTCGTCATGTGGAGTTTACCCGCTGGTTTCTTCAGCAGAATGCTGTAAGTCAAAATTTTATTTCAACAGTTGTTTTCACGGATGAATGTACCTTCACGCGTGATGGTGAATTTAACACCCACAATCAGCATGTATGGGCAGAAGTAAATCCGCATGCCACTTATCCACATTCGCTTCAGCAAAGTTTTTCAATCAATGTTTGGGCAGGAATAATCGGCGACCACTTACTCGGCCCTTATCTTCAGCCAAAACACCTTGATGGGAATGACTACCTCGTGTTTCTGCAACAGGTGCTACCAGAAATGTTGAACGAAGTTCGTCCACACATCCGGCAGGTAATGTGGTTTCAACAAGATAGAGCACCCGATAAAAACGCACGAGCAGTGCGAAACTATCTGGACGTAATCTTTCCAAACGAATGGATTAGGTGAGGTGGTCTTGTAGCTTGGCTACCACCCTCGCCAGATCTTTCATGTCTCGATTTTTTGTGGGGAGAGCTAAAGGCTCTTGTTTATGAGACTTCCATTGAATCCGCAGAAATTATCGCCAAGCTTTCGGCTGCTGTAGGAGAAATTCGCGATATGCCTGGTGTGTTTTAGAAAATTCGCCAATCTGTTCTTCGCCGTTGTACTGCGTGCATAACAGCTGCCGGTCTATGTTTTGAGCACTCATTTTAATGAAATGCCATTAAATTTGTTTTCGTAACTTAACTTAATCGTTCATTGTATGTTTTTGCCTCGTATAAGAACATAACTTTTGGCACCCACTAACTTTTTTACGTTTAATTTTCGACCATGCATTCTTTAATACAAAATGTTTGTTTGGTGTGCACTATCACCTCTTAAAAATTATATATATATGTATATATGTATGCATGTATATACATTATAACAATAACAATCTGTCAACAATACACTGTAAAAAAATAGTGTCGATCTACTAAAAAAACTTTAGTGATCCTTGTAATTACTAAAAAATTTTTAGTAATTTTAGTCGGCTACAAGAAAATCTGTAAGATTACTAGAAAAAAGTTAGCAACGAATAGAGTTAATAATTTTATATTTTTAATAGCTATTACTAAAACTCACTTGGTTTGGCCTTGATAGCATAGTGGTTATAGTAACGGAGTCCAGGCTAAAAGGTCCAGGGTTCGATACCGGCCACTGCCAAATACGCCCCGAATGTATCCAGTGTAAGTACTCGTTGATAAAGGGATTATGAATATCCTGACGGAGCAGTAGTAATGTTTGGTGCTGCCATCTATTGCGGTTTTACCGAAAATCTTCTGCTCCAGAAGTATGGATGCAGCCCGAAAGAAGCTCCTGCCCTTCGAGCCAACGTAATGGTTATTAAAAATAATTTTGGAGCTATTACTAAAATTTGCTTGGTGGCTCATACTAAAAATTTTTAAGTTAGTTATACAAAAAATTCTTTTGTTCAGTTTACAAAAAAAAATGCTTGTTTCGCTTGCAAAAAAAAAGTTTGTAATGGTTACTAAAAAATTCTGTGGAATACAAATTTACTAAAAAATTTTTAGTAACCTCTTGAATTTTTTTTACAGTGTATACATTCCAATATTTTGTTCATTTAAGATATATATATATATCAGCTGAAATTTCTCCTTCAACAATTTCCCGTACTAATCAGAAGAGCATGCAAATACTTTTGTGAAGCCTTTTATATGAGTTACAGAATTTATATATAACTAGTCGTTGGAGGCCACCGTAATACTTACCCATCATGGATATGCACAACATAATATATGAAAACATAACATATGTAAACAATTTATAAAATGCATTACAATTCCAAAATAAAATATAAACGTATATTTAAGTATTTTTAACACATCATCATGCTCTATTAATGAATTTCTGATGAACCAATTGCGATAAATTGTATGAAACGCCAAACTATTCAAGTAGCACTGAATTGCATAAAAGAAACATTCTTATAACTCTAAAAATAATTATCATATTCACTAACGGTTTCTTGCATCGAATTAAGTGTCTCATTTGCAATTAAAAGATATCTTTGAGTTGAAATTTGAATGAAATACAGGGTCATGAAAAATCAAAGAAGGTGAAAAACAGGATTAGAAGTATCTCGACAACTAATTATCCGATCGACTTCGTTTTTTATGCAGAATTTGTGTTAATTTATTGCGTTTTACGTCCACTCCTTAAAATAAAAAAATTCGAAAATTTTTATGTACATCAGAGCGAATTCATCAGAGCGAATTTTTCGAGAGTCCGAAAAAAATAGTTCTGGGTAATCGAGGTTACTGACATTAAATAGGCTTCGTCCCATTCTTACATACTAAGCACATACAAAATTTCAAGTCTATATCTCAATTTGTTCGATAGAGTGGTTACAGACAGACAGACAGGCAGACATACAGACGGACGGACGGCAATTTTTTTTTTCTAAAAATATGTTTTTCGGAATCTCTAGTGTCTGGAACGTGTAAATCCGTCAAATTTTTTTTTCGATTTTCAAAACGATTGCAAGACTTACCCTATACTACGTATGATGGGTTAGTAAAAAGTAATATGCAAAAAACTAACTAAATTTAAAAACGCATATTGAATTTATAACGTACTATCCAATAAATATTACGCAAAACCGATTTCTTTTGTGTGTCTCTGCAAATTAATAAAAATTCTATAAATGCTCTGTTTTAATATAATCGTAGTGAATTTCAGTGATTTATATCTGCTTGAATACATTTAAAATAGTAAAATATCAATAAAATACTCTCCAAACAATTTTCCTCATATACCATAATGTAATAGAATTCTTTTGAGGGCTACTGTAAATGAACCGTTAACAGTACATACATCATATTCAATGTCAAATCTGCTTTGGTGGACCGAAATAAGCTATATCAATTGTGTGAAAATCCAAGTATATTTACGGGCGTTGACAGACAAACAGACGGAGAGACAAACAGATTGCATATGCACTTTTGAACTTTGTTGGAAAGTACTAACAAGAAGAAAAAAATCTCGATCAATTTGTTACTAGGCAAAATCGGACCAAGGGAAACAGGGGGATTTTAAGGGAAAAAACACCATAACTTCCTAATTTTAATACATATCGAATGAGTTTAAAGAAATTGAGAAAAAGTAATAATGTAAGATTAATAAAAAAGGAACAACAATAATTTTTAAGTATAGACAACAAATGAGAACTAAAAAAAAAAAAAAATACTTTTCTGCCAAAATATTAAACCAGATAAATTACTTTTAATAAAAATAAATTGTTAGAGAAATGCAAAATGAATATATTGTATTTCGACTCGCTTCATTCTGAGTCTACTTGAAGAAGAAAATAAGCCAATGCGTGTACTGACACATGTCTATAAAAATAAATTGATCTAGGAATACCACTCATCGAACATTTATTTAAAAGTACCTCGCAATGATATTTTACACACTGCTTTCGTATTTTTGTCTGGTGTGTTATCCTTAAATATCAAGTGATACGGCTGACATTTTCATGTACAGTCGGCTCTCGTTAATTCGAACTCGTCGGGACCACAAGAAATGTTCGAATTATCCGAAGTTCGAATTATGGAAAGTATGAAATGAAAACATGCTTAATATGGTACTAATACAAAGGAATTAATCTCATAGTGTTTTTTATTAAATTTATTTCGTCTGTTATCATTAGAATATAACTTAACATTAAATTAGAATGTATAAATACATAAACTAATTAAAAGATAAGAAACAAGCACGATGGAAGAAAATTTTAAAGCGTCACTGATAGGCAAACGAGGTACTAAGAAAGTGAATATCAAATGCATTGGATTATATGTATACTCGTTCGGAACAATTTTCATAAAAATCAAAGAAAGAAAGTTATTCAGATGATCTGAAATCCGTGAGTATGAAGAGAAAAATGAAAAATCTGAATTCTTGTTAGTTCGAATTAAAAGAAATCAAGAGAAAATGAGTTCGATTTAATGAAAAATTTTAACGTTATTCTGCTATTGAAAATTTCGGGACTTCATATTTAGTTCGAATAAAGCGAAGATTCGATTATCCGATTTCGAATTAACGAGAGTCGACTGTATATAAAAACTTTTATATTAGGTACACGAACAGTGAATGTGATGTTTTAAATAATTTTTAGTGAGCTATAATAAAAATACCATAAAACGATTTCAAGATACTGATTTTTATCTTTATTCAAAAATTTGGTTCATTCTTTCAAATAGCATTTGCGTTATAATTAAGGAGACAGTGGAGCTTTATTTGAGCAAAATCGTCTCAAAAAAGGTCTACTTCTGTAGTATAATAATAACAAAACAGTTTTTTTCTTATTAAAATATCATTTTCGAAGGTTTTAAAAAGTAAATAACAAATGTAAGTGTATTTATATACTTTAAATCTGTTTTTCTCAAAACTAATTTTTCAGCGTTTTTAGAGTTTTAAAATGCTTTTTGCGAAGTAATTTTTGATCAATATTTATGAAATTGATAAGGAAATATCCTGATATTGTTTAGAAAAAAATGTGCAAGTTTTTTACAATACATCTTTATTAGAATAGTCAAATTTGATTTTTTACTTATTAAAAGGCAAAATTTTGATGAAAATCGATATGAATTTAGAAAAAAAAACCTGTAAACTATTAACAATTCAAGAGATTAAAAAATTCCAACACAAATTTGTTTATTATAGACTTTTAAATGATAAAAATACAAAAGCAAGAAAATAACTCAAAATTTAACACACGAGGAACATTTTAAAATTTCGTTTAAAAATTAAAAATTTTTAATAAGATTGGACACAAATTTTTATATTGCTATCATGAAAATAAAAAAAAAAATAACAATAACGTCCACCGTTCTCTAAATGAAATCTATCAGCATAATAATTTGATGAATCTTATTGTTAGTCTGGGAAAAAAATGTTTATAAAATTTTTACGACTAAATTTAAAAATGACCTCAAATATTTACTATAATGATTTTAGTTTTTAACCCTTTAAGCATCCTGCAATATTCTACATGTAAGTTTAATGAGGTACAGAAATTATTGATATGGAGATTTGTATTTTATAATTTTAGATATTTATTTATCATATTCAATTCAAAAAATTAACATTAATATCAATTTTGAGTTAAATAAGCATTTGAATCTAAAAATTATATGACGGGAAAACCCGGTAAGGCCACTTAAAGGGTTAAAAATGAATTTCTTATAGATAAAGTTTATTACATTTAGAGTAAGTGTTATTCTGATATTTACAACTTGTAATTTTGAGAGCTTCCTTAGATTTATTACTGTATATATCCCGCAATTTCAACATAAACCGTACGTACAGTTATAAGCATGTTTTGTTGAAAGTCTGTCTTTTTTTAGTATCCAAAAAAGGTTTTTAGGATAATAAAAAGTTGGTTAGAAATAATTATGCTACGGTATGTTCATACATTTAAATTTCCTTTATACGAACCTTTAAAAAATTAAAATGTAATACTTTCAAAGTTTACTATTTTTGTTTTTCTCGAAGACAAATATGTACTCATTATGGAAAATGCAGACTGTTTCTAGGCAAACTGTGCTTTTATATTTGCTTGAATCTGGGTACTGTACATACACACACACACACACAAAAATCTTTGTCAGCTTGGTCTATAGGCGGAGGTAGATTTCGAAGAATGCTCATTTCAACAACAAAAAAATAAAATATGGTTATTGATAAACCCAGTTTAACAACTTTATTTGGCCACTTTTGAAAAGTATTTAATTTCATTTTTCTGTAAAAGCTGGTTTTATCATAATCATTTTCAAATGGGTTCAAATGCCCATTTTGACAACATATTTTAAAATATATTCTGACTATATATATATATATATATATAATATAATATATATATATATATACACCGGGTGTCCCAAAAAATGACTGATGGATTTAAAAATTCAATAACTTGCAAACGGTGACAGCTATTTAAAAAAAAATTGCAGAAGGGTTATATATAATATCAGCAGTTTTTTTACCGTAATTTTTTAATTTAGTTCGAATTTCAAACAATAGGCGGTGCTGACGGCGATTGAAGCTCAGTGGCCGCCGAAACTGACGTCACTCAGCACTGATGCAAAGAAGGAGATTAAGGCAATGGAGTGCGTCTCATTCGCCAGTAAAATCTTGCTTTCAGGTCCCGATTCGAATTCATTCGATATGATTTCAATGGAATGCATTGTTGCCATTGAAATGACAGATTCTTGGATAGTGAAATGCAGCAATCAGAAGCGGGTATAAATTTCCCAAGCAGTATTCGAATTTGCAGGTGATTTAACATTTATGAAAATCTATTTTCCCGGATTAAATTGCTTTTTATGGCATGATTTAAAGAATATTTTATGCATCGTATTTTAAAACTACACTGTTAAAAATTTGAAACTTTTGCTGCATCGTCACTCCACTGCTACTATAGAATATCTCTATTTTGACCAATGAAAATTCTCCATAATACTGTGAAGTAATCATTTTCTATAAAACCCGGTTTTTCTATACACCCTGTGACGCATATTTTCGTTCATATTTTAAAGATTGGAAGTTAAAGTTTATTAATTGCTTGAGACATATAAACAAACAGCCGTGACTAAAAGTACTTTGCGTAAAACAGCAATAACTCAAGTAGGAGAGACTCAAGACCAAGATTTGACTATGTATGTGGCATTTATTGATGAAAATTAAAAGAGTATTACACTCTTATGGGGTGACCCCCGGTAAACAGACAAATACTGGGATATTACATCTTGACAGCCGGACGGTCAGAGATTGAATGAATTTTTTACCATCAGAAATCCTAGCCAACATGAGTCGAGCTAAATTTGGTTCCCCTGAAATTATTGTAAACCCACACGTATAGTTCATAAGGAAAGTTTAAATTAAAAACGTGCCAACCGCACTGTTAATTTGGCGATTACTATATCAGTGTACAAATATGCATGCCAATACTGATTGCTGGGAAAAATATTTCTATATGCATAACACAGATGTCAGACTCCGCTTTGATATAAACAGAGAATTAGATTTTAAGCCGAAAAAGGAGTTGTAATGTCTATTAATTTTGAAAAGGAATTAAGTGACTGCGTAACTACAAAAGGGCATATGGTTTTTAAAATATCTTACAATGTACTCTTTGAACAAACGAAAGTATGCAGGATCAGAAAATGATTTTAGGATGAGAAAAGATTTGTTTTTGATTTATTTTATTAATGGTCTCGGTTAAGCATGAAAACCTACATAACTGCAATTTAAAGGAAAGAGATAAATATATTCTTTTTAGAAAGTAAAAATGATGTTTAATTGATTTGAAATTGCAAAAGATAATTTAAATTTTAAACTTGAGAATTTAATTTTTAAAAAAAGGAAGCTAATAATAATATGTGATGTTATGTTGCTTTCGACATCACATATCTCTCCCCCTTTCCCGGTAAAATTATTATAACCCACATGAATTTAGCTCGACACATTTAGTGACGTAGAGTAACAGTACAATAGCACATACATAATAGAAAATAAAGTTGCAACTAAGATATATATGGTATGGATAAATGAGCTCATAAAATATTTTTAAGCATATATGCATTGATTAATAAAAATATTGAGATTTAATTTCTCAAATAAAATAATATAAGGTATACCATTTTTATATATTTGTTGATTAACATATTATATAAAATCTCTTTATTGAACTTGAGATTATAATCTGGAAATTTTATTGTGCATCGGTGACTTAAAAGATTATATTTCCAGATCCTTCATCTTGCTTGATTTCAAGTCCTCAAGCTGAAAATGTTTGGTGTCCAAGACATATATGTGATGTCGAAAGCAACATAACATCACACACCCGGTATATATATATATATATATATATATATATATATATATATAGTATCACATATAGTATATATATATGTATGTATGTATGTATGCATAACTTGTTTACTGATGGTAGTTTTGTGGTCTAAAGGTCATAATGAGGTTGTCGGTGTAAATCTGCACAAATTTTTCAGATATTCCAACATAAGACAGACAGCAAAAGTTATCTACCGCAATACGAAATCTACCTAAAAATGGTTAAAAAACCACTAAGCAATTCAGCTTCGCTAGATATAAATGTAACGTTTATTCTTTTACTCTTCAAATAATTGTAAGATAAACTATGATATTTATGTTTTTATTTAAATATTGCAGGCTACATTAACTTATTGTTGATACTTATTAAATTTATCAGAAATACATTTTTATATCTTCGAAAATATATATTTATTTTTTTAGATTCTGTTAAATTCAATGCCGAAAGAAATGAAATGTCTTGAAAATTTTCCTTTCTTACGCCAATTTCGAAATAATTTAAGTTTTCTAACGAAATGGCTTACAAGAAATCAATGTTTTTTATCGTAATTTCTTTATTGTTTCTTTAAATCTTGGGATAAATATAGTTAAATGTTCGACTTTTGCTTAATGATGCAGAAAAAAAAAGTTTACGATGATTGAATCCAAAGATCAGGAAAACAGATTTAAAAAGGATTTTTACGTTTAAGAAAAAGTGCATGTAGATATTATTTCATCTCTAAAAAACAATTTTTTTGCTATTTCATGTATGCAACACACACGCACACACACATACACACACACATATATATATATACAGGGTGTATCTAAACTACTGGGCAAAATTTTAAGGGGTGATAGTACAAATTAAGACAAATAATATTAAATGGGAAAATACGGGTCCCAAACGTCTTCCGAAGGATATAGGCACCATCAAAGTTTAGGGTCCAAAATTTGAAATGATTATAAAAAACGGGAAAATTCATCGACTCGTTTGCGGTTTTCACTAAAACTATTCTTTATATCAGTACAGTCTTAAAAATAAATTATAAAGATAAATTTCTAAAAATGCCGATAGAGGCCGATTTACACTTTGGAGTAATGAACAACTATTTTTTACCTTTATTTTTTACATCTCATTAAACCTTTTTTAGAAGTTTAGACATAAACTTAAATTTTGAGCTCAAAATCTGTGGTTAAGAAGCGCAAAGTGAACTGCGTTCAATGGGAGTGGGTAGGTTCAAATTTCAAATGATTATAAAAAAACAGAAAAATTGGGCAGTTGATTTGCGGTTTTCACTAAAATTATTCTTTATGTCAGTATTGTCTTGAAAATAAATTATACAGATAAATTTCAAAAAATGACGATAGAGGGCACTTTAGACTAACGTACAACTAGTTTTTACCGTTAGTTTTTGCATCTCATTAATTTTTTTTTAGAAGCTTAGACATAATCTTCAATTTTGAACTGAAAATCTGAATCGTTGAGAGTGGTTAAGTAGCGCAAACTGAACTGTGTTCAATGGGGGTGAGGAAGTTCTAATTTCAAATGATTATAAAAAACGGAAAAATTGTTCGATTCGTTTGCGGTTTTCTCTAAAACCATTCTTTATGTCAGTATGTCCTTGAAAATAAATTTTAAAGATAAATAAAAAAAATTCCGTTAGAGGGCGCCTTAAACTATAGAGTCACCAACAACTATTTATTATTATTTTTTTATCTGAATAAATGTTTTAAAAGCTTAGACTTAAATTTAGAGATCAAAAGTAGGGAAAAATTGAACTATGTTCGTAGAGTGGTCAGGGTAACATTTCAACGCCTGAACACAGTTCAGTTTGCGCTTCTTAACCACTCCCAACGGTTCAGAATTTAAGCTCAAGCGTTTTCAAGCATTTAATTAAATACAAAAAATAACAGTTAGAAATAGTTGCTGGTTACTCTAAAGTTTAAGGTGTCCTCTAACTGAATTTTTAGAAATTTACCTTTAAAATTTATTTTCAAGGAAATACTGACATAAAGAATGGTTTTAGAAAAAACCACAAACGAATCGACCAATTTTTACGTTTTGTAAAATCATTTTAAATTCGATCCTTCCCACCCCCATTGAACACAGTTCAGTTTTCGATACTTAACCACTCTCAACGATTCAGATTTTCAGCACAAAATTTAAGTTTATGTCTAAGCTTCTAAAAAATTAATGAGATGGAAAAAATGACGGTAAAAAATAGTTGTACGTTACTCCAAAGTCTAAAGCACCCTCTATCGACATTTTAAAAAATTTGTCTTTATAATTTATTTTTAAGACAATACTGACATATAGAATAGCTTTAGTGAAAACTGCAAATCAATTGACCAATTATTCTGTTTTTTATAATTATTTGAAATTTAAACCCACCCACTCCCATTGAACACAGTTCAGTTCACGCTACTTAACCACAGATTTTGAGCTCAAAATTTAAGTTTATGTCTAAACTTCTAAAAAAATGAATGAGACGCAAAAAATAACGGTAAAAAATATTTTTTTTTTCCAAAGTCTAAAGCGCCCTCTATCGGCATTTTTGAAATGTATCTTTATAATTTATTTTCAAGACAATACTGACATAAAGAATTGTTTTCGTGAAATTCGCAAACGAATCGACAAATTTTTCCGTTTTTTATAATCATTTCAAATTTTGGACCCTTAACTTTGATGGCGCCTATCTTCTTCGGAAGACGTTTGGGACCTTTATTTTCCGATTTAATATTATTTGTCTTAATGTGTACTATCACCACTTAAAGTTTTGCCCAGTAGTTTAGATACACCCTGTATATATTGCTTAAAGTAATTGATGAGAGTATTCAAATTTATCAAAATCTATTGTTGAATAGTAATTAGCACATTCTAAAACGAAAGTATATTGCCCATACATTTACCTATATCTATGCTGCATTAAGTAATATACTGTTTAAACAAATTTGCTAATCACACTACTTTTATACCATGTGACGTCACATTAAACATCTCCAGAATGAAAATGGTTTTATAAAATAAAATTTTTATAAATTTCTAAAAAAAAATTAAATATAATCTAATAATAATCTACTTCTAATAAAAACTTTTCATGCATATTAATTTAATTATTTTAGGATTTTTGAAAATTGAGATATTTAATATATAGGAATTTTTCATAAGACGTAATTGTCATATTATAATTCGTTTTGTGTGTAATAAATATATTACTTTAAAGTTGTATTATTTTTGAATGATTACGTGTAAATATTATGACGTAATTTTTCTTATTTTATAATTCTATCACGCGATCATTTAATTCAATTGATGCACAATATACATTCTATTTTTAATAATATTACATTTCAAGCTCTTTTTTCTACAACTCGACAAAAGCCAAATCTAATTTCTATTCTTTCAATTTTTCACTAAAAACATAATTTAATCAACATATCGTCTCACTAACTATTGAAATAAAAGAAATTTTCAATTCCATTTTAAAAATTAGGGAAAAGAAGAAACCTAATATACCTGATATTTTTTTCTAAAAACATAGAACGCTTCCTTTTTTCCACAACAAAGGAGAAAATTACTTGCCATCATTAGAGAAATGTGATTGAAATAAAAAAAAGTTCAAATATATGTTCAAAACTAACAAAAATATAAAATTTTACTACTAGTTTTGACATATGCGGATCAATAAGGAAGATTGGTGTTAATTTTATAAATATTTTATAATAGGCCTGTCAAATTGTCATAAATAGATGCAAAAATTCTGCTAGAAGATTTTATGTTTTTAAACTGTTTATGGGAATGCTAGTAACAAGAATTAATGGTTTTCCAACAAAATATCTCGAGGCTAAATTTTGTGGAGCTAAAAAACCACGAAATTTTCAGACTTTTTTCAGTTTTTTGCCCATAACTCAAAAATTATAAAATTTTTGTGCGCCATATTCAATTACAAAAAGAAAGAGCATTAAATTCTCTACAAATTTTGTAATAAAGCCTTTTTTCTAAACCGATTATTAAGCGAACTACAGCTTTCTAAAAATGACCCTTTTTTTCTAACTTTGTGGAAAAATTGGAAAAACGAAAAATTGACACCATTTTTCATTATTTTATCTTCTTTAATGTAACTTATTTATATTACAGGTATTTGTAAGATAGTAATCATGATTAATTACAACGGTAACACTGTAAAAATATTAAGAATGTGGTAACATTTTTTCGATTTAGAGCATAAGTGGGGAACATCAGTATTAGGTATTTAACTGAATATAAGTAAAAAATACTTGCAATGACCTTTTACATCCTCTTCTTCTGGATAAATAATGTCTTCTACATTTTCGCAGTTGATCCCGTTACAGTTTTTATAAATTGTCGAGCATTTGAGTCCTGATTTTTGAAAGGAACATTCTTTGATGCATCCTATTTTACAGCTACATGACACCACATGGAGTAATGATTCAAGTGCTAGGTCTTGACACATTCGAACTGGCTGAAAGAGACCACCCAACTTGTGAATCCACCCCCATTCTTCAAGAGGGATGTTGTTTTCTATCCAAACATGTACCTGATTATAACATCTTAGAAAATGATGCTGGGTCAGCCACTTGCCTTGGTGATAGTCTTGGAAGATGAAGATTACTTTTTGTGTCAGCTTTAGCAAATAACTGGAACCTCAAGCTGTTCAATTTCTGTGTGGTATCTCTGCATCTACTGTATCGTGCAATAATGATCTTTTCTGAAGCCTTAATGATTTCTTGGTGGATAGAATCATGTGTATTGAACATTCAGACCATTTCTTCAAGCTGATCATGTTTTTTTCAAAGTGTTACAAAACTTTGACTTTCCTTGCCCAAAAAGAGCGGATGTTGTATCGCATTTGCTGATTGCGCAAGTGAAAAGAACATTGCTGTAATTGTATTATGACATGGTTGAAAACCACTTGGTTTCAATGTTACTTTTCTATGGCTTTTAGAAAAACAGATTTTTGTGCTTATAGCCCAAGCTCGTCATGATCACGAGAAGGTATCTTCTCCGACAATATTTGTTGGTCTTCTCCAACAATTGTGATGCTTTCAAAAGATTCAGCTTTTGAAATGGCTTAAGTAACTATCATGACATTAGCTTCTTCTTCTGCCTTGTCAATGTGAATTCTGTTGTTTTGAAATTCTGTTTTAAGCAGTGAAATGAAGCGGCTCTTGTTTTTGTCATTGGCTTCCTGAACGTATGTTTCGGGTCGACGACCTCTTTTCTTTCCACCTATTACAGATTGATATAATTTTATGCGACAAATACTATGATACCATGCATCTGCAGCTACCAAGTCAGCTCGTGCTGAATATATTCAATTACTTTCTTGAACCATTCTTACCCACGTTTTTCTGCAGCATTAAAAAATATAATTTTGGTTTCTAACTTCATACTTTGTGAATCAAATTTCTCTCTGCGTAAGATTTTTTTTCGTTGATGTCATCGGGATTACCCTCTTCACCTAGGTAATAATTATCTTGAAACTTGAAAAAAATGCTCGGTCGGATCGACAAATTAGTCTGTGTAGAATGTTCACCCCGACGAACACATGCTGCTTTCATTTTCTTATTCGCATATGTTTTTCAGCAATCATCATATACTCTAACTTTCTTGCTACTTTTCAAAAAATTTTGATGAATATCATTTTGACACTGAATGCTACATTGAAAGAGCTTGGCAAGTCATTTCTGGCTCACAATTTGGTATCACTATTTGAAGTCTTTTGACAAACGAAATACAATTTTGGATCGAGCTCACTCATTTTTCATTACTGCACGAGAAGAGGGCACGCAATAAACTGAATAGCAACATATTAGAAGAGTGTCTCTTTAAAAAAGGCATTTGCGTCTGGACAAAAATCTATCGGGAATGTCATATTGCCGTTATATTCCATCTACATCCCTTTTTAATAGCCCGGCCCTTCCTCCTTTCGTAATTATTTTTCTTACACGATTTACATAATTTGTTTCTTCTGCCTGTCTTTCATAAAACTTCGACTTCTCATTCATCAACAGGTGTATTTAATTTTCATTGTCAGTGATGAATGAAAGTTTTTGGAGATGGGAGACGAAAAATAGGCCACTTTCTGTAAAGTTTTTAAAAAAGTGACATTTTCAAAGAGCCACAGCGCGCTTCGTAATGGGTTTAGAAAAACGTCTTTATTACAAAATTTGTAGAGAATTTAATACTTTTTCTTTTTGTAAATATAAATGGTATAAAAAAGTGTATAATTTTAAAGTTACAGGCAAAAAACTGAAAAAAGTCTAAAAATTTTGTGGTTTTTTGGCTCCACAAACTTTAGCCTCGAGATATTTTGTTGGAAAACCACTAATTCTTGTTACTAGCATCCCCATGAACATTTTAAAAACATAAAATCTTCTAGCAGAATTTTTGCATCTATCGGCCCTTTTTTCTGACAATTTGACTGGCCTATAATGTATGATAAATGTGATTATACAACATGTAGTGATAATAGTACACGAAATCGGAAAGATATGTGCGACATGATTTTGTAACGGAAGTATATTGCCTGGTATTCGTAAATGAGTTTATTTCTGCTGTCAGTTTCAAAAAATACGAAAGACTCCATGAGCAGTGGCAGTACTTTTTACATAGCTCATCCGTCAAACATTTGTAAGCACGTGTTTGGTTTTGCTATGCGATGACAATCGGCAACGATGGATCTTTGGTTTTTTGTGCGGTACTCTCACAACTGAAACTTAACCACGAAAGAAATCCAAGTTGCAATATTTGCGATAGAGGTACTGCAGTGGTAAAATTTGATTTATTTTTAAAAAGCTGCTTTCGAAGTTAAAGAAAATTTCAGTTTTACAACATACATACGGAGGTAGAATTGAATGTTTTAATGCATATTTCACCAACTGAAATTTGACGTATTATTTTGAAAAAGTCGGTGTTTCTTCCTCTGCAAGTTTCGTTTAATGTATAGCAAAGAAAAAAAAATCTAAAAAATCAAATTTCATTACGATTTACTTGGTTTTGTTATCTAAACTTCTGTTTTTTTATTTTTTTTTATTCTCATACAAATTGTTTGTTAATTGTTCATTTACAAAAATGCTGCGTGCATTAATTAAAATTTCCCAAACTATTTGAATATCACATTCTTGTAATGCAAGCATAATCATTTAAAAGTCATTGGATATATTTTTAATCCCAACTTACTCCTATTTAACAACCTAATGATATACAGGAATTATCTGTTTCATTATCTTCCAATTTACAATATAATCTTTTGAGAATAAATTTGCAGATATTTAAATACAATATTTAATTAAATGGATCCTGAAACATTTCACTTCCTTTCTCAATTTTGTTTAAATAGTTAAAATCTAATACAGTACTCTGAAAGTCTATTGTATTTGGATTATTGCGAACAGATATAAGCCTTAAGAGAATAAGATATCAAGCCTTGTTAATATTTAATTGAAATTACACTTTTTTCAATTTGAGTTAGCACTGAAAAACAAATAGGGAAATTTAAATTAAAACGAATATATAGTGGCAACTTTTTTATATAAAATACTAGTTTCAAGACATTGAATTTAACAAAAGAATTTCACCAATTTATTCAAATAAATTAAACAGTTTTTTAAATTTATGAGAAAAGTATTTATGGAATATTAAACGTGTTCTGTAAATGGTTATGGTAAGATTGTAGTAATATTGAGGTGTTACATAAATCTATATTCTAATAAGCCAATATATATGTATACATGAGGATATATAAAAAAACAAAGAAAAGAAAAGAAAAAAAGTAAATGAGATAAATGAGATAAATGTTAACATAATAACGTGTTTTTAATAACGTCAAGAAATGGTGTGTTTGCATTAGGATTTTATGCCATGTTTGTAAAAGAAGATCTTATGAAGTGTAGAAAAGCATATACACAAATTATTAGCGAAAATTTTCTATTTCTTTCAGTGTCTGTGTCACAAGATCTTACGTTCACTAAGATCCTGGCCTCACTATAATATAAACAATAATTAAAGTTATGTTATTCTATTCATTTAATAAATTTTTGATGCATTGAACAGCGTCTAATACTTTCAAGGATAACAATAATATTCGTATTTATTATTATTATTTTATATAATGTTAAGAGTATCATCCATTTTTTAGCATTAATAAAAATGAAGCGAAAACAGAATTGAATTTTTTCCCTTTTACAACTCTTTTAGAGGGTTAACTGTGTAACACTCTGTCGTCATCAAAAATATATTATCCACTTAAAATTAGATGTGCATTACAATTATTTTAAAGTATGCATTTGCTTTTATCGCTTTTATACTAATTTTTAAATATCAACTACACATAATTTGAATGTAGTAAAAATGTACATTTAAATGATTTTTGTAACGCAATTCACTAAATTTCCAGAGTTAAATAGTTTTAAAGCATGCATTTTTAACATATCAAACAATTGATATATGTTTGATAAAATAAAAAAATATATAAAATAAAATAAAATAAACACAAAAGAAATGACAAACGTTTCCAAATCTGATAATTCCTTTTCCATTCTTAGTGAGATTAAATATACATAAAACAAGCATTGTCTGTCTGTATTGATGAACACTAATCTTTCGTTATTAGGCTCAGTTCTAAGGTTTGTCATCGTGACGGCAACGTCTTTTAACCTGAATTAGAATATGATTAATTTTTTTTGCGGAATAACATTTTTTTTTTCAAAATCGACCACTTATATAGAGAAATCCAACTTACCAAATATGCCATTTTGTTTTTTAAATAATAACAAAATATTAAACATAAGGCACGAAACTAAAAACTGTCAACCGGATAAAAAGAATACTATTTACATAACAACAAAAAAATTATGCATACTTAAGCTACATTTTTTTTTTGCTTTAACAATATATACATAAAAGCATTTTTATGTATTTATTGTTTCATTGTATGTTTGTTTTTCTTTTTTCTTTTCTTTCTCCTTTTCTTTTAATTGAACAAGCATAATCATTCAAGAAGGTACAGCAAAACAGTAACAGGTTACATTCCTAAATTCACACAAAACGGAAAGTTATGGATAATAATAATAAAAAAAAACACTGAAAATCATGATATTATAGAGCATCATTTTTCACAATTACATAATTAAATGTATAACTAAAAATCAATCCATATTCTTCTTATAAAGCAATAATTGACTACATCATTGCATAGAAATAATACTTGATATATGTTTTTTTGCCGTTTTTCTAAAAGTTGCAATGCGTCAATATATTTTTTTTTTTTTTTAAATTCTTTTCTTTATTTAGACATTATTGTTGCCAATATCTTCCCAAATTCGGATTTGGATGTTTCAGACATTTGTATTGATAAACTCAAATGATTAATTTGGGATCTACCTAAGAATAATATTAAGAGGATGCGTCATATTCACTATTCTCCGACTATTCCAGTTCAATCTTTCATGACCCATGAGAAATGATCCACTAAACCTTATTTATCATTATTTTACTGCACTTTAGCTACTTTCTGAAATACGAAATCATTTTAATACAAAACCATCTTCATTTTACCGGAGCCGCGAATTAAGCAAAATTCTTCTTTTTTTTAAAAAAATCTTGTTTAGATATATTAAAACATGCTAATTATCCCTGTTTTAATGAACGTGGATGACAAAGTGCCATTTCCTCATACATAATTTCATTACTTTGCATTAGTGATTTCACTAACTTCATTTACAGCTTCTAAACTTAAGATTTTATTAACTTCAATTAAATTCAGTCACAACTAACCTCTTCATGGCAACCGTTATGATCATTTAAATGAAGTAATAAACAAAATGGGTGTTATTTACTCAAATAATAAAATTCAGCAGTATTTTCGTATGTAAAATGTAAATAGTAGGAAACTCTGCGTGCAAAATAAAATCGCATTTTTAATTCTTATTTTTATTTGATGGAAATTTATTGTAAAATTTACAAAATACAAAAAAATATAAAAACATATTACTTTTAAATGATGTATATAAAATAAAATAGAGATAAACTGTTATTAAGTTTTGATTCCTTCATAGAAATTAAAGATACTTTGTTAAAGTCTTTATTCAATGCTAACCTATAAAAATGTGTCTATGATTTCTTAAAAGATATATAGACCTATTCAACTCTTAATTAAACAGTAATGGCTATTTTTTTGGTCATTAAGGAAAATAGTGTAATAAGACCAGAGTATTAGTTTATAATACATATGTGAATAACATGTGAGATCTGTTTTTCTTTTATGTGAGAAGTTAACTAGTGTATTAAAAAAAGAAAAATATATTTTTGATAAAAATTTTGTGAAGCACTCTCATAATTTCAGAAAACATGTCGAGTTATCTATAAAATTTCTTTAATTTATTAACAAACACTTCAAAATTAAAGACATTGAAAATTTCGTTTGAGAGGGTGAAAACAGAGGCAATAGAAACTATAAAATTTAATTTTGCAGGAGATTTTGAATATAATGTCAAGAATTCATTTTTTATATTTGCTTGTTTTAATGTGAAATATTTCAGATGATGCTGATGATTAGCTGCTAATGGCTTTAAGAAATTGTGTTTTGAAAATGGAATATCATTTTGAACGTATTTATTGTTTCTCAAAACGCAATGCCAACATTTATCATTAAACCAACATAGAATTCAAAAGACATTCCTGGTATTACCATGAATATTTTTGTATAAAAATGTTTCTTTATGTATAATTCGTGCATTTTTGTGCGCCCTGCAAAAAAGGAGAAAACAACCATATTCATAATTAATAATTTAATGTGTTCAAATGTACAATAAATATTGTTCTGTGAACTACAACTTGTGCTATTCAATAAGATATAATGCAAAATCTCGCACTGTATAATTTGCTTCATCTAGAAGTTTAGCCGTGTAAAGCAATCTACACTGAATAATATCCAATAAGTTTGCTTCTTTCATTGAACTTTCTAGCTCTTTTTGTGAATAGAGATAAATATATTTCAATTCGATTTACATTAAAATGGATTATTAATTTGTCAAATTTGTTTGTTTTACAAATATACATTTATCACTGATTTTCCAAAGAATTATTACTACATGATTTTTGAGAAACAACAAGTTTAAGGGTTTAGGTCTATTAACTACTTATATAACAATTAATTTTATAATGAAATATATTAAGAGAAACTTTCAATTTACTCCATTTAAATGAGTTATATATAATGTGTTTCAAATTGCACATTTCTGACGAATTTTTTTTTTTTTTTTTTTTTTTTTTTTTTTTTTTTTTTATGAAGAATTTTATTTGCAATTATTTGTTAAGCTTGACTTTTTTCTGGAAATTTTTACCTTAATTAAATGTAAATGAGTCATCTCTTACGAACTTCTATTTTATCAATAAGCTTCACTTGATTATTGGCGTCGTTTATTGGATTTCAAATCTTTCAAATAAATAAACAACGTTATTGGATGTATTAAAGAAAGTATAATTAGATGTTTGCTATTTTTTTCCACAAGAAGTGGTAAAAAATTCTAATAATTTTTTACACAATGCTTAAATATCATTATACATTGTTGTAGAAGTAAATTAATATTTGTAATCTTTGAAAGAAAATAGGAAATCGTTGGCAAGATAAATTTTGAGCCCAATTTTGCTTTACGAGTTCAAATTTGTAAACAAAGCTCCAGGAACCGCGAAAGAAATGTACTCTGAATTTCAAAGGATGTCCGTTTGTTCAAAGCGACTCAGTCAATTTTCATATGTAGACAACACCCGACAAGACAAGACCCAAGTTGGTCATTCATCCCCTTTACACAATTCCCAACTGTAAGAAGAAATCAAGAAGAAAATTCATCATGCCTCTTAGAAGCTGTCATACTGGCTTGGAGTATATGACGAAATCATCTAATTACATCCGCATAAGCTGGGATGACAGGGAATCTCATCAATTAGATTCCTCATGTTTTGCCCGAACGAAACAAGCTCCGAGTGTTAAACATTTGCTTGTCATTACTGGCAGGTAGCAACAAAGACTCGTTCATAAGCCAAATACTGACATGTAAAGAAAACACGTTTATGTATGATAGCCGGAAGAGTAAACGACATTAATAGACTCTTGGTTCCATTTCATTGACCGCCAAACCGGTCATTCATGAAGAATGCTAATCATGTGTCTTTGTTGGAACACCACTTGTTTGCTTCACTATAAATTCATGAAAAAACAGAAAAATCCTCACGTCTACTAGTCACACTTGCAAATGTTGAAAGTGCACCAAAAGTAACCAGCGCTGGTCAAATGGACAGGGGATCTCTTTTTCCACGATAATGTCAGCTGCCATACAGTGATCGAAGGTATGATCAAAACGCTGACATAGTAAGTTTTGCCTTATTCCCTTAATATCGACCCATAGGACTATGATTTTCTACTAGTCATAGAAAACTAATTGTGATAACAGCAATTCCGAAAAAGACACGCAGTCATAATAACTTTCCTACAATTTTTTCGACTGTAAAAATAGCTGTTTACAAAAAGAGCATTTATAAGCTCCTGACTCATAGACAACATATAATTGAATCCAATTGGGGATTATATCCTATAAAAAAATTAATGTTTAAGAGTTTTATGGGTCGTTTTAATGTCGAGCTATTTTCGTTATAATGGGTATTATACAGATATTACAGTGGCAGATCCAATCCATATATTAAACAATACGGGAAATAGCTGTTAAAGTTAATTTTTTCTTGGAACGAATGAGTCAATATTTATTTATTTATCAAGAAAACGGATAAATTAAAAAATGTTAAAAATGGAACTAAATCTATCTTGAGTCCTTTAACGTTTCTTTCTTTAATTTTTTAAAGGTTTTAGATAAACATACTACTCTAATATTTCCTTTATCTCTTTCTTATTCCCTTTCCCTCTTTTTTTTTTCAAGTTTTATTTTAGAGACAAATACTACATCCATACAGTAGGAATTTCGCATTTCGCGAATATCAATCCTTAACTAACCAAAATTCTTACTCAGAGTAATATTTTAGGTACAAAAAATAATAATGCTTATCTGTACGACATTTAACTAATATTTTGAAGTACATTTTAATTCATAAAAAAATGTCGAAATTTAACTCGTAACAATCGAAACAGATAATACAATTTTATTTTATCTTTTTCATTTTTATTTATTTTTTTTCTTACATAAAAAAGAACTTAATGTACATAAAGAGATTTTTACATGTTTCAATATTTCAAATTAAATTTGTTGAAATATAAATTACTTTAATATTACGTACTTGCCTATCAAAATGAAACTCAAAATTTTATTTATTTAAAGAATGCACGAAATTTCTTTTAAGGTCTTTCATGCGTCCTAATTTACTATGTAGCTCTATTTATTAGTATTTAAACATTCCATGTGAAATTTAAAAAACTTAATTTAATTAATTTACCCTGACTTCAGTTACTTTCTTCGCATATCTGATAGTCCGAAAATCCAATAAAATGCCTGGGAAATTCATTTAATTCCAAATACTGTCAATATAAAAACGTGAGACATTAAGCTTCATTGGCACTTAATTAAAATGTCTGGCGAAAGATTTGTTGCGCATTCACATTAATGCGAAAGGCGTAAGAGGTAAAAATTTATTTACAAAAGAATCCAAATAATGCTATCGGATAAAAATCGACTGTTAACCGAGATACTGTTTTTAAAAATCCATGTTAAATAATACTTTCTTGTAAAAATTTGTTATGTGGCTTCGGATCATGTTTTAGAGGTTTGTTAGATGAAGATGTTAGATTGTTAGACTTAGTGGAGCAATATTATTAATTATAACTAATGTAAATTAATGTTTGTTTTAACAAAATATTACTATATTTTATTAACAATTTGGTAAATGGTTGTTGTTTTCGTCGAGAATGGACCTTGTTGTCGGCATTGTATTTTTTTTAATTATTTGTGCAGGAATAATTATTTTGAATAGATGGAATGCGTATTACTATCTTATTACTTAAGCTTTATTTTAAGAATCATAAAAACGGTGTTTTTACTGATAGTCATTCATTCAATGAGAAACATTGAAACATTTTGTTTAGGGCAATGTATATTTGCATTTCATTTGTTTTTAACGAAATTGTTTACATTTTAAAGTCATCTTATTTCAATAGGAAAACAAAATGTTGTAATTAAGAAAAAAAAACCAGAAAAATACAAAATGGGTAGATATAAATTATCAGAAATGAAAAAAAAAACATATAGAAAAAAGACATCATATAAAAAATTGCATTAAAAACAGAGGTTTAATTAATGAGCCAACAGATTACGAAATGTGCCACGATCACGAAAAAATAAAATCTAATGTTCTTTCAATTGATAGTAATGCGCAATGTTTTTTAATGCAGAATTTATGTATAAGTCTTAAATTTTGTCTTTGAAAAAATCATTTTACAAATAGTTGTTGTATTTAACATTTACACTGGGGTGGCTCGAAAACCATCTGTACGGTTAGCATGTATCACAGCATGTACTTTCAGTCAAATTCTGAGTGAGCCCTTGTTTAAATAGGTTATTTTTATTTCTGTTACTTTTTAGTGTACTAATATGAAACTTACTAATTGCATTAGAAATTAACCCGGAAGAAGGCGCCCACGCAATGGTGTCATTTGATATTGTCCAGAGGGTGGTGTATAATCCTAACCAGTTTTATAAAAATAAGTACTATAAATAATGATAATAATAATAATATTAATAGCATAATTTGATTATGATAAATAAGTGCATTAATTCACTCAGAAGTTGCACAAAAGTACAGACAGACTTCAAAACAGAAAATTACATTAAGTAGAATGAGAAATTTCGAAGCAATAATGGTCGCATGGGGATAGTGAGTCACCCCGTTACTACAAGGATTACAGCAAATAGTTTTTTAACGTGATGAAACGAAAGACATGTAAAAATAAAACTAAAACTATTAAGAGGAGTTGGTAAGGAAGACAGGGCGATATTGAAATGATGATTCATATTAAACAAATGTTTCTCCCAAGACTTCGAATGGTCTGACCTTGTGTCTCACGCGATCTCTCTTGTTTTAAACATATTTTTATGTAAGCAATATTCCCAGTATGTTAAATGTATGAACGCTTTGATGCAATTCATCATCGGTTAACCCCTTAAAATAATATACTTCCAATATACTACTTCTGAATTATCTTTATTCTTGAAACAATTGCCATACCTAAATTTATGCCTTTTTGCTTCTAGGAAAAGAAAATGAGATTTTACTATCTAATAAACAGTTGTTGTTTTAATCAAAAATTTTGCATTACATTAAAAATTCCCTTGCATCTGCTTGACTCGCTATAATTTGAATTTGCTTATATTTTGTGAGCCGCTTATCACACTGTGACTTAACTCACTTTTGGCGTAAAGTAAACAACATTACATTAATAAAAAATAAAGTATAAAAATACATAAAATATGTTTTCAACAGAGATTTTTTTTTCGATTCTGTTACTTTTATTGTATAGCGTTACAAAATGCACCGGGTCTGGGTGAGACAGCAGAACTTGATGCAAAGCCAAAATAAATTCCCTTGTTAGTTCACTTCCCTCTTGTGCAATTAGTTTAGCTGCCCCTCTGCGGGCAGAAGTTTTTTCATCGAATTGTTCGTTTACATGTTATGTCGTCATTTGAATTGCTCCACAAGTTTCAGAAAAAGCCCATACGTTGAACTTCGAAGTTATCAGATTCTGTTGTATTTCCAGTGCGCTAAATGAAGAAAATATTATGGTTAATGCCTATTGAATGTTATATTTTAATAAATTTGCCCTGAAGATCTTTCAACATGACATAGAGGCACATGCAAGTTCCTGAAGTCTTTATAGACTTTTCATTACAATGTGAGCCTTGTTTAATCATTTCTGATCCGGAATTTTTTTCCATTTTGGGAACAAAATTAATTTTACTTTAATAACAGTAAACGAAGCTATCCAAATGCACTTAATGAAATTTAAAGAGTATCTGATTGTTCAAAATCTAACGAATTTACTTATTTTGTGTATTATCAGTTCATATTTATGTAACAATTGGCTAAGGAAGAGTTTGTGAATACGTTTGGAAAATGAAGTATTACAGCACTAGTGTGTTACAAATTTCCAATATATTTTGCTTTTTATCGCATACAAGTGATTCAGAAATGTAATTTATATTTTATTTTTAACGAGTGAAAATCATGTATAAAATAAAGGAATCGCCAAAGGTGCTAAGAGAATTAAATAAATTATTATTATTACCAAATGTCAAAAGGTAAATGGTGTAATAATAAGAAAGGTGTGGCCATATACTATCACTTCTATTCGTCAAAAATAACAAAGTAATTGTTAAGGCTAAATAATACTCGATGAAAATACATGTAGTACTGATAGCAGTGTTAAGATTTAAATACTGAATTCACATAGATTTTATTTTTCTTAATCAGAATAGATTTACCTGTGAATTCTTCGTCGTAGACGGCATCGTACATAGTCACAAATATCGGTTTCATAACTTGAATAACAGTCCTAGATTTTATGATTTCTTTATGTCTTGAAAATAGTTATTTAGGAATTTTGCCCACTGGCAATATTATACCTTTTTACGTCTGTGAGTTGTTTACACGAATAAATATAATTTGTTGAGATTTTAAAAGAGAATTAATAACATAAACAATAGACTTGAGATTTGTCAACATACTTTTGAATCAGAACATGTTCAGAACTGTCACGCAGTCAAATCTGCAGAATAAAGAATACAATCTAAAAAAATGGATTACAGATGAATAAATACAAAACATATATATGAAAAAAACATATTAGGAATTTACAAACACAAATTAGTTGCAATTAATGAGAAAAACTAATTAATTAAATTTATTAACAGCCACGATCTATCAAGATCAAAATTTGGTGCTGCCATCTAGAGGCATGTTTCAGAAATAGTTAGTGTGGTTTACTGAAGATTCCTCTTAAGATTCAACAAGCAGATAAGATCCGAAATGGTTAAATTTCCATGCCTTGTGAATAAACTTCTTCAAATGTCAAACTGATGTGTGTTTTTTTCTTTTTTTGGAGAAACCTATGAATTTCTAAATGCGTTGCCTTGTTTATACTTACACTATGACCTTATGATTTAATAATACGACTGCAAACCACAATCATACATTCTCACTTAGAGTTTTACTTTAAGACGGCGAGGTATTATTCACATCGGTCGAATAAATTAGAATCCTAAGCCACATTTTCTCGACTAATATGCTGGATCAAATATTATATTATACAAACAAACTTCGCGCATCCTAACTTTTAATATTTAAAATTTAATTTGCAGCTTTATCGATAAAAGTAAGTTAAAAAAAGCAACCCTTCATTTTAAGCGAATTTAAGTGATAAAAATTTGAAAAAGTTTTTTTTTAAGAAAATTAATTTTGAGAAGAAATGCTTAAGTTTGTAAAGAAAAAAATAGTTAGAATCTTCAAAGTTTAATGATTATTTTTTCTAAGAACTTTGTGAAGAAACTATGCAAGAAAAACGAACATTGGCGAAATATGCTAAATTTAGCAGTTTTTGAATATTTAATTTTGCTTAAATTAAAACTAGTAAGGCCTGGTGGCTATTTACTGCTGTAAAATACAAAATTTAGGTTACAAAAGTGACAGACTTTTTTTTTTCTTTTAAATGGTATCTTTTGAAGATCGATATTTCTTTAATTTTTTCAGCTATTATTAATGAAGAATTAAAATGATTAACTAGTTTGTTTTACTCTGTATTTTTTGTTGTTATTTATAGAATGTCTTGTCAGCTTGATCTTTACTTACACTATTTAATGTTCACTAAATAAAAGTAAATTAGGTGCATTTTCATATTTTTATTTTTGATGTTTTATATTTTTATATAAAATAAGTAAATTCTCAAAGTCTTACTATATTCGTAATTTTCAATGAAGCTTAAAGTAAATAATGAAATAATATACAGTAGCTTCCAGATTAACAGGCCTAAATGAGACTGAGGGTTAGCCGTTAAAGTGAAAAACTGGTTTAATCAGAGGAGTTAAAATAAATAAATATATGCGTGATTTAATTAATTAACCCATGTAATGAATTTATTTTTTTTTCAATTTGTGTCGTTTTAAAAAAGAACATATTTTCTATATTTTGTAAAATAACTACTAGTAATTAAAAGAAGTGAAACAAAAATTTTCACTGTTAACAAATGATGAAAAAAAGGTTTAAATGTCTGCACAAAACAGCTTGCAGATAGATAAGATATTATAGAGTTTCGTGGGGAATGAAGAAGGGGAGTTTCGCCCTTTTGATAATTAAAATTACAAAATATCAAATTTTCCCAGACAGGGTATCCTTCCTGTCCACATCCTAATATCAAAACTGTTCAAGGTCTACGCATATCCATTTAGAACCGATGTTCTCCTTTCTGCAGTTTGCCTCCTTCCCCTTGGGATTGCACTTCGAACTCGAAAGCGTAAGCTGTGTTTTTGAGTAGCGTCATCTTTAAATTTTGTCTGATCTTCTTGAGATTGGTCTCTGAATTACTTACTGTCTTCTGAACTCCACCTAATCTTATATATATATATATATATATATCATCATCATCATCATCAACCGTTTTCGATCCACTGCTGGCTGTAGATTTTTCCAATGTTTTCTGTCTAGTGCTTTTGCCATCCAATTTACACCAGCCACTTTTCTAATTTCGTCACTCCATCTTACCTGTGGTCGTCTTATTGGTCGTTTTACATCTCTGGGATACCACTGTAGTATATTTGTCCTCCATCTATTTTCTTGTCTTCTTGCAATGCGCCAGGCCCATTTCGATTTTAGCTGTTTGATTCTTTCAAGGATGTCAAAAACTTTTGTCTGATTTCTTATCCAGGTTATCCTCTTTCTGTCTCGTCTAGTTATATATATATATATATATATATATATATATATAATATTTGTATTCTTTTAAATATATTTTTAAAGTTTTCAGTTAATTCTGAACGTATTGAAAACTTTTATTTCAGTGCAGAGATAAGTTTAATAGTAATTTCTAGTTCAGAGGAAATTGAAAAATATTTTGTTTATATCATACTACGCTGCCTCACGTAAGATTAAAATTTGTACAAAAATTCTATGTATCTACCCTGTATATACTCTGTATACACTCTTCATTAAAATACTCTGTAAAATAGTATTTTTAAATACATGATTATTTTTTTTATATAAACAAAAAAGATTTTTAGATTTTTGCGTACTGTTTACACCAGATGATAATTCTAGTATCGCATGTATTTAAGTTATTTTTTCTCTTCAGTTTCATTAGGAAAATAGCAAGAAAGAAATATACTATTTCCAGTATTTACAATTTTCTTTTTTTCTTTTATTGATGACTATATGGTAGGTTTTTTTTTTCAGACATTTGATAAAATATACTAAAAATTAATATCAAGGAAACGTATTTATAACTTAACGTATTTGAAATTTAATAGTTTTTTTAATTAAATGTGAAAAAAAAGATTGGTTATATCCAAGCCTAAAATTTCATATTACATGAAAATTAGCTGTTAAATGCAATAGACAATAACATTTTAATATAATAAATTACAAGAATATATGTCTTTTTTGTTGTTGTTGCTGTTGTAAAGTTGGATGATAAAAAGTATACAGCAGGTAGTACAACAGGTAGTAAAAGTATACAACAAAAAATTAAAAAAAAGTAATAAATAAATAAAAATCATAAAAAAGGAAAGTAGATAGAAATTAGATTAGCTCAAATAGAAACAATACAAATTGAACATTTTTCTTTAATTGAATATATATACACACTGTAAAAAATATCCGTTAATATACACAAACTTTTCCGTAAAATTTTACGGAATAGTTTAATTTTTCTGAAAAAACAGAAGAATTTCCGTATTTGAGATTTTGAAATCACAAATCCCGTTAAATCACGGAAGTTTTTCATCAATTTTCCGAAAACAGAGTGTGGTGGTGCCATCTACCAGGAAAATAAAAACATTATACCGAGATGATGTTTTTTAAACAACTTGCTAAAACATTTATCTATTTCATTCTGTTTTAATAATAAAAAGCTAAGGTATTTTTAAAATATTAAGAAAATAATAAAAATAAAAAAATAAATAAAATTTTATTAATTCTTTTTAAATTTGAAATAGCTGCAAGGGAAAGTTGATTATGATTTTAAAATAACGTTTAATTTATTTATATCATATATTTATATATATATTTAAGTACGTAGGATATTTTGAAAAAAAGTGGGGAAAAATTCTACTTTTAATTTTAATATATATATTTTTTAATTTATTCAAATTAAGAAGTTCGCACATAAAATTAAAAATATATCGAAATATATTACCGAAATTATTATAATTTTGGTGATTACATAAGTTATAAAAAATCAATAACTGAAATTTATTTTTATAAACCATTTTAATTATTTTTATTGAGTTTACCTTAGATCGTCATAAAATAATTTGTTAAAATGCACGTTTTTCTTTCTTTCTTTCAGTATGTTAGTATTTTTTAATAAATGAATAAATAAAAAATATCAATAATATTACAATAGGGTTTTAAAACTTTTCCAAAAAAGAAGGAAACAAAACTCTTAATAGATTCTTTCTGGCATGTAATATTTTAAAGACTAATTTTTATATACATATAAAGTTAAAATTAATAAGCTAAATATTGGAAGTTATATAAAGAAAATCTGTAAAACATTTAGAATTATCCATTCAATAGAAAAATATTATCTCTACAAAAATAAACCTGCGTTCAAAATGTTATCTTTACTTTAGGAAATGCATCCGAAACAACAAAGGATATTTGAAAGGCTGGTTTGAATAATCCTGGTGTAATGGTTTTACACTGCAAGCTACGACAGAAGGGATCCCTGGTTCAAACCCCAAGGAAGATAAGTCACATTTCTTCACTGTTGTTTAAATTAAATGTATATAATGTGTCCCTGATGTTAACGTGTCTTAGAAAAGTAAAGAATAAAAATCATAAAGATGTTAGTTTGTGCTTGAAAAATTCTTTTAACTTTTCAAACGAAAAGTTTTACACAAGGAAGTATTAAAAAAAAACGGAAATATTTTGTGAAAAAACGGAACTATTTCTAAAATTTACGGAATTTGTTTTCCGTTAAAAAACGAAAATAGTACTAGCGTCTAGATTACCAGTAGTATTTCCGTTTTTTAACTGAAAATTTTTTTACAGTGTAGAAAAAAATGATTTTTATTCATACTAAAGCATGCACACATACAAATAAAATCCCACATTAATAAATATTTAATAGATGTTTTGTCATATGTAAATCAGTCACAAAGAGCTTAAAAAAGCAATATTTTGGTCTGACGAAGAATTATTATTATGTTTTTCATTCAAAGCCTTCCCGGATTCTTCTGCATTTCCTTTCCGGCTCTCTAATACCTTTTTTTTTTTACTTTCAGAATGCATTTATTTCTTAAACTACTCATGTATTTCAAAAACACCGATTAAATTCTCGCTTTTTTGATATTTTAGCAAAAACTGATAACTAAAAAGCTTTTTTGACATTCACTTTTGCAATAAAAATAACATTCTTTGATAACATAAATCTTTCTAAAACCGTGATACATAAGGTGTATAAATTTCAGATAAAAGAAAGAATAGAAGAACCAAAAAAGTTAATCTTCATGTTATCTTAAAATATTTAAACGTGTCAGATTTTTCGATATTTTTTGATTACTTAGTCAACTATTAAGAAGAACATATAAAAAAATTCTATAATAGTTTACACGCAATAAAATGGAATAAATTTAAACTTTACTGCATATTTTATTTAAAAAGTTCATCTTTTAACTTAATTTTACTAATAAGTTATTACAGAAATGAGCTCAGTCTAAGTTCATCTGATTTTTAATGCACATAAATGAAAATCCGTCTCCCATACTATTCATTGATAACCGAGCTTCTACTAAACGCGCTTTTATAAATCTTGAACTGTTATATAAATAAGAGCTTTAATATTATATATATATATATATATATATATATATAAGACCATTAATAGTAAACAATATTAACCATTTGAATTTAATAGAATAAAAAAACCATATTGAACATGAGGAAAAATTAAATATATATTATATATATCTAACCATTAATCGTACTACAATATATGAACCATTGAATTTAATAATAAAAATTTGGGACTACCAACACACATAAAACCAATTTCATTAAAGACATACCAAGTAATCCACTGTGGATATGGAGAAAATAACAAATAGTTATATCCACGTGTAGACTGCAAAGTCGCAAAAACACAGAAAATGTGACGAGAAATAACATCAATAACAAAGAACAACAAATTGCTGAATTGGACCTAAAATTGAAAAGAAGAAAAAATAAAATTAATAATCGTACGCATCATAACATTAAATTAATAAATTAATTAAAAGTAGAATTATGTAATTACAGAAAAATTAAACCGTACGCCCTAGTTAAACCTATAATTATTTAAATTAATAACATTTATTTCGAGTATGCTGGGCTAAACTCAATATCTTCATTTAGGATGATAAAAGATTAAAAAAAACGCTTATTAATTAATATACCCTATATATTGAGTAGTGGTATAGTATTCTCATTTATTAAAAGTGAAGTGTTAAAAATGTAAATGATTAAAATTATTATAATATAATATGTATAATACATATGTGTCAATCCATACATTGGTGTCAATTAAACTCCATAGAAATTTTGTATCAAATTAACATATGAATTTCCCACTCTCAATTTTTTTAAATTATAAATTAACCTCTGGGTTTTATCCAGACAACACCGCCTTCCTTCGGACTTATATATATATATATATTTATACAGGGTGTCCGAAAAGTCTGGAAACGGTCGAATAACTCGAGAAATACATATGAGATTGAAAAACGTAAATATACATGTTAAATATTTTTAAATAAGCTACTCAGTGATACCAAATTTGACCTTCGTAACCGACCCCCTAGGGGTCAGAGGGGGTCTAACTTTGAAATATTAAATTATAACCCGCATTTTTTATTGCAGATTCGGATTCTACGGACAAAAATACGCAACTTTTGTAGTTGATGTATATTTCGAATCCTCGTTTATCACGGTGTATTCGAGCATATTAAATCGATACATTTTTCGGCTTTTCCAACGGGATTTTCCCTAATCGAAACTAATTGGGGAGAATTTATGACATCAAATTCCTTGTCTTTTGCAAGAATAGCGTTTCCTGAAAATCACCGGTGCCGATTATTTCGATAGTACTACACACAGTTAAAAATTTGACCCATTTGCTGTTGCGTCACTCCACAGCTTTTATAGAATATCTGCTTCATGACCAATGAGAATGTTCTATAACATTGTAAAGTACACTGTAAAAAATTGACACTTTTGCTGCATCGTCACTCCACCACTTTTATAGAAAACGATTACTTTACTGTGTTATGGAGCACTCTCATTGGTCACAAAAGAGATATTCTATAATAGCTGTGGAGTGACGCTGCAGCAAATGGGTCAGATTTTTAACAGTGTAGCACTATTGAAATAATCGCCACGGGTGATTTTCAGGAAACGCTATTCCAACAAAAGACGAGGAATTTGACGTCAATAATTCTGCCCAATCAGTTTCGATTAGGGAAAATCCCGTTGGAAAAGCGGGAATATGTATCGATTTAATGTTCTCGATTACACCGTGATAAACGAAGATTTGAAATAAGCATCAAATACAAAAGTTACGTATTTTTGTCCGTAGAATCCGAATCTGCAATAAAAAATGGGGGTTATAATTTAAGATTTCAAAGTTGGACCCCCTCTGACCCCCAGGGGGTCCGTTGCGAAGGTAAAATTTGGTATCACTGAGTAGCTTACTTAAAAATACTTAACACGTATATTTACGTTTTTCAATCTCATATGTATTTCTCGAATTATTCGGCAGTTTCCAGACTTTTCGGACACCCTGTATATATATATATATATATATATATATATATATATATATATATATATATATATAGTCCAAGAAGTTTTTAAAATCTTAAGTGAACTTAAAATTCACGAAAAATCCACATGATCAGCGCTATAGCTGCAATAATCACGTAAATTATGTATAAAGCACTTAGAGGATAATGTGTATCGGCAGATCCAGAGTCCCGTGCCATAATTAAAAATGAAATCAAACTATTAAACTTTATTATATTAAACTTTATTTATAAAGTTTAATAGTTTGATTTCATTTTTAATTATGGCACGGGACTCTGCATCTGCCGATACACATTATCCTCTAAGTGCTATATATAATCTTATATATATATGTATATATATATATATGTGTGTGTGTGTGTGTGTGTGTGTGTAGTAAGGTGTTTGTTCCAAGAAATTCTTTTCTTTTTATTTTTTGTTATTATTGCTGTAAATACGCATTCTTGTCTTTCTCTAATAAAATTTTAATAAATTCCTGAATTTATTTTTTTCATTTGGCTGACATAAAAAATGTACTTTCCTTGAACGTACGCACATACCTTAAATATTTATTATAAAGAAGTAGTTAAATTTATTTTAGATAGGAAATGAAGGCTAGCAACCTTTTTTTAAAATTCAATTTTGTCACTTTTCAAGCGAAATTTCGTGAAAGGTGTCAGAACTGAAAGCTTTTAGAAATCGGTGTCATTTTCATCTATTCATTGCAGTTTATAAGGGTTAGTTTTTAAGGGCAGAAATCTGAGTTATTATTTAACCCGGGCGAACGCGCGCTTATCGAGGGCATGAATGGATTTAACTCTGTCACCAATGAAATCAAATTATAACAGTCACTTTATTTAGACGGGAACAACTCTTAAAATTTTGCGATAAAATATGTTGAAGTTTACTTAAAAAAAATTAGTGGTTACAATTGTAAAAACCATACGCACACCGGGACTTCGCGCGTCCTCGCTGGTTAAATAATGTCATATAAAACATAAATTCACTGCATTTTACATCATACGATTGAATATGTTTTGCATTCTCAACGTATTTCCAGTGAGATCGATATTTTTCTATTACCGCTTGTTTCCTCTTAAGAAAAGATTACATTTAGACTAATTTTTAATCACCTGACATTAATATAAACATTAAATGCATGAGTTATGCATGCGGGTGTGATTCCGTTGGCTGTAAAAAATATTAGTATTTTGAAAATTTAATTAAAAAGCTATTGTCCGATTTTGAGACAATTTTGCGTTACTCGGAAGGAGAAGATAAATTTTGAAATTTTCTTTTTAGTTACAAACGCGTACGAGTTTATGCGTCCGTAACTACGGAGTTTATGCGTCAAATTTTGCTTTTTAGAATACACCAAAAGACTGTTAAACTGCTATAGTTAAACTATAATTACTCGAAACATGAAAAGGAAGATAATAATAATAATAAAATGTAAATTAAATAAGTATAAATTAATATATTATTTAAAGATAAATGCATATAATTAATTTGTTGCTTACTATACATAAAATACAATTATATGTTAATCAAATTAATAATTTAAAGAATCTTTATTTAAGTAATGTCACAGTTAAAAAAAAAAAAACACATCAATTTATGTACACAAAAATTATAAATTTATTAGACAGTCCTTTGTACGAAAAGAGTACCCAAACATTGTACTCAATCGGGATCTACAACAACAAATAACTACATTAATTCATTTTTTACCAAATACAAGAATTTCAGTTATGAAATTAGGCATGACATTTAACCCTTCATTGCACGATGTGTCTCATATGGCACATACTTAAAAACCTTATAATTCTTATTATGTACCACGAATTTGGCCAATATGATCTCTGAAACTGATCAAGAAGAGTCCAAATAATGAAAGAAGTGTTATTTTGTCCATGCCAGATGACTGCATTTGATAAAAATATACTTCTAGGTTATCCCGTGGACCAAAATTCTGACGCCAAAATATACGATTAATTGCCAATAATGGATGATTGTGAATGTCACATTTAGCACGATAAACATGTTTAAAACATCATCAAGTGGTTTTAAATTCACTTTTAAACTGTGTTTTTATTCATGTGTCACTAATTTATTTGTTCTTTCGTTATTTAAAATCAAAAATATGTCAACAAATGTAACTTGGCTGTTAGTTTGGCGATTTTTATAACTTGGCGAAAATGGTCGACGGGATAACCTAGAAGTACCGATAAAAAATATAATTTGCTCTTTGTAAAAGAAGAAAAAATGATCAATCTATTAAGAGTGTTAAGCAGATGAATTTAGTTGATTTAAATCCATTCAATAGCAAAATATAGATATACAATATATAAAAACACGAATTGTAAATACAGGGTACGCCATAAAATCTCATATTTTAGCTGACAATTTGAAATTTAATTGTTTTTTGCTATTTTTGTCATTGTTAAACTGATCTATAGAAGTAAAATATTTTTTTTCTTAAAAATAGAAAACTTCGTGTAGTTAATGGTTAAGATAAACATTAATTGCTCCTAAAAATAATTATTACTTTCTTCTATCTTCACAAGAAGAAAGTATTGGATTCATGAAAATTTTCGACTTCCGGTTTTCGACGGATTTATACGTTTTAAAAGGTCCTGAACACGTTTTGACTATTTTTAGAAAATGTCTGTCTGTGAGTCTGTCCGTCTGTCTGTGAGTCTGTGTGTCTGTCTGTGAGTCTGTCTGTCTGTATGTGACAAAAAATTTGTGGGCGCTCTATCTCAAGAACTAATGCTCGAAATTTAATAAAATTTTATATTCAGTTAGACCTTGATATGAATTAGTGCCTATTGGTTTTTGGTGAAAATTGGCCTGCAGGTGGCGCTGCTATACTACGTTTTTCATGATTTTCAAGATTGCTATATCTCAAGGACTAATGCACAGATTTTCACCAAACTTCAGATTCTGTGACCCCTTGTTATACATAGACACTGATTAAGTTTTGGTGTAAATTGGCCAGCAGGTGGCGCTGCTATGCCACGTTTTTCTTGATAGCTATATCTCAAGAACTAATGCACAGAATTTCACCAAACTTCAGATTCCGCGATACCTTGAGATACATAGCCCCTGATAAGGTTTTGGTGTGAACTGCCCTATAGGTGGCGCTGCTATGCTACATTTTGCACGATTTTTGCGATAGCTATATCTCAAGAACTAATGCAGAGAACTTCATCAAATTTTAGTTTCTTTTACACTAGAATATATAACATAATTAGACGCTGATTACATTTTGGTATTAACCCTGCAACAGGTGGTGCAGCTATGCTGCATTTTGCACGATTTTTCCGATAGCTATATCTCAACAACCAACGCACAGAATTTCATCAAACTTCAGATTTTGTTACAAAATGACATATAGCATAATTACACGATGATTACGTTTTGTTATAAATCCTGCAACTGATGGTGCTGCTGTGATATATTTTACACGGTTTTTTTTAAACTAGCTATATCTCAAGAACTAATGCACAGAATTTCATCAAACTTCAGATTCTTTTACACCATAACATAATTAGACGCTTTTTTACTTTTTGGCATAAATTGTCCAAGATATGGTGTTGCTGTGCTACGTTTTGCAATTTTTTTGTTATAACTATATCTCAAGAACTAATGGACGAAATTCCATCAAATTTCAGATTCTGTTAAGTCTTGACATCAATAGATGCTTATTAGGTTTTAGTATAAATTACCCTCTCAGAATATTAATTAAATTTTGCGTTTTAGGCTTTTCGGATACCATAATCTCATTAGGCTAGGTCAAATGTTCGAGGAAATTCGATAGTGAGTAACTTTGGGGTCACCATGGTTTTTTTTTTTTTTTAAATATTAAAATGTACTTATGAGATAGAAGAAAGTTTTGGGATTGACACATCCAACTAGTTTTTATTTTCGTACTTTGTTCTGATCGCATTTTTAATATTTTGTTGGCTCGAATGCACAGAGATACGTATTTGGAATACCTATATGCTGAGAACATTGAATTTTTATTTATTTTACCGGTCGCATTGCTGACACGGCCAAAACCAGATAATTTAGCTTTTAATAGAATAATTGTACAAATCTTTGAAAATACAGTCGAGTCTCTCTATAACGAAACTCTACACAGCGAAATTCTTTATTTAACAGATTTTTTGTAGGAACTGTCAATTTTTTTCATGATTACATTAAAAATAATCTGCAGTTCAATCCACTTTTCTCCACATCAATATCCGCTTCAAATTCTTTGTAGATAAAAAATTTTTCGTTGATTTCTGGTTTATATTTCATGGCTGCATTCCTGTACCTTTTTCCTTATGCCCCCCCCCAAGAAAATCATTCTTTTTGCATGATTACACTGGACATTGTTTTATCCAATATGAGCATGCGTTCATGGAAAGTTTCAAGCATTTGCTTGCTGCTGGAGCAATTTGCAATAATCACAAAGCATCCTAAAAGATAAAACTATTCCATTTTCGTCTTGAAAAAGTTGTTTGTTTGTTGGGCAATTGCTGAAAAGGTGGTTTTTTTTCAGCAGGTTTTCATCTACCTAAACTAACTCTTAACACTTTTAGAGTTTAGAGTGGATGTTTGTTGTTCCTGGCGACTTGGAGCATTTTTTGTTGTGAGAGATTATTTGAATGAAAAATTGTTACTAAATGTCATCTATGCTGGTGTTATCTGGTACTGCATCTGTATAAATTCGCTTCTAGGATAACCAAATCTCTCTCTGATAAAGTAATAATTTTTAAAATAATGAATAAGACACAGGAAAAAAAAGGAAGTGGCGAAAATGTTTGAGATTCTGGGAAAAGTTCGTTAAATATTTCAAAAACTTAATTAAACAGCTCAAAAACAATGGTGTTTTAAAATGTAAACATTAAATGAATTTTTTTGCCGTTTTCTATTCAACGAATTTTTCTATATAATGAATTTATTGACTGAACAACGAATTTTTTTTAATAGAGACTCGACTGTATTTCTCGATCTATCTTAAGAATGTTAGATTCAAAATACTGAAAGCTATTCCTACGACCGGCCACAGAAATATATATCTTATGGAGCAATCTGTGTAAATCTTCTTTTTGT
The DNA here is from genome assembly GCA_964019185.1 of Maratus speculifer. NCBI lineage: Eukaryota > Metazoa > Arthropoda > Arachnida > Araneae > Salticidae > Maratus > Maratus speculifer. The sequence goes on along the minus strand of OZ025297.1, from coordinate 69,912,424 downwards.
TACCTGAAAAATACCACATACTTTCAAAGTTGAATTGGGAATAATATTTTGTCAAGAGTACAAGCATTGTAGAACCACTGTAACTTGACTTTTATTGCAGAACATGTACGTTATTCTCCCGAGAGAAAAAGCTTTTTTTCAAAAAAAAAAAAAAATATTGAATTTCAGATACTTATATTCCAAATTTTCAATCGAATGCATTTTACATGATTCTGTGTTAGGAAAAACATTTATCATTTTATAGAAATAACATATTTTTATAACAAAACAGTTTTTTGACATTTGTTTTGGTAATAAAACTTAATATTCAAGTCTTTTTAAACAACTGTATGATAAAATTGTACGTTTTTTTAACACTTATCCTATAAAATAATTCACAGGTTGCATTAAATTTGGGCTAACCGTTGTTAATTGCACATTACATTAAAGTGCATAAAAATAAATTATGCTAGTTAATCATGTTAATTTTATAAAAGTGTAAATTATAGAAATATATGCTTTATTCAAGATTTATGTTAAAGATTTTTTTTTATATTTTAGGTACATATTAATTGGATAGGGATTAATTTTTATTTTTGCAAATATATGTCTCTCTCTTCTTCAGTTATATTAAACTTGAGTAATAAAACTTGTTTAGAAAAAAAATATTTATAAATGATTTTTATCCTTTAAACTATGTTTCAAAAACAATTTTTACTAATGTCTCCTGAAAATTACAGTAAATTTCTTGAAAACAATATCCAAAGCTCATTTTTTTAAATTGTAAGAATGACATATTCCCTTTTTGTAATCCGGGTAGAATATTTTTTTAGATAATAATTTTTCTTTTACAGCAAACCGATCTAAATTTATGTATTGTCCATTAAATTTAAGTATCACTCATTCAGTTTTTAAATATTTTAACTAACATTTAAAAGAATATAACACATTTATGATACAGAAGTACACATAAAAATAAGATTATTTTGTATGAAATGTGGTAATGAAAGTATTTATGCACATTTTGTCTTGAACTTTTACGTTTTACACACAGATTTCGTAAATATTTTTTTCCTAAATTATATTTAGAATATTTTTAATGTAGCACTACAAACCAATACAGTCGACTCTCGTTAATTCGAACTCGTCGGGACCACAATAAATGTTCGAATTATCCGAAGTTCGAATTATGGAAATTATATACTTAATATGGTACTATTACAAAGGAATTAATGTTATAGTGTTTTTTAAACTTATTTCGTCTGTTATCATTAGAATATGACTTAATATTAAATTAGAATGTATAAATACATAAACTAATTAAAAGATTAGAAACAAGCAGGAAGGAAGAAAAATTTATAGCGTCACTGATGGACAGACGGGGCTCTAAGTAAGTGGATATCAAAGGCATTGTATTATATGTATACTCGTTCGGAACAAATTTAAAAAAAAAATCAAAGAAAGAAAGTTATTCAAATGATCTGAAATTCGTGAAAAAGAAAAGAAAAAAGAAAAATCGGAATTCTCGTTAGTTCGAATTAAACGAAGTCAAGAAAAAAGGAAATCGAATTAATGAAAATTTTTAACGTTATTCTGCCTTTGAAAATTTCGGAACTTCATGTTTAGTTCGAATTAAGCGAAGATTCGAATTATCCGATTTCGAATTAACGAGAGTCGACTGTACTATAATTAATTTTCATTACTGAATTGAATATGCTTCATGAACACTTTTTTAATTAATGTTTAAGACTTTATTTCTATTACCTGAAATAAACCAAATCGTGTAAAATGACCTAGAATGTTTATTTGTACAAAATAAAATTTCGTTATAAAAATAAGCTATTATAAGATTTCAGCTAAACTTTAATCGACATTGCCTTATGCAAGAAAAATACCCTTTTTTATATTATTTTTAAGAAAATTTCCCATTTTTAAACCAGACTTTGTGTTATGAAAAATATTCTAAATTTCTGAAAAAGATTTTCTATTCTATAATAGAAAATAACTTGATATGTATTTTTTTCTCTTACCTTATAAAGAGAGAGTAAATAAATGTTTAATACATATGCTATGATGAAATATTTTTATTAACATATTACTGAAGATGAGAATGAACTTTTATTTTAACTTTTAGATGCAAAATGTGAATGTTTTTGAGAATTTGTTTTTTCTTCAAAGGTTTTTTGGGGGGAAGGGGGAAGAGGGAACGTATTTTTGTGGCATAATAATAAAAACAACGCAGCGTTTACACAGTAAATTAATATTCGTTTTCCTGTATCATGAAAAATCCTCCAACGGTTAGTATGATTTTCACACATTTTTTATTCATATTTCAATTCATTGATATAGAAGTTGTAACGCATTAATAGCGTTTATACCTAGAATTACATAATTTTCTACCAGTATCGTTCCATCTATTTTTTAATTAATTTAAAGATTAAAAAATAAAAACAAATTGACTGACCATCTAGAAATTTTAATATAATGATAATTTGCACAACTCTACATTTCGTTCCCAAAACACCTATTGTATCTTACACAATTTTCTTAAAGTCACGTTTCAAAAACGTTTCTTTCTTTTTGATCGTTCAAATAATTGAAATCATGAATGTAGATCTCATTTTTTCAAAAAAAAAAAAAAAAAAAAAAAAAAGGTAAAGACGGTTTTCTTACCGGGAAACTCGATTTTTTTCGGCAAGGACTCGACTCATGTTTTGGTTCCTGTTCGGATGGAATAAATGTTTTGTTTAAAACCGTGTTTACTGCCGTCTCTTAAGATTTAGCCTTGCATTTTTGTTTGGTAAACTGTTTTTAAAAGCATGTATATAAAAATGTATAGATGAAATTTTTTTATAAATGAATTTCTTAAGAACAGTCAAATATTAATCAAACACGCATTGAAAAGTGAAAATTGCTAATAGTAATTAAAATATATTTTCCTGAAATGTTAAATCATTTATCCCACATGAAGACGAGACTATCAATTAAAGTATCGGAGAAGGAGTGGTGCATTCACATGGTGACTGGTGATGGATAGGTGACTGGTGCATTCACAATCTCTCACACTGTTGTGTTTCCTCAGCCAAATGAAGCAGATGTCCATAAAGGCTTTCGTGAAGGAGCTAAATCATTGGGGAATTCAAATAAAATACAATCTTCGCCCATGTGCTACAGATGTGCGTCTTTAAATTTGGCGTGTACCAGCACCCTCAGCTGTCGAAGCCGACCTAAAACTCATTGCTTTTCTTTGCATACTTCTATTGAAATGCTTAAAGATTTATGTTTTTCATTAAGCTCTCCTACAGGAAATAAAAAAAAAACTGTGAGAGCCTGTGAGATATCATTAAGCACTTCTATAAACCTCTCAGAAGGGAATGGCGATACGTTAGAATAATGTTGCCAACTTCGGCGAGATAGAGAATTAATGGCTGATGTTTGTTTTCATTTGACTTAGCCTCATAAATGATTCCACACATTTCTTTCTTTCTTTTATTTAAACAATGTAGAACCCGTCAAATTTTGACCAAAGAAAATGTTCAAGAAGGAACTGTTTCATTAACTTATAATAAACCTACAAAATTAGTTATAGTAAAAAATGCATTTTATATTGGTACGTATACCTCTTAAACAAATGATATTTATCGTGAAATTAACAAAATACAATTTCTATAAAACGCAGTTGTAGAAATTGTTAAAATTAAACTTTAATTGCAGTAAATAATTGAAATCGCAGTAATAAGCAGTATAAAATAATAAAGATATGTAATTATGATACAATTATCAATTAAGGTTCTTATGCTGGTATTCCAAAATCATAAAAAGCAAAATTTATTCAACTTTGACTCAATCATAGAATTTGTTTCCCGTGAAATCTAAACCCGGCGTCATTTTCACCATATCAAAATTCATTCATATCAAAATTTACAAATGTACATTTCAAATCTGTATTTAAGTTTTTTTTAAAAAATGGCATTTTAATTTGATAATTTTGATTCAAAACTTGAAGTCTCAATGCTATTAGCTGAAATAGATATTAAACTCTTGATATTCTTATACGTGTAAATCAGATTTTGTAAATGAAGTCAAAATTCACCGGGTTTTATAACAGAAGATATTTAAATTTCTATTTTTCCCTTTTAATGATAAAATGGCAACATAAAGATACAGCGCTCATTTTTTTTCCTTTTTTCCTTTGCTTTAAATAGAAATGGAGCACTCCTGTTGCCACGATTAGAAAAGAGGTATTAAAAGCTACAAAAAAATTTATATTTCAAAAACAAATTAAGATACGGCTTTCTAACTAGTTTCATTTAAAAGTACACTTTGTTCCCCACACGATGGTGTAAAAATTGAAAATGTGCGACATTAATAAGTTTAAAAACTTTTCGTAGCAAAAATTGCAATATCGAAATTCATTTAAAATTTGAAAGTGTTGCCATGCGCAAAATGACGTATGCGTTACGCACAGATACGTTTGGACTTTATAATATAGATTTGTAGTAGGGATATAATTACATAAGATGTTTTTGGGAAATAACACAAGATTAAGATTCTTCCGATTTTCACGACTTAGTTTTAGATTTTTTCCTAACACATATAAGATATGATATACACATTTCAGTGACTATGCATACAAAATAAAATATTTAAGTACGTATGTGTTCGTTAAATGGAATGGCGTAATTTTTTAACCAATGTTATTTGGCGTTATTATCCACTTACATTGGTAATATCGCCATACAAACCATACTATAAAATAATATGGAATAATGGAATGTAAACTGTTCAGTTATGAAAATGTAAACTCACAACCCTAGAAATTTTCAAATTTACCTTACTAAGTAATAATTACAATGTCAGAATGCAATAAGAATCATTTGTTATTTTATTTTTATGACATTAAAAAATTATCAGCACTTAGGATATACAAATTTCTCTTAATTCATTTTGGTTTCCAACAATAACAAAAATGCGTTCTTGTTAGAATTGTCGTTAGAGTACAGTGGGTCCGAGTTCATAAGGGACATTTTAAAGAAAATAATATTACACTACCAGAACATTTTTCTATACTTTATTCTAAGACTAAAGGAAAAGAAATGTTTTTCAACCATCTTGCAGACTTTTTTCAGGTTTATTTTCGAGCTTTCAAATTAGCTTAAAAAATCATTTCAAATTAGTTCTTTCAAACATTTATTCTACATCTCTAAAACTTTATATGTATCTTTACTTTTATTTTATTAAATACATTTATTACCTGAAGAAAAACTCAAATCTTCTAAAATGACCTGGGACCAATAATTTTACAAGAATAGAAGGCTTTTAAGACACCGTTATCTTACAATTTAATGCCCGACAACCAGTCTTTGCTCCCTCGAGAAAATTTCGCTTCTCTTATATTAAATTTCGGAGATTTATACTGGCAGTTTTTATCCATACATACTTAACCAGATTCAACAATGTAAAAATCTTTTTTGAATTCATGAAAGAAACCTATTTACAATAAATAATAATTTTATATATACTTTTTACTTTTTAAAACAAAGGAAATTTTTTTCAAAGATATTCTGAATTGATGTATTTGAAAAATAAATATTTTGTACTTATTGAGCAGAGAGAGAAATAAATTGTTTTCAGTTTAATTTTGCTGCCTTAAATGTGTATCGTGATATTTTAGGGTTTTTTTTAGTTTGAAATGCTTACATTTAAATTCTATTTATTTACTTAATGTTAGTATTACCCAAGTCATTAAAAAAACCTCCAAACAAATTAAATTATAATTACATGATTCTAGAGATCGCATTAATAAGTGTTTCGGAGTATTAAAAATTTGATAACAGAAAAATATACTGCTAAATGCCAGTGTCAACCGAGTAAGCATTGTTATTATGATTGCATAAAACATAAAAAATACTTTAAGGACTAATACTAGGCACAGAGAAAGATCCGGATGATAATGTAAAGTCTATGGGAGTGTTCTTTTCAAAAATCTTGTTCAAATGTTAATACTTTTGCAGGATTATTTTTGCAGGATTTTTTTGCACAAGATTGCTGAGGACGATCCACAACCGGCCTAGTTTATACTTTTTCGATTTTGCTTATATATTTTTTATATTACGATAGTTTCGATTTCAGAACCGGTTTAAACCGGTTTCGAAAGTTAAAGTATTTTTTTAAAAAATCTGAGACCAAAATAGAAAAAGTAAAAAAAAAATAAAATGTATGGTTAAAAGAACACTCCCATAGACTTTACATTATCATCCGGGTCTTTCTCTTTGCCTAGTGTGGGGCCTTAAGCACAATTGCAAAAATCTCTGTGACTTTAACATAGTTCTGTCTTTTCATTGGAAAATGTTGGGGGAATTTTTACCTTAAATTGGTGACATTTCCGAGTAAATGATACACGTGAAAATCCCATATTAAGAGGCTCCAGGATCCAAAAATCTTCAAATTAAAAAAAATATCTTGTATTAAAAATTAGGTTGCTTTATTTTTCTACTAAAAATGACGTTTAAATCAAGTTTATTTCATAAATAAATCAGAAAATATCAATATTTACGTTTGGGGTTATTTTCAAAATCTAGCTTTCAGCAATGAGTGTCATGGATATGGCTTCAATTGAAAATGCATTTTTTTTTTTTCATGAGGCGTTTTTTCACGCTTTCTCATATTTAACTGATTATAAGTCAGTAATGTTAAAGATAAAAGGTTCAAAGTGGAATTTGTCTTTTTGAATTCTTTTCTTTTAATTTTGATTGATATATTTCTGTTTGTTTAAAAGAAAAAAATTGAAATCCTAAGAAAATGTTTTAAATTTTTACGATTTTAAATAAACCCAATTTTTTAATAAATTATGAATTTTAAATATTTTTAAAAACATTCTGAGAAGATTCATCGACTGATTTGGTTTAAAACTGATACAATTATTCATTACAAAAAATTCAAAAATCTTCACTCTATAAATAAAAAAATATTTTAAAGTGTGGTCCGGACCCTCTTAAATGGAAAATTACTGTCACAGAGTTGCTGAAACACACCGCACATAATTATTTGAAGTTAATGTTCCTTCAGTTGATTAAATTTAGAAAATTGTAATCTTAGAATGGTAACGTTTCCACATTTTGAAGGAATTAATTAGGTTTTAGTTAAGGATATTCAGTATTGGACACATTGATTAAATAAGGATGTTTTCAAAAAATATTTGTTGGAAATCTGACCAAACTTTTTATTGTATAAAGAAAATACTGAATACTCATTCAAACCCATATCACGCCAGTCCATATATTACGCATATGTGTTAAAGTTTCTTATTAAGGATATAGAAGACTAATAATTGGGTTGATACTGCACTTGGGTATTTAAAATCCGATGAAAAAAGATACTCAAAAATAAATTAATATAGTGTAATAATTAGTGTGTAATGGCGATTCTAAAAATATAGGTAATCAAATAAGAATGAAATTACTTTAAAGCGTAATTTAATTTGCCAATACACGCTTCCATTCATTCATAATATTAAGCTTAAAAAATTAAGCTTAATATTATAGTAAAGTGATATTATTTTTAAATTCTCAAAAAGTATTCAAATAAAGATTATAAAAAATGTGTTGATATTAAATTGTTGCTGTAAATATCTCGATTTCAGAAAAAAGAGAGATTTTCCTGAAGATAGCAAAAACTTACATGTTTGGTATTATATTTAAATGTTGTGTGGTTGTATATTTCTTCCACGATTGGGAAAAAATATTACTTCGGGATTATTTTACAACATGTATATATCTTTCTTTTTAAGTAACAAAATAAAGTTATATATTTTCCACAAACAAATTGTGATATATTTCTGTTTATTTTGGCAGAAAGTATTTTATATGCTTGAATTTCAAACTCTGAAAATGTTTATAAAATTTATTCTTAGACTTTATTAAAAAATATTTAGTTACGGTAACTGAAATGAGTATAATAAAATATTCTGTTTTAATACATAACACCGGATAAATAAGTAATCTTAAAACATGTATTTAAATCCCAAAAGATATTCAAACACATTTGTTGGTTTAAAGGCATAAGCAAGATAATTTTTAATAAACAAAAAGTGTTATTTTTAGAGTCACAGGAAAAAAAGAATCGTGATGCAGAGTTTGACAAAGTAGTTTTGGCTAACAAAGACCATTATAATTCTTTTCATGAATGTTCATTGGATGTTTAGCATGAGAATTTAAGATTCAGTAGTACTATGATCTTTATACATATGCCAATATATTATTCCCTGTATATGCTGCAATATATGTCACTTCTTAAAAAAGTGTTACAAACTTTATACAAAAGATGCTGATACAAATTCATATTCGTTAGAAATTACACAGTGAGAAATCGGTTGTGTGAAACATACACTTACTGAGAAGCCGTAGGTGGTTGTTTGGTTGATGAGAGTTTTCTAACCGTTTGAGTCTTTCATTTTAGCTAGGATCTGTAAATTCATTTTTATAGTTGTGTCTCTGTCGAAATTTCCATGTTATTCTAGGCAAACTAAAAATGTATGCATGTGCAATAAAAAATTGTTTAATGATATATAAAATTAGAGTAGCATTCCTTTTGGAATAAATTTTGTAATAAAGTTAAAATGTTAACATTTACTTACATTGTTTTAATAGGAAAAATATAAAATGCGTTTGTTTAAGATCACACAGTCGAAGTGAAGATTTTTATACTAATAGCAATCGATTCGCAATTATGTAAATCAGATTAATATTATCGTTGTTAATAGCACTTCGATGAATAAAAAACAAGACATAAATTAGAATTATTCGCATATGTATATTTATAAATATGGATTTTACCATATAAATAACGACACGTTGCAATAATATAGCTCGAATTAGAAACATTAAAAAAATTCAAGTAGCTAATTACGATTGCCTCCTATCAGCACGCGATTAACAATTAAATCAACTAATCAAATAATTACATGATAGCTACGAGAATTTTGTAACGAGCCATACAAGATTTAAAATTCAGGAACTTAAATGTCATATATCATGATAATTTACCTTACAAAATTTCGATCACTAGAACAGCTTCGTCACGATTTATTAGTGTTTGAAAACTTCTGCAAAGGAGGTATGCGATCATCATATTTTCCATTCATTCCTAACACTTTGGAGACCAAATTCACTTTGCCGGGATTTAAGCAAGGTTTTACACGAAAAGTAGGTGAAATCTTTATAGTCAAGTAAAAAGCCAAGGTAATTTTTAACTCACAAGCTATCAGAGTCTGAGAGCTTATGTGGCCGCCCGTTCTATAAATATGTGCATAGGGGAGGCTGGGGTACAATGGACCACTTTTGTAAATTTTGACTGTTTACTCTTGAAGTATAGATTTTTTTCTTTTGATCAAGTACATGCATGTTACCTATACATTGAAGTTTATACTGCATCCACTCAAAAATAATAGTTATGCATACTTTTTTTTATATATATTTTTAAATAGCAAGTGAAAAAGTGGACCATTGTACCCCAATGCCGCTTATTACATATGCGATAATTTGGACACCTGAGTTTTACAAATAGTTTTTTTTCTTTCTTTCTTTCTTTTTTTTAGCTTAAAATAATATTTGTTTGAAAGTTAGACTGACCAATCTAAGATGCATTTTTTACAGTAGCTAATTTTGTGGGTTTATTATAAATCAATGAAACAGTTCCTTTCTAAACATTCTTTTCCTTCGAAATTCGACAGGTTCCACCTCGTATATTTAATTTCCAAAAAATATTAAATTAATAAATAAATAAATAAAAATAAGAAAAATAAGAAATTTATTAAAAAACAAAAGATTTGTAAGTATACATAAATGGATTTTGGATGTCATGATAGAATTTTTCTAAGATCTCATAACTATTGTGAGGAAAAAATTGACAAATCTTGTCGATAAACAGGAGACTAACATTTTTACCAAGAATACACGATAAAAAAAATACTGAACTTGTAAATTATTGCCAAAGATGTAGCAATTGTTCTTCTAAGGAAATATTTTCATCTACAGTTATTTTGAAAAATTTATTTTGAATTATCTTTTCTTCTAGCATATTTGGTGGGTGAATCATTATCATGATTTTTTACGTTCTTTGCTTAAAAAACAAACAAACAAAAAAACAATATTTATATTATTTAAAATAGAAACTTGCATAAACTAATTAACTAGTTATTGTTTGGCTCTTTTTATATCAGATTCTTCACGAAATCACAAAAAAACGCCTCACTCCAGGAGTAAATAGCTCGTCAAATCGGAAGTGAAACTCTCATTCGTTTACATTCGGATTAAGGCCCCGCGAAAATCTCCGCTCGCTGATAGAGTCTAGTTTTAGTTTAATAAAAAATTTGTTGAGGTTTTTTTTTTCTGAAATACAAAATAAATTTTGTAAGAATTCTATCAAGAGATCCAAGATCCAGTTGTGTGAATTTACGAATCTTTAGTTTTTTTTCTTCTTCCAGTCATTTCGAAACATATACACATTTTGTATTAGAATAATTATGAACGGTGATTGTAGTAGTTTTCTATCAAAACCTGCCAAATTTCATTATACTAAAAAAAAGTTACTGATATAACGTGGCAGTACACTCAAAAATCTAATAGTAATGATTTTTATAAAAGAGAAGTATGGGTACTTCTCTCAATTTTATAATCTAATTTACCATGAATTTCAATTTAGCACTGATGTATTGGTGCACAATAGCTTTAAATCATAACTATTTGGATTAAAAATATCGCAGTACTCTGTACTTTTGCATGATTCTTTGAATCATTGTAAATCGTGACTTATCAAACTCCTTAACACTTTTATGATTAAACTGTACAATACACATCCTAACCGTCGCAGCACAACCTAAAGAACTTTCTGGACTCAGTCTTCAGTTTTGTAGTTAAAGTAAGGATACAATGCTACTGAAATGTATCGTACATGTAGCATACTATCTAAATTTTATATAGCAATTGATAGAAACGAGCAATCTGACAATTTTATACTAAAGCTTTCAAAATTTAAATATAATGTAAATATAAAATGGCTTTTATAACTATAGCTATAATTCTCTTATACCATTCGAAGTTTGTGTACTAAAAATATTTGTCATAAAGAACAAGGAACTCCAAAACTTTATATTTGAAATTACCATAAAATTCAGTAAATGGCGAAATTAAGAGTATGACAGATCTAAAGTCTTACAACTTGCATTCTAAATGTCCCAACCTACTTAAAATTTGCAAAGTTTGTGTATTCCTTATAAGACAGGAATTATCAAAGTCTCCAGTTCTTAACCGAATTCCCGCCTTTCTCGCAAATGTAGTAGAAGGCAAATATACGAATACGATAGCATTAAACACTCATCTTAATCAAAGTCTGGCCCCCTACTTCCCCATTTTTGGCGACACTTTCAGAAAAAAAAGTAGGTTTATTTGATGTGATTACCTGACATGACAAAGTTGTTTGGGTAAAAGTTTCAAATTTGAAAAAAAAAAAAACAAAAAAAAAAATTACAAGAATAATCAAGAAAATGAATTACCGTTCATTTTCTCAAATAAGCATTTGTATAATTCACAAACATGTATGATCCACAGTTTATTCTGCAGAATAAATGAGGACGTCGTTTTCAAAACTTGCTTTTCTAAAATCATACATATTGTGTTTTCCCTAATAGTCTAGTAATCATTTTGAACCATAATTATAATATTAAAAAATCTTCGTTTCTATTGAATCCAATAGACACAGTGTGCAGTTTTTGGCATTTTCCCAAAATTTAATTTTCTGGATACGTCAAATTTTGGAAATTAAGGGTACTCTCAAAATCAAAAAGGACTTTTACAGAAAATTGCTTAGGTTAAAAGCTTCTAAAAATTTTATTAAGTCATTCAGAATATTTAAATTTTATGTTTCATATTTTATAAACAACACTATTTGAAAAGTACTTGATTAAGGAAAAAAATCAGCCACATAATTTCTGGGCCCCTGAAATTGGTGGCCCAGAGCCAAGGCTCTTGAGGCCCGTGCATTAATCAGGCCAGCCCATTCAACTCATATTTTTTATGCGAATAATTATAAAGTTGTACTTATCAAAGTCACCAACACTTTACTGTAGGCCCATTATTTTAATATCATGTAAATATTTAGCAATGATCTAATCTTCGAAGTGTCTCAAATGTTGCATGTTTCATCTTCTTGAAGGACTAATGAAGAGTACTCTATCAAATCTCAATTTTCTATCAAGATTTACTATCTCATCATTCACGAAATTCGTATACTTCGAGAATTTCATACAAGCGATAGATCGGAAATCTTCTAATCCATATAGAAAATCAGAAATTTTATGTCACTTAAAAATTTCATTCTAATTTCTGTAGAGCTTCTAGGTATTCAATGTTAAAACCTTGCAGTGATCCCATCTCATTTCAAAAGTCTGAAGAGAGTTACTACCTGTAAGTAACTGGCTTGGCATTTCGACCAACGTTAACTTTGCCCTCACTCGCCTACTCTTAAAATCCCTGGTTCAAATCCTCGCAGCTCCAATTCAGAACCCAATTTGTTTAACCGGACAAAGTGCAATCCTTAGTAAACATGTCATCTGATTGTTAAAAGATTATAATGCTATTCAGAATCATCCTATACCTGCGCTTAACTGTCTAAATCTGCGCATAGCACCTGGGCACGATAACAGCCCTGACACATGTGAATCGCTTATCACAGCGTCTTCCTTAATTTGGATGGAGTGTTTAGTGATTTGATTTCACCTGAACACTATAAAGCGAGTTAAAGTAATAAAAAGAATATAACCCAGTTTAACTGATGTCATCGAGCTCACGGGCTACGCATACTAATTGTATAATAAAGCCATTTATTTTCAAGGGTTAATGATGTTCTAAAAACAAACTAAGGGGGAAGGAATAGCTTCCCCCCAATTCCAATTTTTATACTTAAACATTGAACCCTCTGAACTAACTAGGAATATGTTTTATCATATAAAAAAATCTATATCCAAAATTGAGAGAAAATCGAATAATTCTTAATAAACACCCATTTGTATAATTTGAGGAGTTATCCCGCTCCTTTATACTCAACCACTAAACTACCAGAGATTCGCCTTATTAGAAAAAACCTACATCCAAAATTTAAAGCAAATCTGAAAAAAAAACCTTTATCAAATGTAAGAGGGGGGCTGTAATCGTCCGTAACCCTTTTAAATTAAAAAAAATATCCCCACAGCTAATTAGGGAAGCATTTTATAACAATGAATCCCTATCCAAAAATTGAAGCAAATCGGTAAATTCTGCGAGAAAAAACATTTACCTAAATGAAGAGGGGTTGTCCCACAGATCCCCCATTTATATTTATCAAATGAATTCCCAAAACAAATAAGAGAAGTGCTTTATCATAATGAACCAATATTCAAAAATTGAAGCAAATCGGTAAATTCTGCGTGAAAAGCCCATTTACCCAAATTAAGGGAAGTGGATTATCTCCCATTTTCCCCTCTTAGACTTATCAAATGAACTCCCCAAACTAATCACAGAGGCGCCTCATCAGAATGACCCTATGTCTAAAATTTGAATAAAATCTGATAAATTCTGTATGAAAAACCCATTTATATAAATTAGGGGAAGGGCCATTAGCGCCCCAATTCCCCTCTTTATGATTATCCAAAGAACACCTAATACTATCGCATTTGTAATAAGTAAAGTATAACAAAGATCAGTTATTATGATAAAATTATCAATTGAGGCTCTTATGTTTGTTATATAGCGAATGAAAAAAAAATATTCCAAATTGACATGATCATAGAATTCCCAGGTGAAATCTAACAGTCATAATTTTCACCATCTCAAAATTTGCAAACGCACTTCCCATAGTATTTTAATTTGATAATTTTAAAATCACTTTCTTTTTCTTATACGTAGTAAGACGTTATTTGCATCCGCTAAAAACATTCCATTTTTAGGGATCCAGCCTTAAACATCTATAAAAAAATATGCAAATGACGTCATTAGAACGGAATATTTCACAAACGCAGCAAAAACAATATTCAAGGCACTCGGCGAAACAAATTGGATATCTGATGATTCACAAATCTTCACTTCTTTATTTATAATATCTCCATGTTTTATTAGAAATCATTCATTTGTAATTTTTTTTAATTTGGAAAATATTATTACATACACTCGTTTAGCTCTCTGATACGAACTGAGTAAATGCGGTTAAGTCACTCGAATATTATTTAAAATACATTTTTGTAAAGGGAAAGTGTTGTATCCTTTGTAAATTAAGTTTGCAATAAACTAAAAATACATTTAATTGGTGAATATAAACGCAATAAAATCGAAATTCATCGGATTTTATATCAGACGATTTCTTTTGACATGATATTTTTATTTCAGTTTTTATCAATTTTAAGAGAAAATGGCGTATTTCTGATGCCACAATTATAAAATTCGTATTAAAAACTATAAAAATAATTAATTACTCATAAATAAATTGAGATACAGCTTTCAAACAAATTGCATTTAAAAGTGCATTTTTTTCTCAATACGACGGTGTAAAAATTGAAAATTTGGGATATTTAGAAGTATAAAATTTGTAGTACTTAAAATTGCAAAACCAAATTGCATGCGAAAGTGTTGCCATTCACAAAATGACGTATGAGTTACGCACAGATACGTTTGGCCTTTATAATATAGATATGTACATGTACTTTTGTAATACCTTTTAAGAAATTTGTAGATTTTGTAATTAAAATATATAAAGAAAAAAATATTTTATAATAAAATAATATGAGAGAGGTCATATGTAAGATTTTAACTTATAATAAATTTATAATTTTAGTATTAATTCTTTTTTTTAACAACAAAAATTTATTTTTGAAGGTAAAAGTAAGTATTGAAAAATAAAACAATGCATTTTGAATAATTATATTTTTCTTTACATTCCGTTAAGAGGTCACCGTGAAAATATCGCAATAAATGTTTCAATGCAATTTTTACAGGCCCATTCTTTATGACCATATTTGCAACGTATGTCCTTAAATAGGTATTGCATCTTATTTCCTCAAATTGTAATTTTAACAAAAAAATTTATTAACGTCATTTATCCTATACATTTTGCTGTAATACAAAAACAGTTTTTTTCAGTTATGATGTTACTCATAAACTTTTTACATAAAGGTGCCATTAATATTCTTTCTAAGGTCTTGTATACTTCACAACTAGAGACACCAGAAGAAAACGAATGCATTTGATCAGAAAAGCACTAATTCTTTTGAATGCGATAATCAAAAAGTATACATTGCATTCATTGAATTAACCTACGGATATGAAGGTTTAAACGTTTTGCAAATGCATTGTTTACAGCTGTTTAGCTATTAATAAAATAGTAATAAATATACACAGAGTACGAATTTTGTATAAAGAACAGATATTTAAAATTTACAAAACCCGTGTGTATCATGCATAAAGATGAAATAATTGACAAATGTGTAAAAGATTTCATTAATTTTGTTACCTGCAATTCAAAACATATTTGCAGATTTTAATGAACAGATGGTACGGAATTTATAGGTATGTCCATATTAACTTCAAAACTTCATAAAGTAGTTAAATGTTTGATTTTCTCAATATTTAGACATTTAAGAAAGAAAATTTGAAATGCATGTTAATTTACTATCGACAGTTACGAATTTTGTTTTAAAAATGTAACTATTTATATTCAACACAGTTAATGAGATATTGAATTTAAAAGATTGTCCATTTTATTACATAATGTATACGTTAGTATTTTAAAAGTTTAACGGTCATTTGTACTTATAAGTATGTTCGTGTAAACATTTTAGGAAAAAAACTGAAAAGGGTTCGATAAATATTGTGAAATTCATTCTTATTTATCATAAAACTGAAAATTATAATAAAGTCTCTTTCATGTAATTAATAAACATCTTTACAATTTTAATACTCCATTAATAAAATTAAAATTACCTTTATCTTAGCTAGAATCAGAATTAAAACATCTCTGAAATATCAGTACATTCGCAAATGCGTTTACTTGTTATTTAGATAATATAGCGTTTGAAGCAATAAATAATTCTTAAGACTTTAGTTTGACAAAGATAAATTCAATTATAAATTAGTTTTAAGTGAACAATCTCTAATATAATTGAATTCTATTGTTTACAGTCTCAACTCTGCAGTTTGATTTAGAAATGCACATAAAATAATTATTTTGTGAATTTAATTACGTAGCTGTATTACAACAAAGAATCGGAATCAGGCAGTACATTTTTCATACAGATTTTAAAGGATTAACTAACTAGCTTTGTGTTGTTTTGAAACAATAAATGCATGACTTGAAAGTTGTTAATATAATTAACACAAATGCTGCATGATGCAAATTAAACAATGAAAAAATACATCTGTGTATCACAATAGAAAGGTGTGGGCGTATGTCATAGTAGAAAGATATTGATTTAGAGAACTTAGGAGCAAACATGTATTGTTATTAAAATTTATATTTTAATTTTACTCTTTGAACACTGTTGTAGATTTTTGGGTAAAATGCAAACTTTCTACTTTTAAAAGATTCTCCCGTAATACAATTTAGCATTTTGACAAGCAAATTAAGATACTTAATATGATTTAATGTACTTTTCATATTAATTCCTTATCCCATGTTAATAACATAAAAAAAATGTGCAGAAAATTTGAAATTTTATTACTTTATTGAATTCTTGTGTAATAAAGTAATTTTATTAGCTTACAAGCAAAAGCACACTTAAAACAATACATTTTTTCTGAATCAGTCTGAAATATAATATGATCAAAAGTCTTAAGTTTAACAAAGATAGATTATAATTTCATTTTAGGTAAACTATGTATAATATAACTGAATCCTATTATTTA
This sequence comes from Maratus speculifer, assembly GCA_964019185.1. Taxonomy (NCBI): domain Eukaryota; kingdom Metazoa; phylum Arthropoda; class Arachnida; order Araneae; family Salticidae; genus Maratus; species Maratus speculifer. The sequence goes on along the minus strand of OZ025297.1, from coordinate 69,895,520 downwards.
CATCCTCAATTCTGAAGTTTTATTGAGAAATTTTATAAAATAATGATTTTGTGAATTTAATTACGTAGCAGCAATCCATCAAAGAAATAGACACGGGAATACATTGTTTAACAGATTAAAGGATTTCATAAGTAACTTTGTGTTGTTTTGAAACAATAAATACAATTCAAAAATTTTTAATATAATTAATACAATCTTTGCATGATGCAACTTTAATAAAGAAACGAGCAAATCTGTCAACTAAAATCAAAGGGTATGAGCATAAATTCCGGTAGAAGGTATTGTTTTAGAGAACTTTGGTGCAAATATGTATTTTTATTAAAACTCATATTTAAATTTTGTCTGTTATAGATTTAGTGTAATATACAAAATTTGTACTTTTAAAAAATTCTTCAAATACAGTTTAAGACTTTGATAAGAAAAAAAAATGTCAGTTTACATGTGTTACACCCACTATCTTCAATCAAATACTAGCACGAACACTGTTGAAAATTAAGTTTCCCACATGATCAGTTTATTTACAGGGACAAGTTTACAGGTTACAAGCTTTCCATTACATTATGGCCTATGGGAAAAAATCTTTTCAAATGCATTTTAAAAGTGTTACACTCGTCAAACATATTGAACTTTATATGCAATTGAGAAGTGCACCAAAGTATGCAATTCGTAAAATATGAAGTGAAAAGAATGTCTTTCATTTACACGGCCACATAAAATAATTCCAATACACAATAATAAATAGGGAATCGCTTGCGACATATTTTAACTTTATTAAACGATTTTATGTATATAGTAAAATTGATATACACTGGTGAGGCTTAACATTTCACGCATAATATGAAAATCATAACATTTACAGGGTACAAAAGATTTCGAATAGTATTTTCTATCCGAAGTTCTGTATGTTATCGATGATCGCTGATAGATGGATGAAATGTCTTTTTAATTATAATATGCTCTTTTAAGTGTCACTAAATATATGCATATTAGACGGTGAATTAAAATGCTTTAGTTGATATACAGGGATTACACAAAAGAGCTCGTAAAGATTACTAAATATGAGCGTAATTTACTTAAAGGTAGTTTTTAAATAAATTATGCATTTTGCGTTGAACTACTTTCAGTTTACTAAGAAAAGCTTGTAGAATATAGATAAATGATAAGCAGGTTCAAGCAATGGCTACGCGGTCAGCTATGTATGACAATTTCCGGAAATGTAATTTAAGTAGTTTTAAGAGTGTTTTTGTTTGAATGAAATTTTAGCAGAATACTGGCGTGTAAAAAAGGTACTATGTAAACCATCAGAAGTATTCAAATATGTTTCCATCTGTTAGTATAAATTGTGAAAAAGAAATTTGAGCCAGTTAAGCATTTTCTTACTCACCTAATTTTTAATATTTTATATGGTCTACAGTGGCGGTCAAAAGTTTCCGGCCATCAAAATCTTTTTAGTTAATTTGTAAGTATCAAGACGAAATTCAAAGTGATAGTTAAACATTTTATACATATAATAGTTAGGAACGTATTTATGGAGTAATGTAAATATTAATAAATTTAATTGACAAAATTAACTACAAAATAAAACGCATGCTCTCAAAAGTTTCCGGCCACCTTCTCAAGTTTGGGGAAAAAAAATGGCATAGTAATAAAAAATTACAATGATTACAATTTAAAATTACGTACAATTTACAATAGTTTACAATTAGTATTTTATCATCATAACTTTAGTAATAAATACTACGACGCAGTAACGTGACATTCATACAATCAACGGTTATATATCGTCAATGGTACGTTTTTTCAAATTTCTTGAAATTTTTTGGAAATTCCGGCTGAATTGGAATATTTACAGTTCCGCACACGTTTGTCAACATCTTTCCAAAGATTTTCCACTGGATTCATGTCGGGAGTTTGGACTGGCTATTTCTAAAGGAAAACTGTTTTGTGCGAAAGCCATTACTTATCGAATCTTGCATACATTCTTTAAGTCATTATCAACTGAAAACAAATAGTTGCGACCACATTTTTTCCTCTAATGAAGCATTAAAAATTTTATATTTTTGCAAGATATCCTAATACATTGAATCATTCATCTTGCCTTAATTTTCAAATAACGGACGGACATTTTTGGAAGAAAATACTCCCCACAGCAAAATGTGTCCTCCGCCATGTTTCATTGTAAAAATATTTAGGTCGAATCATATGTTACGCTATCGGACATAGTGTCTACCATCAATCTAAAAAAAGTTTGAAATTCGGTTGATTGAAAAATAGCACTTTTGTTCAGTTTTCACTTGACCAGACTTTGTGTTTTTTGGAAAATGCCAGTCGAGTACGTTTATATTTTTTTTACCTATGAAAATTTTTACACACCGACTCTTCCTTAAAGTTCGGCATCACTTAAACATCTTGACACGGCAGACCGATTTATTTTAGTAATATTTTCATTCCGTAAATCGCGAAATATTTCAACGGAATTTTAAAGGGGGTGTTCAATTGCTTTTTTCCTAATTACTCTGTCCCCATGAATTGTAATTTCATTATTCTGAAGGTCATGGCCAGCTTTATATAATTTTAAAATATCGTTCACAGTCGATTTACCGATCGATAACTTTGCCGCAATATTTCGAGTAATTTCTCCCTCTAATGACAAACTAATCACTCATTTATGAACAATAATTATTGAACTTTTCAATTTCGAATTTAAACAATGTCATTCACGTTGATTCAATCACAAACACGACCAAAAACTCTTTACTGATAGAAAAAACTAAGGAATGATGAGTGGCCGGAAACTTTTGCACACGCGAATTTCGAATTTTGCCCCTTTGCATGAAGCGTCTTCAGTCTCATAAAGTAAAGCCATTTTTTAGGTAAAAATGGCTTGACCCATAATGACCCAAAAATGATCCACTAAACGAAATTTTTAGAACTGTGACACAGCCCAATAGTTTTCTCGTGCCAAAAAACGATTGGATTCGAAACTTCCTTGAAATCGATCCAGCCGTTCTCTAGCTATAAATAGCTTGATCCTGACCCATTATGACCCAAAATGACCCAATAATCGAATTTTCTCGAACTTGTGACTTAGTCCATTGGTCTTCTCGTGTCCGAAAATGGTTAAATCCAAATTTTTGCGAAAATCGTTAGAGCCGTTTTTGAGATAAAATTTACAAACACACACACACAATTTTTGCTCGCATTATTGTACAAGATTTATATATATACATATAGATATTGATATATACACTTTTTTATAAAAAGTAAAGTAAAAATAATTGAAAGATAGTAATTAAAACTTTTTGCTGTCATTTTTCCATAACAATTAAAAAAAAAAGATGCGTGCTATTTTGAAAAAAAATATATATATATACAGGGTGATTCCAAATTTTTTTACAATAAAAGAGGGGTGATAGTACACATCAAGACAAACAATATTAAATAGGAGACCAAGGGTCCAAAACGTTTTCCTAAGGAAATAGCCGTCATTAAAGTTTAGGGACCAAAATTTCAAATAAACATAAAACTAGTCGTTGGGGGCCACCGTAATACTTACCCATCATGGATTGATATAGTGGTTTCATCTTGTGGGGCCTGCCGTATAGCAAATTTGCATCCGTAGTCCCATGGCAATGGGTCACTGGTCTCGGCGCTCTTGTGGGCGTCGTCATCCTGGGGCTCGTCATGGTTCAATGGGTGCAAATCCCAGGTGTCCGACTCGCCTCTGAGGTTACTCAGTGGGCAGGGGAGCTGTCGTACTCGACCGCTTCATCAGACTTGGGAACGTGGCCGGCTTACGGGCTGGTCACTTCAGCCGTGTGTGACGTGAAGGTGGGGTGTGCGGATGGGAGCCCGGAGTAGTAGCCGCTTGCGGTTTGCGAATCTCGGACCCAGTCGATGCCCCTCACTGGATGTTGCCGCAAGGGCCTGACAGGGCCTAGAGACGGGATGGTGGTTCTCCATCATTACCCATCATGGATATGTATATGAAAATAAAACATGTGAAACTATTTATACAATGCATTGCAATTCATAAACAAAATTTAAATATTGTTAATATACATAGTAATGCTATATTAAAGAACTGCTGATGTACCAATTTCGACAAATTACATAAAACGCCAAACTACTCAAGTAGTACCGGACTGCGTAAAAGAAACATCCTTATAACTCCAAAAATAATAATTCTATTAACTAACAATTAACTGCGTCGGATTAAGCGTCTTATTTCCAATTAAAATATACTTTTGAATTGAAATTTGAATGAAATACAGGGTCATGAAAAATCGAAGAATGTGGAAAACAAGATTACAAATATCTCGGCAACTAATAATCCGATTGACTTCGTTCTATATGCAAAATGTGTGTTATTTTATTGCCTTTTACGTCCATTTCTTAGAACAAAAAAATTCGAAAATTTTTATATACCTTTCATCAGAACGAATTTTTCGAGAGTCCGAAAAAAATAGTTCTGGATAATCGAGGTTGCTGATATTAAATAGGGTTCGTCCCATTCTTACATACTAACTATATACAAAATTTCAAGTCTCTATCTCAATTTGTTCGGGAGATAGAGCGTTTACAGACAGACAGACAGACAGACAGACAGACAGACAGATATACAGACAGACAGACGGACGGCAAAATTTTTTTTCTAAAAATATGTTTTTCGGAATCTCCACTATCTAAAACGTGTAAATCCGTCAAAAAATTTTTTTCGATTTTCAAAACGATTGCAAGACTTACCCTATACTTCGTATGATGAGTAAGTAAAACGGAAAAATTGGTCGATTGATTTGCGGTTTTCACTAAAATTATTCTTTATGTCGGCATTTTCTTGAAATTAAATTATAAAGATAAATTTCAAAAAATGCCGATAGAGGGCGCTTTAGACTTTGGAGCAACGAACAACTATTTTTTGCCAGTATTTTTTGCAACTCATTAAATGTTTTCGTAAGCTTAGACTCAAACTTAAATTTTGAGCTCACAATCTGTAGTTGGGAGTGGTTAAGTAACACAAACTGAGCTGTGTTCAGAGGATTCAAATTTCAAATGATTATAAAATACTGAAAAATTGGTCGATTGATTTGCGGTTTTCACTAAAACTATTCTTTATTTAGGTACTAGCAGTTACCCGTGACTTCGTTCACATAACATTTAAAGAAGAAATAATTGATCAATCAAGCAAAAAATTTCGATGATGAAAAGCATGTGTAATTAACTTTTTATCGCGAATTTATGGTAAAAAAAACTTTTGATAATCCCTATTTGCTAATTTGTTTGCTTGTCAAAATTTTCCTTTCAGCGATTAATACTAATAGATAGAAACATTCTTGAATTCTTTTGTTCAGCCCTGTAGTTTTCCAAGTGCCTTTAATACCCGAAAGTATCTTTCTAAAATTTATTTCAAACAAAAATATTTCTTATTACTACCTAAATTACATTTTCAGAAATTATCATCCGAAGACAATTTTGTATCCAGTTCTTTGCGGGACCCTGCTTATCATTTTATATATATAATACAAACATTTCTTAGTTTACTAAATGCAGTTCAAAATAAAAATGCATATTTTATTTAAAAACCACCTTTAAGTAAATTACGCTCATATTCAGTAACCTTTCCGAGATCTTCTGTGTAACCCTGTATATCTAAATTTAACTTTTTATACTATTACCATTTATACTCTCCATTTAATATGCATACATTTAGCGAAACTTAAAAGCACATATCATAATTCAAAATGCATTTCATCCATGCAACAGTCATCATCCATGATATACAGTACTTCGGATAGAATATATAATATTTGAAATCTTTTGTGTGTCCCTGTAAATGCTATGCACTTCGTATTATGCATGAAATAACTTACATTAAGCCTCAGCAACATATATCAATTTGATTATACATGAAATCGTTTACCATAATTAAAATATGTCGGAAACTGTTCCTCCCTTTATTCCTATGCAATGGAATTCTTCTGTCTGACCCTGTAAATGAATAGTAAGAGTCCTTTTCACTAAATACTTTACAAAATGCATATAAATTTGAATATGTTTTACAGGCTGTAACATCGTTAAATTTAATTAAAACGATTTTTCCCCATAATGCCGTAATATAAGGAAATTTTTTGACTATCCCTGTAAATAAATTAATCATGGTAGAAACTTTATTTTCAATAGGTATTCGTGCTAGGTAAACGTTAAGAACGTCCAAAAATTTCATTGAAATCGGAGTATATTTACGAAAGTTAGAAAGCGACCAGACAGACAGACAAACCGAAAGCATAATAACTTTTCAACTTTGTTCGAAAGTGTTAAAAAATCGAGCCAAAAATATATTAATCAGTGATTTTATTTTCCACCTTTTCCCCACAAAAAATTTCTTCCATTGATAATTTTGAGTTTTTGAATAAAAATATTCATTTGTATGTAACTTATAACTTATTAATTAGTATAAGTAAAAAATATTTCTGATTCATTTTAAATATGACGTCATTATTTATCTCGCTCCATTAGCTACTGATATTCATACCCCTTGTATTTTTAACGACTGCTATAAAGTACCTGTTTTATTTCAACTATGACGTCACATTTTCATGAGTGAACCATTTTATTAAAAATATAATTCTTTTTCATTCTTTTTACTTTTAATTTATGTTACCATATTTTACACAAAAATTCCCATTAACTAAACAAATATCCTTGTTAAATGTATTATAAAAAATACACCTTTTATTTTTATTTCAAACATGACGTCATATTTATTTTCTTTTAAATTATTTTATCATAGTTTTTCGCGTGGAAGTTCTCTATTAAAAATTCATTGCCGCTGAAAAATTATTATTCCAAATTTTTTTTTCTTGGCAACAGGAAAGGAAAATGGTTAAATTTTATCTGAAAAATGCCTATTGATTTTGTATGAAAAATAATTAAATTTTGAATTATTAAGGAAAATATTTGAATAAAATAAACAAAAATTACCCTATTATTTAATCCGGACTTCTAACTTTACGTCTGCAAACTTTCAAAGCAATCGGTTCAGTAGTTACGGCGTGAAAGCGGAACAAACAAACAAACAAACAAACAAACAAACAAACACACTTTCCGATTTATAATATTAGTAAGGATTTTCGTGAAAATAAATTATAAAGATAAATTTCAAAAAATGCCAATAGAGGGCGCTTTAGACTTTGGAGTAACGAAACACTCTTTTTTGGCGTTATTTTTTTCATCTTATTAAATGCTTTAGTAAGCTTAGACTTGATCTTAAATTTTGAGCTCAAAATCTGAATAGCTGGGAGTGGTTAAGTAGACAAACTTAGCTGTGTTCAGAGGGTTCAAATTTCAAATAATTGTAAAAAACGGAAAAAAATTGGTCGATTCGTTTGCGGTTTTTTCTAAAATTAATTTTAAATTAGCAGTTTTCTTGATCAATCAGTGTTTTCTTGAAAATAATTTTTAAAGATAATTTTCACAAAATGCCGATAGAGGGCGCTTTAGACTTTGGAGTAGCGTACAACTATTTTAAACTGTTATTTTTTTAAATCTCATTAAATGCTTTCAAATGCATAGACTTAAATTTTGGGCTGAAATTCTGAATTTTTGGGAGTATTTGAGTAGCGAAAAATTGAATTGTGTTCGAGGAGGAAAGAGGGTTAAATTTCAACTCCTGAACACACTTCAGTTTGCGCTTCTTAACTCCTCATAACGATTCAGGATTTGAGCTCAAAATTTAAGTTTAAATCTAAGCTTCCGAGAACATTTAAAATGCTTTTGCAAGCATTTAATTAGAACCAAAGAATAATGGTTAAAATGAATTGTTGGTTACTCTGAAGTTTAAGGCGCCCTCTGACGGAATTTTTGTAGATTTATCTTTAAAAATTATTTTCAAGAAGATACTGACTTAAAGAATAGTTTTATTTTAAACCGCAAACAAATTGACCAATTTTTCCATTTTCTATAATTACTTTAATTTTGAACCTCCCCCTCCCCCTTGAACACAGTTCAGTTTGTGCTACTTAATCACTCCCTACTATTCAGATTTTGAGCTCAAAATTTAAGTTTAAGTCTAAGCTTCCGAAATCATTTAAAGAGATGCAAACAATAACGGCAAAAAATAGTTTTGTTCGTTACTCCAAAGTATAAAGCGCCATCTATCGGCATTTTTTTAATTTATCTTTATAATTTATTTTCACGAAAAATGCCTAAATAAAGAATAGTTTTAGTGAAAACCGCAAATCAATCGACCAATTTTTCCGTTTTTTTTTTTAATCATTTGAAATTTGAACCCTCTGAACACAGCTCAAGTTGTGTTACTTAACCACTCCCAACTACAGATTTTGAGCTCAAAATTTAAGTTTGAGTGTAAACTTACGAACACATTTAATGAGATGCAAAACATACCGGCAAAAAATAGTTGTTCGTTACTCCAAAGTCTAAAGCGCCCTCTATCGGCATTTTTTGAAATTTATCTTTATAATTTAATTTCAAGAAAATGCCGACATAAAGAATAATTTTAGTGAAAACTGCAAATCAATCGATCGATTTTTCCGTTTTTTAAGTTTATTTGAAGTTTTGGTCCCTAAACTTTAATGGCGGCTATCTCCTTAGGAAAACGTTTTGGACCCTTGGTCTCCTACTTAATACTGTTTGTCTTGATGTGTACTATCACCCCTCTTTTATTGTAAAAAAAATTTGGAATCACCCTGTATACAGTGGCGGTCAAAAGTTTCCGGCCAGTTAGTTTCTTCGATTTATCTACCAAAAGGTTTCAGCAAAGAAGAAGCACAATTGCTTCAAAAAATCGGTATATGTGAATGACCTCTGACCACGTGATCATTTTGATTGGATACTGAAGATGCTACATGCAAAAGGATAAAATTCGAAGTTTGCGTGTGCAAAAGTTTTCTTCCATTTATCATTCTTTCTTTTTTTTCTATCGGTAAACTGATTTTTGATTGTGTTTACGAATGAATCAACGTGTATAGCATAGTCTGAATTCAAAATTGAAAAGTTCGACAATTATTGTTCATAAATGAGTGATTAGTTTGTCGCTAAAAGGCCAATCTTCTTGAGATATTGTGGTAAAGTTATCGATCGGTAGAATCGACCGTAAACGATATTTAAAAATTTTATAAAGATGGCCGTGGCCTTCAGGACTTTCAGAGGTCAGGGAGATCCCGGAAAATTACTTTTCCTGTAGACAGAATTATCAGGAGAAAAACAATTGATAATACGCATAAAAATTCCGCTGCAATATGCTGCTATTTATGGAATGAAAATATTGCTGAAATAAGTTCATATACCGTATCAACATGCTGACGTAATGCATAACTGTATAGAAGAGTCGGTGTTAAAATTTTTTCAGAGTTAAAAAAAAATACAAACGTATTCGACTGGCGTTTTCCAAAAATCATAAAATCTTGTGAGTGAAAACTGGAAAAAAGTTCTATTTTTCCATCAAGCGAATTCGAAACAGTTTTGGAAGAGATGCCAGACACAACATCCGATGACCTAACAACAAAAGATATGATTCGACCTATGTTATTCCTACATTGAAGCAAGGCGGAGGACACGTTATGCCGTAAGGAGTATATTCTTCAAAAATTGTTGGTCCGTTATTTGAAATCCACAGCCAGATGAATGATACAATGTATAAAGGATATCTTGCAAGACTATTTTCTGCCATATTAGAGAAAAACATTTGGTCGCAACTATTTTTCTTAATATGATAACGACATAAATAATGTTTGCAAACCTCGATAAGCAATGGTTTTCGCACAAAAAATTTCGTTTTTGAAATGATCGGCCCAAGCGCCCAACATGAATCCAATAGAAAATCTTTGAAAAGAAGTTGACAAATGTCTGCGGAACTATAAATATTCCGACTCAGCCGAAATTTCGCCAAAATTGCAAGAAATGTGGAAAAAACGTAAAATAGAGATCTTTAACCGTTGATTGTATGAATTTCACGTTGCTGCGCCGCAGTACTTAATACTAAAACTAATAAAAGAGTAATACGATAAAATACTAATTATAAATGTTGCTGATCGCTGTAATTTTCTATTACAATACCACTTTTTTACAAACTTGTGAAGGTGGCCGGAAACTTTTGAGAACATGCATTTTTCTTTATACTTAATTTTGTCAGTTAAATTTATTGATATTTACATGTTTTTCTATAAGTAAGTTCCTAACTATTATGCCAATAAAATGTATGAATATCATTTCCTCTTCATATGGGTATATTTACAAATTAACTGAAAAATTTTTGCTGGCCGGAAACTTTTGACCGCCACTGTATATATTTATATATATATATATATATTTAAATGATTGGTTTTATTGAGACATAGATATATTTTTTTAAGAAATTCGTTCTTTTTTCAATGTCATACGTTCATTTTTGTGATTAAAAAAAAAAAAAAAAAAAAAAAAAAAAAAACAGAAGCTTAATTTCAACTTTTTCATGTAGACATGATAGCTTGGATGTAAAGCATCTCGCAAGTAAAAAGAAAATTCTTAGTTCGAACCCCGGTGGTGGAATTTCAAATTTTCATACTGATTTAGTTTTAAAAAAAATGGTTTTTTTTTGCCCATTTAAGGATTTATATGTATATCTTTTAATAAACTTTATTAAGACTTTAAAATCTTTTTTGGAATTCAATTTGATTTCTATTTTAAAAATTATTGTGATTTATTCATAATTCAGCATTTTTAATTTTGTTTAATTACTTATCTGTTGAGCATATGTTTCTTGCCCGCGCGTCGTACAGACAAGAAGAGTTTGCTTTACACATCGCTTATTGATTTTTGACGCCATTCGTTTTTTTTTATATATATATGCAATTTCATGGTATTCAATGGCAGAAAAATTTAGACTAAATTTTATGAATATTTTTGCTTTTAAAAGAGGTTGTTATTCCATATTTTAAATTTACTGTACGTAAAAATAGAATCAATTAAATATTATAAACAAGTTTTTTTTGGTTATAGAAATTAAAAATTAATAAATAAAATTTTAGATTTTAGTTAAATTTGACTATTTAATTTTAATTTGATTAAAACAAAAAACTTCCTTTTATAATTATTTTAAAATTAAATTTTTTGGTGCTACCCTCTATGTAGAAATTATAAATAAAAATAATTTAATCATATACTTTAAATTAACAATTTGGATATATTAATTTAAGAATAAGTTGTTTTGAAAGAAATGTTAAACGAAACCTACTGTGCAATCTGCGATCATGTTTACTCATTTGTTTTTTGATTGCAGATTAAAACATAAAATTTTTCTATTGTCGTTCAAATTATCATATGAATGCATTTGGCGTCATTCCAAAGTGAATGTGATCACGGTTGAAAAAAATTATATCCGTGGAAAAAAAATTAATAAATAAAGACATTTAAAGAAAACAAAATTTAATAATAAGACACTAATTGATTGAAACTGGATGTCTTTTAAGTATATTAAATACTGGCGCAAAATTTGGAAAACTCTAAAATATACTAAAAATTTGAAAATCTATACTGACAAAATTTACTATTACGTTAAAACCAATCTAAACTGTAAACATTGCTAATTATTTTAATATACACTCACTTCCAAAATTTAGCACGAAGATGTAAAATGCAAAAAAAATCAACAAATACTGCTTTGATAGACACAAAATTCGGCAGAAAAGTAGCATACATATTTATGCATAAAACAAAATCAAGAATTATATACAGAAATGAAAACAATATTAAAGTTTTATAAATTATCAGACAATGGCCTACTGGAGACTTAAACAGAATTATGTATAAAATGAAAATAAACAGCATACAATGAAAAAAAAAAGACATTAATAAGGTACATGATCCCTCTCATCTTTGTACAAAGTTTACACCTTGTGACTATGCTTTAAATTAGTTGGTCAACTAATTTAGTTGTAACTAAGCAATCGCCATTCTTATTGTACAGTAGTTTCCAGCTCAATAAGAGTGACTGGAGTTGGGGAACGTAAACATACACAACGGACGAGAGCACCCCAAACATTTTCAATGGTATTAAGATCAGTTAAAATATGCTGGCCACGCCATATGCGCAATCCCTTCACAATCCAGGTTGTCATCGACGATGCCAGCTCTATGGGGACGTGATTTATCATCCATTAAAACAAAAGTAGGGACAACTGCTGCACCGTACATTCGCACAATGGGTTCTAGGACTTTATGTCGATACCGAACAGTCGTACGGAACCCAGTTTAAAATGTGCTGGTCGGTGCAGTATCCTAAGGAAATCCCTGCCCACACTATAAAGCTTTCGCCTCGGAATGCGTGATGTTCATTGATGCTTTCGGCGGATTACTTGTTCCTTGATGACGTCATATCCGTATACGCTTGTCATCTGGCGGCAGAGCAAATCTTGACTCATCAGTAAACGTGACATTGCCCCAGTCAGACACAGTCCAATTGACATGTTCCCGGCAGCACTTTAATTGTGCCTTTCTTGATTGGACGGATAGAGGAACACAAACTTGAGGTACCCGGGCGTACAGTCTACTCATATGTAATCTTCGGCGTACAGTAGCTGCAGATATCGCCTTAACAATCGACGCTGTAACCATAGATGTCACACGCGTGGAGATCGCTCTGTGATTCCGCTTAGCTAGAATAGCAGTTTATCGATCTTCCATGGGGTTGTAACTCATAGGCAACCGACTACGGGCTTTAGAACAATTGTCTGTGTGGTTTGGAATTGTTTCCATAAACATAAAATTACAGAATGATGAACGCCGAAGAAAAGAGCAACATCTGTGATCGACTGTCCTGCTTCAATGCGCCCCACAGCACGCTAGCGCTCAGAATCTTCCATTCGTTTTCTGGAAGTCATAGAAAGACGTATGTTTTCAAAACAAATTGTACGAAAGTTTTAAACACCTTCTATTAGCACTTAAACTCAACTTCTGTAACCCTTCATAAAAATGTCTACTTATATGACTACCCTTTTTGCACATTTCTTGATATGAAAGCGTGATTAGCTGTTACCTAACATATTTGCATACTTCCATCTACCTCTGCAGTGACTTGCGTTCTCTTCAATTCTGATTGGCTTCAGGAAATTTGCATTTTTCTCTCCGTGCTTAACTTTGGATGTGAGTGTATAATAACTTATCTAAATTTAGGTGAAATTGAAAGAAATGGTATTCAGCATACGGATTGTGGTGATTCATTCTGATAAATAATTTTTTGCAGAAATCGTATCCTTACTTAAGCCACATTACTCTTACGCTTTTGTATATGATCGATAAATTTAGTACACAAATAAAAATAAAATAAAACCATACAAGCTTAAGTAAGAATGTACCATTACTTTAAGAATTAAAAAAAAAAACACAGATTTCATATTCATTTTCGATCGAAATGTGAAACTTTAGCCTCTAAAGAAATATTTTTCAGAAAACACTTTCCGGAATGTGATATTATTATTCTCTTATCCTTAAAAGTTATACTGTGTTTTATAATTTTATTTTACATCTTAACACACGTAGAGTTTGGATCTCATAATTTTGATATCTGATAGTGATTTCTATAGAATTTCATATATGCCATAATATTTTTATAGCTATCATTTTATTAAATTTTCTCTCAAAATGGGAAATTTTAAAGTGCAGTACCACAGACATTCGTATAAAGCAGAAGCATCATAGAAAACAACACCGGCAGATGTTATTTTATCTTTCTACCATTAAATTTAAGTGATATGTAACGATTTTCAATCACAAATAGAACAGATATTTTATGGTTCAATCTAATCTTATTAGAAATAAATTTTTTATTATATAATTATCATTTAATTTGAATATTGGACATGCATTGTATATGCATGGATATGAAATATTTATTTCCTTTTGCAGACAAAAATTAAGTAAATTTAATACCTTTAATTGAATGCATTTTTTGTTTGTTGCTGTTAAAAATTTGAAACTTTTGCTGCATCGTCATTCCACCGCTTTATAAAAAATATTACTTCACTGTATAATAAAGCATTCTTATTGTTCAAAATAAAGATAACCTGTAAAAGCCGTGGAGTGACGATGCAGCAAAAGTTTCAAATTTTTAACAGTGTAGATATATACAGTATGTTTACAAAGTTGAATTCAAATATAGATAAACTCATTGCAATTTTGTTTGGAGTATATTAGGCTTCTTTTGATTATTGACACGCTGAAGACTTCTTGTGCACATTTAAAATTAAAAATTAAATACTTTTTTTTAAAAAAAAACTTGCAAATGTGTTTCTCGTTTATTTAAAAATTTTAGAATTAACTTTTACAAATAATTTCTAATTAACTGTTTCAAACACTCATTCTATATCCTTAAGAATATATATGGATCTTTATTTTATAAAAACATTTATTATACAAAAAAACCCTCAAATCTTCTAAAATGACTTTGGGACCAATATTTTTACAAGAATGGAAGGCCTTTAAGGCCTCGTTATCTTACAGTTTAATGCCAAACAGCTAGTTTTTGCTCCCTCGAGAAAACGTCTTTTCTCCCATTTTAAATTTTGCAGATTTATAGTGACAGCTTTTATCTATAGGCACTTAGCAAGATTCCGAAATATAAAAATATTTTATGAATTCGTAAAAGAATGTTTTTTAAGAGAAAAATATCTTGATGTATACTTTTACATTTTCAAAATAAATTTATTTTATTTTAACAAAATATGCTACATGAATATAGGTTTTAAAAGAATATTTATTGATTAAAATTAAGGAGTAGTTAGAAAAAATATTTTTTCAAACTTTATTTTGTTGCTTTTGTGCACGGTAATCTTTTGGTGCATGCATACAGGGTGTCCAGCAAATAACACCCTGATTTTAAAATTAAATTTCTCAAAAACAAAGATCGGCAGAACTATGCGGTAAACGGTTTGTTTATTAGGTAAGCCGTAAAAATCTTATACAGAATTTCGAACGCTGAATCTTTGGAAAAGATTGTGTTCTTATTGCAAAGAATGCTTTGATTACATTTTTCTTGTTTTATATTGTGTAGGAGAATGAGTTTTTCGGCTTAAATTCCTATAGTTTAAAGATTTTTGGAATTAAATTTTTAAAATTTCGAAATTCAAGAAATTTAGTTCGAAAAATCGTTAAATTATAGCACTGTAAGCCGAAAAACTCATTCTCGGCAAACAATTTAAAACGAGAAAAATGTCAAATCAAAGCATTCTTTGCAATCAGAACACAATCTTTCCCAAAGATTCACCGTTCGAAATTACTGTATAAGATTTTTACAGCTTACCTAATAAACAAACCGTTTACCGCATAGTTCTATCGATCTTTGTTTTAGAGAAAATTAATTTTAAAATCAAGGTGTTATTTGCTGGACACCCTGTATATAATTTTAGTTTGTAATGCTTACTTCGATAGATTTCAATTACTTTTTTGGTAAATCATGTCCGTGTTTCCAAACTGTGATTCTTCAGAATCAAAAATTTTAGAATTTACAAATTTTAGAATTACATTTTGAAACCATTTTATTAAAATACTTTTGCTTATCTACCGTAATATCAGTGAATCTTCCAAAATACAAACATTTAGAAAATCTGTTTTGCTAAAACATAATGTTTAGTTTTAAGGATGAAATTTTTTTAAAATCATTTGTTTCAGCCGGAAACTGGCACACCTTCCAGAGATTATCGTAGAAAACAGTCACCATTTCTGAAGTTGGAACACTACAAGTCTCGGTCGCCAGCAAGGACCGAGCTTGTATAGTCATGACAGTTACAATAAAACTCCATATCGAAAAGCAGTTAATCCACAAAAAGTCATCGAGAACAAGAAAAAATTCTTCATTTTATGGAAGAGTGGTAAAAGCGGAATCTAATGATCCATGTCTGTCGGAGGCGAAGGGGTGCATAAGCCAAACACTGATAACACTAGTGGTTTACTCGTAGGATTAGTATTGTGTTTTCTTACATCCAGTTTTCCATGTTTTCATACTTTTGATTGTACGATAGACACAATACTAAACCTACGAGTGCACCACTACACTGAGAAAAAAATATGGTTCTGGCATATAGAATCTAACTAATGGCTCTAGAAAAAATAATTCCATGTCATCCTTATAAATTTAAGTTCCATTTCTTAGAGAGTTCCAGAGTCTCTTACTAGAATTCAAGTACGTTTTCCAATATTTTTGTTGTCAAATTTATCTAAAAATCTCTTCAAATAGATGCGAACTCAAGAGATTTGGTTTAGTAACTATAATTATAGCTTAAGAAATCATTCCTAAAATCAAGCGATAATTTCTCGCTAATGAAACGGTTCAATGTCGTTTCGTCTACTAGAAGAGAAGAGACTAGAAATGTCAAGTCATTTCGCCTTTTCAGCTTAGTTGTTTACCTTACTCGCATAGTTTGGACATCTATATTTCTAGTTTAGGTATTTAGAAAGTGACTAACTATTCGTTCTAGTTGAACGCGGCATATTTTTTTCTCAGTGTAGTGGTATAAATTTTTGGCAGTACTTCTCTGTTATCCCGTCGACGAATTTCGCCAAATTATACAAATCGCCAAACTAGTAGTCAAATTATACATATTGACATAATTTTTATTTTAAATAACGAAAAAAAAAATAATTAGTAGAATATTAATAAAAATCCAAATAAAAAATCCAAATAAAAATCACTTAATGGCATTTTAAACACATGTATCATATTTGATGTCATTGAATGTGACATTCACGATCATCCATTATTGGCATTAAATCTTATAGTTTGGCGATAATTTTTTGGTCGACGGGATAACCTAGTATTACCTTTTTGGCTTTATGCAGCATTTCGCCTCCGGCAGACATGGATCATTAAATTCCTTTTATTACTACTCTTCCATAAAATGAAGGACATTTTCTCGTGCTCGATGACTTAGGCTTTTTTGCGGTCAGCTCTTGGACTAAATGATTGCCGACAGGACAATGACAAGTTTACTCGAATTATCGTTACACATAATAAAAAACACCTGACCATCCGTCATTTTCATGATAGATTCTCAGTTGAAATTTGACATGAGTGTTTTCTAGTACATTTTTCTGGTATGAAATTTTGATTTTTTTATAACTTTTTATAAAGATTATAACTATTTCGTGAAAGCTTGGAATTAAATACTTCAGGATTTTGCGGCCTATTAAGAGAACATGGTTTTTCGTTGCGTATTATTTTCTTTTGATAAGTAATTTTGTTAATAACTCTATAATGATACAACCTTAATCCAAATAATAGTATGCAAATGAAAGTTTCGAAAACGTTTGGTTGAATACAGTGTCAAAAAAGATTAATAATTTTGTATTAGGATGATCGAAGTTATTATACATTGTATTACTATTTTTTTTCACACTTGCAAATTTTTTAGCAAAGTCAATAAATTTACATATTTTGCTTACATCAGTCGAATGTAACAATGAATTGTTCTTTGTGTTTGTTATAAAGAACAATTTAATTAATGGCATTTCAAAGAAAAAAAGTATGGAAATTCATTTCACATTCCAGTCAGAATAGTATCAGCAATGTTAACTTAATGTAAATAAATAAACAAATAAATAAATAAAACCTAATGCGCCAATATTGTGTGGTGTCTTATTTCAGGGTTATTCTGCGCAACATTTGAATGCCTCGACGAGGGGAAGATTACATTTTACCCATTCGTGAAGAATTATGCCAACAAATACTTTGTAATTACCATATTAATCTTTTGAGCGGAATGTAAATATCTCTGCAATATAAGCATTTTCTGTAGATAAAAACATTGCGTAGCGATATATTTATGTAATATTGATAATTCAGGGTAATTTCGTCTTAGTAGAAATATTCATCTTATTTATCTCAGAATTTAAAAGACGAATATTACTATTTGGCTGAAATATTAATTATAAAAAATCCGGAAACATAACCCTTCCTGCATTTTCACATCTGTCATATTTTCAGAAAGATTAAAATGCTGTATCCATTTTTACTGTAATACAAAATCAATTTTCTCTCTCGTAAATGGCATATTATTAGAAACACAATAGGTATTTCATTATTACATTTAAATGAATTTAGCATTTTTTTTATAACTTTTATGTTACGCATTAAAAGAACAGATAATATGCAAGTTTTATTAATTTCTGTGCAAATTTGTCAGAATGGTAAAAATATGAGTAGTTGAAAAGAGGAATAAAGTAATTTAATCAACCATTTGACGCCGAATTCATTCAAACATTTTACTTTTCTTACAATTATAATATTATTAGGATTATCAAAATAAATACGAGTTTGTATAGTCAAGTACGAGCTTGTATAGTCACGACAGTTACAATAAAGCTCCATATCGAAAAGCAGTTAATCCAAGAGCTGGCCGCACAAAAAGTCATCGAGCAGAAGAAAAAATCCTTCATTTTACGGAAGATTGGTAAAAGCGGAATCTAATGAACCATGTCTGTCGGAGGCGAAGTGGTGCATATGCCAAAGACTGATAACACTAGTGGTGCACTCGTAGAATTAGTATTGTGTTTTCCTATATCCAGTTTTCCATGTTTCCATACTTTTGATTGTTACTTTAGACACTATACTAAACCTACGAGTGCACCACTAGTGGTATAAATTTTTGGCGGTACTTCCTTTGTTATCCCGTCGACCAATTTCGCCAAATTATACAAATCGCCAAACTAATAGTCAAATTATACATATTGACATAATTTTTATTTTAAAATAACGAAAAAACAAATAATTAGTAGAATATTAATAAAAATCCAAATTAAAAAATCCAAATAAAAATCACTTAATGGCATTTTAAACACTTGTATCGTATTTGATGTCATTGAATGTGACATTCACGATCATCCATTATTGGCATTTAATCTTATAGTTTGGCGATAATTTTTTGGTCGACGGGATAACCTAGTAGTATTTTTTTGGCTTATGAACCATTTCGCCTCCGGCAGACATGGATCATTAGATTCCTTTTATTGCTACTCTTCCATAAAATGAAGGACATTTTCTTGTGCTCGATGACTTAGGCTTTTGTGCGGTCGGCTCTTGGACTGAATGATTGCGGACAGGGCAATGACAAGTTTACCCGAATTATCGTTACGCATAAGAAAAAACACCTGACCATCCGTCATTTTCATGATAGAGTCTCAGTTGAAATTTGACACGAGTGTTTTCTAGTACATTTTTCTGGTATGAAATTTTGATTTTTTTTTAAACTTTTTATAAAGATTATAACTATTTCGTTAAAGCTTGGAATTAAATACTTCGGGATTTTGCGGCCTATTAAGAGAACATGGTTTTTCGTTGCGTATCATTTTCTTTTGATAATTAATTTTGTTAATAACTCTATAATGATACAACCTTAATCCAAATAATAGTATGCAAATGAAAGTTCCGAAAATGTTTGGTTGAATACAGTGTCAAAAAAGATTAATAATTTTGTATTAGGATGATAGAAGTTATTATACATTGTATTACTATTATTTTGTAGCGAATTTTTTTAGCGAAGTCAATAAATTTATATATTTTGCCTATATCAGTCAACTGTAACAATGAATTGTTCCTTGTGTTTGTTATAATGAACAATTTAATTCATGGCATTTCAAAGAAAAAAAGTATGGCAATTCATTTCACATTCCAGTCAGAATAGGATCAGCAATGTTAACTTAATGTAAAAAAAAAAAAAAAAAAAAAAAAAAAAAAAAAAAAAAACTTGTTGGATGTACCAATTCTAAAACTTTCTTCTATCTCATACGTACATCTTAATATTTAAAAAAAAATAGTAACTCATTTTAATGCTTTAATAATTTTAATTCAATACCATACCAACTTTGATTTTCATCTTAAATTTCTGCTTCAATCATTTAATCGGAGTAAAAACGAATTTCCGTCTCTGCACGAGCCGATGGACAATAGAATGATTGGCAGATTTTTTTTTTTATTCGGGGAGTACTTACTTGCCTTACCAAAAAATAATCATATACAAAAAATTTAGTTCAATTCTAGAACTAGCTTCATACACTTTTAAGTGGTGCAATATTGAAAATGGCATAAAATTCGCAATTGCAGCGCCCCCTTCCGGCGGATTTTTTTTCAGATTCAGGGTGATCCAACTAGCCACAGCCATATACTTACACAAAAAATTTCGTTCAATTCGATGCATAACTTCATACAGTTTTGGACAACATTGCAAATGACACAAAATCGCGATTGCAGCGCCCCTTTCTGACGGATGTTTTTCAAATTCAGAGAGGACCAACTAGCCATAGTCATACACATACACAAAACAATTGGTTCGATTCGATGCATAACTTCATATACTTTTGGTCGAAACGATATTGAAAACAGCACAAAAATCGAGATTGCAGCGCCCCCTTCCGGCGGAATATTTCAAAACTGAAGGTAACGCATTCAGTGCCTGTTTAAAAACACTTAGACAAATCTCGCGCAGAAAAAGTAAAAATTACTGGCAGAACATTCTCGAAAATTTCTGTGACTTTAATATATTTTCGTGTTTTTAATGGATAATTGTTGGGAAATTTTATCTTATTTGGTGTATGTGTATATGTAATTTCACTTTAAACGTAACATTACTTGCAAAAAATGGTCCGAAAGTTCGTTTATTTGAAATAATTTTAATTTTTATTGGATAAATTTTTAGATTTGTAAGCTTAGACTTCATTTTTCACGTTTTAAATGAATTAGAATTTAGGTTCAGTTAAGGATATCTCGGATTTTACACAGCATTTAAATAAGGATGCCTTAAAAATATTTGTTAAAATTATGACCAGAATTCTTAATATTGTACAATCCGTAAAAACCCTACTCATTCAAACTTATACACGCAAGTTAATATACAGCGAACATCGACCTGAACTTCTTATTAACGTTGTTGAAGACTAGTAATTTGGTTTAGTCGGCATTTAGATGTTTAAAATAGGCGCCAAAGTAATATTCAGTAATTATAAAATAAACAAAAATAATTAATGTATAATAACGATTTTTAAAATGTATGTTATATAAGAAGCAGTGCTCGCGATAGGATACGTATAGCAGCTATACGTTTAAACGATATACGTATATCCGTATAATACGTTTTTCTGCTATACGGATACTTTAAAATATACGTTTAAACGTATCCGGATACGTATAAGGCGTATCAGTTAAACGTATATTTTAGAATACGTATATTTAATGTATACGTATATTCCACGTATCGTATCTGATTTAAATATTGGACTTCATCAGTCTTATGTCACTGAATGAAGATTAATTTGGAAATCGGTGGCATTACGACAGGAATCCGTATAGTATAGTATTAATTTCTATAAGCAAAACTACTCTATATAGTAAACAGAACTTTTTTTTACGCATGGTATTTTTTAAAAATTAACTTTACAGTTCTTCTTACTTTTCTTAATAGTTTATTAAATTCAAAAAAAAAGTTCTTATGTGCCCCAACGAA
Organism: Maratus speculifer; assembly: GCA_964019185.1. Lineage (NCBI taxonomy): Eukaryota > Metazoa > Arthropoda > Arachnida > Araneae > Salticidae > Maratus > Maratus speculifer. Next base: position 69,874,038 of record OZ025297.1, on the reverse strand, counting down.
AGAGCAGTTAATAAGGAAAAAATGTGAACACAAGGAAAGAAATTTTTTGGCCTGTTTTTATTATCTTTTTCATATGTTACCTTAATCATTAGTTGTATTATTTATTAAATTCACCATAAAGAAAAATATATGTATATTTATTTAATTTCTGAGTTATATGTTTAAGCAAAATATTATAAAATAAAAATAAGTAGATTTGGGGGAGGGCTTAGATAATTAAAAACAAATTGTTGCAATATAACAAAAAAAATTAAAAAATAAAGCAGTAAACTTGAGAAAATAATTAAAGAATTTAAATTTTGCTTAAGGCTTTTTGTTTGAGGGAGATTTTAGGGAGGGGGCATTTGGATAATATTTATAGGAAAACTACCAAAAGGTGAAAGATTCTCATTCCTATATTTGCCTTATTTGCCTGTAAATTAAGGATAAAAAAATTGTTTTACATTTATAAGCTTCCTCCAAATTTAATTTCTTTTGCTTTTAAAAGAAAGGGGGGAGTCAATAATGGAGATTTGACGGTAGTTATAAGTTTAAAAATTTTATTTTCTTAATATATATATTTATTTTCAAAACACCAAATAAAATAGCTGTTTTAGAAATGGAAGTAAAATAATACTACAGATTTGCAACAAATGAAACAGAAAAATTTGAAAAGTTGTTAAACGTAATATTTTTTTGCATTAATGATGCATAAAAAATAGTATTGAAAACTGTTAAATAAAATAATGTATAACATTTATCGCAATTTAGAAAACATGAAATATTTGTATTTCTATTTGCTGGCAGTTGTGTTTGTAAAAGTTTCTATTACGCAAAATCAACTTTATATGATAGAAATGTCTTCTATTTCTATAAAAATATCGATAATGGAGCTTGCATTATTTTCACGAAGTTAACTAAAAGGAATCGAATCACTGAAGGATTATTGGGCAATTTAATGACATATTCAGATCTGCCCCAACTAGACACTTCATAAGTGTCCCACATTCCCACAAGAGTTAAAATGACAAATCATTAGCATTTCTCAATTTTAAAAATAAAAAATATCATAAATATTTATTACTATTCATAGTACATGTTAAATAAAGAAAAAAAAGAATAAATAAATAAAATTATTTTTTTATCAAGCTGGGGATTTTACTTTTAAGTACAGTAAGCAGTATTTTGGCTCCTGGGGACAAACAAAATGTCGAAGAATTTCAAAAAAAATTGCCATATGTCTATAGGTGCTCCTATTTTTGATAATTTTTTGAAATAAAAAAAACATATAATAACTAGTGAAAAATGGCAATGTTCTCATATGCCCCATTTTCACATGTGCCCTAGTCTCCCCCGTATATGTTACTTAATTCTGTGTATTAGGTCTTGAGATAGAAAACCCACAAAATCCATGTCAAATACAGACAGACAAAGTCACAGACTCATAAACTGACAGGCAGATATTTTGTAAAAACATGTTTTTCGGACTCTCTTACTTTTAAAACGTGTAAACCCGTCGAAAGTATTCCTGAATCCAATACTTTCTTCTTCTAAAGATACAAGAAAATATAAAAAGCTAAGTACTGCGTCGCAGATTTTCCAAAGATTAGTTTGATTCTACCCACAACTAATGTAAGATATTTTATAATAAATAAGTTATTTTTTTGAAAAAAAAAAAAAAATTAGACTGAGGAAGTATTCAGATTTTTTTAAGTACCTGCATAACAAGTAACAGTTAAGTAAATACATCGTAGTTCTTTGAACAAAGAATCGCGATGGGGATACTCTACCGGATATTTCTCAATGTCACTAATCCGCAAAAAAATAATGAAACATCAAATTTCATACATTGAATAAAAAGCGTTTAAACGTTTATACGTTTAACCGCTTGGGTAAAATCCGTATATACGATGTACCGTATATGCTGTTTCGTGTAATACGTATAAATGCCGATGCCGAATTATACGTATAGCAAATACGTATTTCGTATAATACGCATTATACGTATACTCGTATAAACGTATAATCGGGAGCTCTTTTAAGAAGTGAATTCTTTTTAAAACACAATATTTGCAAGTACACGTTAGTGTTTTATTAATAATATGATGTTAAAAAATCAAGCTATTTATTACAGTGAAAAATATTATTTTTACAGTCTCAGAGTAATAAATCTAGTAAAGGAAAATATGTGGGGATTAAATTGTTAGTGTAAATGCATTGAGTTCAAAATTAAAAATAAATAAATAAATGAAATAAGAATTTCCTGAATATAGCAAAATTTATATGTTTGGCATCATACTTAATCATTGCGTGGCTGTATATTTCTTCTATAATTGCATAAAAAATATTACTTCGGAGTCATTTTACAAGATGTAGACGTATTTTTCTTTTTAGGTAACGAATAAAGTTGTACGTTTTCTACAAACAAATTGTGATATATTTCTGTTTATTTTGACTAAAAGTATTTTATATGCTTTGATTTTAAACTCAGAAAATGTTTATAAAATTTCTTTCTAGGCATTATTGTAAAATATTTAGTTATTTTAACTGACATTTGCATGCTAAAATAATCTTTTTGAATACATACATAGGAAAAAGAGATCATTTTAAATCATGTATTTAAATCTTACTAGATCTTTAAATACATTTGTTTTTAAGACATATGTAAGTTAATTTTCATTATGCAAAAAAAAAATGTTATTTATAGAATTACAGGTTATAGAAAATTTCGATGCAGAAATTGACAAGATAGTTTCCGATAAAATAGTTCATTATATATATATATATATATATATATATATATATATATATATATATATATATATGAATGTACAACGAATGTTTATCATGAGAATTTTAGTTTCAGTAATGCTAACATACTTATACAGGTAGAGAAATTGTAGGAAATTTCCTGATTATGCTTCTGAGTAAAAAATATCTTGCATCTTGAATCTGAATTGTAATTTTAATTGCGATCTATGGATATATATAATTAGATTATTTCATTAAATTTGGTGTCAGATATGACAGTGTCCAACATTTTGAGATTGTATTACTTACTGCTGTTTATCAATTCATGAAATAATAATAAATTGTATTCCTAGTAAGAAAGTTCGTATAAAAACCATTAAGTCCCTTTGTGTATTATGCCTAAAGATAAAATAATTGAACCTGTTTATAAAATATTTTATTAATTTTATTTACATAATTTTAAAATTATTAAGAATAGATGGTGTTGAATTTGTAGATATGTCCAAATTAACTTCAGAACTTCATCAGGTAGTTAAATGTTTTCTATTTTTAATATTTAAACACCCCCCAAAAAATCAATCTAAATATTAGGTAAAAATTCTTAATCAACATAGAAAAATATTTGAAATGCATGATTAATTACTATCGACCGTTACAAATTTTGTATTTAACATGCTAGTTTTGCATTTTTATATTAAACATAGTTAAAGAGACAGATGCTTGTCTACTTTATAGCATCATGTACAGATTTGTATTTTAAAAAATTAGTGCTCTAGTGTATTTATAAATATGCTCGTAAATCAGACAAAATCTAAAAAAGATCGATAAATATTAGTAAATTAATTCTGATTAATTACAAAATTTAAAAATGAAAAAAAAAAAAAATCTCGGATGATATTAATGAACACCTTTAAAAATATTCGATCTGTATTAGTAAAATTAAAATTACTTTTGACTAGCTAGAATAAGTATTGAAACACCTTTGAAATGTTAGTACACCCACAAAAGTGTTAATTTGTTATTTCTTTCGTGTGATATTTTAAGCAATAAATAATTATTAAGGCTTTAGTTTGACAAAGATAAATACAAATATAAATCCGTTTTAAGTAAACAATGTCTAATGTAATTGAATTCTATTGTTTACATGCACAATTCTGAAGTATGATCTCGAAATGTATAGAAATAATTCTTTTGTGAATTTAATTACGTAGCAGTATTACAAGAAAGAAACAGAATCAGGCTATGTATTGTTCATAAAGATTAAAAGATTACATAACTAACACCATGTTGTTTTGAAACAGTAAATGCATGATTCGAAATTTTTAATATAATTAATACAAATGCTGCATACTAAATAATACATATGCTGCACTTTAATAAAGAAACTGTGTATGTAAAGAACATCTGTATATCAAAGTAGAAGGGTATGGGAGTAAATTATGGTGGAGAAATGGTTTTTAAAGAGCTAAGTTGCAAAAATGTATCGTTATCAATATTCATATGTAAATTTTGTCTTTTAGTATCTGAAAATTTTTGGAAAAAATTTATGACTTTGAACGGAATGCGTCATATTTTTTAGCATGATATACAGAGCGATTATAATTAATGTTACAATTTTATAAATTGATAATTTTAAAACATTTGGTCAGAATGATTTGATATTTTAGCTTATTAAACGTGGCACACCGGAATTTTGTTTCATGAAAAAAAAAAGTTCAAAATTGTTGCAATAGATGGTACTGCCAGGGAAAAGCCAAAAATGTATTCGTAAAAAACAGGAATGTTATTAGCCAAAATGAAAAAAAGATTACTACAAATTTAATGTCGAATAAACAAGAATACATGTTTAAAGTGACAACAGCAGTAATGACAAATAAAATAAAATTGTAATTTAACAAATTACAACGAGTATTTGGAAAAGGCTATTTTCAAAGACTTATAAAAATACCTATAAAAAGACCATCAAATTTTAAAGACTTATAAATAAATTTTATATTTAAATGAATAATACTGATAAACATCATTTTTATCATCATTGTAACGAGTCATAAATTACGTACGCCGTGCACTAAACATTACTATTCCTAGACAATGATAAAAAAAAGTAGGTTAAAGATATGCAACTTTAACTGTTTAAAATGTGCATTTTTATTTAATGGACTTAATCAGACAGATTTCTGGACGCCTCCTATTATGTACGACTTGGATTAAATATTAATATTCCTAAACCCAGCGCAAACAAATTTTAAATGAAATTTCAGCATTACAATTTTTGGGACGGCAAATTTTTTAACGTTTTGACATCGCAAATTTTTAATTTTTACATCATTGCGTAGATAAAAAATGCACTTGTTAATGAAATATATATGACAATTTGTTTTTAAATTATTATTATTTTTAAGTCTTTATTACTCATTTTTTCATCGTGGCAACAGAAGTATTCAGTTTTTGGACATTAAACTTGGACCAATCAGATGATGAATAAAATAAAAAGCAGATGTATTCCAGTTTTGGACATTTAACTTGCACCAATCAGGAAACCAATAAAATTAAACAAGTTGCGGGATTCTACCAATTAAAAGATTCACATATACTTTAGATTTCCCAATTCTCTACCAAGAACAACAACTACATTTTTCTAAATAGTTAGAAAAATAGATTTATCGAACAAGAAATTTACTAATAATTAAGGCAAAAGATGTACGATATCCCTTGCACCTTGTTTTACTACTAATTGAAAGCTCAAAACGGCATAATTCACAATAGATCGGAAAGTATCTGTACTAATGTAATGGGTGTTGTATGTAATGCTTGCGTTAAAGTGAGCTAAATCTTGAATCCGCTATAAACAACATTATTCCAGTAATCAAACGGGTAAGTCACACTGGTCGAGGGAACATAACAGAAACGCTTTTGGAAAACGGAGGCTTATGATCCTATCATCTTCGAAATTAGTACTCAAGAGCAGATTCACATTGGTAGCAATGTGCGAAAGAACACCATTTTGCTCGAATATTGTGCGATTCACACACTCACGCTACTGATGGGTCGGAAAGTTATGATTACAAAAAATTGTTTTATACCGCTTTCCAGTGACAATGCAAGTAACTGGACCCACAGGTGTGATCTCCTCCAAGAAAAATGGATCGACGATAAAACGTCACGTCACCGTTATTTCACACCACACGGTGACTTTGAGAAGGGATGAACTGAAAAGGGAATGAATTCTCGGTCGCCCATATCCTGCAATTCTGCGTATTTACAGAACCCTGCAAATGAAAGTGGGTTTTGTAAGCCGGTATTTTCAGCGGCCACCCATTTCCACTTCCATCCAGGTAAAAAATTGTTGTGCAAAATATTAACGTGTATCCATATCAGCAGGTTGGAACTCGAGCACACCAGTTAACTTGTACGGATAAAAGTGCAAGATATTCTGTAGGTCTTTATACACCGTGTTATTCTGCATATCCTGTAGCGAAGATTATCGCTACATATCTTTTCCCTTTCATAAATGCAGTAATTATTTCCCCTTAATAAATTCTTAGATTTGTTTTAAATTCCCTTCTCACTAATAAACACATTAGTTTAAATTAATTCTACAGTTAATAGTTAATTTTTAGCTTTCATGCTCACACTAATAAAAGTTAAAACTTATTAACTTTTGGGGATCTCTGTAAGAAATAATAACAGAATTTCCTTTCTCACGAATTGCTCATGCGTTATTCAAAAACATCCGTCCGACAGATACCGCACTTATTAACAAAATAAAGAAAATTCTGGGCTTGGTTCAGCATAATCTTTTATCCGTTATATTCTACTTGCATCTGCCTTTCACCACCCTGTTTTCAATCTCACTATTAATGCCTAGAGTTAGAGATACTTTTATTTTTGTTTTTGCTGACTGCGCCTTGTTATCTGTTCAATTGCCCATCTGGATAACATAATTTTTGTCAGAAAAAGTCCAATGTATGTAACGGCTTGCTTATCTCTGTCTACTTCCCAGGCTTAAAGTATTTCTATAACCCTTAAAAGATATTCGCTGGTGTGAGAAAATTTCTGGGTTCCTAAGCGCAAGAAACTTAGCCGATTCTGAAAGCGTGGTCTACCAATTTCCGTCGCCAAAATCTTTGTATGAAAAACTTCTTACACTTCTTGTCGATAAGCGATTTGACTGTATGTGGTCACTTTACTGATAACCACCAAACTGTCAAGATGTAGCTCGGTGGAGCTCTGAGAATCCCCCTCCCCTTATGCGGGGGACTTGCAGTGTCTTAACGCTCTCATTAATAAATGTTGTGCTTAAATTTATAAGTTTCATGTTCGGAGTTTTTTTGTGTGTGCAAACCTTTCTTTGGTAAATCAACCGGGCCGGTGATTACTTCACCACATATCCAGCGTTTGGTCAATTCGCCATGCACTGCTGATTCTAACACCAACATTAATATGTTCTTATAATACTGCAGCCACATCTTCCACTACCGCAGTCGAAAATAGTTTCCGATCGGAACCCTTTTTAATATCAAATGAGCTGGTCTCTTTGAATTTAGCAATAGTTTTTTACAGAAAAGTTTTGGTTATTGGACTCATTTTTATGGATTTTAATGTTAGAAACTTCCTAGTAGCTCTAAGTGTGCAGTCATTGCTTTTAAAAAAGATTCAAGAGTAGCGAGCGACCCTTCATTATCCAAGTCATAATGAAGCATTCAGGCAAACAGCTGGCCTATTAATAATTTGCATATCTTTAGATAATGTGAACAACGCCGTCTATCGGAATATTTTTTTCTTTGGCAAACAAAATTCTACTGTCCCATGATTGTTCTGATAAAATGTCAAGTTATTCTGACGAGTAGTTTTAAAATTATTTATTTTTGAAATATTAATCTTAAATATAATAACCCGTTATTGATTTTCAGTAATTTTACTTCTTTAATTTCAAATATTATGTTTAATATAAATTTATTTTAAGACTCCAAAGTAGTGTTATACTTTTTTTTATATTGTATACTGATGCTTGTTGGTTAGTTTTATATTAATGTAGTAAATGCAAATTAACAACGAAGGGAATAAATAATAACAAAACAAGAAAGTGTCGATAATTTTTAAAAGAGGTATGTTAAGAGGGTGTATTGTCTATATTTTTTTGTCTATCTCTCATCAAGGATAAGCTTATTATTTCTACACATCTACGCTTCTCCTGAGTAAAAAAAAAAATTCTTGCGCATGTAGTTTTAAAGCTTTGTTTTCAGTACAAATAACAAAATCTTCTAAAACATGCAGTATTTATAATAAAATATTTTTAATATTATTAATAAAATATTTTTAAAGATAACGATCGACATTAAAGTTAAAAACAAATAAAGTCATGTGAATCATAGGAGAACTGATTATTTCTTTATTTTTTGTTAAGTTTCTCGAATGAAGACATCGCTTTTTGCCGAACATGTGTACTACTCACCAAAAGTGACGTCATATGCATACTTTATTATCGATGTGGTTTTGTGGACTTGTTCATAAATGTGAAATTTTTCAGCAAATGTGTATCACGCAATTTTATATAAAACAAATGCGTGTCTTTCATGTCAGCTTAACTATGTTTTGTACTATCAATCTATCTATTCATCTATCCGCGTTATATCTTAACCGCGGTATATCAGAATGGTCTCAAAGAAATAGTACAAAATGATGAAAACAGTTACACGCTTTGTAAAATGTAATTAACTTTATCGTTCATTGAACACAGACTTAATCTACACTGTAAAAAAGTAGTCGATCTACTAAAAAAAATTAGTAATCCTGGTAGTTACTAAAAAAAAAAATTAGTAATCTTGGTCGGTTACAAGAAAATTTGTAAGAATTACTAGAAAAAAGCTAGCAACGAATAGAGTTAATAGTTTTATATTTTTAATAGCTATTACTAAAACTCACATGGTGTGGCCGTGATAGTCTAGTGGTTATAGCAACGGACTCCACGCTGAAATGTCCCGGGTTCGAGGTTGGAGACCACCAAATACGCTCCGCATGTATGCAGTATAAGTACTCATTAAATAAAGGGATTATGGAAATCCTGTCCGAGCAGGTCGCAATGTTTGGTGCTGCCACCTGTTGCGGCTTTGCCGAAAATCTTCTGCTTCAGAAACTGGATGCAGTCCGAAGGAAGCTCCTGCCTTTCGGGCACACGTAATGGTTATTAAAAATAATTTTGGAGCTATTATTAAAATTTGTTCGGTGGCTCATACTGAAAAAATTTAAGTTAGTTATACAAAAAATTCTTTTGTTCAGTTTACAAAAGAAATATTTGTTTCACTTGCAAAAAAAAATTTTTAATGGTTACTAAAAAATTTTGTGGAATAAAAATTTACTAAAAATTTTTTAGTAACCTCTTGAATTTTTTTTTACAGTGTAGGCTATCTTAAAAAATTCCGTATCAGTTGTTTGTCGAACTAAAGCGTTTCATTTCTTTTCGGTGCATTCTTTCACACTAGCAAGATGGAATAGATGAACACAATCCGAATTCTTCTTCCTTCTCCATCCACAAAATTACCTTTGTTAAGTACGAAATGACTTCACTAACATGTGGAACGTCCTCTTTCATTACCACATCAATTTCATCATCATCATCGTGGTTACTGCAATATTTATGCGTTACACCTTCAATGATATCCTGATCTGTTATGATCTCTGAAATAGTTTCGCTATCGAAATTTCTAACCCGTCATTTAAATCGTCAACAGAAATATTGTGATGCATAGTACCAACCACAGACAGAAAGTCCCTTATTGTATTTCACTTAAAGTTTATTTGCAAAATTTATCCTAAAGTTGTTCATTTTAGGTAGATTTCGTATGAAATATTACCTATTGCATTCACACCAGTTTATCTATCTATCTATCTATCTATCTATATATATATATATATATCTCACTTTTTTATGGACACGATAACTTCTAAAATTCTTCACCACTCTCCACCAAACTCGTACATAAAATCAAAGGGGATAAAATCTCGGCTAAGTTCGCTAATGGGAAAAATCGGACAAGGGGGTCGAAATAGGGGGCGTTTTTGTGAAAACAGAAAAAAGCCCATAACTTTTTAATGAAAATAGATATCGAATCAGTTTAAAGCTTATATTACTTCAAAATAATGGGCCAAAAGTTTATGAATGACAGATTTTTGATATAGATAAAAATGGGCTCAAGGGGCGAAAAAATAGGGTTTTTGGGAGAAAAAAACATAACTTTGTCAATTCTCAGAATATCAAATCCATCTAAATTTTTTATAAATATTCTCAAAATTATATAAAACTTTTGTATTTGCAAGTTTTTGATAGGACTAACTCTTACCGGTAAAAAAATTAAAAACGAAAATAAAAAGGGGTGTCGAAAAAGATAGAAATCCATAACTTTGTCAATTCTGAAACTATCAAATCCAATTAAATTTATTTTAGATCTTCTCAATAATATCTACAATTTTTATATTGACAAGTTTTTCATAGGATCAATTCGTATAGCAAAAATAAATTAAACAAAAATTGGAGTTGGAGAAAAAATCTCTATTCCAAACTGCTTAAATTCTGAATCGTTTTTTAAATTAATTTTTTTATTTTAAACGCATCCAAATGGCAGATCCTCTTATTTAGGAATTATATAATGTGAAACATTCGCCGGATTTTTGATAAAGACAGAATATATTTCAAAAAAGGCTGCCAAAAGGGTATTTTGAACAGAATTTCCCGAAGTCACAGTGATAGGAAATTTGAGGAAGATTCAAATAACAAACTGCGTTTTTCCTGACTCATTTTTAAATCCATTTTTACTCTCAAACGCATCCAGTTTACAAGTCCTCTTATTTAGGAACAGTATAATATGACGCATTGGTCAATTTTTTGATAAATACAGAATACATTTCAAAAAAGGCTGCCAAAAAAGGTATTTTGAACAGAATTTCGAGAAGTTATCGTGATCGGAAATTTGAGGAAGCACTGAAATAATAAATTGCGTTTTTACTGACTCATTTTTAAATTCAGTTTTGCTCTCAAGCGCATCCAATTGACAGGTTCTCTTATATAGGAGTTGTATAATGTCCCGCATTGTTCAGTTTTTTGATAAAGGCTGAATATATTTTTTAAAATGCTGTCAAATTTCCCGAAGCTATCATGATTAAGAATTGAGGTTGTATTCAAAATTGGTTATTTTATAACTCATTGTTAAATTCAATTTTGCTCTCAAACGCATTCAATTGACAGTCTTTTGTTATTTAGGAACTATATAATATGCCGTATTAGTCGATTTTTTAATAAAGTCAGAATTATTTCAAAATATGTTGTCAAAATTGGCATTTGAGCCGAATTTAGCTTAAGATGATTCTGATAAAACCAGTTTTTGCAGAAAAATGAAATTAAAAAATTTTCAAAAGAGGACAAATAAATTTGTTAAACTGGGTTTATCTGTAATCAAAATTATTTTTTGTTGTCGAAATGAGCACTCTTCGATATCTACCGCCGCCTATAGGCCAAGTCGACAGGGATTTTTTTTCGGGGGACGTACTTTTCCTTGCATTAAATTTGAATTCACGATATATAGGGCCGCGTTATTTCGGGAATTTACTGTATATATATATACATATACAGGGTGATTCCATTTTTTTTTACAATAAAAAAGGGGTGATAGTACAGATCAAGACAAACAAGGTTAAATAAGAGACTAAGGGTCCAAAACGTTTTCCAAAGGAGATAGCCGCCATTAAAGTTTAGGGTCCAAAATTTCAAATAAACATAAAAAATGGAAAAATCGGTCGATTGATTTGCGGTTTTCACTAAATTTTTTCTTTATGTCGGCATATTCTTGAAATTAAATTATAAATATAAATTTCAAAAAATACCGATAGAGGGCGCTTTAGACTTTAGAGTAACGAAAAACTATTTTTTGCATCACACTAAATGTTTTCGTAAGCTTAGACTCAAACTTAAATTTTGAGATCAAAGTTTGAAAGTGGGAGTGGTTAAGTAGCACAAACTGAACTGTTTTCAGAGGGTTCAAATTTCAAATGATTATATAAAAACGGAAAAATTGGTTCATTGATTTGCGGTTTTCACTAAAACTATTTTTTATGTCGGTGTTTTCTTAAAAATAAATTATAAAGATAAATTTCAAAAAATGGCGATAGAGTGCACTTTAGACTTTGAAGTAACGAAGAGCTCTTCTTTGGCATTATTTTTTGCATCTCATTAAATGCTTTCGTAAGCTTAGATATAAACTTAAATTTTGAGCTCAAAATCTGAATAGTTGGGAGTGGTTAAGTAGACAAACTGAACTGTGTTCAGAGGGTTCAAATTTCAAATGATTATAAAAAACGGAAAAAATGGTCGATTCGTCTGCGGTTTTCGCTAAAACTAATTTTTAAATGAGCATTTTCTTGAAAATAAATTTTAAAGATAAGTTTCAGAAAATGCCGATAGAGGGTGCCTTAGACTTTAGAGTAGCGTACAACTATTTTCAACTGTTATTTTTTTAATCTCATTAAATGCTTTCAAATGCATAAACTTAAATTTTAGGCTCAATTTCTGAATCGTTGGAAGTGTTTAAGTAGCGAAAAATTGAATTGTGTTCGAGGAGGGGGAGGGTTAAATTTCAACTCCTGAAGATACTTCAATTTGCGCTACTTAACTACTCCTAATTATCTAGATTTTGAGCTCAAAATTTAAGTTCAAATCTAAGTTTCAGAAAACACTTAATAAGTTTTTGCAGGCATTTAATTAGAACAAAAAAATAATGGTTATAATTAATTGTTGGTTACTCTGAAGTTTAAGGCGCCCTCTAATGGAATTTTTTTAAATTTATCTTTAAAATTTATTTTCAAGAAGATACTGACTTAAAGAATAGTTTTATTGTAAACCGCAAATGAATCGAGAATTTTTTCCATTTTCTATAATTATTTTAAATTTGAACACCCCCCCCCATTTAAACACAGTTAAGTTTGTGCTACTTAACTACTCCCTACTATTCAAATTTTGAGCTCAAAATTTAAGTTTAAGTCTAAGCTTCCGAAAACATTTCATGAGATGCAAAAAATAACGGCAAAAATTGGTTGATCCTTACTCCAAAGTCTAAAGCGCCCTCTAGCGACTTTTTTTGAAATTTATCTTTATAATTTATTTTTAAGAAAATACCGACATAAAAAATAGTTTTAGTGAGAACCGCAAATCAATGAACCAATTTTTTCATTTTTTTTTAATAATCATTTGAAATTTGAACCCTCTAAACACAGTTCAGTTTGTGCTACTTAACCACTCACACTTTCAGATTTTGAGCTCAAAATTTAAGTTTGAGTCTATGCTTAAGAAAACATTTAATGAGATGCAAAAAATACCGGCAAAAAATAGTTTTTCGTTACTCCAAAGTCTAAAGCGCCCTCTATCGGCATTTTTTGAAATTTATGTTTATAATTTAATTTCATGAAAATACCGACATAAAGAATAATTTTAGTGAAAACCGCAAATCAATAGACCGATTTTTCCATTTTTTTTTTTAATATTTATTTCAAATTTTGGACCCTAAACTTTAATGGCGGCTATCTCCTTTGGAAAACGTTTGGGACCCTTAGTCTCCTATTTAATATTGTTTGTCTTGATGTGTACTATCACCCCTCTTTTATTGTAAAAGGAATTTGGAATCACCCTGTATATATATACAACTCCGATTCAAAAAATTAGAATAATGAAAAGAAATACGGTCAAGGGAAATGAAAATCGAATTTATCAAATAAATAATCCACAATATCAAATATAAAGTACTATAATATGAATCTGCATATTTTGCAGATTATAAAAATGTAAACACATTACAATGAAATAGAAAATATATTTAAATCAGCTAACAACAAAAATTCAAAATATTAGAATACTTTCTAACATGGATCAAAAAATTAGAATAATGAAAACATATTGACCATAATTTAAACTCTAAGTATTTTTACTTGCTAATCAGTACTTTGTTGCATCACCCTTATCTTTAATGACAGCTCTTAAACGTTCTGGCATGTTTTTAACTAAAGGTTCACAATGTTTTTTATCCAAATTCGCCCATATGCTCTTTATACTAGAAATAAGTTCTTTTTTGTCTCTAGGCGCAACTTCTTGGAGTCGTTTCTTCATAATTCCCTACAAATTCTCGATAGGATTTAGATCGGGTGAGTTTGAAGGCCAAGGGAGTACAGGTATGTCCTTATCTTTGAGCCATTTAGTTGTTGATTTGGAAGTGTGGGGAGAAGCTAAATCTTGCTGAAACAAGAAATCGTCATCTCATAAATCCTCAGCTGAAGGAATCATGAAATGTTCAAGAATTAGAGACTTTATAGACTTCTGAATTGACTGTTATGGAAACAATACACAACCTGCCTGGGCCTTCAGCAGTCATGCAGCCCCATACCATAACAGAGGTCACAAATTTAACTGAACGTTTTAAACATTCTTTCTTATAAGCTTCATGTTTGAGTCTCCAGACACGTATACCTTGATTTCCGTGAGACACACAAAACACACTTTTATCGCTGAAAAGTATCTTTTTCCAATCGTCGTGATCCCAAAATAGCCTTTGTTTACACCATTTAACTCTAGCAGCCCTTTGCTTAGATGATAAGAATGGCTTTATCTTAGGCACGCGTGATCTAAAACCTAATTTGCGAAGTCGTCGTAGTGTTGTAGATTTGGAGACATTTATACCCATTTCTTTCCATTTTCTATGCACATATCTCGCACTCCGAAAACGATGTTTCTTCACAATCCTTTTCAATTGCCTTTCATCTCTTCTTGAAGTTACTGGCTTTCGACCACTTTTAAAGTGTTTATTTTGAAAACACTTATTATTAGAATATTCTCTCAAAACTCTACTCACACTTGCTTGAGAGCATTTCACTTCTTTTGCTATAAAAAGTTATGTTTTTCCTATTTCGTGCAAGTACACAATACGATATTTCACAGCCTCAGATAAATCGCTCTTTCGTCCCATATTAAGCAAATACTACGCTACAATCAAATGCCAAACGACTTTCCATTTTCAACGGAGCACATTTTATAGTCCCACAGATGTTAATCCCACAGCCGTTCTCTCAACTTATAAGAAACATTTGAAGATTCTAATTTTTTGAACCATGCTATCGAGGTATTCTATTTCTTTGAATTATTCTAATATTTTTTAAATAGTTAATTATTAATATATCAGATAAAAATAAATATTTATGTTATATTTATAAATGCTCTGAAGATAATTAGATACTTTTAATATATTTTTTCCTGGACGCAGTATGTAAATTGACGCGTTAGCAACATCAAACTCATTCTTTTTTACATTATTCTAATTTTTTGAATCGGAGTTGTATATATATATATATATATATATATAATTTACTTATACATTTAAAATTTTAGTCTTAGAAAAAATCATTTTCCGAATGGTTGTGGCAGTTTGTTTAATTATTATTTTTTCTCTAAAATTGCGTAAAATTAAAAAACAATTATTTTCAGCACATATACTGTGGTGATACATTCTGCTAAGATTACTTTTGCAGCAATCATATCCTTATTTAAACCACATCATTTGTTTGTAATTTTGCTTTTGTTTATAATCGATAAATTCTGTTTACAAATAATAATAGTAAAATAAAACCATAAAAATTTAAGTAAATATATATAAATATACAAATATACTTAAGCACAAAAATCCCTCATTTTTTGAATGTTTTTCATGCTTTTTCTGTATTGATTTTTGATCAAAATGTGAAACTCTAACATCTGGAGAAATATTTTTCAGAAAACAGTTTCTAGAATGTGATATTAGAATTCTTTTATCCTTAAAAATTAGATTGTGTTTTAAAATTTTTATTGTTGCTTCTTAACATACGTATAGTAATGATTGCTTGGATATGATACCTGATCTTTATTGTTGTAAGATTTAATATCGCCCATAAAATGTTTATAGCTATCGTGTTATTAAATTTTGTCTTAAAATGGGAAAATTTAAAGTATAGTGCGAAAAACATTTTTTAAGGCAGAAGCATTATACAAAACATTAGTTCCAAATGTTAATTTATCTTTTAACCATTTAATTTAAGGGAATATCATGATTTTCAAACACAAATAGATTAGATAATTTATGATTCAATGTCACCTTAATAGAAATATTCCTTTAATTCTCTAATTAATGATTCATTTCAATACTATACATGCATTGTGTTCCTACGTGTGAAATATTTTTTGCTTCCATAGGAAAAATGAAAAATAAATTTAATCCCAGTTTTCTGTACTATCATATATTTTGGTTTAAGAAATACATAGAGAAAAACCTAAAAATTAGACATTAAATTGGGTCTAAATGTAGTTATACACAATGCATGACTCGCAGGACTTTGAATTTTAATATGCTAACTGAGCTTTAAATAATCTTGTATTTTCAGCCATAAACTCGATGAGATGAAATTTTCAGAAGCCACCTTCTGGTCTGTTTATATTGATTGATAAACTTTCATTTCATTAGAAATAATCTCTCAACCAATTTTTAAGAATTTGGGGAAACCGGCAGAAAGAGTTTTGTCATTTGGATAAATCATTAAGGTACCTGCCTACCTTTAAAATGCAATTTTCGGTCAAAAATCCGATTTTCTATATTTGGTTTAATATTAAACCCTGATATTTTAGCTTTCTAAATTAGTTTAAATTGTGTTTCTATCTTGTTTAGAACTCGAGTTATAGTCATTTTAATATTAGTCATTTAATAGGTAAAATCTGGTCTTTAATTATATTCTGTGCTTTTTCTCAAAATCAGATTTTGCACATTTTGCTTTATTGCAAAACATCATAACTCGAAAAATTATGATTGTAACATTATGAAACTTTGCAAAAATATTCATGTAGGTTTTGTGCCTCTACTATTATGATAGTTAGTTATTTTTTTCCTTTTTTAGTTGATACAACTTATGAATTGTCATATATTTTCTTGATTTTTCTGTGTGTAAAAACTTCAACTTCTATAATTTTCTAAATAACATAGTTATAGTTATGAAAATGCTTCAGTACCTCAAGAAAGTTTCATTAATCATAAAAAAATTTACAGAATAAAAATATCTTCATTTAAACTACAGTTTTGATGTTTTGCAAAAGTACCATTTTATAGCAATTTTTATGTATGTTTTGAGCCTAAAAATCAAAATATTTAATAATATAAATATTTTTTACATGTTATTCATAATTTTTAGCTATGTTCTATAATATAATACACAGAAGTAGGCAATTTTTCAAATATTAAAAAAATCCCTTCTGAAGGTAGGCATGTACCTTAAACAAGTAATAGTTTAACTCCGATGAAGCGCTATGTTTATCATTTTTTCCATCCGTAATCTTCTGAAACAATCTCTATATAATAAGATGAAGTCACTGTAAAATTAATCTTGACATTTGCGATTTCAGACGTTTTGTTAACATGAGGAATGACTCTGAATATCCAGATGTATAGACAAAATAGTACAGGTCATACATTTTCGAGAAGATTTTTTTTTCCAAAATCCAACATAGGACTATCAACAAATTGAAAAAACGAATATCTTTTGAATAACCCTGTCAAAAAAATGTAACAAAAGCGTTCAAACTGTTGATTATGATTAAGTGGCTTATGGTAATAAACTGTATTCAATTTTATGCGGATAGTATGCATACTCGTACAGAAATTAGGGTTTTTATAAAAACAGTCCCAAATTTTGCCAAGTTTTTTCATTATAATTTGCAGAGTTCTTAATAAAAAACAATGATCTTTTCAGAAAATATGAGAAACGACATTGTACCTTATACTCGGTAATCAAAATCAAAAAATAATAATTGTATGAAAAATGAGCAGGTTTACTAAATAAATTTTCACTGCGCATGCGTCATCTTTACACTCAGTCTAACAATACACAGGCGCTCAGAAGTTTTTATGCAAGCGAATCTAACATCCGATCTGGACGTTTCAAAGGTCACTTGTGTTTGATAAAATGCTATTTAATTTTATACTGGCGGTGTCGCCTAGCAACCAAAATGTACCAAATTATATCAAAATGTAAAAGGTTTTCTGTGCAAACGATAAACTGTAAGTGAAATACATTATTTTTTTTCTACAGCTTTTACCTAAGTTGTGTGAAAAAATATTCTTTTTGTTTTTGATTCGAATTGTTTTTAAGAGAAAATATGTTAAAATATTACGGCTTTTAATGGAGTTGTTTTTTGTTAATTTATCTATGTTCGGTTATCAAGATGCGGTTTTCCATGAGAACAAACTGTTTAACACGAGAGATGTGTATTTAATTTAGAGTTGAGTAGAAAATTGATAGTAATTTCGAACATTGGATAATTTAACTTGGACGTTGGACGTCTTCCAATTAAGGTAATACTATGCTCAGTTGGAAGATACGTCCACGCCGCTATCAGATTTTGTAAACGTCCAAGATGGCGGCCGTGATAAACATTGGTCGACCATGAGATATAAAATCCAAGATGGCGGACCTCCAAGATGGCGCCGGTTCAAAGGTGAATACGGTCGGAAAACACGCATTTTAAAAGCTAAAAATTAGAATTTTTGCTGAAAATTAAAGTTTTTTTTTGTTAAAAGAAGCAAACAAATTTTAAGTTTAAAAGTTCTAATGCACGCATTTATTTTAAAATTTTTCACAAAGATATATATAAATGTACATAAAAATAAGGAAATAATTAAATATTAAAAAAATAAATAGATTACAACATAGTTTTTTCATGAAAAAAAGCAGGATTCTAGTGCGATTTACAAGTAATAAGCAGGCTCTAAACTTTGTACATTACCGCTTTGACACGGGTTCACCACATCTCTAAGCTCGTTTCGGACTCTTTGGGCTCGGCACGCAGTTATCATCGCTGTTTCCATCGGCGGTCGGACTTGATAAATAACGCCAATGAGAACAGCCAGACTTGATCGAAGGTAGAACAATTGAAGGCTCTCTTTCTTTTGGCAGAATTTCGTTGTCCCACGCCATGCACAAATGGTTCCTGTTAATTTTATAGTCTATTAAATTGTCTAGAACAGTGTTTGTAATTATGCGTATATCGGAAATGTTTCTGTGTATACAGGGTGTCCCCTCTCAACGGTGTCCAATGACTAATTTCTAAACCGTTGGTCATAGACATATAGTTCCAATTGCAAAAATGCTTTAAAAAAGGTAAAGAGTTATTTTTTAAGCGCTTTTGGTCAAAAAAATGTTTTGCTAAAAATTTACGAAAATTAAATTTTTATACGGTCCCCCCCGGTCCCATAAGTGATATTTAGAAAATTTTTACCACTACTCTAACAAGTAAGACAAAAAAAGTCCCATTCGTCTGCGATCAAAATTGACCGAGTTATAGCTGTTCAAAGTTGAAGCATATTTTTTGCTGCAATTTTTTTTGGGGGGTCAGTCACAAATTTACTGGAAATAAAAATAAACATCAGATAGAAAATTTAGCTTTAAACATTGAGAGTAAAAAAAATATTTTACACTGTTGTTTCTGAACTTATGTTGGCATTTGCATGTTAAAGTAAAATATGCAATTTGTGCTAAAATTATAAGTAAAAAAATAACAGAAATTTTATCAAATTAAACTATGACAAGCAACAGTCACAAATAGTTACAAATTGATACATATTTAAAGCTCTATTAAATTACTCAACCTAATAGAATTTGATGTAGTCCTATAAAATAAATAAATGGAACGAACCTAAAATCGTATTAATATTACATTGTCATCGGGTTTAAATAAGTATGGGAATTGAACCTCAATCAGATATTTTGAAATGAGTTAAAATTTGATTATAAGTTTTGAACTAGGAAAATTGACATACGAAAACTATGAATAAAATAAAAGCTTATCAAAATAACATACCTTTTTAAAATAAAATCACCAAAAGAATCAGCTTCATTTGCTTACAAAATAAAACATACGTAAAAATACAATTGAGGATATGAATTTCAAAACTCGACTTATCGCTTTTTGATTTCTCTATCAGTCTATACAAACATCCACTATTGTAACAATGCAATCTCAAAATTTATAATGAAAACCTATAGATGCATTTAAAGTTTTTTCGCTATTTCCCAAAATTTGATTTTTTCGATAAAGAGAATTTTGAAATTCATGTCTTCAGTTGTTTTAATAACCAATCTAGAAGTTAATTAATTATAATTAACACTACCGTAAAACTTATACGGTGACTGCGCCTTCAGTTAAATCGCTCATTTAAAACATTTTGTAATTGGAACTATATGTCTGTGACAAATAGTCTAGGAAGTAGCCTCTGAACAGCGTTGAAAATCGACTCCCTTTATAATACTTTAAGCACTTAGTGTACGTTCTCTTAAAGCTCAGTCGAACTCATCCGTTTTCAGCGATAGAAAAGTGGTTTAAGTCATGAAATTTAAAGTTTCATAACTCGGTCAATTTTAATGTTACATGAATGGGGCCTTTTCTGTATTACTTGCTAGAGTGTTGAAAAAATTTTACTAAATATCACTTATAGGACCGGGGGACCGTATAAAAATTTAATTTTCGTAATTTTTTAGTAAAACATTTTTTTGACCAAAATCGAGTAAAAAACAATTTTTTTCTTTTTTAAAGCATTTTTGCAATTAGAACTATATGTCTATGACCAACGGTTTGGAAATTAGCCATTGGCCACCGTTGAGAGGGGACACCCTGTATTTCTGTCCATTGTTATATTACGTATCCGTAGATCATACAATATCTTTGTTTAAAATTTAACCTGGAAAAACTTTTCTTAAATTGTGCATTAATTTACAGTTTTTTCAATATTTTTGAAAATTATTATGATGGTTTCAAAAATAGTGTCTATTCTGTCCATGAAAACTACAATGTCCATTTGATTCATGTGCATAAAAAGGGAGAAACAAGTTTTCAAAAGTTTTTCACGAGAGACATTATTTTATTTATTTCTGAAATTGGAAACGAAAAAAATTCTATTATTATACAGTACACACATAAATATGCATATGTAACCTGGAGGTATGTAAGAAATATCAGAGTCTGTTTTGTCAGATGGTTTTAAAGAAGCTTTGGGAAAATTGATCTGTCAAAAATCTTATAGTTCTCCACACTAAGATTGTTATATTCTGATTCTATTGACATTTGAATCTATTCTAGGAATCAAGATATAAAAAAAGAAAAAAATACTATATGCCATTTTTTAAGACTGTAAAAATTATTATAGGAAAAGAAGACATTTTCGTACATAGGAGAAGTAACATATCCATCAAATCCACATACATATATATATACACATACTCTTTTGCAGAAGATATTTAGATTTTAATACAGAATAAGAAGATATACTCGTAGAAGGTTTATTCTCCTACCGTAAATGTTTAAATTTCAGATAATAAAAAGAAAGAAAAAATAAATTTAAAAAAATCATTAAAGTTTAAAACTTTTGTTCTTTGTTGTATCTTTACAAGAAGGTTAGATTCTTGAAAATTTTTGACTTCCGGCTTTCGATAGATTCGCATGCTTTAGGGCACAGATGTGTCAAAAAACATTTGTTTAAAGTGTATGATAATGAGTCTGCGACTTTGTCTGCATGTCTCTTTTTATGTGTGTCACATAAATTTTGTATGCTCATTTTCTCAACAATTAATACACATAAATTCTCAAAGAAGTATGTTCAGTTAGTACATGATGTAAGTGGACACTGATTAGTTTTCGGTTTGTAAATCGTTGAACAGTTGGCGCTACAATGCAGCAATATTCACGATAACTGGAATAGCTCCATCTGCAGAGCTAATGAACTTAGTTTCATCGAACTTCAGATTATCTTACTAATTCACATGAATTGTCTTATCCCACATTTTGATGTAAACATATAAGCATGTAACGCCGCTGTACTATTTTTTAATAGCTTCGGTTTTCTTAATCTCCAGAACTAATGCATAGATTTTCATCAAATTTCTGTCTCAGTTAGTTCTTGGTGAGTAGACGCTTTGAATATTTTTGTGAAAATCATTCAACAGTTGGTGCTGCTATTTTGTATTTTTCTCCGATTTCAGCAATAACACTTTCTCAAGTAATAACGTACGGATAATATTAAAATTCAGACTCACTTAGTCTTTGGGTCTTATTTGCGACATCTACATTTTTGTGTAATTTGGTTTACAAATGGCGCTGCTATACTGAAACTTTCACAATTTCTATAACAGCTTTATCTCAAAACTAATGCACAAATTTCCATATAAAATATTTTTAATAAATAAAAAAAAATGTATCTAACATCAGTTTTAGATAAATATGAAGAAAGTGAGCAATTTTCTTTTTAAAAGTTTTCCAGCACAAACAAAATTTTAAACAATGTCCATTTCGAGTAAAATTTTTCTAAAACAGTTGATATTATTCTTTCAAAAACGATTCCTGAAACGAGGCTGTAAAAATGCTTTTTACCAGCAGTTTGATTCGAATATTATGCGACCACGTTCTTATGTAATATAAGAATAACAAATTTAAAATTCAAAACTAAAGATAAATTTTTATGGCACGCATTATATTAAATCAAGTAGAAAGCTTAAAAAGAGAAATTCTAAACTACGTTGCCATAAGCAGCATTTTTAGAATTATCATTGTGGGGAAGAAAAATCAAAAGGTTTATTTTATTTTATTTTGTTTTTAATAAGGAATTTTTGAATTATTACTAGAATATTAAGCTATTAATTTATAAGTAAATACTTAACGCCATAAAATCGTAAAACAGTATTTTAATGGATACACTTTAAAACAGTGCTTCGATAAAAATATACAGTCTCAAAATTGAGACTAAACATGCATATATACAATATAAATGGCTATACAGATGAAAAGTTTTATTTATAAGGCTAAATAAACACCTAAAAAAATTCTAATCTATTTTTTCCAGTTTAAGAAAAGAAATTGTGAATCTGCAGTCGGAAATAATTTCATTATTTCCGTATCAGCATCGTTTTTTCTCTGAAAATTCTCATTTGTATTATCCATTAAACTTCCTTAAGTTGTTTTTAATTACAAATATTTGTAGCACGTTTGCAACAAGTTAATTTTTTTCAAATAAAATTGCAGGTTACTTAAAATAAATCTTGATGTTATTATTATTATTGTTATTATTTTACAGTATTGTCTCAAAAACAAGGTAAATGATAATAATCTATATATACAGTGACAGTCAAATGTTTCTGGCCAGTTAGTTTTTTCGATTTATTTACCAAAACTTTCCGCAAAGAAGAAGCACAATTGCTTCAAAAGTTAGGAATATGTGAATGACTTCTGACCACATGATCATTTTGATTGGATACTGAAGATGCTTCATGCAAAGGGATAAAATTTGAAGTTCGCGTGTGCAAAAGTTTCCGGCCACATATCATTCTTTAGTTTTTTACTATCGGTAAACTGTTTTTTGGTTGTGTTTATGAAAGAATCAACGTGTATAGCATAGTCTGAATTCAAAATTGAAAAGTTCAACAATAATTGTTTATAAATGAGTGATTAATTTGTCGCTAAAAGGCCAATCTTCTCCAGATATTGCGGCAAAGTTACCGATCGGTAAAATTTACCTTAAACGATATTTAAAAATTATATAAAGATGGCCGTGGCCTTCAGGACTTTCAAAGGTCCGGGAGATCCCGGAAAATTACTATTCCTGTGGAAGCATTATCAGGAGAAAAACAATTGATAATCCGCATAAAAATTCCGCTGCAATATACTGCGATTTACGGAATGAAAATATTGCTGAAATAAATCCGTATACCGTATCAACATGCTGACGTGATGCATAACTTTACGGAAGAGTCGGTGTTAAAATTTTTTTAGAGTTAAAAAAATACAAACGTTCCCGACTTGCGTTTTCCAAAAAACACAATGTCTGGTCAAGTGAAAACGCGAAAAAAGTTCTATTTTTCCATCAATCGAATTCGAAACAGTTTTGGAAGTGATGGCAGAAGCAATGCCCGATGATCTAACAACAAAAGATATGATTCGACCTATGTTATTTCTACAATGAAGCATGGCGGAGGACACGTTATGCCGTGTGGAGTATTTTCTTCAAAAAGGATCGGTCCGTTATTTGAAATCCACAGCCAGGTGAATGATACAATGTATAAGAATATCTTGCAAGACTATTTTCTGTCTTATTCGAGAAAAAAATTTGGTCGCAACTATTTTTCTAAACATGACAACGACATAAATAATATTTGCAAACCTCGATAAGCAATGGTTTTCGCACAAAAAAATTCGTTTTTGAAATGATCAGCCCAAAAGCGCCCAACATGAATCCAATAGAAAATCTTTGAAAAGAACTTGACAAAAGTCTGCGGAACTATAAATATTCTAACTCAGCCGATGTTTCGCCAAAATTGCATGAAATGTGGGAAAAGCGTACCATAGACGATCTTTAACCTTTGAATGTATTAATGTCACGTTGCTGCGCCGCAGTACTTACTACTAAAGTTAATAAATTAGTAACACGATAAAATACTAATTGTAAATGTTGTTGATCACTGTAATTTTCCATTACAATATCACTTTTTTACGAACTTGTGAAGGTGGCCGGAAACTTTTGAGAACATGCGCTTTCCTTTATACTTAATTTTGTAAGTTAAATTTTTGATATTTGCATGTTCTTCTATAAGTAAGTTCCTAACTATTATGTCAGTAAAGTGTATAAATATCACTTTGAGTTTCTTCTTCATATGGGTATATTTACAAATTAACTGAAAACTTTTTGCTGGCCGGAAACTTTTGACCGCCACTGTATATGGTGTTAAACAATTTCAATGAGTATTTAAAAATAATTTTACTATTAAATAAAATATATTATTTCTAGTTTTATATTTATAGTGTTTACTTAAATTCATATAGATTTTTTATCAAATTGCAATTATAGATAAATATAAAGAAAATGAATGCCTGTTTTTAAAAGATTTCCAGCATAAACAAAATTCTAAACGATCTTACATTCAGAATAAAATGTGCCTAAAAATATTTGATGTTATTTTTTCTAAAACTATCCCTAATATGAGCCTATAAAAAACATTTTCACCAGCAGTTTCATTCGAAAGCTACGTATACAAATTCATATGTTACATGAGAATAACAAATTTAAAATTTAAAACTAAGTATAAAAATTTTATGGACGACATTGCATTAGATCATGTAGAAAATATAAAATGTGATATTCCAAAACTACGCTACCATAAGCAGCCTTATAAGAAAGAAAAATCATAACTGTTTCTGATTTTTTTTTTTTCAGTTATTGATAAAGAGTTTAAATTGGAATAATAATCGATTAAATAAAGAGTAAAATGGTAAAACAGTATTTTGATAAAACTATTCTCTGTGTAGATAAAGATATATATCCTAGAAGTCTCAATTTTACGCGTATTAATACAACAAATTAAGATAAAAATACATATAGAATCGGAAATCAACATAGAATAAATAATTTTAACAATTTGATGGTAAAAGATAAAAATGTTTTGGAATAATAAAATTTTCATACAACAAACATTGTTAGTAAGTTAAAAATATTGAATGAGTATTTATTTAAAATTATATATATATATTAATAATCGTGCGCATGTAAAATGTTCCCATGTTAATATATATTCGGATCAAATTTAATATATATTTTTAAATATATTATTAAATTTTTATTTCACTTTATTTATCTTACATTCAACAAACAGTTAAAATTCTTACTTCCAGTATGAAACCACTAAAGTTTTCTTACATAGTTAGTTAACTCGTCTCTGTACTATGAGCTGTATCTGGCAAAAACCTAAAAACTCTGTAGTTCTCATTATATGCCCAAATTTTTGCCAATAGGACCTCAGTAATTGATCAAGACCTGTCCAAATATTAGTCTTACTCCGAAACTTACTAACATAATGGGTACTTACTTGTTTACTAATTTGATCTTACTTACTTATTGGTCTTAGAAAGACTTGTCCGTGTAAGATGGTTGCATTTGACAAGAAATTAAAAATTGTCCTTCGGCCAAAAAAAAAAAAAAATCTATTAATTTTTAAAGAAAATTATACTTTTATATTGTTACGAATTTTGTAAATAGTTAGTGTTTGTACTGTAAAATAATGTAAATAATCTTATTAAGCTCCTTTCCTTTACTAATATTAGTTTTTGTTACATTGTCTCTGTTATCAAGCAAACTTGCCTATTATTTTTCTGTGAATGTCTATGGCAGCTTGGCGAAATATTAGAGATATCGGCAAGTTGGCGTCACTTTCGACGACTAATTTTGGTCGCCAAATTTGGCGATATATCGCCCAGTTGGCGACAAACTTGGCATTGTTGGCGATGGTAACCCTTCCCTCTCTATGGTAACCCCCTTTAGATATGCTGATACATTGAATGTTATTCGGTGGTTTTCTGGAATATTCGAGAAGCCTGTAGAAATTTCCAGCGCATGCGGCGAGCCTATATAAGGAGAGTAATACGAGCTGTTGTTGTTATTATTTATCAGTCAGTTATTGGGTGAACAACTAGGCGATTGTTTAAGCAAGTTTGCTTGAGTTCTATCTACGTTCTTTTGAATGTGATTTAGTGGTGAGACGTTGTATAAAGAGTCTTTGGGACCTATATCTGAACTTGTACGATGGATTTGAACAGTTATTTTTGATTATCTAGCAATATTTGTGAGTTTCGAAGACTGTTGTTCTGAATATCTGTAAATAAATTATTTTCTACTTTTCTAAGAGACAAGAGTTTGAAGTTGTCTAACCATAGGATCAAAAGAACCCTATATACGCTGCAACAATACTTTTATTATTTTTACTAAATACATAAAAATATTAAAATGAAGCAAGTTGCAAAGTGTTAAGTAGATAAAATTAATTAACTTAAGCCCAATTAATTGCAAAATATAGCAATACAAAATTTTAAACCCTCATCGAGTATATAGAGTACTCACCATAAAATATTGCATTTTAGCTGAAAATTAAAAATTCATTATTTTTATTATATTTCCCATAATTAGATCGATATAAATATTTTAAATATTTTTTAAAACAGTAGGAAAAATCCCTGCAGGCTGGCCTGCAGACGGAGGAAGATTTCTAAGTTAAATACACATTTCACCAAAAAGAACTAAATCAGTATTAGAAATGAACTCAGTTTCATTCCTAGGAATAACGTCTAGACATCTTGAGAAAAATTTAACATACGTGCATACACACACGCAAGGAAATACATATAAAAATGGCTAAAACAAAATCAGAGAACTTTAAAATGTTAAAATATGCCTATATTAACATAATCTTTATTATTATTTCAATGCGTTTTTACAAACTCATATGACGTTATATATTCACCTGTTTTTCGTTCATTATACTTCCAATATAACGAAATGACTGCTTTAAAAGAAAAAAAAAATCTGTGAAGCTGTTTTTTTCCCGTTTTCAAGTCGAAATAGAGCTAAAGAAAAAATATGACATAATAATCATTTTTCTTAAATTCATCAAAGAATCTTTTTTTCATTTTTCACAAGCAAATCTTTCAATAGTAAAGTAATTGTTAAGAATTTTATTGTGTGTTTTTCTTTACTTGTTATCAACTGCTATTACAAAAAAAGTTTTTTTTTCTTTTGTTTTGTAAGAGCTACATTTGTGAAAATTATGTTAATAGGGGTATTCAAATTTTTGAAACTTCTCCTCAACCCCTTGGGCTGATTTTGCTCATTTGCAATCTCCGCCGAGATATTAACCATCTCAACGTATTTGGCGAGTTTGCAGATGATTTATGCATAATTACAACTGTTATCGTGTTGACAAAATTAAGTACATATACGCACACACACATATATATAATCTATAAAATTTTGGTTGGGGGAGAGTCTTGGGTTCCTAAGGTCATATAATGAAAAGTTATGAATTTTTTTTCTAAAATCGCACCATGGCAACGACTGCAATAGGAAGTATTTCTTACGAAATATACCTAAAATCAGACGGTGAAAGTTACTATAATTAATAATAATTAATATTCTTAAAGTTAAATTACATAATTATAAAATATTAATTTCAAAGAAAAGCGAAAGCTGTAACTTACAGTTTCAATCTTATTATATAGTTAATAGAAAGGAAAAATATAATAGGATTAGATAGGATATGTTTTAATACTTTGGCATAGTAAAAATTATTTTTCATCTATTTTTATGTTTCTGTAGAGCATTTTGAATGTTCTAGAAGTGAAATCAATAAATGATATTTCAGACTGAAACACAAAAGCTCTTTAAAGTAAATCGAAGCTTGACATATAATTTTTTTCATATGAATAATATCATTAGTTGCACCAACATTTGCATAATATAAGCTTAAATATCGAGGCGTTTTAATACCTTGGCACAACAAAGACTAATATTCGTCATCCATTTTTTAAATACTTCTATGAATTATTTTCAGTTTTGTAGAAGTGCAATCAATCAGTGATACTTGAAACTAAAACACAAAACTTTATTAAGTAAATCGAAGCTTGACGTGTATTATTTCATTACTGCGACCACTTGCTTCTTATCGAATAATTATATTTTTACTTCTTTTAAGAAGGCTCTGTATATAAAGTAATAAATATAAGATTAAGGCGCACAATTTTAATATTTAAGTAAACGTTTTGTTCAATTACTCACATTTCGTCATTTCGTCTTATTGTCTTGATGTATCGTAATTTTTTAAATTTCTGATTTCCCCAATTCATCGGTTTACCTTATATTACAACACTGCAACTAAAATTACAAACTTTTACAGAATTGATAAATAAACATTCTTAATATTTTAAAACATTTTTTTAAACAGTAGACAAATGTAATTCTCTACCTCAAATAATAATATAAAAACCTTTTCATATAGGAAATATAAAACATATGCAAACATTACTTATGTAAAAAACAAAATATATTTTTAGATTTATGTTCTATAAACATACGCAGAATATTCCAAAGCACTTATCAATGTTTCCGTTCCTGCTTATTTTCAGCATAAATACTAAGTGAGAAGAAATATTTGTTGTAAATATTTACTTATATCATAATGTGAATTTATGAGTAGTTTAAATAGTCGGCAAATATTTTGAGAAAATATATTTTGGTAGATTTAGAGATATTTTATTGTTTCTCTAAAATAAAGTGGTATTTTTTAAGAAACGAAAAATTTCTAAGAAAAAAAAAATTCGTTTTTATTAACGGAGTTACTGAAAAAAACAACTTTTTTTTCTTTTTTAAGAAAATCGTAAATAAAGGAAAATCGACATAAATATTTAACGTTAAATTAAATATGGATTGCGATATAGAAAAGTATATTATTCTATAGTTTTATTTTTATTCTAGAACATGTTACCTATTTTTTATCCGGTAATCCACTGATACTATAAAAAATTAAAAAAATAAACAACCTCACTATTGCAGTGCTTTTCAGCATTTTTAGTTTCTATTACTATTACAATCGTTGAAACTCCTAACTTACAAAAATTTAAAATTTTGTAACCATATTTTTTTTATGCATATACTTATTAATATACTAAACTCTATTTTTAATTCCTTATTAAGGAAAAAATCTGATAAAAACAGTGATTTTACAGATACTATAATATTAAAAGTCTAAAAATGACTAATTATTGTACTGTACAGTATTCAGAATGCTTCAAACATAACAGTATTCTGACGGTATTCTTCAAACATAAATGCAGAATTAGCGTATAATGATGAGATATATGAATAGTATAATGGTCATATATTCAGCTGTCATCGAAAAAACAAATTGGCATGTACAACCTATACTTTAAACAAAAATTGTGGGGAAAATCTGCATTGTATACATTAGAAAAGAGATTATTATTATTTGTAATCTACTTATATAAAATCCAAGTATGTTAAAGTGTGGTTAAGAAATCCAGGATTAACCGATCTCAGAAAATTGTGTTTTTATTTTGCTAATTATTATTTTTATTATTGCGATAAATACTGCTTTGTGGTGATTCAATTACTTTTAGACTCTTTCATATACAGGGTGTTTTGCTACCAGACCGACAAACTTTAAAGGGTGATAGTAAACATGCTGACACACATTTTTAAATTCGAAACCATGGGGCGCACATGTCTTCTGTAGGAGTTAGGGGCCATTAAAGTTTAAGGTCCAAAATTTCAAACGGTGATAAACAAGTTGGAAATTGCACGTGAAGCGCAGCAAATGAGGTGTGTTCGTACGATAACGAAGTTTTAAAAATATTACTCTCATATATCAATCTCATAAAATTGTAAATAGTGAATTACAATTAAAAAGCTCATCAAACAATGTTCTCCTTATACCATTATGTAATGGAATACTTTTGTGGGGCCTTGTAAATCAATAACAAATGTTCTATGCACCACAAATTATGTAAAATGTATATCATAATATGTACTTTACTGTTGCATATAAATTTTATTAAGCTCGAATGAGTGTAACATCATTAAAATGCATTTGAAACATTTTTCCCCATTGACCGTAATGTAACGGAATACTTTTGATTGTCCCTGTAATTGATGTATGCATCTGATTTTCATAAAATTTGAAATAACTCGACAAAATTATGTAATAATTATGTTTGGTTTGGTTTTTTTTTGTCGTCCGATTATCTACGCTAGGGATATAGGACCAGGGGGGGAGAGCCTTTCATGGGGGTCTTTCGAAAGGAACCTAAACCGTATTTACGCAAGGTTCGAAGAAAACCAAGAAAACTCCAAACAGTTAGGCCGACAGCCGCGATTGGGTTTGAACCCAGCACCTGCCGTCTACCATTTGAGATGTCTGTACCTCTCGGCCACTGGTGGGGCTGCAATAATTATGTATTTTAAATTTCAAACGTATAACATACATTTGAAACTTTTTCCCCATTGACCATAATGTAATTGAATAGTTTTGATTGCCCTTGTAATTCATCTATGCACCTGATTATCAAAAAATTTGAAATAACTCGACAGCATTATATAATAATTATGTATTTCAAATTTCAAACGATTAAAATGCATTTGAAACTTTTTGCCCCATTGACCGTAATATAATGGAATACTTTTGATCGCCCCTGTAATTGATCTATGCATCCGATTTTCATAAAATTTTATATGACTTGACCAAATTATGTAATAATTACGTATTTTAAATTTCAAACGATTTGTTGGGTAGTTTTTGTGTTGTTATATGCGGACAGACAGACGGACGGACAAACTGAACGACCACTATAGGTGCTACGTATTTACATAATTACGAACGCACCTCAAAACGGAAAAAAGGGTCACTTCGTTCGCGGTTTTCACTAAAATCATTCTTTATATCACGAATTTTTTCGAAAAAATTTTTAAAGGTTACGTTCAGAAATTGCCGATAGAGGGCGCTTTAGACTTTAGAGTAACAAACAACTAGTTTTTACCATTATTTTGTGTATGGAGTTAAAATTATTCTCAAGTTCAGCCTTTAACTTAAATTTTAAGCTCAAAATTGGAAGCACTGGGATCGGGTAACTAGTGAAAATAGAACTATGAACAGAGGGGGGGGGGATTTTAGACGCTCATAAACATCGACAAAACTAATCGCTTTTGTTGCAGTTTGCATGTAGGTCATTCCCTTGGTAATCATTTCATTAAAAATGACGTACAGTTTTGTTGTCCTCATTTTTTGATAGAGGGCGCTTTCAACACATCTCCGACATTTCACTGGCATTATTCCTGGGTGTTTTTCTTCCAAATTAACATACTTCCAGGAAATATTAGGGATGCATAAACGACTCGTAATCACATAGCAATTTAACGTTGGAAATACCTTTTTTGCGAGTTACGATTAAAGGAAACAGTAAAAATAGCAACAGAAACAGCAGAGAAACAGCACCACGTTAATTTGACAGAAAAAAATCATTTAAAGGTTCTACTAAAAAAGGTGTTCGAAACTACGACCAGTACCATGAGATTCTCGTATCATCAGTTGAAGACCTCGCAGATCTTGTTTCTGCATCTGCCAGAAAGTTATCAGAGATGCTAGGAATCTTTCAAAGCGTGAGGAATTCCGCTGTCAAGCATGCCGTACTATTTTTGGTCTTATTTTCGAACACTTTTGTAGTAAAACCATTAAATAAACTGTTTTTAGTCACATTAACGTGTTGCTCTTTCTCTACTGTTTCTGTTGCTTTTTCTCTGCTTCCTTTAACCGTAACTCGCAAAAAAAGCATTTCCCACGTTAAATTTCTATGTGTTTCCGAGTCGTCTTTGCATCCCTAACATTTCCTGGAAGTATGTTAATCTGGAAGAAAAACACCCAGGAATAATGCCATTGAAATGTCGGAGATGTGTTGGAAGCGCCCTCTATCAAAAAATGAGGCCACCAAGTTGTACGTCATTTTTAATGAAATGATTACCGAGGGAATGATCTACACACAAACCGCAACAAAATCGATAAGTTTGCTCGATGTTTATGAGCGTTTAACCCCCCCCCCCTCTGTTCACAGTTCGATTTTCACTAGTTACCCGATCCCAGTGCTTCGAATTTTGAGCTTAAAATTTAAGTTAAAGGCTGAACTTGAGAATAATTTTAACTCCATACACAAAATAATGGTAAAAGCTAGTTGTTTGTTATTCTAAAGTCTAAAGCGCCCTCTATCGACAATTTCTGAACGTAACCTTTAAAATTTTTTTAGAAAAAATTCATGCTATAAAGAATGATTTTAGTGAAAACCGCAAACGAATTTACCCTTTTTTTCTGTTTTTTATCATCGTTTGAAGTTTTGGGACTTAATCTTT
Source organism: Maratus speculifer (assembly GCA_964019185.1). Classification (NCBI taxonomy): domain Eukaryota; kingdom Metazoa; phylum Arthropoda; class Arachnida; order Araneae; family Salticidae; genus Maratus; species Maratus speculifer. The sequence goes on along the minus strand of OZ025297.1, from coordinate 69,841,483 downwards.
AATGTTCCCAAGCTCCTATAGAAGATATTTGCGACCCATGCTTTCCTATTTAATAATGTGTGTCTGCATGTCTACTATCACCCCTTCATGTTTATCGGTTTGGTAGTGAAACACCCTGTATGTATATAAAACACATGCTACGGTTGTTGAAAAAAAGGAAAAACGCCCTACTAACTCTGAGAAAAATTATCGGAGAAGAACGTTACGGGTAATAAAAGATTGGAAATAAATTCTATATTTAAATGATGTATATAAAATTTGCTTAAAGACCAATCGACATATTAAAAAATCATTACCTTTTCATTAAATACTGCTAGATTACGGGATTGCGTAAGAAGTTTCAAAATATTTAGTCACTTCTGTCGTAGACGACCCTTTAAACCATCATTTTCGCGTTTTTTTAAATATAATTTGAACTTGAAATTCATATCGATTTGAATGCACATACTAACCTAAAAATGTTTTAAAAGTTATTTTTAGATTTATTCATACGCAAGTTTTCTTGACAATCGGGAGAACTATGGAAAAAATCTAAAATATGAAGACAAAAAATGTTCGACGCCAAGTTCCTTTTCCCAATTGACATTATTGAGTTCAGTGAAAAATTTGAATTGAAACAGCAGAATAAGTTTAATCATACAATTACGAATCCTATTTTAAATAAGAATAACAAATGTAAAATTATTTTTATTTATTTATTGGTATGTTGATTTAATTATGTTCTTAAAAATTCTGATTATAAAAAACTTTGCAAACATATATGAAAAGATCTAACAAGTATCAGTCTCAGCCACTCATAAAAAAAAAAAAAAAAAAAAAAAAAAAACTTTTAAAATATTGCATTATTAATCACCTCAGAAATTTTTTTTTCGGCAAAAGAGGAATTAGTCTTTTTTTTACCCACATTTATTCATTTTATTCCTATACATCATTACTCTAAATTTTGCAACGGCTGATTATTTCCTTATATTTCTGGCAATATTTTGAAAAAATTGTGAGTTAAATAAATTCTAATTCTAAGAAAAGACATTATAAAAATACTTATAAAAGTCCATTCGCAGTCACAAATTTGAAAATTATTGCAAATAGAGATAATATACGTTTTAAATTGGATAATGTAACACTTGTAAGCATTATAACATAAATTTTTAAGACGGTTTTATGGTACATAACAATAAACGATGCACATTGATTCATTAAAATGGTAATATTGGAAATATATAAAGCACAGATAGAAGTGACGCAGTCATTCTGCAAATTTTCAACAATCTTTGGGTAACGAACTTCAATTTGGATTTAGCCCTCATAATGAACCACATTATTATAATTGACTTCTCGGAAGCTCATCTTACGAATTGCACGCAAATCTGTATTTAGGCTAATTGAAGTTTGTCGAATTGAATCGGTGTCAAAATTGGGTCTTGCTATTGTAAAAAAAAAACAAAATTTTAGTCTGAATTGATATGTTCATGCCCCTAAGTAAATTTATATCCATCTTTTAAAATAGACTTTGTTTCCAATTGTTTCATACAAATAAGTTTATTATACGACAATCTACATCAAAGTTAGTAGGGAGTGTTTCCTTTTTAGCTCACAGGCTATCATAGCCTGAGAGCTTATGTGCCCGTCCGTTCTGTATGTATGTGCGTATGTGCGTAACGCGATAACTCATGATAAAAATATCGGATCCACTTGAAATTTTGTATATAGGTATATCCTGATAAGGCGCTTCCCTGATTAGTTTTTGGAGTTCATTCGATATGTATAAGAGGGGGAACGGGGGGCTCATGCCCCCCGTTAGTTGATATAAATGGGATTTTCATGCAGAATTAAGTTTTCAAAATTTAGATTAGGATCATTCTGATGAGGCGATTCCGTGACTGTTATTAGGTGTTCATTGAATAAGTATAAATAGGGGGAACAGGGGTTCTAATCCCCCCCCCGTTAGTTGATATAAATGGGATTTTCATGCAGAATTAAGTTTTCGTTCAAAATTTAGATTAGGATCATTCTGATGAGGCGATTCCGTGACTGTTATTAGGTGTTCATTGAATAAGTATAAATAGGGGGAACAGGGGTTCTAATCCCCCCCCCGTTAGTTGATATAAATGGGATTTTCATGCAGAATTAAGTTTTCGTTCAAAATTTAGATTAGGATCATTCTGATGAGGCGATTCCGTGGCTGTTATTAGGTGTTCATTGAATAAGTATAAATAGGGGGAACAGGGGTTCTAATCCCCCCCCCCCCCGTTAGTTGATATAAATGGGATTTTCATGCAGAATTAAGTTTTCGTTCAAAATTTAGATTAGGATCATTCTGATGAGGCGATTCCGTGGCTGTTATTAGGTGTTCATTGAATAAGTATAAATAGGGGGAACAGGGGTTCTAATGCCCCCCCCCGTTAGTTGATATAAATGGGATTTTCATGCAGAATTAAGTTTTCGTTCAAAATTTAGATTAGGATCATTCTGATGAGGCGATTCCGTGACTGCTATTAGGTGTTCATTGAATAAGTATAAATAGGGGCAACAGGGGTTCTAATGCCTCCCCCCCCTCTTAATTTATATAAATAGGTTTTTCAAGCAGAATTTTCAGATTTCGTTCAAATCTCTGAATCGTTTTGGAAGTTTAATGGTTAAGTATAAAAGAAGGGGATAACTCCTTTTAAATTATATAAATGCTAAATGGGTTTTTATTAAGAATTATCTAATTTGCTCTGAATTTTGGATATAGATTTTTTATATGATAAAGCATGTCTTTGATAGTATAGGAGGTTCAATGATTAAGTATAAAAAAAGAGGAAAGGGGAGAGCTGTTTCCCCTTCTTAATTTTTTTTTTCGAACGGAATTAACCCTTGAAAATATAAGGCTTTAATGTACAATTAGTATTTGTAGCCTGTGAGCTCAATGCCATCAGTTTAACTGGGCAGTATTCTTTTCTTTATTATTTTTTTACGACAGTAGCTCTTCTATGCAAAGATTTGTGCTAGGTAGTTATGTTTGTCTTTCTTGATATTTGTAACTTTGACAGTCCTCAAATTGTTATAGAAACTTTCTTGAAAAAAATGCAAAATTTCGTCAAATTTACTTAACAATTAATTTTTTAAAGAAACAGCTCTGTAGGCAATTGTACAATAATTGTACATAAAGAACCCTTAATGTCTTTTTTTTCGATAACTTGCAACTAACTTTTAAAATTAAGTAAAATTTTAGAAATTTTTTTAAAGAAATGGAATATTTTTGAATTTCTCAAAACAAAATTATTAAAATATGGAAATGACTTACTTTAGAAATAAATGACCTTAAATGAAAGTAAAAATATTTTTTCCGTTTAAAAGTTTTCACGATATCATTATAACTACTTATGACAAAACTTTTAATTGCATATAAACGATCGAAATCTTATAAATTTTAATAATACAATTAACAGAAATAATTTAAAAAAAATGTGCAAAAAGATTTGAAAGACAATTATAATTTTCATTTTATTATTTTTTAAGCGAATAGATTAATGTAATACAAATGTATATACATCAAATTATGGTTATTCAGTTAAAAAATATTCAAATTATATTAATAATTTTAATCTGAAAACAAAAATTTTGCAATAAACTGTAACATGAAAACCCCTCATTAATATTAGGATTTTTTCAACTTTTACATTTAGAAAGAATAGTCAATCTCTATAGCAAAAGTTTTTCAAAAGATTAGAATTCTTTTGAATCACTTAAAAGGAAATGCTTAAAATATGATAATTCGTTACTGAAGAATTTAATGAAGAGAATTGCTTCTGTTTAAAACTTTTCTCGTTACCATTATGAATAATTGTACAATAATTTTAGCGCTGCATAAACGATAAAAGAATTATAAATTTATTAATACATTTAAGGAAATTAATTCAACTCTTTTAAATAAAAATAACGTATGCATGAAGGAGAATTAATTAAGGAGAGATATTCTTTTTCATTTTTATTTTATTTTATTAAAGATAATACACTGTAGTCGTTAAAGAGCAAAGCCGTATGCTCTACAGAAAGAGGATATATCATAGGGCAGCGGACTTTAATCTAGAGTACAAGTACAACTAGTGTTATGTGGTATTCCTCTTTGGTTACATGAATATAATGTCTGTGACGGTGAAAATCGCAAAATTATTCAGTAAAGTAACGAAAATTTTAGAAATGAAAATGTAATTTCTATTGATACAATAACTCTATCTTAAGAACTAATGTATAGATTTTCATTATTCTTCAGATACCATCGGATCCTGTTAGATGCCGAGAAAAGTTGTTGAAGATTAGATCTCTGTGTAAATTACATAGTAAGTGGAAATTCTATGCTGTAATTTGCATAATTTACGTGCTATTAGTGATAGGCATATCACATAAAATGCACAGCATTAAAATCCCTATGATGTACGCAGATTGCCATTTAATTTTTGAACTGTATTAGTGAATTTTGAAGCATTAACATGTGTGAGATAGAAGAAAGTTTCGGAATTGCCACATCCGATTAATTACTCACTTCTATTTTATAGTAAGTATTGTAGGTGTATTTATGTAGAACTGCACTGTAAAAAAAATTCAAGAGGTTACTAAAAATTTCTTAGTAAATTTGTATTCCACAGAATTTTTTAGTAACCATTACAAACTTTTTTTTGCAAGTGAAACAAGCATTTCTTTTGTAAACTGAACAAAAGAATTTTTTGTATAACTAACTTAAAAATTTTTAGTATGAACCACCAAGCAAATTTTAGTAATAGCTCCAAAATTATTTTTAATAACCATCACGTGCGCTCGTAAGGGCAGGAGCTTCCTTCGAGCTGCATCCAGACTTCTGAAGCGGAAGATTTTCGGCAAAACCGCAATAGATGGCAGCACCAAATATTCGTACCTGCTCCGACAGGATTTTCATAATCCCTTTATTAACGAGACACTATATACATTCGGGGCGTATTTGCCGGTGGAAAGTTTCGAACCCGGGACCTTTTAGCCTGGAGTCTGTTACTATAACCACTATGCTATCAAGGCCACATCAACTGAGTTTTAGTAAGAGCTATTAAAAATATAAAACTATTAACTCTTATTCGTTGCTAACTTTTTTCTAGTAATTCTTACAGATTTTTTTGTAACCGACTGAGATTACTAATATTTTTTTAGTAATTACAAGGATCACTAAAGTTTTTTTAGTAGATGGACCCTTTTTTTTTACAGTGTGGATTCGTGAAAAATTTCGTCTTCAGTTAGTATTCGTTTTCAATATATTTGTACATTTTAGAGGTCATGAATACGATTTGAGGGTTTTTAAAAAATGTCTGTCTTCTACTCTGTTATTCTCTTTGATTGTGGAGACTTTATCACAGGAACTAATGCACGAAATTTCACAAAACTTTATGTTCTATTAGATATTGATATAAAATGGCATTGATTTGTTTTTCGTGTATATCTCTCGAAACATGGTACTGTTATGCAATTTTCACAATAGCTGTATCTCAAGAACTATTGCACGTATTTTCACAAAACCTTAGAATCAGTTAGTATTTGTTAGAACTTGGTGAAGTTTACATTTTGGTGCAAATAATTCAATAAATAGAGTTCTCAATATCACAAGAACTAATGCACGAAATTTCACAAAACTTTATGTTCTATTAGATATTGATATAAAATGGCATTGATTAGTTTTTCGTGTATATCTCTCGAAACATGGTACTTTTATGCAATTTTCACAATATCTGTATCTCAAAAACTATTGCACGTATTTTCACAAAACTTTAGAATCAGTTAGTATTTGTTAGATCTTGGTGAAGTTTACATTTTGGTGCAAATAATTCAATAGGTAGTGTTGCTCTGCTGCATTAGTCATAATTATTGCAATAGTTTTATCTCAAGAGCTATTGCTCGAAGTTTCCTATAATTTCACATTCAGTTACATTGATGTAAATCATTTTACAGATGACGTTGCTATGCTGTATTTTTCCGATATCGCAGTAGCTGTATCGCAAAAATTAATGCATGGATTTTTATAAAACTCTAGATTTATTTATGTCTAATAAAAACTGATCTTGATTAGTTTTTGGAGTACATCCTCCAACATGTATGGCTGTTATGATGATTGTCTTAAAGATTCTTCAATAACTCTATCTGAGAAACTTACGCAAGTATTTTCATTAAACTTCAGATTCAGTTGATTGATTTACGATGTTGCTGAGTATATTGTAATATAAACCACCTAACCAGAGACGCTGCCTTGCTGCATTTTTTCAGGAAGTATTAACATGCATAGTATAGAATGAACTTTTGAAATTGCCTTACCTGACTGGTTTTTAATTTGGATTGAATTGGCAGTTCCCTATTAATGTGTGCATATTACTATGTGTAATTTAAAAGTTTTGATGTGGCTTACCTGTCATTATCCTACATATCTGTCTAATGTATACGCGTATAAGAAATTTGTATCATAGTTGACTAAATAATGATAAAATAGCGATTTAAGACCTCCCACAGTATAGTCAACTTAGATATAGTAAGCTTAATCCACAATATAAAACCTTTGGTAAATTTGATTTATTATTAAAAAAATGTTAAGAAAAATACAACAAATTAAAAAATGGAGCACTTGTATGCTACGTGGTTTATGATTTATATAAAATATTTTTGAATATATCATGCTGAAACAAATTTTTTGATGGAATCGTGAAGCACAGTGGTAAAATTTCGTTTCTAAAATGCTTTTACTTTAGCATATTTATAAATATACAGCAGCAGAAATGAAATTTTAACATTTAACGCAGGAACCATTAGCAACAGGTTCCATTTTCATAAGATTCCATATATTTTATGTCCCAATTTAGAATCCGCTGTCACAGTTTTTTGGTGTGTTCTTCTCCTACTTTCTGAGACACTCGACCTAGTAACACTAATTGTCATATGGTTTGGCTACACCACTTTGGTTTCGTCTTGATGAAATTTGTATGAATTTTTTCCTGAATTTTTTATTATCTTTTTAAATCAATGTTATGTTCTTTTTCAACCATGTTGGCAAATAACTTTTCATTAATTACTCTTACGACTGCCACTTTTATTGTTTCTAGTAAATTCTAGTCTTCTAGTCAAGTTAAAGCATATAGAACGAATGGAAAATACCTTTCTGGTATTTTTCATTCGCTGTATATGCATACTGCAGGTAATATTTAAATGAAAAAGAATTCCTACCAATTTTCTCATTTATTTTTGAGAATATTTTTCGTGTAGTGAAAACTGTAGCAATTCTCTCCATCATTCTTTAACCGGTTTTAAATATTTCTAACTATCACCGCATTTTTCTGTAGCTTTAAAATATATCTATTTTATTTTTAAAATATAACCATTAACCCTTCATTATGTACCGAGTGAAATAAAATATTCCCATAACTACATATTAAGTGAGTCTTAGCTATTAAGTCAATCTTCCATCACTTTCATTGGGTCAAGTCTTCTCATATTTTTTTCTAAAAAGACTCTATTTACTGTGCAATATTTATCCCTCTAATGAAAGTTTAATAATTCTGCATTATTTAAAACGCACTTACTTAAATTTCTATCACATATTGTATTTCAGAAAATATTTAGGTCGAAAAAATGTTTAGGTCGAAAACACTTAATAATTGATTTTTCCACATCTGTATCAATTATTTGCATCTCATAAATACAATTAGTTGATTGAGCATTCAAGTAGCTTTGGTTGTTACTTTTTGGTTAATCTCTCAAATTATTTTAAATATGAATACTGAGAATTGGGTGAAGCACACCCTCTATTCTACCCTTTTCTATACTATCTCTAATTGGTCATGCATAACAAAAAAAAAAAAAAAATACATATAGTATTTTTATATTGCTTGAAAGTAACTATTCATTACTCGACGTATAAAAAAATACGATATTTTTCAAAACCTTTTTGAGATGAACACTCTACTTACAAAAATTTATTAGCTAGAACACTATACGATTACGCAACATGATTTTTATATTTAATGTAAATGATTTTTTTCTATGCTTGATGCATTGATGTTTTTTATACTAGCATCATTGAAGCATTTATTGCATTATTTTCTGAATCAGTGAAAATGAATACGCCTTTCTCTGTCCTTAAACCTCATCCATCAACTGTTCGATCGCCTATAGAAATTTCAGTGACAGTTATATCCCCTTTTTTTTCATTTCATCTATTTAAATCACGACGAGTAAATAATATTCAATAGAGGAGAAAAGAACTGTTCTGTACATTTTCCTTAATAAAATCGAAAAATGAATAAATTCATTAAAAAAAGTATTTCCGAATTTTTAAGTAATTACAAATCAATGATGAGTAGCCATTGTATCGTACAAACAATTACTTGCTATTAGGTGAAATATTCATATTGCGTATATTTTTAAATATATCTGAATCCTTAATAATGAGGTCTCTTAGAACGATAATTTCTCTTTTTTATGATATTTAAAAGAACTTAGAGTGATAAAGTATATTTTATTATGTTATTTCTGAGGAAAAAAACTGCGAGTGATATTTTTACTTCATAATAATAAACCATGTCCATGAAAAACTTAAACAAAGTTGTATATACTTTGTTTTTCCCTGTGTATATCAAATTGCATAAAAATTTATTTAAAAAATGCTTCATAGAAAACTTAAAATACTGCTTTTGAAACTAAAATTTGTTTTTTTATAATAATGTTTTGCATTATATGCATTTATAATGACTTTATGCAATTCTAGTTTTGTGTTGTATATGGTTACATATTTGTTGCTACTTTTGTACTGATAATCAAATAATTGAGGTTTTTGAATAATTGAAGTGAAAATGGCCATAGTCCGGGAGCCGACCGTCGATTTTCCTATGTATCGAGTACAAGGACCGGACATACATCAAAATGTAGGTCTCAATATGCACATTAAGAGTTCATACTCAAAAACACTCAAAATGTACGTCATAAAAGTGCAGCTGCCTTGGGTTCCGGCAGAATAGGACCTGGCAGCCAGTGATATTCTTAATGTGCACATTGAGACCTACATTTTGATGTATGTCCGGTTCTTGTACTCGATACATAAGAAAATCAACGGTCGGCTCCCGGACTACCAGGTCAGGACTCAAATCTCGTTGCAATACCAGTAATCTTAAAAATTGACATACCCAGACTATTCCTGATTTCAATAATTCACTCTTATTTCTTGAAGATGGTTGAAAACTTAACTGCTTGTTTCATTCATCCGAACTATTACATTTATAAAATGAAAATGTGTGATATTATGGAAACTGCATTATGCCATGAAATTAAGTCTTCTATGTTGTAGAAAAAATCCTTATATTCGGTATATTCATAAATATATTTTCCTAGTTAACTGAAAGTATAAATTTATAAATTTTTAACAGTTTTATAGAATTTTGCTGCAAAAAAAAAAAAAATACCTTGCAATAATGTTCCAATGTCCCTACACATCAGTTTGTTCAAAGGAATATATGAAATCCTGAATTAAAAAAAATATATATATAGCCTCATCTAATACTTATAATATTGCCTTAAAGTCTAGTACAATTTGCTGAAATTTTCAATGAACGTTTTTCTCAAATTTGTTATTATTTTTCTAAATTTTACTGATGTTTTAAACGACGAATATAATTAAAATACAGTATTGCAAACTAAATAAAAAAATCATATTCATAACATTCATGATTTTAAAAGACATAAATATTGGGTAACAAACTTCAACTACAAAATAAATATCCGCAAAACAATGTTTGTAAAAGTTAAAAGGTGACTATCCATTACGTAAAGTGCGGTTAATTTCAAAATTAACTGCATCTGAAGAATGATGTGAAAAATTAAGCAAAATTGTTGTAGATTTTATACATCGTGTTCATAAAAATAAGTTTATTTACACATTATATTAAGTTCATCTTTAAACTTAAACCAGTAGTAAATTGAAGTAGAAAAATCTAAATCTAAATCTTCTATAGCAATGTTAAAAAAATAATAATAACAGAATCTATCAGAAATATAACATGTCCTATAGGAAATTATCATACAACTATTGACGAAACATAAAAATTTTAATTATTATTTCTTTGAAAAAGTGAATAATTTTACGACTCAAGAACTCCACTATTTTGCGGTTTTTTTAACATTCTCAAAAGAAGGTCTTTGTTTTAACTTCTTTCGTTTAAAAGGCAACAAACATGTCTTTGTTTAGTTCATTCGATTTCAGTTATTCTCTGCTATTTTATGATTGTACTTACAATTACTTATATCTACACTCATCACCATAAAAATTGCCGTACCAAGAATTGGTTGCATTAATGAAATGAAATTTTATATAACTGAGTACAATGTTGATATCAGTGATTGTAAAATTATTGCAAAAGAATAAGTTTATTATAAAAAATTTAAATAAATAGTGATATAGTACCGTAATGGAATGGCCTTAGTTTGAATACAGACTGTGATACGCATTGATGCATGAATATTTCATATGGTGTCCTGTGTCACTGTACTCTATAGTTCATTTAATTTTGACAAAAGCTTATACAAACTGATTGGTTAATATGGCGAAGGCATTCTTATAAAATACTTTAAATGTGTGGCCGAGAATTATCCTGCGGTAAAATGCCTTCTAAAAGCTCTGCACACGTGTGAACACGTGTGGATCAGTGATGTTCCAAATGTTCCAAAAGTTCTTGGCGATCAAAATTACCGATGAACGATTGTCGTATGTTATGTGGCACCCTACAATCTCACTCCAAGTGTGTGAGCGATGGGCTGTTGTAAACCAAAGCCAGGACTATACCTTTCATCATGTGGCTTCAATCACGTATTTGGTTATCATACCTACATGGAATGAATTATGATTCTTAGCGAAAGAGAAGCTGGTTTCATTCGCTTGCATTCCAACATCGTCGAGTGCACCAATATCGTCGAGAACCTACCACTCCCAAAGAAGGTTACGATGGACGAGTGTCATTGGTAGCATGTGCTTCATTATCTCAAAATAAGTACTTCTGGGGGTTTCCGTTCGAATATATTACCTCGTACATTTACTAAAATCACTGTTAAAAAATTGCAACATTTGTTGCATAGCCACATCAACACTTTTATAGAAAACATTTACTTAACTATATTATGGAGCATTCTTATTGGTGAGAATGGAGATATTTTATAAAGCGAGGGAGTGACTATGCAGCAAACATTACCGATTTTTAACAGTGCATAGAAAAATTGTATAATATATTAATAAAGTTAATGCCTAATATATAATCATTTTTATGAAACTAAATAAGTAAATCTTTTCTGCTTCACTTTTATTAAAACATTTTATAGCTTAAATAGTTTTCTCCATTTTGTAAAGAATTTTTTTTTTCTTTCTAATTCACTGTCATTTATCAAATCGGGGACTGCAACAGAAATTTCGCTGACATTTATGTGCAGTTTTTTCTTCATGTACATAAATAATGGAGCGTAAATAAATTAAAAGCTGTTTAAACTATACTTTTTTAGAGCAGCTCTAGTACTAACAGCAGAGAAAACTAAAAGAATTTCTTTGTGCGTTTCAACTCTATGTGGAAAATGTTACGACAGTTTTCCATTGAACTGTATAACAATTGATGATAAGAAATGTTTTATTGTATCATTCCAAGTAATATTTTCTATTTTTTTTTCTGAAAAAAGAAGTGTCTATTTTATGTCAACAATTCCTATCCATCCAATTGGACAATCTCCAAGAGAAGTCTCAGTGGCATTTATGTACTATTTATTCTTCATCCTTATAAATCATGATGCGTAAACAAATGAAATGTTTTAATATACGTTTTTTACGAGCAAACTTGAAATAGAGAAAGTGACAAAAATGGTTTAACACCAATAAAGAATGATGATGCAGTTTTCTAGGCGCAATATTCTAATGGTGTTAAACACATTTTTAAAAATAATGTAGACTTATTTAATATGCTTAAAAAATACAGAAATTTACTCAAAGTTTTAGAATTATTTTATTCTTCGTGAACTTTTAAAGCATTTTATGAAAGTTGTATAACATTTATTAATTCGGTTTCTATGTCTTACTATCCATCTTTTCTGTCTGTAATTCTTATAAATATACTCCGATTGTTACCGATTGTAAACTTTTTTGTGTTACTGTGTTTCAGTATAGATTCTTCTGATATGAAAAATGCTGTGCATAGTATTTATAGTTTACTTACAGGAAGAAATAATGTATTTTTAATGTAAAAACAATTTATCGTACATTTTATTGGTTTTTCAGTATTTTAAACATAAAAAACATGTATTCTTGAGGGGGGGGGGGGATTACAACTTGGTCTTTCGATGGGATACTTATTTAAGTTATACGATTAAACAATGTATGTAACATATAATTTGTTTCTTTGAAATGCTAATACCTTAAAATATACACTTAAACCTATCCAGAAACGTATAAGAATATAGGATAAAAGTATATTAAAGCATACGTGCATTTAAAATGTATGTATGGTTAAAGTATTGTATTAACATTTAATAACAAAGGAGTTTTACGGTATTGAATGGAGAATAATTTGGAAATTTTCGGCGTTAATATAGCAATTTGCAAAGTAATTTTCATACATAAGTGCCTAGATCCATATAGATTTTTTGCTTTTAGGTAAATGAGATTGACCATTGAGAATCCTGTATTTTTGCAATTTTCCCAAAAGATAAAAATTACTGAAAAAGATTGCTGAAAAAATTTGCCCAAAGATAAGCTTCTGAAATGGTTCGTTGCTTTTCAGTAACAGCGAAAAATTTATCTGGATCTCGGACAAGATCTTGATATTTTTCTTCGTAAATATTTTAATTAATGTTTCTTCTAATTTTCTTTACATTAAATAACCAAATGTTACATTAATTTTCTGGAAAAATTTAAATTGTTTTACAAGTAAATAATAAGTCTTGAAAGTATCTGTTATACTCATTTTAATTATGTTCTTATAATGGTTTTAAAAAATTGTGTTCATGAATTGCTGGTATTAGTGAACATGGTCATGTACGTCCAATAGGAAAGCAATGTATTGAAAGGACAGGGATCTGTAGTCGTCCGCTTTGCTTGCTGAACGGTAAAAGAACTAAAAAAAAATTTAAAAAAAGTAAAAAACTCGGAATAATTTGATTTTTTTTAATTCTTTTGTCCCATAAGAACTACTCCACGATACATCAAGGAATCATCTAGATTCGTCTTGAAAATGTTGTCTAACTAATATTCCATATAACCCGAATCACATTATGAAAAAATTACCTCTGCTATAGCTAACAAGTTGCAGACGGACAATCACATCAATTAATATAATTATTCAGATAAATATTTATCATTTTTAACTTCTATCATTGACCTGCTTTAAAATAAAAATAATTTTGTCAAAAATCTGCAGAATTTGAGAACAAGGAATGATTTCACCATGTAACCTTAAATACCAATTTTAAAACCGAACTTTTTGCGATGCATAATAGGTATGTAAGGAAGTCGTTTTGTAGATTTACGCTTCTCTTCAGCACTGTATGTTTACATAAACATTTAATATATTTAAATCACTGATTTATATTTGCATATATCTATATCTTGCTTTAGGAAATATAAACTTTTTACAAGGTACTATCAAATATAAATATTAATTAAACGAACCTCTTTCTCTTCCGCTTAGAAATACTAATCCAAATTAGATTTTAATAATTTTATTCTATTATTTTCTACAATCATACATCTTAAAGGAATCAGAGAAAGTAAGAAAAGGCGCCCACTTAAAACTATGGAATTGGGCTCAAAGAATATTCGCACAAGATTTATATTATACTCTTAAATCAAAATACAATGGTCCGCGAAATATAAAGAAATAAACATTGAAAAAGCATTAAGCTTAATTAAATAAAACGGATTTTTTTCCTTATTTCTCCATTTTAGGCAGTTTTCATTACAAAAAGTAAAAAGCTACCTATTGCAGCCGTCGGAGGAAAGCACTTCCAGAAAATTTTGGTATATTTTCACCGATCATGACCCCCAAAACCCCCAAAAATACCCTCCGTTCAAATGTTTTAATGGTTTTAAACGGTCCGTTAATTTTTTTTTATTTAAAATTTAAAATTGGATACAAGAAAGTGAGAAATTGTAATAGATTTTTCTTGTATGCATTTGACCTTGATACAAATATTCCAAATATTTTTTTGTTTCGTCTGTATCTTAAAAAATTTCTGAATTATAGCACTTCTAATTTCTAGTGTTGCTCACATTTTGAAATGATCTGATTTTCGTCACGTGATAACACGCGTATTTATAAACTGATTGGGATGAAACTTGGTGCATAAATAGTACATACCGATGTCAGGACCGAGTTCGTTGGCGAGATCCATCCGCCATCTTATTTCAAAATGGCGGATATTAATAAAAAAAAGTAAAATTTTAAAATGAGGTGCAAAAAAGAAAGTAATTGGAAAAGAATTTTCTTTTGTGTGTTTGACCTTGATAAAAAGATTCCAGAGCATTTTTTGTTTCATCTATATCTTAAAAAATGGCTGAGTTATAGCACTTTCAATTTCCAGTGTGGTTGACATTTTGAAACGGTCTGAAATTTGTTACGCGATAATACGCACATTTATAAACTGATTTGGATGTAACTTCGTGTGTACGCAGTACATACTAAAGTCTTGACAGAGCTCACTGGCCAACTTCATCAGCCCTCTTGTTTCAAATATTCCTCCATTTAAGTTTGTCAAAAATCTTTTAAATGTATATTGATGTATAAACAAAAAATTAGAAATTTAAAAAGGTTCTTTCGTGCATATGCACATGAATTAAGATTTCTATCAAGCTCATTGGTTCGTTTTATCCATATTATTGCTTTAAAATGGCATACATTTCATGATATCGTGGAATTCGGCGACGCTCTAAATCGCTTAAAATAAAACCAGGTTCAATAAAAGATGACTAATTTCTGAAAATTCCTATTAATATTCAGTATTGACAAAAACTAGTATGCAATATTATAAAATCAGGTGCCACTAAATTGAGCTTCATATGTTTGAATAATATAACTTAATTTAAAATAAATAAATATGTATATGAAAGCTACCTCTTCCTCCCGGCGTTACCCGTGGGACTTTTATGTATCTTTTTGGAGGCTCATTGGTTAAATCAATGGACCTCAAATCTAATAAGGGAAGTACTTTATTGGAATAATCTTTTGTTGCATAGTCACATCAACACTTTTATAGAAAACGTTTACTTAACTATATTATGGAGCATTCTTATTGGTGAGAATAGAGATATTTTATAAAAGCGATGGAGTGACTATGCAACAAATATTGCCGATTGTTAAAAGTGCATAGGAAAATCGCATAATATATTAATAAAATTAACGCCTAATATATAGTCATTTTTATGAAAATAAATAAGTAAATCTTTTCTACTTCACTTTTATTCAAACCTTTTATAGCTTAAATAGTTTTCTCCATTTTATAAAGAATTTTTTTTCTTTCTAATTCACTGTCATTTATCAAATCGGGGACTGCAACAGAATTTTCACTGACATTTATGTGCAGTTTTTTCTTCATGCACATAAGTAATGGAACGTAAATAAATTAAAAGCTGTTTAAACTATACTTTTTTAGAGCAGCTCTAGTACTAACAGCATAGAAAACTAAAAGAATTTCTTTGTGCGTTTCAACTTTATAAGAAAAATGTTACGACAGTTCTCCATTGAACTGTATTACAATTGATGATAAGAAATGCTTTATTGTATCATTCCAAATAATATTTTCTATTTTTCTGAAAAAAAGAAGTCTCTATTTTTCTGTCAACAATTGCTATCCATCCAATTGGACAATCTCCAAGAGAAGTCTCAGTGACATTTATGTCCTATTTATTCTTCATCCTTATCAATCATGATGCGTAAACAAATGAAAAGTTTTAAAATATGTTTTTTACGAGCAAACTTGAAATAGTTGAAAGCGACACAAATGGTTTAACACCAATAAAAGAATGATGATGCAGTTTTCTAGGCTCAATATTCTAATGGTGTTAAGTACATTTTTAAAAATAATGTAGACTTATTTAATATGCTTAAAAATACAAAATTTTACTCAAAGTTTTAGAATTATTTTATTCTTCGTGCACTTTTAAAGCATTTTATGAAAGTTGTATAACATTTATTAATTCAGTTTCTACGTCTTACTATCCATCTTTTCGCTCTGTAATTCTCATAAATATACTCCGATTGTTACCGATTGTAAACTTTTTTGTGTTACTGTGTTTCAGTATAGATTGTTCTGATATGAAAAATGATGTGCATAGTATTTATAGTTTATGTACAGGAAGAAATAATATATTATTAATATAAAAAACAATTTATCGTACATTTTATTGGTTTTTCAGTATTTTAAGCATAAAAAACATGTATTCTTGAGGGGGGGGGGGGGTTACAACTTGTTCTCCCGATGGGATACTTATTTAAGTTATACGATTAAACGATGTATGTAACATATAATAAGTTTCTCTGAAATGCTAATACCTTAAAATATACTTAAGCCTATCCAAAAACGTATAAGGATATATATTAAATGTATATTAAAGCATACGTGCATTTAAAAATGCATGTATGCTTAAAGTATCGTATTAACATTTAATAACAAAGGAGTTTTACGTTATTGAATGGAGAATAATTTAGAAATTTTGGGCGTTACCAGAGCAATTTGCAAATAAATTTTCATACATAAGTGCCTAGATCCATATAGATTTTTTGCTTTTAGGTAAATGAGATTGACTATTGAGAATCCTGTATTTTTGCAAGCAGCGAAAAAATTTGCCCAAAGACAAGCTTCTGAAATGGTCCGTTGCTTTTCAATAAAAGCGAAAAATTTATCTGGATCTCGGACAAGATCTTGATATTTTTCTTCGTAAATATTTTAATTAATGTTTCTTCTAATTTTTTCTACATTAAATAATCAAATGTTACATTAATTTTCTGGAAAAATTTAAATTGTTTTACAAGTAAATAATAATTATTGAAAGTATCTGTTATACTCATTTTAATTATGTTCTTATAATGGTTTTAAAAAATTGTGTTCATGAACTGCTGGTATTAGTAAACATGGTCATGAACGTTCAACATGAAAGCAATGTTTTGGAAGGACAGGGATCTGTAGTCGTCCGCTTTGCTTGCTGAACGGTAAAAGAACTAAAAAAATTATTAAAAAAAACGAGTAAAACATTCGAAATAATTTGATTTCTTAAAAATTCCATTGTCCCATAAGAACTACTCCACTATACATCAAGGAATCTTCTAGATTCGTCTTGAAAATGTTGTCTAACTAATATTCCATATAACACGAATCACATTATGTAAAAACTACCTCTGCTATAGCTAACAAGTTGCAGACGGACAATCACATCAATTAATGTAAATATTCAGCTAAATATTTATCATTTTTAACTTCTATGATTGACCTGCTTTAAAATAAAAATAATTTTGCAAAAAATCTGCAGAATTTGAGAACAATGAAGGATTTCACCATGTTACCTTAAATACCAATTTTAAAACCGAACTCTTTGCGACGCATAATGGGTATGTTAAAAAGTCGTTTTGTAGATTTACGCTTCTCTTCAGCACTGTATGTTTACATAAACATTTAATATATTTAAATCACTGATTCATACTTGCAAATATCTATATCTTGCTTTAGGAAATATAAACTTTTTAGAAAGTACTATCAAATATAAATATGAATTAAATGAACCTCTTTCTCTTCCGCTTAAAAATAGTAATCCAAATTAGATTTTAATAATTTTACTCTATTACTTTCTACAATCATCCATCTTAAAGGAATCAGAGAAAGTAAGAAATGGCGCCCACTTAAAACTATGCAATTGGGTTCAAAGAATATTCGCAGTAGATTTATATTATATTCTTATATCAAAATATAATGACCCGGGAAATATAAAGAAATAAACATTGAAAAACATTAATCTTAATTAAATAAAACGGATTTTTCAATTATTTCTCCATTTTAGGCAGCTTTCATTACAAAAAGTAAAAAGCTAGTAAAGATCATGACCCCCAGACCCCAAAATCACCCTCCGTTCAAATGTTACAGCGTTCAATATGTTAGTTACAGCATGACAAAAATCATATATATATATATATATATATCTGATTTTTGTCATGCTGTAACTAACATATTTATGAACCGATTTTGAAGAAACTTGGTATGTGCATATTACATATGAATGTCTCAACCGAATTCATTGGCTCGCATCATCCGCCATTTTGTTTCAAACTATCGGCCATTTATTTTTTTTTAATTTAAAATTAAATGCAAAAAAAAAAAAAAAAAAGTTGAAAAATATTTTTCTTTCATTTGTTAGAACTTAAAACAAGAATTCCAGAACACTTTTTATTTTGTCTATATCTTAATAAATGATTGAGTTATAGCACTTTGAATTTTTCTTATTGCTGACATTTTGAGACGATCTGATTTTGTCACGTGATAACACGCGTATTTATGAATCTAATTGGATGTAACTTGATATGTACATAGAACTTAATGAAGTCTGGTCAGAGTTCGTTAGCGAGTTCCATTCGCCATCTTGTTTCAAAATTGCTGCCATTTAATTTTTTTTAATTTAAAATTTAAAATTAGATACAAGAAAGTGAGAAATTGAAAAAGATTTTTCTTGTAAGCATTTGACTTTGATACAGAGATTCCAGATCATTTTTTGTTTCGTCTGTATCTTAAAAAATGGCTGAATTATAGCACTTCTAATTTCTAGTGTTGCTCATATTTTGAAATGATCTGATTTTCGTCACGTGATAACACGCGTATTTATAAACAGATTGAGATGAAACTTGGTGCGTACATAGTACATACCGATGTCTGGACCGAGTTCGTTGGCGAGTTCCAACCGCCATATTATTTCAAAATGGCAGAATATTAATTTTTTTTAATTTAAATTTTAAAATTAAGTGCAAAAAAGAAAGAAATTGGAAAAGATTTTTCTTTTGTGTGTTTGACCTTGATAAAAAGACTCCAGAGCATTTTTTGTTTCATCTATATCTTAAAAAAATGGCTGAGTTATAACACTTTCAATTTCCAGTATGGTTGACATTTTGAAACGGTCTGAAAGTTGTTACGCAATAATACGCACATTTATAAAGTGATTTGGATATAACTTCGTATGTACGTAGTACATACCAAAGTCTTGACCGAGCTCACTGGCCAATTTCTTCCGCCCTCTTGTTTCAAATAGGCGGCCATTTAAGTTTGTCAAAAATCTTTTAAATGTATAATGATGTACAAACAAAAAATTAGAAGTTAAAAAAAGGTTCTTTCTTAAGTATTTATCTTATTAATGAATTCCGGAGTATTTTTTGCTTTGTCTTTACCTTAAAAAACGCCTTAGGTATAGCAGTTTGAATTTCTAATGTGGGTGAAATTTTTTTTAAAAATAAATTTGTCCGCGACAGCACTCGTATAAATTAATCGATCTCAATATGAGTGTGCATATCCACATGAATTAAGATTTCGACAAGCTCATTGGTTTGTTTTATCCATCATGTTGCTTTAAAATAGTATACATTTCATGATATCGTGGAATTCGGCGACTCTCTATATCGCTTAAAATAAAACCAGGTCCAATAAAAGATGACTAATTTCTAAAAATTCCTATTAATATTCAGTATTGACAAAAACTA
Organism: Maratus speculifer; assembly: GCA_964019185.1. Taxonomy (NCBI): domain Eukaryota; kingdom Metazoa; phylum Arthropoda; class Arachnida; order Araneae; family Salticidae; genus Maratus; species Maratus speculifer. The sequence continues at coordinate 69,821,747 of OZ025297.1, read as the reverse complement.
GTATGCAATCTTATAAAATCCTGTGCCACTAATTTGAACTTCATATGTTTGAATAATATAACTTAATTTAAAATAAATATGTATATGAAAGCTACCTCTTCCTCTCGGCATTGCCGGTAGGACTTTTATGTATCTTTTTGGAGGTTCATTGGACTAAATCAATGGACCTCAAGTCTAATAAGGGAAGTACTTTATTGGAATAATCTGCTGTACGGAATTTTAAGCGGATCGAATAATTCTGCATGAAAAAGCATTAAATGATAATTAAAGGAAGCATTAAACCCAGCAAATCTTTATACTTAACTAATGAACCCATAAGTCGATATAGAAAGAAATTACTAGAATAAACAGGCAAATGAACATATAAAAGCAATAAAGGGAATCTGATAAGTGTGTATGAAAAACACAATTATGTAAATTAAGGGGGAATTAGCCTCTGTGTCCCTTTATATTTAAACAAAGATTCCTCAAACCAATCCCAGTTTCAGATAACAACCGGTTTTCCAAATTCGAAGTAAATTGGATAAATCTGCTTGTAAACCCCCAGGTAACCCATTTATCTTAATAAAGGTGCATAGACTCTCGTTTTTTTATGATTATCCAATAACACCCCCCACCCCTAAAAAAATCAGTTTAACATCTTTTCAGAATTAATCTTTATACTACATTTGAAGAAAATCGGATATTTCTATCACTTGTTATCATTCGTTATCGTTACTATTATTTTTTTATTATTGCATTATGTAGGGTATGTCCCGGTTTTGTCCGACCAGGTCGGACAAAACCGGGAAATTGGAAAAATAATTAAAAGCACATTTTAACTTTGCAATAATACCATTTATTAAAGGAAAAATTGCAAATATTGCCATATTATACTTATGAATGTGAGTCTACATTAAATATACGTTCTGTTTTAAGAGTTAAAAATGTTAGGCACAAAAATCATAAATGAAAATTCGATTTTGTATATCTGCATTGCTGAACGCTTCATGTGACCACTCTCTGCAGTGTAGTCACGGTATCCAACTCTCCTTGGGTTTTGCTTGTTCATATAAGCCGTTGCAAAATATGCATGTTCACTTTTATTCTTCTCCTTGTTTGATGTCAAGTATTTTTTTTTAACCACTTTTTTATCAATTATTTTTTTTACAATTTTTTCTGTCATCTTTAAATGTTCTTCCTTCATGGCTAAGTTCTTTTTGTCTTCCCATTTCATCCTTTCTTTTTCTTCTTTTTCGAGTTCTAATTTGTAGGGAGTTGAAGTAAGAACAGCTGTTTTTTCTCTCCACTTGTCGGAATTCCCGATGGTCCCAGGGTTCGTTTGTATCAGAATACGCTTTATATCCTGTGGTAAGACAGCAAAAAGACATCTGATATCTCTGCCCAGGTCTTGAGAATACGCAGCAAGTTGCACAGCAACCAAAAAGCCCACAACGTCGTCTTCTACAGGAACTGGAGCCTTCGAATTCGGCGTTGGCTGCTTTCCTATAGACCCATTCTGTTTCTCAGACTAAGGCTAATAGTTTTCTACAGGCAGGTCTATATCAAGATCTTGTTTTTGGTCAGGCAATTTTTGAGATTCAGCCAAAGGATTATTTTCCATTTCCATGGGCCTCTCAGTTGATCAAAATCGATGATTTCTTCTATGATTCTTCAACTCTATGATTTCCTGTAATTTTTTTCAACTTAATTCGGAATCTAAAATACTGAAGACAGTTTTCGATATAACAACTTAATTTAAATAATATTTTATTTTTATTTTAAACAAGTTAATTCTATTTCAATCACACAAATAAATGAGCTTACCAAAACCGGGAACTTCCCTGTTATGTCCGACCATGCCATTTTGACGAAATGTTACTCTAGCATTGTTCAGGCAACTCATAGACACCAATACAAAACGTTAAAATAACAAGTAAATAACAGGCTATCATACGTTATACTCAACTAAATTAAATGTTTAGGTATTTAGGATTGGTAACGTGACCTTAAAGACGTCGAATTTGTAACTTTTTCACTCGAAACTTTAAAAAAAAAATCATCACTGCGAAATGAGTTGATTTACACGACTTTTGCTTACTGGGAGCTGGCATTCCGCTCGCCTAGAAATAAGTTTCCCCTAGAAACATCCACAAATAAAGCCATAAAGCCTAGTTCCCTGTTTTATCCACCTACCAGCTTTATCCAAATTTCCCCTACATACAGAATCTCTTTGTGCATTAGCTCTCGTGATGAAAAAGAAGCAAAATGGATAATTCTGCATGAAAAAACCCATTTGTTTAAGTAAAGACAGATAAGTTCCCGTTTCCTTTTCTATGCTTAACCAATACACCCCCCCCCAAAAAAAAAATCAGGGAAACAACTTTTTAGAATGAGCCTATATACCAAATTTGAAGCAAATCGGATATTTGTATCATTTGTTATCGTTGATATTATTTTTTACAATTGCGTTACGTACATACACATTTCTGTTGTATTAGCTCTAGTAATAAAAAAATATCTGATTCATCTGAAGGATACGTTACAATCAAATTAATATAGAAATCTCCTTCATATTTTCTTAATAAAATAAGGAGATTTTAGAGGTAGAATGCCTTTTTATGAAATACACAAATACAAATATACACAGTAAAAGCACTATTTTACGATTTGAGAAAATTTGAAATCTTTACAACTGAAAACATAAATGGTCTAAATAATTTTTATTATATATTCCAAAATATACAATAAAAATATTTACGTACATTCTTTACATGAATTTAAAAATATATTTTACAGCAGAATCAAACAAAAATATAGTTTTATTAGAGTGAATAAATTTTTAAATTTGAATTTTTGAATAATAAACACTCTAAAGATAAATCTGTAAAGAAACAATGTAAACATGAATTAATAAAACAATTCCGCAGATTTTTATGAAAAAGAAGGTCCTGAAAACCGGTCCTGAAATCAAAACTATCATAATATACAAAATATATAACCAAAATATATTTTTGTTGACTTCTTCATTTTGAAATGTAAGATAAAATATTATTCTTTTAGCTGCATTTATTTTATTTTCATATTATATTAATATTTTGTTAAAATATTAGGGTATGTATTTGCTTTTGCTAGGTTTTTTTGCTAACTTCTTTTTTCCATAGAGAAAATATTATGGCATAAATTCCAAGTCAATCATGTTTAAGATAAAAAAGAAAAATTGTGTAAATGAAATTTCAAACTTTTATGTATGAATTAACTACATATACAGTAATCCTTTAATTTTTAAATGCCTCCTAAAAATCAGGAATCTGGTTTTAAGAGTTATTATGTACAATGATGTAACAATTAAGTACATGTAGTTGTCTTGCTCGTTTAAATACGGTGATACAAGTTACACTCAGTTTATTGTTCATACTTTGTCTTTGATTATACAATACACAGTGACTTCATCCATTCCAGTGTTCCGATGTTCTGAAGTTATTTAGGTAGCTGTTCAGAGAAGGTTATAGGTGTAAAAACCGTCCAGCATGGTAAGGTTTTAGTTTCAATATTTTAAATAAAAGTATATTGGAATGCATCGGTTTTCCGTAATACACCTATTAAACTATTTAGATATTTCATGTATATCTAGGTCAAAATTCATGCTAGTATTAATAATAAAAGTATGCTAATTATTGCCATATATTGCTATGCCTGCTAGATATTTATGCTATTATAATAATTAAATTGCTAGCCAGCATCAAATGCTATGTAGCTACCTTACATAGCAATAGCATGACAAGCAATATACAAGTATTTTATTCTTATTCCAAATTTATTCTTATCTCCTTATTCCAAAGCATGGAGAAGTAGGTATGTAAGCTTTTTTGTGGTTTTCAGCATAATATTCTATGTAAACATCTTATAGAGAAATAGCATAACAAACTTTGCAGAGTCGTGGGAAAAAAATAAACACCCCTACAAACTGCTTAAAAAATTATTGTAAAAAAATACTAGTACCGTAAAATTCGAAATAAAATCGACTTTTATGTGATGTATATAAAATTTGCTTACGGGGACATCTGCATTTTAAAACGTGTTTTCTATATTTGTAATGAAAAGCTGTAACATAGCACAAATCTAGCTATTGTTATACTATCATAACGGTAATTTAAAATATATATTACTTAAATTTATGGGGAACTGAACTATAAAAATGACAAACATCATAAACTGCGAGTTAATCTGCGAGCCATTAGCAGAACCTATTTTTTGCTTTATTCTACATGTAAACTTAAAAAAAGGTATTGGATTCGTGATGTTTTTTAATTCGATTTTCAAGGGATTTACATGTTTTAGTGGTTACAGATACTAAAACACATGATTTTACAAAACGTTTGTCTCTAAGTATGTCTGTCTTATGTGCCATAAATATTGTGGGCGAACCACCTCACTAACTAATGCAAGGAATTTCAGAAAACTTTAGATTCAATTAGACCTTGTTATAAATTGGATGTGATTAGTCTTTATGTATGTCACCCAATAGGTGACGCTGCTATGCTACCTTTTCACGATTTCAACAACAGCTATATCTCAAGAACTAATGGACGGATTTTTAGAAAACTTTAGATCTCGTTATTTTTTATAAAATAAGGTTGTGATTTCGTTTTTTGTGCAAATTGCCTATCAGGTGTAGCTGCTATGCGGCATTATTCGTGATTAATGCACATATTTTCATCAAGCTTCAGATTCAGTTAGTCCATGATATCAATTAGTATTCTTCTGTTTTTGATGTAAATCGCTCAATAGGTGTAACTGATATGCGGCATTATTCATGATTATTGCAAAAGCTCTTTTCTGGAGCATTGCACGAATTTTTATCAAACTTTAGATTCAGATAATCCCTTTTCCGAATTAGTATTCTTCTGCCTTTGGAGTAAGAAGCTTAACAAGTGATTATCTCAATAGCTCTACTTCAGGAATCAATGCCCAAATATTCATCAAACTTCAAATTCAGTTTATTCCCTGAAACAAATTATTATTCTTTAGTTTTTGTAATAAATCGCTCAATAGACGCTTCTACCAAGTTTTTTTTGTTTTCAACTTCTGCGGTGATTCTATCTGGAATACAAAAACACGGATTTTCATCAAACTAAGTTACAGTTAGAACATGAAATAAGTTGTTGAAGGGTATATTTTGGCGTAAATTACCCAATAGGTGTTACTGCTATGTTTGATTTTTCTGAAAGTATTAATATACATAAGATAGAATAAAGATATGGGATTCCACATTCCAACTCTTCTTATTGTTAATACCCCCCACAGTAACATTATTTTCAAATGTTTTTAAGCTATTGCATAGCTTTTATCGCGGGCTTTGAGCGCGGTGACCGAATCCAAAAATTCCGTAACGCGGAAAATCCTAACACATCCGTAACGAAAAAACCTAACACTCGGCTAACGTCGTTTCCGTTCGGAAAACTTCGGGACGGTATCCTTCGGTAGACATCGGCAGACATTGACGTGGTGTTTTTCAGATATTAGGATATCAAGTCTCAAACTTATGTTTCTTATGATCTAATAGCGCGGCCAAATTTTGTTTGGTAATTTATTATGAGACAATGTTTATTTTGGTGGTCTTATTTATTTTGGTGACAGGAGACCCCCCCACCATGAGGGTCGAAATATTTAAAATGCTTATAACTCGCGATCTAACTTTCGTAGCGCGGCCAAATTTTGTTTGGTAATTTATTATGAGATATTGTTAATTTCTGCTGACAGGAGACCCTCCACGGTGAGGGTCGAAAAATTAAAATGCTTATAACTGGCGATCTAATTTTGGTAGCTTGGCAAAATATTGTTTGGTAATTTATTATAAGACAGTGTTAATTTTTGGTGACAAGAGACCCCCCACGGTGAGGGTCGAAAAATTAAAAATGCTTATAAGTCACGATCTAATTTTCGTAGCGCGGCCAAATTTTGTTTGGTAATTTATTATGGGACCGTGTTGATTTTTGGTGACAGGAGACCTTCCAAGGTGAGGGTCGGAAAATTTAAAATACTTATAACTCACGATCTAATTTTCGTAGCGCGGCCAAATTTTGTTTGGTAATTTAATATGAGACTGTTAATTTTTGGTGACAGGAGCCACCCACGGTGAGGGTCGAAAAATTTAAAATGCTTATAACTCGCGATCTAATTTTCGTTGCGCGGCCAAATTTTGTTTAGTAATTTATTATGAGACAGTGTTAATTTTTGGTGACAGGAGATCCCCCACGGTGAGGGTAGAAAAATTTAAAATGCTAACTCGCGATCTAATTTTCGTAGCGCGGCCAAATTTTGTTTGCTAATTTATTATGAGACAATATTAATTTTTGGTGTCAGGAGACACCCCACGGTGAGGGTCGAAAAATATAAAATGCTTGTAACTGGCGATCTAATTTTGGTAGCTTGGCAAAATTTTGTTTGGTAATATTTTATGAGTCAGTGTTAATTTTTGGTGACAGGAGACCCCCCACGGTGAGGGTCGAAAAATTTAAAATGCTTATAACTCGCGATCTAATTATCGTAGCGCGGCCAAATTTTGTTTGGTAATTTATTATGAGACAATATTAATTTTTGGTGTCAGGAGACACCCCACGGTGAGGGTCGAAAAATTAAAAATGCTTGTAACTCGCGATCTAATTTTGGTAGCTTGGCAAAATTTTGTTTGGTAATATTTTATGAGTCAGTGTTAATTTTTGGTGACAGGAGACCCCCCACGGTGAGGGTCGAAAAATTTAAAATGCTTATAACTCGCGATCTAATTATCGTAGCGAGGCCAAATTTTGTTTGATAATTTATTATGAGGCAGTGTTAATTTTTGGGGACATTAGACCTCCACGGTGAGGGTCGAAAAATTTGAAATGCTTATAGCTCGCGATCTAATTTTCGTAGCGCGGCCAAATTTTGTTTGGTAATTTTTTATGAGTCAGTGTTAATTTTTGGTGACAGGAGACCCCCCACGCTGAGGGTCGAAAAATCTGAAATGCTTATAACTCGCGATCTAATTTTCGTAGCGCGGCCAAATTGTGTTTGGTAATTTATTATGAGACAATGTTAATTTTTGGGGACAGAAGACAACCCAAGGTGAGGGTCGAAAAATTAAAAATGCTTATAACTCGCGATCTAATTTTGGTAGCTTGGCAAAATAGTGTTTGGTAATTTATTATAAGACAGTGTTAATTTTTGGTGACAGGAGACCCCCCACGGTGAGGGTCGAAAAATTTAAAATGTTTATAACTCACGATCTAATTTTCGTAGCGCGGCCAAATTTTGTTTGGTAATTTATTATGAGACAGTGTTAATTTTTTGGGACATTAGACCCCCCACGGTGAGGGTCGAAAAATTTAAAATGCTTATAACTCACGATCTAATTTTCGTAGCGCGGCCAAATTTTATTTGGTTATTTATTATGAGACAGTGTTAATTTTTGGGGACATTAGACCCCCCACGGTGAGGGTCGAAAAATTTAAAATTCTTATAACTCACGATCTAATTTTCGTAGCGCGGCCAAATTTTGTTTGGTAATTTAATATGAGACTGTTAATTTTTGGTGACAGGAGACACCCCACGGTGAGGGTCGAAAAATTTAAAAGGCTTATAACTCGCGATCTAATTTTCGTAGCTCGGCCAAATCTTGTTTGGTAATTTATTATGAGACAGTGTTAATTTTTTGTGACAGGAAACCCCCACGGTGAGGGTAGAAAAACTTAAAATGCTTATAACTCGCGATCTAATTTTTGTAGCGCGGCCAAATTTTGTTTGGTAATTTATTATGAGATATTGTTAATTTTTGGTGACAGGAGACCCTCCAAGGTGAGGGTAGAAAAATTTAAAATGCTTATAACTCACGATCTAATTTTCGTAGCGTGGCCAAATTTTGTTTGGTAATTTTTTATGAGACAGTGTTAATTTTTGGTTACAGGGACCCCCCCCCCACCGTGAGGGTCGAAAAATTTAAAATGCTTATAACTCGCGATCTAATTTTCGTAGCGCGACCAAATTTTGTTTGGTAGTTTATTAAGCTATTGCATAGCTATTATCACGGGCTTTGAGCGCGGCGGCTGAATCTAGGAATTCCGTAACGAGAAAAAATCCTAACACTCCGGATAACGACGTTTTAGTTTGGCAGACTTCGGCGCGGTATCCTTCGATAGACTTCAGCACACATTAACGCGGTATTTTTGCATAAGTTGATAAAAAATGCTATGCAATAGCTTTACCGCGGCAGTCCCCGAGTGCCACACATATTTTTTAAAATTACGGTGGAAATTAATATGTCGCATCAGCAGTTTATCTAGTTCTAAAAATCACATCGCAGTAGAGAGAAAACCATCTTGTATAACAGTAATACATGTTCGGTAAAAATTAAATCAATTATTTTATATTTTTAAAATAAATTAAATTTTCAAATAATAACATTTTAAATTTATCAAAGTGAATAAATTTTATTTATATTCGATTTCTATGTAAATCGTATTTCATAAAAATGTATAAAACTGTTTTTATAAAAACTTGTATAAGGAAAGTATTTTATGATTTTTTTTATGAATGATATACCGTTCGTGAAATTTGGATCTGAAGGAAGAAAAAATTATTTTTAGTCCCGTACTTTAGGCGAAAGATATATTACTTAAATTTTATATTCTGACTTTAATGGTCTTTATTATTTATAGGTTATCTCTTTTAAGCATCAAGTTTAATGCAAAGTTTATATTATTTTTGCTGGGAGTATTTATGGTCATAAATAGTGCATCATGAAGCGTAATAAATTTTAAGATATATTTTGTTTTGAAATCTAAAAGACTAAAAGATGTAACATTGTCCTTAATCATAAATGAGTTTTGGTTCGTAACATGGTAATCTGAAGACACGTAAATATTTAAAAAGAACTCAAAATTTATGGTTTATCATAAATAAATAAATATGATAACTCAGTGTTAAAAATCTGCAATAAAAAATTTTCAGCGAGTTGAAATAATTTTCAAAAAATATAACAAAATTGTAGAAAAAATTTTGTTTTAAAAAGTGCAGATTGTCTCTATTTCACTATTCATACTGAAAGCTATCTAATAATAAAATTGAGTTTTTGAAACGTATTTGCAGTTACAATCTAAAATAAAATCTGAGATTCACTCTTTCTTTAGTTTTCTTTTTAATGCGCATTTACTATCTTGAAAACTAAATAGTGACAACCACAATTCAGAAATTCTACTGAAAATTTATTGAATACTTTTTAATTTCCAAAATTATTGAAGTGATTATTGTTTTTTTCTGCATTTAAGTTAGCTTAGTGATGGATTGATAATTCGGTATGAAATTCATTTTAGAATGTGCAATTAGTTGCAAGGTTTCTCAAATGAACGTTTCTAGTATTTATTTCAAATTAACCTTATTAAAATATAATAGATTAACAGAAAAAAGAAAATAAATCAAGAAAATTTAACATTAGCAATAATATAATAAGAAAATTTCAAATCTTTCAAATAGTTTCCACAAGATCCAATTTGTCGACTAAATAATAATCTCGTCGATAGGCAGAACAATATGTAATAAAATTTTGTTGCCTACAAGTTTAAAACCATTAGCCTCAAATAAATCCAATTTCTGTATATTTGTTTTTTGTGCTTCGCATGATGATTCCTGCTTATGATATTTCAAAACAATGTTAAATTTTTACACAGTCCATATGGAATAATCTATAGCAGTTATAATCCAAAAAGATGATTCGACAAATCTAATTGTGTTCTGTTTATAATTATTTAACGATCTAATTTCAGTTTTCAGTGAGTGCAGTCTTATAAATTTAACAATAAAGTTATTTCTTATACTCTGTGTTCCGTAATTTAAGAACCTATAGTAGAAATGAGCTACTTATTAACTATAGATTTGTATTTTGTTTTTTACCTTTGTGGTAAAATATCGTGTACATTTAAATTCATAAATACTGTGATAAAAGAGGAAAAACCCGACGAATAGGCGTTCCAACTTAAACTTTAACCTAACTTGTTTTAACTTATCTTTTTTGAAGAAATTTAGAGTATTTTTTATTTCCTATAGATATGTTAAATGTTTTATTGTGCAATATTTTGATAATTTCTCAACATTTAATGTATAAAATAAATTTATTGGAAGTAAAACTTCCATGTAAACGAAGACAGCTATAGCACATAGGGTAATTCTTAGTTCTGCCGGCAACTCATGGTTATATGAACAAAATTAAGATGGATACAACAGAAAACAACCTTTCAAGAAAGATTTATACAATTTAAATTTTCCAAAATGCCCTTCAGGTATACAATGTATGAACAATCGGTCATAGGGTATACCTTTGTGTATTCTGGTATGGCTTTGCAACAGGTAATTTATGGATTTTTCTTCTATTAGTTATTACATTACACATTCGATGTGACAATAACTATGTGATTCGGACACTTTATTGAAAATATGAAGCAGTTAAATTTTTCTATAAGATTACATATTAATTTTATTATTCTAGTTATTACTATTTGGTGACACTGAGAACAAGTATGCCTGAAATTTCCAATTGTAATAAATACATAAAGAAGTTTTGATATTTAATACATATTGGATTGAAAATTATTAGTTCAGCCTAAATATAATTTATAAAAAATCATAATTAGAATATTGATAAATTCATTCACGGAAACTCAGCCCGACCACTGGTGAAGAGGTTCTGAGCAGAAAACCTCTGATACTGAACTGAGTTTTAAGCATTAGCGTTTGTCAACCTAATCATTCGGAGTTTTCCGTGATTTTCATCAACCCGCAGATGTCCTTGTGTAAATAGGAAGTTAGTGATAAGGTTCATTTAGAAAGCCCCCCTCGGATGGCACTTCCTGCTCTATAGTCCATATGCCTGGTGTTGATAATTGGCTGTCATAACAACAACCAAACATTGAAGAACATTTGAAGATAAGGGCAATCATTCTTTTAAATTATTTTTCTTCGTTACTTTCTTCCATGTCTCTGTTCCATTTTTTATGACTGGCGAGTTATTTGCACCACGTGTTTTCTAGTGTGAAACCATATCATATTGTTTCGTCGAACTTTGATTTGCGATGATTTTTGTGAAGTGAAAAGTTTGTGTTTATATAGAACATAATCGTAGGATTAAAAGGAGGGCTCTATTTGTGCCCGATAAATTTTGCATCGTAAAAAATAAAACGCTGCATGGTATCTGATAAAAAATCGCAAATGCAATAAGTACTTCAGAAAAAATATTATGTAAAATTCTGAAAAATCAAGAAAAAACGACAAAATTGAAATAATTGTGCTGTGCGAGAGATTAGAAATTCATTCATTATCTTTATTATATTATTATTATCATTATCAATACATTATATTAATAAGTATGATCTTGATAAATTTTAGATAAAATTCGTGTAAAAAATTAAAATGAAATAAAATAAATAATAAATAAATAAAATTCAGACTAGCTCAAAAATTATTCATTAGAGATTTTTTTTTTTCTGATTGCAATTTATCAATTTACAATAAAGTCACATTACGATCCACATTTTTTTTTTCAGCCATTGCTTCATTAGGTCGTATTAAAGAAAATAATGTGTTAAATATAATTATAATTAAATTTTAAAATTGTAAACATAAAGAAAAATAATTTCGACGATAAAAATATTAAATACAGCTCTGAATTTCATTTAAGGTGACAAGTGACATTCTAAATCACGAAATTTGGCAAATTAATAGATTTTTTTTTTCTTTTTAAGAAATACGAAAGTATTTAATGAAATCTATCACATGCAAAAAGTATTTTCCAATTCTGAAGCACTTTCTTTGAAGTATAAGCTTTTACATTTGTAAAAACTTTATATATTTATGCAATTTAGATAACTTAAAATGATGTAACCTTACAATTTGTCCTGAAAATTTTGCAAAAATTTTAACATTTGAAACGCTCTATGTGAATTCTTAATTATCAGATTATTTTAAAATTTATGCTTTATACTCTTGGTACAATAATAAATAAATGTTAGCATAAAAATTTTATTTCAGGGATATTTTAATGTTGAAATGTAGGTGAATATGAAAATACAAAGTTTTCTTTTCAGGAAAAATAAAGCCTAATCATCAAAATATTTTTTTCTACTTAAATATTCAGTGAACTTTTACAATTCATGCCAACGTCATGCCAATATATAAAAGCATCTCATAAATAAATATTGTCGTATTTTCTGCAAAAGAAATGTACATGGGACATTTTAAAATAAAACAATATTTCTTTCATTTAATAATTTTAAAATTTTATTATTTTTGAAAATTTTATTATTTTATCACCAAATTGTGAATATAACTGCTTGATATACCATTAATTCATCTGCCAATTTTTAAATGAATCCAATGAAAATGGAGGGATTTGGATTTTACTATCCACTGTCCCTTTAAGTACTTAGATGACTAAATAACAGATTTTTGAATAAAAAAGTATTAGACTTATTAGACATATAGAAAATTATCTAGCAGTTGATAGTGTATTAACTGAAGAGGTTATCATAAGGGATTACTATATTTTAAATCGGATCAACAGATTTTGATTACAGGAACTAAAAACATCTAGCAGTAAATATAGCTTAATTTCCGTGCCATCTAATGAGATTTTTTTTTCTCAAAAAATATGTTTAAAAAATTCTGTTTCTTTTTTACTGGTGTCATTTTGACCAAGTATCATATTATTTTCATTCACACAGACAGCTGCATCACTTGGTTTGTTACATTCTGGCGGAACTACTACCGGCAAAAAATGAACATCGGGTTTTTGCCATTAGCTTTTTTTGCTACAATTTTCCATTAATGAGGTTTTTAAATAAAGGGCAATTTTATACATAAAAATTATTGGTAGATGTTTTGGTGATAATAAAATCCTGGAAATTGGTTACACTTGAAGACTCACTATTTTTAAGGCTATATAAGTTCTTCTTTTTGATAGTTCTATGATGTAAATAAGATCAATAGTTGCGATATTATGCAAATCACGTTTAATATGCCATCTACCTTAATAAGCGACTTTATTCCAAAACCTTGAGTTACGTCTTATCTGGGTTCGTGTACATGCATTCTAAATGCATTATTTTTATTATTTCCCCATAAATTCAAATTCATTTATATTTATAAAGGACTTTCTTGTATTCTTTCCCGGAAAAACAATTTATAAAAAAAATAATTAATGCATATTAAATAATGTGTGATATACTATTCAAACAGTTTCGGATATTGAAGATGAAGAAGTTCTTTGCTGCACTTCATAAATATACTTTACAAAATCATTTTCAGTATCACATTACAGTTATAACTGTGCCTTGTATATACTTAAATTTTAAAATATTTCAAGCATATACAGTAACTCCTTTTTTATTACCTGTAGTTAACACCACATAAAATATAGATTAATACATATTAAATAATTAAAACAAACACATACAAACTAAAACAGGCATGCAAGTTATGAAGATATAAATTCATATACATATTTATACGGCTTTGCATTCTGTTACTTTTTTGGTTATTTTACAAACGAAAATTGCTTTAAAATTTTTTTAAGTATTTCAAATTATTGCACAGATTTTGATATAATGAGATATAAGCTTAACTCTAAAATATAGTTTGATTATATTATGAATTTTTCCTTTAAAAATCTTCATTTTTACTTTCTTTTATCTTTAGAAGAAGAAATTACTGGATTCGTGAAAATTTTTGAATTCCGATTTAAGAAGTTCACGTTTTAGGGGTCAGAGATTCTAAAAAACATCTTTTTACTAATGCCTATCTGTGTGTGAGATAAATATTGCTGGCGAGATATCTCAAGAACAAATGCACGGATTTTCACAAAATTTTAGATTCAGTTAGACCTTTATACAAACTATATATGATTAGTAACTGGTTCTCGTCGCCAAACCTCTGGTACAGTTATGATGCCTTTATCACGATTTCCACAAAAGCGGTATCTCACGAACTAATGGACGGATATACATAAAAGATCAGATTTCATAATTCCTTGGTATAATATGATTCCAATAGTAGTTTGGTGTAAATCGCGCAAAATGTGGTGCTGCTAGGTGGCATTATTCATGATTATCGCAATAGCTGTATCTTATGAACTCATGCAGGATATTTTATCAAATTTTAGATTCAGTAAGTCCCAGATATAAGTTAGTACTCTTTAGTTTTTGGAGTAATTCACTCAACAGGAGGCGCTTTTATTCAGGTTTTTTACGATTTCCTTGATGATTCTATCTCAAATACTAAGGATTTTCATCAAATTTTAGATTCACTTAGAACTTGAAATAAGTTGTTGCAGATTAAATTTTGGAGTTAATTACTTAACCGATGACGCTGCTATGTTTCCTTTTTTCTGGAAGTATTGGCGTGCATGAGATAAAATAAAGTTTTGGGATTGACATATCTGATTAGATTTAACTGTTTTGTGTGAGATGAATGCACGGATATAGAAGATAAAATATATTAACTATTGTTTTGGTATAAGTCGAAGCAATAAAGAAATAGCTTCTTCCTTTTCATTTAAGATCAAACTGCATATTGTCGAATTATCTGGCTCCGTATTTATTTAAAATTCTTCGAAATTTATAATATACTACATGTCAAAACATATAAAACAAAATATTTTTTCCGAAAATGTAGAAAACATACTTAAGTGATATTGGAATTCTGTTATTTTATGATTTAAAATTTACTATTAGAAATATATGGTTCATTATCATTCTTTTCAACTTTGAGAATATACAGACATATAACTTACTTAAACTACATGTTTCAAATATTCACTTTAAAACAAACTATCTAATGTTAATATTATTTATGCAATTGCATTCTTTTACTAATACTCGGATACTGCATTAAATCATGCGTTCAATATTCTGCCACAGACATTTATGCTATCTATATCTCAAATGAAATATTCCCCTTGAATGAAATTTTAATTAGAAATGGAAAAAATAAATAGCGTCAAATTTTGCTTGCAATATACTGTCAAATGCATTTACAAAATTACATGTTAGGTTATTTATTACATCTGTAGCATAAACCGATCAATAGTTAGAAAAAAGTATTTTTAAATAGTTAGAAATTAAAACATTTCATGTAATCATATTATTAGCTAATACGCAGTTTAAAATGTAGTTTCAGATTCTTTTTAAATTATTGCAATATATGAATATATATATATATATATGTATATATATATATATATATATATATATATATATATATATATATATATAGATAGATAGATAGATAGATAGATAGATAGATATGTACATACATTCATAGATGTATATATATATTGGGTTGGGGAAAAAGTAATTTCGTTTTTTCCCAATAGATGGATTTAAAGTCGCATATCTTGAGTAATACTTACTCAGTTAAGCCATACTAAAGAGCGTTTGAAAGGTAACAGAATCTAAAAAAAATTAGATGTAAAGATAGTGTCATCTGTTTAATCAGTCAAAAATTATTGCGTTTTAAAAATGGAGATTCCAGAAGATCATTTTCGTCACATATTGCTTTACTACTTCCGAAATGGGAAAAATGCGGTGACGACTCATCGTGTTTATGGTGATCAGTGATTAAGTAAATGCCCCATTTAGAATTGTTTTGCTCGTTTTCGTTCAGGAAATTTTGATGAACCTCGTCCAGGCAAGCTAATAGTTGAAAAAGTCGATGAAATTTTAAAACCAAATCGAGGTAGACCGACATATTTCTTCCTCCAGCATTGCTACGAAACTAAACATCGATCATAAAACAGTTTTGAACCATTTACATGCCAAATTATTATCAAATCAAATGCCAGATTAGATGCCAAAAGAAACTCGATACTTGGGTCCCCCATGAACTTACACTGAAAAGTTTAATGATCAGAGTTTCCATTTGCCAATTACGACTGAAACGGAACGAAATTGAGCCATTTTTGAAGCGAATGATTACGTCTGATGAAAAATGGATCACGTACGACAACAACGTGTGAAAAAGATCGTGGTCGAACCCCGGAGAAGTTTCACAAACGGAGGGAAAACCAGGATTGACGCCAAGGAAGGTGATGCAGAGCGTTTGGTGGGGTTGAAAATGAATTGTCCATAATGAGCTTCTCGAATATGGCCAAACCATTAATTCAACTATATACTGTGAACAACTAATGCGATTGAAGCAGGCGACTAAAAAAAAAACTGCCAGAATTGATCAATAGGAAAGGCGATGGCTTCCATCGCGATAAAACTAAACCACACACATTTTTAGTCACTCGGCAAAAACTGAGAGACCTTGGCTGGGAAGATTTGATGCAGCCACCGTATAGTTTGGACCTGGCCCCGACCGATTACCGTTTGTTCCGCTCTCTGCAGAACTTTCTTAATGGTTTTAAGCTGGCTTCAAAAGAGGCGTGTGAAATTCCCGATGATCAGTTTTTCGTCCAGAAATCTCAGAAGTTCTACAATGACAGAATTATCGTTTTAGCAGTTAAATGGAAAAAGGTCATCCAACAAACCGACACATATATTATTGATTAGTTTTTTAAATTTATATAAATAAATTTACTTTGAAGAATTCGAAAAAAATCGAAATTACTTTATCCCCAACTCAATATATTTATATATATATATACATAATTTCTGTAATGTTCCTTTATAATATGAAACTTAACACAAACGTAGACTAATAACAATTTAAATCATAAAAACAATCCCCATCCACTGGAATGCCTTCTTTAGATATTCGCGGGATTCTCTACCCAAGACACATGACCGATCTTTCTCTTTTCTTTTTTTTTCTTCTTTTCCCAGGGTTGTTATCCCTGTTATTCCATCCCTGTCTTTCTTTCCTCTTTGTTTCCCTCTATACTGGAGATCTGTATTTTAAAGTATTGCGACCAGGTTCTTTTCAAAAAAATGCATTCGCTAGAGTTGTAGGCTGTGATCAATAAAATAAATGCCTTTTGAGAACATTGTTTATTTAAAGTAGAGTTATAAAAATTAAATCATTCCTTACTGAAATAATTAGGGATGGTGCCTGTAACCATTTTTCAAGAGACCTTTGTTACATGACTGAGTGCATGAAGCGAGAGAGAGGCAATTAATTCCTCATTCACAATTCACACATTGGCATTACAGGATTGGCGAAAAGGAGCATATGAAAAGTGAATGATATCATATCCATAAAATTTTCTGTTACGCTTTAAACAATTAAGATGATTTTGAATTTAATACAGGGCAACCAGAAATGGGCAGTCCTAAAAAAATACGCCAAAAAGAATTCGCGCCAATTCGTACGTTAGGACTCTGTTTTGGGAGAATTTATGAAAGACACAATAATGTGGCATGCACAAGGAAAGATTATTACCTAACGAATAAGTTAGAATCACAATTAAGCAGAGAGAAAAGCGATTTTACTGACCGCAAGCAAAGCATATCTTTGTTCTTTTTTTATTTGTTTCCAGCAAGGGTGAAATACGCATCTTAATGAATTCTCTTTATCTGACAGCCGTTTATCAGTAATAAAGCAGATGCTAGATGTTTTTCTTTCTTTTCTTTTGAACGGAAAGTTATTGTGGGATCGAAATAAAACATTAAGATAAACTAGCTATTTAATTAAAGATTAGCTTTAACTGTAATTTAGAAAAATGTAAAATTTAAGAATACTATATGTGATTCTACATCACACCCTCTCGTTTTGGTTTTTTCTTCAGAGGTAAACGCGATTCTGCATAAGCTGATATCATTCTGTATATCGACTCATGAAGAATTCTAAACTACCAACTTGTTTGCTGTGTTCGACAATCCGTGTCCCTGGAAAGGGGGATCTTAGCAGTTGAAGGAAACCAGCACACTGCCTTGGTCTCTCCTTCAGGAAGACGGAAGGTGCATATTGGTCCGATATGCTCAAATAAGCTGAGTTCCCAAGATGTTAATCCCTTGTCATCCATCATACCCTGGTCAGCTGACTTGTCAGTGGCTGTTGATCAAGTGAGCGAGCAGTTACTAGACATCTTATTAAGGGTGGAAACTGGAATAGGAATGTCTTGTGATCGTACGGCGCCTAGTTAGTACTGTTGCACGAATATCTATACCCTTGTGTTCGGTAATGGGGGGCTTGGCCAACATCTGCTCGTAATTTTATTTTCAAATATCGATGGAAAATTTCATTTCCTTCTATCTCTCTCGCTTGTGCAGAGCAACAATCATTACAAATCGAGTTTTCTACACATTTCTTTAAATTTATATGCACTGATATATTATCTGATTGTCCTTTTAAAATAATTTAGTCTTTTTGCATTGCTAAAACTTTTCAATCTGTATTCGGAGATTATTACAATCTTAAAAAGATGCTGTCTGGATTGCTGGTTGAGGTCATTTCAGCTAAAAATTCCCAATTTCTCTTAAAATGTACAGCGATAGGTACCTTTTCAGTTTTTGTTCAAGAAACGTAAAATATTTAATACTATGCGTGGAATAATATCTAAACCAGAAATATAATTCCTGAAAAGGAAGATCTTCTAACAAATTTAAAAGAAAAAAATTCCATTGATAAAGACCATATTAATATCATCGGAATGGACAGGAGCTGCTGACTAAGTACATCATTTAAACATTTAATAGTGCTACATTTTCAACTAGGATTAAAGCTGGCTATCTTAGCTGACCAATTTGAGCCTATATACCAAAACATCTCCGTTTATTAAATGTCAGCGTACGTACTAACGCTACCTGTCGTGGATCTGTTACTTGCGCACGTTTTGCAGAAGTTGGCCATGATAATAAACCATGTTAAAAATTCAGACCCTGCGCAAACTGTAAAGGTGATCATACAGCATATTCTCACACTTGTTGCAATTAGGACCGTGAAAAATAAATTCTTACTATAAAACTACTCTAAACATGTCTTACCCTGATGCCCTCAAACTTTTTGAAACCGGAATCCCATTTGTGGGAGTGTCGTACTCCAACTTACACAAACACCAAACAAAATCTGTAAGACACACGAGTGTCCAAAATTATTTCTCAATTCCACCAAATAAATCAAATTTTATGTGTAAAGTGTTAATTGAAAAGCAATCTTTTATTTTTAAAGATTTGTAGATACAGGTAATTTTTGTCATTTTGGGTAACTATTTCCCAATCTTCTAGTACAAAAAATTAAAGCTATAAATAAAGAAATCGTTTAAAAAGATATGAATACATTTAATTATTTTAAGCGTAACATAAAAATAAATAAAAATATATGGTCAAAAAATTTTTAAAGCAATGTTTTATAGGCATAAAAAATATTTTAGCGCATCTCTGTCATATTCATCTGTATAACATATGAATATTTTATACATATATCTCATCGTACTCTCTCATAAAAATTTCCTTGACTGCTTTCAGAAGTTAAAAATAAACATTTCATATAAACATTTTTTTAAACAGCCTGTAAAATTAAATCTATCACTGACTGCAGTAAAATTTTCTTTCCTCCTCTTGACATATGACTGAGCAATTTTAGTCTGATTTAAAGTCAAATTTTACTTTAAAACTGTTCGTTTGTGGAACTATATTTCTTTTTACTATGAAACTGAAGAAATGTATGTTCACTTCGAATATTATATATTTTGTTTCTTGTCTTGAATGAAATTTTTGAAAATTTTCAAAAACCATTTATTTTTTTATGATTTTTTAAGTTATTTGTTCACATAGAGATTTCAGAACCATCCGTCACAAAAAACATGAATATAGATATATATTAGCATTTTTTAAGAAAACGATACTTTATAAAGCATAAATACAGAATTTAAATTCATAAAAATGTTTTTCACAGTTGAAAAGAATGTAAGTTTATAAACATTCAAAGAAAAAAGAAATTTGTAAGAGAAATTTTATGAAATATAATAAGTTTTAAAAATATGTGGAGCACTAACTATAAATTGTCAATTTATAATATCAAGAATTTCGTAAAAGTAAGAATAGGAATATAATGATACATATACGGATAAGTGTAAATTGCACATATGTATAAATACTGTTTGTGTTATAATTGCAAGGACAGCAAAAAATATTATTATTTTTAAATCAATTTCAAACAAATATTTTTTTTCGTTATAATCAGTATCATCAGGGTGAAAAACTAAAAAAAAAATGCCAACAAAATTCAAAAGTGAGTATTTTATAATAAAAATAAAGTAATTTTACAAAAAATACTATTTTGCCTTTGTAAAACATTAAAGGACAGCAGAATAAATACCGAAAAAACGTATATTTTATATACTATGCCCCCACCGAAGAATTTAATGATTGTAAATAATCCATCATTTCTAGACATCATTAATTGCTGGAAAATTCGGGACTCCTTTTGTACTTTTCACATTCAATTATAGATCTGAGTTCTGATACTGAGGAAAATGCCTCCCATTTTTATATATTCATTTTAATAGGTCTCCCCATAAGTTTTCGATAGGATTTAGATCAGGATTTCTCAGCGGTTATTGCAAAATTTTAATATTTTCTTATGGAACTAAAGTATTGATTCACGGCTTGTGTGGATATGTGTATTATCTCGCTGTTATATCCTTTTTATTCCTGTTATAAGTGATGCAAAAAAGTTTGTATAAATGTATTTGAATTAAATTTTCTGAAACGATATACAAGTGACCATTAAACGAAAATCAGCCCCATGTCACAATGAATCCGTCAACTAACTGACATTTTCAGAAAATATCTTTTCTTTTCTCAAATTATCTTAACATTTTCAATAATCAAGATCATTTAAGGGTGTTTTAAAATCTAAAAGGACATCTTTTTGATATAAGTTTTAATTTATTTTTGCTGAGAAATGCATAAAACTAGCCGGTGATGTTGTTCAGAAATTATCGATTTTTACTCAACCTCCCCCTTTTTTTGCAAACACATTAGCGTTTTCAGAAAATAGTGTCAAATTAGTCGTTTTGAATAGACTTTACGCGATAGAGGTTACAAATCAGCTTTCGAAGGATGTACAAAACCTTTCCACGTGATCAAAAATGTTTATAACTCACTAAGTAATTTATTTATCAAAAAATGGAAAAGTGGAATAGATTCCAAATCTCTTTCATGGTAATGTTTATAGTTTGTACGTCTGCTGTTTGTAATGCAATTGATGACTTGGTACGAAAAATGGCTCCCGGTAAATTTCTCCTATAAAAATAATTAAACCTTAAATGGCCCTGACGGCTAGAAATATTATATAGAAAGAAAATGAAATTTTATTAAAACATCACATAGATGGAGGATTCATTGAGGTTTCTGGCTTCTTTTCTTTCAACGATTTTGTGTCACTTGTATATTTAAAAAAAAAAAAAATAGATGAAAGACACATACACAAACACTTTTTGACCATCTTTTATTTGTTGCAATATCTATGACAGGAAAAAACGGATACAGCAACGAAACAATGTGCCTAACCACACAAAGCGTGAGAGAAAACTTTAGTTCCATAAAAAAATATTGAAGTTTTGCTAAAATGCCGCTCAGAAACCCTGATAAATTAAAATTTATGTCACAAATCGATAACTAATGGGGAGATATAACAAGACAACTTTATAAAAATGGAAGGCATTTCACTTCAGTATCAGAACACAGATTTACTATTGAAGATGAATAGTACATAAACAATCACGAACTGCGCAAAAATTAACTATGTCGAAAAATGAAGGAATATTTTCAATCATAAAACCCATAGGTGGGTGCATAGTAATTATTAAATATTTACTTATTCGGTTATTTTATTGAATTTATTTTACTGTCCTTAAAATTTTTACAGAGGCAAAAATAGTGTTTATTTTATTACAATACTTTATTTTCGTGATAAAATACTCGCAGTTGAATTTTGTTGACTTTTTATTTGCATTTCAGATTTATGATACATTTTCTAAGGAAAAATGTTTCATTTGATTTGAAATTTACAAAAAATATTAGTAGTAATAATAATAACATTTTTTGTTTTCCTTATAGTTTTTGGACGTACTGTATTTATCAACACTGATATATTTTCTGTCATATTCATCTTCATAACGTATGAATATTTTAAATATGCATTTCTCAAAATAGTGAGACATAAAAAAATCCTTGACCGCATTCAGAATTTAAAAAAATCTTTTCATATGAAAATTTTTCCAATGCAGCCTGTAAAACGAAATCTTCCTCCATTTGAAGTAGAATCTTATTCCTTTATCTTTTTTTCTCCGTTAAGGTTTGACTGGAAAAATTTGGTCTTGCATAAAAATGAACTTTAATTTAAAGTTGCTCGTTTGAGGAACTAAAATTTCAGTTTAATATAAAACAGAGGAAATCTATGTTCACGCTGAGTATCCTCTTTTTTTTTCTTGTTTTGAATAAAATGTTAAAATTTTAGAAAACCATTTAATTTTATAATATTTTTTATTGATTTTTTCGAGTTATGCTTTCGTAATCAGCAGCCAGAAAAAAATGAATATAGATAAATATAAACACTATTTAGAAATTACATATAAAGATAAATATAGATGTTTCAGTTTGTAGTGAAGTTTTTCACATTTTTTTTTTTTTTTTTTTTTGAAATAAACATTTAAAGAAAATAATGATTTTTAAGAGTAAAGTTCCAGAATCAGAATACGATTTTGATGTAATCCGTTATGATACGTGCCTAAATTTATGGCGTTAGTGCACGCGTGAGATAAACCTTAATGCATTTTCTCTCCCATTATATTTTTGATCTACTTTTCTGCATTGTAAAAAAAAAGCGTTAATCTTTTTCAGGGGAGAAATCATGCTTTATTTATTTTTAGATATTGTAGTAATTTCTGTAAAAAAAAAACACTTTTTTGGTGCGTTCGTGTATATGTAAATACGTAGCACCTAATGTCGTCGTTCAGTCCGTCCGTCTGTCTGTCTGTCCGCATATAACAACGCATAAACTACCCAACCGAATCATTTGAAATTTTAAATATATAATTATACCATAATTTTGTCGAGTCATTTCAAATTTTATGAAAATCGGATGGATAGATCAATTACAGGGACAATCAAAAGGATTCCGTTACATTACGGTCAATGCGGAAAAAGTTTCAAATGCATTTTAATCATTTGAAATTTAAAACATATAATTATTGCGTAATTTTGTCGAGTCATTTCAAATATTACAAAAATCGGATACATAGATCAATTACAGGGACAATCAAAAGGATTCCGTTACATTACTGTCAATGGGGAAAAAGTTTCAAATGCATTTTAATGATGTTACACTCATTCGAACATAATATAATTGGCATGAATCTATGAAATATATACTAAAATATGCATTCTATACAATCTGTGATGCAAAGAATTTTTATCATTAAATTATAGGGCCACACAAAATGATACTACATAATGGTATACGGGGAAACATTGTTTGGGGCGTGTTTTAATTATATTCAACTATTTCACATTTTATGAATAAGATACACGTTGCTGAGGTGTAATAAAAATTACTTCCTGCATATTTACAGAAACATAAAGATTTCGACTACTATACTGTATCCGAAGTACGCTCTACTATACCAGCAAGATCTGAATATTTTTAAAACTTCGTTATCGTACGAACGCACCTCATTTGCTACGTTCATGTGCAATTTCCAACTTGTTTTAATTAGGAAACGTTCAAACGTATTTTTTTACGCCTTAAAACATAAATTATTTACAAAATAGATACATAATACGTGCCTAAATTTATAGGGTTTGTAGAAGCATAGGATAAATCTCACCCATTTTCTCACACATTATATTTGTAACTAAATAGATTTTTAAGGCAAACCTACAGTTTTGTATTATAAAATGCATTAATACGTCTCCTTTTTAGGAAAATAATCTCGCTTTTTAGGTTTTGTTAACGTTTCTGTAAAAAACACTTTTTCTTTCTTTTTTTTTTTCTTTTTCTAAATGTTCAAACGATATATTTTACCCCTTAAAACATGAATTATTTACAAAATAGGTATTAACTGCATTTAATAATTTTTCATCAATATATACAAATAGTTTTTATCATATTCCTTCATTAAAATTATAATTTTCATGAAGGAATTGTGTGTTATCTCGCAAGAAATGACCGTTACAGAATGAAACATTTGTACAGGCCCAGGAGCCATATATCTTCTCCTAGAGAACAAAGAAAACAACACATTGACCTTGCAAGGTCCAAAATTTTTCTAAAGCTTCCTAATATATATATACATTTTTTTTTTTTTTTTTTTTTTTTTTTTTTTACGAAAATATGTGGTTAAGCTAGATTTATCCCAGTACATGTGCTGACGGGTTAAATGGTACATAAATAAAATGTATAGAAACATTAATTTCGGAACAATATTGTATAAATTTTATTGTATAATTTCTAAAAGTACATCATTCTCAAATTCATCGTTATAAAATAGGAACAATTTTAATATACATTTTTCTAAATACTGACACATGAAGATTTCCAAGATCGAATGCAGATGTTCAAAACAAACATTTTAAAGAAAATATTTTTCTAAACAGTCTATGAAATAACACCTTTCTGCATTTTTAATGGTATCTTATATATTTATTACTTCCTAAACTTCATAAATGACTGTGGATTTTTATGTGATTTGAAGACGAATTTGAATTTAAAATTATTCGTTTAAAGAACCATATTTCATATTATTATGAAGCAGAAGAAATCTATATTCATATTGAATATGTTATAGTTTTATTCTTGTTTTGAATGAATGTTCGAAATTTTTGTAAATACATTCTTTTTATATTATTTTTTAATTTATTTTTTCGAGTTACGATTTCAGATGATACTTTATGATAAATAAAGCTGTATGTTTAATTTAAAAATAATGTTTTGCACAATTTTTTAACAAAAGTAAATTTTTAAAGAAAATAAAAATCTTGAATAGAAAAGTTCATGAAATAGAATAAGATATTTGATTAAATTATAAAATGAGAAGTAGTTCAAATTTATTAATTTAAAGTAACAATGCTTTTATAAAAAACTATAGATTGACTTTAAATGTGACACATGTGAAATTTAAAACAGACTGTTTTGGTAAAAATCGTCTGCTTTCATTTATGTGAAAAAGCTCCAGTAAGAAATTGCATTATTCGTTACCATGGTAATTTATTCTTCTTATTTTATGTTTTTGGCAGTATTCTATGTTTTCTTTTAAGTTTGTGTTTATTCGAATGTAAAAAGTTGGTGGAATGTCGATAGCCATGCAATGGCTCGCATATTTCAGTGTTAAATAAACCGCATCTACAGTCCTTATTTGTTGTGTTTAAGAACCAGCGTGTGTTGTTGTTTATTAGTGTAAAAACCGCTACGACCATTTTGGTCCGATATCAAGCCAGAGCCTGTGAAAATTATCAGTGAAAAAAAAGACTTTTCCGAAGTTTTGAATGCTGACATTCATAGCAAGGGAAAAAAAGAAGGTGAGTTAATTTGGCATTCGATTTTATGTGTAAAAAAGAATTAGTACAATTTAGAATTAGTTTTATTGGTTTAATGTAAATAAAAATGATTGATTTGAATACTATTAAAACAAAAAGAGCTGCTTTACGCAGAACTATTACCAATTACATTAAGAAAATTAAAAATATTATTGCGGTTGATGACATTAATATGAATGATTAGAAGAAAACATTGAATTGTTAAAACAGAAGGAAACTTAGTTAAAAAAATTAATAGAGAAATAGAAATTTTAATTAAAGATTCTAAACAATTAGAAAGCGAAATAGATGGTGCTCAAGAAATCTCTATAAATAAAAGGAATTCCGAGGATAATTAATTAATTGAGGCACAGGGGAAAGCAAATCTTGGCAATGCGCCAACTCGGTCCAGAGGAAGCAAATCTTGGCAATGCGCCAACTCGGTCCAGAGGTATAAAAGCAAGATAGAAAAAAACGCGCAGGTCTGTGCATTCAAGTACAACCACCCATATGTATATGCTGAAAGTTTGTTCTGACGCTCACCCGACGCACGTGGAGTGCCGATGGTCCGGGAAGCGTACCATACACATAAATTATTAAATAAACCTTCAAATTAAGCCCGGCGAAGCGGGCTGGGTATGCTAGTTTCAAATAAAATTGATTTATGGAAATTTAAAGGTGAAAAAATATTAAAGATGAAAAAAAAAGTGAAAAAGAGAAAGATGAAAAAGAAGATGAAAAAAATATAAAAGTGAAAATAAATCTAGTGTAGTTCCAGAACAAGTTTTTGAAAATGTTAAACCGCCAAAATTATCTTTACCTACTTTTGGAGGTAATGTAACAGAATGGATTGGATTTAAGGATCTTTTCAATGCGTGCGTAAATAGCAATAAAAATATTTCAAATGCCCAAGAACTGCAGTATTTGAAGTCTTCATTAAAAGATGAAGCATATCGCGTCATCCATTCTATTCAAATTTCGGATTCTAATTTTGAATTAGCATGGAATTTGCTAGATGAAAGATATTCAAATAAGAGAGAGCAAATTTTTGCGCATATTAAACGATTTCTGAGTTTACCTACACTTCAAACAAAATCAGCTATGCTATTTTAAATTTAGTTGACAATGTTAATAAAATAATTCGCTCCTTAGAAATATTGAGCCAACGCATTTATGAATTTGGGGATACATTAATGACGTATTTAATTTTGCAAAAATTGGATCCTTCTACAAAATTATGGTGGGAACACCAGCTTAAAAGCAATGAGATTCCGAAACTCACTGATTTAATTGAATTTCTTAAAAATTACGCAAGAACCCTTCAGAATAGTAAACTAGCTGTAAATAAGGTATCTAAACCTACATTTCCGAATATGAATAATATTTTTGTAGCTACCTTGGTTTGTGGTTAGTGTAAAGAAGATCATAGTTTAGCTAAATGCTCAAAATTTCTTAATTTACCTGTGCAATAAAGAATAGAATTTGTAAAGCGAAATCATTATTGTTTCAATTGTTTATCTAGCATACATTTACTCAACAAATGTAAGAGTCTTAATACGTGCCACCATTGTTTTAAGAAACATCACAGTATTTTGCATATGGTAGATTATTCAAAGAATAAAAGTCGTTCAAATAGTAGTATGTCCCCGCATGCACAAGAATTTGTCCCTCAAAAAGTTGAGTCAGCAAATGAGAATGTGTCGTCTACAGTGTGTGCTTCCCATTATGAGTCAAACGCAAAGAGTAATCAAAAGACTCATATTTTTTTGTGTATCGCATTAATAAAAATTCAAAATTATAAACAAGAGTTTGTAAAGTGTAGATGTCTATGTGATACAGGATCTCAAAGATCATTCATTTCTCGAGAATGTGTAAACAAATTAGGATTAAAAGTGAAAGACAGTTCCATTTCTGTCTCATGTTTGGGAACATTTAATACTGTGAGTGATGGAGAAATCGATTTATAATTCACTTCTCACTTCAAAAGTAATCTTAGAGTATCCACATCAGCGTTCGTAATGGACAAAATCACAGATAATATTCCCTATGTGTCTTTGCCTTCAAACATTTGCGATAACGTTAATGATTTAATGTTAGCTGATCCATTATTTTATAAATCACAAAAAAATTATATCCTTTTTGGTGTAAATGTATTTAATGACAAAGGAACTTGTTAAACGTGAACCTAACCTTCCATTTGCTATTAAATTTGAGACTTGAATGGATAATCTCAGGTACTACAAATTTTGAAACGCTAGCAAATGATCCAGTACATGTAAATAATTTAAGTACAAAAACTGATGAGCTAATAAATTCATTTTGGGAATTAGAAAAAATTCCAAATGTGCCACTTTTAACACTTGAAAAAAAACTTTGTGAAAAACATTTTGAGAATTCTCATTTTAGAGAAAAATCAGGTCGCTATTCAGTAGAATTACCATTTAAACATGATCGATATAGTCTAGGTGATTCTCGTCAAATGGCGTATAGAAGATTTCTTTATCTTGAGAAAAGACTAATATCCATGCCAGAAATTTGTGATCAATATGTTCAATTTGTGAAAGAATATTTATATTTGGACGATATGGATCTTATTTCAAACAGAACTCATGGATTGGAGAATAAACATTATTACACCCCACACCATTTTGTCTTGAATAATTCTAGTTTAACTACCAAATTAAGAGTCGTTTTTGATGCGAGTGCTAAAACCACAACAAGTGTTTCTTTAAATGGCACTCTAATGGTAGATCCTAAAACACAAGATGATTTAATTTGCATTTTATTGAGATTTAGATTTCATAATATAGCAATAACAGCTGATATAAGAATGATGTATAGACAGGTAAAAATTCATGAAAAGGATAGGGATTTTCAGAGACATTTATGGAGAGATAGTCCTGAAAAATTAATAGAAACTTATCGCTTAAATACAGTAACGTACGGAACTGCTGATGCACAATATCTTGCAACAAAATGTTTGAATCAGTTAGTAATAGATGAGGGTCTTAATTTTCCAAAAGCAAAGACTATAGTTTTGAGAGATTTTCATGTTGAGGATGTGTTAACCGGTGTTAAGAGTAGTCAGGAAGGTACGGAATTGATAAATGAATTGCAGAATATGCTAGGAAAAGGTGGTTTTGAGCTACATAAATGGTGCACAAATGAATTATCACTGTTGAAAAACGCTGAGTTTACAAACATAAGTAATGATAATATACATAATATAGCGGGCAATAAGGCCATACAAGTTCTGGAGCTTCATGCAATTTTCAGCTGGTAATATGGATTGAATTTCTGCAGCTCTATTGGCTAAAAATACTTGCCATATTTTAGGATCTGATGTTAACTATGACAACACAATTTTTGAATCACTCCATGCGCGCACTAAATCTGGTTTTATATGTAATGCTGATTTAACAGCTTGTATAAAATGTATCAGTTATACTGCAGTGCATAATTCGAGCCTTGAAATCGTGATAGGCTTTAAGGGTGCCACTCGAGTTTTTGCTGCTAAAAGTTTCACATCAATGTTCAAGTTATTACAAGTTTTAACATAAATAACGGCGGAATAACCCTTTTCTGAAGCGTCGCAGAATCCGTGAAGTTCATATCGAGAATAATTAGGCAAGACGACTTTTCTGGGTAGATATATGGAATTTAAGAGTCTGACTTCATGGCAAAAAATTTTCCACTTTTGGTTAATAATTTCTGGTACTGGATCATCCCATGATAATTGTAATTTCCACAGCTGATGAAGAATAATTTTAGTTAAAATTACAAAAGGTGCAATCCACCCTAGTGGATTAGAAAGCGTTGATACATATGACAAAATAATTCTTTTAGTAAGGCCATAAAAGTTCTAGGAGTTGAATGGCATCCTCATAATGATATGTTCAAATACAATTTCAGTGATATAGATTATCAAAATGTCCCTAATAAAAGAAATATTTTGAAAATATTTTATAATTAAATATTAAAAAGATTTATTTTGAGAAATTATACATAAACTCGAGTGGCACCCTTAAAGCCTATTACGATTTCAAGGCTCGAATTATGTTCTGCAGTATTACTGACACATTTAATACAAGCTGTTAAATCAGCATTACATATAAAACCAGATTTAGTGCGCACATGGAGTGATTCAAAAATTGTGTTGTCATGGTTAACATCAGATCGTAAAAGATGGAAAATATTTGTAGCCAATAGAGTTGTAGAAATTCAATCCATATTAACAGCTGAAAATTGGAGCCATGTGGATGGAAAGGGAAATCCTGCTGATTGTGCATCTCGTGGATTATTTCCAGCAGAATTACTGTCCCATGAATTGTGGTGGAATGGACCACCATGGTTAAGAAGCAGTGAGGTTCCAGTGAATAAACCTATTCCCATAAATAAAGAAGATTTACCAGAAGCACGGAAAACATCATCACTTATAATTTCTGAAACTGCAAAGGAACTTGATATTACATCGAAAATATCCTCGTTTCCAATGTTGCAACGCATATTTGCATGGATATTGAGATTCATCTCCAACTCTAAGGTAACACGTCCAGAAAGAAGTACATCCTTTTTATCAAGCAATGAAATTCAAGCCGCAACACGTTGCATTATTTGAATAATTCAACAGTAAAGAAATCCACCTTTTAGAAACCGGAAAAGAATTACCTACAAATAGCAGTCTCATTTGTTTGTGTCCTATTTTAGATGGTGACAAAATATTGAGAGTCGAAGGGAGATTGAGAAATGTACAGCTGTCTGAGAATGAAAAACATCCAATCTTATTACCATCAAATCATCATGTGACTAAGATCATAATTCAACATTTTCACGAAAAATATTTGCATGCAGTTCAGGAACTTATTCTTTCTTTAATTAGGCAGGATTTTTTTATCATTGCTGCCAGATCTTCTATTCGTAAAATAGTTAGAACTTGTGTTACGTGTTGTAGATACAGAGCTCAATCTGCAAAACAAAAATTGGCTGATCTTGCAGTATCCAGAGTAACACAATCACGACCATTTAATCGAGTTGGAACAGATTTCTCATACATGATTAAATATCGTGCTGGACGTGGATCAAAATCATTTAAATCATATGTCTGTGTATTTGTCTGCTTCGTGATCAAAGCTATCCATCTTGAAAGCGTAGAAGATCTTTCAACAAAGGCATTCTTAAGTGCATTAAAACGATTTATTGCAAGAAGAGGAAAACCTCTTGAGATTTTTAGTGACTGTGGAAGCAACTTCAAAGGTGCAGAAAAGGAAATCAACAAGTAACTATTGCAGTGCAAGCATAATGAAGAAATTCACAAATTTCTGGCGTCAGAGGCAATAATTTGGACATTTAACCCGCCTTCAGCTCCACACTTTGGTGGACTGTGGGAATCTGCAGTAAAATCAATGAAATTGCATCTTAAGAAATCCGTTGGTGATACTGTGTTAACTTATCCCGAATTCCAAACCCTAGTTACGCAAGTTGAAGCTTATCTCAACTCTAGACCACTGTGTCCTATATCATCTGACCCAACAGACTTAACTGCTCTGACTTAACACCTGGCCATTTTCTAGTTGGAACTTCTCTGACTGCCATACCTGAACAAGATCTGAGTCACAGTCCTTCAAATCACCTTGATAGATGGCATGTGAGACAGTTTATACTACAGCAATTTTAGAAAAGATGGAGCCGGGAATACTTGTCTCAATTTCAGCAAAGAGCTAAATGGCAAAAATGCCACAAAGATTTGCAAGTTACCCTAATAGCATGCATGGTCACAGTGACGTAACTGTGAGTCACTTTGGTCACATCACATCTGTGACCAAAATGCCACCACTCAGTGACGTCAGATTGTGACTGAGATGTGACTTTCTTAAAAATCTTTAGAAATTTATAAATATCCTTCAAAACATGTTATTTACTTTAAAAAACATGTTTTTGGCAATTTAAATGTCGTCACTTTTGTCACAGTTTCGTCATAATGTTAATGCCAAATTGGTCACGAATGACACATTTGTCACAAATTTGTCACATTGTGACCACTTTGTGAAACGTCACAAAAGAGCTCTAATACGGACATAAAGACTTCACATTTTAGTCACAGTGACTTCACATCGACGTCACATGACGTCACATGACGTCACATCGACAATCGATGGTCACAAAGTCACAACGTGACTTCACAACGACGTTGCAGTGACGTCACCATGCTTTACGGGTAATGACTTAGTTCTCATCAAAGATGACATCCTTCCACCGCTAAAATAGAAACTTGGAAAAATAATAACTTCATCCAGGTTCAGATAATAGAGTCCGAGTTGTCACGATTAAGACTAGTAGTGGTATCATAAATCGACCAATAGTGAAACTCTGTCTCCTTCCTATAAAATATAAAAACTATGAACTATGAAAAACTATGAAACTCTCTTTTTTAATTTTTTATATTTTTCATTAATTTTGTTTGTGTTATTGTTTTTTTTTCATTATAGCAAAACTGTAAGAAGACCACTTAGCCACTTGTTGAAATCGTAAGGGATTTCAACGGGGGGGCAGGATGTTTTGGTAAAAATCGTCTGCTTTCATTTATGTGAAAAAGCGCCAGTAAGAAATTGTATTATTCGTTACCATGGTAATTTATTCTTCTTATTTTATGTTTTTGGCAGCATTCTATGTTTTGTTTTAAGTTTGTTTTATTCGAATGTAAAAAGATGATGAAATGTCGATAGCCATGCAATGGCTCGCATATTTCAGTGTTAAATAAACCGCATCTACAGTCCTTATTTTTTGTGTTTAAGAACCAGCGTGTGTTGTTTTTTATTAGTGTAAAAACCGCTACGACCACAGAGAACTATTTTTATATTATGGTCGCCTACTATTTTAAAAATATATATTATGTAATATATCTCTCTCTTGCAGATGTTGCCAATGAATATGATCATGATTATTGTTTTGAAAAAGAGATGCGAAATGAAATTAAAAAGTAGACGTATGTGGCAGCCGGCACATATCGTTAAATTTAAGTGGTACATAATTAAATATATATAGCGAAAATGATTTTTGAATAATTGTTATTAGATATAAAAATTACCTACGGTTCATTTGTATCATATTCCTCTTCATAATACATAATTATTTTTAATGTACATTTCGCAAAATGTTTTCGCATAAAAATTTACCCGAACGCTTTCAGGAGTTAAAAATAAAGTTATAACATGAATTTGTTTCTAAATATATTGTCAAGTATAACTTGTCTCCATTTGTAGTGTTATCCAGTTCTTTTATTTATTTTCTCCGTTGATGTATGACTGTAGAACTTTTATACTCTTCTAAAGACGAATTTGAATTTTTCGCTTGACTATGTATATTTCAATTTATTTTGAAGCAGAGACAGCTATATTTTTTCTTGTGTTGGATAAATGTTCGAAATTTTTTAAATATATTCCTTTTTTATCATTTCTTAAATTTATTCTATCACATTACGCTTTATGATACACCGCTAGGGAAAAAAAAAACCTTGATAAATATTAACCACGTAATCACCGAACAAAAGAACAAAATCACAAAAGTCTGTCTTTTCTAAAATTTTTAATAGTAAAAATAGATGACTTTACAAACATGATATAAAAACTAAATTACGCATACTTATATAATCCCTGAGACTATTAATCATTTCTCAGTGTTTTTCCTACAGCATATTATCTCTAGAATTTTAATAATGTAAGTAATGCTACTGTTGCAGTTAAAACTGCATTCCAGAGAATGAATACATCAACTCAAGACGGTGAGAAAGTTACCACTGTTTAGAAATAAAACGAAACTTAATAAACGTAAACATAAACATAGTAAAATTATTACTTATTCAAATTTAGGAAATGTAGATATTAAAAAAAAAAGATAAAAACTTTAAAGAGGAAATCTCATGAAGTATCATTAGATATTAGAAATATATTATCATATGAAAACTACCTCATACTTATTGATTTAAAATAATACCATATATAATAAAAGGTAACATGCAGATTTCAATGGCACACATATGTATAAAAGTAAAGGGTACTTAAGTCAATATATATAGTGACAATAATTACGAAAAAAAAAAACATTTTATAGGCATAAAATTAACTATTGGTGCATTTATATCATAGAAATTTTCATAACATACGAATATTTTAATATATATTTCTCAAAATACAGACATTTAAAAATTTTCTTTCAACTCTTTTAGAATTTACAATTAAACCTTCCATACAAAAAATTATAAACAGCCAGTAAAATGGAACCTATCCCCATATGCATTAGAATATATATATATATATTAATGCAGATTGTGGATTTTTAACAGATGTAAAGGAGAATTTGAATTTAGAATTGTTCATTTGAAGAAACACGCTTCAAATTATTATGAAACAGAAGAAATATATGTTCACGTTGAATATGATATATTTTGTTTCTTGCTTTGGATGAATGTTTTATTTTTATTTTTTTATTTTTTTATTTTCTAATATTTCTTCTTTTATATATATATATATATATATATCTTATATATATATATATATATATATATATATATATATATATATATATATATATATATATATATATATATATATATATTTAGTTATGTTTAAACCCATTTCACATTTATTTTCTTCTTTACACTGAGGAACAGGACTGAGACATCCTGAAAACTGTATACGTTTTTTTTTTTTTTTTTTTTTTTTTTTTTGGTGGGGGGAAAGGGTTTGATTTTACGAGTTTTATACGTTAAACGTTGTTTATTGTTTTAACTTGTGTGCTGAAATTCGCACAAAATGTTACAATTTTGATTACATTAATTTTGTTTTCATGGTAATTACACAACAATTTATAGCCCAAAATATGAAAATTAAGTGATGGTTTAAATAGCCATATGAAGTTAAAAAATATATTTTAATTCATAAATATATAATATTTACTTTAATATATACACACATACAAATTTGGTGGATTTTAAAGTTATAAGAAACATACATAATGTTTTTTACTGTATAAGAATATTAAATTGCATTTTCTGGAAACTACGTTTTTCATTGCGTACGTTTACGAGTAAAGCAATTTCTTAAAAAGTTCTTAAGATATTGAAATTAACAGTTGTTACAGATTTCTACTTAACTATCTGTTCATTATGAACAAAAATAGAGCTTGTCAGTTTGTATGAACTAATATACAGCTATTTTTATTGAAAAATACACATTTAAAAAATATGTTTTCTATAGAAAATTTGCTGTGTAATCTTAAACCTAAGAACTAGAGCAAATCCTTTGCTTTATAACATACGTAATTTTTTTTGCGAAAAATGCTGCGGGAAAAAGGTGAAATGTATTGTATACGTTTCGTTACATATTTTTTAGCATTAACTCTATTATTTATTAAAGTTTGACTATATATTGTCTAAATTTGAAAAGTTAATTAAAATTCCTCTAAAGATTTATATAAATTTGTATTTCCATTTTTAAGTAAAAAAAGTGTCTGAAAAACTTTGAAAAAAAAACTTTTCGAAGTTATGCACAAACCTTAGTGGTATTATAAACTACGATAGGTCTTCAATAACCAAATAAATATTTTGCATACTCTCTGGTAAATAAACCAATGCCGATCCAGTGGCGTGGTCGGTAGCGTGAGCTCCTCCCACATCGCTGGACCCTGGTTCGAGTCCAGCTAGCGGCATGGGTGTGCGGGTGTTGTCCCTGTGATGTGTATTAAAATGTATGTACTGGATTTCTTGTAATAATAAAGTGTTCTGTATTTGTTTCTGTGGTTTATGGATCATTCGAGGTAACAGCCATTGTAGCTATAGACCTCAAAGCATTGTTAACTCAAACTCAAACTTAAATAAACCAAAGTGTAGATATTATTTGGCGCTGCATAAAACAATTGGATGTATTTTTCTTAAATGTGATTTTAATTGTTTTTTGTCTTATCAAAAAGTTTTAGAATTTTTTTTTCAACATATTCATTGTTAAAAGTGAAGGTGACAAACCGGTGCCATTTGGGACCCGGAGGTGAAAAGGTCCTAGGGTCCATTGGAAGCCGGGGCAGTTGGAACCCTAGTGTGCCATAGGGGCTTGAATATGTGGTTGCAGTGCCAGCAGGTCTCTTACTGGGTGATTGGAGCTAAATAATGTGCCATACACTTCGTACTGGCAGCAATGTTGCACCTGATCGGGTGACTGGAACCATGCGCATGCGCTGTGACGTGTGTCTTTCTATTTTCTGTGACGGAAAGTAAAATCTATGGTTATGAGAAAATGAAGGTGAGCTCGATGGCCGAGCGGTTAGAATGCTGAGCTTGTAATCAGACGTTGTGAGTTCGAATCCTTCGACGGCAAAAAGTTGGTTTGTATATTTTTTAATTTTTTATTATTGGACACTCTGGATTAAGGGTGCCATCTTTTCACCCTAATTAAAGGTGTCATTCTGGCTCCTTTAGGGGTGTCACCAGTGAGACAAGCCTTTCACCCTTAAAAGGTGCAATGTGTCACCATTAGTTTTAACAGTGTTGTATTTTGTTTGCAGTATTCTGATTTATTGAAAATGCATTGATGAATTTATGCTTGACGCATTATTATTCTTTATCGCTAGTTTTTAAAACCGTCTCTGTGACGTTGTACTTTTTACCTTTTCACCCGAGAATTGGGGTAAATCAAAAGAATTCTGTATTTTTAATTTGCATTTCGTATACGAGAGAATCTCGTAAATATAAATATTACCTTAAAATACGTTAACGATCATTTTGAAAAAAAAAAGTAAATTGGAAGGTAATTTTCAAAAAATTATGGCTTGCATTAAACATTTAATCTTAAAAAATAGTTTATAAACAGTTTGGTATTTTTAATCTGATCTTTTAATTAAAAACTCCATCTCGGTTTCAAACGATATATGATCTATAATAGAACTTTATATAATAAAGATATAAGATATTCGATAATGAATTATTTTTTACCCACTTGTTTTTATAAAAGTAGCTTGCTTTGATAATTACTGTATTTTCTCTTAAAAATTTTAAATAATTTATGATCATTCATTCTATTGAAAAGTCGGATAAGCCGTATTTATTTAACTACATTAAAAATACGTAAGCGAAAAAAAAAAAAAATACGCATAAGTATTTAATGTTACCTGAAGTCTTTATTGAAAATTAGATATTGATACTTTTCACAGAAACAGCTTAGCAACGAAATGTCTGTAATCTTTTCTTTAAAATATTCTTTTGTTTTCCTCTAATGGATTTTCGTTTCGAAATGAAAAATTACACACATTGTTTTATGTGTCAGTGTGATATTTTCAAGCGATGTCTGTTGGAAAGGAAAAAATAAATTAGAGGAAAACATTTTTAAATTTATTTTGAATTTACATATTTCCGTTTGATAAACTTAATTTTTTTATAGTTTTTTTTTTAAAGAATTCCAATTTTAAAAGGATTAAAGTACTCAAGAAGCATTTTATTGGTTTATGAAAAGCTTTAAGGTATTGATATTTTATCAACTTTTTTGTTTGTGCTTACATTGAATAATATCACACTAAAATGCATCCAAAATCCCAGACTTCAAAATTTACTGAATGTTTTTGAAAATCAATGTCAAGCGAACTCTTGGTTTTTAATTGGTCATGCAAGAGATTGTATTTACTTAGCTGTTTAGAGTTTCTAAATTATTCTTGTATCTTTCGGTTCTGAATATTACCGATAGATATCGCTGAAGTGTATCAAGCACAGAATTTGCAATACGCTACCATAGTTTGGTATTTAAACATTACGTTAGAAAATAAATAAAAATTTGCTTATAGAGTAAGACATTTTTATAAATTTGCTTTATCGTGCTATTTCTTTACATGGTGCACAGTGTAAGATTTTGCGAATCTACGGATCAAAATTCAATTTATGAAAATTACCAATACTAAAATAATAAAGTTGATCTTGCTAGAAATAAAATGGTTATATATTATAAAAAATATATCTTTACATATTTTATTGTACAATTTACGGCATTTCATTCCATCATCATGATCGTAATAAAAAGTTTTCTTGTCATTTTCATACATTGACATTTGAGTGTTGTTATTGTATTCAGTACATATTTTTAAAAATATAGCATACATTTTTTTCCCACAGTTATCGTTTTCTTTTATTAAAAAAACGTTATTAATTAATTACATACTGCTATAGATACCAGTGTTATAAAGTGAACCACTGTCATTTATTGTCGTTTGCTATTCTTTGATTATTTGTGAGAAAATATGAATGTCAAATTTTGCGATGAATTTCAGTAACTCTATAGTTTTACCCAGATTTTAATATTATGATTTATAATGATTTAAAGCAGCTATAATTATCTTTCATGGACATTCATGAAGTCATATCGTTTCTTGTACAATATTATGGTTTAATTTGAAAATAAACACTGTTTTTGTGTTTAAAAAACTTTATTGTTATTGTATAAGTATTTACGCAATGTTACATTAAAAGATACCAACAAGAATATAATACAGTGAATTTACCAATGTTAATAAAGAGCATTAATATTTGGTGAAATTTCCTTTGGCTTCGAGGAGTACTTCGATGCGTCTCGGCATGCTTTCTTACAATTTCTGGCACTTTCATTTATTTTAGAGTTGCGATTCCATACATTTATAAGATTTTCGATGAGTTCTACCTTTGTTGTAATCATATATTTGGCGATTTTTGCCTTAGTTATCTTCCATAATTTTTTTATGCAGTTCATGTCCGGAGAGTTGCCAAGCGAAGGTAAAACTGGGATATCTGGCCTTCCAAAAACTTTTTAACACTTGTAGCTGTATGACTAGCTTTGTTTTTAGAAAGTAACTTATCACACCAATTAAATATATTTTACATATTCCGAGTTCAACGGTTTAAAAAATACTATTGAAAATCGTTGAAAAAAATTGGTTAACAAATGTGTATGATGCACAATTAAAAATGTATAGTAACAATAATTTGAGAACAATATTTTTCAAGCATAAAAGCTACAATCAGTACATTCATTTCATGTTACTCTTTAAAACATACGAATATATTAATGTACATTTCTCATTAATATTAATCTCATTAATCTACTGTCACATAAAAATTCCATGACCGCATTCAGATGTTCAAAATAAACTTTTTAAACGAAATAATTTTTCTAAACAGTGTGTTAAATAAAACCTTTCTGCATTTGTAATGGAATCTTTCTTCTTTAAGACATAAATCCTTCATATATGACTGTGGATTTTTATCTGATGTAAAGACGAATTTGAATTTAAAATTGTACGTTTAAAGAACCAAGCTTCTCTTTATTATGAAGCAGAGGAAATCTATGTTCACGTTGAATATATTATATTTTATTTCTTATTCCTTTTGGGTGCTTGAGTATTTTGAAAACTATTTCGCTTTATGTCATCTTTAAAGTTTTATTCTCGCTTTTTCATTTTAGAATCATGAGCCAGAAAAAAGTATCGATAAATAATATCACTGTTTAGAATATATATATATATATATACTTAGTAAACGTAAACACATATATTACAGTTCGTAAAAAAGTTTTTTACCATTGTTTTGGTAAGGTACATATTGAAAGGAAGTTATATCTTTAAAGAGATACATTAATGAAATTGAATGCAATTTTAGATTTAATTATCAAATGTGAATTAAGTAAAATTTATTAATTAAATCTAATACACATTAATAAAGTAATAATATCACTTACTCCAATCGAAACGTAAGAATTCTGCCAAGTTTATAAACAATTACAAACCGATAAATATAATTAGGATAATTTGAATATACTTTAAGTAATAAATTAAAAAAATTCTTTTTATATGAAAAATATTATTTAAGTTTATTTTTATAATTTGCATTTACAACTTTTTATGTAACTATCGTGCCATTATTGGAAATTCTAAAGATCACAAAAACACAAACTGTTTTTTGTGATATCATAAATTTTATGACGAGTTGAAAAACAAGTAGAGTCTTGAATACTTTTATACTTTTCAGGTGTTATTTAAAATAAGCATTGAAAATGTCTATAATGGTCATAAAAAATTACGTTTATCCTGCATGTATAATTAATTTCACGTTAATTGTAATTTATACAGTGAGGAGTTAATATGTGTGCTGTTTTAATAATAATTAAAATATTTAGAGAGTATTTAGAATTATGTCACGAATCTTGAGGTGACGCATCAATAATCTTACATGATGACAACGCTATTACTTTTTTCCACTTTAAATCGAGTTCCCATATTTGGTACCCAAGTGTTACATTACCACGTTCGCTGTCGCTTACGTGAAAATGTGATGTTAGTTAATGCCGCACTGTAGAAGTGGGTTTTCCTCAGAAGCCGAGTTATTTTTTATAACAAAGAATCAGTGAAAATTTTTCCGCGCCAGTGCGTTACGGGCTATTGGACATCACGCGCTGCAGCGTGAGTAAAGTTGGCACCATATCACGCACTTTCGCGAGAGCGGTAGCGAATGTGTTACGAAGATATGCTTAAAATTTATCACATCTTTCCAGATTATCTTAAGATAATCCTCTTTAACAACTGTCGTGTATACCTTCCAACAGACGTTATTGCAGAGTGAGTAAAATCTTCTTCTGTCGCAAAAAGAAAAAAACATTTAGTGCATTATTAATAAAAATGATTATAATTATTTTGATTGAAAAAGGCTCAATTTTCAGAGGATAATGATCACTTGATCTCTGATTAGTGATATGAAAGGTTTATTTGAAAATGTCTAAGAAGAGGGAATTTTTTTTTAAACGTGTAATTTATTTTATAAAAATTGTTTAAAAAGACAATATTCCTAAATATACTATTCTAATTTCGAAAACAAATTTTTAACTATAATTGGTAATTATTGTTAAGGTTGATTTGAGTTTATATATACACATATGTGATAATATATTTTTTTTTTGCCATTTCCCAAATTCTTATAAAAATATACTTTTACTTATATTTCAGTAATATTCTAAACTTTAATTATCATCTAAATAAAACTTTTCTTTAAGTCGGCGTAAAATACGATTTATTATCTTAAAAGAACTCAATTCTATTGTTAAGATGTTAATTTTTCAGGTACGTTCGTAATTATTTTATTTAGAGCCACTAATCTATTTTATTATTTCCTTTCTCCTTTTTAGAATTAAAAATATTCTTTCGGAAGTTTCATTTTTAATATTTATTAAATATCGTCTATTTTCCTATAATCATTTTCTATCTGTCTGTCCGTGCACCTCTTTTCAATTTTGCAAACTCGACGTGATGCCCCACTTTCTTGCAAAAAAAAAAAAAAAAAAAAAAAAAAAAAAAACACTCTTTATAAACTTAAATGCATGGCTGTATTTAATGCGCCCAATTTCCATCCTTGGGCAATCAATAATCCAAATGCAACGCGGCTACATGCTTATCAACAACGAT
The DNA here is from genome assembly GCA_964019185.1 of Maratus speculifer. Classification (NCBI taxonomy): domain Eukaryota; kingdom Metazoa; phylum Arthropoda; class Arachnida; order Araneae; family Salticidae; genus Maratus; species Maratus speculifer. The sequence goes on along the minus strand of OZ025297.1, from coordinate 69,780,825 downwards.
TGTGGGTGGGTATTTTTATAAATTATTTGATTGGCTCATATCTACAACCAAAAAGGTTGGATGGTCCCTGTTACCTTATTTTTTTTGCTAAAGGTTTTACCAGGACTGCTGCCAGGTGTTACGATCGCCATTCGTAACCGGATGAAGTTTCAAAATGATGGAGGCAACTTCACCTTTGAAGTGAGCAGTTACCTGAATGCCACATTTGGAACGTGATTGATTGGGCGTAGTGGACCAGTTCCTTGGCCGCCGCGATCTTTCGATTTATCGAACTTTGATTTATTTTTATTCGGATATCTGAAGAGTCTTGTTTAAGAGATTGCAGTTGACTCAGACGAAAATCTAGTAACTCGCATATCCGAAGCTGCTGCACGTGTGCGGAAAATGCTACACGGACGCGACTCTGCGAAGAATGTATCATACTTGGTGGGTGCAATTTTGGAACACTTATTGTAATATTATTGTATGCATTATTATTTACTTGTAAACTACACTGTAAATAAAACATTTTATATTTTGTGTTGCTGCCAAACGATGTTGCTGCCGTGTTACTAATACGTATAGAGTATACATGCAGAATGATTTTAAATTCATGGTATAATTTTAAAGTTGCCTACAGGACATAGTAAAAATCATTTTTTGTTTAAGAATTGATGTTTGCAAGTGACGCATTAAAATACAAGAAACAAGCGGAAATTTTTAAAAAAAATTGTTGAATTTTTTTTTATTTTAAAATTTTTATACTATTTTTCCTTTCTTTAAGGCAAGTATTTCATTAATACATGCAGGAAAAGTTCTTCTTTTAAAACTCCCGATGTCAAATGGAAAAGATTTATCAATGATTAAAAGAAAAAAAAACCGAAAAGCTGGCAAATCTGTCAAACGTAAGAAAATCATGACAAGAAATAGAAATAAAGCTCAGTTTTAATTTGTAAATTTCCCCATCATTCTGGATATTTTCAAAGATTTTTTTGTCAATAGTCATGAAACATCCTTCTTAAATAATGAAAAGTATAGTACAGGAAATTTCTGGGACTAATGAGAAATTTTGAAAATTAGAAATGGTTAACTTGGCCCCCTGTTATTTGTACCACAACACGTCACTTACACCCATATTTTCTTCTAAAATAAATGATTTTTAAAACATCGTGTACCAAAACTTAATGTTTGTACCAGGAAATTGGAATCACCCTGTATATTTTCAATCATTCAATTACGAATGAGAATCGTTTAATATTTAAATTATTAGAATAGAAATTTATGAATCGCTTAATGGGAAGTTTCATGAGATTCTAATTTGATTTACAAGATTATATGTTCAATTGGGTTAATTAATCATTCATAAAAATGAAAATGACTTCTTTTTATGCATGCAAAAATATATTTAACGGGTCGAAAATATAAAAGTTCCATTGTCAACTGCTAATAAATTTTTTTATAACTTATCAAGCACCATGCAAAGATTTTACTTTATGAAATGTATTTCTCCATTCATAAATCATTAATTATGAAATTACTTGATAGTGTGTAATTTCGTGCAGTTGCCACAGGTTTATTGATTTATAATCACTAAAAAAAGAACATTTTAAGATTTTAAAATTATTTTATAAAATATACTTAAAAATGTAAGTTATACAGTTCTATTTAAAGGTCCTAATCAGAATTAAACCAGTTATATAATTTTTTGTTCTTTTAATGAAGTTATACGAGTATAAAATAAGCCTCATAAGATAATATTTTAGTCAAAATTGTATGAAAAATCGTAGACTTACATATCCACAGGATATACGCCGAATCTAATTATATCAAAACTAAAACTACTTTATTAAAAATATCCATTTGATGAAATTTTTTAGAATTTTTTTTTCGTGTAATATTTAAAAAAAACCAATTTCTTAATGATTTTGTGTTTCACATCATTAGCCTTTATTTTAATTGTAACATAGACATTTTTTCATAAAGTTATATGAATAGTTAACCTTAATAATAATTATTTTTATGGAGTTTAACGGTTCATATAACTGGATATAAAAATCTCTATGTTAGAAGTAAAATAAAGAATAATGATGTAACACAAAAAATCATTAAAAAATTGTTTTTTTTAAAGAATCATTGATTGATTTTTAAGAATTTATTTTTCACACGACTTTTTAATCGAATAATCATTAAAGCCAAGCTTTTAATTTTTAAAGATTTAAAATGATCTTTTGAAACCTATTTACAGAGTTCTTTCTTGAGTTTTTAACACCTTATATACAAATTATGGGATTTAGTGCTACATAGTATTACCCAATTGGATGTTTTATTATTATTACTCAAGTAGTTAGATTGGTACCACATATTTCAAATATTAGCTTTAATTAATGTCTTATTTTATGACAGATTAAGTAATACGAAAATTATTTTTTAAAACAAAGGTCGAGCAGCATTAAATTTAAATAAAGTAAAAGTTGTCAGAATAATTGGTTAAAATGAAAGCTTAGCTGAAGTAACCTTGAAAACGGAAATCTTATCTGTAACACATATTTATTCAAACAAACGAGTATATAGAACATTATACACTTTTTAAATAATCAATGGTTTTTTTTTTGTATTTTTTTGTAAAAGAATGGTTGTTATGATACAGTTTTTAATTTATTCCCTCAAGATTATATTTGAGAAACAATCATAAATGATTTATCGTATTTAAATATTTCCTGCCATTGAAAATATAAACACGATCAATAGAAGTAAAATATCACAAAAATGTTTTCAAAACATTGACTAAATGCATTTCCAATATTGTATTTTTTTTCTCCTTCATTATTTTGTCTTCTGTATGTTGAATAAAACATCAAATGATTTATTAAGAAATAACGAGGCATTTCCTCTGAAGAATTAATTTGTATATTTTATTCAATTGTAATTGTTGTTTTGAGTTTAAGACTTATATAAAATTATCGATTTGTTAAAAAAAAAAAATCCAATAGGAAGTGAAACTTTTAAAATAGTTTTTAAATAAATGAGAATGCCACAAATATTTTTTTTAAATGTGTTCAAATATATAAAAGGAAGTATACAAGTTTGAAAGCTGATTACTCTAAAATAATATAAAATACTTTATTAATGTGATATTTGGTAATTTGAATACCTATAAAATCCAGGGCTGTCTCAGGCGACTATTTTTATATTTGGTTAGTACCTGGATTTTTCTAATAAAAATTTTGAAGTAGATTTTTCTTGCAAATATTGTCAAAGTAAGGTTTTCTATTTTTTGACAGTGGTGCTAGTTAGAATTAAAAAATAGTCGGCTGTTGCAGCCCTGAAAATGCCACTTTTTATACTATGTTTTATATGTTTAAGAAATTATATCACACTCTAAAAAATAAATGCACATATTTACACACAAAAACAGGTATATCGATGATGCAAAAATGATTTACCTATACGTGTAAATAGGTGTGTAACTTAAGAAAATACATGCATAATATCAAAAGTGTAATTGTCGTAATTTTAAAATACGCATTTAAATGTCTAATTGTGTGTGATTTCTGAAAGTGTAAAAGTTATCTGTTAAAACTAGAAGAACACACTTATATGGGTAAATTACACAGGAAATCACATATTTCTGTGTATATTCAAAATAGGGATTCTCAAAATTGAATAAAAATTTTGTCATTTTTGAGTACTTTTTTTAATGTAAGATTCATACACATATACAGAAACGTGTAGCATTATGGTCTCACCCATATTTTTGTGTAATATTTGAAATATTCTTATTTTTGTTTACCATTCAAAAAATACATATTTTCGTGTAATATGAAAAATATACAGATTTGGGTTTAATATTCTTTCATTACACATAATTCTACGTAATTTTCAAAACACACAAGTTCGTGTAATATTTAAAGAAACACAGATTTTTGTTTGGTATTCTCTCACATCGCCTTACAACTGCAAGAGCTTGTGTTGAATTTAATATTTCAATTGTTTTTCTTATGAAGAATATTTCCGCATTTTTCTTTAATGCGCAGAAAATTTAATAGCTTTATCTCAATACCTTGTAAATAACCTTACCTAAATAACCTTGTATCTCATCAATACCTCTTAAATAACATAAAAGTATTAACACTAAGTTTATTATCCATCGTTTCTTGAAACTAGAATAAATTTTCTGAACTTTAATTAAGTATTCATGTTATGTTATGAAATTGAGATAAAAACTAATTATTTTCCATTCATAAAATATAAGAGAAGATGTAGCTTAATTAAAATCTCTTATAATTTTTTTTTATAAATTCGATTTCCTTAGTAATCTTGTTACAAAGTTACCGAAGCATACGAAACAGCGACAATTTTATTACAAACAATGAATCTTTAATCTAAATTATTCAGCTTAAAATCCAGAAAATTTAATTAAAAATTTTAATGTGTTTTGAAAATAGTAAATTGGAATTTATTAAATTATCATTGGTTTTTAAATACTTTATTATTATCATTTGTTATGACATTACAGTTTTCGAGTTTTGTGTATTATACGGTAAATATTCATGTTGAATGAATAGTATAGTTTAAAATTTGCTATAGAGAAAAAGATACTAAGATAGATGATAATAATAATACATTATGGAAATTACACAGCTATGTAATATTATATAGATATGTAATTGTAATTAATTTTTCAAATAAATTTCAGCAGTGAAATTACGCTTGGAATTATTGCATGTTTAATAATTTAATTCTCATACAGCTTTTATAATTGTAAATTTAAAAAACGGAAAATATCACGTGTTTCAATTAAATTACTTCCCCATAGTTTAACATATCTCTTCACCTAAATTATGTAATCATTATTTTGAACAAAATAAATATGTTTTTACTAAGTTTTACAACTCTCGTGTACTAATTACAAAGGCTTCTCAAAAAGAGTTTTTGTTTAATTTACAAATTACAATCGCTAGCATGTTTTTCCTTTGAAAAAAGTACAAAACATAAATTTGCCGGAGTGATTTGAATAAGTTATATCCCTATAAAGTATATTTATATTATAATGAGGTAAATTTTGCTTATTTTATAAGCTAATTTCTGTAATTTCTGGAACTAAAGAAATGGTTTCAAAAATAAGGGCTTACAAAATAATAGTAAATATCCCGAATTAAACATGGACTGTATTTAGTCAATCCCACTTATAAAAAGCGGCCACTTATAAAAATGCTATTTTAGTATTACTTAAGGGCCTAAAAACATCCACTGTGGCATGTTATATATTTATAAAATATAAGTGATTGCTAAAAACATAAAAAAAAAGGACGAAAAGCGTTCTAAAACCGAATTTTTTTTCACAATTTTGGGCAGAAATGAGCCAATTTGAAAAACAATGTTGTCAAAACGTTGTCAAGTGACCGTCCTTGCTCCAACATAGAGTATATCTTATGTTGATGTCATTACCTAAATAGAATGCAAAAGTAATAAATTCTCAAACATGCAATTTTTGTGTCACTGAAGGGCCGCAAAACATGGAATTCAGCATAGTAGTTACTTATAAGATATAAATGATCTCTAACAATATTTCCACAAAAATTCTAAATTTAAAATGGGTGAAATTGTACAAAGCGTTCCAAAAACATTCTAAATGGCGAAGTGTAAGCAATCTTAGCAAGTGCAAACCGATTTCAAAAGTAAATTTCTGGTGATAGAGCCTATTAAACATAACAAACATAAGCTATATTTTATTCCCGCGACACTATCAACAGAGTGTTTCAAGAGCAAAAAACATTAACAATTTCGATTCCTATTGTACTAGAGAGCTTATAAACTTTGAATGTGACATTATATTTACTTATAAAATATAAATGTTCTTTAAGAACAGTCAGAAGCAAATTTGAAATTTAAAAGTTGTAAAGCGAAGGGAAGGAGCGAAAAGTCTTCAAAAAAAATTTTAAATTATGATTTCTCTGCAATCTCAGGAAGTAATAATCCGACTACAAAAGTAATGTTTGCATATCAATGATGACATTCCCTGATCATACATATTCTATTTTCCATGCTAGTACCACAACAATATGCGTTAGTCAGGAACAACAAATGTTCTAAAAAAAGCCTTTAAAAACAAACTTTTTAAAATTAATATTTCTAACTTAAGTTTCTATGGAATATTAGGGAAAACAAAACCGATTTAATATTGGCAAATTAATAGTGTTAATCTTTTTTTAACATAGACATTTTATGTTAGTGCCACTGGCCCTCAAGAGATGACGACGTTTTTTGGAATAACAGTTCAAAGAAGGAAACATTAATCTCGAATAAATAATAAACATCTATAATCATAATATAAATTTATTGTAGCAAAGAAACAAAGTAAAAACTTTACAGATTTTTTGTCAAAGATAAAAATATAAAAATGCTGTCTTAAAAATTCATAGCCTTTTCAAATATTTTTCATTTAAATTAAATTTTTGACACATTCCCTTCAATTATTTTGAAAATTCTATCAGGCATGCTTCGAACTAGTGTTTGAAGAATGTGTGGCCAATAATTAAAACCAAATCAGCTCTACACTGTTAAAACTAATGGTGACACATTGCACCTTTTAGGGGTGAAAGGCTTGTCTCACTGGTGACACCCCTAAAGGAGCCATAATGGCACCTTTAAATAGGGTGAAAAGATGGCATCCTTAATCCAGAGTCCCCAATAATAAAAAATTAAAAAATTATATACAAATCTAATTTGGGCCTTCGAAGGATTCAAACCCACAACGTCTGATTGTAAGCTCAATGCTCTAACTGTTCGGCCATGTAGCGCACCTTCAAAGTCTCCCTGAAATGTTCAAGTGTCAAGAAAATTCAAAGGTTGCTTTATATATAAAAAAAAGCTCGCCAAAAGTTAGCCATCCAAAGTTCTAAACGAAATTGGGATAGCACATAACGGCGATAATCATCGCAGGGAGAAATTATTGTTTTAATCCACAACTAACGGCGAGTTGAAGCGCAAGGATACACGTCAGGTAGCATGCGCAAATGAGTAAGGGGTAAAAATCTTCCAGAGGTATGCATTGCGCGGCACCCTAATTAGCGTCAATTACCCAGTGAGAGGTCAAACGGCACCCCAAACACATTCTCAAGCCCGAGGGTGTCAAATAGTAACACATTTTTACCCCTGGGCCCAAAATGCAACTGGTTTATCACCTTTATTTTTAACAGTGTACCTGTTGCCGTAATTTCTGGATAGTAGAAAACTGACGAACATGGGCATAGACATTTGCTTAAAGTAAAAGCTTATATGTTTCAACTGGATTCAGGTGAGGGCTAATGGCTGACTTGTCTTTAACAGTCACACGATTTTGCGTTAACCAAGCTGTTGAACAGTGAGAGGACCACTTTGCCCTGTTGAAATCCCGAGTTTTTTTCCTGCGATGTTTTAGGCTGGAAGTAGATTGCTATTGAAGGAATTTCGATAATTCTTAGAGCTGTGTTAAAAATAAAGAAATGTTGTTTTTCCGTTAAAACAGAACGCGTCCCATATTTCTAGAGAATTCCCTCCATTTTGTAAACTAAGGAGCTCTGGACATTCATGTCAGAGTTCTTGCCAATAGTATGCCTAGCCATCAGTGTTGAACTGAATATTTTTAGTCAATGTATAAAATACATAACCATTCATTGTCCAATGCATATAGATATATATACTGAGAGTGAGCCTTTCTATGGTGTTCTTTCATCATCGATATCCGGTGTATTTCTGCCATATTTGTGATGTTTACACGTATGCCAGGGTGAACAGTATGTCTTGAAACAGGAATCGGTAAAATTATCTTCAATTTCAGGAACAAATATTTTTGGGGTTGAAACTGCTTGCAAAATATCTCTATCTTGTCTTAGAGTTTTTTCTTGGTTGACTTGAGTGCATTATTAAAATTGCATTGTCACTTTTGGATAAAATAATATCAGTTCTACACCTGCTTAGTTTCATTTAACTCGCAAAATCAAAATCTTTAACATTTTGAATATTTATGTGCCAAATTTTCAGAAGCTGAGAATTGAACTTCGCAAGGAATTTTCAAATTATTCTAAAATTGAACAAACAAGTTGTTATTTTATATTTCGAAATTATTACTTTACGAAAATAAAAATTTAGAAATTTCCTATTTTTTATACTGTGGGAATCAAAGCATTTTTTCTCATTCTCCATATATTTTTGGAACATCTGATTTTGAATGTTATTTTTTCATAAACAATCTGTGATATAAACTTGAAATTTCTGTATTGTAATAACATTGTGTTACAACTGTATATGATAAATGTTTTTTCGCAGCTATTGCTTTATATTTTTAGCTCTTATTTTGCAAATTCATCTTTTCTATACTTTTGAGACACACTGTATACATATATTTTATATATGAAAAAAATCCGTAGCATTTTGGGATTTCGAAAATTACAGCTTGGTAATGCACCTCATTAAGGTAAAGAATATCATACTTTCATTAGAAAATAATAATCATATGAAAAATTTTATTTATAACTAGCGGCCTTCGCCCGCTACGCTGGTCGGTTTTTCTAAAGAAATCTTGAAGAAGTAGTTAGATAAGGTTCAGACATACATTAAAAAAAAAAAAAAGCAAGTCGATCATTCAAAAAACGTTGGGAAATATCAAATATTTACTGTAATTTTTTAAGAAAAACAAAGTTTCGAAAAAAAAATTAAATCGAAAAAAAATTACACTGACATATTAATGCAAGGAAATTTTCCCAGAGAGAAAATTCGCCTTGAATACAATATTTCAAATTCTTTTAATTGCTTATAGGCGTTAATGCCAACATAGTGAAAAAAAATTCCATGCTGGGAATCGAACCCGGGCCATCAGTATGGCGCACTGACGTTCTACCGACTAAACCACATGGAACGACAGCCAGCTTGAAACTTTCTCATACTTAAGTAGACTGGCGAAAACATAACGATAGCGCGTTTTAAAATCGCACAGTGACATCTATTGGATTTTATATGTACTAAAAAACGTTATGTACTAAAAAACGTGAGCAGCGCACCTAATAGTTTCTTTTGTTTCTTTTTGTTACTTTTTTGTCTGTTGTCCGATTTTGATGAAACAAAGCCTATACACTGCCCGGGAGTGTGCATTCTTCATTAGTGAAAACCGCATAAAAATCCATTCAGTAGTTACGAAGATAACCTCGAACAAACAGACAGACAGACAGACAGACAGACAAAAAATTCAAAAAATTTTTTTTTGTGTTTCATTGGTTTTCTTTTATCGCCCTGACTCCATTTTTGTCAATTATCTTCAATGTACAGACACACCGGGTCCTACTGTTTTATTATATGTATAGATATTCATTGTATATCATGAATAATGCAAAAAACATTTTTTATAAAAACAGAACTTCATGCTCCAAAAATATAAATAAAAAAATGTGAACAATAAATATATTAAAAATAATAAAATCAAAGTTAAAATCACCGAAACCCACATAGATCTGAGAGATTTCTAAAAAGGATTCCGAAATTCTAAACAATTTTCTAATCACGAACCTTCTCTGGATTAATTTGCAATTAGGTATGTTGATTTCATTTTTAAGCGCGTAAAGTTTTAACAGTTAGGTCCTATGATTAAATTGCAAGCAGGGCTTTTTGTAATAAGGAATTAAAAAAAAAGAGATTTAATATTTAACGTGAACGTACTTCTTTTATACAGGGTGAGTCATAAATATCGGAACAATAGGCTATCTCCTTAAATAGCTTGCTGCACGACCCATTTTCCGGACCTTCTTATTAAACACTTATTAAAAGTGTTATTAAATTAAGTGATATTAACTAAACTCTCGTTAAAAGTGTCTTAAAAACTTATTGCCGCAGGCAATAAGCTTAGTAAAAATAGTAATAACGATAATGACACTTCTATTAACGGAATCATTGGAAATATATTTTAATAAATTACATAAAAATGTTTTCAAAAATCTATTTTTTTAATATTCAGCTTCAAAATTTATGATGGTTTTAAACCTATTTTTACTTTCTTCTATCTTTACAAGAAGAAAGTATTGGATTCATGATAATTTTGAATTCCTGTTTTCGGCAATATTTAAGGGGATCCGGCAATATTTAAGGAGATAGCCTCTTGTTTCGATATTTATGACTCACCCTGTATATATATATATTAAAAGGTAATAAGATGCGTCCTAAAATAAGAACAAATACAAAAATATAATACTTTAAAATACTTTATATATTTTTTTATTTACTTTTTAATATTATAATAATATTTTGTCATAACATCAGTTCTCCTTTTAAGCATATAGTCAATTTTAACCTTCCGTCTACGAGACGGGTCCATTGGACCCGACAGCAATATTTCTGGTGTCAATGGTAAAATGAGAAATTGTCGATTGACACCGGAATTTATAAAGGACTTGTCTAGATATTACGAATTCCTTAATTTAAGCTTTCATTGTAAAAGCAAAATTATATTAAAATATTACTGGTGCCGTTTGCAAGTTTGGAATTAAAATTAGGTGTTGCCGTAGATAAATGGGTGTTTTGTCTAGTAGACGGAAGATTAACTTTAATGTGACTTAAATAAAAATAATTTAACATACATTTGCCTTTAAGTTTATTTAATGGTAATTTTCATATTATTCATGGATGAGGAAATGCATAAATTTAAGAAGTTCATATTCTAAGTCGAAAGATAATGTTTCAGTGAAAGCTTCAAAGAGCAAGAATAGAGTCAAGAACGTCTTAAAATGGTCAGAAACTTTGGAGCAACGCGTTAAGTTTTAAATGCCCTTTTCTGTGAACTTTTCAATAGTCCTTTTATAAAGGTGTTTACAGTTTATTGTACGAAACATTTATAGAAGATACTGTTTGGTAAAAGTAAGGAAACTTTGTTAGGTATTAAATTCAGCTAATAAAAGTCTCATATTACGAGAGGTGTTTAAAATTTAGAAAACTATATTGAAAACATGCCATTTTTAAATAAACGTTTAAAATGTATTTTTATACATAAAGTTTTGTTTAATTTTGAATTAGCTAGAAAATAATATTTTTTATACGGAATATGAACTAAATATTTGGACAAAATCATATTTAGACAAATTTTTATTTAATATTGGGATATTCACCTCAATAAACATAAATTAAGGTAATAAAAGAAATGGAATCCTGGCAATTTTTTTTATTAGTGTCTCTAATGAAACACATCTAAAGCAAAGCAAACGTAGCTTGTATTTTCAATTTGCGTTTCAAATATATCTTATCAAATACCGATATTGTAATCATGCTGGCTTTTATTTTGTTTGTCCAAGAAAATATTGGTTTTACTAGATTCGACAAGCTATTTCTTGAAAATATACAAATAATGCAAAAAAAAGAGGAAATGATCAGTACTTGATTATGTTAATTGGGTGATTTCATCAGCATTTTATTTTTCAGTAGTTGATAAAAAATTTTTAAATACTGTGCCATTTAAAACAAAAATCAGTTTTCTACGTGGCATTACAAATAATGTTTTTGTCTGAATATTAGTGCACCTGTTTCACATTATTGCCACTTGTGTGCTGTAACAGAAGAAATTTTATGATTTTTTTTATTAAAATGTTGAATTTTGTTAATAAGCATTTCGTTTTTGATTAGGTGAAAACAAACGTAAATCAAAATGATATACTTTTACTATATTTATTTCAATTAATATTTTTATAACAATTATTGTTACTCTTATCCCAAGAATGCTATTTTAAAGATTAAATTTTATATTTCTGATTAATTTTTTTCACTTGATCATTCACTGAGAAAAATTACTATTAAAAACTATACAGTGTCTCACAAAAGTAATGGGACACTTATGCTTTATAAAAAGAAACTGCAATAAAATAAATAAACAAACATGTGCAAAAAATTTTTCGGTGTGTTTCATATTTAAAGTTAGTAACAATTATTACATAACATACATTTTGTCAAAATATTAAAATATTAATTTAGTAAAAATACAATTGTTCAGAACGGAGCAAAAAATGGTTCACATAAGTGATGGGAAACTTACTTTTCCATCAAATATTTATCCAAAAATTTTACTTTTTAAAAGGTTTTAATATTTTGTTGGATTTCTTTTTACTTTTAAAACATGATTTAATTTTCTGGGATGGATTCGACTAATTTTTTGTGATTTCTGGAGTGATTTTACCCCATTCTTCTTGAAGCACCGATATTAGTTGTTGTTTTGAAGAAATGGTGTGTTTGCGAATTCTTGATTCCAATTCTTGCCAAATATTCTCTATGGGATTTAAGTCTGGAGATTGTGGTGGTGTTTTTATTATTTCAGGACAGTTATATAGCAGCCAGAGTCTAACGTTCAGAGCAGTGTACTTGGGGTCATTGTTCTGGTAGAATTTAAAATCGTTATGAAGGTTCAATTTTTGCGCTGAAGATTTCAAATTTTGCTTTAAAATATCAATATACTTGTACTGATCCATTATACTGTCAATAAAAACAAGATTACCAACTCCAGCGGACGACATACACCCCCATACCATAACTCCCCCTCCACCATGTTTTACTGATGGTACCAAGTTCTGTTTGCGAAATTCTTCCCTGGGTTTTCTCCACACCAATATTCTACCGTCAGAACCAAATATATTAAATTTACTCTCATCAGCAAATATAACTTTTTTCCACTAATCAGAATTCTTATTTATGTTGGATTTTGTGAAAGCTAGTCTGAGTTTTCTATTCTTTTCACTTACGAAGAATTTTTTCCTAGCTACTCTACCGTGATATCCAGCAGATCGAATTACCCTTCTAATAGTCTCACGATTAAAAATTATTCCATATAATGCTTGTAAATCAGCAGCAACTTTTGAAGCACTATTTCTTGGATTTTTTTTAATATTTCGAACGATAATTCGCTTTATTCCAATGGATAGCTTTGATGGTCGGCCAGGTCTTCTTTTATCCTGAATCATATGATTCTTTTTATATCGTTTAATGATATTGAAAACTGTTGAACGACTCAAGTTAACTGTTTCAGCAGTTTTTCTAATATATTTTCCACGTTCAATCTGCAAATTAATAACTAATTTAAGAATTTTAGGCGAAGTTTTTTTTTCGTTTAGCATTCATGGCTACACAGAGCTAAAAAACAAAAAAATTCAAAACAAACTGGAGAGAAATACTGCAGACGATTTTATAAATTATTGCCAATTGCTTTTAAGTAAAAATAAAACCCCAAAAAATATTTTTATTGCTTATTTCAGACGATTTTTGTTGCATAAAAAATGGTGTCCCATCACTTATGTGAGCTATTTTTTGCTCCGTTCTAAACATTTGTATTTTTATTAAATTAATATTTTAATATTTTGACAAAATGTATGTTATGTAATAATCTTTACTAACTTTAAGTATGAAACACACCCACAAAAAAATGTGTACATGTTTTTTTTTTATTTATTTGATTAGTTTCCTTTTGTAAAGCACAAGTGTCCCCTCACTTATGTGAGACACTGTATATTAATAATTTGGTTGTTATTTCATTTCAGTCGATTTCATTTTTGTCCATTTCATGACAAATATAAGGGCTTTTGCAATAATGTTTCTTTACTTCCCTTATTCTAAAAAAAAAAGAGTAATAATACAAACCTTGAAGCATTAATTTTTTTGACATACTAGTGGCAGGGTCACCCTATATTTAAAAAACAACCAAATACTCCATTCTATTGCATGTATATTCGACTTTCACAAGTCAGTTAGCAAAAAGTATATGGGTGAACACCACAAGATATGAAAATTGCAGTCCGCGCAATAAAATTCTTATTAAAGGCTATATAATGCATTTTTTTAACCTTCTAATAAAAAGTATTTTTAGAAATATTTTCAAAAGACATTACATTCCCAATGACACAAATAAAGCAATTAAACGACTTTAAATGTCAGATTTTCATTTCTTTCGCATGTCACACTATGTTGTATGCAAAGTAAAAGGTTTTAATCCGTACTATAGAAACATCATTTTCTCATTTTTTTTAATTTCAATCAATATTTGTAACTTATAAAGCGAGAAGGTAATAAATCTAGTGTTTTACAAATAATTTTCAAAACATGTTAAATTATGATTGTCACTGAAATTGTGTATCATTTTCCTGGCCTGCTCCTTTTGTTCACTATAATTGTTCTTATATTTTCATAGTTCAAGTCAGAAATAGTAGACTCATAGTTAGCAGCATGATCTTTTAGGTATTTATTTGAAAATAATGTTTCTGTCATTTTCCTGGATTCAATGAATTGACGAATAAAACTGAACATTGCATATTCAGTTTGAGCTACTTTATTGAAAATACGTCACTTTAAACAGAATTAAATTCTTAGATAAAAAAAATGTAAAAAAAAGTTTTGAAATGAAATTATCATTATCCATACATAAAAAAGCCATTAATCATAACAATCGAATTTACTTCGCAAAAGATTAGTTAAGGTGCCCAGTCACATATTTTTTCCTGTCGCCTCCAGAACTTCTTTCAGATCCGAGCTATTGCAATCCTGGACAGTCGATATTTTGTAAATATCATGATTTCTTCAAAAAATACTTTAAAGATGAGTATTTTAATATTTTTTATGTATAAATCTCTAACTTTTCTAATTAATAATCAAAGCACTAGTCAAATGTACTTAAATGTAATATTTAATATAAAGTTATTTAAAAAAGCATGATTTATAATTCCGTTCTACCTGAGAAAACATTATTATTTAATACATATGTAGGAAAATACCATTGTCATGAATAAATATTAACCCAAATATTGAATAAATATCTGAAAATAGGTTTTATTTGCATATAAATATCTTGACATAATAAATGCCAATCTGCTCCAAACTGCAAAGTCATAATTTTTAAAATATTCTTTTCTAACAGGAATTTGAATTTCATTTGCGTTGTATGATATAATTATATTTTAAAAAGTCATTGGTAAACTATTTACATATATTTTGTTATAACTTTCACACAAACTGTATATAAATTATATATCATAACTTATATATAAATTGTTTATAAATCCCTTGTTAATGTATGTGTTTAAGTCACCAATCTTCATTAAAATTGTTTTATGTAAAATGATATATTTTTTAAAGTAATACAGAAAAAATAAATTTTATAATATCTTATACAAAAATCAGTGATACATCATTAATTTAAAACATTTTAAATAGAAATTATAAAGGATTATAATCTCGTCTAGAAACAGTTTTGCGTTTACTAAATATTTAAATACCATTTTATTAATGGGAATCAGTCAAGCATTTTAAAACGAATTTGAAAACGTCAAAAACTGGAACACAATTTCTTAAACTTTTCCAATTTGAGAGTAAATTACATTCGTTTTCATTTCACACTTGAGGTAACCACCGTCTAATTGTATATGCATTTGTATAAGATGTGTTCGTTTCCCATTAAGTTTTTTTTTTCACATTAAAATTTCAAATGAACTTCACGGAGGATTGGATAGGGACAAAAAATGTATAAAAGAAAAAAAATTGATTTTTTTCGGCATTTTTTATATATTTTTTTGTTTTTACGATGCTTTAAATGAATTGCGTGTTTTTAGTTTTTTTTTTTCATTACATTTTGTCCATTTACAAATATTGATTAACCTATTTATATGTCTTATCTTTTCTATACTAGGAATTAGAATCAGATGGAGGTCTATATATAAATACACTACAGTTTCTATAAATGTTAACTGTTACATTATTCAATAATAAATCTTCATTTTTATAATATATATTTTTCTTTAAAATTATTAGTAACTAAAGTGAGTATAATAATCAATATCAAGTAGTCAATTACGACACATATTTTAACGAAATAAAAAATAATTTAAAATTACGTTAATTTGAAGCAGTCATGATTTAGTTAGTTTTGTTTTTACTGAACGGGAATTTCATTTTTGCATTCTTGTTCGCTTGTTTTTTCAGAATTTTTGAACACTTAACGCTTTTTATCCATAAACATATACTGGACAATTGCACCATAAAGTTTAACTACTAAGAATGTATTAATACAGCTTATTGCTCAATGGTGCACAACACAAGAACTTTAATATGAACTTGTACAATTAAAATAAATAAAAAATATCAACGTTTCATGGCATAACATCATTAATGGCATAATATCATAAAATCTTAAATTTTATATCGCGTTGCAATATTTAAATTTTTACTCATTATTAAATAAATTTTAAACTTTTAATTCAATTCGATTTTAATTTATTAGAAATATTATCTCTCGATCAGGAAGCAAACTTTTAGTACTTTCATTATTATATCTTCCTGAAGACGGCAGCAGAAGACGGCGCGAAACGTTGATATTTTTATTTTATTTTCATTGTACAAGTTCATGTTAAAGTTCTTGTTTTGTGCACCATTGAGCAATATGTTGTATTTTTAATAAATACATTTTTAGTAGCTTTTTATTCATTTATATTTTAAAACAAACAACTATTGAATTCTACTATGTATTTTTCGCCTCTTACAACCCGACTTTTACTGCATCATTTTTCGAAAAAGAATCTATCACAAGGTACAATATAAGAAGGATATTTCAAACAGCATGAATTCTAATAAAAATTAAACTTCATTAATATGCCCCTGTTTTAAAAAACATATTGTTATAAGAATGTATTTTAAAGTGAATATTTCTTATTTCAGCAACCCTACATACTTATACACACATGCTAATGATGATAACATAGAATAAGAAGCTTAACAGATAAAACTAAAGTATAATGTTATCGTGCAGTTTTTGAAATAACTTTAATGTATAATTTGTATTGAAAAAAAATATAAATACCAATTAGAAAACACTTATTCGTATTCTTAATATCTTGAGGGAAGAAAGGAAATATTATATCCCGCCTACACTTAATGCAATTTCGTACCAGAAAAAAATTCATTAACTTTTATTTTCCTAACTTTGGTCGAAAAAAAGATTAGGGCGTAAGATTCCTTTGCGATTTTTTTTGAAGATCCTAATATGAATTTAACATTATAGAAATGCAATTAAATGCCATTGTAATAATTATTGTATATGCCCGAGTTGGTCACAGAGCTATGTACACGCATTAAAGACATAGTTTTCATTCAAAAAATTTCACTTAAATAAAGCGGTTTTTAAGTGCATTCTTAAATACCGTAATTATCGCATTTATAACGCGCACTCCTTGCTTTAGAAAGAAAAATGACGATTTTTTTAACCTCTTCAGTCCCTGAGTACCCAAATGGGTACATCAGTCTTGTCCCATTTTATTAATGATACTCAAATATAAATGAAATTTCGATATAAGAATAATATGTTTCGAATTCTAAGATTCGAGCTAATGAAAATAAAACAAAAATCTCGCTCTGAAGTCAAACGACAGAAATAGAAGAAATAATTCAGTAATAATTAAAAATACTGTAATAACCGCCAGTAGCGAAGGGGTAAAATCTCGTATATAACACGCACCATAAATTTGAGATGCAAATAAATGAGTGGCCAAAGGAATTTAAGTAACTAATGTCGAAACTAACGTTGCGTTAGGCCAGGAAAGAAGGAGAAATTACATTTTTAGACTTCGTGTAGAAAATAAGTCACGGCGAAGAGAAATGGGTGACGGCAATGAGAATTTCTAATTAGTGTTTAAATAACGTGAGTAGTGTTTTTCTATAAAAAAAGTGCAAGAAGTGAAAAAAAATGCACCAATACATATATAAAGTAGAATTTTCCTATTTTTAATGTCTTTGAATACATTTATTAATTTTTTTGTATAACGTGTGAATACTTCAAGCTGTAAAAAATTATTCCGTGTATAACGCACACCTATGAGCTTAGCCTTAATTTTTTAAAGTGCGCTTTATACTCAAATAAATCAATATATATAAAAGAAAGTCTGGATTTTGTATTAATCACAGCACAAAAAAATCTGGCGAACCTAAAATCTTGAAAAATGGGGTAAAATACTTCTGATAACATCGAGTGCCGCTAAGAAGGGATTTTCGAAAATTCCACCCCTAAGGGGGTTAAAAAAGGAGCAAACTTTAAAAAAATTCCTTAAAAATTGGCTTTTGTAGTTATTTTCCAACTGATAACATATTTTAGTGTGTTTTTTCATGCTGAATCGAATGGTACCAAGCAATTTTTTTTAACTTCAGTAGTTCGCGATATACTTCACATTTTCCCGATTTGGCGGTGTCTTCGGCGCAAAAACCTGAAATTTCCAATCCTTATCTATATATATATAAAAGAAAGTCTGGATTTCGTATTAATCACAGCACTAAAAAAATCTGCCGAACCTAAAATCTTAAAAATTGGGGTAAAAATACTTCTGATAACATCGAGTGCAGCTAAGAAGGGATTTTCGAAAATTCCACCCCTAAGGAGGTTAAAAAAAGGAACAAAATTAAAAAAAAATCCTTAAAAATCGGGTTTTGTAGTTATTTTTGAACTGATAACATATTTTAGTGTATTTTTTCATGCTGAATTGAATGGTACCAAGCAAATTATTTTAAGTTCAGTAGTTCGCGATATACTTCACATTTTCCCGATTTGGCGGTGTCTTCGGCGCAAAAACCTGAAATTTTATACCCTTATCTATATATATAAAAGAAAGTCTGGATTTCGTATTAAACACAGCACAAAAAATCTATTGAACCTATAATTTTAAAAGAGAATTCTATAATCAGGTTAACATGATTATGTAAGCTATATTTAATTATCTCAATATATATAAAGTGAAATTTCATTGCGGCCGCTTATAACTTAAGTTCTACAAGATAGATTTTAATGGATTTTACATTGTTAGTTGGATAATTTTTGAGAAATTTTGTAACAAATGAAATATAGTATTCTACGTTGTTTAATTGAATACTTAGGAAAAGTTTTTATCAGATGAACACAATTACAAAAGTTCCGCTGAATGAATTTTTATGTGATTAAAATTGTTAACATGTTGAGCGCTACGTCATTCATTGGTGACTAACATTGAACTTTCCGTTTAGACGACTGATTTTTCTCCGATGACAGACAGTCTAAAGTACGATATAAAACTAAAAATTACTATGATATAAAAATTTCGTGTGATTCAAAGTTTATTTAAAAAAAAAAAAAAAAAAAAAAAAAAAAATGACCAGCGTAGCTGGCGAAGGCTGCTAGTATGGTATAATAGTATGTAGTATATTTATCACTCTATGTCCTATTGAACAGCGCAAAAAATACCCAACAAAATGGCTAGAAATTTTATGTGTTGGATTCCTTTTAAGTATTGCTACAGATTTTTGGTGAGACATTTCAATTTTTATGAAAATGGAATCAAGATTTAAAAGATATTAATAAAATACTATTTATTCAATTTAATTCTAAATTGAAAAATCCTTCATAATTTTTCATCCTTTTCTTTAGATGGGTTTAACTTTTTTTATGACCTCAGCAAAACAAAACCTTCCCCATTTCATACATATACTACCTCTGGCAATAAAGTTCGGTGAATGAATTCAGAACAACCGATCTGGTAACACTGGGGAAACAAAACACTGCACCAGCATAAAGGCAAATATAGACCATCTTCCTCCACCGTTGTTCAGTTGAACGCCGTTTGTGTTTTATGTAAGACGTACTTTACTAAGTGCTTGTTCAGTGTGCTCGTTCTTACCTGAGAACAGGAAAATGAACGAATAAAAAATCAGTTTAAAATTTGGTTTTAAGCTTTGCAAGACACCGAAAGAAATTCATTTGGAATGATGCAACTCGAACACCTACCATACTCGCTAGATCTCAATCCTCCAGACTCTTTCCTTTTTCATGACTCAAACTCTCTTTGAAAGAGATGTGACCATATTGCTGATATCCAACGAAACGAAACATATACGAAAACGTATATGACCAAGCTTTTGGACTTCATCCCAAAAAAAGACTTCTTGCGAATTTTCCAGGACACGCATAGCAGATTTCAGCGGTTCATAGTTATAGGAGATGACTATTTTGAAGGATGGTATGTTAACTTTCGTTAATATTTTATCTACTTTAATGCTACAGAACTATTTACTGAACTTTATTCTCAGAGATAGTATATATATTTATTTATGTATGTATATATGAACTAAATTTTGTCTGCTCGATAAAAGTTGCAATTATGGATTGATCTTCTTCGAGCTCGTCAGAAAGACTAAGATGGTTAATAAGGAATCGCAAATGGCCAAAATCGGCCCAAAATGGGGAAATGGGGAGGTTAAAATTTTTGAATAATGTTTTGACAATATTCTAATAAAACCAATGTTACAGAAAAATGACATCAAATAATAAACATTTTTCGTTATAGCACTTGATAATAATTAAAAAAAACACAATAAAATTCTTACAAAATAATTATTTTTCTCTTGCAAGATCTACGCGCTCAAAATGAAAATTGAATAAATAGTTTAAAGAGAATTTTTCAACTAAAAATGAATATTATTTCATAACTTTTCTGCAGCACGATTAACACATGAAAACTGAAAATGGAATAAATAGTTTGAATAATTTAAGAGTAAACGAATATTGCGCAGCTTCAGATATAGTAGACATCATCCGGTTAATATGCAACTTCATATGGGTTGAAAAAACCGTACTCAAACTTGATAAAAAAAACTCGACAATGAAATATTAGCATATTTTAACATTTTAAAGTTATTTGAATTTTATTTCATTATTTTTAAATGTATTCTATATATATACGAATGTGTATGCATGTATCTTAGAATTTTTACAAAATAAAGGTCTCTAGGGTGAAGATATTCACTTTTATGTTGATTAAGATTTTATTGTTTAAATTAGTTCTTAATTCAAATTGCGTTAAAACACTGATTTGACTCAGTCATATGACTAATTTTGTCAGATTATAACAGTTTTTTGTAACGTAATATTCAATTTTTATAATTAATAATAATTTATTAATATTTTAAAATTTGAAGTTGAACAAAACGTAAATATGACTGGCTAGCTTACTAATTTCCACGGATTTTCTATGCATACATTTCATATTATCGTGCATATTTTAACTCACGAAACATTTGAAGAAAAACTGACTTCAAGTTTATCAATAACTATTTAACATAAGAATATATATACTTCGTGCTGAATTTCACATCCTGATCTCAGAATCCATTCTTTAAAAAGTCTAAAAATATACGCTAATTAGACGCATTTTTCTTAAAACTTTCAAAATTTATATCCGAAAAAAAAATACTTTAGTTTTAAATATAACTTTTTTTTTTTTTTTTTTTTTTTTTTTTTTTTTTTTTTTTTTTTTTAACCAAAGTCAAGTAAATAAAAATGAAAGGTCTTCTATACATAAAAAATGATGACATAAATATGCATTTCAATTCTTAAAAAAAAATAATTGTATTAAAATGAAGTAATTTAGTATTTTTTCATGATTTTAGTTCACAACTATATAAACGCTTAAGTGGTAGGGTTGGCCAGGCCCATAATGAAGTGATAAATTTGTGCCAATTGACGGAGTAGTTTTTGGCGGGTTAATATAATTATGAGCCAGATATCTGGGCGGGGGTATGGGTACTTAAGGTGCCAGGCCTCTGTGAGTGTGCAAAAGAAATAGTAGTGGTCTGGAGACCCAAATGCCCTACACTCGCAGAGGTCCGTATCTGAGCGTTTAAAATAATTTAGGTATGTCCTGAATGGACCATGACCGGAGATGAATGCTGATGTGGGAGGGGAGAAAGCTAAGAGATTGTATGAGACTTTTGGAATAAGGGAATAGGTGTGCCTGCTTTTTCTTGAGGCATCCCAGTAGAGTTGCCAGTCTGAAAGAATGTTCCTTTTGAAGAAGTGGCGAACATGATACGGGGAAACAGGAAGCGGATATCTATATTTGGACGTGAGGTGGCCTCCTTGGCCAGTGCATCAGCTAACTCATTGCCAGCTATGCCAATGTGAGCGGTGACATGGCCGAGAGAGACCCTATGGACGAGAGTTTTTAAAATGACTTTTATCTTAAGCACTAGAGGGTGTTTAGTTCTATAGGCGAATATCTCTTGTAGGCTTGAAAGGCTCTCACTATAAAGGTGAAAAAAGTAGGATGTTTTTATGTTAATTTACAGGAATTATGGTAGTAATTTAAAAGTTTTATTTATAGTGCTATGATATGTGGAATCCAGCTCTGGTATTCATCAATAATTAAACCTAATAATTTAAGAGTATGAACATGGTGAACTCTAACCCCATTGACTCGCATCACGGGCTTACGTTTGAGTTCTCTTGGTTTAATGAAGGTTAAAGCTTGGGATTTTCCGGGTGAGAGCTGGAGATGAAGGCGAGCCAACAGCTGGGAAAAAGCAGGGAAAGCTCTTGCCGCATGTAGCTCGAGATCCAGTCAACAACGGCCCGAGAAAACAAAGTTAAAGTCATCTGCGAAGGAGTAAAGATTGAAACCTAATTTTTCCAATTCTTTTAGCAAGACATTGGCAATAAGCAGCCAAAGGATTGGACCCAAGCACAAACCTTGGGGGCAACCCTTATCTAATGAGTAAACTGAAGTACCTGAACCCCAGTTGATAAGAATGCTACGAAATTTAAGATAAGTTGCGATGGTTCAAGCTATGTTGCTCGGGCAGCCGGTTTCACATAATTGTAATAAGATGTCCCGCCTCTCTACATTGTCGAAATCACCTTTAATATCTAAGAGAGTTGCAAACAAAGCCTTTTCACATGATCTGTCTTCTCTGAATCCGTATTGTCTGTGATGACGTAAGTTATTAGATTAAAGAAAGTGGTTAATCCGAAAAACGAGTATTTTTTTTAATAATTTGCCTAAGGATGGTAGAAGGCAGATTGGGCGATAAGAAGAGGGTTCAGAGGAGTCCTTCACTTGCTTCAGGAAATATACTACTTCCCCTTGTCTCAGAGTGAGCGGGAAGTAATTTTGGGAATTAAATGGAATGTTAATTTCAGAATTTTAAAGTCGATACAGTCCGGACCTGGGGCTTTCTTGTCATTAAACGTTCGTAGCGCAGTTGCTAGCTCATCTTTTAAAAAGGTTTGTCGTGGGGTGCATGAAAAGTAATGTCAGAATTCCCAGGTAAAAAAAAAATCAGAAAAAACCTTTAGAAAAAATAAGATTTTACAGGGATTTTGAAGGTTTCTACAGGGATTTTGAAGGCAAATTAAAAGCGCAGGTTTATTTGAGGGAATTTACTGTTAATCAAAAGATTTTATGCAGGCATTTATCTGACCTCCAAATTACTAATCGGGTATTTTGAAGGTCACTTCAGGTATTTTGAAGGAAATTGAAAACTGAACAAAATGCACAGATTTTTAAAAGTTGTATAGAGGCTTTTATCAGCAAGTTAATGGCTTTCAATTTACCGTTAGTGACTTAGCTGATTTTTGATAAGTGTACTTCAGGTATTTTGAAGAAAAATATAGCCTTCAATTTGCCTTTAGTGACTTAATGACTTAGTGAATATTTACAATTTCTTAGTTCAAGCCTTCGTTTTGTTACGTGAGGACGTGTCCCAGAAATGCTCTTCAAAATACAAGAATAGGCGCGACCCACGGCTCGCGGGACAGGAACATTCTGTTGATTTAGATGCGTTAATATCTCAGCTACATTTTGAGGTAAGTTGCATGTTTTTAGGACAATTATTAATTAAATTATAAGTAATTAATTATCACATCCCTTTGCCAGTTAATTCTATCGGCGTTTACAGATACTAAGTTCCACAATTCTAAGAATTTAATTGCTTAAACTCTTAATTAAAAATTCTCAAATCATGTAAAAATCATCTCTATAGTCTAATTTTCAATCAAGATTAGTTTATAAAAATTTTCTCATAAAAATTCTCGCATTAATTAAAGTTTTATTATTATTTCTTCCAAATTAATCTAGAACCACGTGTTCGAATTCGAGCTAAATAACGCTAAGTTCAGCCTAATGGGGATAAGTATTAAGATATATATCCACAAGATAGCGTCTCGTTCACCCCTGCTGGCAGCAATTCAGACCCCGTAGCGACCACGTGGAATATTTCTGAACTTTGAAAAAAATCTCAAACATGATAAAAAAAACCAACAATGATATATTAGCATATTTTAACATTTTAAAGTTCTTTGAATTTTATTTCATTATTTTTACTTATTAATCTATACTAATAAAAGAACAAAACGCTCTGTCTGTGTGTGTGTCTGTGTGTGTGTCTGCGATGGCTAGCAAAATCTACAGCACGTACAAAGCTCAAAATTTTTTTGAGAGTAGCCCAATATCTCTCCTGATGCACCTGAGCTTCAGAATTTCAAAATTCCAATTATTAACTGAGTAATTAATTAAAATCAAGAGGTCACTCTCATAAAAAATCATCTTTTTCCCAATTTTTTTCTCTTTCATTTGTTTACGGTTGGTTGGTTGTGTAAAAATTTTCGCAGAAGTAATAAGAAAGCTGAGACAGAATTAAAGAATCCCATGGAGGAATAAGATAAGTGGAGGTGAAGTAAGCTCAAAAAAGGTTTGCGATATGAAACCATTTATCGCTCAAATTTAATGTGGCAAACAAAAGGACGTGGAAGAGATTTTGTATTATAAGACGAATTGAAAGAAATGAATTACAGTTGAAGCATATTTCAAGAGGAAATAGCAAATTTTTAAAATAGTCTTCGTTCTATTATTATTTATTAGAATAAATATTCGCTTTTAAAATGAAGGAAATTGGAAAATTAGCAATAATTATATATCAAATTAAAATTAAATAAGATATTGAAAACATTTGATACGAATTAAAAATTGTATAACTAAAAGTTTCCTTCATTAATGTAATTTTCAATACTTTATAACGTAGATAAAAAATGTTTATGACTTCCCAGGTAAAAAAGTCAGCAAAAAACCTTTAAAAAAAACCTTCGGGGAAGCTCAAGTTATTTCGGACAAAAAAACCTGAAAGCTACCTTAAGGTAAAAAACCTGTATTTCCCCTCCACATTTTTGTCCGAAATACCTTAAGCTTCCCTGAAGGTAATAAAACCTGCGTTAACCCTTGATACTTTGTCCGAAATACCTTACCCTTTCCTGAAGGTAATAAAACCTGCGTAATCCCTTGACACTTTGTCCGAAATACCTGAAGTTAGCCTTTAGCTAAAAACACCCCCACTAGGGGACACCGTGGGAGGTGTCCCCTTGGGGTGGGGGTGGGGGGCAAAATGAGGGTAGAGGGAAAGGAAGTGCATAACATGTATAAGGAATCGCAGGCTTTTCCAACAATATGTCACATGTGGGGGGGGGCAACAAAATTTAGAAAAGTGTCCCCTTCAGGGGGGGGAGGGAGATAAGTGAGAAAAGAGAAACTGTTGATGCATAACAAGATTAAGTGGTTACATGCCTTTCAAATGGTATGTCACAACAAGGATATCAGCAAAAGAGCAATGCTTTGAATCCCTCGAAAAATTATGCCCCTTGAAATGTGCACCCTCTTTCCCCCTTTCTTTGAAATTTTTAGATATTATAAATATTTATCAGAACACCATAAAAAAAGGATCTAAAATGATAAAAACGCTACAATTTCAAAAGCATATGAAAAGCAGAAAAAATAATGAAATTCTTCGTTTGTCCACAGGAAAAATCTGCGAAATTCATCCGTCGACCCAATGAAAAAAATTCAAAGAATTTTGTAAATCGATTACAGTTGCAAATTTTTTCATTTCTTTTTTTCGGAATAAAATGTTTCAAAACTCATAAATCAGTAATGTGAAAAAAATTGATACAACAATTCACTCTTAATTTTTAAGCCGATTTCTGGTGAAAAATCGTAAAATGGGTCACACTGAATATTGCATAATGAATAATAATTAATGTAAAGAAAAAATATTGCATAATAACATTAAATAGGGAAAAGTCACAAAATGCATCTGCCACAGGAAAGCATTTCAAAATTTCACTGATAAAAAAAGTGTAAACAAACCAATTCAAAATATTTTTTTTCTGAACAAGGTACATAATAGCCCTTTTATAAAAATTCACGCCCTTTTTTTCTTTTTTAGAGCAACACTTCTTCTTTTTTTTTTTTTTTTTTTTCTAGAAACAACATAATTTTAGTATTGATTTGAGATAAAAATATCGGAAGGGGGGGGGGGAGAAATTTTAAAAAAGGGAGCAGTTGCACCTTGTTAAATAATTTATACATATATATATATATTTTAAGCCCATTTTTTTTCAATAAATTTTAATATTTTCTGCGACTGATTGATTTTTTGGAGATCTTCCCAATTCACCGATGAAAACCAATCACCCAATTCACCTGTGATCAAATAAAGAATTTTGCTTTTTTTTTTTTAGGAATGTTATTTCTATCATTAGGCTGCCAAAAAAGTTTGCAAAATTGTCAATCGTTTTTGTGAAAAAATCGAGAAATTCACCAAACAGTTGGCTATGATGAAAAAATTCAGTCCGTCAAAAAAAAAAATTACTAGTTTTGCCAGTAAGTCGCGAGGGAAAATAGGGAAATTCACCAACTGTTTACTGGATAAAATGAAATTTATTGACCATCTGAGGGGGAGGGGGGGTGGAATCTGCACCTTGCCTGTCCTCATACACAATTAGTTATTGACCGTAATAGCCTAATGTGAAAAAAAAAAAAACTCTTAAAAAGTAAAAATTGTTTCATAATAATTAAAATGCTAGCAAAATATGTGAACACTCCCATAAGATTAGCATTATCTTGCATCAGTGGCGGATCCAAGGATGGGTCATGGGGGTTATGATTCCCCCCTGGAGCTCTTCAAAGAGGGATGTACACTGTACAGTCTAAATAAAAGGTGATAAAACAGAAACGCAAAATAGCATCTAATCGAAAGAATTTGTGCTTTTTTCGAAACTGATCGAGAAAATCCACGAATTTTCTGCTCCTGATCGACATAATTCACAATTTTTCCGCACCCGATCGGTGAAATCCGCAATTTTTGCGAAGCCGATACACGACATTCAGAATTTTTCCATGCGTAATTGATGAAATTCACGATTTTTTTGGGTGTGATCGATGAAATTTGAGATTTTTCCACGAATGGTCGGTGAAATTTGCGATTTTTCTTCACTTGATTGAAAAAATTCACGATTTTCGTGCATAATCCACAAAGTTAGCACATTTTTCCGTTCTCCTTTGATGAAATACGAATTTTTCCGTACACGAACTAAGAAATACGCATTTCTTAATTGAATGATGAGCTATGCATTTTTTTCCTGCTGTAAACTGATGAAATCCGTGATTTTTTCTCGCGATATTGACGAAACTCACAATTGTTCTGCAGACGCTCAAAGATTAATTTAATTTTTCCGTGCATCATCGACAAAATTTGTGGTTTTCCGCATCCTATCAACAAAATTAGCGATTTTTTGTTCCGAATCGACAAAATTAGCTATTTTTTTATTCCGAATTGATAAGATTCTCGAGATTTTTGTATTTGATCGCCGGAATTCATGCTTTTTACGAAGCCGACCATATTTGCAATAATTTCTTTCCCGATCAATGGAATTGTCAATTTTTGTTTGCCATATCAACGTAATTTACGATTTTTTTTCATTCCAGATCAATTGTATATCCGCTTTTTACGAAACTGATTGACCATATTTGCGACTTTTTCGTTCCTGATCGACAACGTTCGCAATTTTTCAGTGCCCTACCAAAAGCGATTTTTTCGCTCCTGGTCGACTAAATTCTTGCTTTTTACGAAAGCAGTCAACCATATTCGGGATTTTTCCGTGCCCAATTGACGAGATTCGTGCCTTTTTCCGTTCTTGTCCATGAAATACGCATTTTTCTGCATCAAACAACAAAATTCGAGATTCTTAACTGACTGATGAAATCTGCATTTTTTCCCTGCAGTAAATTAATGAAATATGTGATTTTTTTTCTCACGATAAACTGATGAAACTCGTTATTGCTCTGCAGCCGCTCAAAAAAATTTTTGATTTTTCTGCGCATCATCGACAAAATCTACAATTTTTCCTTGCCCTATCAACGAAATTAGCGATTTTTTCGTTCCGAATCGAAAAAATTTGCGAGTTTTTCGTACTCAATCGCTCTTTTTACGAAGACAATCGACTATATTCGCGATAATTTTTTCCCGATTCACGAAATTGGCAATTTTTGCGTTCCATATGAACTCAAAATTCACAATTTTTTCGTTCCCGATCGAATAATTTTGCGCTTTTTACGAAGCGATCGACAAACTTGGGAGGTTTCCGTGCCCTGTTAACAAAATTTGCGTTCCAGATACACAAAATTCGCAACTTTTTGTGCTCAATCGACAAAATTTGCATTTTTTCCTGCGACATACAGACAAAATTCGAAATTTTTCGAGGGCCATTATACAAAACTCGCGATTTTCCAATGTCCAGTTGACGATATTTTCGATTTTTCCGTGCCAGGTCAACGAAATTCTTGTTTTTTTTTGCGCTGTAAACAGACAAAACAGGCGACTTTTCTAACCTATGAACAAAATTTTTTCAAGTATTATAAAAAAAATTATATTTTTTGCCCTGCCGATAAACGAAATCTGAGGTTTTTCGCGCCCGATTGACAAAATTCGTGATTTTTGCGTGCCTAATCGACAAATTTCGCGATTTTTTTATGCCCGATCTGCGAAATTTGCTATTTTTTATCGTAATTCCGTTTTCACAATATTTACTGTATTTCAAAATTGTTTCATTAAATCATCTGTCATAAGTTGTGACCCCCCCCCCCTGGAGGTTGGGTTGGATCCGCCCTTGGCTTGCATGTTTAAAATCTTAAATAGGTAAGCAAAGAAATTCAACCGCTAATGTTAAAAATTGGGTTACTGTTTACTTTTCGATTTTTATTACAGATTATATAATATATAAAGCTACTTTTACTTTCACATATCTCAAAAGGATGCTCCCACAGATTTAACATTAGCTTGCGAGATTCTTTGTATATCAAAAATTTAAATATATACATTTTTGTATGATGAAAAAACATATTATTCAGTCCGTCAAAAAAAATTGTCTGATTCACTTATTGATTACATGGGAAAAGAAAGCTCACAAGTTTATCCAATAAGTTGTGCTGAAAAATAGGGAAATTCGGCAGATGTTTACTGGATAAAATGAAATTTGTTGACCATCTGCATGGGTGGTGGTGAAGGGGGGGGCTGCACCTCCTATGTCCCCATACAAATAAAAGTTAACTGTAAGAGCCTAATGGGAAAAAATCCTTAAAAAAAAATAAAATAATTAAAATGCTAGTGAAAAATATGTGAAAAACATCCCCATAAGATTAACATTAGTTTAAGCATTAAAAATCTAAACTAGTCATGTAAAGAAATTGAGTCACTAATGTTAAACTTATGAGAGCATTCTTTAAAAAAAATTCTCACGTGCATATTGATAATTTCAAATGTTTTTTTTTTTTTTTTTCTTGCTTAGAACAGCTGAGATTGAATTCTAATTAGGTTACTGTATATTTTTTGATTGTTATTACAGATTATATATATATATATAATTACTTTTACTTTCACATACCTCAAAAGGTTGCTTCCATAGATTTAACATTAGCTTGCGAGTTTCTTTGTATGTCATAAATATATACATTTTTGTATGAAATGACTAACATACTCTTCATTTAACACCCCCCTCCGCCTTTCGTTCTGCCACCCAGGGCATATGTGGGAAGAAAAAAAAATGAAAAAGTCATACAAGTGTTGGTATAATATAGATAAATAAATAATAATAAGTAAGCAGACATGGTACAGGCTCAGCAAAAAAAAAAAAAAAAAAAAAAAAAAAAAGAGCTGAACTTTTACGGACTTTTGATAAAATTAGCATTTTCTCGCAGAGTTTTAACAAAATTAGCACTTTTCTGCAATTTTTTAACGAAATTAGTGTTTTTTGTGAGCATTTTATGAAAATTGCACTTTTTTTATGGTTTTTCTCAATGAAATTTATATTATTATGATCTTTTAGCAATATACACAGTTTTTCTCACCATTTTTGACAAAATTCACATTATTTTCCATTTTCCACAATCTTTCAAGAAAATTTGAGTATTTTCCGCGGTCTTAGGCCAAAATTCAAGTATTTTCCATGATCTTTCGTCAAAATTTGCATATTTTCCAAGATCTTTCGTCAAAATCTACATATTTTCTGAGATCTTTCGTCAAAATCTACATTATTTTCTGAGATCTTTCGTCAAAATCCACATATTTTCTAAAATCTTTCGTCAAAATCCACATATTTTCTGAGATCTTTCGTCAAAATCTACATATTTTCTGAGATCTTTTGAAAAAATTCTCTTATCTTTCAACAAAATTCCCCTCTTTTTTCAATGTTTTAGAAAATTTGCATATTTTCAGCGATTTTTCCTCAAAATTCGCTAATTTTTAGTTACCTTTCTTCAAAATTCATATATTTTCTGTGATCTTTCGTCAAAATATGTGTTTTTTCTTCGATCTTTCAAAAAAATTCGTGATTTTTCTCTGATCTTTCGTCAAAATTAGCATATTTTTGTACAAAATACATTTATTTTCCACGAACTTTCAACAAAATATGTCTATTTTCCTCAAAATTCTCATATTTTTCAAGATCTTTCAACAACAATTGCATATTATCCATGATCTTTTGACAAAAATGGCATACTTTCTGATATTTTTCATGATTTATCAATAAGATTCGCCTATTTTCTGCATTTTTTCAACAAAATTTGCGTATTTTACCGATTTTTCAACAAAAGTAGTGTATTTTCCCCAATCTTTCAACTAAATTCACATATTCTCCATGATCTTTCGACAAAATTCGCAGGATTTTTCTACAAAATCTGAATAATTTCCACGATTTTTCGATAAAACTGAAGTATTTGTATTTTTGATGATTCTTTGACGAAAGTAGAGTACTTTTCCGCAATCTGTTCATAAAAATCACGTTTCCCCGCAATCCTTTAACATAAATTGCGTCTTGTTCAGGATCCATTAACTAAAATCGTATCTCGAGCACAAAAAATCTCAAATTTCATCGATTGAGCACAAAAAAGCGCGAATTTTGTTGATCTCGATTGGAAAAAATCACAAATTTTTCGATCGGGAATGAAAAAATTGCGAATCTCGTTGATATGGCACGCAAAAATTACCAATTTCAACGATCAGGATAAAAAATTATTGCAAATATGGTCGATTAGCTTCATAAAAAGTTGGAATTTGGGTGATTGGATACGAAAATCTCGCGAATTTTCTCGATTCAGAATTTTAAAAAACGCTAATTTCATTAATGAAGCACAAAAAAAAGCAGATTTTGCGCCAAAAAATTGAAAAATCCTTTGTGCTGCTGCAGGATAATCGTGAGTTTCATCAGTATATCATGAGAGGAAAAAAAAAATCACAGATCTGATGAATTTATGGCAGAAAAAAAAATAATAATAAAGATCTTGTCAGTCAGTTAAGAATTGTGAATTTCATTTTTTGTGCTCGGAAAAATGCGTTTTTCTTGGACCAAGTAAAAGGCGCTAATTTCGTCGATTGGAAAAAAATTGCGAATATGGACGATCCCCTTCGAAATAAAGTGCAAATTAGTTGATCGGGAACGTAAAATCACAAATTTTATCGATGGAAAATGAAAAAAAATCGCAAATATGTTCAATTGGCTTCGGAAAACACATGAATTCAGGCAATCGGGTTTGAAAAACTTGCGAATTTTATCGATTCGGTAGGAAAAATTGCTAATTTTATTGCTTAGATACGAAAAAACAGTAGATTTTATCGATGATTGCTGAAAAATTGAAATTTTTTTCAACAGCTGCAGAACAATCTAAATTTCGGCTGTTTATTGTGAAAAAAAAATCGTGGATTTCATCAATTTGAGGCGGAAAAAATGCAGATTTCGACAGACAGTTATGAATAGTTAATTTCATTGCTAGTGCACAAAAAAATGCACATTTCATCGATCAAGAACGGAGAAAGGCACTAATTTTGTCGATTGGGCACGGAAAAATAGTCATTTTTGTCGATCAGGCTTAGAAAAATTGCGAATTTCACCAATCTTGTGCAGAAAATTGTGAATTATGTCAATATGGCGCGGAAAAATCAGGAATTTTGTTGATCAGGAAAATCTTGTTGATCAGCTCCTTTCCCTTTTTGCTCATAAACTTCACATTTTTAATTCAGCATTAGCAACTTACGTTTGTTTTTTAGAACTTTTAACGAAACAAAATTTAGTCTCCCGAAAAGTCAAGGATTACTATTACATGTTGAAAATAATTCTTGCGATATCTGTTATATATACAAACGTAAAAACTGTTGACATATCTTTACCAACTTAATTGGATATTTTGGCCTGGTAAGTGAACCCCCCCCCCCTTCTCCCGTTTGAGACCAAATTTTTTATTTTGTTTATAAAGGCCACAGATCACCTCTTTAAAATATAATTCTCTTCATGTTACTGATTTGGCCCTTCTCTTGAACAGGTTGAGCATCCCTATCAGAGGTACATTTATTTTCACAGTTCTTATTCTAAAATACAATAAGGCATAAATATAGAAGAACAGACAATTAAAAAAACTAAACCACAATCATCCAATGATTTTCAATTAACATTCGGTAAATTCCATCTCCACACCCCCCTAAACAAAATGCTCTAGCTATGCCACTGCCAGCACTGTGTAAATCAGGTAGTTATGTTCCTAAAAAGATAACAGCTGAAAGATTTATAAAAAAGCTAAATTACTTACCGATAAAATAGTATTCCAAATTAAAAAAATTGACTAATTTTTCAAAAAAAAAAAAAAAAAAATTGCTTCATTAATTTCTTGCCTTAGACATATGTACAGACAAATCACATCAATTAAAAATGCGCTATTTGAGATTTAAAAAAAAAAAAAAATTCCCGCTTTGCAGGGTTTTTTTATTTAAAGTTATCAACAATGTTTCCAATCAAACAATTAACTCCAGACTGAAATGTCCTGTAGAAAATTGAATATAGCATTCATTGGAAATTCAAAAAAAATTTAAAAAAAAAAAAAAAGAAAAGAAAAACTTGAAAAATCTCCACTCATTAAAGTAACTAATAACAAAAATTTTAATCAATAAAAATATTTTGGTTAGGGGGAACATTTCTTATAAGAAATTTTCGTGATCGATAGGGATCTTTGTGATTCGTAAAGATTGATTTCCCTTTTTTTTTAAGTGATAAAATCTCCTAATTTTAAAAACAGCTTGACACTTAACTCTTAAAATACATCCTAAAGGGACTTTGAAATTTTATTTTAATGAAAACATCAAGCAATTAAAAAAAATTAAACAGTTTTATTACAAAGTCCCTTTAGGATGTATTTTAAAAATTAGTGTCACGCTGTTTTTAAAATTAGAAGATCTTTATCACTTAAAAAACAGGGTAATCGATCTTTACGAATCACAAAAATCCCTATAGATCATGAAAATTTCTTATAAAAAATGTTCCCCCATACCAAAATATTTCTAAATCTACGTGACGATACGTTGTTGCCGAATATTGTTCTTGTCTAATGAATCATATATTAAAATAAATTTTAATATTAAAAATATGTATTAAATAACAAATATTTGTAGCCTTCTTAAGGCAATGTATACTATACATCCTTTTAAAAATTAATTACAGTGTGACTATTTTACTGATAGAAACTTAAAATACAGGATTAGATAAACGAGAAATAAAATAATTAAACGCGCGTCGCGCCGCTCACATGTACGTAAACATTGGCGCGAAATGATAACAACACATTCGGAAAGTTGAGTTGATAATCTCCTTCATCTTCCGTGGCATGGAGTCAGAAAAATTAGTAAAGCTAGGTCCAACGATTGTTTTTAAAGAAGTAATTTTAATAAAAAACTAGAAGTTATGCCTGATAGGGGATATGGATCAATTTTGCATGTAATAACCCCACCTATATTTTTCAGCTTTAATCCTGGACACCGGCCAAAATGAGAAAATTGGAGATGGGAGAGTTGCTTCATCTAGCTCGATTTTGAAATTTAAATAACTATTTATTATTCTTTTTATGTCTTCAAAAACATTGTAATTTTTTTTTTCGTGTAACTAACATAAAAGAGCTTCTTTTATTTTAGAATGCGCAAAATTTTAAGTTTTTTCTTCAAAGAGGAACTGAAAAAATTGTTCAAGGGACTACAGGGGAAGGGTGGAAGTGGGAGGTGAACCAATGCCTCTTCATGCATTTTTAAATTTATTTAACTAAAGTTTTCCCTTTTTCCAGATTAAAAAAATATACATTCATTTCGGAAAACTTAAGATGAAAAACTAAACAAGATATTTTCCGTAAAAAGGTTGGGGGGGATACTTTGATCATAGTTAGATTTTAAGTTTTAATTAATTTTGTGGTGGGGGAGAGGCAGGATGTTTCTTAACAAATTTCTTCTGATAGTTAATTTTCGACCTTTTTTAACACTTTCTAACAAAGTTCAAAACTGTGTATGAATTCGATTTGTATGTCCGTTCGTCCGTGGTCTAACTCTACTAAATATTGTCGGAATGCAATAACATTTAATTTTATACTTTTTGACTTTTATATTACAGAGACATTTAAAAGAATTCCGTTACATTAAATTCATTTTCGGAAGTTTATCGGACTTTGAAATTTCGTGCGTTTTTGAATACGATATTAAATATTAATGTAAGAGATTTTGAAATAATAAAGGGCGTTAAGAATTTTCCATTTAACCCCTAACGGGATTTTTGGATGGGATTGAAAAATTGTAATTTCAAATGGTAATTAAGAATCTTAATGAGGGGACTTTAAAATAATATGAAGATTTTTCCTTTCTTAGAACGGAATTTTTATATCGCTATTTTCAAATTATAATTTAACATAATTAAAAATGTTAACAAGGATAATTAAAAATTTTTTATTGAACCGGTGGAAGAAATTAGATTTCTCAGAATTATCTAAAATATTAATTTAAAATAATAATAATAATAATAATAAATATTATGAGGAAATGCAAATATATCAAAATCTTAGATATCATAATGTGCAATGATAAACCTCAATAAAACCTTCAAGTAAAACCTTTATATCACCTGCGTGAGAAACAGTTTTCACTTTCCTTCAAAATACCTCAAGTGATTTCATGAAAATCTTCTAAGTCATTAAAGGTGATTTAAAGGTAATAATTTGCTCATAGGA
Organism: Maratus speculifer; assembly: GCA_964019185.1. Lineage (NCBI taxonomy): Eukaryota > Metazoa > Arthropoda > Arachnida > Araneae > Salticidae > Maratus > Maratus speculifer. The sequence continues at coordinate 69,745,660 of OZ025297.1, read as the reverse complement.
ACCTGTATGAAAACTTTTTAAAAGCTGTATATTTCTCTTAGGGAAACCTTTAGCTTTCAATTTCCTTATAAATACCCGCAAAAACCTTTAATATGCCTGCAAAATCTCAAAATATTTAAAGGTTTTTTGCTGATTTTTTTACCTGGGTTAATAATTGCATGTAAATAAATATTTAAAATATAATGATGAAAACATTCTTTTAAAATCATGTATGAAAACTTAAGTAATAAATATTAATCTAAAATATAAATTTCTGACTGCAGACGATTTTAATGTACTAACAAAATAATGTTATATTTTCAAGCAAAACGTTAAAATAATTTTCTATATTGATATTTAAAACACATATGATAAAATAATTAATAAATTTTTACCGGTGAAGCGATAAATTAGTTCTTTTTTTAAAAACGAGAGAAAAAAAAATACAGGTTTAAACCTGTTTCAATTGATAGCGAAATTTTAAAATGGAGGGCCAAAATCACAGTCCGGTGAAATCCAAATACCTCATTGGTCATTGAGCCGCGTCCTTTTCAGGGAACAATCTCTTAGCAGTTGGGTAAATGTTGTCATACTCCTTTTTCCGAGAAAAAATCGTAGCGGCAGTTTTGAAGTAAATCTTATGTCTTTTCATTTATAATCTAAATTTTTCACTCTCATTTTATAAAATGGCATCAAAATATCTTAATTGAGTTAATTTCGATGGTTTATCTTAAATAAGAACAGGCGGTAACAATCGCTTAAAAAATACTTTCCCCCTCACCTTTTTCAAATGGAGAAACAAGTTTGTGATTTTCACCCTTACCACACGACCAATGGGGTGGCTGGATTTCACTTGACTGTGATTTTGGCCCTTCATTTTAAAATTTCGCCAATGGACCATATTCTCCCTTTTGGTTCGAGGCTACAAGAATTCGTCTGTTTGGGAATAACATTCTTAATCGCGCCATTTAAAAGCATTGTGATTAGAAAATTTATGCTTATATTTTATTTTTGTATGAAGTTTTAGACTTTTTCAGGGACATGTATGAGTTATATATGAATTTTTTTCTCTACTTTAAAGCAATTGCATTCATCTTTTTCATTTTATTTATAAAATAAAAATTTTAAATTTTAATTAATAAGCAAATATTGATTTTTATTAGTATGTATATAAATATTTATCGAAAATTATTCGTACAGAATAAATTTGCATTATTTTACACATGCATTTTTCTGTTTTTTAGGCTTCATCAAATGATGAAAAAACGAAACAAACTCGCTAGCAGCCGCTTTTTTACCCACATGATTCCCACTGTGACGTCACGAGAATACTGTCCATTGATAGGCGTGTCAAAGCACGTGCTTTTGTTGGTACTTAATTGGACTTAATGTAGGGTTACATCTTAAGCATCATCTCCAGAGATAATACCTCCACTCTATTAATTTCTTTTTACTCTATAAAAGAAACCAATTTGAGATTTTGACATTTCAAAAGTGACTGTTTTTTCCCAAAGACCTTTAAAATTCATAGACTGGCAAAATGTCAGTTTAACTTAGGATTTTTGAACATAGCTATTACGTCAGATCGTTGGTACTTCGTACATTAGAATGTATTTGTGGTTGGCTATGTTGCAGTTAATATATGTATATGTATATATGAGGCTTTTTTAGCAGTTTTTTTAAATCATTTATTAAATTTGAATGCATTTATTTAAGTTAAAATTTTATTAAGACTTTAATTTGTTTTTAAAACAAAAATGAAATGGCTCTTTGACGTACAATTGTTCGAATAGGCAGACGATTCATACACAGTAATAAATTATCAAATAGCAAAATAAATTATATATAAAAAATAGTCACTAAAAGAATAGTAGCAAAACATAATGTTTAGGCGTATTAACACATAACCCGATCCCAACCAGAAAAAAACAGACTATACTCCGATCCAAGCAAGACAAAAATTTCATGAACATAAACGCGACCCGAACCTAAAAATTCCATTTGAAAAAAAAAAACTATGGATTTGATATTTGACCCGAATCAAATCTGAATCCCACAAAAATATTCAAATGAAGCATACCCCAATTCGATCAAAGAAAAATAATGTTCGTGTATATGCAACCCGACCCGAACCTAAAATTTTTCTCTGAAAAACCCCAAAAAATGACCAGAACGAAACCTGAAATCGATAAAAATATTCCAAAGAACTATAACCTGATAAGAGCAAGACAAAAAAACTTCCATGACATAAACCTGACTCGAACCTAAAAAATTCCATTTGAAAAAAAGCCTGAAGTTTTATGCAAACTACATCTGAATCCGATCAAAATATTCGTAAGAACCATAACCGGATTCGAATAAGAGAAAATAATTTTCGTAGACATGAAACCGATCGGAACCTAAAATTCCATTTGAAAAAAATACCTGAAATTTGAATCGACAAAAATATTCCACAGAACCATACCCGGACCTGAACAAGACAAAAAAATTTCCATGAACATGAACCCAATCCGAACCTAAAAAATGAACTAAATCTGAATCTGACAAAAATATTCCAGAGAAGCATATCCTTATTCGAACAATGCAGAATAATTTCCGTTGATGCGCAACCAAACCTGAACCTAAAAATTCCATGAAAAAGTCGAAATCTGAATTGAACGACATCTGAACCCGAAAAAAATATTCCAAAGAACCAAAACCCGATCCGAGCAAGACAAAATAATTTCCCTGGACATGAATCCAACCAGAACCTTAAAAATCAATTTAAAAAAAATACCTGAAATCTGAATCGAACCAAATCTGAATCCGACGAAAATAGTCCAAATAACTATAACCGGATACGAACAAGACAATATAATTTCCATGGACATAATCCCCATTCCAAACCAAAAAATTTATAAATAAAAGAAAAAAAATCCCGAAATTTGAACCAAACTTAATCTGAACCTAACAAAAATATTTCAGTGAAGTATAACCTCATTGGAACTAGGTAAAATAATTTCCATATAAGTACAACCCGACCCGAACTTAAAAATCCCATTTGAAGGGGAAAAAAAACCCCACGAAATCTGAATTGAACCGAATCTAAACTGAACACAAATATTCCAAACAATCATAACCCTATCCGAAGAAGACAAAATAATTTCCATGAACATGAATCCAATCCGAACCTAAAATTCGGATATTCTACAAAACATAATGCGCTCCGTAGCGGTGGAAAGTGAAACTAAGTACTTAGCGCGAGATGGTTAAAATATTTCGTTTATAGTTAATGTTAAATTAGAACTTGGTTACGGTTAGATAACAGTTATGTTGCAATTACGTTCCGGTGACCCTTTTGTTATTTTATTTTCCGGTTAGGTTACAGTTAGGTCATGGTTAAGTTACAGTTAGGTTAAGGTTAAGTTGCGGTTAGGTTGTGGTTAGATTATGGGTAGGTTATGATTAGGTGACGGCCAAGTTACATTTATGGTATATTTAACTTGCAGTTAGGTTACTGTTAAGATACAGCTAAGTTACAGACAAGTTATGATTCCGATACAATTAGGTTACGGTTAGGATTTTGTTCATAGAATGAACATTACGCATGTTTGATAAAAAATATACACCTATTTTTGTAAAATGGCTCTGAATTTATAATATTATATACTAACCTTTTAGCGAATCATCGAGAATCGATTTCATTCACGGTATAGTCAGATTTAAGAGTGATATATAATTAGTTTGAAATTCAAAATATTTCTCTTGGGATATCTATGTGAAAAAAATATTTAATTAAGTCACTTAACAGTAATTTTAAGGATAAATATCAACACGAAATCGTTGGACACATATTCCCTCCTGCGTTTCCCATTGCAGTCATTTTAGGTATTTTTGCAGCTAAATATTAGTTTTTTTAAAAAACCAATTTTTGACACAGTCAGGGGGCACGTATTTAATATAATGTACACTGTAAAAAATTGGACCCTTTTGCTGTATCATCACTCCCCCGCTTTTATAGAATATATCTCTTTTGACCTATGACAATGCTCCAAAATAGGCTGAAGTAATCATTTTCTATAAAAGCGGTGGAGTGACGATGCAGCAAAAGGGTCCAATTCTTAACAGTGTATTAACACATATTTTGAGTTGAAGATAAAATCATAAAAATTTCAAGTTCGTTTAACATTATTATAACGGACCCGGGCAACGCCGGGCGGGTCAGCTAGTTTATTATATTTATTACAATACACTGGCCTCAAATGTACCCCGTAAATATATATTGTAATTATATTTATATATTGTAATTATATGCATTTATATAAAAAACTTTAACTATTTTCTTCATTTTTAATGTTTTAATTTATAAACTTAGAATATTTTTCGACTTTTTGTTTCATTTTTTCGCAAAAATATTTTTTTCGAATTTTTAGATAAAAATTGGGAAATTGACTAATTATTACATAAAATTAACGATTTTAATTAATTTTCTTTAAAATTTTAATTTTTTTTTAGTACGGAATTTTTGTTTTTATCGGTGGTCGGCATGATTACGCCGCACTCACCGTACTATCCATCCAGCCGTAAAACACTAATTTCTAATTATCTAATTAATTAATTAATATTTATTCTTTTCCGCTGGGTTCCTATACCTTCGACTTCTAAATTGGGGGGGGAGGAGGGACTATTGTTTATTTTGAGTACAATTGAGAAATGTGAAATTTAAATCTTTGTTTTCACACATATACAGGGAAATTGCAGGTTTTTTACCTTCAAGAAACCTTAGTTCCCAATACCTGTAAATTACCTGAATAATGTTTTTCAGGGAAATTGCGGGTTTTTTACCTTCAAGAAACCTTAGTTCCAAATACCTGCAAAATACCTGAATATTTTACTTTCAGGGAAAGTGCAGGTTTATTACCTTCAAAAAACCTTAGTTCCAAGTACCGGTAATTTGCCTGAACTTTTTTTTTAAAGGTTTTTGCTGATTTTTTTACCTGGGTTATCTGCTGGTGGATACGAGGAGGGACCAAAAAGGTGTTTGGTGAGGTGCTCCATGTTTTCCTGTCTGGATGGTCGGCTGGGTGGCAGTTCGAGCTTAATTTCATCAGGAGTGAAAAATTTTCCTGTGAAAAATTTTTCAGCTGTTCCATAAGGGTCTGTTTGATTTGTGCAGAACTTTTACCAGGCAGCATTTTTCACATCCAGAACACGCGCTTATATTTAGCGGAACTGCGCTTATATTTAGGGAGAGAAGACGATAATTGGCACTGTGATTGATTGCAATAGTAATCTGTGTTAACATCTTCTGTTAGTCTGAGTCTTTTTTGTTTTCTCCTCAGTGTCGTGAGGTTATTACGCGTAGTCTTAAGATCGGAGGTCGAAAACGAGAATGACTGCTGCCTCCGAGTGTTCTTTAATCTAAAGGACTCTTTAGCTGCTATTTTCATTGTTTCTAATAAATTAATGGTAAAGTCGTTTAATTGAGTGGTATTTGTAACGTCCTTTATGTGTTGATTTAGGAGTGGTTTGTGTGTTTTAATAATATGTGAGAATTTACGGAAGTTACCTATTCTAGTATTGAATCTTCTTTGTGAAGTGTATAAGGGTGTTATTTCGAAAGAAAATCTTATACAATTATGATCTGAGTCATTGTGGACATCTACAACTTGCCATTGCCGAATTTTCTGTGGTGTTCGGGGTTAACCAGAGTGTGGTCTGGAAAACTCTCAGCTATTTTCTCTTCTTTCCTGTTATATTTTTTAAATGTAGGTATAGTGTTGTCGATGTTGGCAATGACAAGATTTTGAGCAACAAGATGTTTGACGAGGCATTCTCCACGGGCGTTTTTGTAGTCATATCCCCAGAGTGGATATGTAGCATTGAAATCACCACGGCAAAAGAAGAAATGACTCTGTGTAATGAGGTGTTGTCACTCCTTGAGGGTTTCCTCAAAATCTGATTTTGGTGCGGCATAAGTCGAGCTAATTATGAGTTTTCCCTCTTTAGCAGTAACTGTGACAAATGCGCAATGTTTGCCTGTAGAAAGATGTGAATAAGTAAGATTAGTGTTCTGAATGACAAGATGGGCACTCTTTAACGTGGACGGGAAGACCGCCCAGGAAATAGGAATGTCCGTGAGTGTGCCCTCTCTGTTGAAATATGCGTCTTGCAGAATAGCTATCTCAATGTTTTTATTGATAAGATAGTCTCTCAGGGTTGAATTTGCTGCTTTGCAATGTTTTAAGTTAACTTGGAAAATTTCGATCTGACCGAATGGTGGGCAATCCTTCTAAGGAATCATTAGGGCGAATGAGCTTGTGCTATTTTCAATGATTTTTCTTTGGAATAAAGGCTAGAAGATTCACTTTTAGTGCCTCTATTGGTAACGGGGAGACAGAGCCTCCCAATTCCTACTTGAGGTCTTCTTTGAATTTCCTCGTTTTTTTCGGGAAGAGTTTTCTATAATTCTGACACTACGAGTTTCATTGCTCGTTTGAAGAGAAGGATAGTCATGATCATATTGATCTTCTTCACTGGGACAATCGCTGTTGTTTGATAAAATGCGACTTGTGAGTTGTCTGCTTCTTTTAGTTTCATGTTTAGTTGAAAAGATAGACATTTTACCTATTGAAATAGTGTAGTAAATTTGCAATTTATTATTTTTAAGATTTTGTATAATAGACAATCTTCAGATGAGGCTTTGTGATCACAACATTCAAATCATTCGCTTAAGCAATTGATACATTGTACTGTAGATTCTGAGCAATCGGGAGTGTGATGCTCTATCGCGCAGTTTGCACATTCTGCTATCCATTTACAGTTTGTTGCTACGTGGCTATCTAAGGCTTGACAGTTAAAGCATCACATAATTCGAAAATGATAGACTACTCTTACTGATTCTGTGAATATGTTTAACTTGCCTTTACTAATTATTTGGCGCCAAATATTTGTATTAACTTCAAGTATCCAGTTATTATAATGCCTTTATTTCGACGAAAAATGTTTTAATATTTCAAATGGCGTGTCTCTGAAATAGTTTCTCTGGGTCAGTTCGTTCTTTAAATCATCCTGAGTGATATCATCTGGAATTCTTAGTAGGAGGATTCTCAGTCTTTTCTTTTCTGATTCTAAGATTCTTATGCGAGATATAAGATCTTCCGATGAAGTTAGTGCTTGTTTCAGGGTTTTTATATATGTTTCTGTGGTTTTAATTTCTATATTATTGTTCAGTGTTTTTCTGACTGATTTAACTGCTACTCGTAATTCGGGTTTTTTTAATCTCCGTTCTTACGCATTTTGTTACTTGGGATGATTGATTAGCTTCATAAGGCATGGAAATTATTTTCTTCAAGTGTTTTCTAAACTGTGATTCTTCTTCTCCTTGAGTGTTTTGCATAGAATGTTCTTTATTTGGTGCCACAGTTGGGATTGTTTTAAGATAATATTTCAGCATATCTTGTATATTATCTGTTAATTGATCTGTAAGATTTTTCGGATTGACTTGTAGTTATGAATTCATTTCATCGTACAAACCTTTTGAGATATTTCCCAATAAATCTAGTTTCTCTTGTATTAGGACATGATGCTCATTTATTAATGTTTGACTTTATTTGACTTCAAAGACTTTACTTTTAAATTTTTAAGCGTTTCCAGTTCTGTTTTTAGTCTTATATACAGGTTTCCATATGTAGTGTTCAATACGTTTATTTCCTGTTGTAATGAATGGACTGAAGAAGTTAGTTTTATTCTACTATCAAAAGTGCTCTCTGTATCTGTTAAATGCTTTAGATGATTTAATTCCTGTTTTTTCTGAAATTTTTCTGAGTTTTTTCTGAATCCATGTTGCTGATTACTGTTTTATTGTTCCACTGCTTCCTTCCTAAGTTCAGGAAATCTTTTTCAAGTTATTTATACCCCATGAGATTTTGGTATTTCTTTTCTTTTGCAGATTGCGTTTGCGTGTTCAAGTTTTTAAGTGTTTTGAAGATATTCTTTCTCTCAATTGGTTATAATGGAGTTAATGAATCGCCTAGATCAGAATCATCTGTGCACTTATGCAATGAGTCTGAATCTTGAGAAATGTGTACTGAGTCACTTACATCAATATTATTTACTAACTTTTCCGTAGTTTCATTTCTAAATTGCGCTAAATCTTTATTTACACCTTCAAAACTATGTTGCAATTCTTCAATTTCTTTCTTAAGTAAGTTTTTGTCTTCTGCTGCTTTCCGAAGTAAGCGTTGGAATTTTAGACATTTTTCTTGTAATTCCTTTATTTCTTCTTCTTGTTTATTGTATAATGTCTGTTTTCTGCATGAGTGATACTGGGTTTTTAAATTGAAATCTCCTTCACTTGCAGCTTGCGAGCGCCTTGTTGTGCATCTAAGATTAAGGGTGCTTTTGAATGGTCTTGAGGTTATTCTTTGATCTATATCCGAGATAGATGAACCTCCATTGTCACATTTTTCTCTGTCTAATTTAATTTTGTTCTGTATCGAGTAATATTCCAGTTCAAAATCTGATGATCTTAAATGGGCTTGTATTTCATTTTTCAGTTCTTCTGTATTTTTAGACAAATTTTTAGTATGCTTTTTCAAGCATGTTTGCAGTTGATTTAACTGTTGGATTAATTTTGTATCATCTTCTTGGAGATCGGATGTATTTGTTTATGAGTGCTCTTGATTAAGAGAATCGTTCGTGTTCTCTTTTTGTCTATAATTTCTGAGCTCAAATTCTATGGATTTAACTTTATGAATAAGAGCTTCTTGAAATAAGTCATCTTCATCGTTATGTCCGTCAGAATGCATTTTGTAGTGACGAAACATCTGGTCAAAAAGCAGTTGTGTGCTAAGATCATATTCGCATACTACTTGATATTCCCCTAATTTAAGTGTTTGAAGTGGGGAAATTTCACTCTTTGCAATTTTGGCAATTACTTTTAACAGTGTTTGATAATAACAATTTAATAAAAATAGCTTTCTTATTTATAAATCTAGATCATAGATCAATAAATTAGAAAATAAGGCATTGCCACACCCAATCCATACATCAATGAAAGAAAGGAGAAAAGGACAATGAAAAACAAAAACCAATAGCCTAGGCTACTGAAAATAACTAAGATAAAAGAAGAGAAAACTTTTGAGGGAAAAACAATTTAAAATAAAAAAAGACAGTAATAGAAATTAAATTAAATCGGAGGACTGACTAGTATGAGAATATCACTGTGCACTAGAAGCTCATGTACCAAAATATAAACACATTAAACCAATTTGTGATAGATTTACACCGTTAGAATTGATAATAAACTGCATTTTAACAACTTTAAATCCTTGAAAAGGATACTTGAAAAGGATTTTGTACATATACACATAAGTTCACGTTTCCAAGTTCAAAAACGTAAAAGGACTGATTATGGCACACAAATCAGTAAATTATTAAGATGACATAGCAGAAAAATAATAAAGGATGCCTGACAGCAAGTTTGCCAGTCAAACAAAGTGCACACTTACCTGTAGTTAAACAACGCACGTGCTGCACTTGAGAGTTGTTGTATTCCTGGAACACTTGAAAGATGAGAGTGTTATCCAAAACATCAAAATAATGAATAATCTTTCAAGATAATACCTTATAGCATGTAGGTTGCAATAAAAACTAAAAATATGTAATTTGAATGGGCGGATGCTTAAGTGAGAAATGTTTTGCAATGGGACTCTAATTAAATATGGATTCAAATAGAATAAAAGTAAAGTTAAATTATTGAATTACCTTAGTTCGTAAAAAAAGTGTCTAAGGTTGAAGGTAGGATAAGATAGAGGGACGGTAAATTGTGACGAGCATGTTATTAATGCTGATTTAAAAGAATTTTAATTGAAACTGTAGCGCCATTTATACAAAAGTATAAAAATTTAGGGAATTGAAATACAAAATCAAATGCTCTAAAAGAAAGTTAACATCCTATCAGGCTAAAATCAAAAACTCCAGTGGGAACAACATATAGTTAAAACTTGATTAAGTAAATAAATTATAATAGTAAGGAGGTCCCAATCAACTACCACTGTTGGGGCAGCAGCGACAAATTCAAAAAAATAAGATTGAAAACTGTAAGGGGACAGTTTAGAAGTTTGAAGCCTTATCAAATAAAATTGAGTTTTTTAATAAAACTTAATAAACAAGAAAGCACCTAAAATTAAGAAAAATTAATAGAAAATGGTGGTGTGATATAAAAAGTTGCTGGACAAGCTAAATTCAAAGTTTTATACTAAATGAACTTAAAAACACGTTGGAAGAATCATTAGAATAGAAGAGTCGAAAGTTAAGACATTGAGGGGGGGGGGGGGTTAAATCAAAGGTTAACTTGGTAAGTTTTATCAATACTGGTGATAGAAAAAACAAAATGAATGAGAAAACTAATAATTTAATAAAAAAAAAGTAGGTGCTCGAAGCAGCAAAACAGATTTTTGTATACTATTCTCTCACACCGTCTTACAAATTTACAAATGGTGTTGAATTCAATTCGTAAATTCTTATCCCTTGAAGAACATTTCTACATTTTTCTAGAACACTCAGAAAACTTCATAGTTTTACCTGAATTTATAACTAATTAAATATCGTTATTTTCGCTTGTTGTGTTGTTCCGGTCAAAAAACCAAAACAGAAATCTATATTTTTCTTTAGTTTGTAATAAACTATTTCAAACATATTTTAAATTAATCAAACTACCCCAAAATTAAATGTAATACTTGTAACACACAAATTACAGTTAAAAATACTTGAGTGTAAGGGATGGTAATTCTGTTACTGCTCGAATCTCCATTTGGTAGTAGTGTCCTTTGGGTATACGACCGGATCAAGGTTTCAATTACAATTTTTTTGAGGGGAGGGGGGGGGGTAATCTTATACATACTCTAGCAGGCAAAAGTTTTGGGACTATTTGTTTTTCGATCACAAATTTTTCTACAGGCAAAATTTCTTATTCGTATAATTTAATATTTTATACCCCTTAGTTCAGCAAAATGTAATATAAAAACATTAAAACATATGAAAGAAATTAAAATATTTTGGAAATATGCAAAATTGTTTTTATCGAAATTAAGCTTGTTAATATAACAATATACAGCAATGTTTAATATTTAGTTTACTTAAAGTTTTTGCTTATTTTGTCGTCGGAGGGACATACATCGTAATGATGGGAAATTTAAAAGGTTTTCTAAGAGGGAATACAAAGAGTTTCACACATTTCTATTAAGAACTTAGATTATGAGTTCTTAGATTATGAACATTATCAGGAATAAAGTTGTTAAATAAGCAAAAACATCCTTTATTTCATTCATAACTTTCTCTAAAATATATACTTTGAAGTTTTGAGATTATTACTAAAAAAAGAAACTTGTGAAAAGCAAATTGTCTAATTGCGTCTCTACCATCTTTATTGTACAGCCTAATGATATTCAATGTATTTCTTTGACTGTAAATACCGGAAACACTTAGCGAAAGTCTTGCTATTATTTTCGAAGATTAAAGCGTCTTAAACACCAATTTAGGATTTAATTCCTTTTGGAGTTTGTTCAATCGTTATTTTTAAAATAATCATTAAAGAGTTATATATATTGCTTGTGCTAATTGGTCTATACGATGTGAGTTAATTGCGCCCTATTTGATCATAAATAATGATTTATGATCAAAATGGATATAAAGGGATATGTATATAAATTTTGAAAAAACATTTAGTTTAATCTATCAAAAATTTTAATATGAAAATATCACGTATATATGAATGAAGGATGTGTTATTTTATGATCAGCCTCATTTTGTTTTCGAAACTACAATGAATTCAAAATTACACCACATAGTTATATACATATGTGTATATCTATATCTATATATAATAAAATTGAAATCACAAAAATTAAAATAATGATATTGAATAATAGTAAATAAATAAATAACAAATAAGATAAGCAAAAATGTCGAGACTATTAATCTATGCGATAACATACAGAAGGCATACAGAAGTGCTATGCATATATATATATATATATATATACACTATATTGCCATTGATTATGGGACACTTGCGATTTTAGACATTTTACTAAATATCTAGAAAAATACATTAGGAATCATCTCGAAACTCTTAGTGTATAAATATAATAGTATACTTCATACATCTCCGTGAAGATTTTTTACCGAAACTCCATAGGTGACCGTCAACAAATTAAAAAAGAATAAATATCTTTTGAATAACCCTGTCAAAACTAATGTAGCAAAAGCGCTCAAACTCTAGATTATGATTGAATGCCTTATTGTAATAAACTGTGTTCATTTTTATGCAAATATCATGCATACTCGCAGAGTAATTAAGGTTTTTATAAAAATGGCCCCAAATTTTTCCAAGTTTTTCTCTTATAATTTTCAGAGTTCTTAATATAAAATAATAATTTTTTCAGAAAATATGACAAACAACATTGCGCACCGTACCCTGTAATCAGAATTAAAAAATAATAAAAATTGTATGAAAAATGAGTAGGTTTACTAAATAATTTTTTACTGCGCATGCGTCAAAAATATCAAAATTTCATTTGCATATTATGATAACTAAATGTATAGAGCAACTTTTGTAAAAGTTTCAAAATTATAGCTTGAAAATTCTGAAAGTAATCGTCTATAGAAAAAGGACAAAATCCGTTGTTTCCAAAATGAAGGAAAAAAATGAGGGATTTTATCCAAAAATAGTCGTTTACATCCCGTATTGTGTATTCTATATTGACACTAATCAATGAACATATGGATACAACCCCTCTTGTTTTTGCTTCATTTTGAGAATAACGGATTTTCAACTTATTCAATGGACGATTATTTTCAGAATTTTAAAGTTATGATTTTGTGACTTTTACAAAAGTTGTTCTATACTTTTACCTAACATAATATGCAAATGAAATTTTGATATCGTTGACGCATGCGCAGTAAAAAATTATTTAGTAAACAAACTCATTTTGTATACAATTTTCATTATTTTTTAATTCTGATTACAGGGTACTGTGCGCAATGTTGTTTGTCATATTTTCTGAAAAAATTATTATTTTATATTAAGAACTCTGAAAATTATAAGGGAAAAACTTAGAAAAATTTGGGGCCATTTTTATAAAAACCTTAATTACTCTGCGAGTATGCATGCTATTTGCATAAAAATGAACACAGTGTATTACAATAAGACATTCAATCATAATCTAGAGTTTGAGTGCTTTTGCTACATTAGTTTTGACAGGGTTATTCAAAAGATATTCATTCTTTTTTAATTTGTTGACGGTCCCCTATGGAGTTTCGGTAAAAAATCTTCACGGAGATGTATGACGTACACTATTATATTTATACACTAAGAGTTTCGAGATGATTCCTAATGTATTTTTCTAGATATTTAATAAAATGTCTAAAATCGCAAGTGTCCCATAATCAATGACAATATAGTGTATATATATATATATATATATATATATAGCATAATGTCAGCTATCTTCTCTAATCGGGCTGTCATGCTTTTCTGTTTGAAAGTGGCATTTTTCATTTATCTTCTCCTTATTTATCGCTGTCTTAACAATTGATCATTGTTTTCGGGTAATAATAAGTAAGATTAATTCCACAATTTAAAATCAGCTTGTATAAAAATATTTGGTTAAAAAAAACGCTATATTTTTGACTTATAACAACGCTATGGACTTTCTTTAGGTTCGCGAGTAAAAAAATTGTGTCTTCTTGCAAATAGATTTCAGAACCACGTTAGGCTTGCATTTTATGCTGTGATCAATTTTACATATTTAAAGAAACAGGTAAAGCTTTTTCATGAATTCTTTTTTATACTAAGGTAACCTGGGGTAATAACGCCACGTTAAGGTTCTACCAATTTTCACGGCTCAGTTTTAGTTTGTATTTTTCAAACAGATATATGATATGATGCAGCAACTCATTCACTATCTATATAAAAAAAATAATTTAACAGATATGTATTCATAAAATGTAATGGCGTGATTTCTCGACCAATGCTATTTGGCGTTATTACCTACCTATATGGGTAATAACGCCATGCAAACAAAACTAAGAAATAAGATGGGATAATTGCATGTAGATTGCCCAATTCTAAAAATACAACTCTACAAACTTAGAAATTGACAAATTGCATTCTAAGCTATTTAAAATGTTGAATTTTTTGTGAAAGTGCAAGAAAAATAAAGGTGTGGTGTCTATGGGGGGGGGGGGCGAGGATGAGGCAAAAGAATATCAGACCGTGAGCTTCTTTTTGCTTAAAAATGACCACTTAAATAGAATTATTAGAAACATTGCACAGTTTTAACTGTGTTTATTTGAATCAATATTTAGGATGTAGCTCGGTCACTGTAGGGAATCAACCGGGGTATTAATGCCAAGGATTGGCGTTATTACCCCGTTATAGTTATTGCGCTGTACATTTTAAATTACAAATTATCTCGAGAAGATATCCAAAATCTTCAGCAACATTTTGAAAGTCCATGAAATGTACTAGAAATTTATGTAATTAACAAAGTATTTCCGGAAAAAAAGAATAGTCTTCCCATCACAAAACGTATCTCGCAAGTTTTAGATCAAGTATTAATTTTAGTTGCTTGTAAAAACAATAAGACCTAAAAATGAAACAAATTAACTTGAAGCTGTTTTTTTTTCGATTTATATGACTCAAAACCCTTCTGCGCAGAGCACATGGGTGTCATTTACCAGATTATTTCATAATTATGCATAATATTAGCACTTGGCGTTACTCCCCGCATGGCGTTATTACACCAGACCACCTTACTTTGTTTTTCCGTCTATCAATTTCGCCAAATTATGCAAATCTCAAACTAATAGCCAATTTATACATATTGACATAATTTTTCTTTTATATAACGAAAAAAAATAACAAACAATTAGCGAAATAGTAATAAAATTACAAATAAAGAGTACAAATAAAAATCATTTAATGTCGTTTTAAAAACGTGTATCGTATTTAATATCATTATTTGTGATATTCACCGTCTTCCACAATTATTTCACTTCTCTGTTTTTAATGACAGAAACTGTTTTGTTCAATAATTTTTAAGGAAAATTATTATTTTTTTTTATTATTTCCTTTTTAAAAAAATAGAAAGCAATAAAATATATACATTTGTAACTTATACATTTGTACATATATACATATATATTTGTATATATACATTTGTTCGCAGATTGGTATTAGAAAAAAAATACGAAAATGTGGGCCCGTATATGACAACTCTGCCAATTTAAGTTTAGCGGCCTACATTAGACACAAAATCACTGCCTGGCGAGAAAAGAAAATTTGGTAACATATTTTCTGGAAATCTATTTTCTGTTCATACAGAGTAGGGTGGAGCGAAAAAAAATTTTTTTTGAAAATCAAAAACGGGTAGGTGCCAAAAGTTGCCTTTATACTAGTACATCAACTGCGTGAAATTTTACCGCTGAAAAAAAATGGCTTGAGTCTGCGCTTTTGCTCCAAAAATCGAAATTTTTGGTAAAATTTGTCATATTTTGACATTTTTTTAAAAAAATTAAAAATTTTCTACAGAGCTTGTTAGTATTTAAAAGTGTTGCTTAGACCTTTATGTTTATCTGCTGAACATATTTAAACTATAAAACAATATGTTTATTCCCTATAGCTGGAGCAAAACAGACAACTTTTAGTAAGAAAATAGCATTACCACTCTATTGGGTCATATAACGAATTGTTGTTTTTAATACAGCTCTTGTTTTCAAAACTACCTTGGACATGCGTCGTGGAGGTGGCTATATTTCCTATACCATCCGGCCCAACTATTCGATCATCTTGGTACAGTGTTTTATTTATACATTGATTTTTTATTTTCTTTATAAAAATTTGGCATGTTTTCGATGCTTCCACCTTGTTTATCAGTTCTTTGCATCCACATGCATCTGTAACTAATATTTTTACAGTTTATACAAAAAAATGACAAGCAGAGTAATGCACGGGAATATTACTAAAGGGATCTTTTCGGCCATCTATTATATTTATCAAACTTACATTCAGTTGATGAATAATGATTGGAAGTTCTGTTACCACAACATTTTATCAGTCAATTGTATTTTTTTTACGTAATGATTTGCTTCAAAGATGATTTCAGATATTTCAACTATAAGTATGCCATCATTTATTCTACTTTTGCATTTTTTATATGTTGAGAAGCGAGCTGTTTAACGTGATGGTGATCGTCAGCGAGAATTGCAATGAAAATTTGTTCTCCATGTGTAAAGCAACCGCTGTTGTAAATAACTTTTTTTGCATTAGTTTTATGCCGTTTTCTAAGTGTTTTCGTATCCAGTTAATTTCCTATTAACTTTTAGATCCCCTTTTTATGAGTGGACAACATTTGATGGTGAAATGTCCTGGGCATAAACTTATAATGCATTGTGCTTTATGAGGGAATGGACGGATATCGACTATAAGTGCTCATATAAAATTATGAGAATTTTATTTGTCACTGTGAACCATTTTGCATGGGGTAAGCTTAGAATTGTCTATATGATATTGAATCATTCGCTACTTCAACTCCAGTGAATTTCCTCTGCGTCAATTATTAGAGAAGTCGATATAAAACGTTCTAAGCTACATGGATTCACTAGATCAATAAGGAAAATCTTTGTTTACGTAATATTCACTTCCTATTGCAATTTATTTTTTATAAAATAGAGAAATTATTTTCTCAAACTGAGAAAAAGATACTCAGAACAGACTAGAAATTTCTGTCGGAGATTGCAAAGCTAATTCATAAGGAAAGCTATTTCTCAAAGAATGGGGAATAGAAATTTAGAAAACATCTCACAGAAAAGACAGCTCATAAAGTTAATAAAATTTTCCGCTTTATATAAGCACAGATTGGCAATCAGCGTCTATATGTTCACTCACCAAATCTATAATCCAAGTTTATGCCGCGGGATGTTTTATACCAAATGTACTACAAACCTAAATAATAGATCTAAAATCTTATTAGAAATTACTAGACTACGGAACAACACAGGAAACGACATAAAGCATACTAAAACTTCTTTAGAAATATTGTTGTTTTACACGCAAATTTTGTTTGCAATCCTCTGTGACGATCGTCATAATATTAAACAGCTAACTTCTCAGCATATATTCAATGTAATAGATTCAATAAATGATGGCATACTAGAAACTGAATTCATATAATCAATTTTTAGGCAAATCATTGCATATAAAATGTAATTGATTGAAAGAATGCTGTGATAACAGAACTTCCAATCATAATGTACTAATTGCATGAAATTTTAATGAAGATAATAGACTGCTGACTAGGTTCAATTAAGAACATACTCAATACATTACTCAGCTTCTCTTCTGTTATACATGGTATAAAAATATACGTACAGCAGGTCACACCAGCATGATTCAAATCATCCAAAGTCTATAAATACAAAGAAGAGATAAATTACTTTGATATATAGAAAACTTATACTCGTCTTCGGGAAAAAAATAACAATTCAATACATAAATAAAACACTGGGCCTACATGATTGGGTGGTTGAGACGGGTGGGATAATACAACCAACTCTATGAGTTACATACAAAAAAGTTTTGAAAGCAGCTAGGTAAGAAATGCATTCAAAAGAACATTTCGTTGTATGCTCCAATAGAGAGATTAACGCTGATTTTTCACAAAAAGTTGTCAGAATTGCTCCAATTATACAGACTACAGATATTGTTTTATAGTTTAAATATGTTAAGCAGATAAATATAAAGGTCTAAGCAACACTTTTAAATACTAACCAGCTCTGTAGGAATTTTTTAATTTTTTTGAAAACATGTCAAAAAATGACAAATTTTACCCAAAATTTCGATATTTGGAGCAAAAGCGCAGACTCAAGCCATTTTTTTTCAGCGGTAAAATTTCACGCAGTTGATGTACTAGTATAAAGGCAACTTTTGGCACCTACCCGTTTTTGATTTTCAAAAAAAAATTTTTTTTCGCTCCACCCTAATACAGAGTAGTAATGTTTTTTATTATTTATACGCTAAATTTTATACAAAAAAGTGATTTATCTATTTTTACAGGGGTCGTACATTTCTGGGAATTTTTCAGGACAAATATCAGTATTTATTTATAGAAACATACATCTAGATTTAACGTACGAAACGACACTTTATTGTAAGAAGACATTTTCTATTAGAAATTACTGGTGCTGAAGATTTTCTTGGTCTTAAAATTTTAGGACATGTACGACCCCTGATTTTTATGTAAAAACATAGGTAAATTGTATATAAAAAATAATAATCATATCCATACAAATTCAGTTTATCCATATAAATTCTTAAAATACGAAATTCAAAAGTATTGTTTTTATTAAAAATAACGAAAAAAAACCCAGAAAATTTAATAACCTTAATTATTATATATATATAATATTATATATATATAATATTAATTCTTATCCCTTTTGTCCCTTCTTTCCACAAAAATGGAGTCATTGAGTTGCCACTATTATAGGAATAAAATACAAATTAGAAAAAATTCAAATTTCGAAAAATAATTTATATTTTTAAAATTGTGCTAACAGTTTTGAGATCTGCAGATGAATACGGAGTTGTGATGTCTATTACACCGCATAATATTACAAATTTTAGGAAAAATTACAGTAAAACAAAATCACTCGTCCACATTGAAAATAACGGAAACAACAGAAAATTTAATAATCCCTATTTTTTTTTCCTTTCGTCCCTTATTTCTAAAAGAATGGAGTCAATGAGTTAAAACCATAGAAAACCATAGAAACCATAAATAAATAAAAAATAATATTATAAAAACTAATTGAAATTTTAGGGGAAAGTTGGATAAAACAAAGAACCAGGCTTTATGGCTTTATTTGCGACGGTATCTAGCCGAAACTTTTAGAATTACTTTTAGGCGAGAGGTATAGTAGCTCCCAGTAACCAGAAGTCGTATAAACAAACTGATTTCGCAATGGTAATTTTTTAAAGATTTCACGTCTAAATGTTAAAAATTCGGCGTCTGCAATATTACGTTACCAATCATAAATACCAAAAGATTTAGATTAGGTAAGTATAACGTAAGATAGTCTATTTTTTACTCGTTATTTTAAAGTTTTGTATTGGTGCTTACGGGTCATCTGAACAACGCTAGAGAAACATTTCATTAAAATGGTGTGGTCGGACAAAACCGGGAAGCAGATGGTCGGACATAACCGGGAAGTTTCCGGGATTGGACAACTCAATTATTTGCGTTATAGAAAGATTTTTAACTTGTTTATGTATTGTTTGACGATACATAAATATTTAAAAACTATACAAAAAACATTATTTAAAGTAAGTTGTTACTAAAAGCACATTGTTTAACGCACATTGTTTATGCATTGTTTGACGATCTATAAATATTTAAAAACTATACCAAAAAATATTATTTAAATTGAGTTGTTATTAAAAGCACATTGTTTGACGCACATTGTTTATGCATTGTTTGACGATCTATAAATATTTAAAAACTATATAAAAAATATTATTTAAATTAAGTTGTTATATAGAAGATTGTTTTTAGTCATTTCTATTACAACATCTATCCTTATTTCAAGCCCTTAAAAATTAGAACTCGAACAAGAAGAAAAAGGAAAGATGGAAAATCAAGACAAGAAGAACTTAACCCTGAAGCGAAGCTTTCCATAATGACATAAAAAAGTAGAAAAGCTGATTCGAAAAAGAAAAGTACTAAGGAAAAAAAACCCTTGACGTCAAACGAGGAGGAAGATAAAAGTGAAGAATGCATTTTTTGCAACGGCTTACATGAACAATCTAAACCTAAGAAGAGTTGGATATAGTGCCTTCATTACAAAAGGTGGGCACATGAAGCATGCAGCAATGCAAATGAACAAGATCGAACTTTCATTTGTGATTTTTGTGCCTAACAATTTTAATTCTTAGAGCATAACTTAACTCATTTTTATTTCATGTAGATTTTATATAGATTCACATTCTATAAGCATTTCCTTTAATAAATTGTATTATTGCAAAATTACAATGTGCTTTTAAATATTTTTTCCAGCTCCGACATTGCACAGTTCTAAAAAAAGTTTTGTTATGATATGAATTTCTGTTGCTTGTGACTGAATGAATACTCTTTTTCTTCTTAAGGAATCAATTTATCATTTTAATACATATTTTGGCTGTTTTGTTCACGTAGTACACAATAATAAAAAGAAAAGCATTAGGGTCCCGGTTTTATCCGACTTTCCCCTACATCAGACGTCAATTTCAAGTAACAAATCCTCGAAGATATCAAATCCCTACTGTTAAACATGGCGGTGATAATTTTATCTTACGGGGTTGTTTTATCACTATTTGACTTTGGATCACTTCATGGTATTCATAGAAACATTGGTGCTTCTTTGTAGAAAAAATTATGTAGAATAATTAAGCTGCTATTCACTCGTAAAAAGATTGCTCGAAATTTCTATTTTCAAGCAGGATAACAACCCTAAGAATACATTGAATTTCGTCCGGGTGTTTCTTAAGTACTATATAACAAATGAAGTTATAGTATGTATAGACAGTCACATGACTTAAGCCTAATCGAGCATTTATGAAACGAACTACAAAGAGTTACCGAAATTATTAAAGTAAAAAATACTGATGCAATGCCTCGAATATGCATAACTATTATACATTGTGTTGTTTATCTCTCTGAATTGTGACTGTTGTGAATTAAAACTTTCTTTGTTTGATATAATAAATATTATAACAGGTTTTAAGAGAAAATCATATATTTTTGGTTTCAATTTTCCCTTTTACTGGTAAAAATGCTTTTGATTTAAGTTTTTATCAAATTACATTTTATTTCAGGTACTTATACTGATAAATGTTTTAAAAACCAAATGGAAAGAGATACTTGCAAAGTTATTTAAAAAATCATATTGTTTCAGACAATTTAATATATGAGGGTGTGAATATAAAAACTTGGGAAATCGGGGAAAAAATGAGGAAAATAAAAATTAGGAAAATAGAGAGAAATCTCTAACTGCGTTTATTGATTACCATTTATGAATCAAGATTTTATAATGCCACAAATACAGGATAAAACTATTTTTTCTGATAGTATGTTTCCAATGTAGGATTACCAACAGATTAAATTAATAGAAAAAAACATACCTTTTTTTAAACGAATTGTGGAACTTTTGTCCTCATATGTAACTGTTATATGACTGTAACCAATACTGTTTATTTTCCTTCCTTCTTCCCTCTAAAATATGCGCTTTGAAATTTTATGGTTATTTCTGTAGAAAAAAAAGTATTGTGAATAGGAAATGTTATCATTGAGACTCTATCACTTTTATTATAACCTATGGCTTTTTCGCAAAAGGCAGATTAAGTACCGATACTCATTTTCTATTTTTGAGATGATAAGTACCGGATGTACATAACACCATCACTATCATGATTTTCGCAGATTAAAACGTCTTAAACTGCATTTAACTGTTTAATTGCTTTTGGAGTTTATAAATAGTTATTCAAAAAGTAATCATTAAAAAGTGATATATACTGATTGAGTTATGTATGCCGTAGAGTGAAAGTTAATTATACCCTACTTGATCATTACTGATAACTTCTCTATGCAATTTAAGCTAATGTGTTAAAGTGTGCACTTAAATTTTGTTAATTGAGGATGAAACATATTAGAATTTAATGATAAATTTCTACTTAGAATGACTACAAAAATCGAATATTACTGCGTTTTAGAACATAGTGTAAATAAAAATAAAAATAAATGAACATTTAATAAAATGATTTATATAAATTAAAAAGATAAAAAATTAAACATTGGGAGACCAAAAGTAACTTGCCTACCCCATAGGGCTCTAGACTGCGTCTCTTGGTCCAAATGAGTCCACATTTGAACCACAGATAATTCAAGTAATGCTGTTGACATTTAGAAAAAAAATACAAAAACTTAAATTACAAATTTCGCTGATAGAAGACGCTGTATTAAACCTTTTACATTTAATTCGCTTTATAAATAACAAATAATATTAAAAAAGTGAATCTGGTAAATAAGGATTCAAAATCTACCGCAAGCTTTTAAGTACAGTGGAATGCGTCATATCCAGTACTCCAGAAACATCTGACACACTCATACAACTTTGCAGTGACTGCAATAAATACTTTTCCCCTTTCAGCGCGCACTAGAATGCGTTCTATTTTTCCGAATGAGATCAAATTTCTGCTGCAAATAGTTTAAATTGTTTGCCTGATATTTATTAATAAAATTACAAAAATAAAATAAAATAAAATAAAATAAAATAAAATAATGTTACTGCTATTGGGCGCTGTGAGACACTTAAGCACATTAAACTCTAACGGCGAAATTTTATAGTTTGAATTTCGTTGATTTTGTTCTTGGACCAAAGAATACTGTAACAAAGTTGCGCGCTTACACTGTAAAAGAAAATCTATAAAGTTGCTGAACTTTTTTCTAGGAAATAGGGATTCCTAGAAGTTTATGTGTAACTGTAACAGCAAAAGCTCGTGCAACCAATTCTGTTACATGAAGTTTTGCTATCACCTTTACATAAAAAAGTATCAGAATCCCAGTTTCCTAGAAAAAGTTTAGAAACTTTTCAGACTTTTTTTCTATTGTGCACTTATTTAAGCATGCGTTAAAATGTTATTTTTTATATTTTGCAAAGTGATATTTAATAACTTTTATTATATTCTTATATTTTTGTATGTTTTTCTACAAAAACACAACATTTATTTCCATTCAACATCCTGAAATTCTTTGTAGTGAAAATGCCATGAAAATGATGGTTTCATTAGAATTTAAAAATTATGAATTAAAGAAAGAAATACGCAGAAAAAACGTGATAATTTTAGTGATTTAAGAAACATTATTAAATGAGATGTGTAGAACAATCGTGACAGCCAATTTTTTGAAAAGTCGGATAAATCAGTATAACATGTATACATACAGACAGGCAGTCAAATATGTATAGATATTTTAATTTATTAAAAATCTTATTTCTAAAATAAATCATCCACAAAAAATAATAAATGTTTTTCCTTTTAAGCTATTGCATAGCTTTTATCGCGGGCTTTGAGCGCAGCGACCGAATGTAGATACTCCGTAACGAGAAAAATGTAGAAATTCCGTAACGAAAAAAAACACTCGGCGAACAACGTTTCAGTTCGGCAGACTTCGGCATGGTATCCTTCGGTAGACTTCGGCAGACATTGACGCGGTATTTTTCAGATATTTAGAGGATATCTAGTCTCAAACTTATATTTCTTATTTCAGTTACTATAAATCTATAGTTTCAATAATAAAAATTCCTGATAGAATGTGTATAGGAAAGAATCGTCTTAAGATAAGACAAGGTAAGATAATGTAGCTTTTGGTGATTGGAGACCCGCCCAATGGTGAGGATCTAAAAATTCAAAATGCTTATAACTCGCGTTCTAATTATCGTAGCGCGGCCAAATTTTGTTTGGTAATTTATTATGAGACAGTGTTAATTCTTGGTGACAGGAGACCCCCACGGTGAGGGTCGAAAAAGTTAAAATGCTTATAACTCGCGGTCTGATTTTCGTAGCGCGGCCAAATTTTGTTTGGTAATTTATTATGAGACAGTGTTATTTTGGGTGACAGGTGACCCAACACGTTGAGGGTCGAAAAATTTAAAATACTTATAACTCGCGATCTAATTTTCATAGCGCGCCCAAATTTTGCTTGGTAATTTATTATAAGACAGTGTTACTTTTGGTGACAGGAGACCCCCCACGGTGAGGGTCGAAAAATTTAAAATGCTTATAACTCGCGATCTAATTTTCGTAGCGCGGCCAAATTTTGTTTGGTAATTTATTATGAGACAGTGTTAATTGTTGGACATGGAGATCCCCCATGGTGAGGGTCGAAAATTTTAAAATGCTTATAACTCGCGATCTAATTTTCGTAGTGCGGCCAAATTTTGTTTGGTAATTTATTATGAGACAGTGTTAATTTTTGGTGACAGGAGACCCCCACGGTGAGGTTCGGAAAATTTAAAATGCTTATAACTGGCGATCTAATTTTCGTAGCGCGGCCAAATTTTGTTTGGTAATTTATTAAGGTATTGCATAGCTTTTATCGTGGGCTTTGAGCGCGGCGAAAGAATCTAGAAATTCCGTAACGAGAAAAAATACTAACACTCCGGCTAACGTCGCTTCAGTATTGGCAGACTTCGGCACGGTATCCTTCGCTAGACTTCTGCAGACATTAACGTGGTATTTTTCAGTTATTTTGAGAATATCAAGTCTCAAACTTATGATTTTTATTCCAGCTACCATAAACGTATAGTTTCAATGATAAAAATTCCTGATTAACCTACATGTATTGTAAGATAATAAAAATATTTTAAACGATATTTACTTCTCATTTATTCAATAAAATAAAAAAAATTGTTATCGGTCATCACGCTCAAAAAGTGTAACTTGAATTAATATCAAAGACAAAAAAAAAAAAAAAAAAAAAAAAAAAAAAACTGCATAAAAAATAAATAATTATAATTGCATAAGTTGATAAAAAATGCTATGCAATAGCTTTACCGCTGCAGTTCCCGAGTGCCACACGTATTTCTTTTTTATTACCGGAAAATGTTTAATATGACATAAATCATTTTTTTATCTTAAAATGCTTTTTTATAATCTTAAAATGCTTCTTAAAGACTCTTTAAGTCGACAAATTTTAATGTCATCTTATCTTTTTACTCTAGAGCATCTTACATATGAATTAATCTTAATAACCACATCTTTCATTGAATAATGTATGAAGTCTATTTAATGTTAAGCTTTTTGAAGAATAAATCTAATTTTTTTTATGAAAAAAATAACAAGTAAAACGATGTCTAGATATAAAAGTATGGAAAACCAGAAAAGTATATAGATTCATATTGAATATATATATATATATTTAAGTTTAGAGAAATTTTTGTAAGTGAATGCGATAAAATAGGGGGAAATGTGTTAGATGAAGAAATAAGAAAGTGAATTTGAAACTTATTAGTTTAAACGGAAGAATCATGTGGATAGATAGTGATTAAATTTTTATGACCATTTTTTATACTTCATATTTTATATTCGGTTCGAATTAGTTCTACAGGATGTATCTAAACTCTTGAACAAAACTTTAAGGGTTGATAGTACACATCAAGACAAACAATATTAGATAGGAAACTAAGGGTCTCAAACGTCTTCACAAGGAGATAGGCGCCATTAATGTTTATGCTCCAAATTTTCAAATGATTATAAAAACGGAAAAATTGGTCGAGCCGTTTGCGGTTTTCCCTAAAACTATTCTTTATGTCAGTATTTTCTTCGTCAGTCAAATTAAATGATTTTGTTTACATATTAATGTATGGTATATTTTTCTGTTAACATATTGCAAATGCGGTATTTAAAAAAAAAAAAAATATTATTTTTGTCCTTATATTTTTCAATCCAATTTAGTAATTTTCTTGTGTTTCGATTTTGATAAGTTAACCGAAAGGTATATTCGTCACATAAAGTGTAAATTTTAAATGATTTAGAAAAGGCAAAAAGTGAATAAAATTATCACTTGAGTAGTTTAAGTATTTACAGAGATTATATTTTCTGAATTTTTTCAAGCAGCAGTTCACATAACTTCCCGTAAGCTACACATTTATTTTTCATAAAATTTAAGAAGAAAAGTTTTAGTTTGGTGTTTTTCTGAAATTCTCTAAATAATATTGGAATGTTAGACAATGTTTGAAGATGAAAATTCATTTTGATATGCAGAAGTGTTCATAAAATATATAATTGAGATATTTGTACTTTAGAGTTTGGAATTTCAGGTTTTACAATTTCAATCATTTATGTTTTTGTATGTATATATATTTATAACATAGATCTAACGCAATCAAGCAATATTCTTAGCACTGCATTTTTTAAAATTTGAGAAAATTGAATGAATGTTTTTATGCAAGTTAAACAGAAGGTTTATTCATCAGATAAAGTGGGAACTTCAAATTATTTGGGAGAGATAAGAAATGATTGAAATTATCACTTGAGGGTTTTACACAGAGGGGAGTTGAGGGGAGTATTCACAGAGGAGTCATTTCCGCATCTTT
The DNA here is from genome assembly GCA_964019185.1 of Maratus speculifer. Lineage (NCBI taxonomy): Eukaryota > Metazoa > Arthropoda > Arachnida > Araneae > Salticidae > Maratus > Maratus speculifer. The sequence continues at coordinate 69,719,509 of OZ025297.1, read as the reverse complement.
TCAAGCAGTACTTGAGATTACTTATCCTGAACTATATATTTATTTTGCTTAATATTTAGAAAGAAAAGTTTTTTTTTTTTTTTTTTTTTTTTTTTTTTTTTTTTGTCAAACTCTTTGAGAAAAAGTGAAATTTTTGGTAAGTTTTAGCAGATCAAAATTTATTATGAGTGTTCAGAAATAAATGAGCTTTTGACATTTCGGAAGGTAGAGAAAGACTTTTCGAAATTGTGGATATATTGCGTGTCTGTAAAGTTCATAATATTTCCGTAAACATTTATCATTTATTGGAATGTATCTATAAATACAATAAAATCGTAAAAGAACATGGATTTTCTGTATTTTATTACAAGAAATTTTACATCTAACGCTATCACTCAATATTCTTAACATTGTTTCATAAAAAAAAAAAAAAAAAAAAAAAAAAAAAAAAAACCTTTAAGAAATTTAAATGATTTATTTATGCAAGGTAACCGGAAGGTTTATTCGGCAGATGAAGTGGGAACTTCAAATGATGTACGAGAGATGAAGAAGTGTATAAAATTATCACTTGAGGGTTTTAAGTTTTTACAGAGGAGACATTCTCTGAATCATTTGATGCAGCACTTCAGATAACTTCCCGTAGGCTACATATTTATTTCCCATAAAATTTAAGGAGGAAAGTTTAAGTTTGGTCTTTTTCTCAAACTCCTTGAATAAAACCGAAATTTTTGATAATAGCTAGCAGATAAAAATGAACTATGATATGGATGAGTATTCATAAAATATGAAATTGAGATACTTGTTTTTTAGATCTTGGAGTTTGAGGTTTTACCGTCTTACACCAAATATTTACGTAAATATTATTAATCTTAATACAGTTAATGTAATTATAAAATAAATGCATCCGCATTACCCGAGATCGAGAAATAAGGTCTTTTGTCTAACGAAATTTTCGGAAACAGACCAAATTACTAAATTAATGAAGTACTTATGAAACTAGCTATTTTTATGTTGTAATTAGTTTTCAGAAAAAAAATGTGATTACCCTTTACTGCGTAATAAATTTTCTTAGACTGTTTTGCCTCTGAATGCTAATATTGAATCCTAAAAAAAATCATCTTAATCCTATAAAAAGATGCTTCTTTAATAAATACGTAAAAAAGCCAAACATGCGAATTCAAGAAAATTACCCTTAATATGAGCATTATTATGAGTATTATTTATTATTTATGCCCTTAATATTAAGCATATAAAATATGCATAAAATTCATAGATATCTATGCTGTAAAAATTTATAAAATGCATATGAAAAGCGTATCATCCATTATAATCGTTATTAATTCTTTATAAAAGTGAATAATAATTAAAAAATACTAAGGAATTTTTTTATATTTACGGGTAAAAAGAAAATAATTTTCCATAAATTATTATTTTATTTTACGAAATATATATATATTTTTTGAGATTATGGAAGGAAGAAAAACGCTTTTTGAAATTATAAAATAGTGTGTTTCTCTAAACCTTTTACAACTTCATATTTTTGTAAAAATGTGTCATTTATTAGGGTGTATCTAAAAGAATTAAAAAATATAACTCTACAAAAATTAACTTTCAAGGTAAAATCACAAGTGAACACAGATTTTCTAAATTTTCATCCAAGAAATTTATTTTCCTTAAAAATTAAGAAGGGTAATTTTAGTCTGGTATTTTTCTCAAACTCTTTGAATAAAACTTGAATTTTAAATAATTTTCTGTAATATAAACGAATGTTTATAAAATATAAAATTCAGATAGGTGTGCTTTAGATCTTGGGGTTTTACCATCTCGGTGTTTTGTACTTTTGTATGTACATTTTTGTACTCATTCTTATGTTTAATCGTAATGCTAATATAAAACTATGAAACTCTACTCATATACAAAGTAGTCTCATATTAAATCGTTAAATTAATGTTTATTCTCAAAATTCATAATCATAAAATTAAAATTAATGTTTAAAGTAATTATTATTATATCTTTCAGCATTTATGCACATTCAAATTTTGTTGCACAGCTGAAAAAAAGTTTTCTTGAGAAATGATAGCATCTAAAAAATCGCTTAATGTAAGTTTACACAGCATAGTTTCTGATTTTTACAGTGAGGAGAAAAAACTATTTTTCATATTTTTTTTCTTTTATTTTCAGAAATATATAAAAATTTTATCATTCTTTTCAGTTTTTGGGAATTCGAAAAAAGACAAATGCTTTTCGAAAAGTTGTATTTCGATTAAGTGTCTGTTAACCTTTTTTCAATTCCATAATATTTTCGTAAACATTTCTCATTTATTGGAGTGTATGTAAAAAAATTCGAAAATATAACTCTACAAAAATTAATTTTTACAATAAAGTCAAAAGAGATCATGGATTTTCTAATTTTTATTGCATGAAATTGTACATATAACACAATATATTTAACACTGTTGGGCCATTCCATGGTAACTTACGTTACATTTTGAACAATTTTCAGTACTTTTAGTAATATAACATACACATAAAATTATTCAAAATGTAAATTTGATATGGTTTTCTAATTAAACTTATTCAAAGCCTAATTTAGATCAAAATAACCTTATTTTAATGTTATTTCTTAAATAGTGGTAGCTTTATTTACTATTGTAACTGCCATTACTGAAAAAGAATATAAATTATCATATAAAGCTGCAATTTTCATTATCATTTTTAAGGTAATTACCATCCAAATTGACCCTTAGATAGCTTTCATTGACAAATAATGTTAATTTTACATTTGAATATTTTTAGTGTTATATTACTAAATTTTTCTAAATGTATCATATGTAACCATGGAATAACACTGTTTATTCAAAAAACTTTGGAAATTTGAATTAATCATTTTTGGAAGGTAACCGAAAGATTTATTTATCAGATAAAGTGGGGAATTCAAATGATTTACGAGAGATAAAAAGTGAATAAAATTATCATTTGAGGGATTTTATTACTCACAGAGGAGATTTTTTCTGAATAATTTCAAGCAGCACTTCAGATACTTCCTCTAGGCTACATATTTATATTCATTCTAGGCTTTATATTTATTATTTATTTTCCATAAAATAAAGAAAGTAAGTTTTAGTTTGGTCTTTATCTCAAGCTGTTTGTATAAAACTGGAATTTTATACAATTTCTAGCAGATTAAATTTTATTGTGATATGTAAGAAATTTATAAAATATAAACATGAGATATTCGTACTTGATTTTCGGAATTTTAGGTGTCAATGTCTACGTGTTTTATGTTTTTTTGTATATACACTTTTATACTCATTCTTAAATTGTAAACGCAAAACTAATATTATGCTATAAATTCCCCACATATTTGAAATAATCACAAAAAATTAATTGTAAAATAACTGTCTATTCATAAAATTTATAATCATGAAATTTATGTTTTAAATAAACGTTTTATTTATTTTTTTCAGTATTTATGGACATAAAAATTTAGTTGCACAGCTGATAAAAAATGTTTACTTGAGAGAAGATAGCACTAAAAAACGTTTAATTAGGTTTACTGAGAATAATGTTTGATATTTACAGGTAGAATAGAGTTTAGTTTTCTATAAATCTGTTTTTATTTCGGAAATATATGAGTTTTTGTGATTTTAGAAGTTACAGAAACGCTGTTCGAAATTTTGCGTACATTGTGTTTCCATAAACTTTATAATTTTTTTTCAACTTTTTGTAACATTTGTAATTTATTATACAGTAGCTAAAAGGTAAAAAAAAATCATTTATAGCAATGCAAAAAATTATTTTTACAACAAGATACTTCTTGCACTTCATAGCAACTATTTTTTCATCTAATGTAATCATTCAACGTTCTAAACACTGTTAAAAAAATGTGAGTGTTGAAATGAATTATTTATGCAAAGTAAACCGAAGGTTTAAACGTAAGTTAAAGTGGGGAGTTCAATTGATTTAGGAAAGATGAAAAGTAATTAAAATTGTCATCTGACATTTTTAATTACTTTTCATCATGTATATACATTCATAATTTTATAAACATTCGTCTATATCACAGTAAATTTCTATCTGCTACACGTTATCTAAAATTCAAGTTTTATTCGAAGAGTTTGAGAAAAATACCAGACTAAAACTATCCTTCTTTATTTTTATGAAAAATAAATTTATTGCAATAAAATTTAGAATATCTATGTTCGCTTATGATTTTACCTTAAAAGTAAATTTTCGTCGAGATATATTTTTTTATTCTTTTAGATACACTCTAATAAATGACACAATTTTTTTTTTCGAAAATACGAAGTTGTAAAAGGTTTAAAGAAATTCACTTTACCAAAACTTCAAAAAGTATTACTCTTCCTTCCACAATCTCAAAAAGAAATATATTTCGTAAAATAAAATAATAATTTATGGATTTTTTTATTTTTTTTTTTTTGCCCGTAAACATGAAAAACTTTCCTGAGAAATTTTTTATTATTCAGTTTTATAAACAATTAATAACGGTTATAGATGAGAGATTTAAGCATTCACATGGGCGACATTTTCTGAATCTTTTCAAGCAGAACTTCCAGTTACTTTCTCTAGGCTACATATTTATTTTTCTTAAAATTTAAGAAGGAAAGTTTTAGTTTGGTCTTTTTCTCAAACTCTTTAAATAAAACTTAAATTTTAGATCATGTCTAGCAGATTAAAATTTATTATGATATTGACGAGTGTAATGTAAATTTATCAGTTTTTGAGATTTCGGAAAGTAAAGAAGCGCTTTTCGAAATTGTGGTTACAATGTGTGTCTGTAAACACATCGCAACTTCATATTACTTTGGTAAATATTTTTCATTTATTAGAGTTAGTTTTAAAGAATTAAAAATTATAACTCTATAAAAATTACATTTTACAATAAATTGTAAGAGAACATGGGTATTCTAAATTTTATTCAAAAAAGTTTTCATCTAAAGTAATTATTCAATAATTTTATTACTGTTAGAAAAAAAGCACGATAAAGTTGAATGAATTATTTATGCAAGGTAACCGGAAATTTTATTCGTCAGATAAAGTGGGAACTTCAAATGATTTAGGAGAGATAAAAATTTAATAAAATTATCTCTTGAGGGGTTTAAGTACACTGTAAAAAAAATTCAAGATGTTACTAAAAATTTTTTAGTAAATTTGTATTCCACAGATTCTTTTAGTAACTATTACAATCTTTTTTTTTCCAAGTGAAACAAGCATTTCTTTTGTAAACTGAACAAAAGAATTTTTTGTATAACTAACCTAAAAATTTTTAGTATGAGCCACCAAGCAAATTTTAGTAATAGCTTCAAAATTATTTTTAATAACCATTACGTGCGCCCGAAGGGCAGGAGGTTCCTTCGAGTTGCATCCAGACTTCTGAAGCGGAAGATTTTCGGCAAAACTGCAATAGATGCCTTATTCACATGGGCGACATTTTCTGCAGCACCAAACATTGCTAACTGCTCCGACAGGATTTTCATAATCCCTTTACTAACGAGTACTTACACTACATACATTCGGGGCGTAATTGGCGGTGGCCAGCATCGAACCCGGGACCTTTCAGTCGGGAGTCCGTTACTATAACCACTATGCTATCAAGGCCACACCAGGTAAGTTTTAGTAATAGTTATTAAAAATATAAAACTATTAACTCTCTTCATTGCTAACTTTTTTCTAGTAATTCTTACAGATTTTCTTGTAACCGACTAAGATCACTAAAATTTTTTTAGTAATTAAAGTTATTTTTTAGTAATTTAGTAACTAAATTTTTTTTAGTAATTACAAGGATCACTAAAGTTTTTTTAGTAGATCGACCCTTTTTTACAGTGTAGTCACATAGGAGACATTTTCTGAATCTTTTCAAGTGACACTTTAGATTACTTCCCCTGGGCTACATACATATTTTCGATAAAATTTAAGAAGTAAAGTTTTATTTTGATCTTTTTCTCAAACTTTTTGCATAAAACTAGAATTTTAAATCATGTCTGGTAGATAAAGTTTCTTGCGACATGGATGAGTGTTCATAAAATATAAAATTAATATATTTGTACATATAAGATTAGGTTAGTACATATAAGTTAATATAGGTTTCACCGTCTTTGTGTTTTTTGTTTTGTATACACATTTTTTCATTCATTCTTATGTTTTAATCTTAATTGTAATATGACATTATGGAACTACCTAACGCATTCGAAATAATCACATATTAAAATACATACTTTAAATTTACTCAGAATAATTTTCGATATTTACTGAGTTAAAAGAATTTAGTTTTACATATTTTTATTATATTATTTTCCAAAATATAGGAGTTTTAAGTGATTTTCGCTGGTAGTGGAAAGTTTTTCAAAATTGTGTGTGTAGATTGTGTGTCTATAAACCGTGTCAAATTTTCTAGCATTTTTATAACATTTGCTATTTATTAGAGTGTAGCTAAAAAGAAAAAACAATACAACAAAAATTAATTTTTAGTATAAAATCATAACAGAAGATGGATTTTTTTTTAAATTTTATTGTAAGAAATTTTCGATCTAACACAATAACACACTCATTCAAAATATGTAACACTGTTTTATAAAAAACATGGGAAATTTGAATGAATTATTTATGCAAGTTAACCGGAAAGATTATTCATCAAATAAAGTGTAGAACTGCAATTGATCTAGGAGAAATTAAGAGAGAATAAAATTTTTACTTGAAGAGTTTAAGTATTCGCAGAGGAGACATTTTCTGAAACTTTTCAATCGACACTTCAGATTACTTCCCCTGGGCTACATATTTATTTTCCATAAGTTTTAAGAAGGAAAGTTTTAGTTTGGTCTTTTTTTCAGACTCTTTGAAGAAAATTAGAATATTTTATAATGTCTAGCAGCTGAAAATTTATTGTGATATGGATGAGTTTTCGTAAAACATAAAATTGAGATATTATAGTCTTTCGACCATAGAGTCTTTTGTTTTATCATGTCGGTGTTTGATTTTTTTGTCTATACATTTTTATGCTTCTTCTTATATTTTAATCTTAATGTTCATAAAATGCTATGAAACTCTCCTACATATTTAAAAAATATCTCATATTAAATCTGAAATATAATGTTTATTATTCACAAAAATTATGATATTAATTCTGAAGAATTTGTTTCACTCGGGAAACAAAATTTAAATTCACGGTAATAAGGTGATATAACCTATTGAGGAAAAGTGACCAGTATATATGCCACTTAAAATTCTCAGAATCCTTAATTATGTGTACCAGTTATTTTTTATTGAAAAGTTTACCTTATTGAACAGATGCATAATAAGGTAAAAATAATTTTTTATTAAAAATACAATTTTTAAAGCATACAACTCCGACATTTTAACTTTAGGTTTGCGCACATCTGCATAAATGTGGAGTTTACCGATTAAAACGTAGTTACAAGATTTCTAAAACAGTGTTATCAAATTTTTTACCACACATAACTCTAGTTATTGTAAAATTTCATATGATAAAAATATTACATTATAAATGGTTTAAATCGTGCAGTGCTTCTAATAATTATATTTAAGCAGGATTTTTTAAGCAAATAGAAACTCAGGATGTTTTATTCTGTTTAAAATCCCCCACTCTCCTTTTTCTTTCAATTTCACAAAAAAATGAATATTTTCTATCACATAGAATGCATTTATGTAAACATAAATACTGATTTAGATAATCACAGTTAAAACCGTGCAATGTTACTAATTATTCTATTTAAGCGGTCCTTTTTAAGCGAAAAGAAGCTCAAGGTGTGATATTCTTTTGCCTCCCACCTACCCTTTTTTAGACTTTGAATGCAATTTCTCAATTTGTAGAACTGTAGAGTTTGTATTGTTATAATTTGGATATCTACATGGGATTATTTCATTTTATTTTATCGTTTTGTATGCATGGCGTTATTATCCACATATGTGGGTAATAACGCCAAATAGCATTGGTCAAGAAACCATGCCATTACATCTTATGAATATATATTTGTTAAATATATTTTATATATAGATAGTCAATGAGTTATTGTATCAAATACTACATTTGTTTGAAAAATACAATCTAAAACTAAGCTGTGAAAATTGGTAGAACCTTAATATGACGTTATTACCCCTGGAATAATTTTAAAAATCCTTCCATTTCAACCATTACCAGAAATAAAAATAAATAAATGGAGAACTTTAAATCATCTTTAGATGCAAAAAATCTCTCTTCATGCAACTAACGCGTGACTGAAACTCTCACTTTCCTCTTATGTTTAAATTAGAAAAAATAAAATAAAACGTTCCAACATTGAAATTGTAGCTTAAATGTTATTGTTTTTCTTTTTTTTTTATTCCGGCACTGCACTTTTAATTTACTTTTCGCATTTGTTGTTTACTTTTCAGATACAAGGTTTTTATAGATTAAGAACAATCTTAGACTAAAACAATGTGCTTATAGGAAAAATTTGTAATTTGAAAATACCAATTTTGAATAAACAAATATGTTTTTAAAAATAATAAGCTGCAATATTTTTAAAAAAAGGTTTTTTATGAAACATATAATATTAACAATCCATCATTAAAAAAAGATATTTTAAGATTTTTTGAAATCCTTATGATTTTCTGTAAATCCATTTTACAATTTTTCCTAAATACATAATAACTTTTGATATTTAATCAGTAAACACGCAATTTAAAGATATCGTAGTTGTATTTTACTTTCCTACTTCCAAGGTCTTTTTTAGGATGATGAATTTATTTATGTTTAAAGAATATTAAAGTTAAATAATATTTGTAAAATATTTCTTTAATGTTTTACGAAATTAGTTTTCAGAAGCTTTATGGGGTGTCAATTGCTTCTATTGAGCATAATGATAAATACATTATACAATAAGGTGTACTTGACAAGATTATTGTATTTTATTGAAATAAATTACAATAATGAAATTTAATTACAAATTCACCGAAAGTATGACAATATTATGACTATGCACGCATTAAAGATGAATTTGGCTTTATCATTTCCAATACCTTGTTACTTTTAATACAGCGTGCGTTGCGAGAATTAATCAGCTTCTAGTCTTTGAGACGGAATAACATTTAATTATCTTTAGTAAATTGAAAGACCTTTATATGAGAGACACGTGTAATGTCCTATTATAATTAATGGTTCTACATGTAATAATCCGCTTTTAAGTGCGTTATTATGCGTAATAAAATATATATAAAATCTATCATACTGTAAAGTACTTTTAAAACACTAATTTTGTAAACAAGTGTTGATTTAAATTTTCTTGTTGAATGTTGTCTCTCATCTAATGCATTCATTTCAGATCCATTAAGTGTACAGCGGTGTCATAATTAGTAATATAATATTGTTTGATTGATTTTATATGACAACTAAAATTAATTTGAAACAGGTATTCATTACATTTATGTCATTCGAATATGTAAGTAAGGTTGTAACTTATATTATTGAATAAATATTATTTTCCAAAGTTTAAACTGGCTGGACAAACTTTTCTGACATCGCACGTTTCAGACTCGGTACGTAGGAAAATACATGGTAACACATATTTTATAAACAATTTACAACGTAGAGAAAAAAAAATATGTGAATTCTTTCAGTGTCATCAGTTTCCATACTTATGCATCTCTCCATCACATCTAGTAGAACTAAATCCAATACTAGCTATGTTTTTCACAATGTTTACGTAAATGTGTCCTATAGACAACAAAAAAAGCATTTCGGAGAAGAAATCCCTGTTCTGTAAGAAATTTATTCAAATATGGGTATAGAAATAAATGTATAAGCTAATATCGGTCGAAATCTGCGTGATGACCTGTAAGACCACAATTTCCAAATAGAGTAAACTCATGATAAAATGAATTTCCTTGCAACCTACGCAATGCAGAAGCGCTAAATGACTTCTAGTGTTCAGTCTTTCTAGTCCAGTTTCTTTTAATCTCGATCGAATCTCTTCACCAAACACGTGGTTTTAGGGACTCCCGTTTTCCCTATGATATTTTACAGATGCATTTTAATCTAAAGACAAGCAAAGCAAAAGCGTCACTGAATACATCTAGGAGTTTTGTCTTCACTTTAGATTCTCTGTTATTTGTACACAGGGCAATATTGAATGTTTGACGACAATTTTTGGTGACTTTTTACTTAAACTTCCGTATCATTTTTTTCTGATACAATTTATAAGTATTTTAAAATAAAAATAAAATAATATATCAATTTTCACAGTCATTCTTTTAAAGAAAAACTATAGAATTTAAAAATAATAAGAGTTGTAGTAATTGAACCAGCGACCAAATGATTATTTCAAAATATTTGCACAATTCGACACCTGCTGCGAAAACCTGGCGCGTTTACCGTCGAAACCATCGCCAAATACGTGGCCTATGCATTTCACAAGCTCTTCGTGATTTAGTAATGAAATTCGATGAAATTGGCTGCACCTGTGATAGTCTGCGATCCGGACGACCAACTGTTCCTGAGGATCCTGTTGTGGAAGTGCATCACATAGTGACCAGAGGACGCATGCAAACTACAAAAGGTGCATTTCCTGTATTTCGTATACCAAAATCAATGGTCTTAATGTTACAGCGCTCTGTAATCCACATGATTCTTTACCGGTGCCAGCGTGCCCAGAAGTTGGAAGTGGGAGAACATCAACATCATATAGACTTTGTTAATGAATTTCTTATCCAATATGATGGAGATAACGATCGCCCTCTTCGCATATTATGAACAAACGAGGCACATTTCACGTTAACTGGTAACGTCAATGGCCTTCGCGATCCTTCGGCCTCATTCCTATGGATTTCAGGTTCTGGGGATATCTAAAATCTAGAGTATACATGTGCAATCCGCAAACTCTGCCGGATTTGAAAGATTCTATCAAACGTGAGATTGCAAACATCCCTCAGGCGATGTAACGTTCGTCTGTATTGTCCACAGTCGCCACCATGCAATGTGGGATTGCCTGTGATGGCACCCATGTGGAAAATGTTTAATCAAAATAAAAGTTTTCTCCGATCTGTGTTGTAATCAGAGATTATTGTACTGACTCTGTGTCATGTAAATTCTCTCCTTGCGCTCCAATCGTGTTTTTTATGGGGTGGGGATTCGCAGAACAGTTTTCTGTGCGTCCGTATGTTGCTATACACGTACGGTTCCAAAGATCTTTAGGGTTTTTGCATGCGCTGAGCATGCCATCACCATTAATGGCCATCACCATGCCATCACCATGCTGGGTGCCATCACCATTAATTGCCTGTGATGACACCCATGTGGAAAATGTGTAATCAAAATAAAAGTTTTAGTTTCTCCGATCTGTATTGTAATCAGAGATTAGTGTACTGACTCTGTGTCATATGCAAATTTCCTCCTTGTGCCCCAATCAAGTTTTTTTATGGGGAGAAGAATTCGCAGAACTGTTTTTTGTGCGTGCATAACATGTCCGTTTCTTGTGATACACGTACGATTCGAACGCTCTTTAGGGTTTTTGCATGCGCTGAGCATTTTCCTATAGGAAAAAATGAGTGTTGCCATAGGAAATTTTCGAGCTTCTGTAACTATAACTATAACCGTAACCGTGAGCGCCACTTTGTTGCCGTTCTGAGAATCTCGAGCTCATACCTCTGAATAGCTATGTCTGAAATTTACCTCGGTCGGTTGAACGGACTGGCCGCGACAGGTCCATATATCGGCAAAGTTTTTTATGACCACTCTGTATAATAAAATAGCGAAAAACTATTGAATTTTATAAATATCATGATCGAGATTAACTCCTTTTTTGCACAAATAATTTGACTGAAGCAGCCAATAAAGAAATAAATCACAGTTTGCATAGTATGGTACTAATACTATTGCAATATTATCTGTAAATAATTTTTATAAATAATAAGATGTATGAGATGGAATAAAATTTTAGGATTGATCCAACTAGTTTTTTCTTATAAAACATTTTATTATTTAAAATTTTCTTATTTTTAAAATATTTTATTATGTATCGTTTTATTTTTTTATAAAACATTTAATTGTTTCCCATTTTCTTTTTTTACTTGGGCTGCAAATTCTATAAATATAGACTTAGATAATATCTATTTTATCAATAATTTAATATAAAGTATTATGTATTTATAAACATAAAATAAATATTCAAAGCAAAGAATATTTATAATGATATTATCGTTTTGTTTAAACTAGCTCTTATAAAATTCCAGAAGTTACTATGCACACAAAAGAAATGATATTAAACAGAAACATGAAAAGATATTTTTTTGTTTATTGAGATGTTTCAATATAAAATAATACTTAAATGTTTGCAAAATATTAGATATCTTCTTTTCAAACTTTCTTATTTACTTAAAACATATATTTATCAAAGAGAATGTGCTTGTTTTCCTGCGTTTTGTTTGTCACTCAAACTTTTATGTACTTATCTATATCGTGTCGCTAAAATTTTTTGTCCATGTTTATTTTTGTCTATAAACATAAACATATTATTGTACACTATTTAGAATTTTATAAATATGTTTACCTATCGTTTTTAATAAGTTTACGATTTAGATTTATAAAGTAATATCTTTGAATCTATAAGATTAATGTCATTTATTACGAATAAAATTAATGCAAATAGTTTAAAAATTGTTTACGTACGTTACAGAGGATGCAAAAAATAAAAAAATATATTGACAGTCATTCAAAAAATTAAAAAACCTTTATTTTAGATTACTACCAGAACTAAAATTTAAAAAATTACAACCGTGAATTACCTCAAGCTGCCAGATTCACGACTCAACCTGACCAGCGGGCGATAGACTTAACGGACTCTCGTCTGCCTCTTTTATTATAAATGGGAAAAGGTAAAATGAAACATATGAATGAAACATATATTGCAAATGTGGCATGAGTGTCACATTTTTCTGGTATTGTACTTTAAGATTCTTACGTTTTTTTAATACCAAAAATCTTTCACACTTTATCAAAACGGTTATGAAAATTAATTTTGATGCATAAATCAATGATCCTTCACTGGAATTTAACTTAATTAGATAATTTTAGATCTAGCTTGAAAACTTCATTACAGTAAAATTTTCTCTTTGTACAATCTTGATAATTTTCTCCGATATATGTTGGAAAAATACTTAACGAGTTTTTAATGTTCTAAAAATAATTTAATTAAGTAAACAAATGAAAACAGATTGTGTCTGATGCAGTTTGCATTGTTTACATTCAAATAAAACACAAAATAATATGATTGGTATTTTTGTATTATAAAATATGCAAAAAATATACTTATGGAAGAGTGACTAAAGACTATGACATTGTGAAGAAAATATAATGCTATTTTGATCTCTTTTCCGTAAAAATTAGTTGTTTACGGTTGTTTTAAAAGGAAAGTTTTCGATAACAATCATGTCACTAGGATTACCCTAGCCTATGGGCTAATAAAACTTGAAAGTGAGAACGTTTTCGATCACAGTGTACAACATAAAACACCAATAATTGTGCTCCATGAAATTTTCGAACATAAAAATGTTTTTTTCTTTTTTTAGCGTGTTCAAAATCCAATAACTAAAATAAAAAAATAGAATGATTCAAATCTGTCGTTGTTTTTACTGCATATTTTCTCTCTAGAGACGCAGTGCCAATGCTTAGTACTAAGTAGAGGGGGAAATATTTCTATTTCCAAAATGTTTTAATTCTTAATCCTACAAATGTTGCAGTTAAAAGAAAAATATTGCGGAAAATCTTTCGCATATACAGTACGGACAATGGCATACGTCCAGCCATTAGTCCGCGTTTAGTTGCTTTACCTGAAGAAAAACCTTAAATATTTCGAAAAATATGTCTTTTCTGAGCGTTCTGCGGTGTTAAACATAAGAAATGTGTGTCTCAGTAAAATAAAGTGTCAGATATGTATATGTTAATAAGGTTTACTATTGACCTCTAAAAAAATCAAAAACATCACAAAAAACTGATAATTTATATAATAAGTTCTTGCATAATAAAAAGATGACTGAGAGATTGAGTAGAAAAAAAAACAACATGCGCGGTTGCATCTATGGTCAACTTGAAAAACTCACTACGTCAATAAGAAAATTTATGATTTGAATAAATGATACTATTTGATGAAATCTCAGTTTTCAATGAATAAAAAAGGTACGACTTAGTTATCCCGTCGACCAAAATCATCAAATTATACAAATCGCCAAACACATAGCTAAATTATACATATTGACATAATTTTCATTTTAAATAACGATTAAATAAATAATTAATATAACATTAGTAAAAATACAAATAAAAAGTCGAAATAAAAATCACTTAATGACGTTTAACCACGTGTATCGTGTTAATTTCATTAATGTCATTAAATGCGACATTCACTATCAATCATTATTGGCATTTAATCTTATAGTTTGGCGATGGTTGTTTTTTCGATGGGATAACCAAGTAGTACAAAGAAAAATACAAAAGTTAATCTGAATATAATTTTTACTTCTTACTTATTAGGACTTATTATACTCAGTATAAACAAAAGTTTTCTTTAGCTAAAAATATTACCAGATATAAAATTTCTACTGAAAAGAGCGTCGCAAGTATCGAGATCACGCCGTAATGGAACATTAAAAACAGGAAAATTCTATAATAAGTATCTACGCAAACAATTTAATTCCAAAAAGCGAAAAAAATAATTGCATCCGAAAATATTAATGACACATTTTTTTTATATATATAATATTAAAAATAAACATGGGCCATCAACGCTGCGATAAAGAACAAATGGCACTAGTATTGCCCCAAACTAGAAGTTTCTTTATTCAGCTTGTTTTGATAATAAGCAATATGATTGCATGTCCCACACACTTTTAATAAGTCTTACAACTCATCTTTATTTCCTGAAACTTTTGTAAACTGTGCGATTCTCAGATTTGTTCTTTATAAGTTTTGCTATGAAATCACTTCTGAAAGAGATGAAAAAAGCATTCTTCATGGAAGGATCTCTTGGTCGTTGACACATGACGTTTAATGAACTGTCGGAACAAAAATATAATAATCAGACATAAACTAACCATCAAAAAGCCATTGTATTACACACTTTTTTCGCATCGTTTGAATGTTGTAAGTTTTCCATCTAGTATTGCCGAAGTATTAAATGGCCATCACTCGCGTATGGGTCATGATATGGGTCATGATATGGGTCATGATCGCTCACACGCTATCATAGCCTGAGAGCTCATGTGCCCGCCCGTTCTGTATGTACGTTCGTACGTGCGTAACGCCATAACTCATGATACAATTATCCGATCCACTTTAAATTTTGTATCTAGGTATATCCTGACAAGGTGCTTCCCTGATTAGTTTTTGGAGTTCATTCGATATGTAAAGAGGGGGAACGGGAGGCTCATGCCCCTCCCCTTAATTGATATAAATGGGTTTTTCATGCAGAATTACGTTTTCGTTCAAAATTTAGATATAGGATCATTCTGATGAGGCGATTCCGTGACTGTTATTAGGTGTTCATTGAATAAGTATAAACAGGGGGAACAGGGGTAAATAATTTATATAAATGGGTTTTCCAAGCATTTTTATTTTATTTTTATTATTATTTATTTTTATATTTATATTTTTATTTTATTTTTCCCCGTTTTAAATAGAAGAGGAGAAGTCTCTATCACGCGATGGTTAGGTGGAGTACTAGTCCTTGTGGCTTAGCATGATTTAAAGTTGTCCTTTGATTTTTTGGTTCTGATAGCGGTTTGAAAAGATGTCTTTTTGAATTTTTTTCTCTACAAAAAGAAACTCTTTTGGTGCACATGATCAATGTGAAAAGTTTACAATTGTTGAATAACTTCATTTTTCTATTTTATTAGAACAAATTTTTCCTGTAAGTCGTAAAACACTTGATTTACAAGGATCAGCTGTCTATGTCCTGAAAAGGCAAAGCCGATTTTCCACGGGGCAGCACACCAAAACGAAATATCCGTTCAAAAATAGTTAGAAAAATTTCGGCTATATTTTTTTTAAACATGACGTACTGTTAATATCGACTATAACAACTGTAGAAATAAAAAAGATTCATTAATAATGAATGTCCAGTAAGGACAATTTATCACAAACTTCAAAATTTTCTACGAGTGTCAAGATATTTTTTTCTAGCTTTATAAAATAAATGTTATGTTATCATTAATTATGTTAACATTAATAATATGTTATCATTAATTTTATGTAAAGCATTTTAATAAATTAAGTTACAAAGAGTTTTTTGAAGTTTACAAATTAAGTTATCGCAATTGTAAAAATATGATGATATGCAGCATATAATACAACTCATAATTTTCAGTTAAATATTAAAAAATAATCATAATGATAAAGCTAAATATACAAAATGTTTTGAAATTAATATACCAAGTGTTTAAATCCAAAAATAACGCATTCATGTTAAAGCATTATTTCTGATAAAAATACTTTGCTATGTATAGAAGGTGAATCTAAATCATGTTTTAAAAATATTAAATTTTAAAGTAATATATATTAGATTATTTTATCATCGCGTATTAAAATATGTTTAATATATTCATTCTGAAATAATCTAATTGTTTCATGATTAACAAATAGAACTTTAATAACTAATGGTACCCAACATAATACCTAAAATTAGGGTCGCTTCAGCACCGCTTATCTTCCATTACTCTGATGTTTTCACTATTAAATGTGTATATTTATTCACAATGTTTTAAATAAGTCTTTGGTACAGTTATATGTATAACCGATTCAAATTTCATAGGCCTAAAGCTATCAGAATTATTTGTCTGTTATGTTAAACTACCCTATGCGAAGAAAAAAGTGAACGAGAAAAAATCATTTTTATTTTAAAACTGGATATCAGGGTTCTTTTCTCGAAATTTATACAATATTTAAAAAACCGATATATATATTTACCATAAAAATTTCAGATTTCGATCAACAAGAAGCATATAGTAGTGGCTACATTATTAGTTACATGTATAAACTTTACATTCCGACTGTTAAACTATTTTTTATACACATGAACTGAAGACTTATGGCTGTGGTGGTTACTCGATAACCCCCCATATTTTTATTTTAATTCAATTGTATTAACTATTTTATTTCCTATCATCTCTTTTTTATTAATGTTCTCAATTTAAATATTATTTCGATTTCGTTTCTTTTGATATCGTCGCCTGTAAATTTTTCTTCCTTACGCAGCTTATCGAATGTTCTAAACCGGTAAAATCTTGTTTGAATTCATTCCTTCCGGTTTAAAAAGTTTCTAGAATTATCTCGTTCGTTCTATGGGTGGTACTTCCGGTTAATCTGGCCCTCCCTTTGGCCTATCAAATTGAATTCCTCAGGTGACGTGATTTAAGCAGTTAAGTGCCTGGCCACCTGCTTTGGCTTTCCCTCTTTAAGTGTATTATCATTTTTTCCCTATTAAATTCATATTTCACTATACATTGACACGTAGCTTGGCTTCTTTTTCCTCGCTTTCCCCATTCGAACGTTGCCAACTTGGCGTATTCTGGGTTTACAGTAACCCTTGATCTGCCCTCTCCGCTCTCTCTGCGTCACCAGTTCAGTTGAGCAGATGCCGTGGATGTTGAGTGGATGCTCCTCTGCATGATGTAAAAAAAAACCTCCGAATTGTCGTTATGCTTCGAGGAGTAAGACTTCTCTTCCCCCGCGAACGAGTCTGTTTTTCTTTGGCCGTTGTTCTATGCCGGCCACTCAATATGTTCTCACGGATTGTTTTTGAGAATCAGTTAAATATATCTTCAAAAGCTTCCTTCAAATTTATTTCAAGTTCTCCAAGTTAGTTCCATATCATCATAATCAATTGAATCATCTTTTCCTCCGAAGATGGTGCTCAAAGTATTCTTCGTGATTAAAAATATCACAGTTTCTTCTTTTTCAATTCATAAAAAAATCGCTCATACGCATTAAAATAATTATCTGTGCATAAAAGGCATCCCCAATGGAAGATATTGAATATCTCTTCGTGATTTCTAGCATATGCTTTTATTGAAGTGTTATCGATTAATATTCTAAAATAATTTAGTCTTCATATCGCAAAAAAAAGGATCGATCATGCTATCAAAGTGCATACATATATATATAAAGAAAATTATGTGAAAATATTTCTACCTATGTATATCATCCTTGTGGAGTATTTGTACGAAAGAAATAATAATATACATATATGAGAAATGTGCATGATAGCAAATATATATATTAAAATATAAAAGTCATGACATATTGCACAAATAATAAATAAATAAAATGTTCGTTTTTCTTCAATTTTCTCTTCATTTAATGTGTTAAGAGTCTATTTATTCGTCTTCTCGAATTTGTCTTCATAAGCCAAGAATTCCAGGTAACTTTCTTCTTATTATTTTATATTTTTTTTGCAATTTATTTTGAGTTATTATTATCTTAGTTAAAGATTTCACTATTAAGAACTATAATGGTTGCCTTTTGTCATGTTCTATTATTACGGGTCTTTTGCTGGCATTCATCCAACGCAATGTCTGTCTATCCACTAGTATGATCACTTGGCCTAGTTTAGATGAAATAAAAAATAAGTGTTCTCATCTCTCTTCCCCAAACATAACAGTTTAATCTCCTTTTTACAAACATAACAGAATCAATCTTCTTTGGTGCCGTGTTTCCTTCTGAACCAATATTTTTCTTCTGGCACCATGTACCTCTTTGAATCCATTAATATTCTTCAAGACATGACAATTATTAGATGATATTGTGTTTTCTTTATTTATATATATATATATTCAACAAAAAAATAAATTATATCTTCATTATCGGGTCTTTATGCAGTGATCAATATTTTATATTTATATTTTATTGAGTGTGGTGTAATAAATGAATGCATAATATATTTTCATTTTATGCTGAAATAATATTTTTTTTGGAGCAGTAGATTTTCTATAACATAATTTATCGATATATTTTTCTTGCCATAATATAATATATATCTAATATTATATAATATTTAACGAAGGTGCTGGTAAATATAATTGATTATTTTAATATAAATTATTCTCTTGTCATAAATATAAGAACATATGTTTTGAGCGATATGACATATATATATACATAAAAATTTTTGGGCCATGTTCTTTTGATCTGATGCTAAGAAAGATATGTTGGTATTTTTCGTCTCTTCATCATATATTTATTTTTCTTCTTAACGTATAAAAATGATGTATAACGTAAATGAAATTCGTCAATATTTTAAATAATGGGTCAATTTGTATATTATTTTGTATGTGACCAGTCTATAAGAAAATTTAACCTGTCATTTATTGAGCTCTTATTTTAATTATCTCATCATGCCTCCCAAATCAAAATTAAATATTGCAATACAGCCGTTCGACGGCAACCCACAGACTGTGGAATTCTTCTTTGATCAATTATCTGATATACAAGAGTTAAATAATTTTTCTGATAAAGAACTATTTGTTCTCTTCAAATCTAAACTTGAGGGTAGCGCCTTACTCTTCTTTCTTGAAACACAGTCTCAGTTCAAGAACTATAATTTCCATGACATTCGGAAAGCTTTTATAGACTATTTCTTACCCTCAAAAAAGACTGTTTCTCTCAAATCCTTGCAAAATTTAAAGTTAGATTCTAACGAATCAGTCAAAAATTTTGCATTTCGTTTGGATAAACAACTTCGACTTGCATACCCTAAATTGGATCCTCCTGCTCTCAATTCATTAAAATTCACTCATTTTCTTGAGGCTTTGCCTAAACAAATTAAGCGAAAGATTTTAGAAGAAAATATTTCATCTTTTGATTTAGCTCTTGAACGAGCAAATTTTCTTCAAGATATATACGACTCTCTTCCTAAAAAATCTTACGAGAATTATAATCAAGCCTATTGTTTGGATACTGAAAAAGTCCATGATAATTCTAGTGACTCTAATAATGTGCTCCATAAGACTCCTATAAAACATACGAAGGATAAAATTTATGTCAATTCTCAAACTACCTTCTCACCTTCGCAAACTCAAAAAGACAATTCTCATGCTTCTCGTAACTTTAAAAGAAAAGCTAGAACATATTCTCCTTCTCCAAATAGACAGGAGGCTACTGATAAACATAAAAATAATTTTCGTCAACATAGATTTTATCGGAAACGTCCTTATCATCAACCCACCTTCGACAAATTTTCTCACAAAAAAAATTCTGCATCCTTTTATCATAAACGAGATGTTGTGCAATGTGCGTTTTGTGGAAAATTCAATCATCGTATGGACTCATGCTACAAATTTAAGAATATTATCAATGCTTCTAATCAAAACTCTTCATCTCACTTTTCGTCTAATCCTCACAGAAGGAAAAACTACACCTCTTCTTCTGAAAAAAAAAAACAATGTCTATCATTTAAACAAATAGGGGAGACTGGTTCTACTGACCGCCTTCTCTCCCATAATTTTCATTCAGGGTCAGTACACTTTAGTGACAAAAACAAACATCAATTTGACAAAAGCTCTTCAATCACTTTAGTATCATCCACAGCTGTCCAAACTTCCCCTGTAACACCTAAATTTAACAAATCTTCATGTTCCTATAATTCGTTCACATCCAAACAAACTTTAGAAATTGATGATGATGTACAAGAAAGACATGTCATATGCAGTTCCTTTAATAACTCGTATGTTCTTCCATGCATACTGATAAACATACAACATAATGAAATCTCAACGTTAATTGATACTGGATCAAGTTTGTCCCTTTTGGATCAAGAATGCTTTAATAGCATTAAATCCAGGCTTCACTACAAATTCTTATCCAGAAATGTGTCTGTGTCTACTATAAATTCTAAAGTTTTTTTCAAAGGATGCATCGAAATAGCATTTAAAATCGACAAAATTCTTTTTTCATCATGTCTTTTATCTTACAAAGATACGAAATATCCATTTTCAAGCCATACTTGGATTTGAGTTCATTAATAAACATTCTGTAACCATATCACCAAAGTTTAAATCTATCTTGATTAAGGATAAACATATTCCTTTTCACAGTTATAACGAATCTCCTACTTGCTATTTCATGAATTCTGAATATACTTATGACAATTCAAATGTGCCATATTCTTTAGATGTACACAAAATGCCTTGTTATGAAGATTCTATATCAAATAATCTAAGTAATGGTACTTATACTGATGATTTATATGCAAATTATGGTGACACAAATTTAAAATTAGTCAACAATTTTACAACCTATCCTTATAATTATAATTTTCAAAATAGTGGTTTATTTACAAATAATGTTGCTAACACTGCTATGAATTTTCATAATCCTTATATTGATGGTAATTTTACTTATTTGTCTAACTATTTTCCAACTGATTATGGTAATGTTGTGAACTATTTATCTACTAATAATAATATGCCTGACAAAAATCTTACATCTGAAAATACTAATGATCTTAGTTATGTTGGTGAAAAGCAAACTCATTTAAATATTGGTAATAAAATTTTGGTGAATTCCAATATGGTACAATTACTCAATAGAGAATTAATCCCTCCTAATTCCTTTGTGTATTTACATGTTAAGTACTTGAATCCTCCATCTGAATATTTTATTTTCAAACCTTCTTTAAAAAATAAAGGTCTTGTTTTACATGAATCACTGCATTCCAAATCTTCAATTCAAAATAATTTATTTTTGGTTGTATGTCAGAATATATCAAAGCTGGACATTCATTTAAATAAAAATTCAATTATTGGCGAATGTATCAATGTAGATGAGAAGGATATTGAGGAATATTCTTTTGATTTAGATTTTGAAAATGAATATTGCAATTTAATTTTACCATCTGAAGAGGTTAAGAGAAAACGTATTCAAGAACTGTCTCCAAATGACTTTGATCTAAAACACTTACCTCCTCATGAAAAAGAATCTTTAACAAAATTATTGTGCAGTAAAGCTTTAGCTTTTTCCAAATCTCTTGACACTTTAGGTCATACCGACCTGGTTAATCCTCAATTTACTATGCTAAATTCTCATCCAGTCAAAACCCTACCTTTTCCTGTGCCACAGGCACTCGAGCAAGAAGCTCTTGACCAAATTAATCAAATGTTAAATGCTGGCATTATTGAGAGATCAAATTCATCTTGGGCGTGTCCCATGCTTCTTGTTAAAAAAAAGAGAACTGATATGTCGAAGCCTCAAAAGTATCGTTTGGCTCTAGATTTAAGATTGCTAAATTCTATTATAATACCATCTTCATATCCTCTTCCTAGAATTCAAAATCTATTGGTGCAATTATCAAAATTTAAGTATTATACTACTCTTGACTTGCCCTCTGCATACTGGCAGATCGCTGTACCTAAAGATATGCAAGATAAGCTCAGTTTTACTACTCCATGGGGAATTTTTACCTACCTGCGTCTCGTGTTTGGCTTGAAGACAGCTGCAAGCACTTTTCAACAATTAATTGATTCAGTTATTCAATTATCTCAAATTGATTCGTGTTATGCATACCAAGACGACATTGTAGTTGGCGCAAATTCATTTGAAGAAATGACCATGTAACTCACAAAGCTCTTAGACACTCTTATTGCTAACAACATTACTCTGTCTCCTGAAAAATGTTCCTTTATGCAAACTAGTATTAACTTTTTAGGATTCCAACTCACAGATCATAAAATTCTTCCTATTACAAGTAACATTTTAAAAATTACTTCATTTCCAACGCCTAAAACCAAGAGGAAAACGAAAAGTTTTATAGGTTTATGTTCATTTTATAGGTCAATTATTCCTAATTTTGCTAAATTGATTACTCCTCTTATTGAAGTCACCAAACCTAAAAATAAATTTTCTTGGAAATCTGAACAAGAAATTGCATTTAAAAAATTACAAGACATATTCTTTCAGAAACCTATGCTCAATCTTCCTAAGTGGAATGAAACCTTCTATATTAATACAGATGCATCAAAGACAGCAATATCAGCTGTTCTTATGCAGAAATTTGATGGTGAACTTAGACCAATCTCCTATTATTCCAAAACTCTATCTCAGTCGGAAAGACAGTACCCTGCCATCAAATTGGAACTTTATGCCATTTACAAAGGCATAACGGCTTTTAAATACTATATTTTTGGTCGACCCTTTATTCTATTATCCGACGCCAAACCTCTTAATAATTATAAAAAAGCTACATCACCAGCCGATATTACTACTCGATGGATGTTAGAACTGTTAGAATACTCGTACACATTCCAACATGTACCAGGCAAAGAAAATGTGTTAGCAGATTTTCTAAGTAGAACACCTCACATTCCTACTGAAGATCTCCATAATAATCCAGATCTTATTTCTACACAAGAACCACTACCGATTGTTAATAATCAGAAAGATTTACATAATGAAATTCCTCACTTTCCATGTGGTTTAGTTGACAAAATGCTCCACACATGTCATCTTCAAAGTGACTCTTCACCTCCAAATAATGATAATAATCAAGATCCATTATTAGAAATTCTTGATCACACCATCTTCTCTGAACAACAAAAAGACCCAAATTTCAAAAACATTTATGAAGATCTTAAAAATAACAAAAAATCTAAAAGTTTAAATGGCTACTATATTAATCCAAGTAATGATTTACTTTGCTACAATGGACATTTTTCTTCAGAAGATATTGAGCTACATAAAGCTGTTTTACCTTTGTCACTTAGAGCAAAAGCCTTAAGAATTGCTCATGTTACTCACACTGGAATTCATAAAACTATTGTTAATTTAAAGAAAAGATTTACCTGGAAAACCCTTGTTTCTGATGCCATTAATTATGTCAACTCTTGTGAAATTTGTTTAGTAAACAAAAATCATAAAAAAAATACTGCTCCATACTTACCAGCACCACTTCCAACAGCTCCCAATCAAAAAGTTTCTATGGATTTACTCGGCCCATTGAGAAATCGCCAATATGTCATGACCGTTATTGATCACTTTTCTCGTCATTTAGAATTATATGCCTTGAATAATATTAGCGCTGAGTCTGTTACAAAAGCTTTATTACATTACATTTCTACTCATGGAAAACCCGAATTAACTCTCACTGATCATGGCTCTCAGTTCACTAGTGATATGTTTTCTTATTTTAATAAAAAGCTTGGCATTAAATTGGAACGCAGTTCTGTAGCCCATCCCCAGGCTAACGGATTAAGTGAACGATGTAATTCTCAAATAAAATCGTCTGTGAATACAATGGCTTCCCAAGGATGTGATGTACCAACTGCTCTAAAAATTCACCAATCCATATATAATGCTACACCTCATCCAGCTACAAAATTCACTCCAAATCTTCTTCATTTTGGAAGAGAGATAAATGACATTTATGCTAATTATAAAACTCAAGCTTCCTGGAAAATTCTCAATACTGCCTATGAAATTCATAAATTAATGGATGTTATTGAGAAAATATACTATCAAGCTTACAAGAATAACGAATCTTCTAGACAAAAAGTGTACCAAAAATCGAGAGAAAAATTAAAATTTGCCAACATCAATGTTAATGACATTGTTTACGTAAAATTTCCCACTGTGTTTAACAAAAAAGTACAAGGCCCATACCTGGTGAAGAAAATAATTTCTCCTGTACTTATTCAAATTCAAGATTCCAATAATAGTCACGCTTCACCAATGTTGATTCACACTAACAGAATCTTGAAGCTTCAAAAGAGAAATGAAGCATTGCAATATCCTTCAGTTTCTTCTAAAAATGCATCACACGATCAAACAGCTGTTGATAGTGCATCTTCTACTCCTGTGAGACAACACTCTCCTACTCAAGTTTCTATTCATGATGCTGCTTGTAACACATCTCCTCAAATTCTTTCTTCTTCTAAGTGCCAACAAACATCTTCATGTTCAAGTAAATCGGTACAGTCACAAGCTCCTCCTGATAGCACTCACACTGGTGTTAGAAACAAGTCTACTCAATATAAAAATTATGATCTTCGCCCTCGCACTCATAAAATGTGTAAAAAATGAACTAATCTTCTTTTCTTTTTTCAGGATGACTCTTGATTTGTAACATATTCAGTCAATACTAGTTCGACTGATATTCGAGTATGAAGAATGACTGTATAATTTTCGTTTTCTTCCTCCAAGCTGCTGGCAGCTGTTATTTTTTTTCTCTTCTTTATTTTAGTCTTCTTCTCCTTGAAGCAATACAATGTTCATCCTCCAAATGTATGTATGGTTTTAATATTTTTACTATTCACTGTATTCATTTCTAAACCATAATTATTGTAATTAGTATAAATACTCTCTAAAATACCATATACTACTACTTCTACCCTTACAAAGTCTTTAATTACAATAGTTGGTGCTAATTTGAGAAAGAATTTGTCTTTTTATATAGTTGTTGAAATATTGTGTCATTATTTAAAGTTATTTTTGACAAATGTTTATTCTACTAAGAAAAGTGGATTGTAATTGATGTAAGATAAATATGAGTACTCATGAAATCATTTTCCCTATTGTGACTTATGCACTATCTACCAAAAAGTATTTGTACACTTTCAGTTTTTGACAAATATTTAAAAATATACTGGTCGGATTCTTCTGGAACTTCAGAAATAACAAGATTATGTTTTACTTTATATTTATTTACATTCATTTGTTAAGCGGGTAATTAGGGGGCCGGCAAAAAAACAAAGAATAATAGAAATATTTGGGATCGCCCTGTACATGAAAATGCACGAAACGACTTATCGCTTTAGAATACAAATATATGAATACAGTAGAATATGTACACTAATTTTTGTGAGAATAGCATGTATATTTATGGCGATAGAGCGATTTTTTTGAAAAATTCAAAAAATTCTGGTATGTTTTTTGTTTATATCATGCTGGGTTTTTGACCAAATTTAACGCAAATTTCAGAAAAATTGGCAAAATGCAGTAGATTAAATGTAGCGCAATGGAATATAAATATATTAAATATTTTATGAAATATGAGTGGTTTTATGAAATAATTTTTATCTGCGCATGCGCGAACGATAAAAACAATTCTTTTACATCATTTAATAGTCAATTCTATGGAGTAACTTACAAAAAAAATCCAATGAAATATCGTGAAAATTCAAAAAGATATCATTATTATAAGTAAGCTGTTTTTACATTGCTCTCTAAAAACGGCTGAATGATAAGGGATTCTCCACAAATTGACATTTTTTATTGACTGACTTTTAGGAAAAAATTAGTATTTAATGTATACAATATCTAATACAATATTTCTGTTAATAAGTGTCTTGACATCTGTGATGGAAAATAATAAAAGCCCTTTTCCTTTTCTATCACAGGTGTCAAGATACTTATTAGCAGCAATATTGTATTCATTAAATAGTACTAATTTTTTCCTAAAAGTCAGTTAATAAAAAATGTCAATTTGTGGAGAATCCCTTATCATTCAGCCGTTTTTAGAGAGCAATGTAAAAACAGTTTACATATAATAATGATATCTTTTTGAATTTTCACGATATTTCATTGGATTTTTTTTATAAGTTACTCCATAGAATTGACTATTAAATGATGTAAAAGAATTGTTTTATCGTTCGCGCATGCGCAGATAAAAATTATTTCATAAAACTACTCATATTTCATAAAATATTTAATATATTTATATTCCAATTGCGCTACATTTTTTCTACTGTATTTTGCCATTTTTTCTGAAATTTGCGTTAAATTTGGTGATGATATAAACAAAAAACATACCAGAATTTTTTGAATTTTTCAAAAAAATCGCTCTATCGCCATAAATATACATGCTATTCTCACAAAAATTAGTGTACATATTTTATTGTATTCATATATTTGTATTCTAAAGCGATAAGTCGTTTCGTGCATTTTCATGTACAGGGCGATCCCAAATATTTCTATTATTCTTTGTTTTTTTGCCGGCCCCCTAATTACCCGCTTAACAAATGAATGTAAATAAATATAAAGTGAAACATAGTCTTTATATTTCTGAAGTTCCAGAAGAATCCGACCAGTATATTTTTAAATATTTGACAAAATGTCAAAAACTGAAAGTGTACAAATACTTTTTGGTAGATAGTGTATAAGCATTTCTCTTTACAATGCATGCATGCTCTAACATTTAACCTCTTTTAACATTTAAAAAAAAATGTAAATGAATGATAAACTTATGCACACTAATATTTCTACTTTTATTGTTGACCTATAAAAAAAATTTTAATGACTCACAATAAGTATCCCTTTGTATGTTTCTAAGTATTTGAAAGTTCTTAGAGATGTAAACAAAAAAAAAGAAGGTTTTTGGTATACTATAATCATACTTTGGATCCAAAGATGTTGCTTGAGTCATTATATATTTATATAAAGCAAATACTTGATATATGACAAATACAAAAATGATCACTTGTTATTTAAAAATGTTTGAAATTTGCAATTAAACATATTCAAAATATCTTATATAAAATTTTTGACATAATAGATTTTTGTTTGTAAGTTGACATTATCAAAGTCATATATATTCATATAAGATTGATATATTCATATAAGTTCCTTTTATCAGAATATAAATATCCTCTGTTTTATTTTTATTTTGAATATAGTATTAAAAGTATTTATGCAATTATTGTAAATTTATGTTGAAAGTGTTCAAGAATATTCTTTTATGAGAGTATAAAAAATTTCTCTTTGAAAATTATTATATTCATTTTGAAGATGTTTTTATTGGAAAATAACATTGTATTTTTCTACCAATTTACATATGCCTTTTTTTGGAATTTGTTATATTTCTCTTTGAAAATGTTGTTATTGAATGCTACTGAGGTTATTCAGTTAAGATTTGTTAAAAGCTCAAAAAGGTATTATATGTTGATATATGTACATTTTTATGAGGGCCTAAATACTCTCTCTGCACCATTTGTATGTATTTTCCTTTTTCAAATTTTCAACTTACAGATTCATTCAATTTATCATGTGTCATTGGAAACCATCCATTTTATATACAGTTATAGTATGATTCATTTTGTTGTCAACTGAAAAATATACATATACATGTTGTTGTTGTATACTCAAATATTTTTTTACATATACTAAAGCATTCAATCATCATATTGCATTTTGCACAGCTTAACAAGAGACTGTTCATAGTTAAAGACTGTTGTTTCTGCAAATATATATAGACTTTAATAATTTTTTTTTGATACGTGATAGATACCTCTGGAAGAAACTTACCTTTTGTATACCTTCCATTTTAATATTTGCTATCTTTGGTGCATTAACATAAGGACTACTACCATAATAGTAATTATTTTTATTATTTAATATCATGTAAAACAATTATTTCTATTCATATAACTATTTCTGGTGCATTTATTTTGTGTTATTATTTTATATCTTTGTACATGTTTTAGAAAATATTGTCTCGATGAAAAAATTATTGAATTTTTGTCATCTCTCCAATATTTTCTTTTGGGGAGGCCCGGGTAGATATCTGGTGGTTACTCGATAACCCCCCCCCATATTTTTATTTTTATTCAATTGCATTAACTATTTTATTTCCTATCATCTCTTTTTTATTAATGTTCTCAATTTAAATATTATTTCGATTTCGTTTCTTTTGATATCGTCGCCTGTAAATTTTTCTTCCTTACGTAGCTTATCGAATGTTCTAAACCGGTAAAATCTTGTTTGAATTCATTCCTTCCGGTTTAAAAAGTTTCTAGAATTATCTCGTTCGTTCTATGGGTGGTACTTCCGGTTAATCTGGCCCTCCCTTTGGCCTATCAAATTGAATTCCTCAGGTGACGTGATTTAAGCAGTTAAGTGCCTGGCCACCTGCTTTGGCTTTCCCTCTTTAAGTGTATTATCATTTTTTTTCCTTATTAAATTCATATTTCACTATACATTGACAGGTAGCTTGGCCTCATTTTCCTCGCTTTCCCCATTCGAACGTTGCCAACTTGGCGTATTCTGGGTTTACAGTAACCCTTGATCTGCCCTCTCCGCTCTCTCTGCGTCACCAGTTCAGTTGAGCAGGTGCCGTGGATGTTGAGTGGATGCTCCTCTGCATGATGTAAAAAAAAACCTCCGAATTGTCGTAATGCTGCGAGGAGTAAGACTTCTCTTCCCCCGCGAACGAGTCTGGTTTTTTTTGGCCGTTGTTCTATGCCGGCCACTCAATATGTTCTCACGGATTGTTTTTGAGAATCAGTTAAATATATCTTCAAAAGCTTCCTTCAAATTTATTTCAAGTTCTCCAAGTTAGTTCCATATCATCATAATCAATTGAATCATCTTTTCCTCCGAAGATGGTGCTCAAAGTATTCTTCGTGATTAAAAATATCACAGTTTCTTCTTTTTCAATTCATAAAAAAATCGCTCATACGCATTAAAATAATTATCTGTGCATAAAAGGCATCCCCAATGGAAGATATTGAATATCTCTTCGTGATTTCTAGCATATGCTTTTATTGAAGTGTTATCGATTAATATTCTAAAATAATTTAGTCTTCATATCGCAAAAAAAAAGGATCGATCATGCTATCAAAGTGCATACATATATATATAAAGAAAATTATGTGAAAATATTTCTACCTATGTATATCATCCTTGTGGAGTATTTGTACGAAAGAAATAATAATATACATATATAAGAAATGTGCATGATAGCAAATATATATATTAAAATATAAAAGTCATGACATATTGCACAAATAATAAATAAATAAAATGTTCGTTTTTCTTCAATTTTCTCTTCATTTAATGTGTTAAGAGTCTATTTATTCGTCTTCTCGAATTTGTCTTCATAAGCCAAGAATTCCAGGTAACTTTCTTCTTATTATTTTATTTTTTTTTTGCAATTTACTTTGAGTTATTATTATCTTAGTTAAAGATTTCACTATTAAGAACTATAATGGTTGCCTTTTGTCATGTTCTATTATTACGGGTCTTTTGCTGGCATTCATCCAACGCAATGTCTGTCTATCCACTAGTATGATCACTTGGCCTAGTTTAGATGAAACAAAAAATAAGTGTTCTCATATCTCTTCCTCAAACATAACAGTTCAATCTCCTTTTTAGAAACATAACAATGGCTGTAGAAATAAAAGCAAAATTTTGCTCAAGTAGAATTTTTTTGTGAAAAAAATCAACACAAATTCCATGTTTAAAGACAAATTCTTCAATATCGCATTCTAATTTTTTTTATGAATTTTACTCCCGTTAACCTGGTATGTAAACATTTTTTTAAAGCTTTCCTTTTAATTACTCATTATAATCGATGCTTTAATCCATAATCTAGGCTTCTATCAAATTTCTTTCGTTTGTAGTATTTTTTTAACATGTTTTGTAGAGAATACTATTCACCATAAACAATTGAGAGCGTTTAAGTCTCCAAGTGTTCCTACAACATTTTTGAAGCACACCTGCCAGTATTGTCAACTCAAATATCATAATCCAAAAATTTTACTAAGAAAAGCGTAACTAATAAGTCTGCCCGCCAACATAAGAATACATATATGTATATATATATATATACAGTGGCGGTCAAAAGTTTCCGGCCAGTTGGTGTCTTTGATTTAATTACCAGAAGGTTTCAGCAAATAAGAAGCACAACTGCTTCAAAAGTTAGGAATATGTGAATGACCTCTGACCACGTTATCATTTAATTTGGATACTGAGGACGCTTCATGCAAAGGGGTAGAATTCGAAGTTCGCGTGTGCAAAAATTTCCGGCCACTCATCATTCCTTAGCCTTTTTCTATCGGTAAAGTGTTTTTTGGTCATGTTTGTGAATAAATTAACGTGGATAGCATAGCTTAAATTCAAAATTGAAAAGTTCAACATATATTGTCCATGAACGAGTGATTATTTTGTCACTAAAGGGCTAATCTTCTCAAGGTATTGCGGTAGAGTTTTCGATCGGTAAATCAACTGTAAACGATATTTAAAAATTATATAAAGATGACCGTGGCCTTCAGAACTTTGTGAAGTCCGAAAGACTTCAAAAAATTACTATTCTGGTGGACAGAATTATCAAGAGAAAAAAAATGATGACCCTCATAAAAATTCCGTTGCAATATACGGCTATTTACAAAATGAAAATATCGTTGAAAAAAACTCGGTCTTCCGTGTCAAGATTCTGACGTGATACAGAACTTTATGGAGGTGTCGGTGTTCAAAAATTTTTCGCAGGTAAAAAAATATAAATGTACTGACTGGCGTTTTCCAAAAAACACAAAGTGTGGTATAGTGAAAACTAAAGTATTATTTTTCCATCAATAGAATTTGAAACTTTTTTGGGAGTGATGACACACATGACTTCCGATAACCTAACAACAAAAAATTTGATTCAACATATGTTATTCCTAGAATGAAGCATACCGTTGGCCACGTTATAATGTGGGGAGTATTTTCTTCAAAAATTGTCGGTTCGTTAGTTAAAATCCAAGGCAAGATGAATGTTGCAATGTATATCTTGCAAGATTATTTTCTGCCTTATTAGAGGAAAATTTTGGTCGCAACTATTTGTTTTAACAGGATAACGACATTATTAATGCATGGAAGCCTTTGCAAGCAATGGTTTTCTCACAAAAAATTCCGTTTTTGAAATAGCCAGCTTAAACGCCCAACGTGAATCCAATAGAAAATTTTTGGAAAGAAGTTGACAAACGTCTGCCGACCTATAAATATTCCAACTCAGCAGAAAATTCCAAAAAGTTAGAAGAAATGTGGAAAAAACATACCATAGACGAACTTTAACCGTTGATTGTATGAATGTTATGTTAATGCGCCCTAGAATTTATTTCTAAAGGTAATAAAATACTAATACTAAAAAATACTTATTATAAATGTTGTTGATTGTTGTAGTTTTCAATTACAAAACATTTTTTTTTAAATTTGCGAAAGTGGCCAGGAAACAGTAGAGTACATGCGTTTTTCGTTGTACTTAATTTTGTCAATTTATTGATAATTTGTCAAATTTATTGATATTTACATGTTATTCCACAAGTAAGTTCCAAATCACCAATATCACTTCGATATTCCTCTTCATATGGGTATAGTTACAAATTAACTGAATTAATTAATTTTGGTGGCCGGAAACTTTTGACCGCCACTGTATATATATATATATATATATATATATATAAATTACGCTACCGTATGTGGCACAAAAAATCGAAGTTTTTTGTTAACTGTTTAACGGCAACGCCCAGATGAAATGAATCTAGGCCGTGGTAAAATGGGTTTATATACATTTTGTTCTTTCGCTTCAATTATAGAGCTTCAAAATATTTTTATTTTTATTTATTTTTTATTCTGTTAGCTTAAAAAATAAATAAAAATCACGAATTTTAAACGTTTCAGTTTTAAATTTAAGTTTTGTTATTATAAAAGAAATGAGTGAAAGGATTATATTATTAAATATATTTTAAATGAAAGGAATGAAATACAAAAAAAAATGCACAGATGTTATACACGCATCACATTGGTGCGATTATTTTTTCTGATGCCAATTTGGAGAAAACTTGTTTATTTTTAACACTTTTCTATTATTTTAAAAAAGGAAAAAATAATCAATAAATAAAAGTTTAATTAATAATTATAGAAGAAGGCAATTTATATCATTTAAAAAAAGAAAATAGAAGTAAATAAACAGTTTATTAAAGAATAAATTACAATTGCCGGGTTGTCATGTGAGGCATATATTTGCCTTTTTGTTGCAATTGCACCAATGTGGTGCGTATATAACATCTGCGCCTAATTCTTTAGCTAAAATCTTCTAATTTGGAAAAAAAATGAGCAATTAAAATAAATTATGAATAAAAACAATATGATTTAATGCTTAATAATCATATAAGAGATACCAAATTGTTTTCCATGGGCGGCTAGTATATATATTCTTAAATATGAAAAGAACCTATACGTAAACCAAATATGATTTCTTATGAGTGCAATTTTTAAGTGTCTATATTTTTGATGATCTTTGATTTGACACTGGGTAATTCCATGAGCACATGTGTAAGTCACATACTAAAATTTTGGATACCAATATTTTAGAACGGAAAAATGTGAGTTATTTTATCAGAGATATTTCCTTAATTGAATAAGGCCATGCAAACCTTTTCGAAAATAACGGTGGCCAACAATTTAGCAGTTACTAAAAATGTGACTTACACGACAAGTGCTCGTGGAAATAACCAACCCACTATAAATTTCTACATAATTGGGTTAAAGATATAAAATTATACAAATTTACAGTGTATTTGAAGCTGTTGTCACCTGCCATTCAACGATGAACTATCTCCTAAAATACAGCAAAGCAATGTTTAATCTGTAACTGCCAGTTTACAGTAAAATGAAATTCGAAGAGGAGTATATTTCTATCCGAAGCACGAAACGGGATTTTGAAACAGATATGTAAAAAGTTTTTAAAGTAAAAATCTTTTAAAATATTTATTATCTTTACAATATAACTACCGTGAGCTGTCATTTTAACGGCAACTATGCAAATATATTTTGGTTCAAACCAGAAATTTGATTATGAAATTAGTTTAAATGATACCAAAATGAAAAACGTTTAATAATATAGTTGAACTATTTTAATCCGAAATTCTAGTGTGAAATATTTTTATGTATCTTGACTCAAATTTCCGGTAGTTCTTGTGTAAAAATTTTTTTTGAGCATTTTCTTCCAGTCTTTCGAGATGTACTTCAACAAAATTCATTTTTATTATTATTCTGCTTAAATTATTCGTTTAAAGCTGCATACATTTAGCTTATGAAGCTCTAAATAAAAAAACTTCCGTATTAAACGTCTTATTTTTAATATTTTCTAAAAACATACGTTATTTTCCTTCAACTATAAGTGAGCTATTATCAAGAAAATTAATTCGAGTTGAATTCTAATCTTTTGAGTTTAGAGCACTTTGCAAAATTACAAAAGTAATCTTGCATCTTATAACGAGTATGACTGCAATTTGAAAATTAATTAGTTTTCTGTTTGTGAAGTGATTTCTTTAAATGAAGCCATCAGAATAAAATGTAAAATGATTGTATAGATAATAACTCACTCACAAAACATAATGAATAAATTAGCATTCCAATTAGAATTTATACATTTCTAATTCTCAAAGTGCAAATCATTAAATGTTACTGAGATTTGTAATTTAAACGCATACATTTACTCAGAACAAAAATTACACGTTAAGTTTTGTAATATGTAAGAGGAAATTTAAACATTACTTGATTAAATTACCAAGTAAATATTATTAAAAACATATAAAGAAAAGCTATTTTCCTTTGTTTAATATATATATATATATATATATATATATATATATATATATATATATATATATATATATATATATATATATATATATATATATATATATATATATATATATATATAATGGAAATTTCAAAACATTCACTGTTTTCTTAAAGAGGGGGGGATAAAATAATTAAATAGATGTTATTAATTAAATATACATTATATTTAAAATATCTCAACCCTTCCAAGGGTTGAGATACGCAAATCCCACATCGCCGAAACATAATCTGTAGAGGAATAACTGAACACAAATAAATTACAGACCGTAGAAATGATGAGAATAATATATCCGAATTGTGGGAAATATAGCTCAAGGAAAAAAATATAAAACAGTTTAAAGACAGCATTACAACAACAATTTTCTCGATTCAAAACAGAACAAATTTCGGTATTTTAAAATCGGTGACAAAGCATTAAAATTTTGTAAAAGGCTCCAGTCGCGAAGGGGGTAAGAATAATTCAATATTTAAATGAATACAGTAAATATCTTAGCGAGTTAGTTAAAGCATGTTTTCTTATTATGAATTATAATGTAATTACTTGCCTTTGTTTAATTTATAAAATATATTTTTTGACATGAAAATACTTACTTTAGTAAATAATAGGTTGATAATTAATAACATTTACTTAGACTATGAATTCATTTTATGTCATTTGGTTATTTAAGGTAGAACATATATTTTTTAATCATGTTACAGTAATAATTTTTACTTATAAATATTTTCTTAATTTAAACATAAAATAAAAATATTACTATATTTTTATAGTGAATTTTTTTAATCTGGTATGTTTCTGAATCTTTCTTGCAAATTTCAGAATATTTAATGACATACGTGAATTTTAGAGATTTTTCTGTTACTACATTTTTAGGAATTATTATGTAATTAATTGTGTTAATTTCAGAAATATATATTTGTAAAATAGAAAAATTAATTTTTATAAAAAATAAGTTGGAAATTAATCACATTTAATTAGAATAAGAATTCCTTTTTTGTTGTTTGATGATTTAATGTAGCATATATTTTAAATAATTATGTAGAATCATTAATTGTTAACTTATCTACATTTTTATAAAAAAGTAAAATAGAAACGTTAATTTAATTTCTTTTTTTTTTTGGTAAATAATTTTTTTTTAAACAGAAATTTCTGAATTTTTCTTTCGAATTTTAAATTTTAAAAAATGAGTAGATTTTTTTAAATAATTTTATGGCTTGTAGAATAAATTTAAACAATTTTAATAATTTAATGTTTGTATGAAATAAGAAATTTTGTTGTGCTTTTAACCACTTAACCGGCGACGGGTATAGGGAAACAGTGCTTTAACCCCCGACTTCTCTCGGGGCAGCCGGTGAAGTTGTTAAAATGAACATATGATTAGAAAACACTGTTCAATTAACTGATGAAGTATTTTTTTTTTTTTTACAATTATGTTTAGAACAAAAAATAATTTTAAAGAGTGATTAAAAAAAGTATTTTAGGATTCAATTATTTGTAAGTCCATTTCAAAATGAAGTAATTGTAAGTTAATTATAAGCTCTTTTCAGTTATGAAGTTTGAGAGAGATGGAGGCAAGTAGCAGAGGAAACAAATTGCCCCTCCTCTGGATTTTAATATTTAATTAATTAAAATTTCCTTTTCTTCTACTTTTAAAAACATAATGTAAATTTATCGAGTAACATAAGAAGAAAAGAAAAAGATATTTTCAGTGAAGGGGAGGGTTTGATTCATTGCCCCTTCCTCGATTTTGAATTTTAATTATATTTTTTCCAATTTACAAAAACAGATGTTGCGGCCCTCTGTTATAAATTTAAATTCCTTCAATTTGAAACTTTACTCCACATTTATCAATTTTCATAATACATAAACATCAATTAAAAACATTCATTTTATAAACAGCTGACTTGCTGGCTGAATTACTTCACTTTTCTATTTACTAATTTAATTGAGACCTGAACTAGGTTTCCAACTACATGAATCTTGTTGAGAAGAGATAATAAATTTAAGGTAAATTTCATAATCCAAACATAAATAAATTTAGAAACCAATTAAACAATCTGAAATTACAGTGATGCAAACAATGAAAAGTAATTTAGAAATCACATATAATATTTAAATTCTGAAGTTTAATAAAATAATAAAATTAACTTAGAAAAAGATCAACAAGATTCCCAACCGGTTTAGATCTCAAAATACTTATAAGTATGTAGCAGAGAGTCCCAAGTTTGCCATTACTGTTTTACAGGGTGTTACACACATACTAATACTTAAGAAAGAGTAATTAATATTTAATAAACAAATTTAGAGAAGAAAATGGAAACCTGAAATTTCTCTGATGTACAGGGAGCCACAAAAGAAAATTACCAAAAAACAAACAGGGATAGAAAATAATATTTATAAATAAACACCCCATAAAGAAAGTAATGACATTGGCTTATGATTGTATAGTGAAAATATTTTCATTACCTTTTCTATTTAATTACTGTTTGCCAACTCCTTTTTTATTTCATGTAAATTAATCAGAAAATTTTAATGTACAATTTAATTAGAAATTTCCTGGGTATATATATATATATATATATATATTCATAAATAGTCAATTATATTTTTTGTAACGTTGATGGCACAGATCTAACCAGAAACTAGCCGAAATAATTTTTGATTAATATTACTGAAAGAAAATTTAAAAATAAGCACAAAATTAATCCGTTTTGATTTATTTTAAACTTTTTGGGTTTGTACTAGTACTTAGGCAAGTATATCATTTAGAATTTCTATCTTCAACAATTATTAAAATAAAAACTTAGTTTATTTTAATCCAAGGGCAAGGTAAAAAAATAAAAATACACTTATTTAATTAAAATAATCTATACCCAGGTAAATTTTGTTCAACAAAAAAGTTAATTTGAATTGAGACTAACTTAAGTCCCACCTTGGGGAAGATGTGTTTATATTAACAAAAGAAATTAATTTATTTAACAAATCACAACATTTTTATGGAGATATCTACGTTCACTATATATGACAGAAATTAATAATTACCTTACAAATCATAAAATCAACTCTTAACTTCTGCTATGCTGTTGGGATATCTATGATTGCTACACACTTCCAACTTATTTTATAGCCCTTTAAACAACTCTTAATTAGATTTTTTCAATATAAACACGGGGCTAGAAAAGATTGATGTCCTGCAAACAAATTGCACCAATCATTACAAAGAGAAAGTTCACCCATGTAAATACAGCTTCCAGGCATATTTCGAAGATACATCAAAAGACGAAAATTTCGATGCTGGTACTACTGCGCTCGTCGATTCGGTCGAAAGTGTTAGAAGAGAGTTAGCTCCTGTACACTAGTCACGCCGAGCATTTCTAAAGAAAGTTTTCACCAAAATAAACACAGTTTTCAGGTCCTTTTTTTTAAAGATACAGCAAACGACTAAGAGAGCATCACTAGGAGTCCAGTAAAGTTGAGCGGTTTTTGTCTCGAAATACTATTTTAAAACTCCCCTGAAGATAGACATAGAGAAGTGGGGAAGGCATGGCTAGAATGAGTATATTCATATTCTGCCACTGCTAGCTTGATTCATGTCCGCCAGATCCGGCCAAATATGTGTGAATGCAGGGAAAAAATACAGCTAAGTGTTTAGAAACATTTCATGAGCATAGCAAGCTGTAGACTCGAACTTCACACTACATCAACTCATATTTTTGGCATCTTTAATAAATACCAGTATATTTTTTTTCTCTTTCATGGGACCATGCGTAAAGAGCTTCTCCTTGCACCGCATCCTTTTCGTCACTGATTTATTCTTTCTGAAAAATCTACGTTCCAACCCCCCGCGAGGGGGTGGAAGTTTTCCAACCAAACTGCCTCACTTCTTCTTCAGAGAACTTTTTTCGACTAACTTTGCTATATCCTAGCAATTAAGATCAATCTGCACTACGGGTTTCCATAACTAAGCTAAAGGACATTCCCCCATCTCGCTGAGACAAGAGAGTCGCCTCCTATTGGACGACACACCCCTTACTCGGACCATCTGGTCATCTAGGTGATATCCAAATAAAAGCATAAAAAAATCATACCACGTGGTATCCCTCTTCTTTCCAATAACAACAGGTGCATTTTTGTAACCATATTTCCCACGCGAGTAACTTTCGCCTGTCCAAGTCATCAAACCATTCTTTTTTTATTTTACACTGGCCATAAAAAGTTCACTTGAGTAACGTATATTTTGGGGAGAGGCATTCTCTGAAGATATTACAAAAGGGGCACTTAAAAACCTATCGTTTTCATTCTAGAAAATAACACTTTCACTGCATTCCCAGAACATAAAAACTAGTATTTCTTATTTTAACAAAAGAGGCTTATATAATGGGATATACGTGTGGTTCAATTTAAGTGAAAAAAAATGCTACTTTTACTAAATTTATAATTCTTTCGAAAAATCCAAGCAGTAAAAAAAGCTTTAATTTTTTTATCTTTTTTTATTTATTGGAACAAGGGGGTGCAGTTTCAGATTTAAGTGTGAGAATTTTAGGGGATAGTTTTCTCAACCAAGAAAGAAAGAAAGAGAGAAAGAAGAAAAAAATATGGGAGCAGGTGCTTTAATTAAAAATGAAGGGATTTTAATTTGGAATAATTTCAATTTTGAAATAGAGACAATTGACATAAAAACTCTTACACATAATAAAATATATTATTTTAGAGTAACTTAAAATAAAATAACATAAAATAAAATTTTCTGTTAGGGGAAAGGGGCACAGATGAGCCAATGTCAAACCCTTGATTTTGAAATTTAACAATGTTTTTCCTCCGATTTTTGAAAATTATATGAAAATTTAATCTTTTTTATTAGCTTAAAATATAAGAGGAGCCAAAAAATTTTCTGTTGGAGGGGGGGCGAATATAGAAGAGATCTGTTGCTTAACCCTAAATCGAAAAAAAATAGTTAGTTAAATTTTCCTTTCCTTCTATTTTCAAAAGCATAGTGAAATGTATAATTTTAAGAAATTTACATTAAAATATAAGAAGAAATTTCACATTAAGGGGCTGATCAGTGAGTGGCTAATTGTCCCTCATATCTTTTGAAACTTAATTAACATATATTTTTTTCCAATTTTGAAAAGCATAGCATTTAGAGTAACTTAAAATAATAGAACTAAGAAATTTACGTTGTGGGCAGGGTGTATAAATAGTCACCACACTTCCCAGTATTTTAAAATGGAACTTAGTGAAATTTAACTTTTTCTCTTAGCTTAAAATGACAAAGAAAATAAGAACATTATATTTGAGGGGGGGGGGGGGAGGCTTACATGGGTACACCCATGCGTGATTAAAAAAATGGATTTAACATAGTACAATCTCTAATTTACGAGTAACAATATAAAGTAGGAACTAATACATTTTTCAGTAAAGATGTGGGTGTATGGGGTGGTATATCTCTCCCTAAAATTTTAAGTAAAATTGGTTTTTTTTCTTCGATTAAAGTCTATGAATTTACCGAATGTTAAATACAGTTATACTAAAGATAAATCAAAAAATGTATTTCTAAATTAATGGTTGGATAATAACTTCAAACTCACTGCGGTATTTCTGCGTTATAAACTTTTATATATTTTTTAATTTGTGATTATAAAATTACTTCATGAAAACGGTAGTGCTTTGAAAGTGAAAAGTTCACAGTAAATTTAAAATAAATTACTGAATTACTGCAAAATTATTTCAAATTAACTATAAAATAACTGAAGTGTTTTTATAATAAATATTGCACTATAGAAAATCTACAATAAATAATACAGAAATATAGAATAAACTACAGTTCATTTTATCTGGGTATAAATCTCTTACAATAAAGCCAGCTTGGATAAAAGATGACTAATCTCTAAAAATTCCCATTAATATTCAGTATTAACAAAAACTAGTATTCAATCTTATATAATCGGGTTCCAGTAATTTGAGTTTCGTATATTTGAATAATACAAAGTCAGGCTATTAATTTCCAGGACTGAGATAAGAGTACGAGAACGAAAAGCTGGAAGATGTCACTAATGACTGCATATTGAAGAGCGTTATCTTGCGCATGTGCAGTGCACTCGGCGCCATTCTAAAGTAAGTGGTTCTTGTGGAAAGGCGCATTAAAACTTAGCTCTTTCATTCCTGTTGTCAAAGTGAAAATGAAGCAAAAATCTAACATTAAATTTCCTGTGAGGCGATTCTTAGCCCAGCATGGTGTTGTTGAGATGCAACCATACTCTCGTGACATAGCACCCGCAGATATTTTCCTGTTTCCTAAGCTGAAAATTTCGGAAGAGAACAAGATTTCAGTGAGTTGAAGCCATCAAGAAGATTGTAACGCCACTATTAAAAAGCATTCTAAAAAGAGAACTTTAAAACTTCTTTCCGAAATTCGTACAGCCGAGCACAGCAATGCATTACGGCTGATGGAGATTACTTCGAATCATATTAAGTGGCTACGTGTTTAACCTTTTTTTCTTCTGAGTTATTCCATGAGTCCTGGAAATTAATAGCCAGGCCTTGTATAACTTAACTTAAAATAATTAAATAAACAAAAAATATATATGAAAGCTACCTCTTCCTCCCGATAGACGCCAAAGGACTTTTTTATTCCATTTACACTATACAATAACACATATACTAAAGTAAAGCACATTATTTTATTTTTAAAAGATATATTTCAAAAATGGCGATTTCCAACTGATTGTTGATAGTGAAAAAATAAAACCAAAACAGCTAGCATATTGCAAAAGCTTACAAAAGCAAGCTAATTATTAGTTAGCTTACAATTTTAGAGACATTACAGCAATGCGAAGTTAAATATACCGTTTCAATCGCAAATTGCATTACTTATATTCAGGCAGAAATGTAGTTCATCAATAAAAGAGGGTAATAATTTATTTTTTGGAAAGCCTGAAAATTACTGTTTGAAACTGAGATTGACAAGTTGACTGCTTGAAAATCATGGAAGCTATAATTTCCTCCGATTTTCAAAATATTGTTCTGAAAAAGGAGTGCTCAAAATGTAAGTTACAATTTGTTATTTGGTGTCTATTTCTGAAACTCCGAAATTGCTTTCCTGTTTTCTATTTTGATTTTAATTAATAGATTATGACATTCACACGCACACAAATTATTATAAGGGACAAATAAAATGTAGAAATTTTGAATATTTGAAAAATATGTTCCTACTCAAATGTCTCTAATTTCCGAAATTTGAGAGAATACGAAAATAAAATTCTAGAACTTCATTAATATTTAGAAGTTATATTAAGCATAGAAAAACACATTTATTTTATTTTTGTATTGAAGTGTTACAATATCTTAAATTAATAATTATAAGATTCATTAAATTTTCTGAAAATTAATTACATGTACGTCTTTAAACATATAAAATTATACTCACAGTTAATTAAAAAACAAAATTATGTAATTTTAAATGTGTATCAGTTTTATATTTAATTAACGCTGTAACCTTGTGACTTATCAGCTCCTCTTAATTAACATAAAAGCATTAATGCTAAGTTTATTATCGCACCAATCGATTTTCTTTAAACTGGAATTAAATTTCTTAACTTTAATTATGTATTTATGATATGTTATGAAACAGAGATAAAAACTAATTACTTTTCATCCATAAAATATAAAGGAAAATATAAATTAATTAAAATGTCCAATACATTTTTTTTTATTAAATTCGATTTCTTTAATGATCTTGTTGCAGAGTTATCGAAGCATACGAAATAGCGACAACTTTATTAGAAACAATGAATTTTTAAACTTAATTATTCAGCTTAAAATCCAGAAAATTTAATTTAAATTTTGATGGGTTTTCAAAATAATAAGTTGGAATTTATTCAATTATCATTGTTTTTAAATATTTTATTCCTATTACTTGTTATGACATTAGAGTTTTCGAGTTATGTATTTTATATGGTAAATATTCCCGTTGAATGGATAATATAGAATAAAGTATCATATAGGGTAAAGATAACACAATAAATGATAGGATAAATAAATTACAGTAAAATACCGTTAATCCGTCCCCCCAAACGTGACAAAAAATCGTACAATAGTTAGAGGGGGGCGCTTACACAGGATTTTTTTTGCGATCGTTCAACAAAATATACAATAATGAATCATGATGAAATGAATGAATCGTTGAATGAATCATTAATTTTGATACTCGAAAAAATTTGGGCTTAAAAAAAACGTAAATTCTGTCGAAAAAATGCAGAAAAAAGGAGAAATTTAAAAAAAAGCCAAAACAAGCATGAAATCAATTAAAAAATCTCGAAAAAACGCACATTCATCATAGATTCATGATTCATTCATTTTATAATGATCCATACCATTCTCAATCGTCTTTGAGAATGGGAAGGGAGGGCGCTTTCTCGGGATTTTTTGAAAATTTCAAATTCTTTATAAAGTGGGGAGGGGGCGTTTGATCAGGAAGGGCGGATTAACGGTATTTTACGGTATGGAAGCCAAGGAATGCGATAGTATTCGAGTGACACAGCCTTTAAACCCTAAAATGATATCGCATCGTATCGTAGATTTTTTCGATGGTGTAACTCATTTGTAAAAATAATTCGAGATTTTTTAAGAAAAGAAAAAATTGCGAAAATTAACCTTTTAATAACTCAACAAATATAGCTCATATTGATCTGATTTTTTAAACACAATCTTATTTCTGCACATTAGTCCTACTCTGAAATATTTACATTTCTGCGTACAGAATATTTTAGATTTGCAAACCCAGTCTTAAATTATTTTTGTTGGTGTATTTTTTTGTTTTTTAATCTCCGAAACGGCCAATGTAGAAAGTGAATTTGTTTTAGATGAAGTGAATATGACTCCACCTCTTTCAAGTAAAACTTTTGTTTTTTAAATATTATGTATGAAACATTGGAACATATTTTTTCGCTCTTTGAATTGTGACCTTTGAATGAAATTCCCATTTTTGTATTTATTTTCATACTCCATTTTCCTCTCTCCAATTTTGGGGGAAGTTTTCGGCGGAAGAGCATAGCGTAGTGGCCTAAAGCTGTGGACATACATAGTAGAATTCTATTTTCGCCTTAATTTTAGGTTGATTTTTTTTTATCAGTTAATGAAGAATAGCTAAGATTCATTATCAGTTCCTCAATAATTTTTAGGTACATTAGACATACATTTTTTTAAACATAAAGGAAATTATATCTTGTATAAATCTTGTATTTTTTAAAACTAAAAAGATCTCAATAAATTCTAAAAAAACTAAATACCAGTTGTTTACTGTACATACTAAAAAACAATGCAGAATTTTGTCAAAAAAAATGCTAAAAATGTAGTGCTATTATGAAAAGAATATTTTCTTTTACAATAATAACATTTTTATTTTACTTTCCACTATCTTCAAAAGAAGAAAGTATTGAAAAAAATCGAATTATGTTTTTTACATGTTAGGTCCATTTACTTGTTTTAAGGGCAAGCGATTCAATAACAATCGTTTCACAAAATGTCTCTCCATGTATGTGCATGCGTGTGTTTTCTG
Source organism: Maratus speculifer (assembly GCA_964019185.1). Classification (NCBI taxonomy): domain Eukaryota; kingdom Metazoa; phylum Arthropoda; class Arachnida; order Araneae; family Salticidae; genus Maratus; species Maratus speculifer. The sequence continues at coordinate 69,675,583 of OZ025297.1, read as the reverse complement.
TGCGTTGCCATTGTACCATGAAAAGTGCATGAAGATATGCATAAAATTAATGAAACGTTTTGTATATTTTCTGGCTATGATAAGCAGGGCCTTCTTCAATTTTAAAATATACCGCCGAAAGTTGGCGCTACAAGACCAATTTTTGTGCAATTTTAAATATTTTACCATCTAAAAATATATGAAATTATGCATAGAGTTGAACCGTTTTTTTCTGTAAGTGTTTGGCTATGGCTAGTTGGTAGTCCCTCAGTTTGAAAAAAAATCCACCGGAAAGGAACGCCACAATGTCGATTTCTCTACCATTTTCAATATTGCACCACCTAAACTGTAGCAAGTTATGCATAGAACTGAAATAATTTTTTTGCGTAAATGTTTGGCTATGTATTAAGCAAATTTAATTTTTTTGTCATATCATTAAGCGGTTTTACATAAAAATGAATACACCAAATGCAGGAATCTACTATACATATTGCTTGTTTTTTTTACGTCATTGTTGTCAATGCACAATTGAATGCCTGACAGTACTTAGTGCTGGACATGTTGAGCATAGCAGATGTGAGTGTGTGACAAGCATGTATGATGTGCTGTTTCGTAACAACCAGAGAATATCCACGTGCGAATACCTCCTGCTTGGACATTTTTCACTATGTTTGTTCTATGACTTGTTAGTAATGTGATAGTCACATACTAAATATTCAATAATTTCATGTGCTAATAACTAATTGAATAATTAATTATAATTAAACGATGATAGGTTTATTTGTGTCTCATGCTACGCCACAGGATTGTGTGTTCATGTAAACGAAATCACCATATGCTGCAGTTGCAGCCTAACTAAAATATATAAGTGATAAATAGCCAGCTGGGCATCGTCCTAGTAGCTTCAATGGTAAAGCATTGGGCATGCTATTCCAAGGGTTGCGGGTTCGTTTCCCGGCTTGAACCCCCAGCTTGGACATTTTTCACTACGCTGGTTCTACGACTTGCTATTAATGTGATTATTAGATATTAGAAATAAATCTGTTCTAATTTTTAAAAGTCCCTAATTCGATAAAAGTGCTCAAAATTCGCACAAAGGAGAAAATACTTATGTATTTGTATTTAAATTTCAAATTCTCATTTTTATATATTTTTGAAAAAAAGCCTCATATATTTCTTTCGCATTTTAATCTTCATATTAAAAAAAAAACGAAAAAAAAACATTCATTATATATGTTAAAAATAACTTTCAGTGTCTTACAGCTAAAAAACTAATTTTTTAATAATGATGAAATCAAATAAATTTTAAAAGTATTAAATAAAAAAAATCTGTAAATTTTTCACTTTATGTAACGAATACTTTGATAATTTTAATCCGATTACATTTAAGCTGAAAAACAACCAATAGATATATTCCTCTAAAATATTTTTGTTGGCTTACCATTAAATCATTAAACCGCTGCTTTGAGAACTAAAAATATGTTTAAAAAATATTTAAAAAAATTAAGACATGCTTCAATAATTAATCTTGATGTAATGCAGCTCAAAAGAGAAAATTTTGAAGTAAAATGATTTTTAAGATGTTATTTCTTTTTCTTTAGAACATTTTTTTTTACATACATGTGTAAATGCATAATTATTTCATACATACATATTTAATTATCTATGCTTTGAAATAACTAAAATTTTAAGTGACTCTTGAAGTCTATTTACGTTCGCTATTATGCATTAATATTTTTTTTATTATAAATACAGCCATAAAATATAACCCATTAGGTGTCATTTCTACCATTCTGGGAACATCATTTCAGATATTGTTTTCTAAAATAAGAATTTAATATATTGTTAAAAAAATTGTATTACTTGTATCTTGAATATATCAGATAATATCTGTATTTTCAATTAACAAATTCATTTGAATTTTCTTTTTTTTAAAACACGTTAAATAAGGAAAAATTTTGAGTTTTAGCCGTTTTTGGAATGTAAAATAGGTATGTTTTTTAATAAAATTGTAAGTTACAATATGTTTATATATACCTATTGTATTATACAAGAGGAATCCGGAATTACTAAGTATAATACACTATATGACCAAAGGTGACCGATCACCTAAAAGTTTTGACATTTTGTTAAATAACTATAAAAATACATAAGGAATTATTTTGAAACTCCACGTGTGTAAACAACATAGTACGGGTCATATATCTCTGGGAAGATTTTTTCCTGGAACCCCGTAGCGAACCAAATTGAAAAAAAGCGTCAACAAATTGAAAAAAAAAAAAAAAAAAAAAAAAAAAAAACGAATAACTATTGCATAAACCTGTCAAAACTAATGTAGCAAAAGCCTTCAAACTGTTTACGATTAAATGGCTTATTGAAATAAACTGTGTTTAGAGTGACAGCAGATACTCTTGTACAGAAATGTAGATTTTCATAAAAAGGTTGCTTATAATTTGAGAAGCTCTTAATATATAAGGATGTTCTTTTCATATAATATGACAGAACAGCATTGTACGCAATACTCAATATTCAGAATTAAAAAAATAATAAATAGCATAAATAATGAGCAGGTTTATTTTTATTTCACTGCACATGGGTGAAAGAAATCAAAATATAATTGGCAAAATATGTTAGGTAAATGTTATTTTAACAAAGCAACATATGTTAAAGTTTAAAAAACCTCGCTTGAAAATTCTGAAAATTATCTTTTGAAGAATAAGCTAGAAAAGCAAAAAGATGATTTGCTGTATCCAAATATAGTAGTCTGTGCAATATTATTTATGCCGTATTGACTGAAATTAATGGATATATGGATACATTTCCTCATGATTTTGCTTCCTTTTCGGAACACTGGATTTTGAGTTTATTCTATGGACGTCGATTTTTAGGATATTTAATCCTTTTTTTTCAGATTTTTACAAAATTTGCTGTATACAATTAGCAAATACATTATGCAAATTATATTTTGATTGATTTCGCGCATGCGCTACACAAATTTTTTAGTAAACCTACTCTTTATTTATACCATTTTTATTATTCTTTAATTATGGTTACATGGTATTATGTACAATATTTTTTGTCATGTTTTCTGAAAAAAAAAATTTTTTATACTTAGAATTCTGTAAATTATAAGCAACAAACGTAGCAAATTTTGGAAATGTTTTTTTATGAAAACCTTAATTTTTATATGCGTATCTATGCTATCTTGCTAAAAATGAGCACACTTTATTACAATAAGAATCGTAATCTTAATCTACAGTTTGAATCCTATTGCTACATTAGTTTTGACAGGGTTTTCCTTTAAGAAAAGATAAGATATTTTTTTAATTTCATGACAGTTCCCTATGAGGTTTTGGGGGAAAACCTTAACGAAAGTATATGACTTGTATTATTCTGTTTACACAACTGGAGTTTCAGCATAATTCGTCGGGTATTTCTCTACATATTTAAGAAAACGTTAAAAATTGCAAGAGGCCGGTTACCTTTGGCCATACAGTGTAGATGTATACATAGCTACATATACAGATGAGTATTCTTTATATTACATTTTTGACGATATCTCTGAAAATTTAATACCTAAAATTAAAATAAGTGTAGTACTGAGTTCCGCGTTAACAATTACAGCTCGATATACTTAAATATAGCTGAAAAATACTCTGAAAACCACTTAATATTAATCTAAGTAATCTAGATAATAAGTACGTTTAGAAACACGAAAAAAGGAAACAAATATTTGCAGCTAACTTTTATTAAAAAAGGAATTGCAATGGTCATACTAAATTTAGGTATATGAACCCCAATTCTTCAAGCATTTATCGCAGCGGGGCACGATTATTTGGATGTCCGTCTCAATGACTGATAGCGATTATCATTCATTCATTGTGTGACAATAAATTTAGCCTCGTTTTTATCCCTCAACTAATTGCTAGTAATCGAAGACTTTATATGCATTCTCGGGTTCTTAGAAAGAAAAAAATAGCTTGGTGCGTGTAGGATTTGGTGATTGTTGTTAAACGGGAGGGTGGGGGAAGTAAAAATGGAGTAAAAATATTCACCTCCTTTGTTGATTTGCCTACCTTTTAAGCATTGCTGATCGCATTGTCTGTAAACCTCAAAAAAATTTGGTGAATTTCACGTGCTTATGTGTTGCAGATGACGGAATTGCAGAGATACGACCAAGATGACCACCTCAATGACTAAGCTTACTCTTAAAAATCAGATAATTGACCATTCGACGAGATGCTCGATTGTTTTGAACATTTTTTAACTTGCACATAATGTGTCCTAAATATATGTTAAAAATCTAGAAATACATTTACTCATTTACCAAAGACTCAACAGAATAAGCGTGTGTGTTAGATCTAACGAACACAGCTATTCTGTTTCGAGACAGAAAAACGGAACTGTATTACCTAATATTTTCTGGATTATCTGCTATTATCTTAATTACCTGTTCAAGATATATTTTGAATAAATGTTTCGTATATACATTTTAATAGAAATGTAGACTTCATTAAAGAAGAATGAAAAACCGCTATGCAATTTAATAACAATAGTGCTAAAAGAAAAATCATCAATTAAAAAAAAAATACATTTTTATGTTTCAAGTATGATTATTATTTAAAAACAGTTTTCCTTAAAACAATTAATTAAATTATTTGAAAAGCAAAGGTTGAATGTATAAAATTCTCCCCATCCTAAATCATATTATATTTCAGTAATGCAAAAGTTCCAAACAATAGCTTCAAATAATATAACTCAGGCCAAACACGTTAAAGATATTTGGAGAATTTTGAGAAACTTTTAAGTTTCGTCTCTTAATTCAAAACTTGAATTCAACTTGCTGTGTAATTCAAGAAGTTTTCAGAAATTTGAACTTATTACTAATCTTTAATATAATCGGCTTTCTGGAAGTAAATATAACTTCATCACGAAGTAAAGAATGTTTAATATTTTAGCTGTAATATTTACAGAAAGAAAATCTCCCTAAATAACGCTGTTTTTCAAATTGCGATAGAACGTGCTGAGATTAAAAAATATATGTATTAAAGTTACTTTAAAATGTATCTTCTTTTATTATTTAATTTTTTGTTTTTTAACTAGTTGATTATTATTCAATTTAAAATTTTGTACATATCGTCCAACATCTTTAAATTTATAAATCTTACCTGCAATAATTTCGCACATATAGATGGTAAAATAAGTCCACTTTTTAGGTACGTTCGTAATTAGTATCTAAAAACGAATCACCTATAGTCGTCGTTCAGTGCTCCGTCCGCATATAATAACGCAAAAACTACCCAATCAAATTCTTTGAAATGGTAAATATATAATTAATAACAAATTTGTCGCGTCATTTTAAATTTTTATGACAATCAGATATATAGTTTTATTACAGGCACGGTCAAAAGTTTTCTGTTACATTACGCCAAATGGAAAAAAAAAATGTTTCAAGTGCATTTTAATGCTGTTACAGCTTTTCAAACAGAATGAAGTTAATATGCATTTACTGAAGTATGCAAAAATATTCTTTTTGTTACAATATTCAAAAATGTGTATTATTCATTTACAGGGCCACACAAAAGAATTCTGTTCCACAAAGGTATAGCGTCAAACTTTGTTTTCGGCGCATTTAAATCATGTTAAATTATTTTATATATACGTTCATAGTTTATATAAAATTCATATATACTTTCTGAGACTTACTATGAGTTACATCATGTGTCATAGTAAGATCATACTATTTACAGGGGCATACAAAAGATTTCGGATATTATACTGCAACCCAAATACTATGTATTAGAGATGATTGTTATATAAGTATTTTTAATTGTGATATTAGATTTTAAGTTAAACTAAAATTTTGCATATTGTGTTGTGTGTATAAGTGTTCTAGATCATATACAGGGTAACGCAACAGAAACTGCTTAGGTTACAGAATATAAAAGAAAGTTGTAGGTGTTTTTTATTAAGTTATGTATTTTTATGATGAAATGCATTTAGTAAACCAAGGTAAGTTTATAGAATGTAGAAAAATGAATAGAAGGCCATGCAACGTTTTTGAAACATGACTCCCCATAGAAGATAACTTCTGGAAGTATGATGTAACTAGATTTAAGCATGATTTAGTTTTAGTTAAATTTTAGCTAAATTGGCATATACTTATGTAAAGATAGTAGGCAAAATATGGAGTACAAAAGATTTAAAGAATGTTACCGTCTATAGGGTATAAATTTCTGAAAGTAAAACTTAAATTTATTAAGTGTTTTAATATTTTACAACATAGTTCAAAATGTTTAAGAATTCGATTTGTCTATATGTGCTCCAACTTGCATTAATATGGGTGAATTGCTGTGTCATTGATATGCATCTGTAATTGCTATATGTCTATAATTTATACATATTCATATCATATTTTGTATTCACGTATTATTGCATAAGAAATTAACAGCTATTGCATGAAAATCTGAACATTTATGATAATATTTATAGTACGAACGTATATCATTTGCCACGTTTGACACTTGTTTTCTGGGTACATAAATGTTATATTACGTAAGAAACAATTACATAATATTATAATGCTTTTCCTGTTATCATACCATGGTACTCCATTTATGGTAACATTTTTCTTAACTAATCCTGAATCAAACGCTAAATTTATGTGAATTTGGTTTTGTATTTTAAAGCAAAATGTGCTTTCATGTTGAATATAATTCTTCATTGCGGTAAATTGTGAACGCATTTTGCATTAGACAAATTTTGGAATATTAAACAGTAACACCTTTAAATAATAAGATAATAGAATATTGTTGAGAATTAAAGAAGTCAGTAGTAACATCTCACATGAGCTCTGCGTTAATATTTTGAGTATGCTGCATATTTCATTTCAATATTATTTAAAATAATATAATTATATTCATTTATTATTTACACGGGTCTCTGACAGCACTTGCCCGGCCTTACAATATATTCTTTTAATGATTCCTGCCAAAAGCTTAATGCACTAAATAATGAATAATGCCATCAACAGTGACATGTGTAATCGTAAATAAGTCTGGTTTTAAATAATGTACAATGAATAATCTTTTTATATCATATGAACAAATAACAGAGGAAAAAAATATTAAACTCTTGTACTTTTATTAGACTGTCACAAGTTTAAAATAAATTTCGTACATATTGCACTAATTGCGATAAACGGTTATTGCATCTAAATTCACAGAAAATTTGTATTGCTGACGCTGTGATTTTCTTTAAAATGATCAAAATTTCGTCTAATTCGAATGTCAGGTAGTATTTTTCTTTACCATGCTCAAATGATAAATTGGTGAACATTGTTTCATTCACCACCATTAAAATTTAATAATTGTTTGTAATGCAAATATTGCTTTATTGGTGATAGTAAAATTATTGGATATAATATAGAAATAGAAATTAATCATGTATGTTTCATAACGAACGCCAAAAGAATAAATCTTCGGATTACCAATCTTCTTCAGATTAATTTATAATGTGTTGTGTTGATTTCTTTTTTGCGCGCGTAAATGTTTAACAGTTACGAACTATGATTAAGTTGCAGACATGTAATAAATTTTCATTAAAAATCAAAACAAATAAACAAAAATTTAAAATTATATCCAAATTATTAAACTTAATATGTAATTTTAAAACATTCTCGAAATTTATCAATTCGTGGTGATGTTGTTAAAAAGAAGTCTGATTAATAATAACACTTCAATTTATTAATTTATCAGTTTATTTTTAAATGCTTTAAATGATCAATATATCTGATTTTTACAATTTGTTGTGTTGGTTTCATTTTTGCGCGCGTAAATGTTTAACAGTTACGTACTGTGATTAATTTGCAGACAATCAATTTGTTGTTATTTCTCTTATGATGCATCAATCATAAGAGAATCAATAGAAATCTTCATACGTAGAGACAATGTTTGCAATGAATTTGCCTCCATGGAGCTACCTAAAATTTAAAAGGAAATGCTTCAAAGGTTTTGAAGACAATAATTTGTAATATTTCACGTTCACATTTATTTTTATTCATTTTTATTTCCAGTTTTACTTTTCTATGCTCATGTTCACGTGATTTATATTTTTCTGTTTATTTCGGAAAATTTCTTTTTATCATTTATTTGTTTTTGAAAAAGTTGCCGTAAAAGCAATGAAACATGTAAAACTATAAGGTTTTTGTGTCATTTTTAATTGAACACTTAAAGCATTTAAAAATAAATTGATATTTTAAAGTGATGTTTTATATTATTTGTAAAAATAACACTAAACATTTTTTAATTATACTCATTCAGCATCTTGAGCTTTTTGTGGTAATGAATTTCTAAAAGTGAATAAATATTTAACGTGAATTTACATTTCAAAAATTTTAAAAAGTAATAAAAAATTGCAATAATTAAGAACTGACACAGAAAATATAATATTATTATATGCTTTAGATTGTGTTATTATTTCTTTTATTCATTTGCTTTTTAATTATATCATATCATTTTATCATAAAATCAGTTCTTCAATTCAGCATGTAACTAATTCTTAGTTTAACCCTTTTGGGTCTGGTGAACTTTTATTAGTATGGTGTTCAGAAAGCAGAAATTTCAAGTTATTTGTTTATGTGGTGTCAGCAAAACTTGTGCAGTGTGTTATAAAAATTTACAATCGTTGTTTTATAAGGTATCCTGGGGTAATAACGCCACGTTAAGGTTCTACCAATTTTCACGGCTCAGTCTTAGTTTGTATTTTTCAAACAAATATATGATTTCATACAGCAACTCATTGACTATCTATATAAAAAATAAATAATTTAACAGATATGTATTCCTAAAATGTAATGGCGTGATTTCTTCACCAATGCTATTTGATGTTAATACCCACTTATATGGGTAATGACGCCATGCAAACAATACTATAAAAAAAGATGGAATAATTGCATGTAGATTGCCCAATTCTAAAAATGCAAAATCTACAAACTTAGAAATTGACAAATTGCATTCTAAGCTATTTAAAATGTTCATTTTTTTGTGAAAGTGTAAAAAAATAAAGGTGTGGTGTGGGGGGGAGGATGAGGCAAAAGAATATCAGACCGTGAGCTTCTTTTTGATTAAAAAGGACCACTTAAATAGAATTATTAGAAACATTGCACAGTTTTAACTATGTTTATTTGAATCAGTATTTAGGATGTAGCTCGGCCGACCGGGGTATTAATGCCAAGGATTGGCGTTACTAACCCGTTATAATTATTGCGCTGTACATTTTAAATTACAAATTATCTCGAGAAGATAGCCAAAATCTTCAACAACATTTTGAAAGTCCATGAATTGTACTACAAATTTATGTAATTAACAAAGTATTTCCGGATAAAAAAATAATATTCACATTACAAAACGTATCTCGCAAATTTTAGATCAAGCGTTAATTTTAGTTGCTTGTAAAAACAATAAAACCTAAAAATGAAACAAATTAACTTGAAGCTGTTTTTTTTGCGATTTATATGACTCAGAACCCTCCTACGCTGAGCACATGGGTGTCATTCACCAGATTATTTCATAATTATGCAAAATATTAGCACTTGGCGTTATTACCCCGCCTGGCGTTATTACACCAGACAACCTTATATTATTTTTGCATGTATTTTTAAGAAAATAAAAAAAAGTCATTTGTATCAATGTGCCCCATTTCCGGGGCAGATGGATACACCTCATGGGACACTTTGATATGTCTAGGAAAATGGAGACAAAATAACACCAATGCATGTTTTTCATAGAAAAATAATTATCAAACCATTTTGTATTTATTTATAGAAATTCAAATCGCCCAGAATTTACTTGTAAGCAATATTAAAGCAATTTAATCAAAATTAAATATTACTTAAAAATTTAAAATATGAAAATTTAATTATTTAAAAATTAAGCGTATAATGACCTGATGTTCTGACTGTTCCTTGTCTGATTGTTGGATGTGGTAATTTTGTCATATCTGGCACTTCAACCCCAGCATTATCTTCGTTCTTAAGAAAGGTGAAAAAATTACCATGTTTTCTGTTTATAAATCGGTTTATAAACAAAAAATAAGGGATAATTAATTAAAATTTCTGTTTATAATATAATTATCCTGTGCTGTTCAGCAGCTTGTTTCTCTTACTTAATATTTCTCATGTCGAAAATATTTTTTTCTCTGCAGAATAGATATAAATTTGAGAATTTCCAGGCTGCCGTCCTTTTCGTTTGTTTATTCTACTAGCACTAGATGTTGGGTAACTTCATACGTCTTCTGTTTGCAAAAATACTATAACATGTTCTAATATAAAGAAATTGGGGCTATTTCACTACAAGAAAAACTACTATTAGAAAGTTTTGGCGAAAAATCGTTGAATTAAGGAGTGTGTGGTTAAAAAGTGATAAATGTAATGAAAAAATTAACTAGAAAAGGAATTAGGTTTGTTTCAATATAACCCGACCTAGATTGTATCAATGTGCCCCATACAGATATTTTGAATAAAATGACTCTCAAATCCAGCACTGCATAATTTATCTAACAATAAAGAATGAGGAACTGATAAAGCCTTGCCAGGAAGAGTAGTCTTTTCGGTTGAAAATATTGGAACAGTTGTATAATACCATTTCAACTGTACAACTCAAATTTACTTTTGACCTACAAAAACAATAAATCACCCGTCCCATTTCATCAAACTACTGAATCATTCCAAGACTTTCTGTATGTAGTTGAGTGCAGAAGTATCCCCTTTTGGAGCTGTTATGAAACTTCCTGTAATCACCCTGTGTGTAGTACAGGGGGTGTATCAATGTGCCCATACGTATCAATGTGCTCCAGTTCCCCCTACATGTCCTGTAATGATTTATTATTCATTTTAAAGACAAACTTTTGCTACTACTTACATGTAATAATGTTAGAATATGTCCATTCATTTACCATATGACTTCATTCATGTTTAGGCATTTAGTAATAATAATAATTATTATTATTTGCTGAATTCTCTTTATGCCGTTTGCGATTATTTTAATTTAAATACATATTTCATTATTTAAATGTAAAATAAAACTAATCTTCCTAAAAGAATCATGTGCAATAAAGCGCAAAAAGTATTAGAAATTTGTCATGTAAGTTAAATCGTATTGTGTTAGAACATTTTCTAAACATCTCCTAAAAATTCTTCCTTATCTTATTCTCATATGAATTATAATTAAAAAGTACTCAAAACAATAACATTCCTTATCTTTCAGACAAAGAAATATTCGTTAAACACTAATTAATCTATTTTTATCGCTAGTGTTAATGTTATTCACGAAAAAGTATTTTTTTTTCTAAAAACTGATTAAAAAAATCGGACCCGAAAGGGTTAATATGATCCCGATAAAATTAATTAAATAGACATTGGCTTTTAAGTTTATTACGTAAAAATAATCATCATTTTACTCAATGATGAATAAATAAATAAATTTAACAAGTACATGTTGTAAGTCGTAAGATAATACTTTACTGAAAGCCTGAAATAGTAAAAATGGAGATAAGAACGCTTAAAAATGCTCATGATTTTTGGAATAACGTGTGAAGTTTTAAATGATTATAGAGCATATGAACTTTTCAAGCGTCCTTTTATAAACATGTTTACAGTTTATAGTACGAAAGATTTATAAAAGATGGTGTCTGGTGAAAGTTGTATAATTTTGTCCAGTTTTAAATCTAGCTATTGAAAGTCTCTTACTACGAGAGGTGTTTAAAACTTAGAAATATATATTGAATAAATACCATTTTTTTAGAGTAAACAGATATTTTGCTTTAAAATCCTTTAATAAAATCATTCCTCTTCTGAAGAAAACAAAATAAATTAACGCTGAAATCGAATAATAAATCGAATGTGAAAACTTGTATTCTGTGCAAATTGGCTTTTCATAATTTGAAAAAATGTTCTCAGTTTCAAAAAATGAATCTTTTAGAACAATACTATTTTGTCGAAAAAAAAACTGTGTTCCAGTTGTTTCAATAAGAGCCTTTTTATAAATTCTTACTTTTCAAAATATTACTGTAACAGATTTGGATTGTGACATAACTCGTTGCTTCATCGAGAAAAGGAAAATAGATCAAATAAAGTTTTTCACGATGTCATTTACCATGCGTTAAGGAAAAAAACAATTCGGTAAATAATAACTCTTTGAAAATCTTGAATAACGTAAGCAATGGAAATAAATCGGTTTTATTAAGCACATGTTTTGTTTTTATCCAAGATAATTTTTGGAATAAACTAAAAAGAGCTGTCCTACACTGTTAAAAAATTCTGAAATTCACGAACATTTTTTTTCCTGAATTTCACAGAAAAGCTCCCTTTTAACAACAAAAGGGTATTTTCCGTTACAAATCGCAAAATTCCCCCATATTTCCTGAAAATAACGAAACGGATGGAAATAAATACAAAAAAGGGAGACACTCCGTTGTGTGGCGGGCTCCATGGTCGAGTGGTCAAGTCACCACACCGCTAATCGCTTGCGAGCTCAGATTATGAGTTCGAGTCCTATTGTCGCCATGGAATAATGAAAGCATAAAAAATTCCTTTTAAATTACATTTTTTCTGTTTATTTTTCTCTTATTTCTTACTAAAAATCTTTTAATTTATTAGCCAAAAAATGAAGAAAGAAAGCAAGAAATAGTGTACGACAATTTATAAAAATTGTCTATATATATATATATATATATATATATATATATATGTTGTAAAAAATTGTTAATAAAAAAAACAGTGGTTTTAATCAGTGATTTTTTTATTTAAACTATTTAAAAAATTAAAATTGATTTAAAAAAATAATAAGTATTATGCATCAGTCTAAAATAAAATAAAATAAACCGTTTACAAACATTCTAAGGAATATATTTGAAAGGGAATCTTTAAAAAGCACAACAGATTTTCTCACAAACTCATAAAAGACATACTTTGTACCATTCAGCATCAGTAACTTTGGCTCAGTTTGTAAAGATTTGTTCCGCAATCTGAAGGTCCCGCGTTCGATCCTGAGGACGGCGTGAACTAAATTATACAAAATAAAAATTAAGTAAAATAACATAGCAGATTAAAATCCCTCGGTAATTTCGAATTCTTTGAAGGTTAATCGATACATCAATTTTAAAAATTGTATTGAATTATTACTATTAAAATTCAAACTTTGTAACAGAAAGTTACTGATTCTTAAACCGGAGTTTTCCCTTCTAGTATTTCCCACAACGGAAAATCTACTAACGGAACGGTAAAATTTCGGCTACTTTGCTGCCGATAGTTTCACCTGAAATTCACAGATTTATTTTTAACAGTGTAGATAGGACTAGTAATACAAATGTCTCATCCAAGGGCTGTGCAAAGGTGTGGAAATTAAGAAGAAAATTAATTTATGTACCAAGTACTGGATTATACGGATGCGCTCATAATGTAAAATATGAACAATTTAGCATAATTATCAATGAAAATAGAGCTTTCATGGAGAAAAATATATTTTCTATTTGTTCCAAAAATTACGATTGTAATTCTATCGAAGCAATTAAATGTGTCTAACATTAATTTACCGAATTTTGTTGAACATTGGTAGATCCCACATTCTTCAAGCTAGCAAATTTTCTTGTATTAATGAAGCTGATTTTTTTTAACGTAATTTAAACACATAAATCAGTTTAGATTAATGAGAACCTTTTACTACAAGACACTGTTTTTGCTTGAATATCATCTGATGCATTAGACGAGAAAACTTGATCAAATAATATTACTATGTGTAATTTCTATGTGTAAAATTCAATGACAATAGTAATGATTCAATACCCAATCTATCGGAGTAAAATATGATAATCCAAGTCTATCAGAACAGGATCAGTGTACGACCCATTTAATGGTTTGATATTCTATTTATGAATTGCGTTTGAGATAGATGATGATTTGTAATATTACACAGGCCTACAAAAAAAAATTTTGGTGCCTGAGATTTTACAACTGATTTTGGATATTTTTGGGACGCTGATTCCAAATATGCAATCAGGTTTTCTCTCTCAGCTCCACTTTTTTAGATATGCAAAGCGAACTAAAGATTTTTTAGAACTAAAGTGACCTTGAACACTTAAACTGACCTTATGATACATAGCCCTGTAACGACGCTCAAGGCGATACCACAAGATCTTGAAAAAAAGAAATGTGCAAGCAAAACTGAAGATCTGCGCATCCTTATGATTTCGCGCAACTCATACATAAAGCCAAATGTAAAAGCCTCCAAGAGATAAGGTTAGTTTCAGAGTTCGCTTCATGGAAACAAAACTGGCTTTCTTTGACTTTCTAAACTTTTTGAACTTCCATGATTTTGTGTTTAAGGTAGAATTCGTATCAATTTAACGTAAAACTCGTAGTGTTGTAGATTGTTGTGTTTGCATTGTAGAATGGAATTTAAATGAGTTCAAGTAGAAAAAGTTGTATAAATTATCCAGATAAGTTTTGTTACATATGCGGAGAATAAAAGTTGAAAGAACACAGAAAATATGTTACTGACATTGTAGAGAGAGCTTATCTTGGATACTTTGGGGTTAGACTTGGTGATCAGGATAAAATCTGCGCACCGCAACAGGTCTGTAAAACTTATACAGGGCATTTATGACAGTGAGCTGACGGAAGAGAATAAGTCTCAAATTCGGTTTACCAATGGTTTGGAGAGAATTCCAAAACCATTTCTATGACTATTATTTCTACCTAGCACTGGAATACTATTTGAATTAATCGAAACAATTGTAATAAGAAAACTTATCCTGATTTAGTGTCTTCAAGACCCCCACTTCCTCACTCAGACGAACTACCGATCCCAACGTTTCATCAGCTACCAGAGCTTAGTGAGGATGAATATTGTCCTCCTGATCATCTTTTAGATAGCTGTGAAGGTAACAGTGATTATGAGGAGAAGTCATCAATGCCTAATTTTTTCAACCAGGTTTATTTAAATGATTTCAAAAGAGATTTCAATGTTTTAAAAGAAGCTTTTGAATTACTGGTTGGTTTGAAGATTAAAAGACAAAAATTTATTAGAACAAAGAGCCAAACTTACATTTTATCACACAAGACAAAATTGCCTACTACCCTACTTCTCTTTAAAAAAAACAACCTTGTATTTTGTCATGAATTTAGAGGACTGTTAGAAAAATTGGTTCTTATTAAATATTCTCCGGATGATTGTCCTTGGTCAGCAAAGAAGTTACACAAAATACTATTGTTTTTCTATTTTTGGGATAGTAGGGATAAAACACACCACTAGATTAGAAAAGAGAAGCCTAAGAAAGAAAACATGGATGTTGGAGAAAGGAATGTCATTAATAACACTTTAGTTGGGCGAAAAAAAATCATACTTTCTGCACAGCATATCAAGCTCTGTCCTATGAAGCAGTTTGTATAAATTCTCCATAAGAACGGGTCATGATTTGCATATATAAGGTAAAAACAACCGAATTGAGTTATGAAGATATTAAAGCAGGAATGTTTAACGGACAACAAATAAGACAACTGATTAAGGATCCTGCTTTCTTAAATTCAACGAATGAGGCTGAATAAAAAGCCTGGACGTTTTTTGTAGCAGTTCACAAAAACATTCCGGGCAAATGCAAAGGAGAAATCTATGTAGAACTGGTAAATGAAAAGCATAATAGTTTTAAATCTCTTGGGTGTACTAGAAGCATTAAAGTGCACTATTTACATTGCCACTTAGAGTATTTTCTTGAAAATAAAGAAGGCACAAGTGATAAACATCCCGAAAGATTTCACCACAATATTAAGACTATGGAGGACCGCTACCAAAAAAGATGAGATATGCAAAGGGTTTCAGATTACAGTTTGAGTTTAAAAAGACACTGTTCTAAAATGTATTCCAGAATGTCACGGAAAAGAAGCTTCCGAAGCATTCAATGAGTATCAATTTCATCGGTGACGTTTTTCTCTATTTTTGTGAGTAAAAATATTTGTACAATATAATTAAAAAATTATTTTTTCAATATGTGTATATCATAATAATAAAAACTAACATTTGTGTATTATAAAAAATAAAAATCCTGTATTTATTTTATTTTTACATACGTTTTTTAATACGTGGATTTACCTTAAAATAATGAAACATATATTTCACAAAAAGTTGTTTATCTTAAAAAACTAAGCTGATAGAGAAAAACTAATGCCATATTTGAATTTAGGACATCAAATTCATATAAAATCAGCTAAAAGTACCCCGGCACCAAAATAGCTGTTGACCAGTGTTATATAATGATTAATTATTTAAAGATATAATATTACTTAATAAATGCTTCATATACAAATATGTGTATCTGGTGTACATTTTAAAGTTATATTTTTTTTTCTTTCGAATAAGATTTGAAAGTTCCTTACTGATTTATATCATGATTATATACATTTTTCAAAAAACTGATAAACCATTGACATATTTTCCATTATAATTTTGACACAAACTGTACATAAATTATGCATTATTTAGAAATATATTGTTTATGCATGGGTTTATCTCACCAGCCTTCATAAATATTGTTTCATATAAAATTATGCTTTTTAAGACCTATCACAGGAAAAAAAAACATGTATATCATATTCAAAAAATTAGTGCTATTTCATTGATTTAAACAAAAAAATTGTAAATGTTTATAATCTCGTCTAGAAAATTTTTTACATTTGCTCAATATATTTAAATTTCATTTTATTAACCGAAATCAGTCAAGCATTTTTGAACGAATTGGAAAATGTTAAAAACTGGAACACAATTTCTTAAACTTTTCCAATTTTAGGGTAAATTACATTCGTTCTAATTTCACACTTGAAGTAACCACCATCTAATTGTACTTTAAAATGCATTTGTATAAGACGTGTTCGTAATCCATTAAGTTTTTTTTTAACATTAAAATTTTAAATGAACTTCACGGTGGATTTGATAGAGACAAAAAATGTAAAAATATAAATAAAAATAAACCAATTGTTTTCGGAATTTTTTAATTCCTTTACAATTTTTTAAAAAAATTAACCGTTTTTTTAAATTTTTTGTTTGCAAACATTTAATATCCTACTTTTACATCTTTTTATTATTTCTATAGTACAATTTATAATTATAAGGAGGTCTCTACACCATAATTTCTAATAAAATTAACTTTGAAATTATTGAATAATAAATTTCCATTTTTTAAATATATAGTTTACATTAAGATTAAAGAATTCGTAATTAACTTAAATAAAATAATCAGTATCAAGTAATCAAATAGTCTTTTTTAACGAAAATAATCATTAAAAGTACGTTAAGTTTACGTAGCAATGATTTAGTTCCTGAATGAGTATCTCATTTTAATATAAACAAAATACCATTTTTACATTTTTGTTCTCTGGTATCATTAAAAATACGTTAATTTTACGTAGCAATGATTTAGTGCCTGAATAAGTATCTCATTTTAATATAAACAAAATACCATTTTTACATTTTTGTTCTCTGGTTTTCATTGACTTTCTCAATACATAAATTTAACGTTTTTAGGTGGACTCATAATTGAGTAAATACGAAGCACCTATAATCGTCATTCAGATGGTCCGTCTGTCTGCCTGCCCGCCCGTCCAGAACAAAAACTTCCCGACCGAATCGTTTGAAATTTTAATTATTTAATTGTAGCAAAGTTATATAGAGTCATTTCAAATTTTATGATAATTAAATGTATAGTTTAACCACAAAGACACTCAAAAGTATTCTTTTACATTACGGTCAAAGAAGAAAAAATAATTTCAAGTGCATTTTATTCATGTTATACTCTTTCGAACATAATAAAATTGAAATGCATCTATGAAGTATGTACTAAAATATACATTCTGTACAATCTGTGATGCAAAGAATATTTGTTACTTTTTTACAGGGCCACAAAAAAGCATTTTATGGCATAATGGAAACATTGTTTGGGATATTTTAATTATATAAAAACATTTTACATTTTAGTTCAATATATTTAAACGGAGGGTTACTACTTGTATAATAGAAAGTCGTTAGTATTTAAAGAGGCAGACAAAATATTTCGGATACTTATGCAGTATCCGAAATACAGTAGTCACCAACATCTAAATATTTTTTTTTTCTTCGTTATAGTACGAACGCATCGAAATTCGTACGCTTGATGTGCAATTTCCGACTTGTTTATTCATACATACTTTAAGGGGGCTCAGAAGTTGAAAACTTTTCAAAAAATCGATTTTTTTTCTATGACCTAGTTTTATTATTCAATTAATTCTGAACTCAATGAAAAAAATCGCATAAAAATATTTGCATTTTTAACGGAGTTATAAGCATTTATGTATCAACACTTTTAAAGCCGCGCCCATATAATTTCAACTTTAAGTCGCGTTTTCTCAAAACTTGATGTTTGACGACTAACACCAAGATTTAAAAAAAAACTATTTGATGGAATGACTTAAACATTTTTTTGCATGCATATAACTCCATTATCTATAGAATGAATTAATATAGTTTAGATGATTTAATATTTTGAGTATTTTTAAGGAAAAAAAAGTTGTATTATTTAAGGTTTTTTTAATTTTCAAATTTGAGAGTTTTTTTATTAATGTTCTTTTTGAGTGATAGTTATATCCTTAATTCATTCTATAGAGTAAAGTTTCCGGATAATTTTAAAGCAAAAATTATGTTCTTATGTCAATTCAACGTTAAGATATCTTGGTGAAGGTGATATAACATATATTTTTTTTTTCGAAAATTGCGTTACATAAGTTTTGCTATATTTTTTATTATATTACATTGAAGTACTTCATTTTATAATTTTATAAGACTACAAACATATATTTTAATTATCAGAAAGTTTAAATTAATTACATTGAATACTTCTGTTTTTATATGGACTCGAAGCGAGAGCTCTGTTTACATGTTTTTCCGTATCGATCAAGCCCTGAGCCCCCCTTAAATAGAGCAATTATTGCATTTTACTATGTACTTTTTGCCCTTTTGAAATCCACTTTTAATATACATTTTGCGAAAAAAAAATGCATAAAGCACAATATGAGACGGGTATTTCAAACAGGATGATTTTTAAAAAATTTTGCATCATTAATCTGTCACAATTTAATATATATATATATTGTTACAAGAATTGTTCATTTTGAAGTATGATTTTCTTATTTTCACGGTCATCCATATTTATGTACTCAAAATAATAATGCATATATAACTTAATACGAATCTTAACGGACACAACTAAAGTACAAATTTACCGTAAAGTTTTTAAATTACTTTAATATAAATTTGCGTAATAAAAATATTATAAACATTAATTCGAAAACTATTCATATTCTTATTTCTTGAGGGTTGGTGGGATATATTACATCCCACCTACGAGTAATGAAGCTTCGCAACAGAAAAATCCATTAATAGTCAAAAATCCGACAGCACAAAAACCTAAAGTATGGAGCAAACGAATCGACCAATTTTTCCGTTTTTTATAATCATTTGAAATTTGAACCTCTCCACCCCCATTAAACACTGTTCAGTTTACGCTACTTAACCAATCACAACGATTCAGATTTTCAGCTAAAAATTTAAGTTTATGTGTTAGCTTCTAAAAAAAATTCTTGAGATGCAAAAAATAGTTAAAAATTAGTTGTACGTTACTCCAAAGTTTAAAGCGCCCTCTAACGACATTTTTTGAAATTTATGTTCATAATTTATTTTCAAGACAATACTGACATAAAGAATAATTTTAGTGAAAAACGCAAATTAATTGACCAATTTTTCTGTTTTTTATAATCATTTGAAATTTGAACCTATCCACTCTCATTGAACACAGTTCAGTTTGCGCTTCTAAACCACAGATTTTGAGCTCAAAATGTAAGTTTATGTCTAAACTTCTAAAAAAAATTAATGAGATGCAAAAAATAACGGTAAAAAATAGTTGTTCGTTACTCCAAAGTCTAAAGCGCCCTCTATCGGCATTTTTTGAAATTTACCTTTATAATTTATTTTCTAGACAATACTGACATAAAGAATAGTTTTAGTGAAAACCGCAAACGAATTGATCAATTTTCCCGTTTTTTATAATCATTTCAAATCTTGGACCCTAAACTTTGATGGCGCCTATCTCCTTCGGAACACGTTTGGGACCCTTAGTTTCCCATTTAATAATATTTGTCTTGATGTGTACTATTACCCATTAAAGTTTTACCCAGTAGTTTAGATACAGCCTGTATATATATATATATATATATATATACAGGGAGTTCCGTTAAAGGGGTCCAATATTAATAGGGGTAATAGAGGAGATCACATGGAGCATAAATCAGTATATAAAGCCTGGTCGGATCTCAATAGTTTTCAAGTTACAGCAAATAGAATGAAAATTCGGAAAATTGTAAAAGAACCCTCATTGCTAAATTATCGATAACGCTACATAAAAACGAAGCACATATTTAGAAAAAGCAGAAAAAAACCTACAAAATGACATCAATTGTATTAAAATAGCAATATTTATCGACGAATTACAAGCCCTGAAACAGTGAAAAAAGTACGAAATCCAATATACATCAAAACAGTTAATCGTTAATTCCAAAAAGACAACTCTAGCTACAACAAGGAAAATGTAGTAAAATTTGGTCCATTCCGAAAGCTTTCGAAAAAGCTTAGAATGAACCATATCGGTTTAATTGTGTGAGAGAAATTAATCAGTTTCTTAGTTACAACTCCGCTTTCTTTGACACTAGCAAAGGTTAAACTCCGCCCATCACGATTGGAAACACCGCCTTTTTAATTATTCTCAACTATACATTTTCGATCATGCTTCTTCTGAGATGCAACATTTTTAATTATTCAAGAGTTGAATGAACCAGAATAACTTTACAATAATAGTCTACATTTTAACGTGGTCTTTTATTGATATAAAGCTTAAGTTAAATTCTTTAAAATTAAACTGGTGGTGAAAATTCGGAAATAATTAACAATATTGCGATTTGTAACTATGCAAGAAGTTTCAGTACATGTTTTACATGGACAATTATTGTATGTATATGTGCATCATAATTTATGATAGGAAATAATAATAACAAATAGCATAATAATTTTATTAATTATAAATTTAAAAAAGACACTAAATTTTAAATTAATTCATACAAACTTTGTAATTTACAATTTGAGTTCACCGCAGTCTGTGACTTACAAAATACTGTGCCAAAAAGTGTTGAAAGTAAAAGAAAAATGACAAATAAAGAAGTACATTCCACGTACTTTATGACATATGTGAAGCATAGTCTTCTGGCCTGCGCTGCACAGTTCAATGTCGGAAGGCAGACGAACGGACATTATTATAATAGGTGTTTGAATATGCGCCCATTAACAGAATCGCGCAGCCGACAGCGACGTCGTAAAGATTGGCGAACACGCCGAAAAACTCCAACGGAGTTGGGAATGTCTCCTGCAGCGACAACGATTCGCGCTAGTAAATCCTCCGGTGTATCCACAGGCGTTTCATACACCAGCGATTTAAGGTGTCCCCAAACAAAAAAGTCTAACAGATTGAGGTCAGGAGAGCGTGCAGGCCAAGCAACAGGTCCACTGCGTCCAATCCATTTCCCAGGATATGTTGAATTGAGGTGATTGCGAACACCTATGAAAAAATGTGCCGGTGCGCCATCATATAACAATATGTGCATAAACCACATATTGTGGCGCAATGTTGCTGGCACATTTTGCAGTAACTGCGGTAAGATATCCCGTAGGAAAACCCAGTACGTACTGCCATTGAGTACATCTGGGAGTAAATATGGTCCTATGAGATAATCGCCGAGGACACCTGCCCATATGTTCACACTGAACTTTTGTTGTGCGTTCGACAGGAAAACAGTGTGCGGATTTGTATATGACCATGTGTGCATATTGTGCGTGTTTACCACGCCCTCTCTCGTAAATGTTGCTTCATCAGTAAATAAAATATTTTCCAGAAATTGTGGATTATTTTCTGTTACATTAAGCAACCAGCGTACGAAATCTGTCCGCTGAGCACAATCTGTTATTGATAACAGTTGTACCCGCTGCACATGAAAGGGGTGCATGTTTTCTTCACGCAGAACACGCCACACACTTTGGTGAGAAACACTGACTTCAGACGCAGCAGCTCGTGTACTCGTGGAGGGGTTATCTTTAAAAATATTCAGTACATCTTCTTCCATTGCAGGTGTTCGTACATGTCGAGGTTTCCCTGCATCAATGCTTGCTGTATTAAACGATCCAGTCTCCCGTAATCGTCTATCGATTTTTATGAAGAGTTTCGAACTTGGGCAACGTCTCCTTGGAAATTGCTCACGGTACATGCGCTGTGCTAGACATGCATTTCCATGAGCTTGCCCGTACATCAGATGCATGTCCGCATATTCTTCGTTGGAGTATTCCGGCATAATTATTATACATCAACTTACTACAATCGCACTTACAACAGCCTCCCTTTAACATAACGCCCACTGATGACTGCTGTTTTATTACACTTTTCTTCCTATACACATAGAAAATTTGCATAAAAAGTACTTCTACTTCATCATCCTGAAAGTTCATGGAGGAAACGCAGCAGTCACGGAGTTTGCTTTAAGACAAGGCGAGAGCTGAACAATATGTCATTCACTTGACCAGACTGAATAATGAAAGGGTATTGATATAGGTTGATCAGAAATGTATAATTGAAAGATATTAAAACGGGGTGTTTACAATCGTCATGGGCGGAGTTTCGCCCTTTCTGAGCGTGCAACAGTACAGAGTTGTAACTAGGGAACTGCTTGATTTCTCCCATACAATTAAACTGATATGGTTTATTGTAAGCTTCTTCGAAAGCTTTCGGAATGGACCAAATTTTATAACATTTTCCTTGATGTAGGTAGAGTTGCATTTTTGGAATTAACGATTAACTATTTTGCTAAATATTTGATTTTGTATTTTTTCACTGTTTCAGAGCTTGTAACTCGGCATTAATTCTCCATATTCTAAAACAACTTATGTCATTTCGTAGGATTTTTTCTGCTCTTTCTAAATATGTGCTTCGTTTTTATGTAGCATTATCGATAGTTTAGCAATGAGGGTTTTTTTTTACAAATTTCCGATTTTTCTTTCTATTTGCTGTAACTTGAAAATTATTGAGATCCGGCCAGGCATTATATACTGATTTATGCTCCGTGTGATCTCCTCTATTACCCCTATTAATATTGGACCCCTTTAACGGAACACCCTATATATATATATATATATATATATATATATATATATATATATATATATATTAAATAATCCGATAAGAATTTGACATTATAGAGAAATAATTATTTGCCCTTGAAATAATACATATGTACTAATGGATCACAGAGTTATGTAAATATATTGATGATATAGTTTCATTCAGATAATTTCCCACGTAAAAAGCTGTTTTATGTGCTTTCGTAATTATATAAATACGTAGCACTTATAGTCGTTCTCTGTCTGTATAGAACATCACGAAAATTATTCAATAAATGGGCTATAATTTAAAACGTAAAAATACTATTAACTGCATATAAATTACTTAAACTAAGCATAATAAAACATGCAGAAACTTAAAAATACATTTAAAGTACTTTAAAAGTCTGGAACATTTTCAACGTGACTTACGCGGTCTTGGTCAGTGAGAAAAACTCTAGATAACAGTTATTGCTGCTGGCGTTCTCCGGCTCATCCGGGACAGTGGTTTTTAC
This sequence comes from Maratus speculifer, assembly GCA_964019185.1. Lineage (NCBI taxonomy): Eukaryota > Metazoa > Arthropoda > Arachnida > Araneae > Salticidae > Maratus > Maratus speculifer. The sequence continues at coordinate 69,651,819 of OZ025297.1, read as the reverse complement.
ACCGAGAGGGGAAGAAGGAGGGGGGGTTGAGGAAATGGAGCAAAAAGGAATAGAATAAAAACTGTTAAAAATATTTCAAAAAGCACAGGCTTAACTATTATGAACATGATTTCTCCATATTGCGTGAATATCGAATTTAAGTACATCATTACATACTATTTCTTTATTGGATATTATTTCGATGGATTCTCTAATGATAGCTTCAAGGTGACTAGTAGTATGAAAGATTAGTTTACAACCCTAATAGCATGCATGGTCACAGTGACGTCACTGTGAGTCACTTTGGTCACATCACATCTGACCAAAATGCCACCACTCAGTGACGTAACATTGTGACTGAGATGTGACTTTCTTAAAAATCTTTAGAAATTTATAAATACCCTTCAAAACATGTTATTTACTTTAAAAAACATGTTTCGGGCAATTCAAATATCGTCGCTTTTGTCACAGTTTCGTCACAATGTTAATGTCAAATTAGTCACAAATGACACATTTTTCAGAAATTTGTCACATTGTGACCACTTTGTGAAACGTCACAAAAGAGCTCTAAAACGGCCATAAGGACTCCACATTTTAGTCACTGTGACTTTACATCGACATCACGTGACGTCGCATCGACAATCGATGGTCACAAAGTCACAATGTGACTTCACAACGACGTTGCAGTGACGTCACCATGCTTTACGGGAACTATTGAAATCTATTTCTATAGGCTGAGTTTGTGAAAATCTTGCAAGTGCGGTGTGGGGTCTACCCAATCTTAAATCTGCGACATTTTTCATAAGACTAGTCACCTTGAAGCTATCATTAGAGAATCTATCGAAATAATATACAAAAGAAATAGCATGTAATTATATACTTTCCTACGATATCCACGCGATATGGAGAAATTTAAATCATAATAGTTAAGCTTGTTCTTTATTAAATATTTTCAACAGTTTGTATTCTTTCTCCTTTTCCCCCTTTCCTCCATCCTTCCTTCTACCCTCAGTGTGAAATGGACTGTTCCGGATGAGACTTAGAACGCCAACAGCAATAACTGTTATTCAGAGTTTTTTTTACTGACGGTTGAAAACTTTCTGAATTTTTAAAGTACTTTAAATGCATTTTTTAAGCTTTTATAGGGTTTTATGCACATTTCAAGTAATTTATGTACAATGAATTTACGTTTAAATTAGTAAACAAGATGAATTTTGCACTGTTTTTATTTTTAACTCCCGTTACAAATGCCTAAAAATTTTATGTATGTAATAACTGAACAGTTTCGGCGAAAAATTTTACATTTTTTAAAAACGGAACAAAAACTTAAAAGATATTTTTAAAAAATTGTCTTTATTCTATTAAATCCAATCCAATCATATGCAATCAATTTTGTGGTATCTCGTGACAGGTAATGATTCTAGGATACAATGACGATTGCCTCTTAGGTAGAATGACGTCATATTATTTCCATTTTCTGAGTTAAATCGAATAAATATTACTGAAATAAATACAATTAAATATTACTGAGTTAATATTTAATCGTAATTAATTAGGTAATTTCGTAATAAAAACTCTATATTGCAGTCGTTATCATGGAGCGATTTTTAAAAAATTTCTTCATACCATTCTATTATTTAACCTCGGGAACAACAAAGCACTTCCATTTAAGAATTTTATATTATATATATATGTGTGTGTCTGTCTGCGTGAGTGTCCGTATGTCGCCATTCTGCTATCAAAAAGCGTACAAAGAAATGCAAAGAATTGAACGAATTTTTTAAAATGTTTTTGGCTGTGGCAAGCAGGTCCTTCTTCAATTTTGGAATATTTCGCCCAAGAGGGGGCTATAACAGCAATTTTTGTGCTATTTTCGAAGTTGTACCACCTAAAAGTCTATGAAGTTATGAAAAGAATTTAACGAAATTTTTACCATCAAAAAGTGTATGAATTTATACATAGCCGTGAAATATTTTTTATGTCTTATTATTTATGGGCATGGTAATCAGGTCTTACCTGAATTTGAAAAAAAAATCATCTGAAAGGAAGCTCTGAAGCGTGTGGATCTAATTAAAGTACAACAATAATCAATACCCAGTACAGATTAAATCATTATGGGCATAATTATGAAATTGTCTCAGTCTTTTAATGATAATGAGTATTTTCTGTTGAAAGCATTTAAAAAGTTTTGCCATTTTCCGTAGTGGAAGCAACTCCCAAATCACGAATTGGAGTCGCTCTCAAATTTCAGCGCTTCTGAATAAATGAATAAATAAATAAAATAAAATAAAATAAAAATATTGGGAAAAAACATGTAACTTTGATTCTATTATCGACAAATATTGCTTTTTGAAATTAATCACTTGTTGCATGCCTGTAAAAAAATGTAACTTCATTTTCCCTATTTTTGTCTATAGATGATATTTATTCTCCTGTCTCTGCAGGCAAAGGCACACACAAGCTAATGTTAAAGGTTTGGGGAAGCTATTTTCTAATATCTCCTGTACAATTTGACATTTTAATTTCTTTTCATTGAATTGCTAATGTCCATCGCTATATAGCTCATTTTTTTATATTATCGATTTCGATTGCAGATATTCTTTATAAGGTTCTTTTATTTTCAAAACTGGCAACTTCTGTAACAAAAATCGAAAATGTTAAAAAAGAGCAATGAAAGATAGACCGCGGCTACAAAAGTTAAAAAAAATGTTGAAATACAAAAGAAAATATTAGAAAATATTACAAAAGAAAATATTAGAAAACAACACTGATGTCTGAACAACTTTAATACTTTGCAAGTACGGCAAAAGAAGACTGAACGCGCTCCGATAGTAGTACATTTGATTCTCTCACATGATACATTTTTTTCTTTTACAGGTAGAAGCGCACACTAACCCAAATGAAATAATGCTCATATAAAAACTTATAAAGAGCAGAATCATTGCATGACAAAATTAATTGGGTTCATCGAGCGTTTCTTAGTAAAATATTAATTCAAAGACGCAAAAACGTCAAAAATGCAGAAAAAAGTCAAAACACTCTACTTTCGGGCTATAATTTCCATGACTTACTATTCTATTTATCACGCAAAACTTATATTAAATAAAATTACACATCTTTAACTATACAAAGCCACAGGACAATCTTCTGAATTCGAAACTTTTTTCGGTGTGTATGATGGGCGAAAAATAGCCTTTATTGACCCACCTCCTTTAAATTATGTTAATTATTGACATTTTGGATGCTGTTTACATTTTGCTGAAACTCGTTCTACAGTTAGCGATGCTAATCTTCCGTTTTCATGATTTCTGCAAAACCTCTACCTGAAGAACTAAAGCACAGATTTTTACCAAACTTCAGATTCAGTTAGTCCTTAACAAGAATGGATGCTGCTTGCAGTTTGGTGTAAATATCTCAAAAGGTGTCACTGTTTTGTTGCCTCTTTCATGATTTTTGCAACAGTTCCATCTCAATAATTAATGCACGGATTATCATGAAACTATGGATTCAGCTAATCCTTGATATGAAGGATTCTACTTAGTTTTGGTATCAATAGCTCAGTAGGTAGCACTTAAATGTAGAATTTTTCCCGAATTGCGCAATAGCTCTATCTCCAGAACTAATTGTCGAAATGTTATCGGTTTATTTTGATAAATACTATTGCTAATTATTTTGTGCTGTGAATCGCCCAACCGTTGGCGTTTTTATTCTGCATTGTTCCCAATATTCGCAAAAGAAACGTCGTTGAAGAACTAATGCATGGTATGTCATATCATTAACAATAACGATATAGAAAGAAGTTTTGGGATTGCTACGTCTAATTATTTTTCAGTTGAAATTAATGAAGTAATTTTAACTCGGATAACATTTCAGTATAACAATACTTTGTATTCACGATATTAAACGCTGAGTGTTACAAGAATATCATATTAGTGCAAAATATTTAAATTTTTTCATAAATTTACTGATTTTACTATATTTTAATTAAAAAAGACATATTATTAAAAAGTTTTAATTTTAATCAAACAGAATAATATTAATTAATTATATTTAGATTATATAATTTCTAAAAATCACGAATGCATCAAAATGTTTTAAACAATATTGAGAAACACCGAAATCACTGGGGATAAATTTAAAAATAAGCTAAAAAAACTTTGTAAAATCACCATAAAAAGAAAATTAAACAGGACGCGTTTCGAGCTTCAAAAATACTGCTCGTCATCAGCTGATCCAAACACGTGTCAGAAGGAACAGAGTTGAGATAACAGTGAAAGAAAGAGGGAGGGGATTACAAAGAGTGCGTCAGGTTGCGCTACCTGACAGAGCCAAGGAGGAAGAGAAAAGTAAAGATAAAGTTAAAGAGAGAGGGAGGAAATTACAAAGAGTGCCACAGGTGGCGCTGGCTAAAAGAGCCCAGGTGGAAGAGAAAAATGAAGATAAACTAATAAAAGAGAAAAAAACAGTGGGAAAAAATAAAAATAAAAATAAAAATAAAAATAAAATAAATAAAATAAAAATAAAATAAAATAATTAAAAATATAATAAAATAAAATAATTAAAAATATAATAAAATAAATAAATAATGAAAATAATAAAATAATTGTAAAAATATTAAATAAAATTAATTAATTAATTAATTAAAAAGTAAAAATTAATAATAATAATAATAATAAAAATTACAAAAGATATTTCCATGCAGGAGAAAGGGAGGGGGATGATGAGAGATCATTGACAAGAGTATTAGAATTTTTACAAATAAAATAAGCTTCGTGAATATCTAAATGAGAAGGAGAGGCAGGATTAGAAATAATTCTTGCCATGGAATAATTGAAATAATGACCGGAAGACCAACAGTGAGAAGCAATCGAAGACCTAGATAATTCCTGATTTTTAGTATATCTCTGATGTTCATCCAATCTTTTCTTTAACGCTCTTCTGGTCTGACCAATATAACCCAAACTGCAAGATCAAGGAATAAAATAAACACCCCACCGGTTCTCAACAGGAATAGGATCTTTCAAAGACGAGAATTCAATTTTCTTCATAGGTTTGAAGATAACTTTAAAATAGAAACGAGAAAGGATTTTAGCAATTTTGAAACAAAGAGGAGAATAAAAAGGTAGAACTATAGAGTTAATATTAGACGAATTATTAGAATCGGTAAGAAGACGTTTAGGCTTATTAAATTTATACAGAGCTTTGTCAATCAAAGAGGGATTATAACCACGAGTGAGGGCAAGAGATTTCAGGTAACTAATTTCCTTATTTAGAGCAGAAGAGTCAGAACAAATCCTAAGTGCTCTGTAAACAAAAGTATAAAAGGAAGCCACTTTATGCTGTGGAGGATGGTTAGAAAAAGCATGCGGGGGAAGAGATACAGCGAAAGGTTTTCTATAAACAGAGGTGGAGAACCGATCAGGGTGTTTAGTAACTAAGACATCGAGGAAAGGAAGAGAATCGCCCTCTTCGACTTCAAGAGTAAACTGGATGCAAGGATCAACAGAGTTGACAAGAGAAAGGAGATTTTGGAGATCCAGCTCAAAAGGAATTAAGATAAAAGTATCATCAACATACCTACACCAGAAGGGAAAATCATATAAACTGAAGAGTCTTTCTTCCACAAAATGCATATAAATGCCACATAAAAGAGGATTCAAAGGATTACCCATGGCCAAACCATCCGTTTGAACATAAAAGGAATTATTAAATTGGAAAGCGGTTTGCCTAACACAAATACTAACTAATTGCAGGATCTCGTCAATCTCGATGGAAGAGTAATGGAATTCGCATAGCCTTCTTTCCAAACAGTCAATTGATCCTTGAACAGAGACGTTAGTGAAGAGGGATTTAACATCTAAGGAAACCATTTTTTAATTACAAGGAGAAAGGCGTTTAATTTTATCAACAAAGTCAATAGAATTTTGAACAGTGTGAAAATTAGTGGAAGATAAAGGAGCGAGTAACTTAGAAAGGAACTTGGCAAGTTTATAAGAAGGAGTTCCAATATTAGAAACAATAGGGCGAAATGAAAGAGTAGGTTTATGGACCTTAGTAAGAGAATAAAAACGAGCACAATTAGCTATAGAGGGAATGACCATACGTTTAGTGTAATTATTAAGAAGGACAGACTTATGAACGACCTCCTTGATATCAGAAAGATGTTTAGTAAAAGGATCTTTCTTTAATTTAGAATAAGGACCGGAGTTTAACATAGATTCCACATGAGAAATATAATCAGACTTATTGAGAAGAACGGTTTGACCGCCTTTATCAGCCTTAGTAATAAGAAGGTTAGGGACAGAATTAAGTTCACTGATAGCAGATTTTTGAAAAGAAGAAAGATTAGATTTAACTGAAGATTTATTAGAAGAAATGACATTAGCCAAAAGGTAGCGAAGTGATTCAAGTTGACCCGGAGAAATTTTACTGTTTTTGAAAGAATGTTCAATCGGAGCAATTAAATTCGGAATAGAAGGTTTGGAAACACCCGAAAAATTCAAACCAAGAGAGAGAACATCGCGTTGGGAATCAGTAGGAGAATGAGACGATAAACTGAAAACATAATTTTGCAGAAGAGGAGAGATACCAGGAGCAGGAGAATTATAAGTCAGAAGTGACGAAATTTTTTTATCCAATATCGGACAGTGACATTTAGATTTGTAATCAACGTAAGCAAAAATCCGTTTCTCAAGGAAAGGGAAATAAATAACAGATATACTTAACTGCAAATGTAAAGAATATAATTCATATTCAATGCACGAAAGAGAGTGCCGAACATATTGAATAATGGCTCTAAGAATAGAAAACTTACTCCTGGTTAAGGCATTTTGAAAGCGAATGGATGAAGGGAGCTTGTAAATAATATTAATGAACTTAGGAACAACGTGTGAACGTTTACACCTTAAAAGATAATTAAGCCTATTCAAAAACTTTGCCCGCTTCAAACGAAGATGCTTAAAAAGATTAATAAGCGAAGAGCCCATAACAAGAGAAATAAAAAAAAGAAAAAACAAGCCCAGAAATAAAAGTAATAAATAAATAAATAAATAAATAACAATAAACTAAATATAAATAAATAAATAAAAACAAATAAATAAATAAATAAAAAGAAAACACAGTAAAAATGAATAAAAGAAGCAAAAAAGTCACTAAAAAGCAATATAAACAAAAAGCAGGAAGAAAGGAAAAGAAAAAGGACTTACCATGAACACGTGGAAAGTAGGAACGGTCGGTGTAGAACCCAAATTGGTTAAAAATATTGAGAAACACCGAAATCACTGGCGATAAATTTAAAAATAAGCTAAAAAAACATTGTTTAAAACAATGTTTCTACATTGTACATTTCTACATTGTTTTAAAGAATGTAGAAAATATAATAGTTTTCTTTATGTTGCTATTATTTATGGAAAAAGTATTATAATAAATTAATTTATTAAAAATTATTAGAAATATTTATTTAAAAAATATTTATTTATTATAATTATAATATTATGTCGCCATATCACCATTTTTTCGATTCACGATTTATGCATCTCATGATATATTGTAACTCGAATCTTGCATTTATGTTTATTTCATAATAAACTGTATTGTATCCATGCATGGAAGAATACATAAAGTTAATAAGTTCATATATCAAGTTGAAAGACAATACTTGAATGAAAGTTTCGGAGAGCATGAATAGAGTCAAGAACTTCTTAAAATGGGCAGGAACTCTGGAATAATGTGCTAAGTTTTAACGGTTCTTTCCTATAAACTATGCAAGAGTTCTTTTCTAAAGATGTTTTTAGTTTATTGTAAGGAAAATTCACAAAAGATAGAGTGACTGTTGCAGAAAATTATCTAAACAGCTAATAAACTATTTTGAGGTTAAATGTTCGTGTTAAAAATTTTCATAGTACGAGAGTTGATTAAAACTATGACAACTATAATAAATATATAAAATTTTAAATCAAAAACTGAATATGTTAGATTTCTATATAAAGTTTTATTTCTTTTACACTTACAAGGAAGGTCTACATACGGGCGTACTCCGAAATACGTATATAAAAAATTGTGATTTAAAACAAAATTCAAATTTAAATTAACTAAAATTATTTCAAGTTCAAAGTCCAGTTGAGCATTGTAAATCCGATTTTGTTGCTATAGAAACATCTGCCTTTTAATTTTTTAATACGCTTAAATGTCTGTAAGAAAATTTCTGAATAAGAATATTTTATATATGGAAACATTTTTTCCAATTAAACAACAACAAATAATATGTATGTGTAATAAATATATATTTATGTATATAATAAGGTACCCTGGGGTAATAACGCCATGTTAAGGTTCTACCAATTTTCACGGCTTAGTTTTAGATTGTATTTTTCAAACAAATATAGGATCTGATACAGCAACTCATTGACTAGCTATAAAAAATAAAAAAATTTAACAGATATTTATTCATAAAATGTAATGGCGTTTTTTCTTGACCCATGCTATTTGGCGTTATTACCCACCTATATGGGTAATAGCGCCATGCAAACAAAACTATGAAATAAGATGGAATAATTGCATGTAGATAGCCCAATTCTAAAAATACAAACTCTACAAACTTAGAAATTGACAAATTGCATTCTAAGATATTGAAAATGTTCAGTTTTTGTGAAAGTGTAAGAAATATAAAGGTGTGGTGTGGGAGGGGGGGATGAGGCAAATGAATATCAGACCGTAAGTTTCTTTTTGCTTAAAAAGGACCGTTTAAATAGAAATATGAGAAACATGGCACAGTTTTAACTGTGTTTTTTTGAATCAGTATTTAGGATGTAGCTTGGCCACTGTAGGCAATCAACCGGGGTATTAATGTCAAGGTTTGGCGTTATTACCCCGGTATAGTTATTGCGCAGTACATTTTAAATTACAAATTATCTCGAGAAGATATCCAAAATCTTCAACAACATTTTAAAAGTACATGAAATGCACTACAAATTTATGTAATTAACAAAGTATTTCCGGATAAATAGATAGTCTTCACATATACAAAATGTATCTCGCAAATTTTAGATCAAGCGTTAATTTTAGTTGTTTGTAAAAACAATAAGACCTAAAAATGAAACAAATTAACTTGAAGCTGTTTTTTGTGATTTATATGACTCAAAACCCTTCTGCGCAGAGCACATGGGTGTCATTTACCTGATTATTTCATAATTATGCAAAATATAAGCACTTGGCGTTATTACCCCGCCTGGCGTTATTACCCCAGGGTACCTTATATTGAACTCTCTCATTGTTTATGTCATAATTCATTAAATACCATTTACATGCATTCTAAAAATCCAAAAATTTTCAGTTGCATTAAAATCGTTTACTTTTGGCTGGGGAAAATGCTGCTCGGCAAATCGTGTGACACTTTCATCTTTTCACGCCAAGTATTCGTAAGTATTTTATTATTTTACAGGTTTTCTACTGTACTTCCGCCGCTAATTTTACCTGATCTTTTATTACATGCATGAGTAGCTTAATTAGTATTTTTTTTAATTCTGAGTATGCTTAGTATGGAGACCTTCCTTGTTAGTAAATATAATAGGAAATATATATATATAATATAATAGGAAATGAATGTGAGAAATACATTTTGAAAATATTGAATTTGTGTAAATGTCAATATTGTGAGTTTGACATTTATCTAAAGTAAAAAAGGTATAAGGAAATAAAAAAAATAAAATTCCAGTGTTTTATAGATTACCGCTTTGTTACAAAAATGTCGAATATAAAGCAAATACTGCACGTTTCTTTTAATTTATATCTAAAATATTCCTAATAAAATGACAATATTTAAACTTTTTGTTTTCCATTGAACATATCACATTAACAGTCCTTTATTCAAACTATATTGGTTTTACTCGACTTACAAAAATTTACCAATAATGTCAATATGTGAACTTGGAAATGCTTAAAACTAACTCTTTTAGCTACAAAGTAGTTGAACAGATTGACCTAGGAATTCTTTTCCACAGTTGTCTCACAGAATAATATTACTTTCAGAATAATATTAATCAATAATATTTAGATTATATAATTTCTAACAATCTATAATTTCAAACTTTACAGCTAGCTTTCCCATTAATTCTTATTAATCCAAAATTTTAATTGATAAACATCCACATTTGTAGTTGTTGTTTTGATCCATGTTTTGTACAAATTCAATTAGAACTGGACAATCTTTTGTGTGTGTGTGTGAAATGGGACCAGCCAGAACTTTTTCAACTTTTTTTTGATATGGTCCGAGCCCATAAATTCTTACTAGGTTCGGGCCAAACATTTACCTTTCATACCATTCGGGTCTTGTCCAATAAGTTTATCTATTCGACCGAGTCCGATCCTGGAAATGTTCACCCTTGCTATTCTCTAATCATCATATACAGCTGATAACATGTATTTCTTTCAAAGAAAATATTTTTGATTAATTTAAGAAATCTACCAAACATGGCTTTTAGTACAAGTGTTATTAATATTTTTATTATAGTGGAATTTTAAGAGATCTCAAGAGTCCTACTTTTTACCGGTAGTAATATGTCATATTTCATTTTTTTCTAATTCAGTCTCCATGAAACATCAATGCATTAATTTTTCCATATAAGCAACTTAAAATCTCGTCTATTTAAAATATATATTTTTTTAATATTCCCATTGAAATTTTAAATATTTAATACGTGAATTATCGTATGCGAACTAAGCGTAGAACTAACATCCAAGCTGGGCATCGAACTCGGAAACCTTCGAATAGTGTTCCAAGTGCCCTCGCATTTAAACTACGAGGACGATGCCCAGCTTGGCATTTTTTACTTCTATGTGTTGGTAAGCCTGTACTGCAGCACAAGATAGAAGTCTTCAACGTTTTTCACAAAGTTGGTTCCACGCTTAGTAGCAATTGATAATTCATGTAAGTAGTAAGAAAACGAGAGTTTAAGCTCAAGCGGCGGTGGTACTGTGGCACAGTGCCACCGCCACCACCGTCCCTGCGGTTGTCTCACCGCCACCACCGTCCCGCCACCATCCCTCCTGGTCCCTCCTGCGGTGCCCCCTGCGCGCACCGTGCATAACCCTAAAAAAACGTATCCTAGCGGAAAAAAGGAACATTGTATTGTAACAGAGAGGTGATCGACCCTCTCTGTACTGAATTAGAGCAATACATTCAATAGAACTTTTAAATTTTTATATTTATTTCATTATTAAAGTATTTTTTAATTAATTAATCTTTTTATGTTGAATCTAGAATTCTTCTTTTTCTTAATTAAGTATATAACAGAGAGGTGATCGACCTTCCCTAATTAAAAATATTATCAATCACATCTTAACTCGGAATCATACTATATGATGAAGATTAAATTTATATTTCAATTTTGAACAACCATAAGTTTAATGAGCATTACTAATTAAACGAATCACCGGAAAATCTCAGTTTTTAACAATTTTATTTAGATTTCTTCAACTACAAGATGAGATTGTCAATTTAACACAAGAAAGTTAAACATATATTTGAATTTTGCATGATAGACATCCTTATGAGTATCGTTAATTAAGTAAAAAACAATAGAAAATATCAGGTTTTATAGAAAAAAGACTGATTTCTTACGATTTTTATCAAGTAAAGATCAATGTAACGACTTAAAAGTTGAAAGTCAAACGTACATCCTAGTTTTTCAACAGCTATAACCTTAATGAGTATTGATAATTAAGTAAAAAAACAATGAAAAATATCAAATTTTATAGAAAAAGACTGATTTCTTACGAATTTTATCAACTACATGATAAATGTAACGACTTAAAAGTTGAAAGTCAAACGTGCATCCTAGTTTTTCAACAGCTATAACCTTATTGAGTATCGTTAATTAAGTAAAAAACAATGGAAAATATCAAATTTTATAGAAAAATACTGATTTCTTACGATTTTTATCAAGTAAAGATCAATGAATAGACTTAAAATTTGAAAGTCAAACGTGCATCCTAGTTTTTCAACAACTATAACGTTAATGAGTATCATTAATAAGTAAAAAACAATGGAAAATATAAAATTTTATAGAAAAAGACTGATTTCTTACGATTTTTACCAAGTACATGATCAATGTATAGACTTAAAACTTAAAAGTTAAACATGCATCCTACTTTTTCAATAAAATCAAATTATTAGCAAATACAATGGTTCGCCATTGCATACTATATTAAAAACTACAAAATTTTTGATACCTTTTTTTTCATAATTTTTTTGAAATTTTTGCAACTTTTTTTTGGAAATTTTTTACACTTTTTTTAACTAAAATTTTTCATTTTTTTACGTTCCGATTTTTTTTTTTTACTTTTGTAAAACTTATTTTTACAAAAAAAATTTTGTAAAAATGTTTTTGAAAAAAAAAATTTCTAAAAATATTTTTTGAAGTTTTGGTTTTTGCAAAAAAAAATTTGTAAAAAATGTTTTTAAAAAAACTTTTTTGTAAAAATATTTTTTGAAGTTTTGGTTTTTGTAAAAAAAAAATTTTTTACAAAATTTTTTTTTTTCAAAAACTTTGTTGTGATTTTTTCATTTTGTGATTTTTTGTTTTACATTTATGATTTTTCTTTTCACTTTTGTAATTTTTTTTTATATTGTAAATATTTTTTTTGTTAGTATTTCTAGAAACTTTGAAATTATTTTGTAAACTTGTATATTTTTCATACGTATGCTTATTTTTTTATGTTCTTAGACATTTTTAATTAAGTGAAACAATGGAAAATATCATGCTTTATAACAGTAAAAAGACTGACTTCTTACATTTCTTTTCTTTTCTTTTCTTTTCAACTCAAACTTCAGAATATCAATTTGATTTAAACATACATTTCAGTTTTTCAACAACCATTAACCTAACGAATATTATTAATTAATAAAAACAATGTAACTTATCAAATTTAACCGATTTCTTTAGAATTTTCCAACTATAATATCTTAAAAAAGAAACTGAATCATTTATCTTAGTTTTGAACGACATCCACCTTAAGGAGTATTATCACCAATTGCATTTATTTATTTATTTTTTTATTTTTTATTTTTTTTTATTTTTTAACATCAAACTAGTGATTTTACCATTTTTCACTAAATTTTTATATGCTTAGGCAATTTACACAATATTACAAATGTTATAATTGAAAATCACGTTTTTATAAAAGTATGACATTGTCAACTTTTTTTCCTTTCTATTCACAACGTAGTAAATACCTTCAATATCTCCTCTCCCGAAGAGTTGAATACAATAGTCTGACACCTCATGTTTACTAAACTACAAGAATGTGTTACGCTTTTAGAAAAGATTGTTTCTTTACGAATAAACGATCTTAAAAAATAATATTTTAAGATTATTACAAGAATAATTTTTAAACCTTAGTTAATGATAAATAAATATTTTTACTAATTTCATACATTTAGACAGATTTTAATAATTTCCTGTTCAATAAGTAAATATTATCTATATTTTTAACAGAATCCATGTTTTCTAACGTTACTTCAAAAAGGCGAATTTGTATAATAAATAGTATGTATTCGCTTAAAATCATGTGATCCTTTACTGAACTATTTGAAAATTTCACCTCACAAGATCAAATATTATTTATAATAAATAGTATGTATTCGCTAAAAATCAAGTGATCCTTTACTGAACTATTTGAAAATTTCACCTCAAAAGATCAAATATTATGTATATTTTTAGTTTTAATAGCAAAAACTTAATTTTTTAACTTTGAAATACATTTGTTTATATATTGTTACAAGATACTAATTAAATTTCTAAACTATTTTTAAAAGCTTAATTGTCTTTATAAAATGTTCATATTTATATTTTTCACATCTTGACTACATTCAACATCTTACAACCAATAGTATACATTTTTTAGTTCATGTTTTGTACACTCTTCATCACACTGAGAGGTAATTCAACACATTTATCAAAACTGCTTTCAGTTACTTTTCAACTTTCAGATAAAGAAGAAATATATTTTTTTAAATTTTATTATTATCTAATTTAAATAATTAATATAGGTAATTTTAATAATTACCTATCTTAAACATTGTATTCATAAACACACTTATTCACTGAAAGCGTACAATTATTATTGTATTCAATACGGTATTTCATAAATTTAGCTACATTTTTATGAATTTCCTACTCTTTAAGTAAATATTATCTACATGTTTAATATTACTAACGTGTTCAACCTTAGTTCATAAACGTGAATTTCGTATTTTAAGTACCATGTATTCACGTTCAGATTATTTTAGATTATTTTCACATGAAATCATACAGAATTTGTTTTTGAAATCATTGAAGCAACTGTATTTAATATTTCAACACCAATTTCTAATATTTTTTGATTATGCACTCGTCAGAAGTACATATTTTAAATTCTAAAATCATTTTATACATCGAAAAAATATCATTTATCTATCAAGTATTAATCAAATAATAATATCTTTTCATCTTACAGTTTACGAATATTTTTCAAATATGAATGTTATTTTTACAGTTTAATAATATGAAAAATACACGAATGCCATCTTTATTTTTTTCAATTATTTCATAGCAATAATTTTATCATTAATGTTGCTTAGACCTTTTCATCATAACTTTTAAAAAATGGTAGTTATCCATTTTCAGTCGATTTTCGAAAAACTGTAACTGAAATTAAATAAACTCATTGTAAAACTCGTATAACTTCAATGTTATGAAACAATGAAAATTTATATCATTTAATATATTACAACTCTAATTGTTTTAGTTGTTAGAATTATTTCAGCTATCTCCATTGTCTAAATCTAGGTTATTTGAAAAGTATAAAAATTATTTTATCATCGAAGAGTTAAATACAATATTCCGACACCTCATGTTTACTAAACTACAAGAATGTGTTATGCTTTTAGAAAAGATTGTTTCTCAATGGAATATTATTTAACTTGAAAACGTATACCTTGTGAACCCACGATTAGATCAGATCGAGGAATACCCTTATTTGAAAAACATAATTTAATCAATTCAAACTTTCTTTTAAAATTCTTTTAATTTGATTAAATATGTACACATCTATACCAGTGAATATATCAACGAGAGGACACTAATTTTAATGTTTTAAGAATAAATTTTAAATACTGTCTGGAAAATTAAAGAAATCTGATTATTTAGCATTTTTTTTAAATATATTTTTATATGTTGTAGAACTGACTATTTTGATTGAGAAGTAATGTTTTCTCATTACTTTCCAAGAAAATGTTATATTACAACTTTCAAAATAATAAATTTTCGATTTCAAAGAAAATAATGTATTGTATAATTTTATCATAGGAAGGATAAACCTGTAAAGAAATTTTCAAAGAGTTAGTTTCAATAACAAATTTGAATACAATAACTATTCATCCCTTCTGAAATGTGGGTTAGAAGTCTGTATAGTTCAGCAAAATATATTTTACTCTACACACGCAAATCATAAATTACATTCAAATATTCAATTGAAAATATCGGATACGCCTTTCTTTACGAGTTAGAGAGGGGGCATGCGGTAACTGTGACTTTTTGCTTCGGACAGAAAAAGAAAAATACAATCATCCCCCAACTTGTGCTATCCTCGCCATCGTTGAACGGGTGATGGCACCAACTCTTTGAATAGAAACATGAAAGATTTGTATACAAGGAAACTTTTACGACTTTCACTTATTGATTGCATAACGCGTGAATTTCTTATAGAAAATAAATATCAAAAAGAAAAAATATTTGGAGGATTTCATATTTTTGAGATAACAAAAATATTTTCATTTGCTACACCAATAAATAAGATGAACCTATTTTAAGGAAATAGGCTTTTTCTTGAACACTATAGGTGTCGCGGAAATTTCTGATATTTATGAGTTGAATGTGAGTGAAAATCCTCTAGATACTTCCAATTGGTGAAGAAATATAAAAATTCTTCTTTGAACAAAAATAGTTTAGATCTTTCCAAAACTCTTTATTCATATATTTTTACAATTTTAGTCATAGAATTGAAGGTGTGTTATATACGACAAGTTTATGATAAATGGTTTAAGAGTAGTTTAATAGAAAAAAAATGTTGGAAAGATTTTTTCAACATTTAAGAGAAATAGAATCGTTTTAAATCACTCTACTGGTGTATTTCTATAATACAGTATAATAGAAAGAAAGTATTACCATTGTAGTTCAAATTTTCGTGAATTTCAGTATTATTGTATCATTTTTTATAATTTTATATGAATAGTAACCTTTCATTGTACAAGTTTATACTCCGAAAGAAATAAATTTTTACCTTTCAACTTTCCTTGAAAGTATTGGAAAATGATAAAAATAACCGAATGTATATGTACCTTCTTCCCCCCTACAAAAATTTTAATACGTTGAAAGTGAGAAATTATGTATGTTAACACCCCTCAACTACATCTAAGCGTTTTAATACGTTGAAAATATTTTAAGGGTGTTTCTTAATATTTATGTTGTATAGCGTGAATTTTGAAACTTACAACAACTTCTTATATTAGTTTTAGAGATTTCTCGTCATACACCAAAATGTCTTTAGAGGAAATGAAACAAGTGTCCGACGTCTTAGATTTGGACGGCTTTGTCGTACAGAAGAAATTTCATGCCCGTGAAGCGGCATTTTGTGCGATCGATAAACAATTCCATGATAGTATCAGATTCCAGTTAACGGAATAATTGGAAAACTCGGCAACAGCTAAAGAAAGAGAATCAATTAAATATGTGATACAAAGAGTACATGGACTGCCATTTTTACCGCAGAAAGGCGAGAAAACCTATCAACCTGATAGTTTGAAAAAATTCATAAATTTCTGATACAACCACAGCAAATGTGAAACCAAAACTATTACTGGATACAAAGGCGGAGTGATAGAAAAAAAATTATTAAACGAGATGGGTATTCCATCTGTGAACATTGAAAAATTTATGTGCCCTAAATTTAAACAACTTATGGGCAGATTTCCAAGTTTTGAGCAGTGCGGGTTTCACCTAATAAAAAGTGAGGATGCTCACTGCCCTTTGTCTGAGAAATTTGTGTTTGTGTGCTATATAAATTCACAGATCAGTCTATTAGAAAGTCTTCGAAATCAGACAATGATTCGAAAAATGATAACAGAAAAAATTGTGGAGGAATGTCCTATCCCTCCACCAACGATGTTCATTTAATCTCATATGTAGTATGTTTAAAAATTTATTATTATTATTATTATTATTTCCTTTTTATATTTTATGTTTTGTGATTGTGTTTTTATGTATTTCTTTTTTATATTTTATGTTTTGTGATTGTGTTTTTATGTATTATGATATTATAATTAATTAATTATTGTATTTTATGTGTGTGTCAGTAATTTTATTGTATATTTTAAGTATTTTTATCAATTAATTAAATAATTTTATTATACTTTCCGTCTGTTCATTTTGAGTCTACCTAATACATTTTACAAGTTCTTTTTTTTTCCATGAAAAATTTCTTTATAAGTTCTTTTTCAGGAAAAATCAACCCTACATTAAAATCTTTGAACAGTAGTAGAATTATTATGGAATAAAGTTTGTGTTAAGTTTTAAGTGAAATGTTTTGAAGCTTCATTTTTTTGTAAGATATTGAAATTACTTTTCACGCGTTTTGAAGTAAAACGACGATGTCTATATTTTCGGGTAGATTTTATAGCTTCGATTTCGCATTGTTTTGCGATATGTAGCGTCCGAACTAACAGGGACGTGTGAAAAGTAACTGTTTTTTATTTGTTAACAGAAGTTGTCATTGAAAAAAAAATGGATGCTTTGAAAATCTTAATTGCTTTGAATAAAATTAATTTTATTTTGTAAAAATGTAACATTTTTTTTCTCTTTTATTTAAATGAAAAGAATTTTTTTGTCATTAAAAAACAAATTATAAAATATTTTATTTTGTCTTACACCTGAATATTGTAATATTGCATAAAGAAAAATGTAAAAAAAAACATATATAAATACCAAAATGCCATAAAACATAAACATTAACAAACATAATCAAACACTTACTTAAAAAAACCAGTAAAAAAAGATCGGATCGTTTTTCTTTGCAAGCAAAAGTAAGAATATACACTGCTCAAAACAATTAAAGGATATTGCAGTTTTAGGTGGATTTTGTATCTAGGAAATTTTGTAGCTGATTGATACATGGTCGACAGACTTAGTAGGTTATATGAGAATAAATTAGACATGTTTGGCAGAAAAAAATGCATTTTATTGCGCATTTGTGTACAAAAGGAAAAAAACACAATTTGTGCATATGAGAAAAAAAGAATAAGAAAAGGTGTTTTCTTCAAAGAAAATCATTTTCAGTAGGGGGTATGGTTTCCACGAGTGGCCAGCAATGTTGAACATCTTTGAGGCATGGACTCAATGAGGCTATTAATGACGAGTTGGGACGACGAGAGCTCTTTCCAGATCTTGGAGAGTTTGTGGGGGTTGTTGGCGGCCAAAAACTCGTCTTCCTAGAGCGTCCCAAACGTGCTCGATTGGATTCATGTCTGGAGAACACGCTGGTCATTCCATTCGAACGATTCCTTCCTCGAAAAAGGAAATCCTCCACCAGGTTTGCACGATGTGGCCTGCAGTTATCGTCCATTAAAATGAAGTTATCTCCGATTGCTGCAGCGTAATGAACTAAAATAGGTCTGAGGATCTCATCCCTATATCGGCGACCAGTCAGAGCTCCATCTCGAATGATGTAGAGGTCAGTGCGCCCGTCAATGGAGATGCCACCATACACCAACACTCCTCCACCGCCAAATCTGACACTTTCGTGCACGAAAGCAGGATTATTCCTACTGCCACGGTCCCTCCAAATGAAAATACGCCTATTATCCGGATGCACAAAGAAACGGAACTAGTCAGAAAACAGAATATTGCTCCATTCATTTCTCTTCCAGTTGACATGCTCGGTTGCCCACTCCCTGCGGTCGCGACGATGCCTTGATGTTAATCTAACACATACCATCGGTCGGCGAGCATACAGACCTACAGCATGGAGCTGGTTTTGGACAGTTGAAATCGTGGTGCCTGTAGCCGAGCGAAGCGTAGCGTTCATGTGTCGGTGTCTCCGAGCTGTTAACGCTAAATACCGATCTTCATTGGGCGTTGTTGCCCGTCTACGACCTTGCTCTGGTCTTCGGCCTGCACATCCACACTCCAAAAAACGGTACCAGATCCTGGAAATGACAATTTGTGATACTCCAATGGCTTGCGCTACTTCGGCTTGAGTTTGGCTCCCTTCTAACCTACCAACAATTCTCCAAGCTTCTGAATCTGTCAAATGACTTCGCTGAGGCATCGTACTCATCAAAACAAAGCAATCACTGAATGCCGATCATTCTCTTTTATCCAGTTGAAAGTCAAATTTCATTCGCTGCCGCTGAAGCGACGTCTTTGACGTCGAACTCAAAATTTGCATACTCCACAGTTTGAAAACCAGAAAAATTTGCATTTGTTGCTCTTCTTCTATTTTCGGCAAAAAAAATGTCGTTTATATCTTTATTTTATATAAAATTTCAAATATCCTTTAATTGTTTTGGGCAGTGTATAACAACTAATCGTTACTCCAAACTACATAAAACCAGTTCCAGTTAACTTATTGAAATTAATGGGAAGCGACCAAAATGACATATGTCCATAATCGGCATTCATTATAATTTCGTTATAATACCAAACGACAATTTACTTGGCTGCCGATTTAAAAATAGAAAAAGGTTCATACTTCATAAAAAAAAGAAAAAAGAAAATGTGGAATTTTTCGCCTGTAAATTAATAGAAATCTGCATTCCTACAAAATTTTTGAAAATAGACGTGCAGGAAGGTCATTCTCTACCTTGACCAATGAAGAAAAGGAAAAAAATAGATACTTGTTAAAGATACCACACACATTTACACAAGCAGGGGCTATTAGGCCAAAAATATATATTGGCCAGGAAGTCATAACTTGACTTGTCGTTCCATAATCCAATTCTCTAAGAAAAAGTTCCAAGTCTAACGAATATTTATGTTTAATCAACTTCACCTTGTCACCTTTCTGTGCAGAATTTCGCTGACAAATCCTCATATATCCAACATATTTCATCAGCTTCCATTATTACGATATATATATGTATAATCTGAAAAACTCTGCAATTACTTTTGACTGTGAATAGCACACAGCCATATATATGTATGTATACGTATATATATGTGTCTGTGTGTGTGACAGTAAAAGCATTTGCAGAGTTTTTCAGATTTTAAACGTTTTACAAGTTTTTTCAATCGTAACTTTTCTTAGTTAATAAGAGAAAAAAAAAACGATTGATTAAGTCTAGTAATTAGGAGAGGCTAGGTAGTTATATGTTAGTATAGATGATTTTATTAGATAATTGCTTTAATTTGTATATACTGTCGAGTCTCTATATAACGAAATCCATTGTTCCAGTAAAAAATTCGTTATATAGAGAAATTCGTTGAATAGAGAAAGCCGTTAAAATTTCTGCTTAATGTGCAAATTTTGAACAAGTATTATTTTTTATACGTTTAATTAAAAATCTGAAGTGTTTAACTATAATATTAACGTAATATCCTATTTCTTAATTATTTGAACAGTTTCAAAAAAGAGAATAGACATTTATTTAAAAACTTAATAAAAATCACACAAGAAAAACTTACGTTAATTTTTTTTGCCATTGAAAACACAGCATCTCAAATTTTCGGTAACGATCTCATTGCTCCGGGAGTGAATGTCCCCCCAAGCCAACCTCTGAAATCAACTCTGACTTCAATTACCACATTGATCCAGGTTTTATATGTGTAACAATTAAATTGACACTATTTCTCGAAGGATGTTAAAAGATGTGTGGGAGGGGGGCTGGTGGAATTAATTCGTTGGACTTAAAGATTAAGGAGATTCAAGGTAGAGAAGCAATATAAAAAACTCAGTATTGAACGATTAATCAAACATAAATGATGGAAATTTAATTCCGTGTGATTTTGAAGCTTTTTTAAAACTGAATAAATAAAGATCATTTTATGAAAAAATTCGTTATATGGAGATAGATATTTCGCTATATAGAGACTGTTTTTAAAGTAATCATGAAAAAAGGGGACCTTTTCTGCTAAAAATTCGTTATATAGAGAAATTCGATGTATGGAGTTTCGTTATAGAGAGACTCGACTGTATTTAAATTTTAAAAGCGACATTCACTTTTTTAACTAAAATCATCTGACAATCATTTCAGCAATTACTTTTATTTAATTTTTATTTTGTTTTATAGTTGATAAAACGTTTTTATGAACATTTTCTTCATTAAACTTTTGTTTTTATTTTATTTAATGCATTGTAATACGGAACATAATATTATAACGTTTCTTAAAAATCAAAATTTATGTTTATTACAAAAATTAAAATTCTTTTACAGTTTATAAAATTAACTGTATCGTACTTTTATAACACAATAATCACGATTAAATACTCACAGAGAATGTATCTTTTGTCTTATAAAATATTCTAGAAATGCATAACATTTTTAGACACTTTATACAGAATTTTTTAATGAAAACATGTGTTTGTAGTAGAATTCTGAATCATATCTTACTTTTTCTATTTTACGGTCTGTTGACGACACCCATTACATGCCAAGACAAATCACGTGACCACAATTGTACATAATAAAATATTTAATGATTAGCGAAGCCGCCCGGCGTTGCCCGGGCATATAACAATTTTCTTAAATAAACCTGCAATGTGTACTGCAAAATCTCATAAAAAGACCCAATCTCGAAACGAATCCCTTCTACCTACGGGTACCATTTATCAAAAATTCCGCGCACATACGGCAAAAGGAAAAAAAAAGGCGTTGCCCCGGCTTCTAATAATATTCTTAAATGAAACAGAAATTCTCTATATTTTTTCTTTAATTTGATAGCGTAATAAAGAATTTTTGGTTTAGAAAAACTTCAAACTTTTAAGTAGGTCAAGTCTTTCAAGTAATGAATTAAAAAATAACATCTGATGTTGTAATTGAGCGACTGTTAAAAAAAAAAAAAACCTTACATATTTGAAATCAGCGAAAAATTCATCATCTGGATTTATAAAAATCAAATTTCTAAATTTAATATTTGGAAATGTTTACATGTCGTCATAAAATGCTACTACTCGGTGGCGCCCAAATGTCTGAGTTGCAAAACACCTGCCTTTGTTCAAAAATTTCTCGTAAATCTATTTATTTGATGAATGGAAATAAAACAAGATTTTATAAATAATTTTTTACGGAATTTTTGAACTATTTACAGGAGTATAAAAATAATATTTAGAAGTTCTGAAAGGAGAATTTTTTCTGCACGTAGCTGACTAATTTTTTTATTTTTTAGACCCAGAAGTATTTAAAATACAGCCCTTTATAAAATATCCTAGTACATTCATCGACATGGTAACCCCCTATTTACATTAACCCTTTTCCTTTTCTTTGAATTTTCGAAGAAATATTCTGCGGTTTGATAAAAATCTATGCTCTTATTGAATTATGAATGTTTTTTCTTTCTTCTTATTCAGGGATTTTAATTAATATCTCAACTAATTATTAGAATTTTAAAATTCGGAGGGATAGGTACATTAGGAGAGGCTTTAAATAATCTTCACAAAAATTGAGCCCCGTACGTGCCGCAGTTTTCGCTTGCCATCGCACACACACACACACACACACACACACACACACACACACACATATATATATATATATACATTACAAAAATAAAATTCTTTCTAAATTTATATAGTTAACTGCATCATATTTTCAGAACTCTATTTCCTTGATTTAACACAAAAGTGTATTTTTTAAAAAAGTACTAGCGTCTCAAAAATTTGTATAAAGGCATAAGATTTTAGACTCTTTCAACAACATTTTAAAACGAAAACATGTGCCTCTAATAAGACACTGAATATTCTAATTATATCTAAGGTCTCCTGTTATACGGTCTGTTGACGAAACCCATTAACTGCCAAGACTAATCGTGTCCACGCTTGCATATAACGAGATGTTTAATGATCCAAAGTTAAGTAGTATGAAAATTAGATTCATATCTGAGTCTTTTAGTGACGTACCCCAAATGTTCCTTTTCATTTCTGAAAATAATAAAGTAATGCCTTTTTCCAAATACAGTGCATTTTTTTATATTGTGTACAAAACTATAATCGTTTTGTATTTTAAATACAATTTAAATCATTTGATAATGGATTGAAAAGTTTACATTAATCATGTTTCCTCTTGTTTGCAGCATTCCTTTAAGGGGTCTAAGGAATCTTACTTTTTACTTGGTGGTGCAATTCAGGAACATGTCACGTTTAATTATTTTTCTCTTTCAACATAAATGCATACAATTTTAAATATAGACAACTTAACATGTATTTACAAAATATTTTTTTTATATTTTACATTAAAATTTTATTTTATTTTTTATTTTTTTAAATTTTTTAATTTTTATAAAAAAAATAAATATTTAAATTGTTTTTTGACTGCGCTCAGCATTTCTCAAAAGTTAATAAAAAATTTGCATCAAGCTTAGTAAATACTATCATTTTAAGTTAATGACTAACTTATACGGCGAATTTACCATTATAATTGCAATAATTATTTAAAATTAGCAATTTTACAATAAAAAAATATTTTTGAAAATGTTTAAATTAAAATTATAAAATTAAAATTACTTTTTAAACAAATAAATTGTCTTCAACTGAAGAATAAGTTCAAAATACAATATTTTTATATTATTATCAATATTTTGGGGGCTCTTCAACCAATAATTTTGCTACAATTTTGCACGCAGTGGATGTATATATATATATATATATATATATATATATATAATAATCAAAATTAAACATTAAAAAGATAAAATAAAATTTCAATGTAGAATATTAAAATATATATTTTAAATAGAAAATATATTGTGTTCTCTACTTTCAAAACATTATACATTTATAGCAGATGTAAATTTCCCAAGCGAGTGAAAAAAAAGTCTGAGCCAGGATTCGAACCATGATTCACCTATTTGGAAAATTTACATCAGTTGTAATTCAATTACCAATTGAATAACCATGTTATAAATTAATACGATTATGCATTTTTGTTTTATATGTACTGGGAAAAATTAAATGTGACATGTTACTAAACTACAAAAAGTAAGACTCCAGAGACCCCTTAAACATGTACTAGAATTTTATTTGATTTAAGCTGCTTAATTAAAATGCATATCCCAACGTGCTAAAAATCAAGCATAATGTTGCCAAGCGTATAGAATGATGAATACATAACAGATTAAAATTTCCACGTAAAATTTGAACATGGATTGAACTTTATTGAAGTAATTTTGTACACTAAAATATGTACTAAAATAAATACACATTACTAAATGGTACACTTATAAAAAGAATATATTTAAAATACACTTAAAAATTATCATCGTTTCATTCGTTTCTACGAACGCCGTCAGGATACAATATAAAGATGTTAAATGTAATTTATAGTTTCAAAATATAAACACATACACTGTAAAAAAAAAGGGTCGATCTGCTAAAAAAACTTTAGTGATCCTTGTAATTAATAAAAAAATTTTAGTAATCTTAGTCGGTTACAAGAAAATCTGTAAGAATTACTAGAAAAAAATTAGCAACGAAGAGAGTTAATAGTTTTATATTTTTAATAACTATTACTAAAACTCACTTGGTGTGGCCTTGATAGCATAGTGGTTATAGTAACGGACTCCAGACTAAAAGGTCCCGGGTTCAATACTGGCCAGCGCCAAATACGCCCCGAATGCATGTAGTGTAAGTACTCGTAAGTAAAGGGATTATGAAAATCCTGTCGGAGCATTTAGCAATGTTTGGTGCTGCCATCTACTGCAGTTTTGCCAAAAATCTTCCGCTTCAGAAGTCTGGATGCAGCTCGAAGGAAGCTCCTGCCTTTCGGGCGCACATAATGGTTATTAAAAATAATTTTGGAGCTATTACTAAAATTTGCTTGGTGGCTCATACTAAAAATTTTTAAGTTAGTTATACAAAAAATTCTTTTGTTCAGTTTACAAAAGAAATGCTTGTTTCACTTGCAAAAAAAAGTTTGTAATGGTTACTAAAGAATTCTGTGGAATACAAATTTACTTAAAAATGTTTAGTAATCTCTTGATTTTTTTTTTTTTTTTTTTTTTTTTTTATTGTGTACGTCCACGAGCATAGTTGAGTTGAGATGAGAGTGCTTAATTATAGCATATTGTGCAAGATTTTAAGAACGGAGTATGATAAATGATCATTACAAGCTCGCAAACCAACTATGCTTAATGAATTTAATGAATTCTAAAATTTTATTGACATATGGATTTTTGCAAGGAATTGTAATTTTAGCTACGTCAAAAAGAATTTTGCATCCTTCTTTTGAAAAATATAACCTTGCGAGGACTGTACTCTGTTTTGACTGTGCAATATCTCTTTTGTGCTCTTTAAATCTCTTTGAAAATTTTCGTTCAGTTTCACCAATGTATAATAATCTTCCGTTATTTGCGAGGATTACTGGAATTTCAGAAACTCCAGCCATGGAGTACACTGTAAAAAAATTCAAGAGGTTACTAAAAATTTCTTAGTAAATTTGTATTCCACAGAATTCTTTAGTAACCATTACAAACTTTTTTTTGCAAGTGAAACATGCATTTCTTTTGTAAACTGAACAAAAAAATTTTTTGTATAACTAACTTAAAAATTTTTAGTATGAGCCTCCAAGCAAATTTTAGTAATAGCTCTAAAATTATTTTTAATAACCATTATGTGCGCCCGAAAGGCAAGAGCTTCCTTCGAGCTGCATCCAGACTTCTGAAGCGGAAGATTTTCGGCAAAACCGCAGTAGATGGCAGCACCAAACATTCCTACTTGCTCCGACAGTATTTTCATAATCCCTTTATTAACGAGACACTGCATACATTCGGGGTGTATTTGGCGGCGGCAAGTTTCGAACCCGGGACCTTTTAGCCTGGAGTCCGTTACTATAACCACTATGCTATCAAGGACACATCAACTGAGTTTTAGTAAGAGCTATTAAAAATATAAAACTATTAACTCTATTCGTTGCTAACTTTTTTCTGGTAATTCTTACAGATTTTTTTGTAACCGACTAAGATTACTAAAACTTTTTTAGTAATTACAAGGATCACTAAAGTTTTTTTTAGTAGACCGACCCTTTTTTTTTACAGTGTATGATCATTTATCATCCTCCGTTCATAAAATCTTGCACAATATGCTATAATTAAGCACTCTCATCTCAACTCAACTATGCTCGTGGACCTATGTGGTTACATTTTGTAACTTTAAATTACATTTAACATCTTTATATTGTATCCTGACGATGTTAGTAGAAACGAATGAAACGTTGATAATTTTAAAGTGTATTTTAAATATATTCTTTTTATAAGTGTACCATTTAGTAATGTGTATTTCTTTTAGTACATATTTTTAGTGTAATTTGTGGTGCAATTGTCCAATTCATAATTATTACTTTTGCACAGCTCATAATTTTTTTAGGTACATATATCTATCTATCTTTTATTGCATTACATCATGTACTTTCATTTACTGTCATTATAAACTGCAAATTAAGGAATTTGTTTTACGTAAATGCGAAGAAAATATATAAAATTCATAAATAGCTCATAAAACAAAAAGAATTTTTTTTTAAGTTTATTAATAAAATTCTATTTTTAATATGTGAATCGTAAAAGTTTTAGAAAAGTAACTAATATAAAAATGTTGTCAATAAAAATAGATCAGTACTTATACTATAGATGATATTTATTTTTTCAACTCATAAGTATAATTGTTATTTACGCAGACTGTTCAAAATCTTAAATGATAAAAACAACAGCTTCCTGTCCGTCTGTTTGTATTCTATATCAAGTTAAATATTTCGGATTGCTATGTTATTGAGGATAGATTTGGCGCATTGTGTGAATATGTGTAACAAGTATATATGCTTTACAGAAACACCCCAAAGAGATTTTTTTTTCATAATTTTTATGAAGAAAAATATGTCTGTAGTGTCTTTTAGTGATAGCATTATAAAAAACATATTTAAACTAATATGTATCACTAACATGTGCTATATGATGCTTACTGTATAGTATGTTACACAGGGCATTAACCGTACATTTACTGGAACAAAGAAATAACTCAGTTTTACTACAAAAATAATTACTGGAAATGTGTTTTAAATTTTTATATGACTTTTTTTATTTAACAAAATTTTGTATATTGCGTAACATGTATAAATTCTACAGATGACGTAATCTGCTGCACAAAATATTTTAATTGTATTTCCGTGTATAGACAAAAAAGCTAAAGTGAAATTTTGATTTATGTTGCATTATTCCCTGAAACATTGCAGTATAATTTAATATATAAGCAAGTTTGTGGATCATATACAAGGCTGAAAGCAAAATCGGATAGATTTCTGACTGTTAGATGGTAATCGTTGAAAATGGTTTTTCTAATATGTTATGCTTTTTACTAGTACTTTACTAGTACTTTTTTGCTTTTTCCATTCATCTTATTCGGTGTGTTTTTGTTGAAGTATTCTGAATAGAGTTTGAAAATATTCCATAATCTTTGCATGGCGCATGATTTTTCTTGACTTTTGTTGAACTTAATTATATTATTACAATTGCGTTGCTCTAAGACATGGTATGCATCTCGGAGACTAGAGGTAAAATACACCATATTGCTAAAAAATGATTGGTTTATTTAATTTTTACATTCTCATTTTTGTGAAATGGAGATATATATATATATATATATATATATATATATATATATATATATATATATATATGTATGTTTAAAAATAATCGAAATTGTGATTTTATTGAATGAAACTTAATGTCTTTGTTTTGAAGTAATTTTTTACATTTCTAATAGAAGTTTACACGAGCCTATAATTACTTTTAACATGGGTACTTGATAACATTTCAACATAAACCAAACATAAGGAACATGATTTACATGCTAATATATTAACATGACCAGACATGATAACATGGTTTACATGCTAATATAAACCAAAAAAAAAAGATTTTAGTAACATTACATACATGTAATACACTTATACAAACCCTCACATACCTATTTTATTAACTTGTACTATGTAAAAAAAAAACTGTGTGTATAATCGCGTATTAAAGTTAAAATCTTCAATAATAATCAGAATTAAAAAGCTCATTTATTTCTAGTCTTCTTATCTTCCATTTAAATATTTTTTCCATTGCTCGATTTAGAGAAAATAATTTATTTTATTTACCTAATAATAAAGAAATTTATATTTACTTTTTATATGATAACGAAAGCAGAAATCTTTTTATAATCTAAATTTGTCAGAATTTTTTAACAATCTCTTTTCAAAAGCATTACTTTTTAAATGAATTCAAAATTTACGAGAGCGAAATAAATTGATTTTATGGAAATTGTTCATTTAACAACAACAAAAAAAAATGTAGTATTCGCGGTTCTTGTTATTGGATTTATCAAAATTTTAGAGTAAAATTCTTTCATTTTTAGCTTTCAATTTTTGTAAAAAGTAAATAATTTTCTAAAAATAATTCCATTTGTGGTTCTATAGAATAAAATATCATGGCTTTTTTCTCAAATTATTTTTACTTTCGTAACAGAAGATTAACATGGTAACAGGATTTACATGGTAACATGAGTTAACCCTTTTTTACCGAATTTTTTATCAAGAAATGGCTTTACATCAATACTAGTCTTCTTTAATATCTGAAGATATACTTGGATTTTTAGATAATAATAATGTGAAATTCAAAAGTGTTTTTTCTTTAAAAATTATTAAATATATCAAAATTTATAATTTTTTTGCAAACTATTTACAAAAGAATCAAATATATTAATCAAAAATACTCCTATGGAAGTATTACAATTCTTATAAAAGCATAGTATTTAAATGTATTATGATCCTCTCTGTAAATGGAAAAGCTTTTACCGTCGAAAATATTTCATATAGCTTTTTTTCAAAGAAAAAAAAATATAACTATGAAAATGATTAAGAAAATTACTTCTTTTTTTAATATTTAACATCGACTGTTTTTCTATTCCAACTAAATTAGATGGAGTAAAGTATACTGCGTTAAGAAAAAGAACTTTTATTAATAAACTGAATAAATACGTTTTTTATTAAATTTTCCACAATGGAATTCCATTTATAAGAACCGTCGGTAGATAAAAAGTTAACACGTTCGCTGCCGCTTGCATGAAGATGTGGTGATAGTTAATGCCTCACTGTAGAAGTGGTTTTTTCCCAGAAGTCGATTTACATTTTATAACAAAGAATCAGTGAAATATTTTTCCGCGCCAGCGCGTGACTGGCTATTGGACATCACTCCACATCACGCGCTGCGCTTGAGTGGCCCCTTATCACGTTGGTGCCGTATAACGCGCTTTCGCGTAAGCGATCGCGAACGTTTTAACATGACATGAACCAAAAATTATAATTTACCTTTTTTAGGTATCCATATGTTCATATATATATATATATATATATAATACATATATGTATGTATGTATGTATGTATATATAATAATAAAAAAGTTTTTCTCCGGAACCCTAAATTAATTATTTTAAAATTCTTCTAATATTTATATTTCCCCCTTTCTTTATACATATATCTTTACATAATTACATTGATTCCATTCCTTCTACCTAAATTTTCTTTATTTTATTTTATTCTAAAATACATTAAACTGCCAAATCAATTCTTTTCAGAAAATTCCATTACTTAAATTTATTCATAATATCATTGTATTTACGTTCCAAAAATCATTCGACTACCCACAATTGCCTTCTAAGTAACGCTGTACCGGACCACAATAGATAACCTTCAGCCAGTCTGAGAGAACACCTTTCCTTTTTCGCGAGGTAAAGATCCGTATTGGTTGAAATCACTATTTCTAAATTTTTAATTGGCAAGTCAGATCTTTTTTATAAAATCATGTACTCTGTTGCAGAGTCTCACAAAATCTGGTTCCATTTGCTTCGTTGTAATATTTACACATTTTTTTAGTTTGAGCTTATAAAACGACCTGTCAACAGGTGAGAAAAATATATCTGTGAAAAATCTACGTTACATGACATATTTTACTTATGATGTCTGTATTTCACGATGTTGCTGGTATTGTTTGACTGTGAAGGGGAGTATGAATAAATGTGATTAAATATATTTGATTACTTTAAATGCAAAACATGTTAATCGATATTTTTTGTTGTTTTACTACCCAATTCCACACGACGACCGCTAATCTACGATTGTTCGTGATGGAAATTTTTTCTAACTGGTATGATTGAAAGGAGATATTACATTCGATCGACAAATTTCTACATAATTACATCAGATGTATCATATATATATATATATATATATATATATGTACATAAAATTATATCCGCACATATCTAATTAATTAAATCGTGCCATGAGAGAAAAACAACTTATGAGTATAACCGTGTATTAAATGTTAAAACATACAAAAATAAATGGCATTATTTTATTAGAATGTTTAAATATTTTTATGTATTTAATTGCTCGTTCTCTGTTTGGAAAGAATAATTTATTTTATTTACCTAGTAGATAAGAAATTTATATTTACTTTTAATATGATAACCAGAACAGAAATGTTCTTATAGGCTAATTTTTCAGAATTTTATTTTCGACCTAATTTCGAATGCATTACTTTCTAAACGAATTCAAATTATGACAAAGAAATAAATTGATTTTATGGAAATTACTTATTTAAAAAAGAAAAGAAATGTGGTATGCCCCACTTGTGGTTATTGGATTTATCAAAATTTATAGTAGATCTCTTCATTTTTTAGTTTATATTATTTATCTATATGTTAAATTTTATTTTATTTTGAGGGAATTTTTTGTAAATAATCACATATTTGTTCTTTATAATTAGATACATCATAATAACACATTATTTAGAGTTATAACTTTTCACTATATATTTTATTCATTTGCCTCTCTGAAATTTTTCTGAAAAGCTTATTTTTAATATAATTTTTAATTTTAAGTGGAACTACAATTCTTAAATATTACTTGCTTATGTAATGAAGCTTTTTATTATTTTTCAATAAAAAACGATTTAAAATATTTGTAGCGCTTCGGGTGGAGTAGAATATGTGGTAACAGGTCGAGTGAAACTTCACTGATAAGGCAAATTTCTTAGAAGGCAATTTATTGAAAATAGCAAGCAATTGCAATATTTGATATCTTGCTATGAAGCATGTAATATTACACAATAAAAAAAGGTAATGGGGATCGCACGATTTCTATTGGTCATTCGTCAAGATAATGTCACGTTATTTCAAACGAAATGTGTCCGAGATTATCTCTTGTATTTACACCAAATTAACAGTCTTCTAACATTCATTGCCAGATGTCGTCTGAGTAGCGTTATCAGTAGCGGCAGCAACTGCCACGTCGAGGGGTCGGTTTGAATCCGGGTAAGACATTGATGGTGTGTTTTCTTTTGTAGTGTAATAAATATGTAATGGATATGAGAACTAAATATTGACATGAATTGTCTTTGTGTGATGGATCATTCGAGGCGTAAGACATAGCTGCTATAGGCCTCAATGCAATGTCAAATCAAATGTCAAATTTTACTGTCAGGTATACGCACAATCACAATCGCATAAAAAAGATAGTTCCACTGTCTTAGTTCAAACACTGAGGAATCTATCAATTCCTCACGAGAAAGACATTTATCCACTCCGGAGAAAAAAACCTGTAAACACTTGATGGTTTTTCTGTTCACCTCCCAATATCAAGACTCATCTCTCAATCCCTTCGCATCACTGTCTTTCCTTGGAAAACAAAGGCAATATTTTTTTGACCATTCGTGATTCAGAAAAGGATATCTCAAACAAACTCGAATATCATAGGCTGAAGTCGTTTTTCCAACATGCCAACTGGGGGGGTTCTTCGGCTGGATCAGGAAAAAGTCCGGCTTCGTGGTTTATTGTAAGTTTCTGTCAAGTAACGTCCTGCCATCACAGGATTAGAGATTATTCATTTCCTTTCAAGTTC
The DNA here is from genome assembly GCA_964019185.1 of Maratus speculifer. Classification (NCBI taxonomy): domain Eukaryota; kingdom Metazoa; phylum Arthropoda; class Arachnida; order Araneae; family Salticidae; genus Maratus; species Maratus speculifer. The sequence continues at coordinate 69,619,666 of OZ025297.1, read as the reverse complement.
ACCATAGAATTTTGGGACTAAATAGTTTGTTCAAAGTGAATTTACATGCAAAATTTTCATAAGATTTTATCTTATTTATAAGGTTTTTTTCTAGCTCGAAATGCAAAGTTCTCACATAGGATATAATATTGTAATTTAATACTATGCATTTGTCAAAATTAAATATAGTATCTTTAGTTTTAATATACTGTTGGTTAATTATTAATTTTGCACAACGTTCATAAATTGTTCAACAATATATAAACGTTAAGAAATGAAAATGAATTTTAGGTATTGTAAAGTTAAATTATTTCTTTATTAGAAAACATCCGAAAGAAAATTTAGAAACAAGAGAGTAAAGTTAACGTGTAACACAACAATTTTTTAAGTTATGAAAATATTATTTTCCATTCGTAATTGAAATGTGGTAAGAAGCTGATGGAATGTACCCTATATATTTTATAAATCCTTAAAACATTTCAGCAGGATGACTATCTAATCGTTCTTAAAAAATTCCCAACTAGAAGTTCAACAAATACACTGACACATTATAAAACCTACAGCCGTGAAGTACGTGGATGTCACAGAGTAGTGGATAGAATCCCGTGAACTAAAAATTCAGTTTATTTGAAGTATTGAATTAATACCTGGCTAAAAACAATCTCTGGATTGAAAAATTCTAATTCCTCGTTCAATCCACATCGATACCCATAAATCTATAACATGCCTTTTAAAGCCACTAGCATAAGACTGAAATTATATATATATATATATACTTATACAGCAATATATATTTATGAATAACATTTATTTTACATAATATCCAACTAATTATAGTTCACTTACATATTTACCTTTCTTTTTTTTTTTGAAGAAGAAGATTTAATACATTAAATTAAGCACATTTTATTATCTTTACAGTAAAATTGATTTTCTCCTAATACCCTAGATCTTGTGAGAGGCTTTACATAAATACCATTTGTATTTGTTAAATCTCCGCTAATTCCATTTTATGTAGTGTTTCAAAAAATAAATAATTAGGTAAAAATAAAAGAGGAAACATTAAGAATGGGAAAAAGAAAGAAAGGAATTCGCAAATAAAAATCCTTTTTTAAATATTCACAACTTTAGTTCTTGAGGTCATTTGGATGTTCTTTCCAATTTCTGTGTTTAATCTACTACGATATTTTATTGTTCTTTGTTTTTTATATCATTGGATATATCCAAGTGAGCGAAAAAATGGGAATTGAACGCAGATTCTTGGCTTACAGGGTCAATGTTTTACCGTTTAAGTTCACAGGGCTCACAACCAGCGGGAACTTTTCGCTTAAATAACCTTATTGGAAATAACATCTAGTCTGTCATTTAGACAGCTCAATAATGAATAAACCGCAGGTAAAAGAATTTAACATAAAGAGTGTTTATATAAATGTTCTGACCCTGTATGGTAACGATGTGGTTTTAATACCTGGTCTGGACTTTTTTTCGTCCAGATAGAGAAATTAATTTCGAATAATAATTTAACCAATCAATTTGATACATTTCTATCATAAAATAAGCCAAATATTAATTTATAGAAAATATGATTAAAAATGAAGATATTATAATCATTACTAACTTTCAATTGTGTCAGCAGCGTACATTACAGAAGTGAAAAGTTACAAACAAAAATATATCAACTTATTTTACTGTAATCAATGCAAGCTCAGTAAGAATTTAATAATATTTAGAAAACACATACTCTTAAACTTATGTTTAAAGATAGAAAACCAACGATTATAAATACACAAATAAAGTATGAGAAGGTGGCAGCAAATAGCTATTTCGAATCTACTATCGAGATTCTTCATCAGTGCAAAACTCAGCGAGCTTAAAAAGTTTTGCACTGATGAAGAATCTCGATAGTAGATTCGAAATAGCTATTTGCTGCTCCCTTCTCATACTTTATTTGTGTATTTATAATCGTTGCTTTCTATCTTTAAACATTTGTGCACAAAGGCTTTATTTGCTATTTTAATCTTAAACTTATGATAACGTTTTATATCATATTTTAATAATATCTATAAATGTCTGACTTAATTTCCTGATGTTATGAAAACGATTTTGAGATTAGCATAAGTAAATAATTTAAAATTTAATTAAGCCAGAACGTTAGTTACTAAACATTAAAAATTTCTTTTTTAGATTTTATCCTTATTAGTTTTTATCTTTTTTTAGTTTAAAATAAGATATTTTTCTTAATTAATAATACCTTATATTAGATTTTATATGATATTATTAATTGTATTTTATCTCAATCATTACTTTAGTAACTCAAACCTGAGTTATTATGCTAAGGAATATATAAATTTAAAATTATTTCAGCAAAGTTGATAAAGGTTATATCACCAATATAATAAATATAAACTAGGACTTCCCTCAGAGGGATTAGTCTGAGCGATATTGCTGAGAATACACATTTAATAACTTGCGATAAGTAAAGAAAATGAGATGTTACCTTTAATTGGTCATTCATTGTGATAAAATATGATGAAAATAAGCATATTGAATCATAGAATTGCAAAATCTTATATATAAAATTGCATATACTATTTGTATAAAAGAAAAGCAAATCATGCATGGATGATGCAAATGATGTCATGCGCATAAACAGAAGCTTCGCACCGATTTGAGAAACTATAAATAACATAAACTATTATGTTTGAAGAGAATGGAGTGTATTTTGAGGTGTGAAAACCGTTCGAATAGTTTATAGTGTTGAATATCTGTTTGCCACGAATGCAATGAGGTTGTCGATAAGAGTTAAGCAATTCTTTTTTTAAAAATTGTCCTAAACGAGCACTTACATCTTATAAGTTACTGTGATGCCAAAGTCATAGTTTCAGACCCCAACAGTATCCTAGAAATTACAATATTCTCAATAAATTGGGTTTAAAACTTTTTCTTGAAAAAAAATGTTTAATTTGTGAAATTAAACTGTCGAATGTTTTAGAAATCGTTCATAACGAGAATATCATATCTTAAAAGTTGCCACCTTAAAAAAGATTTAAAATTTTTAGTCATATCAACATAAAAGAATTCTCAGTTTAAGAACTTTTTTTACTTGTGCATTGATGGTGATTATTGTTTCTACACAAAATATAGTATATTTTGCAGCAAAGGTGGTTACCAACATTTTTTGCCCACATTTTTTTAAAATCGGCTAGGTACTCCCAATGATAACGAAAAACACATAAACGTTAATGCTTTATAGCATAGAAATACAGAATCAAAAGCTATTTATCTCCTATTATATACACATAAATTATCTAATTAGTGCTAGCAGATGCATTTTTAAATATACACAGATCAATATAATGCTTCATTTTTCTTTTATTAGTATTTCTTAGTATTCATTTTTCATTAATTTGTATTATTCAGTAAAAAACTCACTTTCTTAAGCTCGAATTACGTCAAACTTTTTATAAAAGCGCCTAAGTCCATATAACAGCGAAGTATTGGGAAGAAAATTAAATACAAGGTAGTAAGACACTTAGTCAAACGCAGGTAATAAATCGCCAAATATTGTTCTTTTCGCCCTCTTTCGAAATGGATTTTTTCAGTAAATTTAAAAAACACGATTTAGAGTCATCTTATTTAAAATTCAAATAAATAAATAAGAGCAAGCAATAATAGCCAAAACATAGCCAAGTCAAAACATTTTATTTCAGCATCAAGGAATTGTATCGTAGTTACACATGTGGAAATAAGCTGCTTTTGGCCAAAAAACGTTGAATTCACTAAATTTGAATTCGATTAAAAAAAGTACTGTGATTAATTAAAATGTTATAGGCAGAACTGCCAAGTCTCCGGCATTTTGGATACCGGTATTTTCATACAGAAAATGTTTTATTAAATTGGAACATTCTGCGGATTTAAAAAATAACTTTTCCTATAAGAAAATTCTGCTGTGCAATAAGCGGGGGCTTGGCATCTCTGTATAGGAATATTTCGTAATCTACTTTTTAACCTTAAAAAAAGCAACGACCATTTTTCGGGTACAAAAAGTATTTACTAATTGTTCCATTTTTCATACAAGGTACTGATTGTAATATTGATACATCTATGGTGATAAATTTCCAATAATTTTCCAAATCCCATTTATTTCATTAAAAGTATAAATCTTTTATTCATTTAGTTTAAAATAAATGGTTTTTAACTAATTTCATAATACTTTTGAAATATCACTTTTCATTGGACATTTTTTTAAAGCATTTAGAAAATGGTTGTTGTTTTCAGTCAAATATAGACGTTGGTCTGTCAGCATTTTATTTTATTATTATTATTATTTATAAATGGTGGAGAAATACTCATACTTAATCCATAACGTACATAATATATGACACTGTTATTACATAAGTCATCTTTTTATTATCAGAAAAATTATGTTTTTACTGATTTTTATTAACTCAATAGGAAAAATTTTGTGCTTTGAGCAATAGATGTCCGTATTTCATTTATTTATTTATTTTAACAAAAATCTTTGTATTTACAAGAATTTTTATTGAAATAGGAAATCCAAATGTCGCTGTTAATAAAGAAGAAAGTTACAAAAAAAAAAAAAATTACTAAACGAGTTGACGTTACTATCAAATATGGAAAAACGACGAATCCAAAATAGAAGTCGCATGAAATATCATCTATTAAAGCAAAAAGCGAGGTCTGACTATCGAGCCTACTAATTACGAAATGTGTATTACATGAAAAAAAAATTTCAAATATTGACTTTTTTTTCTTTTGTTGCAGTTTTGGCTTCGAAAGGTGTGCTATGTAGCAAAAAGATATAAGCGACTATGAAAACACACTTGGTAAACATTCATGCTCAGTTTTACAAATAAATATGGTACATATATGCCCTATACAGACCAAGGTACCTAATTGGTGCCAAAATGGCGTTCAGTTGCCTAACATGCCTAAATGTTATAATAAATTGTTTGTTCTAAAAATATTATCATTTATTGATTGTTATTTCTTTTTTTTTTAATAACAGAAAATGTTTCGTTTATTCCTTTTTAGGTGCGTTCGTAATTATGTAAATACGTAGCACCTATTGTTGTCGTTCAGTCCGTCCGAATGTCCGTCTGTCTGTCCGTATGTCTGTCTGTCCGTCTGTCCGCATATAACAAAGCAAAAACTACCCTACCGAATAGTTTGAAATTTAAAATACAAAATTATTACATAATTTTGTCGAGTCATTTCAAATTTTATGAAAATCGGATGGATAAATCAATTACAGGGACAATCAAAAGGATTCCGTTACATTACGGTCAATGGGGAAAAAAGTTTCAAATGCATTTTAATTGTTTGAAATTTAAAACGTATAATTATTACATAATATTGTCGAGTCATTTCAAATGTTATGAAAATTGGTTGCATAGATCAATTACAGTGACAATCAAAAGTATTCCGTTACATTACGATCAATGGGAAAAAAGTTTCAAATGCATTTAAATGGTGTTACATTCATTTGAATTAATAGAATTGACATGAATCCATGAAGTATGTACTAAATTATACATTCTGTACAATCTGGGATGTAAAGAATACTTATTATTTATTTACAGGGCCACACAAATGTATTCCACTAAATAATGTTATACGGGGAAACATTGTTTGCGGCGTGTTTTAATTATATTAAACTACTTCACATTTTATGAATAAGATATACGTTAATGAAGTACAATAAAAATTATTCCCTGTATATTTACAGGAACACAAAGATTTCGACCACTATACTGTATCCAAAGTCCGCTCTACTATATCAGCAAGATCTGAATATTTTAAAACTTCGTTATAGTACGAACGCACCTCATTTGCTACGCTTCACGTGCAATTTCCAACTTGCTTTAGGTGCGTTCGTAATTATATAAATACGTAGCACCTATAGTGGTCGTTCTGTCCGTCCGTCTGCCCGCATATAACAACGCAAAAACTACCAAACCGAATCGTTTGAAATTAAAAATACATAATCATTACATAATTTTGTCGAGTCATTTCAAATTTTATGAAAATCGGATGCATAGATCAATTACAGGGGCAATCAAAAGTATTCAATTACATTATGGTCAATGGGGAAAAAAGCTTCAAATGCATTTTAATCGTTTGAAATTTGAAATACATAATTATTATGTAACTTTGTCGAGTTATTTAAATTTTTTTGATAATCGGGTGCACAGATCAATTACAGGGGCAATCAAAAGTATTCAATTACATTATGGTCAATGGGGAAAAAGTTTCAAATGTATTTTATATGTTTGAAATGTAAAATACATAATTATTACATAATTTTGCCTAGTTTTTTCAAATTTTATCAACATCGGATGCATAGATCAATTACAGGGACAATCAAAAGTAATCCATTACATTACGCTCAATAGGAAAAAATGTTTCAAATGCATTTTAATGGTGTTACACTCATTCGAACTTAAAAAAAATTATATGCAACTATGAAATACATATTATAATATACATTTTACATAATTTAGGGTGCAAAGAACATTTGTTATTGATTTAAAAAGGCACACAAAAGTATTCCATTACATAATGGTACAGGGAGAACATTGTTTAAAGAGCGTTTTAATTCTAATTCACTATTTACAATTTTATGAGATTGATATATGAGAGTAATATTTTTAAAACTTCGTTATCGTACGAACGCAACTCATTTGCTACGCTTCACGTGCAATTTCCAACTTCTTTCATTTTGAAATACATAAATAACGTGTTACTATAGCATACTATATGTATCTGGTAATCAGAACGACGTTTTCGCCTAATTGGCATAAAAAATCTCGCCAAACCCGGTGCTTATATCTCTAGTATATTATCTCAAGTATTTTATTTATGTATACTATAATTGTTTTTATATACCACTTACTTCTTCTTGTATATAAAAATAGGTAAGTGGCTCCTTTATGCAGTATAAATTGTATAAATCTTTAAAAAATAGCCCCCGATGCCCCTTTTTGGATCGAATTAAAAAAAATGAACTTCTAATTCCAGTATTGCTCCCAGGTATGCATACATATTTCAAATTTCAAAGTTGTATGCCTACAGGAAATGGATGAAAAATGGAAAAGTTGTCACTTATGCACCAGGGTACATAATTGGCGTCAAAATAGCATTATTTTACCTGAGATGGTAACCCGGCTGTATTTATTTATTATTTGTTATATTGTATTTATTTATTATTTGTCATAAAATGTTTATTTACTTTCATTTCATTTTTTATTATATATCTTTTTATAGTTATTAATTGTTATTATTATTTTAATTACTGTAAGTTCTTTTTGAAAATAGGAAATAATTTAAAAATGTGCATGTAAGCATTATTTGAAAACGGAGTTTTCGCCAAATGGGCTTTGAAAAAAAATGCGCCAAATCTGATGCGCTTGTGGTATCCGTGCCGAAAAATTAGTGACCCGAATTGACTTCCACACACAAACAAAATATAAGTTAAAAGAAAACATGCAATAAAAATAAATATAAGGTAAAATGATGTAATAAAAGAAGCTTTTTATTTAGAAACGTAATTGTTTCTAATTTTCACACGCGAAATATATAAAACATTCTTTTAGCGATCAAAAAATGCTATTAAGAGATTATCACAAAATCTCAAAATCTAAGTTTTTATGACATTTTTTTAATATAAAAAATAACAGTTTTATTTTCCTGCATGATTAAATTTTTAAATGTTTTATTGCATTCAATATTTTTGAGTGCGTTAATGATTACTATTTACTCCATGTACTGATTCGGTTATCTACGAAAATAGCCAGCTGGTGAAAATCACGCACACCAAATTTCTGTGACGTATGCAAATAAATTGTGCTTTTTTATCAGTTTTTTTAATATAACTTTTAAACTATTTGGAACTAATTTTTCGTATGTAGTGCATTCACCAGATTACCTTCATAGGTACCTATTGGTACAAACAGAATCAAAATCCGACAAGTAGTTTTTGAGATTTGCTTGACGAAAAACTTTTTTTGAATTTTAATATCGTTACGTATCTCTGAGTATAAAGACTTCGTTCGCTCAGACAATTATGTTTTTTGTTGTTTAATTATTTATTTATTTTATTTTATTTTTTAAATGCTTAAGAAAAGTAAAAACATATTTTGAAATTAGGATATTTATGACTTATACAGGGTGTATCTAAACTACTGGGCAAAACTTTAAGGGATGATAGTACACGTCAAGACAAATAATATTAAATGGGAAACCAAGGGTCCCAAACGTCTTCCGAAGGAGATAGGCGCTATGAGGACGGAACATCGTATAGGAAGTTTGCGTTGTTAAATCGTAATTGTAGTTTCAATACCAAGTTCGATTTGAATCCATGAATATTGAGAAAGGCAACACAGGAGGCTATTTACTAGAGACAAGTTTTTATTACAGTCACAGTTCCAAGAATGGTTGCCGTGCCAGAGAGGGACCCTCGCAGAGATAGGTCCGATCGCTAGCTGTTACAGAGAAGGAGTCGTCACAAATACATTTTTCACATCGTCAAGTGTTGGCGCGATACATGTACATAAAAATAGCCAAAAACGACTGATACGCACACATTGCGATGAGAGAAGGCATATGGAGAGTTTCCGTTACATAGACATTCAATGATAGAAACCAAAGTGCATAATTTGAAATAATTAACGCCAAATGATTAAAGATAGCATATGGCCCGGAAAACCACAAGGATTGAATTCTTTACATAGGGTTAACAAGAGTCTCACGGTCGCAGAAAGGAAATGAATTCTAATGAAATAAAATAAAAGACAAACTTAGCGCATCTGCTTCTTAAGCGAGTAGCGTTTAACTATGCATAACAACAGCCTCGAAATTACTCTTTAAAAGATTGTTGCTATGGGAAAATACTTACAATTACATGAACAAACGGATATATGTTGTGGCTTTAAAGAAAGAATTAGAGATAAGTGAAGTCATATTTTAAAGGAAAAATGGTCATTAGTAACCGAATAGAATTAAAGGGATTAAAAATGTAGCTTATTAAATAAAGTTACAAATTAATGGAATATTGTAATTTTAACTAAGGTGGGAAAACAATTTTTAACTAATATGTAAAGGAAAACGCCTTTACATATATCTCCCCGACGACCGACAAAGAAAAAGCGTGAAAAGCGGGAGATAAAAGAAAAAACAAACAAACACGTGCCTCCTCTCAATGCTACAACACCAACGCATATAAACAAAACATATTATTAAAGAGGAACTGGTGATAACTTGTCTAATAATGCAATACTCAAGTAGTAAATAAGCAAAGGAAATACATCATGTCTCAATTAAAACAAAAAACATGCTAATAAGCATGATAAAGGAAGTAGGTACCTATAAAACTTGCAAAAAGTCTTTTTTTTTAACAGCAGTGAACTTCTGGACAGCTGTATATTATCTTGTTTCTTTTTTTTCTGTGTGCACACTCAATATTATTCCAGAAGATTTTAATTCAGATTGCTTGAAATTTCTATTCAAGCATAAGCAATTTTTTTTTATTGCTTAAACGAGTTGGTTACATTCCAACTTCTACTTTATTATTATATTTTTTGAGACATTAATTATATTAAAAAGGTAAAATAACATATAAAATATTGAATATATATGTAAGAACACAATCAAACATAATGAGAATTCTGTGATATATAAGATTTATAACTACAATAAAAGGAGAAGCAAATAAGCAGAATTATATGATTTACCTTGACTTTATCAATGATTCTCTGTGTCAAAAAGTCTGTTTACTGATCTAGGTTGTATTAAGTTTAGGCCAAAAAGAACAGTGGTGTACAATGAACTTTTTTTTTAAAAAATGTAAGAAAACTAGCCTTCTTCAAAAGATTTAATGTATAACGTGTGAAAAAAATGTAAGGCAGGTTAATGTGAATCGTACACAAGCGTCGAAAGAACAGATGTATGTGTGTGTGTGAGAGTGCAGCCCGAAACACCATTCGGTGTAGTAACTGAAGACTATCAGCATGCGGCTGCATATGTGAACAGGAAAAGGGAACAAAAATTAATGTTTACCTGTGTACAAACTGAGCAGAAATAATGAAAACTTTACAAGTATATCACGTGTAATGTCTTAATGGACAATAAAAGAGCGTAATGAAAAAAAAAAACTGACATGGTGTATATCTATTAAATTGAGAAAAAGTCGTGTTAAATCAAATTTCCGCTATGCACACTACGAAAAAGGATGAAGGTAAACACGGTTTAGTATGGAAGAAAACTGAAAATTGAAACCGTAACTACAAATTAATTTTAGAAAATCTGGCAAAACACATGAGCGGTGTATCTAATAACAAAATGTGCAAAAAATATGAAGCAAATTTCTGACAAAAGTGTAAACGATCATATGAACTATGTGAAAGAAATCATCATGTGTGAAAGTAACAGGAACAGCCATAGCAAACTCACATAAAAAAATCGAAATGTAAAGGGCTATAGTACCAGTGCACACGAAGAACTGAAAACACAAGGAAGTAGTATTCTTGTAAACGATGAACTAATGTGTAATGTGTGTGAAACAAAATTTTGGGTACTGAGAGACCCAAACCATGAGCAACGTGTGTAATATCCTATGAACAAAAATGCAATGAACTAATGTGTAAATTCAATAAACAAAAGTTCCTCCTGTACACTAAGCACAAAACCCATTATGTTACGTTTTGAAATTTACCGTTGTTTATACTGCCAGTTAAGGGTTAAATTACGAAAAAAAACAATATTGCTGTAATTTTGTTATAAAAAGCACAAAAATGTCCAAACTGTGAATGAAAAAAAAAACACAACGAAAAATCTTGTGAAGAAAAATATGGAATTTCTAAGGTAAATTCTAACCAACAAATCCTAAAAAATGTGAAAAAAGCCATTACTTTTTTTAAAAAAAAAGAAGGTTTTTTTTTTTTTTTTTTTTTTTTTTTTTAGGAATAAAAATGCTACAACAATATACCTTCTTTCCTAAAAAGAAAATACTGTCATGAAAAAAAAATAGAGCAACATAATAAACAACCAGTATATGTGTAAAAAAATCAATGAACAACGTGTAAAGTGTAACTAGAATCTGGTTAAACTCTAAACCAGCTACCTTGAGTTTCGTGTAAATTATCAATGAACTACTATGTATGAGAAAAAATATACTGTCGACTACTCTCTTAGCAAAAGAATACAAATAATAAAATAAAATGATTACATACACAATATTATTGAAGCTAAAGTGCAAATGATTTAAAATTTTACTAAGAGGCATCAAATCTAAAATAAAAAAAATCCCTTTTTTTTACCTGATTCAGTCGTGAAAGATGATATGTATCAAAGCAGGCAAAATAACAAAACTTTATACACCGACATGAACTTTAAAGATATGCTGTCATATACTTGAAAGAAAACAATGAAAAAGCAATGTTGTTATCGAGTCACTACTTTTACAATTAGTGAATTATCAATTGTGTGTATAACTGTGTAATAGAAATTCAAACTTACAAATTATTTCATGCATAAAAATTTAGATGCATGTGCAATCACTGTGTACAATTAATTTATGTACGCACTATATGTAAAACAAAAAAACACCATAAATTACTCCAAGTGTTCGCGTTGTGTAAATAATTAAAATATTAAAAAAATCGTGTAAATAAATCCATTTCAGTCTCTGACTAAGCAAGCGGCCAACTTGCTCAACCAAACCCTGAAATCAAAACATGAGTCACATTGCTGCTCATCATCGGCCCAGGTGATTTACCAAAGAAAAGGGGACACAAAAAAAACTCCGAATTAGCAACTTAGAAAATTAAGCACAACATTTATTAATGAGAGAGTTGAGACAGGGAAGTCCCCGTATAGGGGTAGGAAATTCTCAGAGCTCTACAGAGCTACATCTTGACAATCTGGTGGCAGACAGTGAAGTGACGACATAGCGTCATATCGCTTATCGCCGAGAGGCGTTAGAAGTTTTTCATACAAAGATTTTGGCGATATTATTTTGGTAGACCACACTTTCAGACTCGGCTAAATTTTGTAGCCAGGTTACCCAGAAACTTTCTCACACCCGCGAATGTCTTTTAGGGTTATAGAAATATTTTAAGCCTGGGAAGTAGATGAGATAAGCAGGCCGTTACATACATTGGACTTTTGCTGAACAAAAATATATTATCCAGATTTGCAATTGAACAGATAAGAAAGCACAGTCAGGATAAACAGAGATAAAAGTATTTCTAGCTTTAAGCATTAATTGTGAGATTGAAAACAGGGTGTGGAAGGCAGATGTTAGTAAAAATATAACGGATAAAAGATTATAATGAACCAAGCCCAGAATGTTCTTTATTTTTTTAATAAGTGCGGTATCTGTTGTACAGATGTTTTTCGAAGACACACCAGAGATTCGTGAGAAAGGAAATTCCGTTATTGTTTTCTACAGAGAGTTCCAAAAGTTAATAAGTTTTAACTTCTATTAGTGGGAGTATGAAAGCTAAAATTAACTATTAAATGCAGAATTAATTTAAACTAATGGGTTTATTAGTGAAAAGGGAAGTTAAAATAAATCTAAGAATTTATTAAAGGGGAATAATTATTGCATTTATGAATGGGAAAAGATATGTAGCGATAATCTTCGCTACAAGCGCGATCAAAGTTTAGGATCCAAAATTTGAAATGTTTATAAAAAGCGGAAAAATTGGTCGATTCGTTTGCGATTTTCACTAAAACTGTTCTTTATATCAGTATTGTCTTGAAAATAAATTATAAAGGTAAATTTCAAAAATTAACGAAAGAGGGCGCTTTAGACTTTGAAGTAACGAACAACTATTTTTTAACGTCATTTTTGCATCTCATTAATTTTTTTCTGAAGTTTAGACATAAACTTAAATTTTGAGCTCAAAGTCTGTGGTTAACGCTCTTATTCACCAACTACTTCGACCCCGAGTTACATCGAAAACCTCGATCAAACGCTCAAACGGTATTCATCTTTAATCCTGATTGGACGTCTCCTTGATAATGTCCAATCAAATGTTATCATGAATTTCATTTGAGCGTTCGACAGAGGTTTCCTAGGTTGAGGTAAATGGTGAATAAGAGCATAAGTAGCGCAAACTGAACTGTGTTCAATGGGAGTGGGTAGGTTCAAATTTCAAGTGATTATAAAAAACAGGAAAATTGATAAATTTATTTGCGGTTTTCACTAAAATTATTCTTCATGTCATTATTGTCTTAAAAATAAATAAAAAAAATAAATTTCAGAAATTGTCGATAGAGGGCGTTTTAGAGTTTGGAGTAACGTACAACTATTTTTTACCGTTATTTTTTGCATCTCATTAATTTTTTTAGAAGCTTAGACATAAACATAAATTTTGAGCTGGAAATCTGAATCATTGAGAGTGGTTAAGTAGCGGGAACTGAACTGGGTTCAATGGGGGTGGGTATGTTCAAATTTCAAATGATTATAAAAAACGGAAAAATTGATCGATTCGTTTGCGGTTTTCTCTAAAACCGTTCTTTATGTCAATATTTCCTTGAAAAATAAATTTTAAAGGTAAATTTCAAAACAATTCCGTTAGAGGGCGCCTTAAACTTTAGAGTAACCAACAACTATTTTTTTTGTATCTATAATGTAAATGTTTTAAAAGCTTAGACTTAAATTTTGGCTGAATTCCTGAATCGTTTTGATTAATTAAGTAGCACAAAATTCAACTGCGTTCCTGGGGTGGGCACGGTAGCATTTCAACTTCAGTTTGCGCTTCTTAATCTCTCCCAACTATTGAGAATTTGAGCTCAAAATTTAAGTTTAATCTTTTGCAAGCCTTTAATTAAATGCAAAAAATAACAGTTAAAAATAGTTGTTGGTTACTCTAAAATTTAAGGAACCCTCTAACGGAATTTTTTGAAATTTATCTTAAAAATTTATTTTCAAGGAAATATTGACATAAAGAATGGTTTTAAAGAAAACCGCAAACGAATCGACCAATTTTTCCGTTTTTTTTACTTAATTTGGAATTTGAACCTACCCACCCCCATTGAACACAATTCAATTTGCGCTACTTAAGCACTCTCAACGATTCAGATTTTCAGCTCAAAATTTAAGTTTATGTCTAAGCTTCTAAAAAAATTAATGAGATACAAAAAATAAAAGTAAAAATAATAGTACGTTACTCCAAAGTCTAAAGCGCCCTCTATCGACGTTTTTTGAAATTTATCTTTATAATTTATTTTCCAGACAATACTGACATGAAGAATAATTTTAGTGAAAACCGCAAATCGATTGACCAATTTCTCTGTTTTTTTTATAATAATTTGGAATTTGAACCTACCCACTCCCATTGAACACAGTTCAGTTTGCGCTACTTAAACACAGATTTTGAGCTCAAAATTTAAGTTTATGTCTAAACTTCTAAAAAAATTTAATGAGATTCAAAAAATAACTGTAAAAAATAGTTGTTCGTTACTCCAAACTCTAAAGCGCCCTCTGTCAGCATTTTTTTAAATTTATCTTTATAATTTAATTTCTGAACAATACTGACATAAAGAATAGTTTTAGCAAAAACCGCAAACGAATCGACCAATTTTTCGGTTTTTTAAAATCATTTCAAATTTTGGACCCTAAACATTGATTTCGTCTATCTCCTTCGGAGGACGTTTGGGACCCCCAGTTTCCCATTGAATATTATTTGTCTTGATGTGTATTATCACCCCTTAAAGTTTTTCCCAGTAGTTTAGATACACCCTGTAGAATATCTCATTTATAACTTAAATAACACCTCCTCACATTTGCATGTGATGAAATTTTAATAAGCTAAGAAGTTAAATTTTAAACTGACAATGCACGAAATCTGCTATGCATAAATGCGTTAATATCTTTTTTTAAACTATAAACATAAAATAATTAAAATTAACATGTCATATCTTGTTGAAACAAATTTCTGCATATGGTCTTTTGTACGCAATTTACATTTGTTTAAATAATGATACGGATTAGAACTAAAAAAGAGAAATATTTGAATATTTAGTAACTAACATTCTGTCTTAGGTAAATTTTGATTTATTTACTTATAATAAACTCAAAATCATTTTCATATCATCGGGAAATTAAGTCGGACATTTATAGATATTATTTGTTACAGAATCAAATTAGATTCTACTTCTCGCTCCAATATAAATAACATAAATATTAAAACTACAGTTTACGTAGAATTTTATAATTAAAAATAGAAATTATATAAATACAGACCATTAAATCTTATTGCTTTTAAAACTACCCTGCTGAAATATATATATATATATATATATATATATATATATATATATATATATATATATATATATATATATATATATTTCATCAACCGTTATCCGACAATATTTTATGATAGAATAGTCTTTGCACAAGAAAAAATAAATAATGTTCAAGCATTTAATTATTTATTCATATTTTTATTTTTGTATATGTTGTATTTTTATTTTTATTTTTGTAGTTACTTTTATTAGCATTTGCAAAGAAAATATTTTTTTTTCAGAAAATTTGTTCGATAACTCAGAAATGAATAAAAAGATTTAAAAAAAAACTTATACAAATTTGACACCAAGTACCACATCACATACACTGTTTAATTAACACTGTTTAATTCTTTTTCTTTCATTTTACGAAGAGAGATTCGTCAGTTTACGCGGTTTAACTTGGACCACTGTTATTTCATTGATTGAAGTTTCATTTCGTCTTCAAAATCCTAGATATTTGTTACATAAAATCCTTGAGATTGGTTGTAATCATATAAATAGTTGATACATATTTTCTTTTATTTTTAAAGACTATTTTGTGGAATATGTGCTTTACAAAAAAAAGCATAGATGCCGAATTAACGATTTTAAAACCGTCTCCCTCCAAGCAGTTCAGTAATTTGATATTTTATTGCAAAAAAGTTCTTTGAAATATTTACTTTAAATAAACAGTCACATGCAGACCAAAATAACGATATTATTATACTCTGCACTTTTTAATTTAATTTTAGAGCTGAGTATTTACTATTGTGACTAAGTTTTGATGCAGAAAATCAAGTTTAAATCATCTTATTTTAGAAATATATTTCCTCATATGCGTACTATTTTTATAACGCCTTGCTATAATAAATTTACAATTCCTTTATATATTTACATATTAAGAAAATAGTACTCTGGCTGGCTGTGATGATACAAAAATAGTTTAAAATTAATTTGTCTATGATTTTAAAACGTTGATTGAGGAAATGTGTTAAATGATTCGATAATTATATTCTTATGGAATAAAAAATAATGTTTTTTGCATTAATTTATTTTAAATATTTAATAAATTTGATATGGCATAAAAATTTTCTTAATTCAAATGGTATGAAGAAAATTTTTCAATAATCTAAGACGATATTTCATAACAAATAAAGACTATTTATATTTTTAGTAATAAACTATTACTAACACTTTTTATATGTTAATAAAAAATCTTTAAAGAATGTTTCGTGTAAAATATCTAGAAATTAATAAAAATGCGTATATAACTGCATAAAATGAAAGAACACACATCATTATATAAAAATAATTTATAATTTTTAAGAAAGAGTATTAAAATATTAAAATTTTAATTGTTTAGTACTAATATTTAAATTTAAGGAGAAATGCAGTATTAAAGATTGCTAATTTTAATAGTGAAATATTCGAAATTTTAGTAAATAAATTCTTATAAATAATGCTGGTTTATGCTTACTATTAATAACTATACTCTATATACTCTTTGAAATGATTTAAAATAATATTAATCGCCTGTCACTTCCACTCAATCTTTATTTATGCTCATCCTAGTTCATTTGCATTTAGATCGATAAAGCTTACTCAAGTAAATTCAATATGAATAATCAAATATCCAAAATATGCATTTTGAAAATTGTACTTAATTATTGATATTGATTAAATACAGGTGATTTTTTTAAACTACAAAAATAAAGAAAAAATGAATGTAGTTTCTTTAATTAAATCCCCCTTATTATTATGGGGAAATAGTTATTAAAATATTTTTAACGAAAAGCCTTTCTTACATTAATTTCTGGAACGAGGGTGAATTTATTATTTGTATATTTTCATACATGTTGCGTGAAATTAATATGTTTCGTTAGGTTGTATAAATTGCGATATTAAAACAGTACCCTAATTTCCTGCCTATAATCCGCGGATCAAACAATTATTTTTCGACCCAGAAATTTTATTTCGTAAATGAAGGCAAATATTTACGGCGATCTGAAAAGTTATATTTTATTTAATAAAATTTCTGGGTCGAAAATGATTGTTTGATCCGCGGATTATACGCAGGAAATTAGGGTAATAAAAACACAATAAGGTATAATAAAATGGAAGAGATTTTTCTTGAAAACTAGCTCTTAAAACAAATGCTTATGATCTCGGGAAAAAGTAAATACATCAGCTATAAAGTATTTTGTGGTGCTGTTGTTTAATTGAGCGTGCAAGATTATGTCCAAGTTTCTGTTAGTTTCATAGCATCTAAAACTACAGTTGCTCCAATAAAGATAATAACTTTGCCACGCCTAGAACTGCTTGGTACTTTACTTACAGTTCGCTTGAGATCAGAAATTAAAACGCTAAGATCGTAAAAATATTTCTAGACTCTATTATTGGACAGATTCAAAGGAAACTTTATTCTGGATAAAAGTATCTAACAGAAAATGGAAGTCATTCGTTGCCAACCGTGTTGATGAAATCCTAAGATTAACTCAACCAGAAAATGGTTTCATTGTTCAGGTAAAGACAATCCGGTAGATCTTTTTTTCACGAGGAATAAGTACGGGCTCCCTTGTAAACGATCCCAAGTGGTTTACATTCCAAAATTTCTGATGGATCAGAAATTTTTTAGAGTTGTTTTCAATCATTTTCATCTGAAAATGACTTGCTAACTGAAAGTGAAAGTTAGGATTATATAAGTGAAATGAAAAATTCCCAAATGAAAAATAACTGTGTAAAGACTTTATTTTTAGTCACCGAGAATTTATCTTTTTTTTATAGCTTTTCTGATTCTAGTAATGACTATTATAAACTTTTACATATTTTTTTTTACTTTTTTTTCGCAGATTTTTATACAATTGTAGCAATGAAGATAAAAGAAAAGGCAAAGTCGTTTTAGATAAAGTTAAGGAAGCTGAACTATCATAAAAATGTTTAGTTACTAAAAATGCTGCGATAGGCAACCTTAATATTTTTCAATCTTTTTATAGATGATATGGGAGCTTCCATACCTTATCAGCAGACACATCTGGCTATTTTGACAAAAAATTCTAAATTAAGATTCATTTTAGTACTATGCATAAGCGTGTTTTTCATGTTGGTCCCCGAGGCCCCTAATTCTGTTAGATTAAAATATTGGCCTTTAGAAGTTAGATTTGGCAAAAAAAAAAATAAATAAATAAATAAATAAAAAATAAAAGATGCATTATCTTGTAATTTGTTTTAAAGCAAAGCCAACTCCATATTCGCCGCAAATGGGTCAGTTACATTAAAGAACTGATACGTCGTCACTAGTATTTAATTGTACTTGTTTAGATCTCTGTGGTCCATTTTATGTAGCCTATAAAAATCAGCACAAGAGTTCATTAAAAAAGGATTTATTTGTTTTTCATATGTTTTGAAACAAGAGCCATTCAACTTAAGTTTCTCTCAGATTTAACGTCAGATGCTCTGATTGCCACTCTTTAAGCATTTCATGGATCAAAGTGAAATATGTTCTAAGATTTTTACGGACAATGCTAAAAATTTAGTGGGGGCAAATTCGAAACCGAAAAGAAATTACAAAATACATTTGTACAATGTTTACACAATTACAACATTTACACAATTATACATTTCCAGTCAATTCATGTGGAAATTGATTGGAAATGTATACCTCCTAAATCCGCCCATTTCGGAGGACTTTGGGACACAGGTGTGAAATCAGGAAATCCTCAAAACATTTAGCATGTACAGCAACATTACATTTTTTACACATTGTTACTGTCTGACTACTGCACATTTTACACCTCCTTCTTTTATTTTCGGGATTTTTTGTGATTATATGGCCTGTACGATCCTTTTGTTTTTGCTGTAAAAAGTGATTTTGCATTGCGGATGGCCGACCAGTACATGTGGTTTCAGGAATAGGGTTTATATTGTTTTTCATATCAACTGAACTTGATTTATTTGATGAAATATCTATTTCCGATTTTAAAAAAGACACTGCAATTGCCCTTTGAAAGTCTAGCAATGTTGTTTTGGAATCCACAAATTCCCTATAAAGTTTCCAAGCATTTACTTTTGCAATATCAATGCAATTTACGAAAATAGGCCACCACCATTTTTTTCCTTTTATATTTATTCTGTAATTTGATACAAAATTATCTAATAAGTCCACTCCACCCATATGCTTGTTATAATCAGCAATGACTTTGGGTTGTTTTACTTGGACAGTTTTTTTTTCTGTTCTGGAGTAGCGTTTTGCATATGTTGCTGGCTCAGTATCATCCCAATTTATCAGTACGGTTACAACAGCATTGTCGTTCCACCTAGCGACAGTAACATTATTCTTTGAATCGAACGCTACATCATATGTGCCACGAACTTCCTTTTTCATCTTTTTCACTGGTATAATGGGGCACTCACCAATCCTGCTTTCTCTAACTGTCCCAGTTGCAAGATATCCTTGTTTGTTTAATTCTGAGAGTAATGCATGTGATGTAAAAAAATTATCAAAGTACACAATGTGTTGAGAGGGAGTTTCTAAAACTTTTAAAAGATTCATAACAATATCTCCACCGAGACCAAGATCGAAAGATTTTTCAGTAGATTTCCCTGTATATATGTCGAACTGATACAGGTATCCTTTAGAAGAGCATAAACACCATGCTTTAAAGCCAAATCGGACAGGTTTCCCTTTCATGAACATTTTACATGAGTGTTTACCGAAATACGGAATCATCTGTTCATCAATGGAAAGATGAACATCAAATACTCCAAACTGTAGGAAATTCTCATTTAATATTTTTATGAGTGGTCTAACTTTAGCTAGTTTATCCGATTTATCTAGATTAGTATTATCAGCTATATGAATGTTTTGTTTTATAGTTAAATAAACAGAACGTGACATTGCTGAGCGAATTAGAGGAAAATTTACATCATCAGCAACTGACCAATACATTTTTTCCTGCGGGATAGTTGAATACCCAGTAAAAAGAAGGAATCCTATAAAACGTTTAAGCATTGGAACTGATAGTGAAAAATTTAACCTATTATTTTGATGGGCATATTTTGTACTTTCTTTAGCGATGTGATCCAAAAGATTTTCACTAAAAATTTTTAAAAATACATCTATAGGTTCTAAAGCTTGCAAATGATTTGATACTGACTCTTTTGCGGATTTCAAACTATCATAACAATGTTTTTCTACATCTTGCGGTAGTTGATTATATGCGGGGGAACATTTTTCCCAAGTAATTTTTTTCTTTCTTTTACCTGTATTATTTTTACTTTTCTTAATTTTAGAAGAAAAAATATCGATCTCACCTGTGATATCTTTAGGAATAGGAATATTTTCACCTACAGCATTATCGTCGATATTTTCTTCATCAGTCAAAACATCCGGGTCAGGTGGAATTACGACAAATTCATTATTTTCTTGCTCAGATTCGGAACTGGTATCGTCACTAAGAGCTTCGAGATAATCTAAAGCTTCATTTATCGTTAAAAAACGACGTACGTTTCGTAAATAACGAGTATCGCCTGCAAAAAATGAAAAATCGATCATGAAATAAACGAAAACATCTACTAGAGCTTTTAACACACATTGGACTGACGTTGCGTTTTCGCAACGTTATTTAAAAAATGAAATTTAGAGTATAGAAATTTTTTTTTTACTTACTTGTTGATGCCATTTTGTTTTAAAGAGTTCGAACAAAGCAAAACGACCTTTAGCCTATAATTTTGACATGTGCTGCCATCTACTGCTGAAACTTGAAAGTAATCAATAAAAATAATGAAAAACATTCATTATTCATTATTTTATAACGAATATTAAATGCAACTGTAGACCAATGATTTTTTTTTCTTTTATGCGTATTGGACATTACTTTAATAGGAAAATATTTTTATAGCAAAAAAATTTAACGTTTTCCGCAGAAAAATTAATTAAAAAAACGTTGCGTTTTCGCTACGTCAGTACGAAATGGGTTAAATGGGTAGCATATTCACAGTATCCGCAAAGAAACTCTTTGGGAGGGTTGAATTTTGATAGGGATTGACCGACGCGTTTTCACGTAACTTGGTGATAACTATACTTGACGTAGCGATAGACGCTTCCGTCGAGTTTGATTTCCTTCGGAGCCGAGTACAATGCAAACCGAGTACAAAGTAAAAATTTGTATTTAAAAACTTTTAAAGAGTACAGCTTTCAGTGACACACGTTCCATCCAATGCAATGCTGCAAGAGAAAGGTTACTTAGTACTCGGTTCGGAAGGAAATCAAACTCCTCGACGGAAGCATCTATCGCTCGCCAAGTATAATTATCGCCAAGTTACGTGAAAACGCATCGGCCAATCCCTATCAGAATTCAACCCTCTCGAAGAGTTTCTTTGCGGATACTGTGAATATGCAAATGGGTAGTGCAAAAAGATAATTTAAAGGTAAGATTAATGGTTTTAGTAAAAGAAAATTTTTTGCCTGTATGCAAATGGGCGTTACACCGCATTAGTGAGATTTATACAGGGTCGGTTGACAAGTTTAGGGTAGTCAAGGTTCGCCCTAAATCAAACGAATTAAAGAGTTCAATTAGAAAAATAGCTGTTCTACCAATTGACTAAACAAATAGTCATTGAATTATTGTAAACTTTGTATTTTATTATTATGTTTTGTATATATTTTTTTTCTGTGTAATTTTTTCTGTAGTTGTATTACGTAAATTTATTTCATTGTAAAAAATCCTGAGATATTGAAAATTGCAAATTTCAATCAGGGGAGAATATTTAATTTTGAAAATTGAGAATTTATAAGTCCCGGAAGAGGGCGTCATAAACTGCCTTTGGTTGAAAATGTGAAGTGAACTGAATAGAAAAATGAAAAAGTATTGTTTCTGTGAAAAGAATGGTAACCACATAGTTCGCTGCTTATAGTGTAGAGGTTCAATAAAAGATACAAAATCTTTTATTGAACCTCTAATATATTATTTATTTTGTGTTTAAAGATACTGAATGAATAAATTTCATACAACTCTAAATATACATATTTCCATTCTTTGAATTTGAAGATTGGGGCTATTTAAGTGAAATATTATTTTATAATAAAAAAAGTATGAGAGATCTAATAAAATTTATAATCCTACTTATTATGGCATGTTCCATATATTTTAAAGCTTTATCATGCATCATTGTCATATTAAAAGTGCAAGTGGGTAAGTATAATAGCCAATCGCACAGAGAGTTTCTTTATATATATCTTTCAAAACAATTTATCCTTTATTTATTTAATCAAAATTGCTAATTTATAGTTATTAAAATCTTACTCAGATGGGAGCACCAATAAATTGAATTTTAAATAAATATAAAAGAAAATTATTTATTTTAATCAAATTAAAAATGTTAAAAAAAGTCAAAAATTCTCTCTCTCTCTTTTCTTTTTTAATTCTGAAATTTATAAAAAAAAATAGGCGAGATATAAATTAAATTTAAAATTTCTAAAAGCGACAAAACTGTTAAAAATTAAACTGAAAATGCTTAGTCAATGACAAATCGCAAAAGTTACTTTTAATAGAAAGAAAATGGAGTTTCAGAAAATATTATAAATATTAGATGAACGAAATATAATAGTAAAAACTTTAAATCCGTTAAAAATACAAAATTTCTTATTAAACCCATCTTAGAATAAAAATTTGAAGTTCCCGCATCAGGGATTGAGCTAAGAATTCTCTGTTTACTAACAAAATGCTTTTCTCCCAAGTCATGATGTTTACACGCGAAACGTTCAAATTCTACTTCTCTTTTAGGATCGCAAAAAATGAATGGATGATTTAAAAAAAATCTGTTTAACTAAAATAATAGATTTTTTCTTAATTTATCGTATGACAAACAGCAACTGTAATACAACTGTAAGTACACAAAATTTGAAATATCTGAATTATACAAATTACTGAGTCAGTAACGGACAGATAGAAAAAAGAGATAACAATAGAGTTTTATCAAAAAAACGAAACCTTAATAAAAAATTACATTCTTTAGACTTTTATTAATTACATATTCCTTACGTTTCTGTAAATTTTAATGTCACTCAATTTATTGGCTACAATTAATATTTAATTTTAAATATTTTTAGTAAAAATGTACCGAAAACTAATATTAAATTAAATTATTCAACATTTCTTTTCATGTTGTAAAAATCATATAGTTTATTTTACATACTTTACTTTAAAAATCATATATCTTATTTTCTAATGCAAATATAAATTTGAAGCCTAAAAAATATAAATATCTACAATTCCGCATGTTTATATTTTTTCTTTACTAAAAACTTTTACATAGATATCACGTGCACAAGAAAATCTCTCCAACAAATTTAATATCTATTCTATACTAGCATTATATGAAATATTTTCAAAATTTATTTTAAAAACTCAAAACAAGTTATGTAAATCCATTTCAGACTTTAAAGTAGAATATAAACAATATTATTTTGGATTGAATGCATAGATTTTTTTACTTGTAGTTCATATATTTCATAACTTGATAAAATGTTTGGTAATGGATGTTTTTGAAAAGTTTAATTTCATAAGAACAAAAATAGTATTTCTTGAAAAGATAAAATTTGAAAAATTCAAATATGTTAAAAGGATTCAGTATTGTGTATGAATTCAAACTAAATTATTTTTCTATTTAAAAAAATAATTAAGAAAGTCAATAAGATAACTAAAACACTTTACATAATATGTAAAAAATTAAAATTATATCCAATTACATTTTTTTTTCTGGAAAACATTTCCCTAAGTTTACACATTTACACGCTCCTAATATGATAAATATATTCTATTACCATTAAATCTATTTGTATAAATGTCACAATTTCTGTTAAGGTCCCAACAAAATTAGAACTAATGATATGAAACGAGACGTGCAAATATTTTAAAGCAAGAAAAATTATTAGCCACTTAATAGATTTTTTTACAGATCCTTTTTCTATTATTTAACTGTCTCTTATAATTTATGGGATACAAATATACATCATTTTTAATTTCACGTTTGTTTTTTTCCTGTTCTCAAATGTTCAAAAGAAGCTCAAGATAAATTTAGTAATCTCAATGAACGTATAAGATTCGTACCCGAGATTTTTTTTAAATGTTTAATTAGAATATTACATTAAAGTAACATGTTTAACACTTAGAGTTCCAACCCTGTTTTATCTGTCGTTCCGTTTTGGCCGCGAAATAAGATTCCCGTTTCACCATCCCAATACTTCTCAGTCACCGGTGACTGAGGAGTCCTAAACTGAAAGTTCAATGTCAGTCACTGGTAACTGAGAAAAAAATTGTGTTAAAATAACGTATAACGTATAATAATTGTATTAAAATAACGTACAACGCAATTTAAAAGTATTTTGGATTAAAACATCTATTACCAAACTGCCATTTGAACTTCAGAAAATGACTATTTAAAAAAAAAATATATGAAAAGTGCACACAGTTAATATAATGCATCTTTTTAGCTGCATTCGTAATTACTTAATGCGTAGCACCTGTAGTCGCCGTTCAACTTTCCGTCCGTCTGTCAGTCTGTCTGTCTTTCCGTTTGTCTTTCCGCATATTTCAGCAAAAATGTACTCAACAAAATGGTTTAAAATTTAAAATACATAATTGTATAATGTATTCCAGTCATTTCAAGTTTCGAAAACAATAATCGGATGGATAGTTTAATTACAATGACAATCAAAAGTAATGTATTACATTACAGTCAATAGGAAAAATAGTTTCAAGTTCATTTTAATGGCGTTACGCTCTTTAGAACATAATAGATATGGACCTATGAAGTTTATAAAAATACACATTTTGTACAATATGCGATGCAAAGAACAATTGTTCTTTCACTTTCAGTGCCACAGAAAACTATTTTATTACATTATGGTATAGGGGGGGGGGAATTTTTGGGGAGACATTTCAATAATGTTTAACTATTTCACATTTTATAAAAATTATATACGTTGCAAGTGTTTACTACAAGTAACTTCCTGTATAACTGGAAGCGGATAGTATATACAGCCCCCCCAACAAAAAAAAAAAAAAAAAAAAAAAAAAAAAAATTAGATACTTGTACAGTATCCGAAGTACTATATACTATTACATATTCTGATTTGAATATTTTTAAAACTTTGTTATAGTATAAAAGCAAATCTTTTGCTACATTTGACATGTAGTTTCTGACATTTTTAATACTGCACATTATTATTACATTTTTAAAACTGCACTAATGAGATTTTTAGTACGCTTGAAAATTATGAAATATGAGCTATGCTAATAGACTGACTAGTAAAATAGTATTTTTTTTTTTTTTTTTTTTTTTTTTTTTTTTTTTTTTTTTGCTTTTGCAACTTTAACTATTAAAGTTACCTGTTAATTTTTATTCTCCTACTTGTAGAAAAAAAATCACAATTTTTTATGTTGCCGAATACAAATACCAATACAATTATTTTAAGATATGAAGAATGAAATATATTTATCTTTAATAAATTATAGACTTATTTACGGCATCAGTTATACTGTTTAAATTAAAATAAGTTTTCAAAGCAATTTTGTTTAGTTTTCTTCGGTATCTATTTTTATATCAGGTTAACGGTAAATGTTTAGTTACTGTACTTTTAATATATTTCGAATACTTTAGCTTTAATTTCGGAATGCTGTATACTGTTTTTTGGGAAATATTGTACATGATGAAAATCAGAAGTTTTAAATTAAATGCGGTAACTTCACTTAATAATGTAATTAGTTAAAAAATGAAAAAAAAAAAAATAAATAAAATCTTGATGTAAGATTCAGTTTCAGCGGAAAAAAAGACATTTAAATCTGATTCATTGAATGGTCATCATACACCAAAAAGTAGAATCACTGTTATAATATGAGTGGGAAAGTTTACGTTTTACTATAGAGTACTTCATCTTTAATCTCAAAAATACGGAGTATTGTGTATTGCTTCTTTGGAAATATTGTACATAGTGAAAATCAAAAGTTTAAAATTAAATGCTGTAAATTCATTTGGTAATGTAGTCAATTTTTTAAAAATGTCAAATGAAAAAAAATAATTATTGATATAAGATATAATTTCTACCTGAAAAATACATTTTAAACTGACCCAAAGAATAACCAGAATACGACAAAATTAAGAATCACTCCTTTATAAACAACAATAAAACTTTACTATGAGAAATATTAAAAAAATATATTTTGTTGCAACAACATGCGTAGTATACATTTTATTTTTTTCTTATTCACATCAAAACGATCATGGAATAATTTACTACAGATACAAACAGTACACATTTTTCTGTCTGATTTGAAATTCAAAGCGGTTATCATTATTTATGTTTATAAGGTAAAAAAGTAAAATACTGCATTCTCTTCATTGAAACACTTAGCACCTGAAAAGCAAATTAAAAATTGAAGTTGGCGAATGTGATCATTTATGTACTTTTTATATTTTACTATCTTTAATTTAACTATTATCTTGAAATAAGACGTATAAAGTTTAACATCTATAATTTTAATGCGGTTACATATTAGGTAACGTACGTTTAAAGTTTTCTCATTTTATTAAAAAGATATCTGACAACGATTGACATATAAAGAAAACAGTAAAATGTTTTATTTTGTGCTTAAAACAAATAATGGTTATCTTACGATGTAATTTTTTACTTTAACCTGAATTGTATATTTATAGCGTTTAAATCCAACTGTTTAAATTTTAAGCTGGTTATTATTATTTAATATTTAATAAGAATTGTTATTCAATATATTCCTTATTCAATACAATCAATCGTAATTTCACAGCTGATAATTAATTTAAAAATTAATTACAATTACATATTTGTTATTATTATTATTATTATTATTATCATTATTATTACAGAATATGAAAAGGGATTTATTTTTATAAGATTATGCCAAAGAAAGATGAAAAAATGAATTTTACCTCAAAAATTTATTTCCTATTGAAGATTTTTTCAACTAGTTATCTACATGTTGTTGTACATTATTTTTATTTTTTTTATAATATAATTTTTGTGATTATATAAATGGTATTCAGTCTATCAAATTTAAATTAGGATTCTATGTTCCTATAATT